>OZ007589.1:292116232-294587899 GCA_963931845.1 Maratus michaelseni | reverse complement strand
ATAGGTATTGAAAAATATTTCATGGGAACATTTAGAATTGTTTTTGTTTTACGGTATAAAAATATATATTTACAGTTGAAAATTATCATATTTATTGTTTAAGGTTTACATACGATCTAATGCAATTCCTCTTTCTCAATTTATAATATTCGTAATTTTTTATCACAATATTCTTAAACTGTTATCCTTTCCTAAAAACTTAGTTTCTGTAATTTTCAAGCACAAGGTATTGCTCCTTATCTATAAATAGAAATGTGGTTCTCTGATACATTTAGAAATTAAACTTTGTAAATATTTTACAGAAGCTATCTCAATAGTTTTCTCATTTCCGCTCTAATTATTTTTCTAGTTAATCATAACTACAACTATTCATATTAAAGATATATTTTATCTGTCATTTTTTAAATTCATTTGAAAAAAAAAGCAAATCGATCACAGTTTCAATTCTGATTTAAAACAAATCATAAGTACGGTATGTGACTCAAATACCTCTATAATTTTGCAAAAAAAGTTTCTTTCTACATTCTTCAATAAAGGTTTCTTTTGAGAATCCTAATAAGTAATAAGTTTTATTAATAACTTTGTTCAATGACTTTCTTATAAAACGAAAGGTTACTATAATAAAAGTTTAAGGTGTTTTTTTTTTGTCTCTGTTGAATTTTTAAACAGGAAAATTCTTTGTCTTTAAGATATATATGTAGCATGCAAATTCAAATATGTTTCGGAATGGATGACAACAAGATTAGGATTATATGGGATTTCCTTCTCAATTTATCAATTATTGCTGTAACTTTTTGAGTTTTCACGATATTTCACTGGTCTTTTATTATGAGTTGCCCTATAGTATTGACTATCAAATCATGACAAAATATTTTTGCTTTAGTTCGCGCATGCGCAGCTAAAATTTATTTCATAGAAATACCCATCATATCTCATCAAATATTCAGCATATTAATATTTTAATTACGGTATATTATTTCTACGATTTTTTATCAAGTTTTTGGAAAGTGGTGTTAAATTCGGCTGAAAATTCTGCATGCTATATATATATATATATATATATAACTTTTGAATTTTTCACAGAAACGTTAACATTTTCACGAATATACGTGCTATACTTACACAAATGCACACAAATGTTGAACAGGACCTACATAGTCATTTGCTACAGTGACAGACCATTTTTAGCATTTTCTGTTAGTTGCGTGATCGAAAATATTACTTTATTATTAAAATTATTACTGTCCCTCCCCCTAATTATCCTCGCGACAAAATCTTCACTGAAAAACATGACGTCAAACAGGTTCGTTACATCCTCAAAGTGGCATTTCGGGCATTTCCTCACAAGTTTCAATAGAAATTCGGCGAAACTTCTGAAATTGGTCACTGCTCCTTAACTTCTAGACATCAGTCTATTAGAAAAAATATATAAAACTGGCATGCCACTTAGCGAACGTAATTAAATACCTTCATTAATTCTATTCTAAATTGATATTACATTAACTACGGACGTAGCTATTTTTAGTTAAATATATGTTTTATTAATAAGATAGTTAAACATTTTTTAACGTCTGATTTAAATTTTTTTAATTAAATTATCATATATAATCAGACAAACATTAAATAAATACACTAAACATTAAAGTAATATGTGCAAACGTTTCGGGCTATAACTTAGCCCCTCCTCAGTGCAATAACATACGCTGACCGGAGAGTTTTCAAACATGTATACAGTTACTAAAATAAACCAGTTAAAACTTAAAAGTTTTGAAACAACTTCCATTAAAGCAAAACAGTGTATTCAGGTGGAACAGCACAAGATTCATTGATCGGCGAAGTCTGTCTACGAGTGAACCAACCCTCGAGGAACACTCTACTCTTAACATTATTGCAGCTGGATCTGATTACTGCGATATTTGCGAAATCCGGAATATGATCTGTATCTAAAGAATTTATTCTTTAGATACAGAGTAGTATAGAAAGAATTTATTCTTTAGATACAGAGTAGTATAGAAAGAATTTATTCTTTAGATACAGATCATATTCCGAATTTCGCAAATATCGCAGTAATCAGATCCAGCTGCAATAATGTTAAGAGTAGAGTGTTCCTCGAGGGTTGGTTCACTCGTAGACAGACTTCGCCGATCAATGAATCCTGTGCTGTTCCACCTGAATACACTGTTTTGCTTTAATGGAAGTTGTTTCAAAACTTTTAAGTTTTAACTGGTTTATTTTAGTAACTGTATACATGTTTGAAAACTCTCCGGTCAGCGTATGTTATTGCACTGAGGAGGGGCTAAGTTATAGCCCAAAACGTTTGCACATATTACTTTAATGTTTAGTGTATTTATTTCATGTTTATGTCTGATTATATATGATAATTTAATTTATATGTTTTATTAGTTTCTATAAAATACTTTTAAAAAAATACAAAGAAAAGTATTTTCATTCTGATTTGAAACAAATGAGAAATACTGTATGTGACTTGAATGCTTCTAAAATTTTGAATGAAACAAGTTCCGTTCTATATTTTTCGATAAAGTTTGTTTCGAAAATCCTGATTTAAAATAGACTTTTCTTTATCTTTTTTATGACGTTATTCTAAACTGACATGGTATCTCTGATAGTTTTAACTCTTCTTTATTTTTTGAATTTTTAAAGAAGATTTTTTTTTCTTTGAGACATTGATGTAATCTGCAAAAACAAACTTATTTCCTAACGAAGAGCAACAAGATTAGATTCCTGGGATGTTTTGATGAATACAAATTTTGAATCAGCAAGTAAATGTTATTTTTTATCACTTTCTTGTTTACTGTTGAATACGAAATTCATACACTTGAAAATAATATCCTACTATATACTTCTCAATATATTTTCATCAATATTTTTCTCATTTCTACTCTAAGTTTATCTTAAATTAAGCAAAATCGAAACTGATCGTAATTAAGGGAAATCGTATTTGTGTTTGAAAAATTCCTTTAAAAAAGTACATCGGTCATAGTCTCTATTCTGATTTAAAACAAAACAGAAGTACAGTATGTGACTTGAATACCTCTAAAACTTTGAGTGAAACGCGTTCCTTTAACATTGTTCAATAAATCTTTTTTTTTTTTTTTTTTTTTTTTTTTTTTTTTTTTTTTTAATCATTCTTTTTATGAGTTTGTTCTAACACAACTTGTTAGATAATAAAACTTTACATTTTTATTTTCCCTTTTTCACTGTTATTTTTTTTAACAGGATTTCTTTTTCTCTTTCAGACATTGATTTATTACATCATAGCAAATACTTTTCGTAAAGGAGAGCATTAGATTGCTGTTATATTATGATGAATAAAATTGTCAATCAGCAAATGTATGTCTTTAAGTTTTTTTTAAATATGTTCTAACTTTCTGTTAAAGGAAAATACTTATAAATCTGAAAACAATATAAAGGAGGTATACCGTATAGGTAATGTAATTAAATGTACGTCATTATTTCTTTATTTTTATGAAACAAACCAACGCAACAATGCTTAGATGAAGACTTAAAATTCTTTGGAAAAACAATGCGAAGGGAGCTTTTTTAATAGTTATTTGAAACAAATTAAAAATATTGTAGGCGATTTGAGTGCTTTTAAAATTTGGAATGAAAGAAGTTCCGTTAAGTTTCTTTCGAGAATCCTTATTTAAAATAACTCTAATATATATATATATACTTTTTATGACTTTATCTAAACTGTCATGGTACTTCAGATAGATGTAACATTTTTATTTCTTTACTGTTGAATATTTTAACAGGAAAATGTCTGTTTTCCTTTTTAAGCAAACAGAAATATTTTATAAATTCCTGTATGGAAAGTAATCACGTTTCAAGAAAGAAAAATCTTTTGGAATTGGAGCTGGATGATTGCTTCAATGAGATTTCTTTGTAGTCTTGACTTTACATAATTTTTTTAGTAAGAATTCTGGTTTGAAACATGTTTATTTGACTAAAATTTAAATTGATATAATGTTCCGGAGAATATCGGTATGTTGGACTTTATGACAATACAGTATCCTGTTTTCAATTTATAACTGGCAGACATCTTTTCAATATTATATTTCATGATTTTTTAATTAAATTATTTTTTTCTTCTTAACGAGTTTTTATTTCATTAAGGTGGTACTCAACTGATCTGCTGAACAACTAAACACTTCCTGACACAATTTCTAACTCATTTTTAAACGCAAAGGTATAAAAGTGGCAGACTTAACTACACTGGTGGAAATTGAATTATGAAAACACGGTTTTTTAATCAAAACATTTATAATAATTAACTAAAAATGAATGAATTTTCATACATTATACATGCTATGTACAACAAATAATTTAGAGAAATAA
Source organism: Maratus michaelseni (assembly GCA_963931845.1). Classification (NCBI taxonomy): domain Eukaryota; kingdom Metazoa; phylum Arthropoda; class Arachnida; order Araneae; family Salticidae; genus Maratus; species Maratus michaelseni. Next base: position 294,583,540 of record OZ007589.1, on the reverse strand, counting down.
AATTCCATACAATTTAATAAACTAAAACATAACATCAAAAATTAGATTTTAGTAACATAAAAATATGGAAATTGAGTTATGAAATGTCACATTTAATTGAAATTAATAATTAGTAAAGCCGCCTTTATTCATTAGTTTCTTTTATTCTAGATGACATTGATAAAACAAGATTATGGATGTATTTCTGTTCAATTAGTTTCCAGTTTTGACAGATTGAAGCTTTCAAATCTACAAGTGATGTGTACTGCACCATTTGCATAAACCATTCGAACAAGCTGTCTCCAAACGTTTTCGATGAGGTTCAGATCAGGACTAATAGGTGGATGAGTTAAAAGAACAATATTCTGTTCGTCAAACCAATCTTTCATTGTATTTGAAATGTGAATACTTGCATTATCTTGCATGAAGATATAATCTAAACCATAATATTGCCATGCAAATGGAAAAAGTGAATTTTCTAAAACTAAACTATAATCAAAAGAGTTCTGGTGGCCGTTTAAAAATATAATTTCACTTTTGCCATCATAAGCAATCGCTGCCCAAATCATCAAACCTCCGCCACCAAAAATTCTGCTGAATGTAGATTTCAGTTCTTTTCGGAGATCTCTCCAATAATACCTCAAACCATCTGGGCCATCCAAATTAAATCTTTTTTCGCCAGAGAAAATGACTTTCTTCCAATTGTCACCCATTGCCATGTACTTCTCGCAATACTGCAAACGCATCTGCTTGTGACGCAGAAGTAACTTTGGACACGGCTTCATTTTCGACCATTTCAACCTCCGTGAAGAATGTAAAATTTTCCTAACTCTTCTAGAAGTAACAGGCAGGGATGGATCTGCACAAATCTGCTTTGAACTGTGACCAGCTTTCGATGCAAGTTGAAGAATCCCCCTTTTCTGTCTCTTGCTTAAACGTGGATTACCTTTTTTGTTAAAATTTTTGCCATAATTTGTTGGATCTTTTCTATAGTTATATATCACACCAACAGATCTTTTAATTAATTTACTAATTTCCGGGACAGACTTTCCATATTCTAAATATGTGTCGATTTTACCTCTTTCTTTCTCAGACAAAATCTTTCGTTTTCTCATCGCGAAAATTGTAAACGAAACGTATTGCTTTCACTATACAACGCTTTTTATGTCTACTTTGCAGGTCACGTTACCTTGTTTTATGCAAATTTTTGTCACATTGCTTCGGAATAACCAATGAAATGTGATATTTCATAAATCAATTTCCATGTTCGCATATTACGAAAATTTAATTTTTGACTTTTTGTTTATGATTAATATTATGTGTGAAAATTTATTTTTGTAAAAGATTTGTCATACGTACTATGTATATCCCATGAAATTTCATTTATTTTTAATGAATATTATAGAAGTTTTTGTCAAAAAACCGTGTTTTCATAAATCAATTTCTACCAGTGTATTGAAGAGATTTGGAATCGAAATTAGTTTTCCATTTTTTGATTAATAAATTACTTATGGTGTTATAAGCTATTTGTGTTACGTGACAACCCGTTTTGCTTTTTTGGCGCTGAATTCGGGAATTTGGTTCAAAGCGCCGACTTTGAAGGTATTTACTGAAATATCGTCTGCTTTTACCAAACAATGGAAAACGTGTTTGGATTATAAAGTTTCTGAATAACCAAACCTGCAAATTTCATGCCTTTCCGAACAAAAATGGATTAAAAAATGTGTCTGAATGTAGCCCCTTTGGATTTGAGAACAGCCTTAAATCTTAAATTCTGAAGTTCTGAAAGGTGAAATATTGGTCTTAAGTAAAATTCGAATTATCTCTGACAAATTTTAAAATTAAAAATCCCATATCATTTAGTATGGGATTTTTTAAAGTTAGCTAAAAAGGTTTTTTTTTTTTTTTTTAATTCAAAGATAATATAAGGGAACTAAATCCACCACCGCTCTTAATTAAGCATATGTTTTAGTTTTCTTATAAAAATTATTTTCAAAATGTTCATAGGACACAGGTTTCATTCTGTTTTGAAACAAATCAAAAACACAATATGTGACTTGAATACATCTAAAATTTTGAAAGAAATAAATTCCCTTCTACAACCTTAAATAAAGTTTTCTTTTCGGAATCCTGATTTGAAATAGACTTTTTCAATCATTCTTTTTATGACTTTGTTCTAAAACAACATGGCATCTCAGATAGTTTTAAGTTATTTCCTGTACTACTAAAATTTTTAAACAAGATTTTTCTTCTTTCGGCACAATTGATGTACTACGCAAACGCGAATATTGTTTGTGAAATTCGGATTAAAGTTAAATAGGGGTAAAACTGAACACTTACCAAAAATATTGAAAACTGATATTTTATTGAATTTTATATAAATATAAAAACTGTTCAGGAATTCAATACCTTGGATTCACATAGATTGAAAGCATAAACAGTACGTAATTGTAAAACAGTGTAAAATTGAGACGTTAAAACTTAGTTAAGTATTAAATTATTCCTACAGTATCGTCTAAAATTTTATAGCCATCATCAGGGACATCAAAGATCTAAACTGGTTAACTTATTGTTTGACTGAAAAATGAGAAATGACAAGGAAATTGTAGTGAAATCCAAGAATGAAAAAAAGGGGGACATATAATATGCTGGAGTCAACAGTGTACACGCCCATCTTTAATACTTCTACCTTGGATCCATCATTCATCAAGATGTATCATGTCAAATAGACCTTGAGCAGAGAGTTGGAGAAGGCAGAAAAGCAATTGCAATGTTAAATTACGTTCTGTGTGTGGACTAGTAATTTCTCTCCAGAACTAAACGACTAATTTATAATCGTGGAATTGTGCAAAGAAGAAACTCCCAAAAAAGAAACTCCACACAACCGAGATTGACCTTTGGCAAAGATCAACAAAAACCTCAAGGCTGGAAAAATTTAAAAATTAAAGAATACAAGAAATCATGGAAGTCAAACAGGATGCTTTACAGACGATCGAACATAATAAACTTAGATGACATGGGTACAGCGCCTAGAATACATATAGTGTGGAAACCGGCTATCCTTGTAATGTTTTAAAAACTGCTAAAAAGTTGTAGCCCATAAATGTGCAACGGTGCTCCTACGATATTTTACTGTTCTTGTATCGAGTATTGCAACCAAAGCAATGCGTATCACGTTTTTTAGCCCTGCTTTCATAATTTTAAAAAGGCTTATAAAAATCACTAAGTCAGAGGAGAAAGGGATATAATTTAAGTATTTAAAATACTTACCACCAGCCGAAACACTCTAATACAATGTTTAGGTTGAGAAGAGCTAGCAGATGGCGCTGCGATCCCATCGTTATCTTTTCAGCAACGTTGTACATTTGTTGGATACAATTTTTTTAGTACTATTTTGTAGCAGATTTCCACACTATGTATTCTAGGCGCTGTAGTATGGGTACACTGAGAAAAATGACACTTTCAAATCTGAGTAAATCCATCTTTTCATTTTGTTATGAATATTAAAGAATTCTTATAAAATTTTTACTAGCGAAAATTATAAAATTCCATTTTAAAATTGAAAAAAAAAACACACTGTTAAATTTGTACTTGGAGTAGAAGATGAAAAAATGTTGTAACAGATGTTGTATTTAATTAATTAATTTTTTCGACTTCAATAATTATAATACAAATAAATAAATTTGTTATTTGAATGATTTTTTATACGATATTGTTATGAAATTTGAAAGAAAATTTTATTAAAAAAAAAAAATCTGAAAATGAAGTAAAGCAAAATCAGAAATTGTAGTAACTAAAGTGGAAAACGAAAAATATAACACCAAAGCTTGAAGATATTGCTTTGGATTTTAATCCTCTGATGAACAAAGTCAAAATCAGGCCAGATTTGTTTAATAGGAGAAATTACCTGCAATAGTGAATAATAATGCCTAATGGTCTATATCATCATTTAATCTTCTTACTGGAAATGAAGTAACGGGGTATTTTTCGAGGATATTTAGCAGTTTACTGAAAATTAAATACTTTAATTAATTACAACAAATTTATTAACTTATTAATTAGATTTAAACAGTTAAGAACATGTTATTCGTACTATTTAAAAAAATGTGCCTGTAGTCTTTTAAACAACTTTAATTGATAGCTAAAAAATGCAAAAATAGATGTAATTTAAAAAAAAATGGAGGTTTTTCTAACTATTTAGTTATGATTTTTTTCTCCAAAATATGTAATGATTGTAGAAAAACTGTTATTGCTCCGTACCATGCAGACATTCGAAAGAGGTTAAAAAATTGATGAACTGAGTAAACATCTGTACATAACAAATGCGTAGAAGAGAATATCGATAAACTTGAAGTTAAAATTTCAAAAATGCTTTACTGAAACATGAAAAGTAATTTGAAAAGGGCGTTAATATACAAATTCAGTAATTTTAATCATTCTCAGACTCATAGTCGTCTTCATGTTCAGTCTCATCCATATCAAATTTATTACCTGGAATAAGAAGCAACAAGTTGAATGTATCAGTATTATTATAATAAATTAGTAATATACTTTTAATTTCGAAAAAAGAAGTTAAAATGCGATTAGATAGTACTACTTAAAGACATGTACGTGTTTTATTGATGTTCTCTGCTGATGGTGTTAGTTGAATGATGACATCATTTACCAAATCAATTCAACTATTGGTGTCCTTCAAACGCGCCAAATAAAACTTCTCATCTTATTCTATCCAACTATGAACTTGCGGCCATAACCTTGATGGTATTTGCAAATGTTCTCCATAATTTTCCAATGTTTTATGTTCTAAGCAATTGCTGATACAACTCTACTTTACTAAATGGCATATTGGTAGCATTAAAATGTTTCTAATAGCTTGGCGAATGATTCAATAATGATTTTGACTTGGTTTGTTTTCAGAGAATGTTATATCTGACATCGTTTACATTGCTGCATTTCTGCACAAATACTGAAAAATACGTTATATTTCATTCTGGGACAAATCAGATTCAGACGCATTTTGATGTTCATTATTTTGCAATAAGACATTGAAAAATATCGTTATGTATTTCTTATGATTTATTTTTTGATTTATTATGATTTATTTACGTTTATGATTTATTATTACGAAATCTAGAAACTAAATTTAAGCAATCATTAAAAAAGTAAGATTTAGGTTCATTGTAATTATAATAGTAGTTCATTTTCATTATAATATATAGACATACGACTGAAAATAAATAAGTACAACCCTCAAACTCATCCGATTTTGGCTCTTACAGAAATTTTAGTGGGTAAAACAATCAAATGAAAAAATTCTTAAAAACATTCAAATATACATATTGCTTATTTATAATAATAATTTTCTGGAGGAAAAGTTAGATTGAACCTCTAATTATTGCTAAGTTTCTTTTCCTAAACAATAAAAATATTTTTGAAGTTTTTGAAACACAATATTCTCATCATGGTACAAATATTAATATGATAATTTCATTTGTATACTTTTTAACTAAGACATACGTATTTATTTCTTAAAGTTTCTAAACAATATTTCGATCCAAATTTGTCTAATTTCATAATTTTAATTACATCTCCAATCACTCGCTAATGGCTTCTTTTATTTTTTATATAAAAATAATCTTAGTATTAACTGAAAAATCATATTGAAAAGTCAATTAGTTTATATGTTATTAAACCGAGGAAAAAGTGAATTTAATTATCCTTTTAAAGATTTGGATGTGGATATTAATTTCTTTAGCAAATCTTAAATGCATTAATTTAAACTGTTGTGCCTATGAAATGAAGAAATTGAAAATGTTTTATAGATACTTTATTGCTTCTTCATAATAAATATTTTCAGAAAGAAACTTTTAAGAAAACTTAAACTTTAAACATTCTCAAGTTTCTTTATCTAAAAGATGAATAATTCATGTAAGTTTTTCAAACGCAATATTCTCATCATGGTAGTAATATTCTAGCTGTTCATAGTAAAGAGTTTCCGAATTATGGAAAAAACTGATGTCTATTTTTTTAGTTACATTTTATTTGTACCTTAAACTTTTTAAAGTAAATTTCTATCAATTAAGATAAAGCTAGCAAATTGTTTTGATGAAGTATTCGCATTCACAATGTTCACTTATCTCGTTTATATATTAAATATAATTATGTATTTTTCATAACATAGGCCTGAAATGTATATATATATATATATATTTGCAACTTAAAGGGTGTTACGCACAGATTTTTTTAAACTACAAGAATCGTTTTCGTACAATTTTGACCCAAATCGAGAATTTCTGATTGGTGAAATATACATTGTCGTAAAAGCTTCAGGATTCCCAGTTGATTAGTTATAATTTAATCATAATGACATGAGGCACTCATAAACATGGTAACCTACTAATTTTGATTGCTACGTAAGAAACACTTCAAGACTTCTGTCATGCAACACTTAAATAAAAACTTAAGTAAATCATTCTAATAGGGCATTATTCAGTAAGAAATAGTGATTAGTTTTAGCCTTTAAAATTCTAGATGTGGTTAACGTGGCATGAGTCAAAAACCATCAAACTCTAGTTGCTAATGTGAGACAGTGTATTGGGATCATCTGAGGCAGTGTATGGGGCTAAATAAGACAGCGCTTGGTTCTGCATTAATATTATATTATAATATAACTTAAATCATCCATCACAAATAAAAACATAAAGTTTTAAACTTTAATTTTTTACAATATCTTCATTTTATTTCTTTTATTTCCATAATATTTTGCTTTCGTATGTCAGATATTTTTTCCCTTACTCTTAAGCATAATAGTATATTTTTCTATGTTTGTTACAAATTTATAATCGGATAATATGAAATTCTAGCTAGTTAATTTTATAACTTAGTTTTACATCTCAATCTAAAAGTGACATTGAAGATTGAAGCCTGTATATTTTTGAACACTGGAAATGGTGCGTAATTACAAATAAAAGAGGCCGTAGGATAGTTCATCCACAAAGTATTTTAGGTGAAGCCAAACATAAAAAGTCCTTCCGGCCTGTACCGGGAGGAAAAAGTTAGCTTTCATTCATAGTCCATGTTTTAAAAATTCAACTCATTTTACTCAAACACCCGCAGCAAAATTGCTTGTAACTAGATTATAGAAAATTCAATTCCTGATTTAAATTAATACTGAATTTGAATGCGAAATTCAGCATGAGAATTACAGCATAACAAAAAGAAGATTGTTTCAAAATATCAGCCACCCTAGAATTTCAAACTGCCGTTTCTCTGCCATTTTTTAAAGTAAAGCCAAAACAAAACTAGTCGTAGTGGGCCACCGTAATACTTACCCATCATGGATATGCATAATGTAAAATATTAAAATAAAATTGTGTAAACTATTTATAAAATGCATTGCAATTCAAATAAAATCGTGGCTTGATGACGCCACAAAATTTTAAAGGCTCGATTACTGAACTGCTTGAAAGAAACATCCTTATAACTCCAAAAATAATAATCCTATTAACTTGCGGTTTATTGCATCTGATTAAGCGTCAAATTTCCAATTAAAATATATCTTTGAAGTGAAATTTGGATGAAATACAGGGTCATGAAAAATCGAAGAGTGTGGAAATTGGATTCTAAATATCTCAGGAACTCATTATCCGATCAACTTCATGCTGTATGCAAAATTTATGTTTTTTTATTGTCTTTTATATTCATATTCATTTCTTAAAATATCCAATTTGGAAAATCTTTATATACCTTTTATCAGAACGAATATTTCGAGAGTCCGAAAAAAAAGTTCCGGTTAATCGAGGTTATTGAAATGAAATAGGCTTCTTCCCATTATTACATACTAAGTACATAGCAAATTACAAGTCTCTATCTCAATTTTTTCGGGAGATAGAGCGTTTACAGACACGGAGACGGACGGCAAATTTTTTTTTCTAAAAATATGTCTGAAACGTGTAAATCCGTCAAATTTTTTTTTTCGATTTTCAAAACGATTAGAAGACTTACCTTATACTACGTATGATGGGTAAGTAAAAGGTTCCGGAATCCTTGTATCACGATATAACACTTAACGGAAACAACTTTTTCAATTTATAATTTTTTATACATCGTTTTGAGTTAAAAAAAATTTAACTTGTCCCCATTTTGGAACAAGATGGCCAACGAACTCGGTCGAGTCCTTGGTATGTTTTGCACACATGATCAGTCACATTCACATCGCCTCATAAATACGAGAGTTACAGCATAACAAATACCAGATTGTTTCAAAATCTCAGACACCCTAGAAATTCAAACTGCCATATCTCAGCCATTTTTTAAGGTATAGCAAAAACGAAAAATGTTCCAAAATCCTTGTATCACGTTCTAACACTTAACACAAACAATTTTTTCAATTTATAACTTTTTGTACACCTTTTTGAATTTTTTTAAAATTAAAATTTTTTAACTTGCCGCCATTTTGAAACAATATGCCGGATGAAGCTTGCCAACGAACTCGGTCGAGACCCTGGTATGTCCAATACACATACTCAGTCACATTCAAATCGATTTATAAATAAGAGAGTTACAGCATGACATATGTCAGATATATATATATATATATATATATATATATATATATATATATATATATATAAATCAAGATTTAAACGGAGCCTGGTTTGAGGGTCTGGGGGTCATGATCGGTGAAAATATGCCAAATTTTTTTGCAATTGCTTTCCTCCGAACGGCTGCAATAGTTAGCTTTTTGTAATGAAAGCTACGTACAAGATATTCAATAGTGAATTATTACGTTGTTTAGCTAAAGATCGTAAGATTGACAGATCGTTTTTGTGCCGTAAATAAAATATTATTGTTTAGATATGGAAAGATTAATGTATTCACAAAATTAGTTTGCTTAGATAAAAATTCTACACATTCTTCATGCAGGTTCAAGCCAGTTCACATTGTACATCTGCTACGTAACTCCTGAGAGCGAAGATTCCTGAATTTCTCCAAGTTCTTTTAAATTGTTGGTTTTACAGATAGATAAATATGATTCTGCAAGAAAAACAATAGAGGCTAATATTCAAATTTCAATTGCTTAAAATACGTATAGCCCACATAGTAAAAAAGAACTCAAGCCGAGACTCGAACCCCTGTCATTAGTATAGCGCACTGACGTTCTACCAACTGAACCACTTGGAAACGAGACTCAGCCTGGAACTTTCTCACTAGAACATGTTGGAAACGCTACAAACGCAGTACAAGATGGAATATTTTCCGTGAGCCAGCTTAAAAGACGTAAAGCCAACATAGTGAAGAAGTACCCAAGCCGGGACTCGAATCCGTGTTATCAGTATAGCATACTGACGTTCTACCAACTGAACCACTTGGGAACGATACTCAGACGGGAACTTTCTCACTATAATGGCTATAATATGGCTCATGGAAAATATTCCATTTTGTGCTGAGTTTGTAGCCTTGTCAACATGCTATAATGAGATAGTTCCAGGCTGAGTATCGTTCGCAAGTGGTTCAGTTGGTAGAACGTCAGTGCGTTATACTGATGACCCGGGTTTGAGTCCCGGCTTGGGCACTTTTTCACTATGTTGGCTATACACTTTTTAAGCAATTAAAATTTGAATATTTTCTCACTTCTTTTTCTATGGAAATTTTCTATGGAAAAATTTCCCAGTATTATACATAGATTTAATAGATGCTACTTTAAAAGTTATTACACGTGAAGAGTGGATAACGACAGAAAAATTAAGAATAGGAAATGGAGAAGTAAAATCAAAAGCAAAATAACTTAAATCCCTTAACAACTGCGGTAAAAGAAAGGAACCAATAAAGGGAAGTAAAACCAAAAACTATCAGAAAAAGAACAAGCCAAACCATGATACTATAACAAGAAAAGAAGATACAAGTGTCGAAAACTATACAGGAGAAATTAAAGATGCATCGCACCAACACATAAATTATTACACAAATATCAAGTGAGGTACCCGTAGGCTAACTGAAAATGAAGAAGTTATAAAAATACAAAAACATAATAAAAAAAAAGGAGGAAAAGAAGGTGATTGAGAAATTGTTCATACTTATAATTTTCCAGGGTGTGTAAAGATTAATGAACAATAAATTCACTCAATCACTCAATAACATAGACTATATTTTTGATTTTTTTTATCAATAATGGGTATTGTACCATTGAAAATTAACTTCAGAAATCTATCTAGTACAAATATAGTTTAAGACTGCAGATAATGTCTTCTTAGTTTCTTACACTAAATTACCGTTTATTGGTTTAAGGAAAATTATGTTAGTGGCTTTTCATCAGTATTCTGATAGAAACATGAAAAAGGTCCTAAAATTCAGGCGAAATGAAAGATAATCAAATTTAAATAATTCAGCTAAAACATTGTATTTGGGGCAACACTTTTACAAGCCTCTCATTTTCAAAGTGACTGGAAATACTTTAAAAAATGGTGTCTCAGTTTAGCCCTATTTCCGTCTCATATTAGCCCCATTCTGTATGACTCATATGGGGCAGAGGTTTAATTTATTTTTACCGCATATTCCGGCAAAAAACGCTCACTTTTGAAACAAGAAATTTATTAAAATTTACAGGTACACATTATACGTCGGGTATATAAATAAAATTTAAAAAAAAAGACATGATAATTAAGATTTCTCTATCAATGAACAATTGTTATAAACGTGGTCATTTGAATGAGCGAAAGTACCATTCTAAATATTTTGAGTTGATTCAAGCAAATAGGTTTATTAATACCGTATATACGCACTTCGTATTTCCTTATTTTCTTTAGGTTTGTATCAGTTACTGTATTTTTTTAATGCCCTTTATTGTATTTTCATGCTATATATGTCATGCACGTTTCTTTGTGAAAAAGAAGGTGCGCATAATACGGCGAAAATACCTACAAATAGAAAAAATGCAGTATTAAATTGTAGATGTGCGCTGTGTGCCATAATTATACGGTACTTTTTTCTTATCGCGTGCGATATTTTTTTTTATCTAAAACAGATAAAGGAAATAAAAACCGAAATTACAGTTATTTTTTACTTGGGACTAAAGTTAACAGATTCAAAATGACTATGAGAAGTTTAGAATTGGGTATCATAATAATCCCGATTGCTCCTATATTTCAAATTTTACCATAAGTATCCCATTTTTCTTGATTAAATAATTTTGTTACAAAAATACATTTAATAATATGTCGAAAAAGTATTATAAAATACCCAAATAAATATATTGCAAAGGGTGCTGAGTTCATATATAATTTGAAGTTGATATTACTGAGTACATTAACATTAATGCGTTTATTGTAGTATATTTTTTCAGTTGACATTTTAAGAAAGTTGATTAAAGAAAAAGAGAGAATAAAGCTTTATTTTTTTTTTCTATGTTTTTTTTTAAATACTTGTTACAGTATTAAATTGAGGAATCCCACTACATTTAAATAGCCATTGTTTGGCAACTATTCCATTTTTTAATTGTTACTTTCTTATATCTATAATAGAAGAAAGTATTGTAATCGAATTTTTTTTCGACTTCCGGTTTTCGACGAATTTGCACGTTTTAGGGGTCAGAGATTCCGAAAAACATGTTTTTACAAAATGTCTGTCTGTCCGTCTGTCCGTGTGTGTGTCTTCATTGTATCATCGAAAAGTGTATGAAGTTATGCTTCAAATTGAACCTCAATTTTTCTATGTTTTTGGCTATGGCAAGCAGGTTCTATTAGAATTTGGGGATATTTCTCTGTGATAGCCATTTAAAAATTTCAAATTCAAAAAGATGTGCAAAAAAATTAGAAATCCTAAAAGTTTTTTTTCTTTAAATAGTCGGACTTGATCCGGAGAATCCGGAACAATTTTTGTTTTGCCTATATCTTAAAAAATGGCTGAGACATAGCGGTTTGAAATTTTAGGGTGGCTGACATTTTCAAACAAGACAGCAGATTTCATCCACAAACGGGTTTAATTTATGAGTTTTAGTTAACGTGGTTTCGGCAAATTTTCTTTCATTGTTGTAACCATTAATCCTATTATATGCTTATCACTATATATTTATATTCGCCAACGTCAAATTCTCGCCAAACTTGGCGACAGTTGGCGAAATATGGCCAACTTTGGCGACAAAAATAAGTTGCCATAAATGAAGCCAACTTGGCTGTAGAGGACTAATTTGGCGATATTCTCGTTCAAATTCAATGTTGACGAGAACTGGGATTAAATCTTCTTTATTTAGGTTCCACGCATTTTACTTTCGTGTTTTCCAGTAAAATTAGCTAAAATTGTAAAATAAAAAAATAGGGAGGCTGTCTGTTCCTGTCGGTTCAGGCCAGAAGGACTTTTCGTAGTTTAGTATACATCAGTTGATCGCATCCCGGTAACCCGACGATTCGCAAGAAGCGGACGTACAACAGAATGATGAAAAATATTGATTTTATTGGCGATGTGATAGCGAATTTTGAAGTAGCAACATGACTGAGATAGAAGAAAGTTTTGGGATTGGAACATCCGACTAGTTTTATTTGTACACTTAGTTATTCAAAACTTTTTTGTTTTCTTCGTACGGCCATTAAGTCCAGTTATATCTTTTTTTTTTTTTCAGCTCTCATACCGTAATTCTGTATCTATATTAAAAAGCAAAAACAATTCTGTAAATAACGCTGACGTCATATCAATGGTGGCAACGATGTAAGCAAGTCATTTCACTTTTTTCGCAAAATTAATTACTTCTAAACATTGCAGGATTTTAATTTTTACACCGTTAAATAGAGGAAAAATAAAGTTTGAAATGCAAGTTGTTTTAAAACTGTTTTTCAATCCAGTGATTTTTTATGGTTTTAATATAATTTTCAAGCATGAGTTTAAAAAAAAAATGTATCTCTATCGCGAGCAGCTCGATTATGAAAGATTAACCCATTTGCACTTAGAACAAGATAAATAGTTTAGCGTGTCTTTCTGGATAATAGTCCATAACGAAATAAATATTTCATCAATGCAATAAAATAATATAAATAAAACATAAATTAAAAAAAATATGTAATTGAACTACGTGCTTAAACACTGTAATAATCAGAATCATAAAGGCTGCTGTAAGTAGTAAAATTGTTTGCAATTACTTCGGGTTTGGAAATCTCTGGCACGTGACTAATACGAAAATATTGTACTTTATAAATTTCAAAACTTTAATTGAATACATAAATGTTATTCGTTATATAAAAACAAGTCAAACTATCGAATACGGCAAATTCGCTACTTTGACTTGTAAAATTTTGCAAAAACTGAGAAAAGTACAAATAAACATAGCATTTCAAAGTTTCGAATGTGATTTTTTGGCGAATAAAATTAGCCAAATGATTTATCTCGATAGCAAGCTTAAATAGGATATTAAACAACACAAGAAATATATAACAATTAGTTACCAAGTGCTGATTTTAAATCCATAATTAAAACAGTTTTTTTGCCTTCCTGAAAAGTAGCTATTTTCAAATTCGATAGTTTGACATGGTACCGACGAATGTGTGGTGACTTTTAAATCGATACCTCAAATACTTTTCTTAATATTCGCAAATTAGGGAAAACAAATCTCTCGTTGCCATCGGCAAATGATAAATAATCGCGATTTCTGTGCCACGTACGATAGCGTAATATATATATAGATTCTTTTTGGTGATGTTAGTTGCCAATCTAAAAAATATATTAACTGTAGAAAATCTATTAGAGTTTTCAATAAGAAAAATGATTTTCTCCCATGTTCTGTAACTCGAGAATCGCGGCTTGGATCCGCTAGTTTAAGTATCTTGAAGTTGTTATTTGTAGGTCCTCAAGAAAGAAAAGAGATTTTACTATTACGATTAACCTCTTAAGACCCGAAGTTAAAATAATAGTATAAATACTCATTCTTTGCTTTTAAACAAACAAAATGACATCAGAGATGACAAAAAAATTATTTTTTTGAAATCTAATGTTTTAGGGGGCTTGTAATTTAGGTTCACAAAATGAACATAAAATTACTAGCCCCCCCCCCCCCCCAAAAAAAAAGATCAATTTAACTATCAATAACCTATAATTACACAATAAAAAAATAACAGCCCTTAAATAAATGAATAATCTGCAAATTCTTAATTTTTTTATTAAAAAGTTTTTAAGTCAAAGAATTGTGAAAATTACCTACTTTCTTGGATGCACTGTTTCGAAAGCATTTTGCAAACTCAGGTTAAAACAAGTAATATAAAAAAAATTGTTTTAAGTCAATTCCTACTTTTTAATCATAAATATATAAAATAAACCCGTGCAGCATTAATGTCCCACGTTATCTTTATTGAACATTTTTTTTTTATAATCATCGTTGCGGTATTTTATTTTTGTGGCATCACTAATTTGAGGAAAATCTTTCATTTCATTTATGAAAACAATGGGGGAATTTTTTTTCTCCCATATAAAACTAAAATTAATCAATTTATTTTAAATAATGAATTAATATTTGAAAAAACTGTATTAACATCAAGTGTCATCCACTACAAGTTTAAAAAAATGTATTTGAACTTGAATGGATGAATAGAAAATATTTTATTAACGATTGAAAATTTGAACAAGATATATAAATATATAGAGGGTGGGAACTAATAGTAGGAATTGAATAACATTTATTTTATAAGGAAATCGAAATCGGTGCTGCCATTTATTGATTTCATTTTAAAGCAAAAGCATTCAACTTTATAGAAGTGAAGTTAAAATGTAAAAATATCAATAATTTTAGTTTTTATGAGCAAAAGAATATACGTACCCGTTTGGGTACCCAAGACGTAAGAGGTTAAGGCACAACATATTAATATAGAGAGTTTTGTGAACATGCGATAAATACTTTTAATACATTTTAAGATGAAAATCTTTAAATTCGTTATTTGAAAACCTGATTTTCATGAACAATCAGCCATCAAAGAAGTTCCATCTCCAAAACGTATGGTTATCTATACTAATAAAAGAAAGTTTCGCTCCGTATGTCTCTCTCTCTCTGTGTGTGTGTGTGTGTGTGTGTGTGTGTGTGTGTGTGTGTGTGCGATGGCTAGGGAAATCAAGCGCACCAAGTCTGAAAATTTAGGTGAGGATAGTCCAAGGTCTAACCTGGTGCAGCTGAGTCTCGGAATTTTAATATTTTGAAAATTAGAGTAGTTATTAATTAAAAACTGATCAAAGATCACAAACAAAGAAGCACTCTTCCGAAATGCTCAGAAGCCCTTTTCCTACACCTTCCGTGAACAGAAGACTCAAATACTTAGCCAGTTCGTTTCTTTTTTCGAATTTCTAAATTCGCTAAAAGCTATGGCCAGAAATACGGAAAAAAAGTCTATATATTCTCGAAGAACGTAATTTTACGTCTCGAACGATCTGGTCGGTTAAAAAAAATTTCACATTTACACCGTAAACGTTGTATGAAAATAAAATCCATAATTTTTAAAAATTCTATCTGAAATGTAAGATTTGTTTAATTTCATAACAAAAAAAAATAAATAAAATAAATAAATAAATAAACAAATAAAAATAAATAAATAAAAAAATAAAAAACGAAATTTTAATGAAAAATGGCCGACATTATTAAAGTACAATGGATAATTACCGCTAAATATCGATTTCAATTAGACTGTAAAACACAATGATTAAATGCAGTAAATTTTTAGCTAATAATTTGTTTCAGAAATGAAATTTTTAAAATTCTGATGAGTATAGGAACAACTGAAGACCCACTGCTATCTTTTTTAACAAATCTTATATTTTCAAAAGCTGTGGTCTTTTCTTATAAATGCGTATACACAAACAAGCAAACTCGTACCTTACTTCTCTCTTTATGACATAAATTTTGCGATTTGCTTTAATATATCTATATACCTTTGTTTTAATATATCTATACATTATATAGACAGCTATAAATTTATTTATAATCCTTTGCAAAAGAAGCAATCTTTTATATGTAATGTACTAAATATTACCATAACTATGTTTTCCTGCCATAATTTGGTTCTTTTTGTAAATATTGTAAACACAGACAAAAGTTCTGGATTAATGGATATTTTGATAGAGTTCGTCCGAAAATAGGCCAATCGCCACAGAGGCTGATATAATAATTAAAAAAAAAAATACAGCCCTATCTAGATTTCTTCTCGCCATGTGGCGAGTGTCATTCGCGAAGCTTGATAAAAACCATTTTATTTCTTACTTTACACTTAAAATATCACATATACATTATTCATATAGTTATATAAAATTTGGTGATTGTAATAACTCTCAGAAAGAAATTTCTGTGGAACAAATTATATTTTAACTCTAAACAATACTTTTTGTTTTCCCAATTTCCTTTTCCACCGCCTTCAAGTATCTTTATTTCCTTTATTTTAAAATACTTGATCAGCTTTGTTTGTTTTACTGTTTTGCAAACAGAGAATTCTCTATTGTGTTACGGGAATGTAACTTTTTAAGGTTACGTTAGTTTAAATTGAACATCTTGTAAAACAAATAGATTTCTTGTATACTTCTGAGCGCTGAAATTAATTTAGCGTACCAAACAGACTTCCAAAATCAGGAAAACGTAAGAAACAATTACAGGAAAAGGCAAAAAGCTATTATTGGACGGAAGCAGAAAAAAGAATTTACACTTTCAGTTGAATCTCAATATAGTGCAGAAATTGAAGTCATACAAGATATAATGTAAGTAGTATAAAAAGAAACATCAATAATACTTTTTCTCTTATCGATACTCTCGAATAAAAATATAATTTTATATATGGTGTTTATTAAGTTTACCGAATTGAATTTAAAGGTATAGAAGCAAATTTAAAATTATTTTAATTTTGTTCTCTTATATTTCATTACAAACAATAAAAAAAATTGTAATCTCAACATTATGTGCTGATTTTTTAATATTAAATCTGCTCCATTAGTGAATTTCCCGATTCCCCTTACTAATGCTAATCTATGGGCATAGGATGCATTCGTATATTTAAAATTACTTCCCAGGAAATTAATATTTTTAACTTCTGTTTCCTTTACACTGTTCTTAAAGGATGTCACTTTTTTTCTTAGCTGTAAAAATATTTGTAAAACATGTGCTTAATTTATGATTTTCTGTGTTAAAATCTTAGCAAAACTGAATAATATTTTAACACTTCATATAAAATTATGTAGATATTTGAGAAAAAATTGAACAACTAAGAAAGAAAGAGACATTCTTTAAAAAGTGTACACATAAAACAGAAAGTTAAAATATTATTTTCCTGAGGAGATATTTTAAATATAGGAATGCATCTTACGGCCATAGGTTTAACATGAAAGAGAGGAATCGGGAAGTTCTCTGACGATCATTAAATACATCTTTCAAGATTAAATTTCTCTCTAAACAGTATTTTACGAATAATTCTGGCCAAATTTTTTTTTATATTACTTGAACACTTTTACCGTCATGTATTTCAGATATATTTTTTAATTTCTGCACAATCTGGCGAAATAAGAAAGTCTTGGCATGTTTTCCATCTAATGAATATAATACATAGAATAAAGAGAAGGAAGAAGAAACAGAACTAAGGCATTCAAAAGGGATATTTTGAAAAAGAGAATGCTTAATTTTCTCCCAAAAGATGGCAACTGGATTGTTCATTATAAACTTGGAAACTTCAAAATTTATATATACCTAGTAAGTGTTTTCCATTTCTGATTACGCAGAAACTTTTGAAACTAGAAATTACGGTTGACTTTAACAAAGAAAATCAATATTTTCAACTCTGCTACATATTACGAATATTTTTATTTGCTTCAAACGCATTCTTTCCTCGTTCCAACATCTTTGATCAATCCCACTTGTTCCTCGCTCTTTTTTCTCCAATCATAAACAGGCGCAAAAATTCTTGAAAGATTACGTGACTTTAAAACGAGCTTCTCCTTCCAGTGCAAATGGAGCTCTATTTCTTTCCAAGCGTCAAAAATGAATTTAGCATGCAAAAAGGCAGGGTAAAAAACAGCAGACGTAAAAGAACAACTCATTGAAAAACATGAAAGCAATCGTCGAACAAGAACAGGAAAAGAAATTTGAATCTGTTTCTACCATAAAAATAAACCCATATTCTATGTTTGAATAAGATTTAAACCACTGTAACTAAAGTATATAGAAATAAGGAAAATTTTTGCTTTCGAATTTCCAGGCTAATGAAAAAGTATTGTACATTTTTACCGCAATACTTTAAAATGAAGTTTATGTGAGATTTGTTTAAAAAAAAATTTGAAATAAAAAAATTAGAAAACTTTATGGTATTATTATTGTTTACGTCATATCATTATTATGTCGTTATAAATATACACTAATTTAAATAAATAGATAAGCAACAAAATATAGGTCTAGTTATTATGCTTAATTACATTCAAAACTTAAAAATATATATTAGGTAGATAGATATAACATAAAAAAGGGTTATGATGTATAAGGTAACAGATGCAGAGGCAATTAGACGGAGTAATTGATTACTGAACTTAAGTGAGTCCGAATAATATGTGACACTATTAATAACCATAGATATACAACTAAATAGACATGTTGTAGACGATATCTTCACATATTAGCGAAAAGGGTCCTCTATTTCATACCAAGCGTCAAAAATGAATTTAGCATGCAAAAAGGAAAAAGCAGAAGAAGTAACAGAAAAGCTCGTTGAAAAACATGAAAGCAATCGTTGAACAAGAACAGGAAAATAAATTTGAATCTGTTTCTGCCATAAAAATATATTCATATTTTATGACTGAATAAGATTTCAACCACTGTAATTAAAGTATATAGATATAAGGAATATCTTTTGCTTTAGAAGTTCTAGACTACAGAAAAAGTACTGAACATTTTTACCATAATACAAGGTTGTGACCAATAAGTAGGGTGAGTGATGGATGAAATAAGTCTTACATTGAGTAGACATCACATGAAAACTGTTTACAATCCTTCAAAATTGTCCATGCACATCTGACAACGTGTGTACATATCGTCAAAAGCTCACGAAAACTCCTCCAATGGTACAGCTTTCAATTCCCGAGTAACAGCAGCTTGCTCTTTCTCAAATCCTGTGTCACGATTTTCCGAGCAGTTTTCCGAGGTATATCCAATTTATCCGACATCATCCTGATGGTTAATCGCCGATATCGTTGCAACAGTTCACGTACACTTTCGATGATTGTCTCTGTTCTGCTGGTGGTGGACCGCCCACTCCGATGCTCGTTTTCGACGCTTTTACGGCCGTCATTAACCTTTTTAAACCATGCGTACACAGTCTTCAATGTCACGGTTACATCTCTGTACACCTTCTTCAACATTGCATGGCTTTCGCCTGCTGATTTATCCAATATGTACAAGAATTTCAATTTGATACTCTGCTCCATGATACGCCACCAAACCAATGCACAGACAAAATTTGATAATAAATTTATTGAGACTTACAAACACACAAAATGACGCACTACTGTTAACTGAATATTACGGAACACGACGAAGGTGTCGCTGATAATCAGGATGTTCCCTCTTTCAGTTTGAGGAGTGATTCACCCTACTTGTTGGTCACACACTCTCAGAAATAAAACACTCAATTTTGACGATTCCGCAATCCTTAGGCCTCATTTCGTTATTTTTGACAATCATTTCGTCGCTGAGTCACGTGGTTTTTGACGAAACGTGAATCCTCAAATATCTGACGAAACTGTTTCATCGCTGTCAAAAAAAAAAAAAAAAAAAAAAAAAAAAAAAACTCTCACTTTTGACGATTCCGCAATTTTTGAGCTATATTTCTACATTTTGGACAATCATTTCGTCGTCTCAAAATTAAGTGATTTTTAATGAAATGAAAAATCTCAAATATTTGACAAAAATGTTTCCCCATTCCCGGCCAGATTATTTTTGTTGTTACAAAATCGTTCAAAAAAAATTACACAAAAGTACTAAAGTTACAATATATTAATGAAAACAGAAACAAAAATATTTCATCTTTAGGGGCCGCTATATCACGAAAGTACCAAATTTCTACTTTATTTGTCATATCTGATAATTTGCGTCTATCCTTTTTGTAACGATTTTATGCATTTCTGTTGCCTATTCAAAGATTAATTTTTCTAAAGTTACAGAAGTTTGTTAAAAACGCTTAAAAAATTCTTCTAAAGTTGCAGAATTTCGTTAAAAACGGTTAAAATAGTAAAATGCGAACATCATTTGGTCCATTTTCGACCGAAAGCAACAACATTTTCCCAATGGTTAAAAAAAAAATCAAGCTCTTTTTTATTTAAGAAATATATTCATATAACAATCAAATTTAATATATGTATAACTGACCCCTTCCCCTCTATGAACAGTAATCTTATCCGTTAAAACTGATGAACTCGCCTCCAAAATATGCACTTCAAAATTAATTATTTCTGATCAACAAATTAACTAGACCATATTTTAATCATTCATTGAACAAAGGAAATTTCTCTAATAAATTATATTAATCAAGCCATATTCTAATTATTTATTAACCATAGAAAAACCATAATAATAATCTAGCTTTATTAATTAAAACATGCAGAAATTATAACAGCACCGATAAAAATACATTCTGCCTTCTAAGAATATAAACACACATCAACATCCCGTAAATACATTTAAAATCAAATAATTCCGAAGTCCCGCTGGCTAAGTGCTAAGAGCGCTCGGCTGATAAGCTAAAAGTCTCGCGTTCGAATCCCATTGAAGACTTGTGAAAAGTGATCTTATTTTTCCCCTAGTCAATTAAAGATGCTGCTAAAAACTCCGATAGATGGCAGCAGCAACCTTTTTTTGGAACTTTCAAAGAAACAATTTGACGAAACTAATTTCTTCGTAATTTTGAGGATGCAAATTTACTCGATTTGACGAAATGTTTAATCGGAGCGTCTCACAGGAAACCGTTTCGTCAAAAACGAAGAAAATTTCTTGAAATCTGAGTATTCATTTTTGAGAGTGCACCTTGTACTTTAAAATAAAGTTTACGTGAGATTTGTTTTCTAAAAAAAAAAAAATAAATAAAAAATTGGAACATTTCATGGCCATTATAACTGCACTGTAAAAAAAGGACAAATATTTCTTAATCTTTTAAAATATAAAATAACCATGAACGAAAATATACAAAAATTTCTTCCCAGTTACCCATTATTCCTAAAAACGTTATTTATCTTTAAAGTCTTCAGAAAACAATGCATGTTTTAGATAGTTTGGAGAATAAGCATTTATAAACACAAAGTTTCTTTTGCGGCCATGGATTTTCAGAAACGTTTCCAAGTAGTTTTTATAATGCATTAATAAGTTTTTTTCAAACTGAAATATCGGTATTAAGGATGCTATCAATTCTCAATTAAACCTTTCAGCTGCGTAACTGAATGCCAGTGTAATAAAATATTAAAGTTGATGTTATTGCAGTGTTGTTAATTTATCATGTTTGTCTGTAAAACACGTATTTTGAAAATTAAAATATTATTTGAGAACCGATACCATCCAAAAAAACGATATTCCGGTTTGCAAAAACTCATTAACACACTATAAAAACTACTCGGAAATGTTTCCGAAAATCAGTGGCACCAAAAGATGTACTGCTTTAGAAAATACTTCTTTAAATCTCTAAAATATATTGTTTACCGATGTTTCTAAAACTACAAAACGCTTTTTGGAATCGTGGATAACTTGCAGGAGGTTATTGTATATTTTCCTCCATGGTTATATTATATTTTCCTATATTTAAAAAAAACATTTGTCCTTTTTTACAGTGTACACATGTTTAACTAAATAGATAAGCAACAAAATATATGTTAGATTCACATGGTTTTACAAATTTGATAAAATCTGGCAAGCAAAAAATTATAGTCGCCAGTAAAAAATATACCCCACCCCATCCTCCACCGTCATTCATTTTCAAAATACATAAAGGGTTTTTTTATGAATTGATGGAGAAAAAATAATAACAAGCATAGTTTAGAATTATTATTTACATAGTTTAGAACAGTGCATAATTTAGAAAGACAATATCTAAGTTTTCTGATGAAACTTATATATCTTTGATCTCAAAATTATATATCTTTGAAAAAAAAAGAAAAAAAAGGGTAAGATAAGATAAGAAATACTGTAAAGGCTGAATTAACTGGCATTTTTGGAAAATGCTTCATTAAATGCTTCGAATGTCTTGATGGTTAAGTGCTACAAAAACTATATCTGATGAGAGGGGGCATTGAAAAAATAGTAAAGCAGGAAAACAATTTTTTTGCCTATTTTCTTGTCGAAGTCAGTCAAATTATTCTGATTTTATCATTTTAAAATTTGCAGTTGATGATCTTATTTTTGCCAAATTAAAAATAAAAGTTAAAAATTGTTTTGTTTGAAAATAGTTCCTAAGTTTATTTCTCAATATTGGGGGGGGGGGGAAGAAAAAATGTTGTTTGTATTCATTTCTTTGTTCAATTTTTATACAAAGAAAAAAATAAATTGCGCCAGATTATATAACTTGATCACCGGTGGCGACTTGGCGACCGCATTTGTTAAGCTCTGATTATGCATGTTTAAATTCATAACTCCAAATATATATTAGGTAGACAAATCGATAGTTAGAACATTAAAAAAGCGTCATGCTGTATAAAGTAACAGATGGAGAGGCAATTAGGCAGATTAATTCATTACTGTGCTTAAGTGAGGAAGAATTACAGATAAGGCTATTAATAGCAATAGATATACAGATAAGTCGGTGGGTTTCAGAAGATAACTTCGCATTTTAGCAAAAAAGGTCCTTTTTAATCGGCAAAAAATAATTTGGCATACAAAAAAGGTAAAGTAAAAAGCAGGAGACGAAAAAGAACAATTCATCCAAAGACATAAAAGCAAATTCAGAGCAAGAAGTGGAAAAGAATTTTTAATCAATTTCTACCATAAAAATCAACTTATGCTCTGTAAAAAAGGTAGATGTTTCCGAAAATATTACGAATTTTAATACGGTTTACGAAAATACAATATAACTGATTCCGAGTTAGCCACGATTCCAAAAAAGCGTCCATTTATCTTCCGAAACCTCAAAAACCAACACAATTCGGTATTTAAAGAAGCATTTCTGAAACAAAAATTTCATTTTTCCCTCCCGTATTTAATCGTTCGTTTCGGAGTAGTTTTTAGAATGTATTAAATCAGTTTTCTCAACACGAAATATTGTTTTTACAGATGCTATCAATTTACAAATGAACAGTTTTATGTTCGACAAAAATGCTACATAAACAACATTAACACTTTTTGTTAGGTTTGCATGTAAAATTCTGTTACGCAGCTGAAAATGTTTAATTGAGAATTGATATTTCGTGTTGAGAAAACTGAATAATACACATAAAAACTATTCGGTAACGTATTCGAAAATTACGATTCGCAGACCAACTCTTGTTTCGAAAATGGGTCTTTAAATCATATTTCCGTAAACCGTAATAAATTTTGTAATATTTTCGGAAACATCTGTCTTTTGTAAAAATGTACTACATATTTCAATAAAATTTAAATCACTGTAACTACAATAATTACAGCTAAGGAAAATAAATAATTTGCTTTATAATTCTGCAAGCTAATAAAAAGTATTGAGCATTTTTATCATAATTTTTTTAATCTTAACTTTGAAATTTCCTATTTTGAATTTTATGTAACATTCGTTTAAAAATAAATAAATAAATGATGGTTTTATGGTTTTGTCATCATATTCATAATGATTTAGTTAGAGAGATAAGAACCAAAATATATACTGATAGATAGGTAAACCCAGTTTTCGGACAGTACGTTAAATAGGCAAGTATTTTTTTTTTATTATTACAATGAATGGACAGTTATTATTACTATTAAAAGCGTTGTTGTCATCAATACTATTTGAAACTTCAAGCAATGATAGCAAGTGTAGAAAGTAACCGAATGCACTATGGGATCGACATTGGTTCTTCTATAATATACAGGGTCATTCATAATTCCCTCCGGGGTTTCGAAACGTTATAGTAAAAAAACGAAGACGAATATGAAAAAAAGAAACATATGAAATTATTCCGAAACTATTCAAGTTTTACTTACATACATTACAGGTGTTCTATGTGTGAACCCTTGGTCACACGGCATACATCCATGCGATAGTCCAGTTCCTGCCATACTCCGTTTCTTTAAATTTCCGGTACCACACATGAATTGTTTTGTCAGTTGGTCCCTGTTTTCGATATTTATTACGAAAGGCCCGTTGAACTGACACCACTGATTCAGATTTAAAGAAACGGAGTATGGCAGGAACTGGACTATCGCATGGATGTATGCCGTGTGACCAAGGGTTCACACATAGAACACCTGTAATGTATGTAAGTAAAGCTTGAATAGTTTCGGAATAATTTCATATGTTTCTTTTTTTCATATTCGTCTTCGTTTTTTTACTATAATGTTTCGAAACCCCGGAGGGAATTATGAATGACCCTGTATATGCAAGCACTTAGGAGATCCAATTACATCCAATTACTTTGCCAATTGTATCGAACATTCGGTTGTTTTACGCGTTTAATTCAAAAACGAAACCAAACTTGCAGTCTTGTCCTATTTATGTATTTATCACTTATGTAGTAATTATAGAAGTTTAAAAAGGAAATAATTTAAAAATTTGTTTTTTCTAAATTTGGGAATAAACCTTAAATTTTAATAAACGATTTGGAAAAAAGAACTTTTAAATTTTGGTTAAGTTTCCTTATTTATCACCATTGAAATATTAGTCAGATTTGAACAATAAACAGTTAATTAAGTTAAATTGTTCGTTTTTTATATGTATTATCACCCTTTAAAATGTTGACTATCTTTCAGGTTATTCCTGTATATTGTTAATTTTTAGAGCATCCTTCATTTTTAAATCGCAGACTCATCATAAAAAAGTTTAAAAAGCTAATTATTTTTATTTTACAAAACTAATTTTATTAATTCTGTGAGAGAAATATTTTTTATTTCAAATGTCATGTTTATATGCATGAAAATTAGCCTTTTATTTATTGCTTAACACCTAATAAAAAACAAATTTAATTATCATCAAATTTAATCAATGAATCATTCTCTTATCTGACATAAAACATCAAATCTTAAATATTCATATACTAGTGAAACATTCAAAATATTCTCTGCAAATTAAATTAGTTGTATCTGTAATTCAGTTAAGAGTATTTCTTGGCAAATATTAACACCCCTTAAAGTTGTAATCGGTTTATCTATTGCTCTCTGTATATTGTTGATGCTTATAATATCCTTTCTTTAAAGTCGTAAATTCTTCCTATTAAATTTGAGAGATACTTTTTATTAATTTTCTTACGAAATAATCTTTATTTCAAATGTAATCTGAAATGTATTTCATCAAAATTAGCCGTTTCTTTATTTCTTTAGATCTGATGAAAAACAAATTTAATTATCGTCAAATTTAATCAATGAATTATTATCTTACCCCACATAAAACATTCAATGTGAAATATTCATGTTCTTGTGCAACATTAAAAGTATTCTCTTCAAATTAAATTAGTTTCACCTGTAATTCAGTTAAAATTATTTCTTGGCGAATATTATCACTTTCTTAAAGTTGTAACCGGTTTTTCTATTGCTCTCTGTATATTGTTGATGCTTATAATATCCTTTCTTTAAAGTCACAAATTCTTCATATTAAATTTGAGAGATTATTCCTATTTATTTTTCAAAATACTTTTTATTAATTCTCTATACGAAATAAACTTTATTTCAAATGTCATCTTAGAAATACATCAAAATTAGCCGTTTCTTTATTTCCTAACACCTGATGAAAAGCAAATCTAATTATAAGTCAAATTTAATCAATGAATTATTCTCTTACCGCACATAAAACAACAAATGTTAAATATTCATATACTTGTACAACATTAAAAAGGTTCTCGGCAAATTAAATTAGTTGCATTTGTAAAAAAATCTTGACAAGTAACAAAAAATCTGGAAAGGCGTCATTGAAAATTTCTTTCCTGAGGCACAAGGCTTGCACCAAACCATTTTGTTCTCTTTCTAACTGTCAAGATGACTGCGTAGAAAACGTGCTTTATTAAACTGTCAACATCATCTGATGTAACTGTCTTATTGATTTTGGCTGATACTTCTTCTCTTGCTACTCAAGAAGAAAAGCGCATAAACATTAGGTAGTGTAAGTAAAGTGAGAAATATTGATTTTAAGTAAGCCTTTGTTCTTCTTCCTTTCGTCTTCTTCCTTTTTGTATTAACTAGTAGAAATGTTACAAGCTAATAACTTTTAAATTTGGAGGAGAAATTATGAGTTTGCAAAATAACATTTAAAATATTTCATTAAAATAAACTCGGAAACTTGCTTTAAGAATAATTTTGTTGAATGAATATAAACTCAAAATATATTAATATGTTGAAATTCATATAAACTTTAAATGGAAAAAATTATGTTTCTGTAGGAATGTTACATGTTAAGAATACATTTTAAATTGGTTTAAATGTGTTTTATGTTTTGCGATTCCTATATGTTCTTTCATTTATTCAGTGCGCTTTCTGTTTATTTTTATATTGTGTAGCATAAGTAAAGTGACAAACATTAACTTCCATTAATCCTTTATTCTTTTTCGTCTTTTTGCATTAACTGGTGCAAAAGTTACAAGCTAAAAACATTTAAAACTGGGGAAAAAATTTTAGTTTGCAAAATGAAATTTAAAAGCTTTCATAAAAAAGAACTGGAAAACTTGTTTTCAGAATAATTAAGTTGATTTAATATAAAATAAAAATATATTACAACTTTGAAATGAAAATAACTTTTAAATGGAAAAATTGATGTTTCTATAGCAATAAAAATACATGTTAAATTGGTTTAAATGTGTTTGAGATACTTATATGTTATTTTATGTATTCATTGCGCTTTTTGTTTTATCAGTTCTTAATTTTATATTATGTAGCATAAGTAAAGTGACAAACATTAACTTCCATTAATCTTTTATTCTTTTTCGTCTTTTTGCTTTAACTGGTACAAAAATTACAAGCTAAAAGCATTTAACGCTGGAGAAAATTTTTTGAGTTTGCAAAATGAAATTTAAAAGCTTTCATAAAAAAGATCTGTAAAACTTGTTTTCAGAATAATTAAGGTGATTTAATATAAAATCAAAATAATATTACAATGTTTAAATGAAAATAACTTTTAAATGGAAATATTGATGTTTCTATAGGAATAAAAATACATGTTAAATTGGTTTAAATGTGTTTTTGAGATACTTTATATGTTCTTTCATTTTGTTTTATCAGTTTTTATTTTTTTATTATGTAGCATAAGTAAAATGATAAACATTAATTTCCATTAATCCTTTATTATTTATCCCTTTTGTAGTAAATGGTACAAAAGTTACATGCTAAAAGCATTTGAATCTTGAAAGAAAAACTGAGTTTCAAAATGGCATTTTAAAAGATTTCATTAAAAATAACTCGAAAACTTGTTGTCAGAATAAATGTATGCTGAATAAATATAAATTCAAAATGTACCAATATATTTAAATGTATATAAATTTTAAGTGAGAAAAATGGATGTTTCTATACGATTAAAAAACGATGTTAAGTCTATTTCAGTGTGTATTATTTTTTACGCTGCTTACATGTTCTTTCATTTATTCATTGCGCTTTCTGTTTTAAAAGTTTTTTTTCCTCTTTAATAAAAAGCTACGTGTTGCTGACGACTGGGATTTTCGATAATCGTTGCCACAGATTAATTTCGGAAAATGAAACATTTGAAGTTGCTGAAAAAATTAATTGCTCGAAAAGTGTTTGTCAGAAAAATGTTAGACAAACTTCATTAGAAAAGTAAAAAAATGTATTTTTCTTGATATAAATTTCAAATATAATGATTATGCCGTTTTTCAAATATTGAATTTCAAAAATTACCAAACTTCACAATGGAGTACCATAGCGAAACCTTCACGCGTAAAAAGATAATGATAACGGCCGTGTCCTGATGTATACTGGCCATAGCACGAGTCACAAATTATAGTAGCTTTACTATTGTGTTAAAATGTAAAAGTGAATTATGATTCCACGAGTGCATGATTTTTATTTAATTTTAATATAATCATCTTAGAAACAAGCTTTAGGTTTTTTTTTTCGAATGGGACTAATAAATTGGCCTATACTGTATATTATTTTGAGTTTAAAAGAAGAAAGGTGGGAGAACGCTTTATATTATTTAGGTTTCCTCAGGAACTTTTGGTCAAAATTGAAAGTTTAATATATCAAAATGTCAGAAATTAAATCGACAATAACTATAACGACTGCCCTTCAGTTCGTTTGGATAGACTTTCATATAAAAATATAAAATCATTCAACATTGAATTTAGGTATTTTTAAGGTTATTATCACGGGCCCGGGCAACGCCGGGCATGTCAGCTAGTTTTATAATATGTAGCATAAGTAAGGTGATAAACATTAATCTCCATAAATCCTTTATTTTTTTTGTCTTTTTGTATTAAAACTCTAAAACTTGCTTTAAGAATAATTATGTTAAATGAATATAAACTCAAAATGCAGTAATATAATGAGAGGAATAAAAATTTTAGAAATTATGTTTCTATATGCCTACAAAGGATGCAAGTTAAAAGTATTTAAAACTGGGGGGGAGGAATATAAGTTTGGAAAATTTTAAAATTTCATTAAAAATAACTCGAAAACTTGCTTTTAGAATAATTATGTTAAATGAATATAAACTCAAAATGCATTAATACAATGGAAGGAATATAAACTTTTAACGAAAAAAAATATGTTTCTATATGAACAAAAATACATGTTAAGTTGATTTAAATGTGTTCTATGTTTTAAGATACGTAGATATGTCCTTTCATTTATTCAGTAAGCTTTCTATTTTATAAGTTTTTAATTTTATGTTATGTAGTATGCGTAAAGTGATAAACATTATTTTGTATTTATTCTTTAGTATTTTCCGTCATTTAGTATAAACTGGTATAAAGGTATTTTGGATAAACTAAAAGCTTTTAAAAATGGAAAAACGTTTTAATTTAGAAAATGTTTTGACGATTTTATTAACAGGAACTCGAAAATTTGCTTTCAGGATAATTAATGGGTTAAATGAATATAAACTTTAGGTTGAAAAAATGATATTTCTATCTAAAGGGAAATGTACATTAACACTGTATGTCTGGCAAGTCTATTATAATAGACTTCGTGGGAATAAGTGTGAAATTGTTTTAATGTTTTTTGATACATTCATATGTTTATTCATTCAAGATGGCCACCGGTCAGGGAATATTTCTGGGAAAATACCAGTATTTTCTTCAAAATGAAATCGCGAGATTAAAAGTGGCGAATTTTTCTATAAGAAAATACTGGTATTTCCCTGAAAATATTCCCTGACCGGTGACCACCCGGAATGAATAAGCATACGAATATCACAAAAACATAAGATACATTCAAATAAAGATAACTTTATTCCCACAAAGCGTATTATAATAGGCTTCCCGGGCATAAAGTGTTAATATACATTTTTCATTGGATAGAAATATCCATTTTTCAACTTAAGATTCATATTCATTTAATATTTTAATTTTTTTGAAAGTTTTTGAGTATCTTTTAATGAAGTATTTAAAATGTAATTTTAAAACTGTTTTCTCCAGCAGTAAATTCTTTTAGTTTGTAATATTTCCATTAGTTAATTTAACAAGTTGGAAATTGCACGTCAAACGTGACAAACGAGGTGCGTTCGTACTATAGCTAGTTATATAAATATTCTGATCGTGATGATTTTTAATTCTGTGAAATGAATTATATCGTCTGCAGATTAATTTTTGTAATAAAATAAGTATCTCGGTCGCTTTACGGTTAAAACTCGGAAGCTCCTATAACAAGAAAGCACCGATTTCTTTTAAAAATTCAAATTTCTTAATAAATATTTTTATTAATACGTTCTAAAGTTTTGATTTGATTTTCATAAAATCAAATTGATTTTCATTTAATTTTCACTTGAAATGTCTTGACAAACTTCTGCAAAGATAATATATCTTAAATTTCAAACCATTCGAGTGGGTAGTTTTTGCGTTGTTATATGCGGATGGATGGACAGACAGACGGACGGACCAGACGACGACAATAGGTGCTACGTATTTATATAATTACGAACGCACCTAAAAAGTAGAAAGACGAACAAAGCATTACTTAAAATCAACATTGAATTCAAACTTGATTTACACTACACAATATAAAATGAAAACTTTATACATATAAATCGCAGTGATCAAATAACAGAGTCGCCACCGGTCTGGCGATTTTTCATTTTATATTATGCAGCATAAGTGAAGTTTGATTTGAACATTTATTTAAAGTAAGACTTTGTTCTTCTTTCTGGATTTTGTATTAACTAGGAGAAATATTACAAGATTTTACTTACTTTGATTACATGATCAAAGCATTTAAAACTGTAAAAAAATTGCAAAATTATATTTTAAATACGTTATTAAAAGATGCTCGAAATCTTGCTTTTGGGACAGTTAAAATATTAAATTAATATAAACTTTAGGTTGAAAAATTTATATTTTTATTCAGATAAACATTTATTTTATCACTTTATGCTGGGGAAGCCAATTATAATAGGCTTCGCGGAAATAACGTAAAATTTATTTTAATGTGTCTTATGTTTTGAGATACGTCTATGATTATAGATGTGGCCACCGATCGGGGAATTTTTAAGGGATAATACCAATATTTCAAGCGATTAAATAAGGCGAATTTTTCTATAAGAAAATACTGGTGTTTTCCTTGAAAAATTCCCTGAAATGTGCCACCCTGCTCGTTTGATCTGTATTATATGTATGACGTTTTATATGTATAAGGTTTTCATTTTATATTATGTAGCGTAAGTCAAGTTTGATTTCAACATTAATTTAAATTACGACTTTGTTCTTCTTTCTCGTTTTTGTATTAATTAGTGGAAATATTACAAGGTTTTAAAACTGCAGAAAACAGTTTGCAAAATAATATTTCACTAAAAGAAAGTTTGATATTTGCTTTCGGGATAATTAATATGTTAAATGAATATAAACTTTATGTTGAAATATCGATGTTTGTAATAAAAGTAAAATGTATATATTATCACTTTATGCCCTGAAAGTTTATTACGTGTATAAAGTGTGAAATTTATTTTAAGGCGCCTTATGTTTATGAAATACTTATATTTTTTAATTATTTAATCATTTAATTTTATTTCTATAAGGTTTCCATTTTATGTTAAGTATCGTAAATCTAGTTTTAATTCAACATTGATTTTATGTAAGACTCTGTCCTGCTTCTTTCTGCTTTTTGTATTAACTAGTGGAAATATTATAAGGTAAAAGCATTTAAAACTGGAGAAAAACAGTCTGCAAAATTATATTTTAAATTTATCAATAAAAGAAACTGTAATAATTGCATTCAGGATAATTAATATGTTAAATAAATATAAACTTTAGGTTAAAAAATTGATGTTTCTATTCAAATAAAATTGTTTATTAATACTGTATGTCCAGGAATCCTATTATAATAAGCTTCGCGAGTATAAAGTGTTAAATGTATTTTAATGTATCATGTTTTTGGGATACATATATATATTTATTTATTTATTTGATTTTGGGCGTTTTATTTCTATAAGGTTTTCATTTTATATTATGTAGCGTAAGTTAAGTTTGATTTCAACATTAATTTAAATTACGACTTTGTTCTTCTTTCTCGTTTTTGTATTAATTAGTGGAAATATTACAAGGTTTTAAAACTGCAGAAAACAGTTTGCAAAATAATATTTCACTAAAAGAAAGTTTGATATTTGCTTTCGGGATAATTAATATGTTAAATGAATATAAACTTTATGTTGAAAAATCGATGTTTGTAATAAAAGTAAACTATATATTATCACTTTATGCCCTGAAAGTTTATTACGAGTATAAAGTGTGAAATTTATTTTAACGCGCCGTATGTTTATGAGATACTTATATATTTTAATTATTTAATCATTTAATTTTATTTCTGTAAGGTTTCCATTTTATGTTATGTATCGTAAATCAAGTTTTTATTCAACATTGATTTTAAGTAAGACTGTTTCCTTCTTTCTGCTTTTTTATATTAACTAGTGGAAATATTACAAGGTAAAAGCATTTAAAACTGGAGAAAAACAGTCTGGAAAATTATATTTTATATTTATCAATAAAAGAAACTGTAATAATTGATTTCAGGATAATTAATGTATTAAATAAATATAAACTTTAGGTTAAAAAATTGATGTTTCTGTTCAAATAAAATTGTTTATTAATACTATATGTCCGCGAATACTATTATAATAAGTTTCGCGGGTATAAAGTGGTAAATTTATTTTAATGCATCATGTTTTTGAGATACTTATATATATATTTATTTGATTAGGACGTTTTATTTCTATAAGGTTTTCATTTTATATTATGTAGCGTAAGTTAAGTTTGATTTCAACATTGATTTTAATTTATGTTCTTCGTTTTTCCCCTTTTCTATTAACTAGTGGAAATATTAAAAGTTGAAAGCATTTGCTTGCAAAATGATCTTTAAATTTTTTTTATTAAATGCAATTCGAAAACTTGCTTTTAAGATAATTAATATATTGAAATGAATGTAAACTTTAAGTTGAAAAGTTGATATTTATGCTTAGACAAATATATATTAAATTTATTTAGATAACTAAGTGAAAAATTTAAAAGTGGGAGAATCACCCTTTCATTTTCAAACTGGAATATTTGAAAGTGTTTTATGTTTTTTATATACTTATATATTCTCTCATTTATACTGTGTATTTTTTTCTATAAGATTTTCATTTTATATTATGTAGTATAAGTAAAGTGAGGGATATCGACTTTATGTAAGACTTTGTTTTTTTCTATTCTCCTTGCATTAACTAGTGGAAATGTTACTAGCTATATTCATTTAAAACTAAATAAAAAACGAGGTTAGGTAATAATATTTCAAATATTTTATTAACTGAAACTGACGAAGATTGCTATAAAAGTAACTCGTCGGTTGAGATTAGTAGGAGAAAAAGTTGCGAATTAATATTTAGATTTAAAGCATGTTAAATTCAATTAAATGTTTTATGTTTCTATGAGGCTTACATTCTTTCGTTTATATAGAAAGTTTTTTTTTCCCATAATGTTTTTCCTTTTAATTAAGTGGCATAAGTAAATTGACGAAAACTGATATCAACTAAGCCATAACTAAGCCTTAGTTCTTTCTCCTTTTTGAAGTAAAAATGTTAGTACTTTCCTAGTAAAAATGTTCTAAGAAATTCAGCTTCAAAACTTCTTAGTATACGAAAAGTGATTTAAAAAAATTTGTTAACTGAACTCGAAAATTTGCGTTTAGGTTAAATAATTTGTTCAGATGTTAATAAATTTTAAATTAGAAAATCAGTATTTTGATTTCAAAGAAATTGTATATTACATTTACTTAAATGGACTTTATATATTTGAGAGAAGTATACATTTTTTCATTTATTCAATGCATTTGTTCCTTTTACTTTACTTTAAATAATATAAATAAAGTGACGATTTATTATTTTAAATATTTATTTTTTCTTGTTTTTATTATTGTATTAACTCGTGGAAATATTACAAGAAAAAAGCATTTATAAATGAATAAAATGTCTTACATTTACAAAACGGGAATTAAAAGATTTCATTAAAAGGAAAACTTGCTTTTAAGACAATTAATGCGTTTGAAATGAATATAAACTTTAAATTGAAAAATCGATATGTCTAATCGAAGAAAAATAAACATTTAATTTGTTTAAATGTGTTTTATGTTTTTGAGACACTTCTTTAATTTTTCATTTATTCAGTGCATTTTCTTTTCCATAAGGTTTTCATTTTATATTATATAGCATAAATAGATGAATAATGATTTTAAGCAAATACTTGTTCTTTTCTTTTTGTATCGACTAGTAGATATGTCATAATCTAAAAGCATTTAAAACCATTTTGTTTTCGTTTGCAAAATGACATTTAAAAGATTTTATTAAAATGAAGCCTAAACTTTGCATTTAGGATAACTAATAAGTTGAAATCATTATAAACGTTAGGTTGAAAATTAGATATTTCTCTTCGAATAAAAGGCATATTAAATTTATTTAATGCATATTTAATGTATTTTAGGTGTTTATACGATATTTAAATATTCTTTCATTTATTCAGTGACTTTTTTCTATAAGCTTTACTTTGTATATTATGGTGCGTAATTGAGGAACATTGATATTCAATAATCCTTTATTGTTTTTGCTTTCTTTCTGCATTGACTATTTGAAGTTGAAGACATTCAAAACTGTAAAAAAGTTTTTACTTTGCAAAATGACATGTACAAGATTTCGTTAAAAGGATTTCAAAAATTTACTTTGAAAATAATTATTTGAGATGAATGTAAATGTAGACTTACAAATTAATATTTCTATTTAAAATAAAATGTACTTGAATTTTCTTTAAAATGTATTATACGCAGAAAAAAACCCTAAAATGAAAAAAAAAAAAAAAAGGGTTCAAAGATTCTTATGTATGAAGTTATCCTACTTGGGTTCATACCAAATTGGGTCATGACCCATGCCTGTGTTTTGGTTACCACTGTGTATCCATTTTGGCAGCTGTTAAATACTCATTTTGGGTATCTTAATACCCATACGGGACACCATTCAAAATGGTTATTTAATAGTACCCAAAATGGATACACAGGGGTAACCAAAGAAAAAATGGGTCATGATTCAATTTGTATGAACCCAAATTGGGTAACCTCATACCTAAGAATCTTTCAACCCGCATTGTTTTTTTTTCACCCATTTGACCCATTTTTTCTGTGTATAGTTTTGAGATACGTAGAAACTCTTTCCTTTATTCTGTACATTTTTTCTACAAGGCTTTCTCTTTGACATTGGATAATAAGGCAAAGTTCAAAAATATAAATTTTAGGTACAATTTGCAATTTTTTCTGTTTGTTGCATTAACTAGTAAAATTAATATAAGCTAAATGTATTTAAAAGTGGAACAAAAACTCTTAATATGCAAAATGACATTTATGAGATTTTAATTAAAGGAACTCAAAACTTGATTTGGGGATAATTAGTCTGTTAAGATAAATATGCACTATAAGAAATATGCATGTTAAATTTCTTTAAATGTGTTATATGTTTTTGAGATAAGTATACATGTATTATTTTAGTTATTCAATGATATTTTTTTTC
This sequence comes from Maratus michaelseni, assembly GCA_963931845.1. Taxonomy (NCBI): domain Eukaryota; kingdom Metazoa; phylum Arthropoda; class Arachnida; order Araneae; family Salticidae; genus Maratus; species Maratus michaelseni. The sequence continues at coordinate 294,548,258 of OZ007589.1, read as the reverse complement.
TATAAGATTTTTTTAAACATTAGGTGTGACGGCATGACACAATAATTAACAACAACAATAATTTATTTACAGCTGGAAAAAAAAGATGGATTGCAGTGAAGCGGGCAATTTTAATCTAACGATGTCCAAAAATGAGTTTGACGCACTGAAACTGAAAGAGGGAAAAGGAAATGCTATCCCTAAGAAATTCATTAAATTCAAGCACTGTCTTAAAATGAGATGACTAGACTTATCGTTTGCAGGAACTTGAAGAAAGTTCACTTCAACTCACTATAAAAATGTCCCTAGAAACACGGTAGTTAGGACTATAAAATGACACTTCAAAACACTGAAATGTCCTTAAAAGAATGTCGGTGGATTACAGTATTATTTTCTTGGGAAGTATTGAGTCTAACACCTTACCACGCTGTTGAAGCTCTTAGCTGAGAAATCTACTCCAAACAGCTCGCTGAAAAACTTCACTTTTTACACAGCGCGTGGAAGGCTTGACAAAGCTCGAATCTCATCTCAGTTACCACCCAGGGCAGGATGTGACAAAATCCACTGAATCTAACTCCTACCGCCATACTTATACCAGGTGTACAACCCCAGATAACTAATTATCATAGCCTTTCACAAAACAACAGTGAAAAACTGATTCTCGGAAATTCAGACACGCTATTGAAACTTTAAAGGATGACAAAATAGGTAGCTCATTCACGCACAAATGTTTGAATTCTGAGCATCACGATCGCACGAAGAACTCAAAACTTACTCGACCATAAATTACCTTCATAAGAGAGTAGCTAGGTACTTATGCTACAAAGGTAGTATACAAAAGCCATTTAAACATTTTATTAACCGGAACACGTTAAACAGGCTTTTAAGTTCTGCATATCTATTAAATCAATTACTTTATAGATTTGCATATAAATTTTTTGTCGAAAAAATAAACTTTCTATTTAAATTCAAATGCATACTAAATTTATTTTAAACCTTTTATTTATTTTTAAGAAATATATTTCATTTAATAATTTTTTTTTTTGTTTTTGTTTGTAAGATCTTCACTGTACATTAATTTTTAAGAAAATGCTTGTTCTTTTTTCACTTTGTATTAACCAGCAGAAATGCACAATATAAACAGATTTAAAACTGGAAAAGAAATGCAATTCTCAGTTTGAAAACAACATCTAAAAGATTTTATTTTCGTGATCTCGAAAACTTGCTTTAATGCTAATTAGTTTGTTGAGATATATGGCATTTTTTATTGAAATTAATATTTTTGTTGGAAGAATTATGTATGTAAATTTATTTGAATGTATTTTTATGTCAAGTGTTTAAAAAATTCAAAGGAATTGTGAAATGAAAAAAAAACTATAAAATCTATATGTCTTATGTTGTTTAATGATTCATAATCAACCTGGGCTTTAAAAAATGACAAATGTTTCTTAATATAGGAAAATATAATATACCATGGGCAAGAATATACAATAACCTCTCCAGAGTTACCCATGATTCCGATAAGCGTTCTTTGTTTTTAGAAAAATAAGAAAACAATATATCCCTGAGGTTTAAAAAAGCATTTATAAAAACACAGTTGATTTTGCTACCACTGAATTTTGGAAACGTTTCCGACTAGATTTTATAATGTATTAATCAGTTTTTCCAACGCAGAACACAGGATTTTCCGATGCTATCAATTCAAAATTAAACATTTTCAAGTTCAACAAATATGTTTTACAGACAAATATGATAAATTAACAGAATTAACATTAAAATCAAACTAATATTGTTTTATTAGTATTGCACGTATAAATTCAGTTTAATTGAGAACTGGTAGCATTCTATAAACCGATATTCCGGATGCAAAAATTTTTATTAACACATTATAAAAACTACCCGGAAACATTTTTCAAGACTAAATGGCAGCATAAGAAGCCTTGGTTTTATAAATTCTTTAAATCTTGAAAATATTTGTTTTCGAGGTTTCTAAAGACAAAGACCGCCTCCCATCAGAATATGATTGGAAGTATTTTTAGTTCTTTTTAAATATATATTTTGTCTTCTAACAGTGCATTAGGCAACAAGAATTCCAAGGTAGGGTTTAAAACCTGGAACGAAATCATTAGCCATTTTTTTTCTTTTTTACACATTCTGCTTTAATGTTTTCGGGTATGTAACTTAACCATACTTATTGTGCTACAAAAAATAGGAAATGTAACATTTAGCTGTACTGTCCAATGTTGTCCAATAATCGGGTTTCTAGTACAAATATAGCTCGAATAAAACAAGTACATAATTTCTTTCAGTTAGAGATCGAAATTTACAGATCACAATTTTTTTTTTTTTTTTTTTTTTTTTTTTTTTACACCTAGACAATTCCTTCTCTACAAAGTTTTCGCGTTATTTAAATTTTTATTATTTTTTTAATTACTACGATCGACATTTTTTGGTGATATTACTTAACAAATAAATATTCTGCAAATAATATAAAAAATGGTAAAAACAAACTTTTCCTATTTGAATACCAGGGTGGCGACAAATCAGGGATTTTTTCAGGGAAAATACCAGTATTTTCTTATTAAAAAATCGTCTTATTCGATCGCGAGTTTACATAAGGCTAATTTTCTAAAAGAAAATACTGATATTGTCAATGAAAAAATCCCTAATCTTTTGAATGACTAAAATAAAACATGCTCCATATAAAAATTGAAAAGTTGTAAATCTACAATAATCTTTTAAATATATATATATAATTTTCTTAAAATTCCACACTGATATAACGTATAAACTTAAAAGTATTTTTTGATATATTTAAAAGAAAATAGAATGTAAAAAATTCTTCATACTATTTGTCATTTTTCTACATTCAATTATAAATCATTAAATTCCGTATCCAAATTAAATATATTTAGTTGTACTTTATTCATATCAGCACATTATATTAGCTGCTGGAAGAAGCAATTTGTGAAACGATATCAAAAATCGTAAATTTAAAATATTTTCACCTTTTAATTCACATAATAATATAAATTATCTTTATTTGATATTAAAAGTATTGATTGCAGAGAAACATAAATGTTAACAATGAAAAGGATATACTTTACAAAATTATTTTAAAACTAAAAATAAATACTTTACAGAATTGGAAGAATATAAATGTCAAATTTAGCGTTTTATCCCATAATTTTACTTAATCTCTTCGTTTCAAAAATATCTCACTGAAACTAAAGCAATGGAATGTGCATGCAATATATTTACTTTTCTTTAAATCGCAAATTTTGATCTTTGATATAATTTTTTACTCACCCGCACCCTCTATTTAATGCCTGTATATGAACAACATTTTCTTTTCCTTATGTCGACTGTACATTCCTCGAAAATACCCTGTTACTATTTCAGTTATAAATCATCGCAAAGAGAGAAAAATACAATCAATCAAAAATAACTTTTACAATTAACACTTTGAGACCAAATTCGCATGATAGCGCAGATTTGAATTTATTGAATTTTGTGACTTTCTAGCAAATTATTTAGTCCTACAAAGGTATGATATCTAGAAATACAAAATATGAAAGAGGTAGTTCGGAAAGAATGGATTATATAAAAAGTAAGTTACCTTGCATTAAAAGAGATGTTTGTTCCGATCCAAAATTTTCCTTAACTGGTCTTAAAGTATTGTTAAATATTCATGAAATCTTCTTTGGAAGCCATTATCATAATAAATTTATTTAATAATATTCAAATTGTCTACAGCTATAATTAATTTTGACAAAATATTTTTTTGTATTAACTTAACGTAATTTTAAATATTGCAATATAACTTAATTTAAAATTAGAAAAAATTCTTTTATGCCGAATTAGACAGAAAATATTTTATTAAAAGGAATTCGAAAATTTGCTTAGTAGATAATTCACTTGCTGAGATAAATACAAAGCTTAAGTTAAAAAATAAGTATATTTCTATTTTTGAAAAAATAAATTTTTAATTTATTTAAATGTGTTATATATTTTCCATACATATACGTATTTTGTTTTTATTTATTCGCGCTTGTATAAGGTTTGCAGTTTAAATTAGGTATGTAAATAATATGTAAAGAATGTAAAAAAAAAATAATATTGATTTAAAATAATTCTCTGCCCTCATTTCTTTTTCTTCTATTAACTAGCAGAAATATTACAAGTTAAATGTAATTAAAACTGGAAAATTGATCTCCTGTATTAAGTAACATGTAAAGTATTTTAACTAAGTTATGGTTACTAATTTTCACGATAATTAGTTAGGTAAAATAAATAAAAATATTAATTTGGAATATTATTATTGTATATGTAAAGAACAGTGCATTTATTAAAAAATAAAATTTATTTCTTCTTCGCATTTATTCAATAAAAACTATCATAAGTTTTCAAAGGTTTGCAGTGAAAATTGCTTTGAGGAAATAAATTCTTTTAAATGCATTTTAAAATCAAGTTTAAATTTTCACAATTTTTACATTGCGGGTTAATTTAGCCTTTTAGTCTATTTTCCCAACTTTCTATCTCTTTTCTTTACAAGTTTCGTAAAATTTCTCCCATCATATCTATATTTGGGAATATATTTTGTGATAGATGAAAATATACTCTTAATTAAAAGATTGGGTAGGTATAAAAGTTCTTTCTGTTTTTATAGCTAGGTATCAAAACATCGCAAAACTAAAGTCACATATATTCATAAGTTTTGATATTGCTTAACAGAAGGAATTCCATCGAATACTTGGGAAAATTTTTAAATATTGTTAAGCATTAAATATAGCAATTTTGATAGTATGTTTTTTTTTTTCAGAAAAGGAAAATAATTTGCTGATGCAAAAGAATATATGTGTTACGCATAGTTAGACTGTCATTGCCATATCCACGAGCTATAAATGGTTCAGAAAAGTCTTGAAAAAAAAACTAATTCTGGGTGATGTATCACTCACGTTAATTAATCGTGATCGGCATAAAATAACTCAAGAAAGTGCAGATATTCTTGGGATTAAACTCTCAACAGTGTCAAAGACATTTCGTCAACTTGGAATAACTAGCAAGACCAATGTATAGACGCATACTGAGTTAAAGAAGAGAAACTTGACAGACTGAATTTCTGTTTGCGATTTTCTCTTGAAATGAACTCTTTTTAAAGCAAAGGGATATAGGTGGTGAAAGATGAATTGTGTATAGTAATATTTACAGTACGCGATTATTAGCTTAGTCTGAAGATGCCGATTCAACCAGCGCAAAATCAGTTTAGATCCGAAGAAGGTTTTGCTAGGCATTTGGTGGGAATCCTAAGTTATGAGATGAACCTGAAAACTAGATCATTATTTTTAAGAAATACTGCGCACAAAAAAGTTAAATAAATGGAGCAATCGATAAGCATCGGCTTAAATTAACCATAAAATGGTCGTCGAGTTCCATCAAAACAAGATGAAACCCCATGTGTTTTTGATCACCCGGCACAAACTTTTCAATTTGTTTGAGATGTTTTGTTCTACGCACTGTATTCAACTAACTTTACGCCGCCCGATTAACAGTTATTTAAATCACATCAAAAGAAATTAGATTGTAAAAAAAATCACTTATTTTGAAGACTTCAAATATCTCTATTTGTTCTTCACCCAAAATATCAAATATTCTATTTGTACTTGATTGTACCATAGAGAAGAGATACAGGTTGAGTGCGCTTTCCATAGAGAATGTTTTTGAAAAGTGGCATCAACATGACCGGTGCTACTCATGTAAACGTTTCAAGATTTAGCGCGTTATTGCTTTGCTTGGCAATTTCAAAGTTGTTGCCGCTCGTGAAAAAATTATAAAAATAGACAATATCAAGATTATACCGGTGAAGAGTAAAAAAATTGCAAAAATTATGTAGTAATTTGTTGAAAACAATTTTTCGTTATTTACTAATACATATCCTCCTGTTAATTTAAGCTTGATTTAAATACGTGAGCTATATAAATACAAAAAAAATTCTGGCCAATGTTGGGGATTAAGTAAATTTTCAATCCAGTAAACAACTGCTACATTCAATTATTTAATCATTTTTCACAATATTATTTCCCATGTTATATTAGCAAATATACAATGTTTATTAATTGCACTAGTTGTAATGGAATCTTTAACATATAAAAGTGAAAAAAGACCATTTTTAAGAATTCAGAAGAAAAAAAGAACTACATAATATTAAAAACGTGTTTATCATTTACCTTTCATAATTTATAAACACCATACTCAAGTTAAAACAATTTCAGAGCATCTTTTATTAACAACATAATTAAAAATATATCAAATGAAACTATGGAGTAAACTAGTATAAAAAACATAAACGAAGTAAAACAAAGCAACTCAAAAGGTATTTTAAAATAGTAAAAAAAAATATTCTTACTTTAATTTAATGGTACTGTAATTTGTTTGTTTTCCTTTCGCAAACACCGTTTGACGATAAAATCTGATGCAGATATTCTTGGGATCAAATTCTCAACAGTGTCAAAGACATTTCGTCAACATGGAATAGCTAGCATGACCAATGTACAGACGCATCCTGAGTAAATGGAGAGAAATTTGACAGACTGAATTTCTGTTTGCGATTTTTTCTTGAAATGAACTCTTTTTAAAGCAAAGGGATATAAGTGGTGAAAGATGAATTGTGTATAATAATATATACAGTACGCGATTATTAGCTTAGTCTGAAGGTGCCGATTCAACCAGCGCAAAATCAGTTTAGATCCGAAGAAGGTTTTGCTAGGCATTTGGTGGGAATCCTAAGTTATGAGATGAACCTGAAAACTAGATCATTATTTTTAAGAAATACTGTGCACAAAAAAGTTAAATAAATGGGGCAATCGATAAGCATCGGCTTAAATTAACCATAAAAATGGTCATCGTGTTCCATCAAGACAAGATGAAACCCATGTGTTTTTGATCACCAGGCATAGACTTTTAAATTTGTTTGAGATGTTTAAGTGTTGAATGCGCTTTCCCTAGAGGAATCCTTTGAAAAGTAGCATTTCAAAATTACTGCCGCTCGTGAAAAAATTATAAAAATAGTAAATATCAAGTTTATGCCGGTGAAGTGTAAAAAAGTTGCAAAATGATGTAATAATTTGTTGAAAACAAATTTTCGTTATTTACTAATACATATACTCCTGATAATTAAAGCATTTAAATACGTGAGCTATATAAATAAAAAAAAAATTCTGGCCAGTGTTGGGGATTATTTATTTTTTCAATCGATTAAACAATTGCTAGATTCCCATGTTATTTATTATTGTTTCCTATGTTATATTAGCAAATATACAATGTTTATTAATTGCAGTAGTTGTAATGGAATCTTTAACATATAAAAGTGAAAAAAGCCCATTTTTAAGAATTCAGAAGAAAAAAAGAACTACATAATATTAAAAACGTGTTTATCATTTACCTTTCATAATTTATAAACACCATACTCAAGTTAAAACAATTTCAAAGCATCTTTTATTAACAATATAAATTAAAAATACATGTAATGAAACAATGGAGAAAACTAGTGCAAAAAACATAAACAAAGTAAAACGAAGCAACTTAAAATGTACTTTAATATAGTAAAAAAATATTCTTACTTTAATTTAACGATACTGTAATTTGTTTATTTTCCTTTCGCAAACACCCTTTGGCGATAAAATCTTATGCCAAATGTCGTAATTTCGAATAAAAGAAAATAACATATCACGTGACTTTTATAATTACATGACTATTATGTTGCCTCTTCTCTATGAATTATACAGCTACCAGAGAGATGGAGAAAGGTCTTAAACTAGAAAGGTACATACTGTATTGATTAAATATAACTTTCAGTAAATAATATTTTCTTCAATTTTACTCAAGAAAATGGGACAAATGTTTGCAGCAACCCATTCCGTATCTTTTAATAAATTAATTATTGAGTTACATATACTATTTGACGTGCTGTTATTCCTCTCCTATAAAATATATTTATTAGGATCTATAAGTAAATGTGTAAATATATGCGTAAAAGTTGAACATAAGTTTTAGGTTTATAATATTGCGTAGTATGACGGGGTCTATGCTTGGCATATGAGAATCCTTTCTTAAAACTTTTTAAATTCTATGGCCTACACAAGTATACCTCCCATCCCATAGATTTTCTCAAACTGAGTGGCGGAAATCTTAATCACCTCTGTTGCTTAGGCACATCTTACCCTCCGGTAGATACCATGTTTTAGTAATAATGACAAGGTCCATAATGAACAATAATGACACGTGTCCTAGAATGTAATAGTTATACTATTGTTAAGTAATTATTAAATAAGGTTTAAGCAGCGCTGCCATCGTATGCTTTTCTTAAATTTTTTAGCTATGTAAATTTAATTTGCTTGTGTCACTTAACAGTAATTTTCCATATTTTAACTTACAGATTTTTTTTATCACTGATTTTTTGTTTTTGTCTTTATTCTTTGTTTATTGTATTTTACAAATAAAAGCAAACTTTCGGTTAACAATTAGTTCGCATTATTTGAAATTCGAAAACTTTTATAACTTTTTAAAATAATGATACTTTTTATTTATGTATACATTTATCACTGGTTTTGTATACGTATTATAAATTCAAGCCTTTATATTTACGATATAAATTATTGCTATGTTTTGTATGCTGAACTAATATTGCCTACTGTTCTCAGATGTAAAGATTTCTTTCAGCGCAACAACAGTGTCATTCTGAAAAACCGAAACTTTGTGCATATAATTTTCAATACATCTGCAGTAAAGTAGCTAAAGAAAGTAATTGCTCGAAATCATTTTTGAAAATTTATAGTTTTACTTTACAATCAATGTAGGAAAATCAAAGGATAAAGTATAAGGTCTGGCATTTTTACTAAACATCTGGTTTGTGTTATATCGTAATAACCTGCAGTTATGTCAAACTTTACTATGAAAAACATTATGTATGAAAACAAAATCGCTTATTGAAAGAAGTAGCGAATAAAGAACAGTTGGAAAAAGTTGGAAAAAATTATGTTGTCACAAAAATGAAAGGGGATGTGTGATGTAAATACTTATTCAGGGAAACATATTTCTTAACAAACACTCTACAACAAACTACACTAACAAATATACATTTAGATAGCTTCAATTGCCATGCCCTATAAATTTTCTCAAACTACCAGTGACATCGTACTGAAGGAATATTATTTGTAGCAAACCTCATCGTGCATTGTGGCGTCACATTGTAACTGTCGATGTGAAGTCACGTGATGTCGATATGACACCACAGTGACGTGGGTGTGAACTCGTTATGGTCATTTTTAAGTCCTTTTATACTTTGTGAAGTCACAGTGTTACCCATTTGTGAAGATTCTTGATCGGGTTGTGTGACCAGATTATATCCGAACTTATTGGGTCGGCTGTTTTTTTCTGCATGAAAGATTCGGATTGGAATTCTGCATCAGGCCGTGTGACCAGATTTTATTAGAACTCTACCCAACCTTATATGGCCAGGTGGTTTCTTTTCCTTTTGGCTGTAGGTAGTATTCCGGTTAGAATCTTGCATCAGGTCGGGTACGCAGGTTTTTTGAAGAACCACCCCGGATCCGGTTTCGAAAATCTGGTTACTCGACTTGATGCAAGATTCTAATCCGAATCCGACCTGCAAAAAAAATAAATAAATAAATAAATAAATAAAAGCAGAAAGAAAGAAAAAAAAAGAAAAAACAGCCGACTCACCAAAATCGCGTCGGGATCGGAAAAACCTGGTTACCTGACCTGTTACAGAATCGTCACAAATGTCACTTTTTATTGAAATAAAAAGGTTTAAAATAGCATTTTTTTCCTTCATTTCCTAAACACATAACCTACAGCAAATTTTTTTGTAGGTACCTTTGCAATATATATATTAACCCAAAGTATGATATTTAATAAACATGAAACAAACTATTACGAACAACAACTCAGCACTTGGAAAGTTTTTCATACTTAATACTAAATTAAAATGTATTAAGTATTAATTTATAACACACTCTTTTAAAAAGAGTAAAGAGATTCTGGACTTTTAAAATTATGTTTTATTATCCCTCTTATTCTAACAAGAAATGCTTCAAAGAAGTGTACTGTACCATAAATTCAATAAATATTTGAAAAATGTTTAATGAAATTTAATGAAAATTTAAAATTTTCTAAATCTATTAATTAGATTTTTAAAAATATTTTAAAATATGTTCTGCATTTTCTTTACTTCAAAATTCTTAGTTAAAACACCCGTGCCTTCACTTTTTAATCCGAAGAAAGTTATTTAAAAAATAGAAAATCTATAACTAAACTGAATTTTATTATAAATTCACATCTTAATAGACTATTTTACTAATTCCAGGACTTTAATATACCAGCATTCTAAATGGAATGCACGGATGATTTATTGTAGTTATCATCAATATATTATCTTATATATATAAAAATTCTGAAGAAAAATTAACTCAAGGAACATTTTAAAGATGAACAGACTTACGAAAAAATTATTTTGAGAAAAACTCATGCGAAACATATTATTATATGTTATTTTCATTTTTAGCTTTCGCATTTACATTTAAGAAGTATGAAAAGATACATTCAAATATATTGATATTTTTAGCTATGTAAATATTAATAAAACAAAAACAAAAATTCGTATTTTTGGTCATTTGAAAGTCTTTTGTACCGTTCATAAAATACCAATTACTTGGAAGAAAATATTCAGCAAAAAGTTAAAGTTAAAACATAATTTTATCAAATCACATTAAATTAATAAAACATTATACAATTAAATAAATGTTAAATTAATTAAAATAATTATAATTTCTATGGCAATAGCTTGATACTAATTTGAAATATAAAATAATTTTCTACGTATAATGTTCCTTAGCGTTAAACTGCAGAATTTCACATAATTCATAAAATATAAAAGAAAAGAGAAAAACTGAACGGCTTACAAAGTTTTATTTTACATACTGGTATAAAAGTGCTTTACAAAGTTATATTAGTAAACAAAAAAATGTTTACTTATATATCTCATTTCAATATATGAAATAATTAAATTTCGTAATAATATTCTGCTAGATTTGGTAAGCGTTTCCCAACCTTTGCCTCATGCATGATTTTCTTGTCCTTGTTTTATATTTTCTTTGATTCAAGAGAAATTGTAAAATGAAAAACTACAGCGTGAAAAGAGTTAGATGATTGAGTTTTGTAATTTTTTCCAGACATATATATCGTTTTAGGGGTGAAATTTTCAAAATGTAATAGAAAATGAAGCAAAATCTTTACTATTAGATTTAAAGGCAGTTTTCCTAAATTCTATATGTTTTAACGTTGCGCTAGAGTAGAAATATCATGAAGGAATATGAGGGAATTTTTCCTGAAATGTATGTTTATTTTTCTCTAGCAGCAGGATAAAATTCAACTTTATATCAATGTGTGTTATCTTCATTCCTTCATGTAGTGATTTATTCACCTTATCAATAAAGACATGTACATATTACTTTGAAATATTCAATTGATTTTAATAACATTGGATTTTAAAATAAATAATTCTATTACTATGTTCAAACACAACGTTTTTAATTGCTTGCGATCGTCAGCAAATACATACATTAATTTATGATGAAAAGTCATCTTTATATAACAAATGATATGAATTATTACTTACTGTTCAGCATATAAACAAAAGAGTAAAAAAATGTCCAGAATGGGGATACAATCCGGAACCTTTGGTATTACGCACCAATTGCTCTACCATTTGGAGCTCTACCATTTTGGAGTCCAGACGACTTCCAGAGCATTGGTACGTAATACCAAAAGGTTCCGGGTTCAAACCCCGGTCTGGACATTTTTTTCACTTTTTTGGTTATACGCGGAGTAGTAAGTAATAATTCATGCACTTTGATATATAATATCCAGCTTAATTTCAGCTCTGCTGGAAAATTTAATTACATATAGTCTTCTTTATATGAATAAATCGATAAAATGCGAATAAAAATTCTACTTAACAAGTAAATTTCATATTCCAGAAGAGCAATTCAATTATCAATAACACATACAATCTGCAAATAAAGTATCCTTATTGATTTAAGTGAAATATTGAATAATCAAATTTGCAAATACTTCTAACATTTAGAAAATATTCATTGTTATTCAAGAAAATTTGATGCCTTAAGTAAGAATAATTTGAAGTCATTGTAATTGCTTATTACCAAACATGATTAAGCTTAATTACTAAGGCGTTCGTCTCAAATTTTGCTTAAGTGCCTAATTAGTTAGGGAATTCTTGATTAAAACCATGTTGAGTAATACTAATTTTATAATTTAACAATGAAGGATCAGCACTATTAAATGAGTTTATTTTCTTTGAAGCATTTCTGATATTTTAATTGCATTTATCGAACTGTAGAAAGAATTCAAGTAAATAACTAAGTAAAATTATTTTAGATTCTGATTTTTCAATATATAATTTACATATTTTTTAAATGCTATTTTTTTATTTAGCAAAATTTTCTTTATAAACTTATTTATAATCTACTTTTTTCATCATGGACAAGTAAAACACTAACAGTACCGAAAGCATGGAATTTGCCTTATAAAATTATATTTAATGTCACTGAAAGTTTGATTTTGATTTATGTATTTAATAATTTAGCTAGAATATTCCTAAAAATTAGATAAATATTTTTTTCTTCTACAATATAATATTTTATATTTTAAAGTGTTAGCTCAAATTAACTTTGAAAATGTGAATTGATTTTTGAAATTTCTTTTTAAAAGCACCAAATATTTTGAATACTCTGTCTTTCCTAAAACGGACAAGATATAATGCAGAGTGGTTTGTAATATTTCTGTAGTTATAGACTACACACTGAGATTCAGAGATGGCGTTTTTGAAAGACAATAATTAACCACACTCTTAGCTGGAATATTTTATATGAGGCACTAATATATATATATGATAAACGGCTTAAAATGACAGATTATCTGGTTTAGCTTTGATTTTTTGGAAGGTAAGTGAAGGAATAATTACATTATTTTCTATGGGAAATAGGCTTGACTAAGACATTTGACGACTTACTTAGACTGACGACATAGTAGTGTGACTACTTAACAAGGTTTAGCTGTATTTGGTTCAGCCTTAGATTCATCTCTCACTAAGGATTTCAGAGGCATTATCATTAACCTCTTGATCACAACCTCATATCGGATCTCGTTTTATTTTTTAGCAATTCACGCCCATATACAATAATGTTTTCGAATTCTTTTGTGTAGCATGTATATGATCTATTGAATTTATGGACACCATGCAGAATGCAAAAATTTAGTTAACCCTTTCAGGGGCAAGCACTTGTGCTCCTGTAACGTTGAATTCCCATCGAAATTTAGGAAAGAATTTAGTTCAAAATAAGAATAAGCAATTTTTCAACTTTTTCTCGTCAAAGTTAAAAAAAAGTAAAATTTAATTAAAAGTTTCTGGTTTGAATCGGATTAAAATTAGGTGGTATATAATATATACCACCGCCCCTCAAAGGGTTAAACACAAGCAAATGTTAAAAACGCATTTCTAGCAATTATCGCTCATAATCACTGTAACAGATTTTTTTGTGTGTGTACGTAAATGCACGATAAATGCTACACTCGCTATATTCTATAGAAATAATATTTTAATGCCTCTTAATAATGTATATAAATTTAGTTGTGCTTGAAATAGTGTAATATCATTAAAATCTACTGCAGAGGTTTTAACACCGTAACGACAAAGTAATTGAATTATTTTGAGTGTCTTTAAAAACGAACTACAAATGCAACATATTTCGTTTTCAATAGGGAACATGCCATGGTAAATCTCAATAACATAGAAATCAAAGTTTATTTAGGAGCGTTAGAGCGTGGCCAGAAAGACAGACGGACAGACATAGATACAAGCCGAATTCCTACACATTTTTCAACTATTTTGGAAAGTTTAAAACATTGTGTTAGCTTCAAAACAATCTACTACTGTATCTATACCTAGAAAACGGGAATTTATTGCTTACTTTTTACAGAATAGTGATTATATTTACTACAAGGACATAATATGGTTGATGTACAAGTTTGGCATTAAATATGAGGCCCGAGAATGGAGGCATTCTTTTCTTTTTACTATACTGTTGTTTTACATAATGGAAACAAACATGTCTTTGCGCCTATTGTGCCAGGGTCAGTAGAAAATTTGATTACCAATTATTGCTGGATATTTGATCGTGAAAATGTGTAATCATTACATAAAAGAAACCAAAACCACGTAACTATACTAGAAAAATGAAAAGGTAGTAAAAAGACATTTGACTAAGAAAAATAAAGGAATTTAAATATATTTTATTGCATTTTAAATTCATACGTAATATATGTCTGTATAAATCTATTTTAATAAGGAAAGAAGTTTCTGTGTGAGTGTGTGTATCTATTGTGTTTGTAAGAAACCGCTGCAAACAAAGCTATAAGATTTGGCAAGAAGGTACCTAATGAGCAATTATGCACTATTATTACTATATTAGCAATTATGCACATGTAAGCCGATTTTAGATATTTTAATTAGATTTTCTATGCGATTTTTATGCGATTTTTAGCGTTTTTCCCGTTTTACGATTTTTTTTACATTATTAAAATAAATCAGATTTCAATCTTTTAGCCCAATACAGTAAATTTTGTCCTCTTTTCAATAAATTTTATTTGAAATTCGTACACCGATTTTTGAATTTTTCGTGAAATTTTTATGCGATTTTTAGAGTGTTTTCCCGTTTTATGGCAATTTTTTGACATTGATAAGCGGAATTCGATTTGAAATTTTGTCTAATATAGTAATTTTTGCCCTCCACAATTTTAATTTTTTAGCGATTTTATATGCGAATTTTTGCGATTTTTGGCATTTCACGGCGATTTTTTGACATTCCTGAAATAATTCCGTTTATAATATTTAAATCCACAATTTTCAATTTTGTCCTCTGAAATTTTTGAATTTTTACTGATTTTTAGTTCGATTTTCAAATCGGACTTTAGAGTTTTTTCGTGTTTAGCGGCGATTTTTCAACATTCATAAAAGGAAGTCTGTTTCAAACGTTTCGCCAAATATAATATCATATATTACTATGTATAACCCGAGTATACAACTTTTCAGTGAAAATTGTCCAAAAACAGAAACCCGTATATAAGCCGATGTTAAAAAAATTTTATGAAAAAATTCAGCGTGCAAAATCGGAGCACTTTGTTGTGCATAGTTAATAAAAAAAACCCGCTCTTTTAAATTATTTAAATTTCCTTACAGTCTACCCTAAAGCCTGTTCAATTCTGATCAGCTCATTCATAGTAACTAAACCTCCGATTTTCGTGAATGTAACCTTCCTCTATTACACGTTACTACCAAGTCTTACTTTTGCTTAGTGAATGATAGTTTGACATAAGCGCACTGCAGAGCAGTTGAATAACTCAGTGGCTGATCGTTCATTTCGTGCCCAATGAAAAACTAGTGTGAGATTGGAGAAAGAAAAAAGACGAAATTTTACAAATGTCATAAGCGTTGAATGCTGCACGTGGACGCAAACCATCATTACCTGAACTAGAAGAAAAACTGTCCGACTGTGTGCAAATGTCTCGGCAAAACGCGTTAATTATAACTTATACAAATATTTGTGTCAGGGTCCTGAATATGATAAAAGATCCAAATTTCCTGACATTAAAACC
Organism: Maratus michaelseni; assembly: GCA_963931845.1. NCBI lineage: Eukaryota > Metazoa > Arthropoda > Arachnida > Araneae > Salticidae > Maratus > Maratus michaelseni. The sequence goes on along the minus strand of OZ007589.1, from coordinate 294,532,529 downwards.
GGTTGTTCATCTACAGGCTGGTGTAATCATTTTATGAATCGATATGGATCGTGTATCCGAACTCGTACTAAAATTGCTCAAAAACTTCCGAAAGAGCTCGAAATAAATGTCCACTTTTTTCAAAAGTATATCATTTAACTGCGAAAGATCTCTGAACTTTCACAAATAGGAAATATAGATCAAACTCCAGTATACTTTGATTTACTGACGAATCGCTCAGAGGAGATGAAAAGTGTAAAAACTCATTTTATTAATAGTACTGGTCATGAGAAAACACGTTTCACCGTTGTTTTAAGCTGCATAACGTATGAAGCATGTTTATATTCAGAGATAATTTTTCAATGGAAATCATTGTCTAAGGTTATATATATCCCAAGTGGTATTATCTTCCGTACCCATCCGAAAGGTTGGGTGGATGAAAATGGAATTTTAGATTCGTTTTAAAATATATAAAGTTAAAAAAATAGCGGTTTTTAAGAAGCTATCTCTGCTTGTTAGGGATGTGTTTGTGTGCCTATTGTCGCGCGACTTCTACCGGCCGCCTCTGGAACCATCACCGCTTTGAAAGCCGTGCACTCAGTAACAGCAGATACGCTTTCTCGTGTGTGGGACGAGTTAGGCTATTGCGTAGATGTTTGCAGTGCATCAAACAGTGGACACATTGAACATTTATAATGTCTTCAAAAATCTTTGAAACTTCCTCTTTCCATTGGTATAAAGATTGTTCATTTTGGATTTGTACTTTAATAAATACAATTTTTTGAAAATGGGTCCCTTATTTAGAATAACTCTGTAGACTGAATGGATGTCAGTTGAGGATGCAGCTGTGACAAAGGGTGGTAATTTAAAAAAACGTTGACATATAGTCACCATCTTTAATGGGTGAAAGAAATAATCATCCAATCTTTCAGCTATGTGATTGATAGAACTGGGGATGATGCCATTTTTGAAGAAGATGGCGACAATGACTTTGATGAAGAAGATGCTGACGAAATTCATCCTGATATTCCGATGAAAGAGAGTAATTTTAAAGAGTTGTTTGAAATTTCAGATATGGACTTAGATAGTGAGTGATGATGAGTGAATTTTCCACTGTAAAATAATGGCATGTTAAAACACTTTTCGAAATTAGTAATTATTTTAGGTTATTTATATTTAATTGTTTTTTAATATCAATTTTGAAATTTTTGTTGATTTGTTTGTAAGCCGACCTTCCCCCCCCCCTCACTTTAGAGCCAAGAAAAATTCTAAAAATTCTCGACTTATATATGGAAATATACGGTAAATTTTGTCAGGTTGCAATTTTTGAAATATTACTGATTTTAAATGCGATTTGTTTTGCATTTCGCGGCAATTTATTTTTACATTCGTGAAAGATTTACCGTCATTAGTGTTTTAGCCCACTGTAGTTAATTTCATTCTAAACGATTTTTGAATTTTCAGCGATTTCCAGTGCAATATTTAGCGGTTTTTCACGTTTCACGGAGATTTTTTGACTTTTGTAAAAAAATTAGTTTCAAACTTTTGGCCTAATATAGTAAATTTTATCATCTACGATTATTGATTTTTCAGTAATTGTTAGCATTTATTCGCTTTTTGTGGCGATTTTTTACATTCGTGTATAGATTTCTGTTTAAAAATTTCAGTCTAATTTAGTAAATTTTGTTTTGTGCAATTTTTCATGCGTTTTTTCGCATTCGGTGGCGAATTTTTGACAGTCGTAAAATGAGTTCTTTTTCAAACTGTTAGCCTAAAAATGTAAATTTTGTCCTCTGCTATTTGCGTAATTTTAGCGATTTTTATGCGATTTTTAGCGTTTCTTCGCATTTTTCTGCGATTTTTTCCACATTAGTAAAAGGAATTCGGTTTCAATCTTTTAGCTCAATACTGTACATTTTGCTCTCTTTTCTATTAAGTTTATGTGGAATTCGGGCTTCGACTGTAGAAATTTTTCGCAATTTCTTATTGAGATTTTTAGCATTGCCACGTGTTCTGCGGATCTGAATTCGAAGGTTGGCTGAGAGTAGCGGCCACCTTGGATAAGAGAGGATATTCGCCATGATTCAATATGGTTCTGCGGCAACCACAGGTTGCTAGTTTTAGTAACATTTACATAGTTTACTTAATTTGCGAACTAATAAATTACTTTCAGTGATGTTAGAGTTAGACATTGAAAGTCATTTTGGATATCATTTAAGGAGCTAAGCTTCCATACGTAAGTTAGTTTTCGACTTAGTAATTTTTGCATTTTTATAGTTCTAAAAGTCGATTTAAAGGTTAAATAGTTTTTAGTTCAGAATACTGTAGGCTACATTTAGAAACTTCACCACAGTCCTTCCCTATTTTGATTTAAAGAAACAGTCTATTAAAGTTTAAATCTCGCTATGTCTTTATTACAACGTGTCGGCCCTGATAAACCCGTCACAATGTACCTATTAAACCTCTTCCTGTATTCCCAAGGAGTACACTCGCCACACTTTTGGAAACCTTACATTAGATCAACGTTTATTCGTTTACTGCAACTCACGTATTTGTATTTAAATTTTTGAAATGTTTGCTGCACACGAGTTCTTTGTATAATTTGAAGAGAGTTTTTGCAGTTATTCACCGCATCTTATGATGTACTCATCATATATTAATTAATAAATTAAGTATTTATATATGCTTTAAAGTGTATAAATTATTGTTTCTATACATGCATTCTACGCTACATTCTGTTTATATAATAGGTTAATGCTACCGTAATCAATGAGCCAACAATCTATTTTTTTTATCGTTTTAACTCATTACCTATTTTTCTTCTTTAATATATTTCAGAATCCGTCATTAGACAAGAAAACGCAACATAATCAGGATGGCCACTGGTCAGGATTTTTTCATGGAAAATACCAGTATTTTTACGGAAAAATTTGCCTTATTTAATCGCGATTAAATAGGATGAATTTTTTGTAAGAAAATACCGGTATATTGCCAGAAAAATTCCCTGACTGGTGGCCAACGTAATAATTCATGAAGTTTTCACGATCTCCATACGAAATAAAAGAGAGATTTTAAAATAAATCATATTAAATTGACCTTGGAAAAATATTTTGGTTAGTTTAAATTTATTCCATTTGGAATATAAGTCGTGGACAACAAGGCAGTAAAAATATCGAATTTTTAAAAATATTTAAAGTAACTGTCCTTCCTCAATGAATTTTTTATTTGAGTTGTGAAATGAACGAAATGATAAAGAACCACTCTGCTTTCCGCAAAAATAAGACTACGAAATGAATAATTTTACTGATAGAGAAGATTGAAGTAATTAATTTAATGTTAGAGGCCATTTTCGTTAAAGAGTGGATTATATTTTTGCCTTCTTTAGATATTTTTATAAAGTTGTTTCATTTAAAATGTAAATCTCAGATGGCGAGACAGAAAAAATAGTTTTTAAAAATACGTTAGTGAAACAGTTCTTCCTCAATGAATTTTATATTTGAGATTTTTTATAAACAAAATCATAAAGAGTCAGTCTCTTTGTTTTAAAAAACGAAATTATTGTGTAGAAACCTTTCTTACAAATAGGAATTTCAAATGAATACTTCTGATAGAGAAAGTTGAAAGAGTTATGTTAGATGTCATTAAAACAAACTCTTCTTTAGTTTTTCCTGACTTTGTTTAATTTTGAATGTACATTTTGATTTTTTATATAATATTTCAAATAACAGTACTTCCGAAAGGGGTTTTATATTTGAGATGTGTCAATTAAATTATAAAGATCTAGTCTGTTTACCTTAACCCGGTAGCAGTCGCGCTAGGTATGACATACCCAATGTGCGTACGGTTTTTACAATTTGCACCACTATTTTTCAAAAAGAAATCTTCAACTTACTTTATCGCATAATTTGTAACAATGGTCTCCGACTAAATAAGGTGATGTTTATAATTTCTATTTATTGGGCACGAAGTAAAAATCATTCATACCCTGGATATGCGCGATTTCTCTCGGATTAAAAATAAAAATACGAAATACGAAATAGATAAAGGATATTGAAGGAATTAATTTAATGTTAGAAGACATTTGTATTCCTCGGTAGATTTAACTTTTGCAGTTTTTTTTTCCTCAGTCTGTTTTGTAATGATAATGATACAGTGAAAATTTTTAAACGTCTTTAAAATAACCGTTCTTCTGCAATGAATTTTATATTTGCAATGTCCAAATGAAATTATAAAGATCTAATCTGCTTGGCTATAAAAAGGAGACAGTGTCTATTAATTAAAAAAATATAAAGAATACTTGTCATATCGAAAATTGAAGGAATTAATTTATAGTTATAACACTTTCGTGGCGAAATAGATTGAGATTTTTTTGTTTTATACATTATCCCAATTATTTACCAGAATAGAGAAGAAGACAGTTAAACGTAAAAAGAAAACAAAATTAAACCTTGTTTAATTCGTTGGGACATGCTTAAAGTCCTTATCATTTTTCTATTTTCTGTAAGAATAATTATTTATTAGAATATTAGTAATGCAATTTAAAATCTACACATAATAGTGAAGACTCATAAAATTTTGTTAATGAAATACCACAGAGAAAATGGTTGATATAACACCAAATTATGATATTCAGACTTTTTGTCAAAAGTTAATAAAATATTTATTTTTTAAATTTTATAGAATACTCAATATATTAAGGAGCAAATTTTCGTATTACAAAATAAGAAAATAAAATAAAATAAATAAATATTCCAACAACTCTTTTATTTATTAAAATTTACTGCATGAAAAGAAGTTATTACACGGCTAAAAATCTGGAACAAACTGTCCAGTCATTCAAATATTCTTATAGAAAACACGATTGCATAACCGTAATTTATCTCTATTCGGACCCACGAGAACGCTTCATATTATGATCAAATAATCGTTATCTATAAAAATGGTTGAATGACTGGATTGTTTGCTGCAGATTTTTAACAGGGGATATTACACATAATAAAAATTTTAGTAATCGCTAAAAGTTTATACAAAACTTGTCTCATTATATTACATAATTATTCTAAAATACTTTGATGAGTTTAGTCTGTTTTTGCTATTATATCATTCTTCTTTTTGCGCTTGTTGCAATTTTTGATAATAATTATGTAAAATAAATAAAATATCTTTAAAAAGTGCAATATCATGCAGCATATCATCATTTTTGCTGATTTTTAGAAAATTATTACATTTAAATTATATTGCAAGTGTCGGTCTGGTCAAAAAATCGGCTCATTTCGTTCCTAGTTAGTTCATAAAACGGTTCCAGTCACAAAATTCCACTTCATAAAATTAGCCCTTTCATAAAATTTCGTTCCACTAAATTCCTTTATATATTTCTTTATTTTAATCAGACAACGATTTGAATTTTGTAGCATTGGAAACGCAACAAACCCGCCTGAAAACAAAACGTTAAGTAGAAACAGTGCAATTCACTGAACGTAGGCATACATTCAGCAAGTCACTGATGTAAATTCAGCTGTATGCATTGAATTTGATTAGAAGTGAGTAGAAGGCATGCACTTATTCCATGTAAGAACCCACCTGTTTATTTTATAATTTGGGCTCTGGCTTTTGGATAATTGGTGGCTCTAATATCGACCCAGGGATGGATGTTTAGTGGGTTCGAATGCAGTTTAAACGGAGGTATCGGTCTGTTTAACTCTCATGTGCAAAAGATGGCCGTGGCGCCTCAACCCAATAAACCAAACCTTAGAAAAGGTACCATGTGCCTAGTTTTGTATTGTGCCATTGTATTTTAGATGTGCAATCCTTTGTTCATGAAATTTTTTATATGATTGGCGACACAAAAGATGCTTAGGGGAAGGCCGGGCAAAGTAGTCACCCAATATAATGACGGCACCAGAGCGCTGGCATTGCGTGGTTTGGGGTCAAACTATTTTGTTTGATGGCAGTAAGTAACCAGACAATCGTTGAAGAAGGTGGTTCCATGTTTTATAATTTTAGAGCGAGTTTTCCAGTTTTTGAAGTTTGTGATCTAAGGTAAGTGACTTATATTATATACAATTAACAATAGCCTGTTACACTTACATTTATTTTTTGAATATGTAAGGAAAGAGCATATTTTCAGCTTTACATTGGTGTGTGAGAGGTCGCTGACTGTTCATTAGTTTCCAATGTAGAACGTATTTCCTGTCATGGCTCCCAAACGGGCAAAGTAGTCAGGCAAGTTTGCCAGGTTGGCCTTGTTTTTAATTCAAAAATTTCGAATTCTTACTGGAAATTCTGAAAGAAAATTTTTTACTTTACATATTCAGGAAATTTTTGTCATTAAATAAATATAATAATATTGTAGAGAATTTCTGGTATGAATGCGAAATTTCGAAATTAAAAAAAAGATCAAACTGGCAACCCTGTGATCAGGGTAGTGGTCGTTTGATTGGATCAAGTGGTGAAGGTTGGATCAGGTGCAATATTTCTTACCTCTGGGCTCACGAGGCCTGTTCATTTCGCGAAGAAGACGACTTGGAGTTCATTTGCGAAAAATGCAGTGTTTGATTCTGATTTATAATTTTTTAGCTGGGTTTGTCAAACTCTTATTGGATTTTCATACCATTTTAAATCTTTCATTATGTTTTATGATATGACAATAAAAATGTTCTAATCATTTAAATAGTGATTTCAATCTTTTTACACCTGTAGGGGCAAAGTGGCCATGGAGTGACCACTTTGCCCGACCTAGACGGGCAAAGTGGTCATTTTAACCTTTTTTGAAAAAAAAACAAATTCTCACTTCCACTTTATTATTTCGTAAAAATTATAAATACTCTTACACTTCTAATTAGTCTAATTAATCACTCTAGTTCTAATGCAAATTGTCAGCAATGTATATGCATTTTAAGGGGCAACAAAAAATCCCAAAACCTTTGCGACCACTTTGCCCGGCCTTCCCCTATACGTACACGTACAAGGTGTTCGTAAATTGTTTCAAATAAATAAATAAAGGCGTAATATCACTCACGAGGGAGAAGAATTTTCGTTTGGGTAACGAGAAACGCTATCTACTTATTCAGTCAAAAATACAGCGTGTCTCACTAAGCCGATCCCGGATTTTCGTTCATAACTTTCCTTTAATCAAGATATTTTAACTATATTTTCAATGCACTTAGTTCCCTTTCTGTGAAATGCGATGACATCGCGAGAAATTCCGCAACTGGTCATATTTACATCAAACGAAAACTGAGCTAGACGTTCCGTAATTTACAATTAAACTAGCAGTATGCGGTATCAGTTACAAATTACAGTGCACTTCAAACACTTCAAACAAATCCAAGTTAATCAGTTGAAAATTTCTGTAAGATGTATTTATTTTAATTACGAACGAAAACCCATTTTTTATCGAACATATAGCTGGCGGTCTTGACATCTTAATCATAAATTGTTCGTATTGATGGATATTATCACCTATTTTATTTTGTTCAAATAGTCTATGAACACACTAGTTAATTGGCCTTAGCATGCAGATTACATCAGATGAAAGTTCTAATCGTGACTAAATTTTATTCAGTGTGGATGTTATTTTAAAAGTACACAAGTTTAAGGATGAAAACATATGAGATGTGAATTTACGTCTAATGTAGATACTCAATAGATTCCGATTACTACTAAATGAAAAACAGTGACCCTATACATATAATATGTTTGCTATACATATATACATTGCTATACATATAATATGTTTCATACCATGCAATGTTTTTTTGTTTTTTTTTCACAAAAATTTACAAAAAGATACAAAAATATTCTTTTCACAAAATGGGAACCCTAAAATAAAACCAGATCGACCACTAACTACATATAAGCGTACCTGAAAGAAACTGCAAAAAATATGTAAGATTTTGGATTCTAAAGATTAGAAATATATTTCTACATTTTCTAAATACGTCATATTTTTGAGTGGAAATCCCTTATATTTTACATTAGTTAAAAGACTAAGGAAATACACGTTCTTTTCATACCAGAACATTATTTAATATAAACGAAAAATATAAAAATCAATACATTTTCGGGATCTTCCTTTTCTTTACATATCTTTTTAAGCTTCAGTAATGGACGCTAAAAGCAGCACAATACGTGACCGGAGAGATATATTTCGTAAGGCGATTCCTTCAGGGATTAATTTTTATCATATCTACGTATATATCTAACAGTTTATGGACCATCTGTGAATTAAATTTACTTTATTCTGGAAAAATGGACTTCTTATGATATAAAAATTAACTATTGTTTTATTTTACGTACACATGTTAAAGCCAGTGAATGAAGTAGCATCTGCAAATATATGCCACGCCTAGACAATAATAGTAAAACTTTCTTTAGTCATCTATAGATTTGCCTGCAAAAAATATTCTTGCCAAAATTCTAGATTAAATAATATTATATAGACCACTATTTTATAATTTTTCTGGTTATAATTAATTTTAATGATATAAACATTAACTATTGTTTTTAGTTTCGTACATATGTGAATATTAGTGAGTGGAAGCAGCATCTGAAAATAGGTGCCAACCTACAAAATTATAATAAATTTTATTTTAGATAATTTTTAGATAAAGCAACAAAAATAGTACTTGCCGAATTGAACGTTAAATAATTATATTGAAAATATCTTGGTTATAACTCATTTTCATGGCATAAAAATTAACTATTAGTTTTTTGTTTTTTCATGTTCACCTGTGAATACTACTGTAGTAACTACTATAGTACTGTAGCAACTACTATAGTAAGATCTGCTATAGTAACAGACACTTGCCATAACTTGACAATATATGTGGTAACTAGACGATAGTTGTCACAACTAAAATAAATTGTTTCCAAGACTAGATTTTATTTAGATATCCTCTACCAGGCAACTGGGAAGGAAGAAGAATTGACATATCCTCAAAAGAGTGATATTTCAACTGTAACCGGTCCCGCAAATGCTGATTACCGCCAGGGAAATCTTCCACAGTAAATTTGAATCGAAATGTTCTCCTTAAACGTGCCTTATTCATGTAGAATGTCTGTAATAATTAAGAAAAAAATATCTGTGTTTTTACTGGTGGAAGTTTGTCCCGGCGGTTGTCAGGCCCTGCGGATCCTCCATATTCTGAGTACAAAAACAATTCTTGTTGAAACGAGATTGCACTATCTTATGGTTGCAGAAATTGCAGCACTAAAAGTTTGTTCACACCAAGCACAAAATTTGTAACAGTGTAGAATATTATCTTATGAAACCTTATATGATAACTACATTAAAAGATATTTATAATATAGAAATATTGACAGAAATAAATCATCCCAATTAGTTTTAAATTTCTAACCCCTGTGCAATGGCCTTCACAAACCTAAGATTTTGGGCACTGTCCAAGAAATTCCATATTTGAATCCCATTCGTAGCATTTTCTAATCCAATTTAAGTTTCAGAACCCAATTTATTTACCCCGTGTACATAAGAATTATAAAAAAAACAGGGACAATATCCCATTGCCACTTTTTTCTAACTACCTTATGACTTCGCTTTTACAAATAATGCATATTCTATCAGTCCAGTAAAAGTGTCAGATCCCGTTCGCTTATATTTCCAGGAGATTACCACAGGTTGTTTGTATTTGTTTATTGATACATTCGTTGTTTATATTTTCATTTTGTTGAATAAAAGGCATTATTAACTGTAATAATGTTCGAAATGCAATGTGGTAAATTTTTCTTTAATATATGTAAATGGCGAACAAGTCTTTTGCGATTAACTACGATCATTAAGATCTCTTGGTCTGTGTGGGGACACGAATATTTAAATTACTGATATTTGCATTTAAATTTATAATAGTTGAAATAAAGCTTCTGTAGCCTGCTGGATGAACCCTCGAAATATTACATCGCGAAAATCACAGAATAGTTTTAGAGCTGTCCTTTCTGCAATATTTCGGCGTCAACCCTTTGGCAGTTTTACTTTATGCTAATGTGATCTTTATCTTTATGAAAAGTTAAAAAGGTCAAAAGCTGGACGTTTCGCGTGGAAAAATGATGGAATCACCTTATTGCTAGGTAGAGACTAACAAGGGAACCACTTTTGGTTCAGCACGCACCTAGCATTGAGAACTGGTGCATTTTAGAGCCCTATATTACGAAGTTTGAGAATCGATGAAAATTTTCTGTTAAATCATATTTTTTTATTTTACAGCAGCATAACTTTCTGAAAATGGAATTTTCGAGACCACTTATCGCACTATTAACATAGAAGTTTCTTTGAAAAAAGTACTTTAAAATACATATTAGTTAATTGTAAGAATCAAATATTGAAAAAGGTTTAAAATAAAGGTTTAAAAAAGGTTTAAAAACCTACGAATTTCATTTTGCAAAAATACAACATTATAATTGCCTTTTTGGCGGCACGACATTGGATGTATAACAGGGTTGGAATTAATCGATTACTTTTTTAGTTAATTGATTAGTTGATTAAACATTCAATCATACGAAATTTAATCATGATGAATGTAATCATGATTAAAATTGAAAAAGGTAATTACCCTTACAATTTTTATCATGATTAATTCAATCTGAACTAATTCAATCGTGATTACTTTAATCATTAATCTAATTACATAGACGAAAATTAAATATGGCCACCATTTAACTCTCTTAAATTAGCTTTTATTGCTATGAGGCTGTTATTAAGGGTCACTGTGCAATTTTCCTTACTTAAAAGTATAAAGGGTCACATAAAATTATCGAGATACACCCAGGTCAAAATGTGTAAATCATTTTCGTTAGAAATGACAGTTGAGCCCTTTTATAAAACTGATATAATTTTTTTTATAATTATTATATACAAAAGGGAACAATGTTATCAAAGATCTAACTTTTCAATAAACTAATAATTGAAATAAAATTGAATTATGTTCATATCACAAAAAAATGATGTGAGAAACTGAAAAAAAAAGAATATGGTATAAGCAAAATATAACAGTTCAATGTTGGCTATGCATCATAAAATTGTAAGAATAAATCATTAACGTTGGTCTTCATTTTTTTCCCTTTCACCAAAATTAATCTTTCAAACTTACTCATAAACTAATTAATATCGATAATATAATCATAACATTTCAAGAAATTTTTCAGCTGCACATTTACATATTTGTAGACAAGTTTTAAACATTTCAAAGAATAAAAAAAAAAAGATTCTGGATCAGATAACTGATTTATTACTGTAAATGGCGTTCAAATAAACATACTAAATTATTCTTATATCATTAAGAAGTTGCGTCAAACTGAAAAGGAAAGAATATTGTGTAAACAAATTGTAACAGTTCGATATTAGCTTTACACCATACTGCAGAATAAATCATCAGGTTTGCTCTCCATTTTTACCCCTTCTCACCAAAGCGAATCTATAAAACATACTCAAAAACCAATTAATTTCAGCTATTTTAATTTTTTAAAGTAAATACACGTTTGATAATAGTCTTTTAGTAATTTTACTAATTAATGAATTTCCTTTCGTGGCTTCCAATATTTGGAAATCCGCTCGAAACACGCAGTTTGACCCATTTTCGTAAAAAAGATCTTTGTTTTATAGTAAAATGAATAATTTTGTGCGATTTCTTCGTATTTAATCCTTAACTGTTAGCGGTCTCATAGACAGCTGCTTTATTCAATTTTCAGAGTTTAGCATGTCATTTTTTGTTTAACTAAAAATACTATTGGAATTTTGTTTTGTTTGGAGCTCTAGAACTATCGCTAGAGTCTTCTGAATAGGTGAATCAGTATTTTGATACGATATGAGTAGAACGGGGCTCCAATTGGTGATTGTGAAGGAACTATCATGTTATCGATTTACGACAAGATTATTTAACATATGATATATCTTGATTTGTGCAATAAAAAGTTTTCTATCTGCCTCCTGATATCTTGATACGATATTAGTAGGATGGAGCCTCAATTCGTTATTTTAACTGTTCTATCACGCTTTCGAGTTACGGCATGAAACTTTAGCGTGCGACCTCTGTTGACTAATAAACTGCAAATATTTCAGTCTGCCTCGTGATATCTTGGCATGATATGAGCAGAACGACGCGCAAATTCATCATTTTCACGGCACTTTCACGCCATCAAGTTTAGAGATGAAATTATTGCCAAATTAAAGCTTAAAGAATCATTTTTTTAATCATTCCAATTTAAATGTAAGAAAACCCACAGCTACCAGCCCTCCCTCCCTTTTTTTCTTCAAAGTTATCGGAAAATGGGTAGCTCAGAAGATTCTACCGGAAAATTTAAAACTGGTTTCCATTAAGTTAAGCTCACCAATCAACGGACTCAATCAGGTCTAGAGCTTTTAATCCATCAGACGACTCCAGTGGCTTCGAGCTCATTCATAACTCACACATTTGTTCCGTTGTGCTCACATCGTGCCACTATTATGCCAGCGGGCTGCATTTTTTTTAATTCAGTTTTCTTGATTACCACCAGTTTTTTTAGAAAGTAAAATTCGCCTTACTTAATGACACATTAAATAAGGCAAAAACAAAGCGAGTTATACGATTTCAAAAAAGTGGTGCCAATCAAACAATCTGAATTTTAAAAAATAGTAGCCCACTTGCAACACTGTATCGTACCTGAACCCGACATTTCTGCTTAAAGTCAACCTGAATCATGACCTGAACCCGAAGTATCACACCAGAACACAACCCAAACTCAAAGAGAAAGAATATTAATCTTTATTTGAAAAATATTATTGACCAGTAGTTTACAATTAAACCTTTAATATCAGTTCTATCATTTTTGTATAAAAATGAGCCTATATACACTCATTATATCCAAATATATAATTTGTTTCATTTGATAAATATTCAGGACTTTCTTTTGAAAAATCGGTCAACTCAAGCTCGACCTTAAAGAGTCTAAAACTAATCCGAAACCGAAATAACTCGAAATATTTAAAGTGAACCCTTCAAAAGCCATTCCGGGTTAGGTAAAATTGGAGTACCCGACCAGATACAGGACTTTAGCTGCGAACCCAGGGTCATAAAACCAGAAGAAACTTGAGAAAAATTAAGAAAATAAAAGAGCCAAAGCCGGAAAAAAACATGACGTTTCTAATCATTAATTAGATTAACTAATTATATTGAGAAATGATTTAATCGTTAATCGAAGAGACGGATTGAAATTATATTAATTATTAATCATTAGTCTATGAGTGGAATTGAAACAAAGTTCAATCGTCAATCTTTAGTCATGATTTAATCGTTAGTTTTCAACCGTTAATCTAATTAAAAATTTTCATCACCTTGATGTAGAATTTTTCCCGGCAATCCAGGCCGAATGTCAAAATCTTCTGATGTGTGAGTGAGAAATGGTCTGGATTCGTAACACCCTATTTGGCAACAAAACTCGCTTTGGGCGTGAAATTAACAATTAAAATTTAATAATGAAAAATTCTAAGTATAAAAAAATACATAAAATATGATTTTAACAGAGAAACTTTATCGGTTCTCTAACTTTTATGTATAGGGCTACAAAATGCACCAGGTATCGATGTTAGGTGCGAGCTGCACTAAAACTAGTTCCCTTGTAAGTAGAAAGTACAGATAGCTATAGGAATATCCGACGTATATTGGCGTATAAATATTCTAAAATTAACATTAAAAACATCGTCTTTTCAGAGGCAAAGGGGTTAAACAAGTCTACCGTAGACAAACATGATCTGGAACAAAAATTCATAGTACTTCAGGACAATGTTAAACCCATAGACGATTTATTTATGATGAATTATTTATTACTAGCAAGCTACGCCCGCTACGCTGGTCAACGTCTTATAACGAACTTTTAATCCAACAAAATATTGACATTTCATAATTCACTTTTATATTTTAACAGAATAATAAGACTACGATAATTTGTGACTCGTGCTATAGCCAATTTACACACCAGGACACGTCGCCCTTATCATTATCTTTTTACGCATGAAGGTTTCGCTATGGTACTCAATTGTGAAATTTGGTAATTTTTCAAATTCAATATTTGCAAAATGGCATAATCATTAGATTTGAAATTTATATCAAGAAAAATACAATTTTTTACCTTTCAAACGCAGTTTGCCTAAAAATTTTGCAGGGATTGTCACCACCAATTTGCCACTATCACTTTTGAAATCGGTTCGGTAGTTCTAGAGATTCCATAGAAATTGTAATGTAGAATGTTTTAAAACGCTTTTCGCTCATTTCACCCTTTTAAATTTCGATTTTTTTTTTATTTGGTTTTTAGAGATCATTTACATCTTATAAGTAACTACAACGCCAAATTTCATATTTCTAGCTCCTTTAGTATGAAAAAAATCGCAATTTTAGAACGTTTTTCGCTCCTGCACCCCCCCCCCCCTGGGGTTAGTGACACCGACATAAAATATAGCCTATGTTGAAGCAGGGGTTTTGTCACCATCTATTTGCCATCATCACTTTTGAAATCGGTTCGGTAGTTCTAGAGAGTCCATAGAAATTGTAATTTAGAATGGTTTTAGAACGCTTTTCACTCATTTCACCCTTTTAAATTTCGAATTTTTTTTTATTTTGTTCTTAGAGAGCATTTACATCTTATAAGTAACTACAACGCCAAATTTCAAATCGGTTCGGTAGTTCTAGAGAAATTGTAATTTAGAATGTTTTTAGAACGCTTTTCGCTCATTTCACCCTTTTAAATTTCGATTTTTTTTTTTTTTTTTGTTCTTAGAGAGCATTTACATCTTATAAGTAACCACAACGCCAAATTTCAAATCGGTTCGGTAGTTCTAGAGATTCCATAGAAATTGTATTTTAGAATGTTTTTAGAACGCTTTTCGCTCATTTCAACCTTTTAAATTTCGATTTTTTTTTTGTTCTTAGAGAGCATTTACATCTTATAAGTAACTACAACGCCAAATTTCAAATCGGTTCGGTAGTTCTAGAGGTTCCATAGAAATTGTATTTTAGAATATTTTTAGAACGCTTTTCGCTCATTTCACCCTTTTAAATTTCGAATTTTTTTTTATTTTGTTCTTAGAGAGCATTTACATCTTATAAGTAACTACAACGCCAAATTTCAAATCGGTTCGGTAGTTCTAGAGATTCCATAGAAATTGTAATTTAGAATGCTTTTAGAACGCTTTTCGCTCATTTCACCCGTTTAAATTTCGATTTTTTTTTTGTTCTTAGAGAGCATTTACATCTTATAAGCAACTACAATGCCAAATTTCAAATCGGTTCGGTAGTTCTAGAGATTCCATAGAAATTGTATTTTGGAATGTTTTTAGAACGCTTTTCGCTCATTTCACCCTTTTAAATTTCATTTTTTTTATTTTGTTCTTAGAGAGCATTTACATCTTATAAGTAACTGCAACGCCAAATTTCAAATCGGTTCGGAATTTCTAGAGATTCCATAGAAATTGTAATTTAGAATGTTTTTAGAACGCTTTTCGCTCATTTCACCCTTTTAAATTTCGATTTTTTTTTTTTTTTGTTCTTAGAGAGCATTTACATCTTATAAGTAACTACAACGCCAAATTTCATATCGGTTCGGTAGTTCTAGAGATTCCATAGAAATTGTAATTTAGAATGTTTTTAAAACGCTTTTCACTCATTTCACCCTTTTAAATTTCGATTTTTTTTTTTATTTTGTTCTTAGAGAGTATTTACATCTTATAAGTAACTACAACGCCAAATTTCAAATCGGTTCGGTAGTTCTAGAGATTCCATAGAAATTGTAATTTAGAATGTTTTTAGAACGCTTTTCGCTCATTTCACCCTTTTAAATTTCGATTTTTTTTTCTTTGTTCTTAGAGAGCATTTACATCTTATAAGTAACTACAACGCCAAATTTCAAATCGGTTCGTTAGTTCTAGAGATTCCATAGAAATTGTAATTTTGAATGTTTTTAGAGCGCTTTTCGCTCATTTCACCCTTTTAAATTTCGATTTTTTTTTGTTCTTAGAGAGCATTTACATCTTATAAGTAATTACAACGCCAAATTTCAAATTTCTAGCTGCTTCAGTATAGAAAGGATCGCAATTTTAGAACGTTTTTCGCTCCTGCACCCCCCTGGGGTAGTGGCACCGACATTAGTTCCAGAGATTACCCCCTACAAACAAGCAAACAAACAAACAAACAATCTTTACTCCTTTATAATATTAGTATAGATTACGCAGTGCGACATTATGATTTAATTGTCTACATACTTTCTCTTGTTATT
The DNA here is from genome assembly GCA_963931845.1 of Maratus michaelseni. Lineage (NCBI taxonomy): Eukaryota > Metazoa > Arthropoda > Arachnida > Araneae > Salticidae > Maratus > Maratus michaelseni. The sequence continues at coordinate 294,516,296 of OZ007589.1, read as the reverse complement.
AAAACCCAGACAACCCTTATAAAATGAGAGTTTTAATTTAGATTTCTAACTATTTTTCTATTTATACCCTACTACGCACATAAAAGGAGGATAATGTTTTAAACTGCGACCAATGCCAGATTATTTATTCGCAGATAAAATAGGAACGGGCGGATAAATTTTAATAAATATAGTATCAAAATGTTTATGTTCACTCTCCAGGTACACTAGCTATATATCCTATGTGTCCTGGAGTAACCGGATATCTATTAAATGCTTATAAATGGTTGTTCTATTAAAAGTATGGTCATTGAATTTATGAAAATTTAACAAATAAATAACCAAAGAACATATTAGGAATAACACTACATCAGTAGTGGAAATATGGAGCTCCAACGCCGGAAGGCAGATCTGAGAAACCGGTGGTGTGTTTGAGCTCCTCCTCCTTCTCCAGAGAGGTCATACTGTAATAGGAGGGTTAAAAAATAAAAATTTTGAGGGGTTGATTTTTTTTTTTTTTTTTTTGGGGGGGGGGACAATATATATATATATATATATTTTAGCGAACTATACAGTTTGAAATAATTGCTAGACTAAGATGAGACATGTTAGCGGGAAATATTTTTCCAAAATTTGGTTTACGAAACTTAGATTGCAATGTTTATGCTTATGTGGGATATATATAACATACACATTTTAATAGAAATACTCAATTTTTATTGTACAAGAGAATTTTTTTTTGTAAAATAGCATTTTCTTAGTAAGACAATTTTTTTCCCAGAAAGGGTCAGCCTTTAAAGACTATAATTAAATTTTCCTCCATAAATAGATGTTCATTTTTTTTCTAGAAATCAAAACTTCAAAGATTAATTTCACATACAAAAAATCACATGATATAAAATTTAATCAAATTTTTATTAAAGAAGAACATTTCTACGTTATTTTATGAATACATTGTCTATATCTATACTAATATTATAAAGGAGTAAAGATTGTTTGTTTGTTTGTAGGGGGTAATCGCTGGAACTACCGAACCGATTTCAAAAGTGATGGTGGCAAAATGATGGTGACAACCCCTGCTCCAACATAGGCTATATTTTATGTCGATGCCACTACCCCAGGGGGGTGCAGGAGCGAAAAACCTTCTAAAATTGCGATCTTTTCTATACTGAAGCAGCTAGAAATTTGAAATTTGGCGTTGTAGTTAAATATATAAGATGTAAATAATAAGATGTAAATAATAAGATGTAAATGCTCTCTAAGAACAAAATTTAAAAAAAATTCGAAATTTAAAGGGGTGAAATGAGCGAAAAGCGTTCTAAAAACATTCAAAATTACAATTTCTATGGAATCTCTAGAACTACCGAACCGATTTCAAAAGTGATGGTGGCAAATTGATGGTGACAACCCCTGCTCCAACATAAGCTATATTTTATGTCGGTGTCATTACCTACAGGGGGGTGCAGGAGCGAAAAAGTTCTAAAATTGCGATTTTTTTTATACTGAATGAGCTAGAAATTTGAAATTTGGCACTGTAGTTACTTATAAGATGTAAATGCTCTCTAAAAACAAAATTTAAAAAAATCGAAATTTAAAAAGGTAAAATGAGTGAAAAGAGTTCTAAAACCATTCTAAATTACAATTTCTATGGAATCTCTAGAACTACCGAACCGATTTCAAAAGTGATGGTGGCAAATTGATGGTGACAACCCCTGCTTCAACATACCCAGCAAACACAGATCTATCGGTAAGCAATCGCCCGATTGCCGCTTTGCCGTTACCGACGGTATCGGCACGATACCATCTGCCGTACCGGTTCCGTAACTTTTTCGACACGCCGCGCGACTGACGCCCGACAGATTGGCGCACAGTCGGTCCGGTATCGGCAACGCCGGTAGAAGCGACGGCACTCTGCTGTGCCGATTGTATACCAACAGTTATCCGCACACCTTCCGAATGTGGTCCGGTACCGGCAACGCTAACAACGGCGAGATGCTGTGCCGACCGTATACTGATAACAAATCCGTAGTATTGTCGAATGTGGTCCGATATCGGCAAGCATTAAACTGCCGAAAGCATCCCTTTTATTGGGAACTAGCAGCAGAATAGGGGGGGGGGGGTTACTCCACTTAATTGTACTTATTTTTTTTTTTTTTTACTTTGATTATTTAGGTAAAAATTGTGAAATTTATTTTTCAGATGTAAGCAACCCCCTCCCCCCTCCCGGATACCGTTTTACTATTAATAGCCCCTGCCATTAAAAAAGAAAAAAAATGCTTCAAGCTTTACTTTTTTACATTATATTAGCATAGACACTTTAACAATATCTGAATCTTGTGTTTCTAAACGCAATAATGATAAAGTAATTTTTTTTTTCACTTTTACAAAATGTGGTAAGTATTATAAATACATTTAATTTTTGTTCTATAAAGCTGTATAAAACAAATTTATTATACAATAAGTAAAATTTAGATACATTTTCCTTTCTAAGTGTCGCTGTAAAACTTCATTTAAAAACATAAAATATTTTCTAGGAAACTATAAAACAATACATCTAAATTTTTTTCAGATTTTTTTTATTATTATTTTTTAAGTCAAATAAACTAAATTTCGTTCCGGTAATTTACTATTTATTAATAAATTAAAAAATTCGAACTTTAATTTTACACAGAAAATAAAAAATGAATTTAAATAACTTTGTTAAAAAATTTAATCTACCCTGTTTGTTATTATTTTATTTTGTGAAAGCTTTAAATGAAGGTTTGTGTGATTTTCTTTTTCCTTTTTTATTATTCTTAAAATGATAAGTCTGCTATAAATTATGTTAAATTGTTTTAGCCTTATTAAATCCGTCAGCATCTCAACTAAGTTAAATATTTTTGCATAATTTAATTTAGTAAACATTATTCTCTTTTTTAAAAATATAAAAAACAAAATTTAGAGTTTATGTAATTTCTGGGCAAGATTAGAAAAATACATTTTTGTAACTTTATTTTAAAAAAATATATATGAATGACATGTTGCATATTTCCTTATTTTTAGCTTTTACTAAATTCTTTATATATTTTTTCATTTATACAGAAGGACAAATGTTTTCTAAATCATTTATATCTTGGACATATAATTTGATGCTCCATAATTACATTTAAAAAAAATAAAGTAACATTATTTACAATATTGTTTTTCCTTTTTGCTCTTAATTTTTTTTTCTAAATCTTTCCTTTTCAAATATAAATATACACTTTCAAAATCTCTCGTGTATATTATATACATTGGAAATGTCAAATATTTATATACATTGATTTAATTAAAATTCATTTTAAATTTGATAGAAATAAAATGTATTAAACAAGTATAATAAATTTAAAGCACAAATGAAATCATCTGCTCTTGAATAGTATTAGAAAGGCATTTTTATACAGCAGCGTAAAAGTTTCAGGATACGTGAAAAAGAAATCGTTTTAAGTAATTTAAAAAATGAATGAATTAGTAACTTTGAATAAATTAAAGTTTAAATACAATAAAATGCAAATTATCATTACTAAGCAATCGAAAATTTTGACTATTTTTTTTTTTTAAATACAGGAACGACACGAGTATTGTAAAATTGTGGAGCACCAAATGGATAACACATAACCAAATGTCATTCTGCATTTCTTATAATAAAGAAACGTTTTAGGAATTAGTTAATTATTATCAAGATTCGTTAATTATTATTAATTATTAATAATTAAAAATATGCTACATGTCATAAAAACTTGTATAATAAAAAGATAACAACTCCAAAACATATTTTTCTATTTTAACCCTTTTATCATTTTTTACAACAATAATTCGTACGCAAAGTTAATCGTTAAAAGAGAATAAATCTTTAAACAACTAAATATATGCAAAAATAATTAACTTAATTCAGATTAATTTAGATTTAACTAAAGCAAAATTAAGCAGACTTACCATTATTATTATTTCTTCTGCATGTGTCACGCTTCACGCATCTCAAATGTCAAATCAGCAGTACATAAAAACGCGAGCGTCTATTCTATGGTTGCAATTTCCCCTCTTCAAAAGTCAAAAAAATCTAGTTTGGCAAGCATGCGCGCGCAGTGATCGCATCGCTTTCCCTTTGCTACGCGCCCACCTTACAGACAATAGAGTAGCAGATATCATCCCAGATTTGGCGTGTTAGTTCTGTATTGGCGCTTTCTCATAATCAAATTTTGGATGTGAAAGCGTGTCTCAAAGCATTGACCATCATCAAATTATCCCAAAGTCCGAAACTTTCTTGATAAATGCTTATAAGAAATGCATTATTATTTCATGTTTAATAAAAATATTATATGGATACTTACATATTTTTTTTTTAATGACCTTTGGGTTGGGGGAAAAAAACAGGTTTAATGGCACAGTATTTGAAAATTTTTAATAAAAAATCTAGAATTTAAATTTTTTAGATTGTTGTAAAATTAATGTATGATCAATCATCTAAATATCGCCCACACACCGTGCTCGTTAGTCGGAGGGGAGGAGGGGGGGGGGGGTGACAAAGCAAACAATCCTCCTTCCATATATGTATTTGTCATCACGTCTAATATGTTTATTTGAAATTTGTATAAAATATTGAATACATTTTACATTTCATTTTTAAAAATATAAATTATTATATTTCCACAATTTTTATTAAAAAAAAAATAATAATAAAAAATAATATTTGTTTTCGATATTGTTACACTAGTTCCTCAAAAGAAGAGTAAAAATATATAATATACATTATTTTAAAAAACATGCATTTAGTAACAAAACTCAGACTTAATCACAATCGAAAAAGAAGTCCCTGACGGCTCGGCCTACAGGCACAGGTAAATTTTGAAGACGCAGACCGTGGGGCGCCTGTTTGTTGGGAATTGCGGAAGAAATAACCTTTTTGCCATGATGCGGCAGTTAGAACCACCCACTTCGAAACCCAACTTGTTTGCTGGCGGAGCCGGCAATTTTTTTTTTTTTTTTTTTTTTTTTTTTTTTTTTTTTTTTTTTTTTTTAAATATATATAAGGGTTATAAAAAACTTATCAATATAAAAGTTTTAGATAATATTAAGAGGATTTATAATAAATTCAAGCAGATTTAATATCTTTTGAATTTGCGAAGTTATGAATTTTTTTCTTCTAAAACCCCCTTTTACCCCCTATGGGGCCATTTTTAATGATATCAAAAATCTGCAATACATAAATTTTCGGCCCTTTTCCTGGAAGTAATAATAACTTTAAATGGATTCGATACGTATCATAATTAAGAAATTATGGGGTTATTTCTGTTTTCACAAAATGCCCCCCATTTCCTCCCCTCCGTTGGTTTGATTTTGCCCATTAACGAACTTGACCGATATTTTATGCCCTTTGATTTTATGTATCAGTTTAGAAGAGATTTGTGCAGAATTATTGCCGTTATCGTGTCTATAAAAAGTGACATAGATAGATAGATAAAGTTTTGAACCGGGGGTGGTTTTGGGTTCTGGGAGTCATGATCGGCGTAGATCTGCAAAAATATTTCAAAAATTCCAACTTAGGGGAGAATGTAATAGTTAGTACTTCTTACAAAATCTACCTAAAAAATGCCGGTTAATCACAATTGAAAAAAAAATTGACGGCTAAGACTATAAATATTCCATTATTTTTCCCACATCAATTTTTGATAGAAAATGAAAAAAAAAAAAAAAAACAGTAAATATTATTTTAGTTGTTATTTTATATTGTTCCACTGATTCTTCGAATAAAAATTAGAAAACGTATTTAACATTCCCAAGAAAACACAAATAACGAACAAAAAATTCAGCAAAAGAAAAACATCGACTACGATTCAATATTCCAAATTACATAAATATTCTATTATTTATCCCAGAAAAATGGAGAAAAAAAGTCGAATATCATGTTTTTATTTCATGTTGTTACACTGATTCTTCGAAAAAAAATTAGAAAATTTTAATATATATTAAATTTAAAAATATGTATTTAATATTCCTAACAAAACGCAAACAATGAAAAAAAGCACCTGCTACGATTAAATACCCCACTACTAGCTGATAAGTTCTGTTCTCAATGTTGGAAATCGGAGGTGCTACGGTCAAACCCTTGTCGCGCTCGTCGACCTAACTGTTCGGAGTTTTCGGTGGTTTCCTTCGAACATTGCCGTAAATACGGGTTAGAAGACTCTCACGGAGGTAACCCCCCCCCCTTTCGGCCTATATCCCTAGCGCAGCTATACTGCTGTAACAAATCATCATCATAACATTATAGTGATTCTTCTAAGAAAAATTAGTAAAAAACTTACATATGTTAATTTTTAAAATATTTATTTAATATTTCGAACAAAGAGCAAACAATGAAAAGGAGAGAGAAAAAATTCTGCTACGATTAAACATTCCATTATTTTCCCTACATCTGTGTTTGTTTTAAAAAAAAAAAAAAGTAAAAAAAAGGAATGTTATAAGTTTTATTTCATACTGCTACACTAATTTTTCGAAAAATAATTTATTTAATATTCCCAACAAAATTTAAACAAATTAAAAAAAAGCATCGGCTAAAATAAAATATTCCAAATTCGGACCGATGTTGGCAAATCTAATCGGACCACTTTCGGCCATCAGATATCGGTCCAGCGTCACTTTGCCAATATGAATCACTTGCCGATATGTAACCGTTAGGGGTCCGACAACATTAACCGGCATACGAAAACGCACGGTTACTTAGTATCACTTGCCGACAAGGTACCGACACTGGACCGATACCACTGTGCCGTTGCCGACACCCAACCGACACTGCCGGCTGCGGTCCGATCGTGTACCAAAAGGTATGTGTTTGCTGGGTAGGCTATATTTTATGTCGGTGTCACTAACCCCAGGGGGGGGTGCAGGAGCGAAAAAGTTCTAAAATTGCGATTTTTTTTATACTGAAGGAGCTAGAAATTTGAAATTTGGCATTGTAGTTACTTATAAAATGTAAATGCTCTCTAAAAACAAACAAAAAAAATCGAAATTTAAAAGGGTGAAATGAGCGAAAAGCGTTCTAAAAACATTCTAAATTACAATTTCTATGGAATATCTATAACTACTGAACCGATTTCAAAAGTGATGGTGGCAAATTTATGGTGACAACCCCTGCTCCAACATAGGCTATATTTTATGTCGGTGTCACTAACCCCAGGGGGGTGCAGGAGCGAAAAACATTCTAAAATTGCGATCTTTTTTATACTGAAGGAGCTAGAAATTTGAAATTTGGCATTGTAGTTACTTATAAGATGTAAATGCTCTCTAAGAATAAAATAAAAATAAATCGAAATTTAAAAGGATGAAATCAGCGAAAAGCGTTCTAAAAACATTCTAAATTACAATTTCTATGGAATCTCTAGAACTACCGAACCGATTTCAAAAGTGATGGTGGCAAATTGGTGGTGACAATCCCTGCTCCAACAGCCTCTTTAGTAAAAAACTATGCGTTTCTGACGACTGGTTTTTCGCTAATTGTTGCCACAGATTAATCTCGGAAAATGAAACATTTGAAGTTACTGAAAAAAAAATAGTAGCTCGAAAATTATTTGTCTGAAGATTGTTAGGCGAACTGCGTTTGAAAGGTAAAAAATTGTATTTTTCTTGATATAAATTTCAAATCTAATGATTATTCCATTTTTCAAATATTGAATTTGAAAAATTACTAAATTTCACAATGGAGTACCATAGCGAAACCTTCATGCGTAAAAAGATAATGATAAGGGCGACGTGTCCTGGCGTGTATATTGGCTATAGCACGAGTCACAAATTATAGTAGCCTTATTATTCTGTTAAAGTATAAAAGTGAATTATGAAATGTCAATATGTTGTTGGATTAAAAGTTCGTTATAAGAAATTGACCAGCGTAGCGGGCGTAGCTTGCTAGTATTTATTATAAAAGTCCATATTCACAGATTCGAAAAAGGAATGAGTATAATGACATAATAATTTCTCTAACAGGATTTTTACAAATTCATTGACGGGGAAATTTAACAATTCGCAGTCACTACACAAATTATATTTCACACACTCGTGATTCATTTCAACTTGTTGTCAGAATGAAAATAAATAACAGAGAAAAAGTGGCGTATACTGATTTCTCTAACTCACGATCGAAACATGTTGAGAAATAGTTCATCGTCTCTTCAACTGTGAAATGTGAACATTTATATATTTTTTAAGTTTTTTAAAACAGAAACATGTATCAGATTTGTTAAAAGAGTCTGATTCAGACATTTGCTGATTTTTAAGCAATTTATCTCCAGTTTAATACATCGATCTTTTGTAAACAGTAAATAATTGGGATACAAAACCCATACTTTTCCGATTTGAATAGTTTTTTACTGTATGCATGATTCCTTATTCACATAAGCCGTTATTAAATCTTTATTATATACAAATGTGCCTTTTACAGAAAAAAAATAAATCTATCCATTCTCGATCCAAATTTGTCGAAGGTTGTAAACGATATTGTGATTCCTGCATTTGTAGGGAAGAATTCCCCACTGCTATTCTCAAGTTCTTCATATTTCTGTATGTGATCGTTTAACTAACAGTTCATGTTCATTTTTACTTCAACAATTGTCTCCTCATGTAAGTTCCAACTAGCAGAGGTAAAAACATCGAAATATTCTATTAAACTTACTGGTGTCTGAAATTTCCTATCCCGAACCCAATAATAGTCAATCAGACGTGTTAAGCGAATTATTCCTTTTCAGGTAAGAAGTGGAGCAGCAAGGTAACAGGATAGCAAGGAACTAGGGAGATGAGCAACTACGCAGCAGTGTCAAAACTAAGGCGTCCAAGTAGAACAAGTGGCTAGCAAGTAGAAAATAACAGAGAAACAGACTGAATAGCATATCCTCTGCTGCGAGTCCATTTATACTCTCTCTTATCACGCTATCAAGATAAAAGATCAGTTAAGAGTAACCTCTGTGTTAAAATCACCGTAAAATCACTTATCGCGGTTATGATCACACAAGTGACATCGCTTATTGACTGGTTATATTTATCCCATGGATTGAGACATTACTGACCACATGATGTCTTAAGTTAGAGATAAGCATTTCCTTTATCATTTATTTCTTATAAGGAGACTGTAGGAGTAAGCACACATTAGGAGTTCGAATTTAATTTTGCTCAAGTCAAATAAATTTTGGTGGACTTTTTAGGTAAGAAAAGTTTTTATATGTTTTAAGATGGTTCAAAAATTAGTATTATGTTATATGAGTATAAATGTTTTTCAATACTAGTACTAAAATTACTAGACTAACGGAATTACAAGCGTCTATTCCTAATAGTAGAATTTAAATATACGTAGATATATTTTATAAAACTGAGTTAAAAGGTTAGCCAGACTAGTTATTTATCCTATTAAATCCTCAAAAGAATTTTATAAAATCGGATTATTAAAAACTGAAGTTTGCATAGTAAAAGTATAAGTTAGAAAAATCACAAACGAATGGAAATTAGTAACCGTTTATTTAATTTTAAAATGAAACTATGTGAGTTCTACAGATATTTGGTAAAATACCATTAAATTAGCGAGATAATTGTACATAATTTACTAAATTACTTTCCAAGCCTTATCGTTTCATAGATAATGGTTTAGTTCAAATTAAAATGTAATTTTTAATTAAAAAATCTAGAAATTATCTTTTAAATATCTATAAATAATAATTTTTAAAATGGATGAATATTTCTAGACATAATCCACTCTTCTTAAAGCATTTTGGATAGATACACAGATGATACATAGATAAGGCCTTCCCCGCATTCGATTGTATTATGTGTTAAAATCAATGACACATACCCTGGGAAAAAGAAGTCTTCTCCGATAAAAGCCTGTTGCCCTGAGGTTTGAGTTTTTAAAACTTTTTTCTAATATATGTTTTTTATATTAATTAATCGTTGCCTATTCTAAATTGTCATATATACATATAAATTAATATAATATTACCGCGAAATGGTTTCATTGTTTTGAAAAAATAGGCTAAGATAAATTATCGACTAAGATATGTGTTTAGATTATTTGCTTTACCTCGATCCTAAATCATTTTAAAACTTAATCTATTTTACTTTATAAAGAGATGAGTATAATACATACAAAGCTACACGAAAAAATTCGCATACATTAACGATTTTAAGTACCAAATGTAAAAAATGAAAGTGTGACATATTTATTTAAATATCTCGCTTGAATGAATGAATGAACTGTCTAATGTTGAAAAGTATTTAAAAAACTACATCACGATATATAATTTTTCGTTCTTCTTTTCTTTCTAATTTCAGAATGCATCATTATTTTTTATTTCATATATTTCCCTTCCCTTATGTTATTAATGCCACATATAAAAATTGTTCAATTACATTAACAGTTAAACGAATTGGTTATTTTTTTCTGCGAGTGTGCATATAAATGATAAAAAACATGCGTGATTGGTTAATTAATAAACATATATGTTTAGTTAATTAATAAACATATATGATTGGTTAATTAATAAACATATATGATTGGTTAATCGTATCTTAATAAATTTTTCTTTCATATGGTTTTAAAGTAAAGTGTGAAATAGTATAAATCTTTATTCAGTTACGTCTGTTAAAACATGTGTTAAATGAATAAGTCACCCTTATTCGTAAAATAGTTTTCTTCAACCCTTTAAAAATTTGTTCTTTAGTATTTATTATTATTATTTAAGCATTGATCGTTCTTTAAATATGTGGGAAAAAAGAAAAATTAGTTACACACTCTATAGAAAAATCCACGAAGTTACAAATATATTCGTTCTATTCATACCTTTCTAGAATGTATATGAAATACATTATTTGAAGTTAGGAATGTGTTTAGGAAGAAATTGGATCCTTTAAAGAACACTTCACAATTTTTTCATTTCAAAACAGAACCTTTCACAACATGTTTCATCTCAAAACATGGCCCTTCACAAAACTTTTCACCTTAAAACAAAACCCTTCGCAAAATGATTCATCTTATAAATAGACCTTTCACAAAACTTTTACCTCTCCAGACTGAACCGTTCACAAATTGAAACATTTGACAGTAAAATCTAACAGTTACTTTGCACTAGATCGGAAACTCAACTAAAAAATTATATTTTATTAATTAGTTAATTCACTGAATTCATATAAAATTCCGATAGCATTGGAAGGTGTTTCATAAACTATGCCACGACGCAAGATTTTTCCTTCTTGTTTATTTATTTATTAATTTTTGTTACTTACTATAGATCCTATTTTACATTTACTTTGGAATTCTTCATTCATTAGTATCCTTTTTGTGAGCACTCTTTATTTTTGAAGTTCCTCTGTAAAAATAGTGGTGATGTTCACTTTAATGCAGTATAAATCAAATATCTTATAGGGGACCCTGTATTTTTAGTATAATCTCTATTTTAGCAAAATTTGCATCGAATTTGTAATTAGATTCATTAACCCATCTGTTAACCCAAAAATTCATAAGTCGAATCTTTGACGTATCTCTTAATTAATATTTTTGATTTATTTCTTATTTATTTTTTATAATACAAATTTTAATTAAATCTCGCTAAATCTAACAACACCTTTTAACGGTTTAAAAAAAAAATCTCGTAAAATTTTAAACTTCTTTCATTAATATTTCTAATTACTATTTTTTAAATAAATTTCGTAAACTTAACTTTGAAAAAATATTTCCTGTCAAAGTATCACATCCTACTTTAACACGTGTTTCAAACCGTATACTATAGTAATGTCATGTGTCCTTTTTGTGATTATGTGTAAATGCTGCAATTTTTTTTTTTTTCAAAATTTAAATAATTTGACTTTATAACAAACTATTGTTGATTATATGATAAAGTTCCAACAGAGTAACTGTATATGCCAAATACAATTTTGTGAATATATTGGGATATATTTTAATTGAACATATATATGTATCTGAAATATGAGTAGTATAATCTGCTAAAAAGAAAAAGTTCCTTCTGTCTGTCCATTTATATTATTTAACGCCAGCAGTTTTTTTTTTGTAGTTTAAGAAATAATCATGCTTGTTTCACTTTTTACAGTGAAAATGTTGATTCTAAATGTGGGGGTTTTCCGTCATGCATTAATTTTATACTTTTGTGTAACGACTGTGTATTGTCTCAGTGAGTTCGATTTTATTACAATTGCTAAAAGAGAGACATAGAGAGAATATCTTGATCGCCAAATTAGAAAAAGAAAATAGCCATTCGATTGAGAATCGTTTTCTTTTTGCAACTATTATTAAAAACGAAAAATCATGCATTAGCCATTGATTATGAAACATTTTCCAACACTAACATAATATTATTAAGAATTTTTATTTTTTCATACAATGAAATATCTAAGTAAGCAACTTAGAAAAAAAACACACAAATTAGTAAAAAATACCTTTTCAGCAATTACTGTCCACATCGAGTAATATTTGTGAATTCTTTCGTGTAGCCCTATCTGCGATCTGTAAAATTTATACAGATCACCGAATACACTCAAAATTAGATAAGTTTAAAAATGCATACCACAGCGGAAAATACACTTAAGAGGCTACGTTAGTCATCCGAAGAAACTGGAACGCTAATGTTAAGTCTATGGGACGGTTTTTGACAGATTTCTTTCTCACATTTTAATATTTTTAAATGATATTTTGGCATAGGATAGCTGAGGTCGATCTCTAACGTTGTTAGTTTTTATTTTTTCAATTTTGGTTCCAGTTTTTTTTATATAAGGGTACGTTCACTTTCAGAACTGGTTCCAACTGGTTCCAAAATTGGAAATATCCACTTATAAAAAAAACTGGAACCAAAATCAAAAAAGTAAAAACTAACAACGTTAGAGATCTACCTCCTATCCTATGCCAAAAACATCATTTAAAAATATTAAAATGCGAGCGAGAAATCTGTCAAGACCCTTCCCATAGGCTTTACATTAGCATGAGTGTTTGTTCCAGTGACTAGAGTAAGCTCTTTATAGCAATTATCGATCATAGTCATTCCTGTAACAGAGTTATTTTACGTGTGCCTGTAAATGAACGATAAATGCTATGCACTCCATAATCTACAGTAAACACGTTGTAGTGCACTTCAGTGATTTCATTATGTTTGAAGTATCATAACATCATTAAAATTCCCTGAAAACAAGTTTTTCCCATAGATCATAATGTAATGGAATTCTTTTGTGCCGTAAACAAACTATAAATGATACTTATTCTATGATCCTCAGAATGCATGTTGTAGTCCATTTCAGTGTTTCATATCACTCTCATAATGTTTAACATCAATAAAATGCTTCGAAAACAAATTTCCCCATAAACCATAATGTAACGGAATTCTTTCCAGTGTCCCTGTAAATGAACTAGTAGGGTTGATCAAATGAAAACGAAACAGAAGCCACAGAATGAAACGAGATTGTTTATTTCAAACATAATCTGCACAGTTAGTGAGGTACTTGATTCACGGTTTCACCAAATGGTGAATACCCGGATTCTAAAAGTATTTTGGCTGAAATTGGAATCAGATTCGAACATTATCCATGATTTCGATGTCCGAGTAAAAACGGCGACCCATCAATTCCTTTTTCAACGGAACAAAGATGTGACTATATCACGACGAGGTGATCTTGACCAGGTCGTGTATCATCATTTACAGATTTCCATCCTTTTCAGAAATCTTTGAGCCAGTCCTTCAAACAAATCAATGGCAGTGTATGTTCTTCGTACACTGTCTTTCTTTATCGATGCGTCTTGCAAACCCTCACTTCTTGTGCCATTAATATACGAGTACCAAACACTACGCGCTCTTTATTCTGCAGGCGCTGGTGAATAAAAATCGACTGACTACAGGACAATACGGTTGGCCGACTACCAGCACATATTGCATGCACCAGCGAAACTACTCAATGCAAATCCATTTCCGCAGTAGCGGTTGTCTTCCTCACTTCTCCATCCACCTCTAGACATAGTTGTCTCCCTACTCATACAAAATTAAACCAAATTATAACCACTGTTCCGTTTTCATTTGGTACGCCCTAATATAAATGCTATACATTTCATTTCAATACTGACTGAATTCTATAGTAAACTACAGTAACATATAAAATTTCATAACTATCTAAGTATATTTACGAGAGTTAGAGTACGGACAGACAGCCGGTATATTCACCTTATTTTAGACTTACATAATACGTCAGTAAATAAGTGGAATATTTCTATTTAAAAAATGTGGTGGCAATCAAGAAATCTGAATTAAAAAATATTAGCGTTTTCGCACTCCTGCATATCTATATAATTTTAAAATGTAATCCTTTATTCAGGCACCGGAGGATAACGTCTTTAGTATGTGATTAACTATCATAAAATTAAAATACTTTATATTGCAAGCAAATATACATATATTTCGTTTTAGCAAATAAGAATATATTTTAACACCAACTAAAATTTAGAAGAAAAAAACATTTTTCAAAAATTATAAAAATAAATTTATATTGTATTTATAATTTAAGCATTGCTAACTTTATTCATTAAAATGTAGAAAATTATTCAATTTACGTGTTTAGAACTACTGTTAACATATGTTTCTTTTATTAATTTATGAGAAGCTATAAAATAAATTTGAACGTTTTTCCATTATTTTCTGGTTGGAAGAGAAATATTACTGATTAATTTTTCCGGTGTTTAGGTTATTTTTTTATTTTTATTTGAATACTTAAACAATATTTACATTTATTTAAATGAAAGAAAATATCTTAGGTAATGTTCAAAATATAATAACAGTAAGGTCTTATTTGTGTCATATTTTCAAGTTAATTTTGGTCATTTTTTAATCAGATGATGTAATTATGTTATACGTTATTACCTCCACTAATGAAAACTCATAAAACAGCATTAATTTCGTTTTATAGCCGTGAAAAAATATCTGTAACAAGAGCTTAAACATTATTCCTCACGCAACCATAACTGGATGCGTGCCAAGTTATTTGACATAAAACAGACTCTTGTTTGTAATCTGCTAAGATAACGGATTGTTAAGGTATGGAGAAAATGCAGTTTTATGGGTTAATTTTTTTTTTTTAGTTCAAATTACAATTCCATAAACTTAGTTTAATTTTATATATAAAAAAATAGAACACGAATTTATTCAAACATAATCTTATATTCTCTTGTAATGGTCTTTATCAACAACAATATGTGGTACTTTTTTCTATTATAAAAGAGTGTTATTAGCTGAATGCATTAAATAAATTTATGGATCTTTATTGGAAGTTTTTTGTTTTTCTTTTAAAAAGTATTTATTATAACTCATTATAAAAGGTGTTTCTGGATTTATTTCATTTCTAATTTGGACAATTGTACAATCATTTTAAAGTAGGTAGCTATTTTAGTCAAAAACGTAGTTTTTAATAGAAAAAAATCCTCCAGTCTTTCTATTGAAGAATCTTTTAAGCTAAATATATATAGTTCAGATTACAATTTTTAATAGCACTTTAAGTTCTAATTGGAAATTTTATGGTTCATAGCTATTTATGGGGTTTCAAATTTTATACCAGATGTCCAAAACATTAGCCAGCTAATTGTAACTGTTTTCCTCTAATATAATTACACAAGATATTGATATTAATGTATTAGATAATAAGATATTAATATAATAAGCTATTAATATTATAAGATATTAAAAATAAAATATTAGAAGACGTGGATGGACGCGTTTTTACCTAATTATTCTAAACAAATGATAAAGTCTGTGAAACATTTATAGATCAACCAACTCAGACACAGAAATACAGAAGCTGCCAAAAGAAATAGAGTTAATTTAAAACAAGAATTAGAAATCATGCATCAGGCATAGATCATGAATCTCTTTTAAACATTAACTGTATATTAATACACTGTCAAAAATGAGCAGCAAACTGTCCAGTCATTTGACCGTTTTTAGAGAAGACGGTTACATAATTACAACTTAATTATTTTGTGACCATATTATTGCACATATTATGGTCAGAATAAAGTTAAATTACGGTTATGTAATCGTTTTCTGTAAAAAACGGTCACATGACTGGACAGTTTGCTGCAAATTTTAAACAGTGTAAGAATTTTCATTTATTCATGGAATGAAATGAAATATCTAAATAAAGCAACTTAAAAAAACACGTAACTCATATAAAATCCATTTACATCAATTGTTGTTTATATCCTTGTAATGTGTGGAAATTTTTTCGTGTAGCCCTGTATACGATCAAAAGAATTTACACACGCCGCCTAATACATTCAAAATTAGATAAGTTTAAAAATACATACAACGACAAAAACGCACTTCCAGGAATTATCGATCATAGTCGGCCCTGTAACTGGATTCTTTTATGAGTCTCTGTAAACTAAAGATAAATGTTATGTAATAGGGTGGATCGAAAATTCGAAATGTGGATAATCGATTCGGCGCGGGGTACAAAAGTTGCCTTTTGTGTATATTAGTTTACATCTGTTTTTTTATTGAAATCCATTCATATCTTCCGGTGCCCCAAGCGCCCCAAAAATAGTTAAAAAATGAAATTTTTATGAAAATGTATATATTTTATTATTTTTATTATTATTAAAAATTACTTTTGGCGCGGGGTGCAAAAGTTATATTTTATGCATATTAGTTTACATGTTTTTTAAAATTGAAATCCATTCATATTTTCCGGTGCCCCAAGCGCCCCAAAAATAGTTAAAAATGGAAAGTTTTGTGAAAATTTATACTTTTTTTTTATTCTTTATTTATTTTTTTAATTACTTTTAGCGCGGGGTGCGAAAGTTGTCTTTTAAGCCTACTAGCACATATGCATAACATTTTTAACTTCAATAAATGTCTTACGGGTGTCCCAAGACACTTAAATACTTGTCGAAAATCGATTTTTATGCAAATCTTGAACTTAAAATTATAAGTAAAAATATGAGTTAAATAATCTTTTGTATAGCGTAATTATTAGATCCAGGGGATGAAAATCGTTTATCGTTTATATTAAATGTATAATTTTTAATACTATACTGTTCTATACGAAGTTTTGAACAGAGCAGTTGCTTCAATTTGCCAGTGCTGTTTTACAAGATATTGGAATTGTACACAATAAAGGGACTTCGAATTTAGTAGATCGCAACAAAATTCGTCGATAGTGTACAAATGCTCGATATTTAGTTGCAGAGACGAGCAATTTAGCTGTGTCTCTGTCTATTTTAACCGTATTATTTTCCGATGGGAAAAAGGCAATACAAAAATGCTAGTGATGAAGAGCACAATGTGCTACACAAAGATCACAAAGGAGGAACATTATTCTCTTGTAAAGGAACCTGACTCACTGCATATTGGACACGTTACATTTGTAACAGAAGAAGCTAAAGGTCTTTACGACATTTACTACATTCTTTAGATGTGCAACAACTGGTACTAAAGCCTTTTTGTGGGCCAATTGGTACAGCAATCAAAACCTGCGAGGAGCTACCTGTAGCTTCGTTTTCTTCAATAAGTGTGGATAATATGCTAGATAACATAGGTAGAATGGTTCTCAGCAATGATCACAATATTTATATGATATTTGCGTAGAAATATCACTTGGTGAAAGTGGCTCTGACCGGACATTTAAAAACCCTGTTCCTGTTGTTTACTCAAGATGGCTAACGACTGCAGGTAGAAAGTGAAGGTTGTAGGTGGCCACAGAAAATCCATCTGAGAATCTCATTATTCTTAGAAAATATCTTATGAAAGTATGGACCTATATGGCTCCATACTAAAACAAAGCCCTCCATAATAGAAGGACAGCGGTATATTTGGTAACTTATCACATTTTACCCCAATCTAAGAAAGTTTGTAGACGCTGTTGTTCAACTATATAGCTTCTTTTGTCATCCTGAATTTTTTTTATTATCTATGTTCTGAGATAACACAGAGCCTATCAGGTATTTAATAATACGAAAACTATTTTGTGCTAGAAATGAAAATAGAGGATTACCAGAAGTAAGAATTTTTCAAGTACCAAAAATACACTTCAAAGCAAAGTATTATTGTGAACTTATTGACTGGAAATGAGTTGGCCGTTTCGAACCACCTCTTTTGAGGAATGTGCCTTACGAAGAAATTGAGGCTATGGTAAATGTAGGAAAAACGGAGGAATGGTCAAAATATCAATGCCATACACATGATGATAAAAGATGCATTCACCTAGTGCCTGAGTCATCAGAAAGTGTATCTGCACAAGAAAAGAGACTCGGTTTCACATTGAATCGAATAAAATCAAGACGCCATATCAAACATTTTAATCCCAAAAAGGATTACAAACTTTAGAAATATGTAAATCTCCAAATTAAAAGAAGTAAACAATTTGCTACGTACCCGTAAGGCATGGTGACGTCACGGCGACGTCACTGTGAAGTCACACTGTGACTTTGTGACCGTCGTCGTGACGTCACGTGACGTCGATGTGAAGTCACTGTGACGTAAATGCGAGGTCGTTATGGCCGTTTTCAAGGCTTTCTGTGACCTCACAATGTGTCTACTTTGTGAAGTCACCGTGCGACTTCAATGTGAAAAATGTGACGAATCTGCATCGGATAGGGTGACCAGATTTTACCCGAATCCTATACGGATTGTTCGGATCAAAATTTTTTTATGGTTCAAGTTTGTGACGTTTGTGACGACACTGCACCGGGTCGGGTGACCAGATTTTACCCGAATCCAATCCAGAAACTTCGGATCGATCTTTTTGGATTTGTTTGGCTACAGAATAGATTTAGATTAGTTGTCGTGTGACCTGATTTTCGTGAACCCGATCTGACCCGAGTCGGGTATAATGTTTTTACTGTAAGTCTTGTTTGGAATAGAATCTTGCATAAGACCGAGTAACCAGATTTTATCAGAAATTGTGTTACGATACAATTTCTGATATCGGCTCGGATCTAGAGTCATACACGAATCCGGTTATATACTTCTTGAACATGATTGAATGTCAATTTGAACATGAATGATGGTTGACTGAAACTATATTTTGATTCAACCCGTATTCTTATCCTAACCCAACAACAACAACAACAAAAAATCTGTAAGCTCACAACCCGACCGAACCTGATAAATGATTTCGCATAGATTCGGATAACAAGATTTCACCAAATACGGATAAGATCGACGATAAGGATTGGATCGGCAATCATTTTTATTGATGCAACTCTTATTCAAATTAAAACTTTGCATCTGATTGAGAAACCGGTTAACACGAAACTTTCTGACACATTTATGAACAAACTTTTAAACGCATGGCACTTGCATGCCTGATTATTAAAGCTATTTGGAATGAATAGCGTTTTCCATTTTTAGATAAATGTAATACTTAAGATCAATGTCGGTCACGTTTTACCCGTTTCTGACGCTGCGCGTCGGAAATTTGTTTCAAAACACTGACTTTGATAGTGTTTTCTGAAACATCATCTGCCGTTACCAAAAAATGGATAACGCCATTCGATTATATATAGGGTAGATGTGCCAGTAATGGACACCCTTAAGGAATTTCTTTAACAATTATTTTTTAATTAATAGTTATAATTGTTATATTCAACATTTTTTAATATTATATTACTCTACCAACAATATTTAACCATGCTCATAGTCACATTTCCCAATGTGAATCTAAATTTAATTGTAAATAACAGAAATAAATCAAAACACCCTAAACTCCAGTAATGGACACCTCACAAAAAGTAATAGATAAATGATATTATGATTGCATTTAAAACTAGTGCTCGCGATTATACGTTTATATACGTTTAAACGTATACGTAGTCAAGCCTTTTTTCCATATGATTTCTATTAAAAATCGTTACCGGTTACAATACGTTTTATACGTATTATACGTATAATCGCGAGCACTATTTAAAACTAGAATTTAAAGATAGCATATTAATGAAATAAATAAAGCTGAATTTTTATTGGTTATTTTTTTATAAACCAAAAACTTTGAAGGTGTCCCATTACTGGAAGGCGGTCCATTACTGGCACATCTACCCTTTTCTGAATAAGAACACCTGCCAATTTCATGTATTTCCGAATAAAAATGAATTCAGAAATATGCCAGAAATTAGCTATTTTGGATTTGAGAACAACTTCAAAGAAAATATAAGTATACATTTTCAAATAAACATTCTGAAAAATTTATATTAGGAATCAATTTTAAATAATAGATATACCTATTGTGCGATATTATTAAATAATAAACATTGTATCAAGAAGTAAAACAGTTTTCGTTGTAAATGAAATATAGAACTTAAGATCATAAATGCCAAAAAAAAAATTATATATATTTTTTCTTTACAAATTATTTTATTTATAGTTTTTGATAGAATACTAAATGCAGAACTTCAATATCAATTTTTACAGTAAAAACATTCGATAACACAGCTGGAAAATTACCTTAACTAAACAGTTATTTTATTGTTTCATCAATATTTATTATTTTTGTGCATCTAACATTGACATATCTCGACAAATAAATTATTCAATGCATTAAAATGTCACATTTTTTTTTTCAAATATACCGGAAAATTATTTCTGGAAACCTATACTAGCAACGAAATTGTTAAATTGCAAATCAAATATTAATAGTTTTAAAAATTGCAATGTTTTTAATTATAATGAATAACTATGAAAATTGAACTAAGAAACGCAAAACATTAAATAAATGCCTCCTTTTACATAACACTTTACATTTAGAATACATATTGTTAGTAAATTCTTTAAGCTTTTTTCCAAATAGTCTATTTAAAAAAAATTAAAACATTAAAGATAAAATTTAATACAAGTGATTTTTTAAAAGAAAATTTAAACATCTTAATTTTTAAATAATGCAATATTAAATGTACTAGTACTAAACATGCACTATTAACAAAACTGCGAAGACATTAAAAGTTACCTGCTGATCTATAGGTAAAGGTGTTATTGTTGAATGCTCCTTATCTGCTTCCCTTTCATTGAAAAATTAGAATGTAAATCCACTACAATAATTTTCAAATTATTCCAGCAGAGAGGTGTGTTCATAGATCTGAGAAATCAAATATCACTCAGGCCTTATGAATGCACCCGGCTAGACACAGGGAGATGTTAAAATGGATGGTTTACTTTAAAATGGAGATTGTTCACTTTAAAACGTTAATTTACTTACACAGTATAAATCTACAAACTTCAAAGAACCCAACACACGCTAATCCTAGCTTCGAATGAGAAAAAGTCGTCTGCCTTCAATATGCGCGCGCAGTATTGTTTAAACACAAGAAAATAACAGCTAGTAGATGTTTCCAACTTTACCGCAAATGATATAGGAAGAAAATAATTTAAATAAAGACATTTCAAAACCTTTATAATTTGTATGGCTGAAAAATGAACTTCTAATGATGCTATAATATTCTTTTTTTATATGAGAGATTTTTGTTTTCTTAGAAATAAGCTGTGAAAATTTACATTTCTATATATTTTTTAATCCATTGCATTTGCTTTAGACGTCAAAAGTAAAGATAATTTTTAAATAATAATTGATTTAATAGGCTTTATAAAGTAATTTCGATATAAATTTAAATTGCAATCAAATTTCCTAAGTACAATTTTTTTTTTTTTTTTACACTCTATCGAAAAGAGCAATATATTTAATAGAGGTGACATCTTACTAAGCACTGGCCAGTTTTGGATAAATTGCTATAGGAATGACATGTTTTTAATTCATTTTTGCTCGGAAATACACGAAATTGGCTCGTGTTTTGTTCAGAAACTATGTTATTGAAAAACCTTTTCCATTTTTTGTTAAAAGCAGAAGATCTTTCAGAAAAGAATGTCAAAGTCGGCGTTTTGATTTGAATATCCGACGTGACAGTGAAAGACAGGAGAAAAACTGGTCGTCACGTGACACGAATTGCTTATAACTTGATAAATAACTAAATTTCTATTTAAGGATTTTTACCTGTGTATTATATAGTATATTTTGTTAAATTTCATGAAAATGGTAATGAAAATTGTAAAAAATTATCTGCCTCATATATGTAGACAGATATTTATTTGTTATTTTATTTTGGAAATACTCAATATATTTAAATAGTGTGTGACAATATTTTTATTAATGATTTAGGTACATGACATAATTCAAATCTATATTTTATGAGTTTTTTTTTTCCAAATTCACTCTCCGATCACACCGTGAAGTCACAGAGTATTGGCATTTTGGTCATAGTTTTTACGTGACTTATGTGACTTGCAGTGACGTCATTGCAACGTCACAAAAATTTCTAAAGCTGTCAAAAAGTAATTTTCTTTACGTTATAAGATGTTCTAAAGTTTATTTTAAGTTTTCTTTAGATCTCCAAGATGTTCACATTTTGGTCACAGTGCGACGTTACAAAGTGGTGGCATTTTGGTCACAGATGTGACGTGACGTACGTGACTCACATTGACGTCACAATGACGTCACTGTGACTGTGCATGTTATGCGGGGTAAGATCAATTTTTATAATTTTTATGGTTTAGTGCTTTGATTTTTAAATTTATACTTCATGTATTATTATAAAATTATTATTATTTATAAGTTTATCTTTATTAATTAAACACTTTGCCAAATTTGTAAGACATTTTCTTAAAAATTTCAATATTTAACTATACTTGGAGCACCGGCAGATATGAATGGATTTCGATAAAATATATATATATATATACATATGTAAACTACAGAATTATGTAATACACCCAATACACAACTTTCTCACACGACGCCAAATAGAATTTTTTAAAAAATTTAAAAAAAAAAAAAAAAAAATTTCATAAAACCTTCAATTTTTAACTATTTTTGGGACGCTTGGGGCACGTGAAGATATGAATGGATATCGATTTAAAAAAAGCATGCAAACTAATATAAATAAAAGACAACTTTCACACCCCGCGCCAAAAGTAATTTAAAACAAATAAAGAAACAAAAAAAATATATGTTTTCATAAAAATTTCAATTTTTAACTATTTTTGGGGCGCTTGGGGCACCGGAAGATATGAATGGATTTCAATTTAAAAAAATGTGTAAACTAATATACATAAAAGGCAACTTTTGCACCCCGCGCCAAAAGTAATTTCGAATTTTTTTTTTCGTATACTTTTCGATCCACCCTATTATGCAATCCACAAGCTATAGAAAAAATATTGTAGTGCACTTCAGTGATTTCATTATGTTTGTAGCATCATAGTATCATTAAAATGCACCTCAAACGTTTTTCTCCCATAGATCAATGGAATTATTTTTGGCGTTCCTGTAAACGAACGATAAATGCTATTCTACTACTGGAAAGCCTGTTGTAGTTTATCTCAGTGATACATATGAATCTCATTATGTTTGAAATATCGCATCATCAATAAAATGCACGGCAAATGATTTTCCCCCATACACTATAATGAAACGGAATTGTTTTGTTTTGTGTATCGCTGTAAACGAACTACAAATGATCCAGTCACTATAAATGATACTTCATTTCCAATATCAAACATTATGTAGTAAACCTCAATAACATATAAAAATTGCATGTCAATCCGAGAATATTTATCAGACTTGGAGTACGGGCAGACAGACGGCAAAAAGACAAACTGAATTCATAAACACTTTTCAACTATGTTGAAAAGTGCTAAAGAATCTAAAATCCTTGTATGCCATTGTGAAATCTTGTGAAATTTGAAATGAAGCACAATAATACATTTTCTTTTACTTGCACCAAACATTGTCCTCATCCACAATATCCTACAAAACATGTAAAAGAGAATCAGGATTTCAATACAAGAATTATCATAATTGTTTTTTTTTTTGGAGGTTTCAATCCCAAATGTCATGCAGATAGGCAGATCATAAGTTGCGCTATAGAAATGCACAAAGGAAAAATAGGTATAGATTAATTATAATTTTTTTAAATGCATTGCAACGTCAACATCTTTATTAAGATGCATACTGTACAAGAAGAAAAATTTTAAACTGCAACAAGTGTTATTCTGCAAAACGAGAGGACACAAATACATCACAAAACGAACTATCATGAAGAACTTATGGAATGTATCATCTTTCAGTTGAAAAAAAGGATTAATAATTTTTTGATACACACAAATCATGCTCAAAATCTGTGTCATAAACAGAACAATAATTATCCTAATATCGGAGACACACATATTGTGTAAGTTAAACAATATACCTAGAAATATATAATATTCTAGAATAATTAATAATATTCGAGATAACGTTTTTTGTATCTGATACCGTATCACCTACTCTTCTTTACATTTTGACAAATATGTCATGATTGAGACCAACAAAATCTTACTTCTTTAGCCAAAATATTTTAGAGTAAATGCGAAAAGATATAAATAACATTCTATCAAGAACAATAAATAGGATACTTATACCAGAAACTAAGCAATAGTTGACATTAAAAGCAAGGTACGATGTATTTTTATTTTTTATCTTGGTAACAAAAGAAAATTGTTTGCAAATATTCACCGGAAAAAATATAGTAGAAAGTGTTTAAGTTAAATATTTAATATACAGTGGGTGATCGGTTAACGAACTTAATTCGTTCCAAAACAATGTTCTCTAACCGAATTGTTCGTTAACCGATCATAGAGTGAGTATAGATTTGTATGGGAATTCATTTAACTCGTTCTTAAGAGCTATATAATGTATATAAATTAATATAAATTCTCTCTAAATTTATTTAAATGTAATAATAATAAAACATACATTACACACATACAGTATTGCCCTTCCTTCGGGAATGTATTTTTTGAGTTAGTGATGCATTACATTTTTGACAAAAGCTTATGTTTCCTCTCTGGAGTTTTTTTTTTAAATCTTCCATTTTTAATAGGGTTAATATATGTTCGTATACAATATGGACAGATCGTATTTTGATGTCTTTCTCCGTATCGTGCTGTACTTAAAAAAATGACATGCCCTTTGTAAAAACTTTTAGGATCACATTCTTTGACTACAACATTAAATCACATCAATTTATCACTTTGACCTATCAAAAACTCCATTAGTTGTCTCAAAGACTGTGTTTACTGCCGGGCCCCGATAAAGCTCAAGTGGAGCCTAGAGCCCGTTAATATTTTAAGAACTAAATTTAATTAAAAATAATTAATTTCCAATTAAAATATTTCTTAAAAGGGACACAAAATACAAAAATTAATGTTTTTAATCTATTTATTCTAATTTGGGGCCCGTAAATGTAGGGCCCGAACCCCTGGTAGCTCATGAAATAATTAGGCTATAAGTATACAACTGTTAAAATGTTCTCTAAGTCGATAATAGATGAAACAACTTTGCAAATCTGAAACACAGCATTGCTTCTTTTTGGGTTTGTTTTGTGAGGTGTTCGTTAACCGAACATGTGTTCGTTATCCGAACATAAAAATCTCTCATGAAAGTGTTCGTTAACCGATTTGTTCGTAAACCGAACAGTTCGTTAACCGATCACCCACTGTATATATATACAGTAAAACCTCCAAAGTTGACCACCTCTGTACGTTGACCACCTCTCTATGTTGACCAAAATTTATTAGTTTGAATGGTCACAATGTATTTTCTATGGAGATTTACCTCTCTATGTTGACCACCTCCGTAAGTTGTATGTTGACCACTTTTTAGTAGGTTTTACTCTCTGTAACTTGACCACTGATGTTTTCTTAAATTTGCTTTTTCCTCCATTTGTTCTCCATCTGGTTTCTAGGAATTTCTTTATCAGTCATTCGGCTCACTCGACCCCTTGTGGTGCTCCATTCATTGTTCACTTCCAGTATGATACAATGGGAAGGAAATGCCAGAATTCTTGGAATCTGTCGAAAAATGTTAGGGGAGTGGGGGGTGTGCGTAGCGGTGTAGCTTTACGCAGAATTGGAAAACAACGTGTATCGCTCAAATATGAAACATACTCCATTCCTTTTCTTCTGGATGTCGCGTCGTGACGGGACCGGTTGTTTATTTGTGAATTTTCATTAAAAATGGCACAAAGAAAACCTCTAAAAGAACTTACATTAAAGGAGAAAGTGGATCTTCGTAATTTTCTGGAAAGCAGTAGCCAAAGAAAGACAGTGAAAAAGTTGGTGTCAGCAAAACAACTGTGAGCCACAGTTTAAAATACAAGGAAGAATACCTGGAAAGATATTCCTCTGAAAACGGGAGACTCCAAAGAAAATGCAGAAAAAGTATCTTGACGCTGTGAACGAAGCCACGTTTTGTTGGTTTAAAGAGATGAGATCAATCAATGTGAGAATATCGGGACCTATGCTTCAAGAATTAGCAAATAAATTTGCAAAATAATTCGAAACGGAGGACTTCCAAACGTCAGTAGGTTGGCTTGAAAAATTCAAACTATGATACGAGATTTCTCAAAAAGTTTTGTTTTTGGGAATCGGTTTCAGCTGAAGTGGTGGAAAAGTTTATTGAAAAATTCCCAGAGTTTGCTAAAGGTTTTAAAGATGAGGACATATTTAATGCTGTCGAGTGCGGTCTCTTCTTTAAAGCAATGCCTGATAGAAGTCTAGAAATGAAGGGTGACACTTGCAAAAGAGGAAAACTTTCAAAACAGCGTTTTACTGTTCTCCTATGTGCTAGTATGACTGCGAAAATATTGAAGCCTATGGTGATCAGCAAACCCGCAAAACCTCATGAGAAGAGTGGGTTAGAGGAATTGATGCAGAAATGAGGAAAAAGAAGCGGTCTATTCTATTTACCGTGGACAACTGCCCCAGCCACCTGAAAGTGAATAATCTCACAAATGTGAAGCTAAAATCTTTGCCTCCAAATACAACTTCGAAAACGCAACTTTTAGATCAAGGCATTATTCAGTCCTTCAAAGTGCATTACAGAGCTCAACTTCTGGAATAGGTGATCATGAAAGCACAAACCTGTGGTCCTTCTGCATTGGCATCCTCAACAGCTGCATCAGTAAATGCTTTGAATGCTGTTCATTGGATTAATTTTGCTTGGAATAAAGTTACGCAAACCACAATTAAGAACTGCTTGAAAAAAGCTGGATTTGTTACAGCTACAACATCGGTGCAAGAGGATGAGCTTCCTCTATCTCTCTTGCCATTTTTGATGGAGTTGATTTTGAAGATTATGTTACCATGGATGATGAGTTAGTAACATGTGTTAAACCAAACCCAGAGGCAATCTTCAATGAGATACTCTCTGCAACTAAGCACAGCGAAGACTCTAAGGTACAAGAAATGGACGGCGAAGAGGGAGATGATCCAAGTGACGACGAAATTGAAAAGTACCCAACTCTGAAGGAAGACGATATAAAGCGCATGATGGAGCAACTAAAAGATTTCGCTGCAGAAAAATGCCCAAGCATGCTTAATGGACTTGTAAACTGTGAAAGTGCTTTTTGCAGTTACCTAATAAACAAAAAGAGGACTCAAACAAAAATTGAATCATCCTTTCAAAAATTGTAAAAATAAAAATGAGTAAGTGCTAATTTTTTTCTGAATTTTTCCTCACAAAATACTAAAAAAGTTTACTAAATATTTTCTAAAAATTCCCTAAGTTGACCACCTCCGTATGTTGACCACTTAGTTACAGTCCCTTGGGTGGTCAACTTATGGAGGTTCTACTGTATATATATATATATATATATATATATATATATGTGTGTGTGTGTGTGTGTGTAAATAAGGTGAAAAGCTCATGTAAACTAAGAAGCCCATTAAATGTCAAAACTGTTCACCTGTTCTTTGTGTATTGATGCATCTGATTTTCTTTCTTTTTCCTTTTCTTTGTGTGCAAATTACATTTAATTTGAACTTCTTATTAATTTTTATTTTATAAAAAAATAAAATAAATAAAATTATTGTAGTTTTTTTACATTTTTCTATCCGGTTGATTTCTAAAGAAACATTGCATGGCTATCACTTAAAAGTGCTTTGTATTCTTTGGCTTTTGTCTCCTTCATTTTCACAGTTAGAACATTTAACAATGTACTTTAGTCATATTTTTTATGTAATTACTATGTTTTTTTTATTTAATTAAATTTCTAATTTTTAATTCTCATCTTTAAGTAGTTTAGACTACAGTCAGGCTTCTTCTCTAAGCAAATGCAGCTACTCCTAGACAGTGCTTAAATTTGGTGTCAACTAGGAAGCAAATGAAATACCTAAATTGTTCAACTGTTGTTTATTGATTGCAGCTCTTACTTCTGAAAATCAAGCTGCCTATTTTGTCATTAAGGCCGATAGAGTTGTGGGAATAACAAAGAAAATGCTTTCTTTTCGGCGTTAGACTGCGTATTTAATGATGTCTGACACTGTTATATTAGTTACCCTTTTGTTAGAAATCTTTACAATTTGTGAACATTGATGTGAGTTATGGGTGTATAATCAGATGTGTTTTCATCTGATTAGTATTTTAAATCAGTTACTTTGCATGCACTGTTACAATTAGATAATTTTTAAACGTGTTCGTTTTGTAACACGACATAATTATTACCTATCATTTACTATATGCATTTATATGCATTTGATTTACACGTAAAAAATAATTCTGACAAAATATACAGCTATGTAAAATTTTACGTATTTATTTTATGACAGCTACTGGCTCTCTGGGAGACGTTTAGCGTGTTTCTAGACCACTAGTTCTGAAACTATGGTTCGCGGAACGATCGGTCAAGTCTTCAAAAATATATTATTAAAAATATCTGCTATAAAAATATAACGAACATAAAATGTGACAAATTTAAAGAGTTTAATACAATTTTATTAAACTTTGCCATGAGAGTGACTTGAGGCTAAACTTTTTGAAACTTTAAACACTAATATTTAAACTTTTTCGTTGGTGCACAATAATGTAATAAATCGTTTCAGCTTTTAAACTGCATTTTTATATGACGTATACATTAATAAACGTATTCTTTCTTTATGTAATAAAATATTGTTTGGTTTTGGCAGACTCTGTAAAAGATGGAAAACTGTCTAACGTGGAAAGATTTTAATGTCCCGCAGAACGATTTTCAATGCAGTAAACTCTGTCTGAGACGGAATACTATCTACGACGGAAATTGTTCTCAGTATCGATCCATTCCGCTTTAAACATAGTTTACATATTTAACTTTCACTTTTAAATTACCCATTATTGTAGTAGTATGTTACACTATATACAAAGTTTAGTTTTTTTATAGTATACATGATGTAAAAGATTATGTATACCTGCATATTAGGTGTGTCGCCTATCATTAAAGTTTACGAACCTCTGTTCAAGACCCTTCTTAGAAGTGAGAAGAGAGCGCCAATCGACATCTGTGAGTGAGCACAAGGCATTGCATAGAAAAACATTAGCTACACATTTTCTTTATTAGTTTTGATAGGAGAGAGACACAAAGACGGTTATTTTCATAAGGACAGAATTGCCCAGGGGTTATCGTCTTAAATTAGAATTATTACTGTTTTTACTGTCAGTTTCAAAACATTCAATATCTGCGACATCAGTGTTTTAAACAAATAATTGTTGAATTTCTAAATCAGTCATTCGTACGGTCATTCAGTCGTTTACGGTTTATATTAGTAATGTAATGTAAATAATAACACTATGTAAACATATTGAAATTGATATATATCAATGAGGTGCATTACAAGAGGCTTACTATAGAATATTGTGTGTATAGCAGTCATCGTTCATTTACAGGGACCCACAAAAGAATTCGGTACTATATTTTAACAATAATTGATGGAAATACGATTAAAGTTGCTGAACGCGTTTTTAAATGTAACTCAGTTTTTGTCTATTACTTGGTGTGTATAAATTCTATAGATCCTATACAGGGCAGAACAAAAGTTCTGGAGTATATTTATGTTTATTGACGGAAATTCCAGAAGGATAATTTTAAACTGTGCTACGCGTTTCCTAACTGAACTAAAAATTAGCATTCTATGTAGTATAAATACAAATATATAGATCATATACAGGGCTGAACAAAAGAATTCGGATATTTTTTCTAATATTGTTTAATTATGTATCAAATTTCACCTTATTAAACGGTAAGATAAGTAAAAATATTTTGATAGTATTGGAAGGTGTTACATAATGTATGCTTGACGCATGATTTTTCGTTCGTGTTTTCTTTAAGGACTGTGAACACGTTATAATGAACGCAAACTTTAAATTTTTCTATAATAACCCCAATTTGTACATAATAAAAAACACTCTAATTAGCCTTAATATAAATTTGCAAAGCGTTTCTAGTTATTATCGATTTTTTAAAGGAGTATTTCAGGGATTCACTCTAAATTGCAATCTGATACCTATATCGAGTATAGAACACTACGAGAGGGAATTGTGACTACCTCAGTAGGTTTTCACACCCCTCGAGTTCTGGTAGAGCAAGTACGGGTTGGAAAAACCCGACTTAAGGCCTAGGGCCTGGTTCCCTTTTGGGTATCCAGCTCCTAAGCTGTTGGGGGACGCCGGGCCGTCTCCAAATGTCTCGTGGTGATTCCCCTACTGGGTTTCACCGCGTATCGCAACGACTAACGTCGTCGACACGTGTGTTTAAGGTTAGAGGGTCCGCAGGTGACGGTCCTCTGACCGGCCGAAGCGCCGCAGGGACACAAACCTGCGGGCGCGATAAAAGTGCCTCAGGACTTGGGTTCGATGGTCGTCTACGCGCCGGGCGCTCCCTCATGGCTCCTGGCGGCGCAGCTTACTTTTATATCGAGTATAGAAGAATCGAATACATATAATACATCATTCCTTAAGCCCGTATCATGATGGTTTTGAAATTATATAAAAAACACTCTAGGAAGTATATATCAATCAAATGCAGTAAGTTTTTACAGGTTATAATTTACAAATTTTTCTAAAATAATTTAATATTTCAGTTTTTATGTCACAGACTTAAGGGAATCACCCGAAAGTTATTTATAAATGGGGGACTTTTAAGTGCAATAAAAAATAGAGTGATAACATTATTATTTAATGAAGTATAAATAAAAATAAGTTAGAGTAGTTTAACATTAGAGTGTAATATGACTGTAATTCCATAATGCATGGTTCAACGGATTTGAAATTTGGAATCTGGGTATAAATTGAATGTAAGTTAAAAATATTTTTCAAAAATAGGTGTTGCTATTTGAATTTTAAAAGTTTGTTCCCGTTTAATATGCAGATGTTCCCTAATGCCTAATTCGTGCATATTAATTAATAATAGACACTGTTCTCTTTTCATTGGTATCATTCATTTTCCTCGATGACAATTAGTGTTCAAAATATTATGGGGTAGTGAGTTTTTTCCCTTTAAATGTATATCTATTACCGTAACTTCTAATTATTTGAATGATTAGAAAACAAAAGCTGCAAGAAATTTTGTCTTTTAGACTAAAATCTCATAACCATAAAACTTATAATAGACACTGCCACTATTCATTGGTAGCATTCATTTTCCAATTCGACAATTAGTGTTCAAAATATTATGGGGTAGTGAGTTTTTGCACTTAAATGTATATCGAAAATCGTAACTTCTAATTATTTGAATGATTAGTAAACAAAAGCTCCAAGAAATTTTGTGACGATATATGTTGAAATTAATACGCATTTACATTTGTTAACATACATACGTTTAATGAGAACAAGTTACACACAAACAAGAATAGAAGACAGTTAGAACGGGCACAAGCGGTTACAGTTAAATGGACGTTGTCATGGATACAATTATATTACATCTCCCCTTTCAAAATGTTATTTAAGTTCTATTTGAATTCTGTTAAAGATCAAGTCTCTTTATTGGCTTTACAACTCTTCCAGACCTGGTAACGATGGGTTTCTTGCCAGTAACGCTGGGGGCAGACACATTTAGATTTTTCGTCGGAGATACGTTGGAATTGTTATCAGCACTAGAAGGTTGATGGTCAATTTCTAACGGTAACTTCCTTTTCCTTTCAATTTGGAACTTCAACTTAGTTGGCTTGATTTGGATAGTGTTCCTTCTATAGTCACCTTTAGGAGTCAGCACATTGTATGATCTAGGAGCAGTTTGAGATGTTATTGTTGCTGGTATCCAATTCCTTGGTGCTTGTTTCAGCATCACATTTTGGTTTGGTTGTAATGGAGTGCTGAATGATGGTTTAGTATGAAGATCATGGTAGTATTTTTGCTTTAATCTAGCATCCGTTAGATGTTCTGTAGTTTGGGTCATAACTTTAGGCTTTAGCAATTCTTCAGCAACTGGAACTGTAGTGCGCATGCGTCTACTGAAGAGACGTTGAGCTGGTGATCCTAAGTTTTCTCTTGTCGTATTTCTCAAATTTAGTAATGCTAATTGTATATCTTGACCTGATATCTTACATTTTCTTAGCAAATTCTTCGCTGTTTGGACAGCTCTCTCTGTTAGACCATTGCCTTTTGGATAGAGGGGACTTGAAGTTTGACGGGTAAACATCCATTCTTCAGCAAATTCCTTAAATTCAGAAGAATCATAATTTTTAGCATTGTCAGTTTCTAAAATTCTGGGAATTCCAGGGACACTAAACCAGTCTTTGAGGATTTGTATTGTAGACTTACTAGATAAATCTTTTAATGGTTTGAAATCAATGAAACCAGAGTAACTATCTGTAATAAGTAGATAGTCAACATCCTGATAGGTAAATACATCAGATGCAAGAATTTCCCATGGTAGTTTAGGCATCTCCTTAGAAATTAATGGTTCTCTCGGAGGAGTCTTCTGAGTTTTCTGACAAACTACACAATTTTCGATCATCGAAATTTTATCTCCAGACATTCCTGGCCAAAACATACACTCACGAGCTCTTCTAAGACAACTTGTAATGCCTAAGTGACCTTTATGAAGATTCTACAATGCACGTCGTCTGTATCTTTCGGGTATAATTATCGTTAATCCCTTTAAAATTACATCCTTTTGAATCGATAGTTCATCCAAGAATGGTAAGTACTTCTTACACGAATCTGGAACTACATCTTTGTTTTGGGGCCAACCAGTAAAAATGAAATGTTTCAGTTGTATTAGATGTGGATCCGTATCTGTGAGATCTTGTAAAATTTTAAACCCTACGTCTGTGGTTGGAATTGAAAAGAGAATTTGGTAGTTACTCTCCTGTGAACAAATCTTCATTATGACAGTCTCTGCTCAGCAAGTCAGCTACATACATTTCCTTACCTCTCTTATAACAAACTCTTGGAGCATACTGCTGAACCTCTAAGAAGATTTTACGGAGTCGTGGTGGAATTCGATCTATTTGTTTCTTAAAAATAGATTCTAAAGGTTTGTGATCCGTCTCAATGGTTACTTCATTTCCATATATATATTGATGAAATTTATGAAATTCGAATTTCATTGCCAGGGCTTCCTTTTCTATCTGGGGATAAGATCTTTGGGCCTCATTCATCGCTGTGGATGAGAATGCTATCGGTCTTCCCTCTTTAGCAGTACCGCACCTAATGCGAAGGAACTAGCATCCACTGAAATTGTAATACTTTTGTTGGGATTATAGTATTTAAGTGACGGAGCTTCCTTCAATAATTTCTTGATTTCAGCTAATTCTTTATCTAATTCCTTATTCCAATTCCACTCTTCATTTTTCTTCAATAACAATCTCATGTTATGTGTTTTGTCTGAGAGATTAGGGATGAACTTGTGTAGGTACTGAATCATGCCAAGTAATCTTTGTAGCTCTTTTTTGCTAGTTGGTGCTTTAACTCTATCTATGGTTTCAACTTTCTCAGGATCGATCATGATACCATCACCAGAGAGGATATGTCCTAAATATTTAACTTTCTGAACTTCAAATTCACATTTGTCTTTATTTAGTTTTGCTCCAGCATTTCTTAATGCTTGTAGGACTAATCGAGTATTTGATCGAAGAGTATTAATATCAGGCGCATAAACCAATATATCGTCCATTGAATTTTCAACACCTGGAATGCCTTGTAGAATTTTAGTCATATGATTTTGAAATATTTCTGGAGCTGTCTTTATGCCAAACGGGACTTTCAGAAAAGAATATCTTCCCGAGGGTGTTGTGAACGTGAAAAAAGGTTGTGTGGCGGGTGAAACTCTTAGTTGCCAGAAGCCTTTCTTCAGATCTAATTTTGTGAAGTACTTGGAGCCTTTCACGTTAGCAGTGACTTCTTCAAGCGTTTTTAAAGGATAATGCATTCGCAGCAGTATTTTATTAACTTCCGACGGATCGATGCAAATCCTTATTTTTCCTTTTTGTTTTGCTACGACCATTGGACTAGCTATGGGTGTTGGTTTCTCTACTTTCTTTATAATTTTATCCTGGACCATTTTGTCAAGTTCCTTCTTTACTAACGGTCGAAGAGAAAATGGAATTCTTCTGGGGGCTTAATGTCAGTTTGGGGACACTCTGTGGAAAAATCTGCTGTATATTCGAAATTTTTTATACATCCGATTCCTTGAAACAGGTCTTGAAATTCATCTTGCAGTAAATTAACTGCTTCAATTCTTTGAATTAATCCGGCCTCCATGCAGGTTAATCGACCTAGGATTGGACTAATTCCTCCATGTGCAATTATTAATTTAATCCGTATATGCTTATCTTTAATTTGACAGTGAACAATAGATTCTCCTGCCACCTCAATAGCATGACCAGAATATGAGAGGAGTTTACGGACATTTGTAGGTTTTATTATTAGACGTAATTCCTCTGCTAAGCGAAATGGTATGACATTGCACTGGGCACCGGTATCAAGTTTCATTGGGATAGCTTTATTATGTTAATTATGCCTTGTTAATTATGACAGTCTCGCACCAATCTGATTTATTAGCGTCGATACTTGCCATCAGAAAACTATCATCCGTAATCGTATCTACATTTTCAATATCTTGCACTCTGTATTTTTTCTGGTTTCTGGATCTACATTTTTTTGCGAAATGGTTTTGCCTTTGGCAAATTTTACATTTTTTGCCAAAAGCGGGGCAATCATTAATTTTATGTGTATTACCACAATTTCTACAATCGTTTATCATTTTAGAGAATTTGGTATTAGAATTAGGCTTATCTTTCGAAGGAACATTTTCATGCGACTGAGTAAATTTCTTCGATATTGTAGAAATTATGGGTTTATTACCATCGGAAATATTTTTCAATTGCTGTGCAGCACTTTCAGAAGCAACACAAATCTGCACAGTTTTATCTAAGCTTAACTCAGCATCGCTTAAAACCTTTTCCCGAACGTCATTATTTTCAATTCCGACAACAATTCTATCGCGAATTAATTCCTCCTCCATAATTCCTAGCTTACATTTAGAAGCTTGTATTTTAAGCCTTGTTAAAAAATCTTTAAAAGCTTCATCCTGCTTTTGTTTAATCTGGTTGAATTTGTAACGTTCAAAAGTATAATTGACTTTAGGAGTGAAATATTCTGTGAACTTACCTCTAATAATCTCCAAATCTTCTTGTTGATCGGTACTTAAACTGAAGGTTTTATAGATTTGTTGGGCTTCTCTTCCAATAACGGCCATAAATGTCGCAACTTGAACTTTTTTCTCTTTCTTGTCAAGTTGAACGGCAGCAGCATACCAATCAAAACTTTGAATCCAATCTTCCCGTTTTTCTTTGGAATCCGCCATAAGTAATGGTTTTGGAGGACGTATTCCGTTTTCACCCATTTGTATTTAATTCAGGTTGTCGTTAACGAAATTTAAAGTAAATATTACTTTTTGACACAACTTCTGACACCATGTGACGATATATGTTGAAATTAATACGCATTTACATTTGTTAACATACATACGTTTAATGAGGACAAGTTACACACAAACAAGAATAGAAGACAGTTAGAACGGGCACAAGCGGTTACAGTTAAATGGACGTTGTCATGGATACAATTATATTACATTTTAGACTAAAATCTCGTAACCATAAAAATGAAAATAGACACTGTTCTTTATTCATTGGTATCATTCATTTTTTCTACCACAGTTAGTATTCAAAATATTATTGGGTAATGAGTTTGTTCCTTAAATGTATATCGAAGAACGTAACTTCTAATTATTTGAATGATTAGTAAACAAAAGCTCCAAGAAAGTTTCTCTTTTAGACTAAAATCTCGTAACCACAAAAATGATACCTAATGAGGTTCGCCAATAAAATTAAACTTAATATTTTACAATAGCGTGCTTGCATTAAAGTAACATAAAATAAACGGCGAAATAATTTGAATTATGCAGTTTATAAAATTAATTTCAAATAAACTAAATAATCTGAAAAAGCCCTTACATTAAACAAGAAATTTATCTCTGTAAATTATTTTTGCATAATAATAAAATCGGTCTAGCTGTGGTGTGCCGGTGCATGGTGAACCCTATCTAGCTCAGTGACAAAGTCAAAAAGTAAGTTTAAAATCAACTTTTACTTAAAATCTTAAGGATAGGATGATGGATGAGTCACATTCACTGAAATTTGAATTCTGATTGATCACTATTAACTAAATAGTCCCACTCGAGCAATGTACGTACTACACTATAATATAAAACACTCGAATAAGACGAGTAAATGAAACTTTAACTTACACGCAGGTGAGACCTGACTTTACACCGTCAGAACTCTTTTTGCATCGATGCGCCGCCTTACAAAGCTTCAGTACGAGATGGCGAACTATCTAAATCAGTGTTTCTCAACCTTTTTTAGTTGGAGGCACACTAAAAATATCTGAAATTATTTGCGGCACACCTGATTATAAAAAATGGGTACTTTTCGGTTAACCGGGCGCCACTGTTATATATATCGATAGATATTTATGTATAACCAAAAAGTACCAAACAATGTATAAATTGTATAACACACACACAAAAGAACTTGCAAAATTTTTTAAGCTTTTAATTTTTTGCAAACTTTACTTACAAAATTTATTCAATGAGAGGATTTTACACTCGTTTCTATATTCGTCCATCATGTTTTCCTATGCTTCTATTTTTTGCATTTTAACCAATTCACAGATGTGAAAACCAAGTGTTTTACTTTAACTTTTTTTTAACAGCAATACGCACTCTTTTCTCGAACGAAAACAATGCACGGAGTCCAGCAACAAAGTCCAAAACAGATTCCAATCGAGAGTTGAGAAGGCAAACGCCTGCTCCCCCAATTGAAAAAAAGAGAAAAAAACAATCTTAATCGGATGGGCGGGGACAAGAGAGGAGTGACGCGCTAAAATACTAATACAAGGAAAGGAATGAAGGGGGAAGGCAGCACTTGATAAATAAAAAATGCATCGTTGATCCAACATCAAGCAATTTTAATTATTTGTCAAAAACCCTCTTGGCACATTTCATAATCTCTCGCGGCTCACTAATGTGCCGCGGCACACAGGTTGAGAAACACTGATCTAAATAAAGCAGCCCGTGGCCACAATAATGACCTTTATTGAATTCAACAAATTAAATTATTTTACCAAATCAAATTCAGCTCTATGCAACCTTCAAAACCGGAGCTCAACTTCCTGCTGGTGTTAGAAACACTTCCCTTGTAACGCTTCACTTCCCTTTGAACGAGATGCGACCAAATCTAACGACACACACACTTTCGCTTGCTTAAATACATTGGTAAGTGACCAGAGAAGCCAAAATTTGCACAAAACCGCTGCGAAGCGCAGAAAACCCCCAAATTCCGAAGGACACATGTATTCGTCGAAAATTAAAGTAAAATAGTCTATAGATGTCGCTGCACTTACACAGATGTTATTTTGATAATACGATCGCAATCAAAACAAACGACTGCCTTTATGAGGTGTTGACAATCCACTACAAAGTTATTTTGTCAATCAGTTGACAAAATAAAATCAGTCAAAATGGCCACAGTTACCAATGACACAATTTGTTAGTTTTGAAATATAATTCCTAAGATAATTATTGCTAAAATCGGACTTAAAGTATCAGAATACGTAATGTGAATCACAAACAAAATCATTTTTAATTTGTTATGTTAAAAATAACAGACTATTATTGCTTCAATAAAATTTGAATTCTGCATTAAAATTTGAATTTATATAAATTATATGATATCAGAAATACTTTACATTAAACAAAAAATATCAAATTAATCCTTTTAATAAATTATTTTATGTTAAACAACAATATTTTTCAGTCAAAAAAAAATCAAATCAATTTGAAAATCAAATATATGTTTAAAAACATAGCATCTAAGAGAATCATTGGTAAAATTGAATTTAATATATCGGAATAGTGTGTTTCTATAAAATACGGGAAAATAATAAAAAGGAATTCCCTATGTGCAAGATATTTATGATTACTGCTAAAATCGGACTTAAAGTATCAGAATACGTAATGTGAATCACAAACAAATCATTTTTAATTTGTTATGTTAAAAATAACAGACTATTATTGCTTCAATAAAATTTGAATTCTGCATTAAAATTTGAATTTATATAAATTATATGATATCAGAAATACTTTACATTGAACAAAAAATATCAAATTAATCCTTTTAATAAATTATTTTATGTTAAACAACAATATTTTTCAGTCAAAAAAAAATCAAATCAATTCGAAAATCAAATATATGTTTAAAAACATAGCATCTAAGAGAATCATTGGTAAAATTGAATTTAATATATCGGAATAGTGTGTTTCTATAAAATACGGGAATATAATAAAAAGGAATTCCCTATGTGCTAGATATTTATTTAAGAGGTCACTAACTTTTCAGTAAGAACAATTGTTTCATAAAAATAAAATGTTCTAAAACCGACCTTTCAGCGATAAAAATTCGCCACGTTGGCAGCATTAAAATAGCCTTATGATAAAAATACTTTATGTGAATTTTTCCGAAGGATTTTGAGGTTTAGAATAGGAACGTGTGGTTGGAATTCAACATTTACTTTATATAAAAGGAGCTTACGTAATACATAAAGTATGGTTTGGAATGTTTTTATACCACATGCGGTGAAAAATCAAACAAAAAATGTTAGATTGATTAAAAAAGTATAGCTTATCGGTGTTTGATATTTATTTAAGAAACAGTCTAGTTTTATGGATAATAGATTGACAGTTACCGATAGAAGATTACTTTTCCTTGAATTTTCTCATGTTTTCTACAACAAAATAACTAATAAAGTTCTACACTTCTTTTGTGCATACTATCAATCGGTTATTGAAAGCATTTTTTTTTAGTCACATAAAATTGGCAAATATTTCTTTTTAAAATATTGTGTATTTTTCATGTGCTATTTAATTAAATAAATTTATCTTTAAATTCATAGAAATTATTTTAAACAATAACCTAAGGAATTGAAACATAATGTTTAAAGATTTTTTTCTTCAAAAGTCTGTCACATAGCTTTATTTTATAATAGTACAATATAGAAAGCAAAGACTACTTAAAAGTATAAATAAACAATGTGCCGTAAAATCGGGTTACTTGGACCAAAAAGTGGCAATTATTGTACATTTCTTAGGAAACTATTACTTAAAACACTTTAATTGTGATGATAAACGAATTTCAGCTCACGTTTTTCTAACGGGTTTGTTATCTAAACCCTTTTTCAACCCTTTTTTGACACCCCCCCCCTCTTTTCCTAAAAAACAAAAAAAAGCAGATATATGTTTTTTAATTTCATTTTTTAGTTAAATATTTTCATTGTTCTCGCTCATCTTATTTTGATACAACATCCATATTTTTCTAAAACGTGACTTAATTTAGCAAAACATTTTTTTCTGTTACAAGGCAAAGAAAAAAAAATAGAGCTAGTTTTATGAACATCTTAAAAAACATAGGGAACTTTAAGTATTGTACGTTGTTGAAAACTATGGCGAAATGTGTATATTTAAAATGAATTAAAACTCCCATTAACATGTCTACGTAAATTCCATTTCAATACTTATTTAAAATAACAGGTCTTAATTTTATTACGGATGGAATAAAAAAATATTGAAAATTTCGACATATATATAGAAAAATGTTTGAGATTTATGAATGAAAGGGATGTTTTCTTTAGAATATGAGGTCATTTTCACAAAAAGGAAACATTTAAACTTTGTCAGTTACGATCCACGTTTGTATTTTTTTTATATTACTATTTGTTTAAACGCATAGTATTGTGCAAAAATGGGCCGGGGGAATTTCAGTAGAGTCTTTCCAGATTTTGTTTATGTTCATTTCAGTTTATAAATGTAAGAATGTGATAATCGTATAAATTGAAGAGTATAGTGCTGGCTCTCATTGTTTCACTTCTAGGCACATAACTTGTGCTGTGTAAATGCTGATATTGTATACATATATATATTTAATATTGGGTTACATATCAACAAATAATGCTTTGACGGGATATATTGATAGTAATGCACCTTTTTGGACACCCGATCATTAAAGTGATAACATATAAGAAAATAATTCACTTACGTTGTAAAGCCATTACTTAAATTAAAATGAAAATAAAATCGTGACTGACATAACCTTTTACAGACAAAAGACGTACGGCAGGCCAATATAAAGTTGGCGAAATGCTAATGTACACAAATATTTTACATATACAAAGAAAAGAGCATACCATCTTGTTCGCAATTATTAGAAAAATAATTAGGATGCACGTTTTTAACATAAAACAGTTGTAGACATGTCAGAAAAGCTATAAACGCAATCTTTGTTTTACATGAAAATATTGGAAAAAAACTTTAAAATAAAATAAACTTTTACAGAAACTGTAGTATTTTTATAATCCCTCAAAATATTTACCAAGACGGTGCAAGGACCACTGCCAGCTAGCTATCTGGGTGCCTTTGAATACAATAAGGTAAAGCTAGGATAGTCTGCGCACAATTCAAAAGAATAACAATAAAAAATCTAAATATTAATTTTTTGCTAAACTATCCATTAATAATTACTTCATTTGTTTCTTTTGCATTTCTATTGCTATTTTGTTGTTATGTTGCAATTTAATAGAACAGTTGTAATAAAACCAAGAAAGTTATTTTGCGCAATCTGTCCTTACAGGGTTGGTGTGATTGCGCACATGGGTAGGAGAGATTGTTACTAATAATAACTACAATTAAATTGTTGACAATAATAATTACACTTAAATGACATTGTTGTAAGGTTTTTGTGAATAGATATTATTGTATTAAGAGCGAATATTTCAACCTAATGATTAAAGAATCAGAAAAAGGAAATCATTTTAAAAACGTTTAAAAAATTTTAATTAAAGGGGAAAAAAATTAAAGAATCAGAAAAAGCAAGTCCAGATAAGATTACAAAATAGCATTAAGTTATATGATAACACGTTTAACTTAAAATTAGTCCATTTTATTTTTTCATTTTTTAGGCAAATTTACCAATAAGTTGCGTAATCTCTCCTAGCTCGGAAACTAATGGAAACAATGCGCCATCACTCCTAAGTAGCAGATGCGCAAACTCTCCAAATTTAGTAGGAGAGATTGCGCGGCCTTTTATATAAACATGGCCGCTACTAAAACGAATCGTTGATGTTCACATTGTTAGTCTAGATTAGGAGCTTATGAGAAATTGTTTAAGTTTAAAATATTTTTTACTACTGACATTGTATAGAAATTCTGATGAATAGGTATGAAAATTCAAGCACTTACTTTGCGAAAACAGAACAAAATAGCAATGTTCTATCTTAGACGCTCAAAACAATCAACGTGCACTTTCAAGTATACACTCAACTACTGCTGTTGTACAACTACCTGGAGTCGTTGCGCGCTCACTCTACTCCTTCCCCCCGAACCTCTATGTGCGCAATATCACCGACCGCGACATCTCTCCTGGCTTTACCTTACGGTTAATCTGGACTGATTCGACTCAGGTGATCTTTCACGTTGTTGATAGTGTCTTCTCGAAAGGAACATCTTTTACTGCACAGTGGCTTCTTTATTTCTAGCATTAAATCGAAATTACTCGGTGATAAATGAGAATTGATACTCAAAAGCTTCATTTACAAACGCAGTTCAAACCGTGTAACTTCTATCCTGTGAGACAACTAAGACTGAAATGATCATATGTTTTGCACGATATCCACCATCACACATCACTTAATTAAGGTAACTGGATGGTGCTATTATCGACAAACTCTCAGCCACGTTTGATGATCGTGTAAGTTATATGTAAATAAAGATTTACTTGCCACATCTTCTTACTTCATTTTAACCTTGAGCTTCCCTAATACATTTTTGAAGATTGAAATTAAAAAAAAAAATTCAATTAATCAACCGAATACAAATAAAAGAGCCCTTACTATGAACGATGCCGGCAAGATGGAGTAGAGGAGAGACATGAATCCTTTCTGAATTGAGAAATGTTTACTAAATTATCTTCCACGATTTGAAAATATTAAAACTATTTTTCTCAAGGTACATAAATATATTAAACACTTACAGTTTGTGATTCAGACCAATAAACTGTTGGCTTTCGGTTTGCTGGTGGCCGCGAACCGTACATATAGAGGCTCATTCATAAAGTTTCCAGTTTTTATAAAACAGTAACGATCGAAGACGCAGACCACAACAGTGCACCGCTAGGTAGATGCATTAATAAAGTTCGTGTCATTTTACTGATGAAAGTGACATAAACAATAGAGTGCTTTTTCAGTCAAAATAGAACCTCTGCAATTGACAGGGCAATCTATGTTCTTGAATTCAGCAAAGCGAAATCTATAATTGTTCTTCACAGGATTTTCATGATTTGAAAAAGAGCCTATAATTAAGAATACGGATCTGTAATTGGCACAGAAAATAAGAAATTACGAATTATTTGTACAAACTTAACAAACTAGGAGCATTAAGTGTACTCTAAGAAGTATATTGATACATTGATCATTGTCCGCATAAACACAGAAAAATTAAAGTAGCGGATGAGTCAAAAAGTGAAGATTTTGCAATTCGATTGTTTACCGTATATTCATAAATTATCTGAAAATGATACCGTACAGACATCCGTTATTGAAAAATTTCACTGAATATCACAAGACAAAGGGTTTTGAAAAAATGTGTGTCGTGTGACTAAATTTGCATACATAGAATATTTATATTTGTGATTGTTTCTGACAAACTTTGAATATTCCCCTACATTTCAGATATAGGGAATTTTAAATATTTTACATTATCTGTGTTTTAGAATGCATTGAAGTTATATATTTCTTTATGAATCATCTTGTGTGATTTTGGATTTTGTGAAGAACAACTGCAAAAAGATATTAAATATCTCAAAACAGAGATAAAATAAATAAAATGTGTTTTTTTTTTTTACGATTAGAGCATCGATGTATTTCTGAAATGAATAAGTTTTTTCTAGCTACCATCTTAGAGCCACCCTGCAGTGTTTGCTATTGAAGTTATATTTATTAACTTACTTTAAAATTTTTAAAGTTCCGTTTTTCTACCATATTTTCAAAATGAAACGTCTTTTTTTATAAATAATTTTCAATTAGGATCAATTATATAAATTCGCAACAGCAATAAAAAATGTTACAATTATTGGATTTATAATTTCCTGCTTATTTTTATTTACAAGGGAAAAAGGCATATTTATGGGAAAAACGATTGACTATTATCGAAAAAATGCTGCTCGAGCGGCATTCAGACAAAACTGTTAATTAATTAAATATGAAAAATCCTGTAAAAAAACATTTACTATGGACCTAGGCTAATGCAACGACCCACTATTTTAACACTCGAAAATAAACTAGATATCTTATGTTCCATAGTATACACACTAGAATAAAATGAAAAAAAATACACAGCTTACTGCATGTTTTATGGTAGTTTAACTTTGCTCTTACATGCTTCTAATTTCGTCAAGCACTTGAAGACAAACAGACAAACTATTTCAGGAGAATAAAAATAATTTTACGGCGGAGATAAAATAAATAAAATGGCTTAATCTATTTATCAGTAAAACATTATTATCTTTTCATAATCAATCAGCTTTTCAAAATGAACTTCTCAATCAGACTCACACTTCAGTGTTCTAAATTTCATTGATCTTGAATTAGATTTGATTTTTAAAATTCCAGCTACGGCTACTAAAGGGCTCGAGCATTAACCAGCTTTTTTTATATTCAATTTTAAAACTAACACAGAAAAAAAAAGAAGTAAAAAATGTTCAGATTACATCGTGTTTTATAAAAGTTCAACTTTGCGATTACATGCTTCAGACACATACGTACTTCTTTATAATCTAGTTAAGTACACACATAAGAACAAAAAAAACTGCATATGTTCATTCCTGAACTATTTCAAGAGAATATAAATTATTTTACAGCAGGAGATAAAATAAACAAAATGGCTTAAGCTTTTTATCAGTAGAACATTACTGTACTTTCGAAGTCAATCAGCTTTTCCCAATTACCTTCTCAGAACCACGCTTCAGTGTTCTTTATTTCAGTT
This sequence comes from Maratus michaelseni, assembly GCA_963931845.1. Taxonomy (NCBI): domain Eukaryota; kingdom Metazoa; phylum Arthropoda; class Arachnida; order Araneae; family Salticidae; genus Maratus; species Maratus michaelseni. The sequence goes on along the minus strand of OZ007589.1, from coordinate 294,471,856 downwards.
ATCATGAAATATATTCGGTCTTTAAAAACCCAGCCTTCTTTAACAAAATCTTTCTTAAGGTCCTAAGCTAATATAAGCAATGGTTACTAACGGGCTCGAATATTAACCCGCCTTTTTTATATTCAATTTTGAAACTAACACAGAAAAAAAAAATGAAGTAAAAAATGTTCAGATTACATTGTGTTTTATAAAAGTTTAACTTTGCGATTACATGCTTCAGAAACATACATACTTCTTTATAATCTAGTTAAGTACACACATAATAACAGAAAAAAGCTGCATATGTACATTCCTGAACTATTTCAAGAGAATATAAATTATTTTACAGCAGGAGATAAAATAAACAAAATGGCTTAAGCTTTTTATCAGTAGAACATTACTGTACTTTCGAAGTCAATCAGCTTTTCCCAATTACCTTCTCAGAACCACGCTTCAGTGTTCTTTATTTCAGTTATCATGAAATAGATTCGGTCTTTAAAAACCCAGCCTTCTTTAACAAAAACTTCATTAAGGTCCAACACTAATGTAACCAACGGTTACTATAGGGCTCGAATATTAACCAGCACTTTAGTGTTCGATTGTATAGTTTCGGCTGCATGTCACGTTCCGCTAGATCTTGAAAGGAACGTTGGGGCACGGGAGGGAATAAAAGAAGGGTAGATGTCACGTGCAGAAAGGGGATCTGCTGCAAGGCAATCAGTTTTAGAGAAGTTGTGAATATGGGTTATTCTTAGATATGTTAGGGTATTTTTGGGGCATTCTGTTCTGATTGAAAGTGCTATCTTAGTTATATAATTATAACTAAAAATAAAATCAATAAATAAATATTTTAATTTAATTTTAATTATTTGATGAAAATCTGATAAAAGGAAAGACGGAGTTATTTCATTTTCGCTAAACATTATCATAAATTTAAATAGAAAACGAAAAATAGAAAATAGAAATTTTATTTCTGGTTCTGTTCTTATGTAAAACAATGAATTAAAATTAGAATAGAAAGTAATAAAAGTTTTTTGTAAATCTGGATAAGTAGTAGTGTTAGGGTAAAGATAAAATATTGAGGATAAATTTATGTCGAAAGTAATAATAGAAATCCCATAAAAATGATAATATTTAAATACTTAAGCTTATGCTGGAAAATAGTCTGCTGCAAGGCAATCAGTTTTAGAGAATCTGTGAATAAAATTTATTCTTGGATATGTTAGGGTAATTCTTGACATTCTATTTTGATTGAAACTACTCTATTAGTTATATTGTTATGAATTTTGTATATATCTGTAAATATTCCATTTGTTTAAATTTATTTTATTTTATTATTGTGAAAATTGCAGTATTAATGTATTTCCTATTGAGCATCATGTAACTCAATGCTAAAGGCCTCAGGTGCTTTGTAAGAAAAACAACCTTACACCCTCATCGTTTTTACAATAGAGTTCTATGGGAATATCGCCAAGGAATGGGTTTATCGCCAAGTTGGCGATGGTTTTGGCGACTTATTTTTGTCGCCAAATTTGGCGATATATCGCCAAATGTCGCCAAGTTGGCGACGGATTTGGCGACTTTTTGTGCAACCCCCCCTTATACATTTACATTGGGATCCTTTCACGTTTGGAGTACTCTATCGAGAGTTGGAGGACCTTCTGGTAATTTCTAGCATTAGAAAGTCCTGGAATAATCTGGAAAGATCCCTGAAGTCTATATAAGGGACCTCCACCAGTTCAGTTAGTTAGTTCTCTGTTGACTGCGATTGAATTTACACGAGAGGCTTTGCATTGAGACGGTGTTTCTCTGCGCGATTTCGTATTTACTACGCTATATTGAACGCATTGTTCTGTATGAAATTTTGCTGTGCTTTTACTGGAATTGAAGATTACTGAATATTTGTCTTTTGAGAAGATATTTTATATTCTCATCGAGCTGTTTAGAATAAATAAAGCTTGCTGATTGTTTTTATATATTGGCATCAATCCTTTCGAACCCCGAGCTCACAACAATTGGTGTCAGAAGTGGGATTGAATGCCGATTACCAGAGCAATGGAGGCGCAACTGACTAAATTATTGGAGAAATTAGGAGAGATGGATGAGAAAATGACTGCGAATCAGGCTGAAATGAAGAAGGATATGTCAGCGATGGATGAGAAAATGACTGCCAACCTTGGCGAGTTGAAAGATGAAATGAAGAAGGAAATGACAGCGAACCAGGCTGAAATGAAGAAGGATATGTCAGTGATGGATGAGAAAATGACTGCCAACCTTGGCGATTTAAAAGATGAAATGAAGAAGGATATGTCAACCAACCTTGGTCAGTTGAAAGACTTAATAGAGGATAAAATAACATCTTTAAATGACAGAATTGACTCCGTGGAAAACAAATTTGAAGGAAGATTTCAAGAAATGGAAGAAAATGTTCAAATGACAGCCAAAACCGTAGAAGAAAGAGTAGAAGAAAAAGTTCAAAAGATCGCCAAGACCGTTGAAGAAAGCATAGAGAATGTAAAAAAAAGATTTGGAAAAAGTCAAGAAACAGAAGATAACTGCCGGAAACTATTCCGAAGAAATCAAGTATCCAGATATGCTTCCTCGGGCCTTTATTAAGCTCTCGACCTATGACGGAAAATCCTCATGGCCAGTTTTTAAGACACAATTTGGGATCGTAGCGGACGCCAATGGGTGGGATTCCCAGACAAAGGCTTGCCAGTTAGCTGCTTCTCTACGAGCTGATGCTGCCGACGTCCTACAGACTTTGCCTGCAAATGAACCGCTGGATTTTGAAACGCTCGTCAGTGCCTTAGAATTACGCTTTGGCGAGAAATGCATGAAGGAATATAGCAGACTCCAGCTCAAATCTCGACAGCAGAAATCCACTGAATCCCTGCAAGAGCTTGCTACGGATGTCGAGAGACTTTCACACCTTGCTTATCCTGGCTGTCCGACTGAAATTAGAGAAAGTTTGGCTCTGCAATATTTTATTGATGGTGTGCGTGACCCTGAGATCCAGACAGCACTCCGGATTGCAGATCTCAATGATTTAAAAGGGGCTTTGGTTTACGCTCTGAAATTCGAGGCAGCCCAGCAAGCTACTAGGAAAGATCGACACTTTGTGCGAGCAGCCAACCTGCCTGAGACGTCGGATAGAGCTGTGGAGTGCTTACAGCAGCAGATGAATGACATAATGCGAAAGATGAACTCCTTAATGGCCAACAAACCTTACAGGAAGATCAAGTGCTGGAGATGCGGTGGAGAAGGCCATATCCAAATCGACTGCCTAAGACGACCCAGCACCGATGGTAATAGCTCACCCGCTAACGGAGGAGCAAGAAAACTGATTATTGACCATCTTGCGGGGCGGAGGTTTCCAGATCTTAAGAAGCCTCATTTTCAAGTATGTGAAATTTCTGCAAGAAGTTGCGGCGAGAACGGAGTTTTTCTAGTCGGAAGTGTGAATGATTTGCCCTGTAATATGATCATCGATACAGGAGCCAATGTGACCATCATTCGGAAAGATCTAGCTCAGCGGCTGAAAGAAAAACTCTCCTGGACCCCGCCACGTGTAATCCTTCAAACTGTGACAGGAGATAAGATCGACATATTTGGAAGAATGACACTGGAAATAAAGTTTGGGAACGCCGCTTACCATCATACAGTCTATGTGGCCGATATTTCAGATCCTTTCATACTCGGACTGGACTTTTTAAAAGAGCATGGATTTGCACTGGATTTTAAGAATAATGAATTACGCTCTGCTCAAGAAGATGTCACTATTTTCAAACTTGGAAATGAGTCCGGGTCCATTCAACGGATCACAGCCAAGGCAGATGTTACCATCCCTCCTCGAACCGAAATGATGATACCTGGATTAACTGGAAACGAAAGAATTTTCCAGTATGGCTTGACTGGATATCCTGAGAAGAGCCCAAAGGGAGTGCTAATAGCATCAGCGCTGGTAGATCTGTCGAGAGATGTGATACCTGTGAGGATTGCGAACGTAAGTGAAATGTCTAGAATTATCCAGAAAGGTGAAGTGCTTGCAACCTGTGCTCCAGTTACCTGTGTTTGCAAAGACCCGAGCTTGACGTTATCGGAGCCGCCTACAAGTTTAACACCTGTAATTGGACGAAATGAAAATTTATCTCCTGAACAGAGACATGCCGCAGAAAGACTGTTCCAGGAATTTAAGGATGTGTTTTCACAAAACGAGAATGATATAGGTCGCACTTCTCTGACACGTCATAGAATTGATACTGCCGACCATCCACCGATTAAACAGCATCCAAGACGCTTGCCGTTCGCAAAACAAGAAGAGGTTTCTAAGCTCTTACAAGAGATGCAGAATAGTGACATCATCGAACCGTCATCAAGTCCGTGGGCCTCTCCCATCGTGTTGGTCCGAAAGAAAGATGGCTCCACAAGATTTTGTGTGGATTATCGTAAACTTAACGATATCACGAAGAAGGACAGCTATCCTCTACCAAGAATAGACGACACACTAGATACTCTTTCAGGACATAAATGGTTTTCCACACTTGATTTGAAGAGTGGATATTGGCAGGTAGAGATCCATCCTGATGACAAAGAGAAGACTGCATTTACTACTGGACAAGGACTTTGGCAATTTAAAGTTATGCCGTTCGGGCTCTGCAATGCTCCAGCAACGTTCGAGCGCCTCATGGAGACAGTGTTAAAAGGCCTGACTTTTGAAGCTTGTCTCATCTACCTAGATGACGTCATCATTGGTAGCCGCACGTTTGAAGAACATCTTGGAAATATTCGAAAAGTGTTAACGAAGCTAAGAGCGGCGAATTTAAAGCTGAACCCTCTGAAATGCAAGTTCTTCCAACGCGAAGTAAATTATTTAGGACACATCATCTCAGCTGAAGGTGTTCGAACAGATCCTGAAAAAGTGTCTGCAGTAAAGAACTGGAAGCGTCCGGAAAATGTCCATCAGTTGCGAAGCTTTCTGGGACTATGCACTTATTACAGAAAGTTTGTCCAGGGGTTCTCCAACATCGCAAGACCATTGCATAGGCTCACTGAAAGCAAGCAGAAGTTTCTATGGACACAAGAATGCGAGAATTCCTTCCAGCGGCTGAAAGAAGCTCTCACATCCTCTCCAGTCCTTACCTATCCGCACCCCGAGAAACAGTTCATTGTGGACACGGATGCCAGTCATGAAAGTGTCGGCGCTGTACTTTCCCAAGAAATAGATGGCCAAGAACGAGTCGTAGCATACTGGAGCAAATGTTTATCGAAACCAGAGCGGAATTATTGCGTCACTCGTAAGGAGTTATTAGCTATAGTGAAAGCCATAGAACACTTCCATCACTATCTCTATGGCAGGAAATTTCTCCTTCGTACTGATCACGCATCCCTAACATGGCTGATGAATTTTAAGAACCCAGAGGGCCAAGTAGCCAGATGGATACAACGGCTCCAGGAATACGACTTTGACATCAGGCATCGCAAAGGCTCATCGCATGGAAACGCCGATGCCCTATCAAGAAGACCGTGTCCCGAGAGCTGTCGCTATTGTTCCAGAGCGGAGAGCAAGTATAATCCCGAATATGTCATACGCCAGACGAAGACTTCACTATTGACGCCACCAGATCCCTGGAGTGATGAGAAGATTCGAGAAGATCAAATGGCAGACTCTGAGATCAAACCAATCTTGGAGTTATTAGAATCTTCTAGCACGAAGCCCAGTTGGAAAGACATCTCTACTTACAGTCCTACGACGAAGCAATATTGGGCTCTTTGGAACTCCCTCCACGTCAGGAATGGTGTCCTGTTCCGAAAATTCGAATCGGAAGATGGGAAGACATCTCGGTGGCAGTTGGTACTTCCTCGATCCCGAATACCAGAGGTCCTCAAGGAATTACATGGCAGTCCCACTGGTGGCCATTTTGGAGTCATGAAAACATTACATAGAGTCCGAGAGCGCTTCTTCTGGGGAAAAGCGAGAGCTGACGTCGAACGATGGTGCAAATCTTGCGATGCATGTGCAGCTCGAAAAGGACCAAAGAAACGTAGCCGAGGAAGATTACATCTCTACAATGTAGGAGCACCTTTCGAACGCATCGCCCTTGACATCCTAGGCCCTCTGCCAAGAAGTGCTGATGGCAACAAATACCTCCTTGTTGTCATGGACTACTTCACGAAATGGCCTGAAGTTTATGCCATCCCTGATCAAGAAGCTTCTACGGTTGCGGATGCCTTGGTACACCAGTGGATATCAAGGTATGGAGTCCCCCTTCAAATGCATTCTGACCAGGGGAGAAATTTCATCTCTGCTGTGATTGAGGGTCTCTGTCAACTTCTCGGAATGGACAAAACTAGGACGACGCCTTTACATCCACAGTCGGATGGCATGGTTGAGAGGTTTAATCGTACCATCCTCAACAACCTCTCACTGCTAGTTTCAAGAAACCAACAAGACTGGGACCAAAAACTTCCCTTGTTTCTCCTCGCCTATCGCAGCGCCGTCCATGAAACGACCGGCTATTCCCCGTCTCAGATGCTTTTCGGTCGTGATCTTCGTCTACCTTGTGATCTGATTTTTGGTCGCCCTCCAGATGCGCCTTCATCGCCAGAGGGATACGTGCAGAATCTCCAGGCACGATTTGAAGACGTCCACAACTTGGCTCGAGAGCGGATCAACATACAGACGGAGAAGATGAAGACCAGGTACGACACGAAAGCCACGGGACATCAATTCAAAGAAGGTGACAAGGTTTGGTTTTATAATCCGACTCGACGCAAAGGACTTTCTCCCAAACTGCAATCGCACTGGGACGGTCCTTATACAGTCCTAAACAGACTGAACGATGTCGTAATTCGGATCCGAAAGTCACCAAGTTCGAAGCCTAGAGTCGTTCATTACGACAGGCTGGCTCCATACTATGGCCATAGTACTTAGTTCATTGATTGTAAATAGTGTAATGTAAATAATGTAAATTAGTATGACCATGGTCTTGTATATAAATTAATGTAATTATTTATTTTGCTTAGCATTATCATTATTATTGTTATTATTATTTAAATACTTGTATGTAATAATGTCTATGCTTTAATTTTATTTTATTTTTAAATAAGTGTATATTTTGTATAATTCAGCATCATGAATGTGTTTTGAATAGTATAGCATTTGTTGGTAACGGGTTTGCTTTCCGATCAAAGGTTGAACTGCCCGGGACGTGCAGTCCTTGAGAGGGGGGCAATGTTATGAATTTTGTATATATCTGTAAATATTCCATTTGTTTAAATTTATTTTATTTTATTATTGTGAAAATTGCAGTATTAATGTATTTCCTATTGAGCATCATGTAACTCAATGCTGAAGGCCTCAGGTGCTTTGTAAGAAAAACAACCTTACACCCTCATCGTTTTTACAATAGAGTTCTATGGGAATATCGCCAAGGAATGGGTTTATCGCCAAGTTGGCGATGGTTTTGGCGACTTATATTTGTCGCCAAATTTGGCGATATATCGCCAAATGTCGCCAAGTTGGCGACGGATTTGGCGACTTTTTGTGCAACCCCCCCTTATACATTTACATTGGGATCCTTTCACGTTTGGAGTACTCTATCGAGAGTTGGAGGACCTTCTGGTAATTTCTAGCATTAGAAAGTCCTGGAATAATCTGGAAAGATCCCTGAAGTCTATATAAGGGACCTCCACCAGTTCAGTTAGTTAGTTCTCTGTTGACTGCGATTGAATTTACACGAGAGGCTTTGCATTGAGACGGTGTTTCTCTGCGCGATTTCGTATTTACTACGCTATATTGAACGCATTGTTCTGTATGAAATTTTGCTGTGCTTTTACTGGAATTGAAGATTACTGAATATTTGTGTTTTGAGAAGATATTTTATATTCTCATCGAGCTGTTTAGAATAAATAAAGCTTGCTGATTGTTTTTATATATTGGCATCAATCCTTTCGAACCCCGAGCTCACAACAATATAATTAAAATTAGAAATTCGATCAATAAATATGTTTAATTAATTTCACTGGTTTGATGGAAATCGAATAAAACGAAAGACTTAGTTATTTCATTTTTGCTAAACATTATCATTCAAATAGAAAACAAAAATAGAAAATTTAACTTTTATTTCCGGTTTCATTATTACATTAATCAATAACCTAAATTCAACATTATAATAGTAACTTATAAGATGTTTTTATAAATCTGGATTAGTAGTGTGTTTGGGTACAGAGAAACAATTGAGATTAAAAATTATATTACTTTATGCAAAAAATAATGATAAAAAGCCCATAAAAATTAATACTTAAATACTTAGGCATGTGCAGAAAAAGAATCTGCTGAAAGGCAATCAGATCTACACTGTAAAAAATGACGAATGTTTCTGAATGCACGAAAATATAGTATAATGACGAATAAATTTATAATATAATCTCATCCTTGTTAACCATGATTCTGAACAGTGTTTCTTTATATTTAGAAACCTCAGACATCAATGACATTTCGAGATTTAAAGAATCATTTAGAAAAACAAAATTTTTCTAGCTGCCCGAAATTTTCGGAAACGTTTACGAGTAGCTTTTAAAGTGTATTAATCAGTTTTCTAAGACCGGAATATAGTTTTTCCCGATGCTATCCATTCTCAAGTAAATATTTTCGTGTTCAACAAATATGTTTAACAGACAAACATGCAAAATTAACAGCATTAACATTAACATTAAAATTAAGATTATTTCTTTACTCTTTCATGTATAAATTAACTTATGCAGCTGAAAACGTTTACTTGAGAATGGATGACATTCGATAAATAGGTATTCCAGGCTGAAGAAACTGATTAGTACACTATAAAAACTATTCGGAAACGTTTCTGAAAAATACGGGCAGCTACAGAAATTTTGTTTTTATAAATAATTCTTTAAATTTTGGAAATGTATTGCTTTCTGGGGATTTAAAAGACAATGGAACACGCTTTTCGGAATGTCGGATAACTCAGAAGATTATATTATATTTTCATTCGTGGTATAGTATATTTTCATAAAATAAGAAACATTGATCATTTTTCACAGTGTTGAGAAGTTGTGAATAAAAGTTATACTTGGATATGTTAGGGTAATGTGGGACATTCTATTTTTATTGCAAGTGCTCTCTTAGTTAAAAATCAGAAATAAAATCAATAAATATTTTATATTAATTTCAAAGGTTTGATGAAAATCGGATAAAAGGAAATATGGTGTTATTTTTTAAATTTTAGCTAAGCATTATCATAAATTTAAATATAAAACAAAAAATAGAAAACTGACATTTTATTTCTGGTTTTATTGTTATATATATATATATATATATATATATATATATATATATATATATAAACAATAACGTGGCATTAACATGATAATGATCACTAATAAAATGTTTTTTATAACTCTGGAATAGGGGTTTTTCGGGTACAAAGAAAACACTGAAGTTGAAAAATATATTACTTTATGGAGAAAGTAATGATATAAAGCTCATAAATAAAAAAGATAATATTTAAATACTTTTGCAGAAACGCAGTCTGCTGTAAGGCAATCAGTTCTAGAGAAATTCTGAATAAAATTTATTCTTGGATACTTTAGGATAATGTGAGACATTTTATTTAGATTGTAAGTACTCTGTTAGATACATCATTAAAATTAGAAGTACAATTAATTAATAAATTATTTAATTTATTTAACTTCAATTTATTATTTAACTTCGATGGTTTTATGAAATCGAATAAAAGTAAAAACTGTGTTATTTAATTTTATTTAAACATTACAGTAAATGTAAATAGAAAACTAAAAATAAAAAAATTAAAACTTCCTTTCTGATTTCATTCTTATGTATACCAATATTTTGAAATTAACATTATAATAGTAACTAATAAAATGTTTTTATAAATATGGATTATTTGTGTGTTCGCTAAAAAAAAGTATCATGGTCCAATTATATATTACTTTGCACTATTATTTTTCAAATAGTTCTATGCACTATCAATATGGTGCTTTAGAACGCCAGACTATCCACCTACTTATCTAGTCGCTAGAACACTGTCCGCGAGTCAAGAGGTTTCACGTTCCGATCCCACTTTAATCTTGCTCGCTTTAATCGTGCTCGCGCAGTGTTTTGGACACTGCTTTAAACGCAGGCCCCAGTCTGATTAGCCCTTTTTTGCTAAAAATAACAGTAACTATTTTTTTTTGTTCAATATATTTCCAGTTTATTTTTCAACATTTTACAAGTTCATGATTTACCACTTTATCAGTTAATGGTTCAACCTACACAAAAAAAAAATTTTAACCTAAAATAACAGTATAGTTTAATACTGTGCCATTCCATGTTTCGTTTAAAATACTAAGTCATGATAAAATGTTTCACCATCTTATTTTTAGAGATACTACAATAGCAAAAATTGCTTCAAGATAGCACGAAATGTTTAAGCGTGCGCAGTGCATAGCCAGAAAACCTTTCTTTAAAAAAAAAAAAAAAAAAAAAAAAAAAAAACTCATCGTTCTTTTTATTAGGATAACTTACAGAATTTGGTATCTCTGGTACAAGAACACAAGAATATTGCTTGTTTTTTGTTGTTGTTTTTTTTTCAATTAACTTTATCGCAATTGTTTATTGTAAGAGTTAAACCTTAATTTTTTTATATATCGATGTTATGTAAGATGTCCCTAGTGCTGTTTTCATTACAAAACATTATAAATAATGAAGAACTTGATATAGATGGATGCTGTGTTTTAACGACTCTTCTTGAGTGTATAAAAATTGTGTATCAGCACTCACAGTACTTAAACATGTGAGTGTATAGTGACCCTCAATATCTCAAAGCGATACCTTTTCTTCTGCCTTGCAAGAATGAACATCAGGCGTTATTCATTCGATAGCTTCTTTGATCCTTATTTTAAGCATCGATTGACATCAATTTGGCTGCACGCATTAGAAATGAGACGGGCTCAGCCCAAGCCTGGGCACGTCATGGGTAGAGGTTCGATTTTGATAACAGTCTTCGGGCTCGGCCTTATTCTTTCTGAAACTGAAAATGTTATTTATTCAGGTGCACAAAAATTAAAAAGAACTATTTTTTTCTTTATATAAATTATTTATTGCATTTCAAGTTATTTTAATGCTGTTTTAATCAGAATAAAGGGAAAATAGAAATTCGGTTTTTCTATTCTAGTTTAGAATGATATTTTAAAAGAAAATTTGTGATATTTTCTGATTTATGTCTGGCGTCGATGGCAACGACCTGTTGATATGACGTTAATCGGAGGAGGTGCAAACCATAATTTTGCTTTTAGTTGGATTTGACCCTGTAAACGATCTATAAAGGCTACACTCTTATTTTTTAATAGTGAACATGCTATAGTAAATCTGAATCACATGTGTCAATTACATGGAAATCTTGGTATATTTACGAGAGTTAGAGAATGGCAGATGGCAAACTGACAAAGGACGACAATATACACTTTTCAACTGCAAAGTGTTAAAAAAATTATGTTGTGAAATAAAAATTTTGTCAAAACCACTCCTATTTAAAAAGTCCTTCCGGCCTGTACCGGGAGGAAAAGGTTACTTTCCTATATCTTTGTTTTAAAATTTTAGCTAATGTTATACGAAAACAGCAAGTTAAAATGCAAAGAAACGTTTACAAAAGATTCGTTAATACTGAATTTGAATAAGAAATTCGCCAAATTATAGAGCAATAGCCAAATTGTCTTCATTTATGAAGACTTATTTTGGTCGCCAAATTTGGCGATAGTTCGCAAAATGTCGCCAATTTTGGCGAGAATTTGGCGCTAACGGATATGAATATATAGTTTTATTCGTATGATTGGGAAAATTATTACAACAATGAAAGAAAATAATTTGCGAGTAATCGCGTTAATGTGCTGTTTTGTTTCAAAATGTCAGCCACCCTAGAATTTCAAACTGCTCTATCTCAGCCATTTTTTAAGATAGAGGTAAACCAAAAAATGCTCTGGAATCCTTGTATCAAGGCCTAACACGTAAAATAAAAATAAATTTGAATTTTTAACTTTTTTGTATATTTATTTTAGTTTTAAATATTTAAATGGCCGCCATCTTGAAACAAAATGGCGGACCAAGCTGGCCAACGAACTCGGTCGAGACATTGGTTAGCTTAATACACACAATTGGTTTCATTGAAATTGATTTATAAATACGAGCGTTATCGTATGACATAGGTCAGATATATATATATATGGATATATATGTATATAAATCAACATTTGAACGGAGGGTGGTTTTGGGGTCTGGGGGCCATGATTTGTGAAAATATATCGAAATTTTCCGGACCTGCTTTCCTCCGAACGGCTGCAATAGGTAACTTTGTACTTTTTTGTATTGAAAGCTACCTAAAATTAAGTGTAATGTATCTTGAAAATATGATTACCTCTATTAAAATTAATAGAAAAATACAGTACAGTACTTCAACGCATTAAATGTAGCTGTTTTGTAGCAGTAATTCATCTATTAAATACAGTTAACTACCTGATTTTTCTTTAAAAACATTGATGCAATACTGACTTAAACTTATTATATTATTACAGACTTTAAAAACTTTCCTTAAATTAATTTTAAGATTGGTTTAAAAAGGAATTTCAAGGAAATAAAAATTTTATGAACGAATTTTAATAGGTATTTTTATTCTTTTCATTTTCATTGAAAATGTATTTTTTAATTTTTAGTATTAATTTCGGAGTATTTGGCGGTTTGGATTATTAGAGTTTTGTGTAAAATTCAAGTTTAACGCGTTAATTGAGATTTTATTAAAAACTGTCATATCTATAGTTTCATAAAAAATAATTCTCCTTTTTTTTCCCCTTCACTTTTAATAAATAAAACAAATTTTGAGTACATTACAAATTAATATCTAAATTAACTGTGAATTTTATTAGAGACTTATCTTGAATTTTTTTTATGTGATGTGGTTATGTTTTAAACGCTTATATTTCTTTATATAAAATAAATCAATTGTCTACTATTTTTTTCTTTTTTTATATATATATATATAATTCTACCATACCTATTTTGTAAAATGTATGCTATAAGGTAAATTCTGAAATAATTTTTTTAACGAATGTTTCCAGCGCTTAAGTTATGCAGATATCATGTATAAAGATAATTGCGAGATTGCTCCTTATTATTAGTGTTATCGAATAACACAAGTTTTTCAAAATGCCACCAATTCATCAGAAGTCGGAATCCAACCAAATGTTGAATTCAATCACACCAGCACCTGTTCTCATTTTCCAGATTTAATTCAATATGCCAACTAAAATTTGTATAAAGTACAGAAGAAATGTATCTCTAGTTGGTTCAATATATATACATTTTAAATTATGAGAAGTCTATTAAACAATAATTTTAATTAAAAAACTATTAGATTAACTAAATATTAAGTAAACACATTACCTACACTCCGAAATTTGAATTCTCTTTACGTTTAATAATTTACCATCGACATTACAAAATCTTCATACATCTACATTCGACGAGCACAAAAAACTTCGTACATCTAATATCGACGGGCAATAAAATTGCGTAATTCAGAAGTGTGAATCTTAAAAAGCCATGGCTCGCAGCGTTCCTAAAATTTCTTTATTTTGCTACCACTATTTTAAAGCGATTTCTTTATTATAGATTTCTATAGTAGATGTTAAAGAATTTACCACGAAGATTTCTTTTATTTTAAATATTTGAAGAAATGTAGAAAAATGTATGAACGCAGCAAGCTCTGAGTAAATTTTGTTTTGAGAATCAATCAACAGCGCTACCATGGGACCGGGAATTTTCCAGTGAAAGCACCAGTTTTTTCTTAGAGAAAAACTGACCTTATCTAATCGTGCATTTACATAAGGCGAGTTTTTCTGTAAGAAAGTACTGGTATTTTCACTGAAAAATTCCCTGTCCTGTAGTAATCCTGATCAATTACGAGCTCGACTCGTGGTAAGTAAAATATACCTTGTTAATCAATCACAAGCGTTACTTGTGATTAATACACAATGAATGGGTTTAAAAAAAAATCAGAAGTACATAACTAATTTAAATAAATAAAATGACAAGGGGTTAACGAAGACTAAGACCTTCGTCTAGCATTCTGCTAAATATTGACTACAACCACACCAGAAAGTGCTTTTATTTTACAGAATCAACAAGTCGGATGTGCCAATCCCAACACTTTCTTCTATCTCAGTCATGTTAATACTTCAAAATTCGCTATCACATCGCCAATAAAATCAATATTTTTCGCATTCTGTTGTACGTCAGCTGCTTGCGAATCGTCGGGTTACAGGGATGCGAACAACCGATGTATACTAAACTACGAAAAATCCTTCTGGCCTGAACCGACAGGAACAGATAGCCACCCTATTCCTTGGTTTTACGATTTTAGCTAATTTTACTGGAAAACAAGAAGATAAAATGCGTGGAACCTAAATAAAGAAGATTCAATCCCAGTTCTCGTCAACATTGAATTTGAATGAGAATATCGCCAAATTAGTCCTCTACAGCCAAGTTGGCTTCATTTATGGCAACTTATTTTGGTCGCCAAATTTGGCGATATTCCACCAACTATCGCCAAGTTTGGCGAGAATTTGACGTTGGCGAATATAAATATATAGTGATAAGCATATAATAGGATGTTATAGTAATAATAGTGTATAATAGCAACAACAACGAAAGAAAATTTGCCGAAACCATGTTAACTAAAACTCATAAATTAAACCCGTTTATGGATGAATTCTGCTGCCTTGTTTGAAAATGTCAGCCACCCTAAAATTTCAAACCTCTATATCTCACAAGGAGAGTGCCAAGCTTGGTAATCACAGATTTTGATTATTTTAATATATGTTGTAGGGTAGAAGCCCCTTAGTCTCAGGTTCAATGGATTTTATACAACGCTCCTTAGTTCTCGAGAAATGGGGGGGGGGGGTCTAATATTATACTAAAACTTAAATACTTACTTTGTAACGAAGTAACTGTGTCGGTCGTAGCTCAGTTAGTAAGGCATCTGCTCGTTGTTCCGAGGACCCGTGTTCGATGCCGGAACGCGCTACGTTTGTTTTTCTCATTTTTTTTATAAATATATTTGTAATTATAATTGAACAATCTCAAAAAAAATTGTTAGCATAATTCAATTTTAATTTAGCATTTTTTATTTTTAGACCATTATTAAACATTTCTCATCACTTAAAGAGCTTTAAAAAATTGGATCTATTATTGACTAGTAAAAATTCAAAAATCGTTACAAAATCAGCGTATTAACTATCGAATTATAGAACTCTTCTCTCATCACAATAGAAAACGAGGATATTTCAGATGCTGAATTATTTGTTAAAAATTCATTGTTTTACAATAAAATTTTACAGTACTTCGACGCATTTGTGACATAACTTTTCTGATTTTCATTGAATCCCGACACTTTAGATTGATCTTGTGAACTACAGCTTGCTTCTTCCATTTTTATACGATTATGAGCTGTTATAGAATGATACGCACTTGTGCGATAAAAATTGAAAACAAAAACCACTTAACTGCATCAAACTAAAAAAAAAGAAATAACCAAAGTCTGTTGTGGTGCCCTCTAGTTACAATAAAATAAAACATAAATATATTGTAATTTAATTCTTTTGCTAATGTTTAATATAATTATGCTACATACTTTAAAAACAGAGTAGTGTTATCATCGCATTAACTTCCCTTGTTAAGACAAGTTATAAATGATGTCTCTTTACAATCACGAAGTGACACATTTGTTCAATATCGTTGCATTGATAAAGCATATATGGAATACATTTTAAAAGGAATTTTTAAAAAAATAAAAAATGCTCAATTAAAATGTAATTATGTTAACAAAAATTTTATTGAGATCATTAAATTATAATTACAAAAAAAATGAGAAAAACAAACGTAGCGCTTTCCGGCATCGAACCCGGGCCCTCGGAACAACGAGCAGACGCCATACCAACTGAGGTACGACCGACACAGTTACTTCGTTACAAAGTAAGTATTTAAGTTGTAGTATAATATTAGACCCCCCCCTTTCTTGAGAACTAAGGAGCGTTGTATAAAATCCATTGAACCTGAGACTAAGGGGCTTCTACCCTACAACATATATAAAAATAATCAAAATCTGTGATTACCAAACTTGGCACTCTCCTTGTCAGTTATTTTTTAAGATAGAGGCAAAACAAAAATTGCTCCGTATTCTCCGGATCAAGGCCGAACATTTAACGAAAAAAAGTTTTAGGATTTCTATTTTTTTGAAATTGCATATCTTTTTGAATTTGAAATCTTTAAATTGCTATCACAGCGTCCCCTTTCTTCGAAATATCAACACATTCTAATCGAACCTGCTTGACATAGCCAAAAACACAGAAAAAAATGTGGTTCAATTTGAAGCATAACTGCATACAGTTTTCGATGATACAATAGTGAAAATGGTACAAAAATATCGATCACAGTGCCCCCTTTCGTCGAAATATCCCCAAATAGAACCTGCTTGCCATAGCCAAAAACATAGAAAAAAATGTGGTTCAATTTGAAGCATAATTTCATACACTTTTCGATGATACAATAGTGAAAATGGAACAAAAATATCGATCACAGCGCCCCCTTTCGTCGAAATATCCCCAAATTCTAAAAGAACCTGCTTGCAATAGCCAAAAACATAGAAAAAAAACCAATGGCACTCCGGGAGTGCCGACAGAAGTGAAAACTTGAACAATTACACTGTGTATTTTTTTAATCGTCAGGAAATGTTTTATTGCGCAGGAAATACTTTTAAATGAAGTGTTTTTTTTATTTATTATTATAAACTACTACTACAAAAAATATATTGCAATTTTCATTTAACTCGCTACTGTACATGAAAAATAATGCATATTATTTTACATACAAAAATTGCAATCTATTGCTTAAAACGTAAATTTACAAATACATGAAATATAAAATTTAATTAATTGGTATTCTTTGAAATGAATACCAATGAAACTTATGAATTTTCATCCACAATTTAAACAACTCTCAATACATTCATCATTTCTTCCATGGTATTTAGTTTAATATCTTTTGTAATAATATTTGTCTGCAAAATAGGGTTCCCGCTTCCTATCCCTCCAAAAATGACTTCTTTGCTGCCTGTCTTGTTTGCGGTATTCGTGAACATTATGCTTTTTTCTATCTTCATACTGCGCGTATTGTTTGCGGTATCTATGATTTATGTCAACAAACTTTTCTTTTCTATAAAATGATTTCACTTCATTTCCGTATCGGTAACCACGTTTCTTAAAACTTTCGTGAAATATTTCATTATTTTCATTTTTTCTTTTTATATTACTTCTCGTGCTCGTTAAATTATAATATTTCCCGTGTTTTGTTATTTAATTTTTATCTTTTGATTTGGTCTCGCGAGTTGAGTCACTTTTATCTGTTTTCTCCGCGCTAAATTTATCTTGAAATAATTTTCTGAATTATTTTTATTCATAATACCAATCATTTCGCTTTCTGCACGTGAACTATTTCCTTTTGATACTTTCGTTTCATTGTATGAATTGGCAACATATACAGTGGTGTCGGTAACAGTATCGCGAATTCAATGGTTTTTTTCCATCTCAAAAAATGCCCAACGCGCCTAAAGAAGTTTTCACTTCAAAAAAATATAGAAAAAAAATGAGGTTCAATTTGAAGCATAACTTCATACACTTTTCGATGATACAATGAAGACACACAGACGGACATTTTGTAAAAACATGTTTTTCGGAATCTCTGACCCCTAAAACGTGTAAATCCGTCGAAAACCGGAAGTCGAAAAAATTTCGATTACAATACTTTCTTCTATTATAGATAGAAGAAAGTAACAAAAGAAATCTACTAAAATTTGCATAAAGCACAGAATCTTTTGTTTCACATTCATACGTGGAAAGTTATTGAAAATCTAGAAAATAATAAATTTAACTAAAAATGTGTTAAAGTAATTAAAAATTAACTAAAAACATTCACTGCACTACAAAATTTCAATTCTTTCTACGTTTAACAATTTTGCTATCGACATTCCAAAATCTTTGTACATCCACTGACCACGAGCGAGAAAAGTTCGCAACTCCATTAATAATGAGTAATACCTTCGTAACTGCATTCTTGAAAATAGCCTCTTTTTTTTAGGCAATTGAGAAATTACTGTATAGAATGTAATATGAATTAATTCAAAGATAAATATTAAACAGCAACATATTTTAAATACCTAAGGATAGGAACACCCCATTCAATAGACAAACCTAACCAAATAATTTCGTTTTCTGTTAATCCTTTCATAAATTACAATAGACATATTACATATGCGACTCCAAAACTCTTATTAAATGCATCTTACAAGCATTGTTAATGTATGTTAATTTTATATTTATGTTTTCTAATATATGAAACACAGTCACAATTACTGTATTGGATCAATTACTAAATCATAAATGAAGTAAATTTTAAATAGACCAAAGAATATGTTTAATTAATAGCTTTTGACTTAATTTATTCTTATTGTAATCACGTTATTTCATACACGTAAATGTCTATTCCGTTCTCTTAATAATGCAGCGCACAAATTTAAATATATTGTTTATCCAACACATAATCTTAACCCTTTTCTAGCATATTAAACATAGTCAATAACTAAATCATTTAAAAGTTCATTTTAATTACAGCTTGTTCATTTTTAAATAATCAATACCTAATGACTGACCCTTATTGCAACCCAATTATTTAATACATACGAAAGACTGCTCTATCTCTTAATAATAAAATGCACAAAGTAATAAAATATTTTATGCACAACAAACCCTATACTTTATTGTGAATTTTATACTTTAACTATTTTCTAACATATGAAACATATTCACAATAATTGTACCGATTTAATAATTAAATGGTGAATGCAGTGAATTTTAACTAGGGTCAATAGAGATATGTATAATTAATATCCGACAAACCGTATTATTCTTATTGTAATTTAACAATTTAATATGTGTAAAAGGTGCTCATTCTTTTAATAATAAAACACACAAAATAATAGAATAATTTATGCACAGCGCACATTATGTTATGTAACAAAAATTAAATTACCAGAAAATTGAAGCGTTAAATAGAACTGTTAAAACGCTTTTTTCTGTAAACTTTACTGATTTATTTCCGTCTTGGCAGCAAAATCTTAAATACCTTAACAGGTGGTGCTAAACACTCTCAGAAAACCTAATAACATTTTATTTTTAAATAATAAAAGTTATTAGTAGTATTTAAATTATATAATATTAAAATATCAATAAATTATAAATAATATATTCAATATTCAAAACTTATTATAATCTTAGTATTTTAACTTTAACCTATGAGAGAATACTTCATAACCTCATTAATCTATAAAATAATACAAATTTGGAGAAAATGTAATGTAGCGTATTTCTCTACTAAATTCTCCAATTATTATCCTGGATGAATATTTAAACTATGCATATATAAACTATAAGACTGATGCGAATTTTAATTAGAGCTAAAATATTCTTGAACAACTAATATACAATGACTGGCTTTATTCTGATTGTAATACAACTATTTTTAAAAGATTCTCCTTTCTCTTAATAACAAAGCGTTTAAAATAATGGAATTTATTCTATATACCGCCCCATATTCTTACTAAAGCAAAATAAATGATTCTGATTTAACATGCATTTTCTTATTCACATATCCTTTATCGATAAGGAGTCTGGTAAATTCTGTGCTTTATGCAATATAAAGCAAAATAAAGCTTTATCATGCGCAAAATCTTTCGAAAGAATCCTATCTATGGATCAATGAAATATCTTTAATACGTCTTTTAGGACAAGAAATGTATTTTGAGGGACAATAAATATGAGAATTTCAGCAAAGTTTCTGCAAGAGCAACTTTAACTGCAATATATGCGATTCAGGGCCGTGAAATATATTTTAGATCGATTTTACTTTCCACTAAACTTACTACGAGAGGAAAAGTTTTATTTCTACCATTTTACCTGCGATTCTACGCATTTTTATTTTAATATGCCAAAGTAAATTCCTTTATTGATCCATTGTTTAGTGGTTTTTTTTATCATAATGCAATAATATAATTAGATAAGATAAACAGCTGCTGTTAAGTGAATATGAAATCACGAGAATAATTAACAGATTAATTAAGCTTAATGAATTAAGTGAAATAGCTGTTATTAGTAGAAAGCCTATCTAATTTCACGCGTGAAAAAGATAGGTTAAACAAGAAATTAATTAATTAGCGTTAATTAAGAATGCTGTAAAAAGTACATATCCTTCCAATTTAATGATTTTTGAACCAGTGGTTGCAGTTGGGCCGTAATATGACTGTCAAAGTCAGTTGTTGGCATGACAGTTGTAGGATAATTCTATGATTTACCTCTCAACTATTGCTATAATTCTATAACCAAATACCATACATACATTTCTATAATAGAACTCTCTCCTCAAAATTACTAACAATGGAAGTACTTTTGAATTTCATTCAGTAGAAGTTAATTATAAATTATCGATTTCACTTTTCAATAAACTTTCTACATGAGGAAGCGTCTTATTTCTACTATTTTACCTGCGATTCCACGCATTTTTACTAAGCAACTTCATAAAAGGGAGGTTCTGTTTGTGGCAGCTATATATGTGTATATATGTGTGTAGGAAAAGATTTACTTTTGGCCACTTTTCACGCTTTATTTTCTAATTTCGCTAAATAAAGTCAGATTTAAAATCTAGAATAAGGATTTGGATGCATAAATACACCTTTCTAAAATATGTTCATCAATTTCATATTAAAATAGCATTATCCATTTAAATTGTACGCAGCTATGTGTGTATGTGTGTAGGGAATGATATACCTTGGGTCACTTTTCACGTTTCCTTTTCTAATTTCACGAAATAAAATCAGATTTAAAATCTAAAATCAGGAGCTAAATGCACCAATATTCCTTTCTATATTATGTGCTGTCCTCTAAAAAAACCATTTTTTGAAATTTTCTCTATTTAAAATCTAATAAAGAATTTATAAAAATTGAACATGGTTAAATAATTACAGCTTGTTCGGACTAAGATTTTAATGTTGAACATTTTTCATTTTATCACTTTACTACAAAATGGCAGCCAATTATGTGAGAACTTGAAAAAAAACCACTTTTCCAAAAAATGACCCATGTTAGCTTAAAACAACCTACACCTGACATAATCAACTGAAAATGAAACATTTTATTACATATTAATGGTTTAACATAAAAAATATATAAAATTATATGGATCATTCTAAAATTCTATTATAAAAAGAAAATCTGTAAAAATGAAGCTCATGTTTTGCCATAATGCTGCAATTGTTAATTTAAATTATTGGATTTTGTTTTTTGGCAATAAACAATTTGGTAATAAAAATATATATATATTACCCACTTCAATTATTACCAGCTATGTGTGTATATGTACTGGGGGTGCCGCGTTAAGTTGATCACTGGAACGGGACATATGCTGTATAGCACCTCAGGGCTCTGGTAAAGGAAACAGGGTTGTACACTGCAGGCCATGATCCTTCATGGATTGTAGCGCCGCAGGTTTCGTTTAGTTTATATGTGTATGTGTGTTGGGGAATATTTTGACACATTTCACGTTTCATGCTCTAATTTTGATAAATGAATTCAGATTTAAAATCTAAAATCAAAGGGATCAATATTATTTTCTATAACATGTTTTATGCAATTCAAACAATTTGATAAAAAAGAATGTCACCCATTAAAATTCAATGTTGCAAACTGTCCCAAAGTACGACAAGGTGTTGTACCGTGGTACATTTTATAAAGGAAGTAAATATTATATTATGTAAACATAAAAACCTAAAAAATATTTATTTAATGTAACAAATTAAAACAATTAATGTAATAACAGAATTAAACATAGCAAACGTACTGATTAGTTAACGTTATGTGATGTCACGGAGTTGGAAAGTAACTATTCATGCGTTGGTTTGATTGACCTGTTGAGATTGAATAAGGCAGTTGACAATCGATATATGATAATAGAATACCATAAGAATGGTTTCTTTAGTGCTGTACATATATCCGCTTTGCTTATTCAATCGAATTAAATGTTTTGTCTGTTACAATAAAGCTTAAAAATTCCTCTCTACTAAATTTATTTTCATTAACTGTTTAAACATATATTTCTTCAAAACTTTTAACAGTTTTAGATGGAGTGAAAGCTTTGTAAAATGCATATTCAACAACTTTTGCTACATAATATAATGTTATTGTTTGACCGGGATATGACTTGATTCATTCACTTTCAAATGTAAAGTTAAAAATAGCAATCGTATCGTGGGTAGCTTTCTACATGTAATGTAAAAAATAATATATGACTGTCTACTGCGCATAAAACATGTGCGATGTTTTCAATTAGAGTGTGTTTATAAATAAGAAACAGGAGGTATATGAGAAATAAAATTGGATTAATAGAAGGGATTTTCGACAAAATGTTTGCCAGCTTGCCATTATCACCAAGACATTTGTCGTCTCGTTGTAAAGTATATAAGTATTTTTAAATGTCGTGACATTTACATAATGGTCGCTTAAATAACACGAATGTGCCATTATTATATTATTGTAAATGTCATAGTATTTAAATGCTGGTCGTTTAAATAACATGAATAGGCCATTGTTATATTATTTTTAATTTAACACATTGTAACTAAAATACTTTCTGTTTGTCTAATACAATATTCTCGCATATTTTTGAAAATGGTAAACATAAACATTTAGGTTTATATTTACCATTTTCAAAAATATGCGAGAATATTGTATTTATCATTTAGATCCGAAGATGTCACCGATAGTGTGAACGAAACATATGTAATCTACATTAAACGGTATTTTAAATATTCCGTGTTATGTTTTTTTTATCACTTTAAGCATTATTAGACTTTAATTTGATATTTTCCTCAGTTTAGATTTTGGTTGTTTTTCCCTCAAAACTAAACTATTAATTATGAAATATTTTACTATGGCGTAGCGGGTAGCTTCAAAGCTTAGCTTTCGCATATCTGTAACACATGCACATAGCTTATTTTGATTTATGGACATACCACGCGAAACTTTTGCATACTACCGCAGAACAGAAACTTACATTGAATTTATATTTTAAACTGACATTGATCAATCCAACTCCTGGGATGTTGCATAATCATACTTTTATTTTATTTAAGAATATTATTTTTATATATTAAAATAATTTTGAATATTCATTTTACAGCAAAAAAGAAAAGAGAAGGTAAGTCATTTTAAGCTTGTGTGATAGCTTTCTAAAACTTGCGAGACGATTATTTGTCAGGCTATAAGTAATCGAAATTTGACGGAGAAACCTCAAAATTAATTTACTCCTTAAAACTAATCCCCACGTGCGTAGAAGCATGTGAAAACCACATGTGAAATTATTTCGTAACTATCCAATGACACATATAATACTGCAGCAAAAGATCATTAAAAGTTGCAAGAGAAAACCAGTTAACTTTTCTCACAATTAAGACTGCAGGTGCCTGTACGAACTGAAATCCCACCTGGAAGTATGACGGCAAAAAACATTTAATCGGAAAAAAACATCTTGCGATATGTTTTATAACCTTGAACTTTACAACTCTCTTGGCCCGCGCGTTTTTATCATTCTTTTTAGCAGAGTGAAAATGTAATCTGTACGTAATGGAGCTAATGTAAAAAGCTCTCAATATGTAGATAGTAGTATAAAAATGGAGCATCTATATTAGTGCTCCCTATTAAACGTTTATACGAGTATACGTGTAATACTATTTATACGGGTTGCAGATTTCGGATACGTATAATACGACCAAGGCAGTTATACGTATTATACGAAACAGCATATACGGTACATCGTATATACGGATCTTACACCAGCGGTTAAACGTATAAACGTTTAAACGGTTTTCGTTCATTGCTTAAAACATTATGCCTTTCTCCTGCTGGTCTGCGGATCAGAGACTTTGAGAAACAGCCACTGTATCCTGTGCAGTCGGTACTTGCAAAAAAAATCGGAATATTTTTTCCTCAGTTTAGATTTTGTTTTTTTTCCCTCAAATCTAAACTATTAATTATGAAATGATTTACTATGAAATGAGTTACCTTTCGCATATCTGTAACACACACACATAGCTTATTTTGATTTATTGCGTGGACATTTCGCCCGAAACATTAGTATTGCAGAACACAAACTTACATTGACTTCATATTTTATACTGACAATGATCTATCCAACTCCTGGGATGTTTCATAATCTTTTTTTATTTTAAAGACCCCCTACGGAGGGAACCCCCCCCCCCCCCCCGCCGGCTTATATTCCTAGTGCCGTAACAATTAACTAACAAAACGCACTTTCATGTTATTTAAGAATACTTTTTTCTATATTAAAAATGTTTTTAAAATACGTTTTACAGCAAAAAAGAAAAGAGAAGGCAAGTCATTTTAAGCTTGTGTGATTGCGTTCTGAAACCTGTAGTGACGATTATTTGTCAGGCTATAAGTAATTGAAATTTACTAAACACATTAATTAAAACGAAATTAACTAACACAAAACTAAAATTTCTCAAGATTAACAGAAATTCTTAAAACGTAATATCTTGTAATGCACATACACTTTGTATAAAAAATACCACGAGTGTGATGGTTAAAAAATTAAATTGCGTTGTACATTAACACAGAGTGGAAAACATTAGCATCATGGAAAGAACAACATTTGACGCCCCGGGCGCAATTTGAGTATACGCACACACAAAAAAAAAATATATTTTTAATTAAAAAAGAAAGAATATACTTAATAAGGATTAACAATAAATCTGAAACGTGTATATTCTCCTTATTTGCTCAAAAAGTCTTTTTACTTTCGCTATATATTTACAATAATCGTTTATAGGGAAAAATAACAAGATTCTATGTATGAAACATATTATACAGATTGCTAAAGTAACGCCACCGATTTCCAACTTATTCTCCGTTCAGTGACGTAACACTGATGAGACCCATTGGCATTAAAAGTAAATACGATACTTGAAATATACGTATACTTGAATTAAACGCATACTTGAATTATACGTTTAACCGATATACGCTTATACGTATCCGGATACGTTTAAACGTATAGTTTAAGGTATACGTATTTCTTAAATACGTATTATACGTATATACGTATATCGGTTAAACGTATAACTGAAATACGTATCGTATAGGGAGCACTAATCTATATGCAGTCTCCATAATCATTGTTAACAAGCTTTATTGTGCTGTGTCATCTACTATATAAAAAATGTATCCTAATGCTCAAAGAATAGTGGATCGACCGTTATTCAACGAATTATTGTTTTCTCACTAATGAATATAATTTCCTCCTTCAGCGCCTTCTACGACTCATCTTCCCGGATTATTAATAAAGTCATTCACGTTAATAAATGATTACAAATACACTGTGGATATCCTAGCGCACTATAAATAGATGATAAAACAAGGTTAGGTGTGCATGCTTACTTAAAACTTTATTATGAAAATTAATGAGTGAAGAAAAGTGATATTTTATCATTAAATTAACTATATCGCGCTACTGAAAGTTCACAAAATTTATTGGTACTCACACAAAAAATGAAATTTGTCAAGATTAACAAAAAATCTTAAAACATAAAATCTTGTAATGCACAGACACTTTGTATAAGAAATCCCATGAGTGTCATGGTTAAAAAAAATAACTTGTGTTATACATTAACACAGAGAAGAAAACATTAGCACCATGGAAAGAACAACGTTTGCGTCCTTGCGCAATCTTGAGTATACGCACACAAAAATGAAAAAAAATATATACTTAATCAGGATTGACAATAAATTTCAAACGTGTATATTCTCCTTATTTGCTCAAAAAGTGTTTTTACTTTCAATATATATTGACAATCTGGAGGCACGGCAGTGCCTCCGCCAAGTCGAGAGAGCACAGCCGTAAGCATCCTTTTCTGGAAGCAACTTAGGGCACTTTTGACCCCCCCCCCCCCATATCTCTGCGCTGGAGTTTCCCAAAAACCCGGAACTTCATTTTTCTAGAGTATTTGACACACAGAACCAAAATTTAAAATTACAAGTTTCTATCTTTCCTAGTTCAGACGATATATCAACTCAAACATTCGATTTTTTTGTCACTCACTCACTCACTCATCCACGCGTCATCAAAAAGATTAGTTAGATCCCGTAGCCCTAGAAACTTGACATTTGGAAAAAGGGTAGTGTTTAGGATACAAAGAAAGGAAAAATTACAAATTCCGGAAAATTAAAAAAAAAAAAAAAAAAACATTCGAAAATTCTACAAATTCCATCAAAATTGAAAATTGAAAATAATACGATCTTTTAGTCTTAGAAACTTAAAATTTGGTGTGAAGGTAGTGTTTAGCATACAGAAAAAGAAAACATCAAAAACACCAAAAAAATCGAAAGCAAAAAAAAATGAAAAAAAAAATGAAAAAATTGAAAAAAAAACGAAAATTTGAAGACATTGAAGATTTTGTTGCGCTAGAAACTTCAAATTTGGAATAAAGGTAGTATTTAGGATACAAAAAAAAGAAAAATTAAAAAACCAGAAAATTCGAAAAAAAATTTCAAAAATTCGAAAAATTCGAAAAATTGTAAAACTGAAAATAATTTGATCTTTTAACTTTAGAAACTTAAAATTCGGCGTAAAGGTAGTGTTTGGAATTCAGAATAAGGAAAAATTAAAAACACAATAAAAACCGAAAATAAAATTAAAAAATCGGAAAAATTGAAAAACATCGAAAATTTGAAAATAATTCGATTTTGTAGAACTAGAAACTTGAAATCTGGAATATAGGTAGTACTTAGGATAGAAAAAAAAAATTCAAAAAATTCAAAAAAAAAATTTCGAAAATTTGAAAAAATCGAAAAAAAAAATAAAAAAGATTGATTTTCCTGAATTTTTAATTTTGTATCTGGAGGCACGGCAGTGCCTCCGCCAAGTCGAGAGAGCACAGCCGTAAGCATCCATTTCTGTAAGCAAGTCAGGCCACTTTTGATCTCCCCATAGCTTTGAGCGTGTGTAATACACACTGTGTATCCCAAAAACCAGAAACTCCGTTTATATAGAGTATGTGGCAAATAAGACCAAAATAGAAAATTTCACATTTCTGTCTTTTCTAGTGCAAACGATATATGAACTGAGAGTTTCGATTTTTTGTCACTCACTCACCCACTCACTCACTCACGCTTCATCAAAAAGATTAGTTGGATCCCGTAGGCCTAGAAACTTGAAATTTGGAATAAAGGTAGTGTTCTGGCTACATATAAAAAAAATTATAAAATCCAAAAAATTCAACAAATTCAACAAATTCTGACAAAATTGAAAATTGAAAATAATACGATCGAAACTTAAAATTTGGTGTAAAGATAGTGTTTAGAATTCAGAAAAAAAAAATATCAAAAACACAATAAAAATCAAAAATAAAATCAAAAAATCGAAAAAATCGAAAAAAATCAAATATTTGAAAATAATCCGATTTTGTTGCGCGAAAAACTTGGAATTCGGAATAAAGGTAATATTTAGGATACAAAATAAGAAAAAATTAAAAAATCCGGAAAATTCGAAAAAAAACAAAAATTGAAAATAATTCGATCTTGTTTACAGACTTAAAATCTAGTGTAACGGTAATGCTTACGATTCAAAAAAGAAACTTATAAAAATTTGTAAAATTCGAAAATAAAATCGAAAAATCGAAATATCTGTAAAAAAATCGAAAAATCGAAAACAATTCGATTTTGTAGTTCTAGAAACATGAGTTTTAAGATAATTGTCCTATTAGCTAGTACACCGTCCGTAATTGTTTTATGTTTTTTTCCCCGGATTATGCTGTTTTTTCTTTTTGTTTACGAATTTCGGTATAGAAAAGTTCCGCTATAGACCGGCTACGTTATGGGTGGTTCCTTTAAAGACATGTTTGTTTTCTTTCACAGGTTATTATACTCTATTTAATTTGCATATGAAAACCGAAAACCGAAAAATTTGCATATGACGCACCAAAAAAATATTCACAGCTCCCCCTCTCCTCCCGACATTACTGGCTGGTTATGGCTTGATAGTCCTTTCTAAATAAAATCATGGTGACTCTAAGATTATCTTGATTTATCTTTAAATTGAACCTAAATGATCCTAAGAAGACGGATCAAAGAATTGCTATACTGTCATGACAATCAGGAAACTTAGAAGTAAAATCGAAAAATCAATAAATGTATAAAAAGTCGAAGGTTTGAATATAATTCGATTTTGTAGTCCTACCAGCTTGACATTTGGCAGAAAGGTAGGGTTTAGGATACAAAATAAGGAAAAATTTAAAAATCCGAAAAAAAAAATTGAATATAGTTTGATTTATTGAAAATTTCCGGAAATTTTAATTTTAGCTTTATTTTTATCCTAAACAGTACTTTTGTGCTAAATATCAAGTATCTAGGCTGCGAGTAATATCTCAGATTGATAGCACCTTTCCTAGAACCAATTGAGAGTACTTTTGACTCCCCCCTCCCATAACTGAGTGCTTGCCTAGTTACCTGAAATTCCTTTAAGGTAACTTCGTCGAAAATCAGTGGATGATCTACAAAAAGAGCCCAAAATCAAGAAAAGGAGGATTACTTACAAAAAGAAGTGAAATCTCATCAAAAAGTCACCTGTAAAAAATGCAGCCAAGTCTCGTAACTCATTTACCGTAAAAAGTACTGAGATCGTATAAAGCCAAGTTTAACTATCTTATCAACTCTGAAAATTTCATTCACAAATCACTCCTAGTCTCTATATCTTTCGTTTATTATTATTTTGTGACTTGGCAATTACGTAGCACGAGAATGTGATGTATATAGTTAGTCTTAATCAAATAATAATATAACATATTAAGGTGTAATAACTTCCCTGTGCGTATATAATTTGCCTTAATTAAATTATACCATTCCATCCCATAACATAGTAAGGTGTAATAACTTCCCTGTGCATATATAATTTGCCTTAATTAAATTATCCCATCCCATCCCATAACATAGTAAGGTGTAATAACTTCCCTATGCTGCGCAATTGCCAAGTCACCAAATATTAATTAACTAAAGATGTAGAGACTAGGAGTGATTTGTGAATGAAAATTTCAGAGTTAATAAGATAGTTAAACTTGGCTTTATACGATCTCAGTACTTTTTACTGTAAATGAGTTAAGAGACTTGACTGCATTTTTTACAGGTGACTTTTTGATGAGATAATCGTTTATAGGAAAAAATAACAAAATTCTATGTATGAAACATATAATGCCGATTGCTAAAGTAACGCCACCGGTTTCTAACTTGCTCCGCGTTCAGTGACGTAAGACTGATAAGGACTATTGATATTAAAAGTAAATACGATACTTAAAATATCGTATACTTCAATTATACGTTAAACCGATATGCTCTTATACGTATCCGGATACGTTTAACATATAGTTTAAGGTATACGTATTTATTACATACGTATTATACGTATATACGTATATCGGTTAAACGTATAGCTGAAATACGTATCGAATCGGAAGCACTACTTTATCTGTGCACTTACCAAAAAAAAAAAAAAAAAAAAAAAAAAGGCATTCAGTTGTTTATGTAACGCATTGCATTCAATTCAAAAGTACTTATTTATAGATTTTATTTTTTAAGTAAATATATAAACCACATAAATTTTGGCTAATAGTTAATCCCTTTTCGGATATTCTTTCCGTGTGCGTAGTTAAATTTAAACAGATAAAATTTATACAAATGAAGACGAGAAAAAATAAAATAAAATTTAAGATTAAAAAAAGGAAACATTTTTCTGAAGAAAACTCTCTTTTCAAAATAAACCGACAAGAAAATTGAATTATA
This sequence comes from Maratus michaelseni, assembly GCA_963931845.1. Classification (NCBI taxonomy): domain Eukaryota; kingdom Metazoa; phylum Arthropoda; class Arachnida; order Araneae; family Salticidae; genus Maratus; species Maratus michaelseni. The sequence goes on along the minus strand of OZ007589.1, from coordinate 294,441,856 downwards.
TAAATTGAAAACGGAATTGCCAAATATTTCCATATTCAACAAAAATAAATCAAATTAATGTTTAAAGTTTTCTGAAAGTACAAAGAATTTATATTTTGAAAAAAAAAATAAACAAAACTTTATATAACATTTAAAAGGTAAAATAAATTGTTTTATCCAATACATTTTAAGAAATTTTAAAATAAGGTTATGTATTGCCTTTGTTTTGATTAGATATTAGTATAATTTAAAATATTACATAAATTAGTTTCTTTTAACTAATTTCGTAGGTACGAATAAAAAAAAAATATATGGGGAATGATTTCTATTTTTTTTTTTTTTTTTTTTATATTGCAAAAATTTTGAAATGTAATGTGTAAAATTCTAAGGGTAATTTTCTGTGCAAAATGTAACTTACCACTAAGAACATTAAAAAAGTAATTTACTTCTAGTAACTTTTTAGTAACATTTTAATATTTTTTTTAATTTAAATTGTGTCGTGTTTTTATTATTTTGAAACTAATGTACAAACATTTTGTTATGAAAGAAAAAAAATGAAGCCTGGCTTTCATTAGTACTATCAATTGCAAAAAAGGCGTCTTGTAAAGTATTTTGAAGTTGCTCAGAAGTGTCGGTTTGTGTGTGTATGGGGGGGGGATTTAGAAATTGCTGTAAGACACTATAAACACATCATCACACAGAAATTTGCTACATATGTTTTCTCAGACTTCTACACTAGAGTTTGGCTAATTTGCGGGAGCTGATTTTTACTCTAATTTAATTTTGTTTTTAAATAAACTTAAACCTTTACTTTGCTATGCACGAAATATAAAATTATCAAGGTGTTACTCAACATCAGTGGATTATGTATTATAAATTTATATTCAATGTTGCGTCATTTCCGACTCCTTCAGCATGTACGCCCTCTCAAAGCTACAAAATGTTCTATAATTCAGTCAGAGCCAAGCTCTTAACCATTATGTAACGGACAATTCATGCCTCTCATCGGCGGAGATAATAAAACAAATATTTCATTCATTTTGTAAAAAAGTGTCCGTCGAATATCATTAATTATTATATCTCTTATATTATACAAATTCTTATATATTAAACAAAGACGGTCCATTTTACAAGAACTGGAAACTACTATAAGCTTTTTGTTTTAAAATACTTAAACATCGATAAAAGAACTGGTGAAGAAATAAAAAACGATAACATCATGCGTGAAATGAAAGATCAGCGAAACAACTTAGAGATAAGTTTAAAATACTTCCTCTCTAAATTAAATTTTAAATATTATGTTATTGGAGAAAGATTTAAAACGTAATAACAACTATTTGACCACTATGCCTAAGTTTCCTGAAATTAATTTGCCAGTGTTTAGCTGCAAATTGAAAAAAATCAGAATTTAAAAGCCAATTTATCAATTTAATTGTATAAAGTCTTTCCGGCCTGTACTGGGAGGAAAAGGTAGCTTTCTTATACCTTCACTTAAAAATTTTAGCGAATGTTATGTGAAAGCAGCAAGTTAAAATGCAAAGAACCCGATTACAGAAGCTTCGTTAATACTGAATTTGAATAAGAAATTCGTCAAATTAGTGAGCTATAAACAAGTTGACTTCATTTATGGAGGCATTTGCCAAATTTGGCGATATTTCGCCAAGCGCGCCAAACTTGGCGAGAATTTGACGCGAACGGATTGAATATAGTTTTATACGTATGATTGGAAAAAAGATTACAACATTGAAAGAGAATAATTTCCGAGTAATCACGGTCACTAAAACTCATAAATTAATCCCTGATTTTTTTATAATCTGCAGTCTTGTTTCAAAATGTCAGCCACCCTAGAATTTCAAACTGCTATATCTCAACTATTTTTTAAGATAGAGACAAAACAAAAAATGCTCCAGTATCCTTGTATCAAAGCCTAACATTTAAACAAAAAATAAATTTGAATTTCTAATTTTTCTAAATATATTTTTTTTATTTTTAAATTTTAGTGGCCTCATTTTGAAACAAGATGGCGGACCAAGCTGGACAACGAACTCGGTCGAGATATTGGTGAGCTTAATACACACACTTAGTTTCATTCCAATCAGTTTTGAAATACGAGTGCTATCGTATGACATAGATCATATATATGCTACGGTCAATATTATTAATCCGGTCTTTATTAATAATAACCGATTATTATTAATAATGACCGGATTAATCATACTGACCGTAACATATATATATATATATATATATATATATATATATATATATATATATATATACATCAACATTTGAATGGAGGATGGTTTTGAGGTCTGGAGGTTTTGATCGGTGAAAATATACCGAAATTTTCGGGAATTGCTTTCATCCGAACGGCTGCAACAGGTAGCTTTTTACTTTTTGTAATGACATCTCTCGAACATGAAATTTAAATATATATTTTTTAAACATTATATTTTGCGGATCGCTTCGTTCAGAATCCAGGCTAATAGAATCAAATGAGGATACTTTTGAATCATTATTTAAAGCTGTTACGAACAAGCGTAAATATTACAATAATACATATTCAGTAACTGTAACATTATTCCATTTTTTAAGGGTGATATTTAATTTTTTGTACCTATTTCATACAAATGGAAATAAATAATACGTAATGGATGTGTTTTGTTAAAGCACACAAAATATTGTGTATGAATAGCTTTCACTTAAAAAAACAAAAACAAAATATAGTTTCTATATAAATTATGTTTTAATCCGTCAGTTTTATGTAGTCATGCAGTTTTATTCAAATTTATATAATACTGAACCATTTAGTATTGTTAGAAAAGGGGGTATTATTTTAAATGACAAAATTATTTTCTCTCTCCACGCTACTAATGGATGTGTTTTTGTTTTGTTGCACACAAAATATTGTGTGTGAATTGTTTTTACATTTCAAAAATCAAAATATAATTTCTATATAAATTATTTATAACCATTTAGTATCGTTAAAAAAGGGGTTTTATATTAAATTACAAAATTATTTTCTCTCTCCACGCTACTAATGGATGTGTTTTGTTTTGTTGCACACAAAATATTGTGTGTGAATTGTTTTTACTTTTTAGAAAAACAGAATATAGTTTCTATATAAATTATTTTTTAATCCATCAGTTTTATATATTCATGCAGTTTTATTCCAATTTATATAATATTAAACCATTTAGTATTGTTAAAAAAAGGGGTATTATTTTAAATTACAAAATTATTTTCTCTCTCTACGCTACATATAAACTTTTTTGCGTATAAAATATTTAAATATATAAAATACATTTCCATACGCTTTCCAAAGACATTTCCGTTTCCACCACCTTTACTTATTTTCTTCCTTCAAAGTTTGACCGTATAAAAATTTATCGCAAAGATCGGTTACTCTGTATAAAACAACTACGGCGATTAAAAGGACCATAAAATTCCCCAGAAGTGGACGTCAGAGCAAAACAGATACAGAAAGAAAAATCGAAGCTATTTCAGTAAACGATCCAAGGAATTTCGGAAAAAATATAAATGTTGTTTATTTAAAGTTGTGACTCAATGAAAATGCTACATTTTATATACATTGTGTATCACCCACTTGTATTTTTGACGCACATTTTATGTTTTAAATGCTACATTTAATATACATTCTTCAGTAAAATTCGAAAAATATTATCGGATATGTTATGGATACATTTACTGTACATAAATGATGCTAAATAATTTCGAAAAAACCTAACTTTTAAAAGACTTGTTTTTTAATTAAAAAATTCTGAGAAATTAGTTATTCTGTTATTCTACATAATTATCAAAGGGATGATTGTGTGCTTTAGGGATTTTTGTTTTCGGTTTATATTCGTTATTTGTTTACTTATTTTTTTTTTCTTGAGCCATGTCCCCATACTTAGATGTGTTCTTAATGCTTAGAACATTTTAAAATTCGTCGAATGACCTGGCAGCACGTTGTTATACCGCAACAGATCGGACCGCTGTTTATTCGTGATGTTTAGCTATCTTATAGAGAATAAACAAATGACATATTGTATTGTTTAAAGTTAGAGCCTGACTAATGCAGAGGCATGCGGGGCAGCTACCCCGGGCCCTCCATTTCTGGGGGGGGAGGGCATGGGAGTAATCAGGATTTTTATTAAGAGGATGCCAAGTGGTTAAAATTGGCCAAAAGTGACCAAAAAACATTTTCAAAGATTTAGGAAGTTAATGCGGTTCTCCCCTTCCTCTCTTTGCTTCCCATACTCGATGGTTCCTGCCCCCAAAAGCAGTACGAGTTAGATCATTAGAAAACTAATGATTTAAATTTTATTATATCAACTTAGTAGTCCATTATTTTCAAGAGATATTCATTATTGGCGTTTTCCTATTAACAAGACAAGTTAAAACTATTTATGTTGACATAACATATGACATACGCAAAGAGAAAGTTTTCAAACAAATACACCCGTTAACCAATCCATAATTTTTTCTATTTGTTCCCTACAAATATTTTTCTTAAAGTTGTGACCATTTTTCTTGTGATACCCTGCATACAGATGTAAATGGTGGCTTGTACAAAATTTATGTATATATACAGGGTTATTCTAAATGATGGACCCATTTTCAAAAAATTTTATTTATTAAAGTACAAATCCAAAATGAACAATCTTTATACCAATGAAAACAGGAAGTTTCAAAGTTTTTTTTTAAGACATTATTAATGTTCAATGTGTCCACCGCTTTCTCACTTCTTGCGAACTCAAGAACGCAGAAAACCTTGTGCTCCACAGTAAACATCTCACTTACAACTGACAGTGAGACGAAATTGCGGCCTATTGCCGTGCGACCTCTACCGGCCGGCTCTGGAGCCATCACCGCTTTAAAAGCCGTGCACTCAATAACATAAGATACGCTTTCTCGTGTGTGGGACGAGTTTGGCAATCGCGTAGATGTTTGCCGTGCAGCAAACGGTGGACACTTTGAACATTTATAATGTCGTAAAAAAAAACTTTGAAACTTCCTCTTTTTATTGGTATAAAGATTGTTCATTTTGGATTTGTACTTTAATAAATACAATTTATTTGAAAATGTGTCTATTATTTAGAATAAGCCTGTATATACAATAGGTATGACGTTTAGTACTAATCGTTTAGCATAATTCACAAGCAATTTCTAAGGACAGAGAAAAGGGGGCCCCCAGAATGATTCTTGCCCCGGGGCCCTAGATAGTCTAAGTCGTTCCCTGTTTAAAGTGAATTCGGTTGATTTTGATTCGGTTGTAAAAAGATAATTTCGTTTTTGTCTGAATGCAAGCTGTGCAACAGATTTAATGTCAGTAATTTCTGCCACATACTTTCTTCAGATGACCTTGGTTTAATGAATGTTACAGTCTAACAGTAAACATTTTACTGTTTGTATGGAATGTCGTTCGCACTTTATGGAGAACGATTTTAAAAGTTAATTTCTACGCATAAATGGCATGTTATTTGGAAAAATTTAGATTTGTTTGACATTTGGCTATTGCTCTGGCTCAAAATTTCTATGATAATAGAAGTTTTTTGTTACAGTCCTGTATTGTTACAGTTTTCCCCGATAACTCTTGTAAAAACTATCCAAAGTCTTTTCAATGTTCGTGAATTAATTTACACAATCCAAATGCAGAAAAAGGTCATTAATGAGAAAGGGGGGGGGGTGCATCAGTTAATTTTATATCCATTTCTTCAAATGATACACAATTTATTTCCGTTTGGGATTCTTTCTTCGCTAAATATGCGTCAGTGGAGTTATGGAAGAACGGATGGAGATTTTGTTCATATAAAGCTCAATTAATGTCTTTTTCATATAAAGCTGGAATTTCTTCTTCAAAAATGTATACTAAAATATTTTATTTATAATAAATTTAAATCCCCTTAGCTTTACTGCAATTTTTACCTTTAATTTCATAACAAAGTCTAGCAGCAATCATGAATTCTTTTGGAAATTTTCTTTACATTCTTAAACCCACCTCTTTCTTTTTTTTTCCTATTCATTGATAAAAGTTGCTCTTCTTTTGAAACACTCACTTAAATAAAGCCATGTTTCATCCAGTGTTATGATAAATTTTTATTTATCACCACCTTTGTGTTTGTTAAAGCGTGCGTTAGAAAGCGCTATCGACAACACATTGGGTGACTTTAGAAAGTGTTGCGAGATACAATAAATATGTGTGCGAGAAAATTGATATGATTGTACTACGATAAAAATCGTCTGTGATAGAAATTTAAATCCAAAGTTATAATCAAGAGTCAAGGCTATACAGTAGAGTAAAATTGTTGCAAAGATTATGGCATATATGTACAGAAATTAATTGTGAAAATCGTTTCCATAAAGTGCGAACGACCCTCTGTATAACCTATTTTCGATGGAAAAAATATTTACGAAATGATTCGTCTATCTTGAGAAGGTAAAGTAGACAAGGTAGCTTTTCGTTAGGTAACATAACAAGGTAGAAACTTTCTTGAAATAGGATTTGTGTGGACTGTAATAAAATTCAAAAGAATGCATTGAACGAAGAAAAGTTTGAATTAATAATACGGATATACGTGCAGTTTTTGCGTCCTAAAACTTTTTATACGACTTACCATGGAAACTTTTTTATAAAAACAAACAAACAAACAAAAAAGAGTTTTCATAATTCAGTGCATCCAATTAATAACTAATTATGAGTGATAGCCTTTTAAGTTTGTGATGTAATATTGTAAAGAAATTACGCACTATACAAATTTTCAAAACACAAAATATAGCAATCTACATTAACAGGCTCTTAAACATTTCTTCAAATCTGATTTTCTGGATTTAGAGATTTTAATAAAATTTACAAGAGTGGATTAATGTAAAAAATAGTTTAAAACTTTTAGTGATAGTCTTTCTGGACTTCAAGCAATTTTTGACCTACGGACAAAACACCCTCTCATACTGGAAATTAAAATCAAACTTCACCAACTGTACAAAAAGTTACCCTTGGCCGCGTCACTGCACACATTGGTATCGCAGGCAATGAGTTGGAGGACAGCCTTGCAAAAGAAGCCACCAAACGCCAATCAATAGACTTCTCTCTTCCGGTACCGCCATCTTTTATTCGCAGAGAACTCAAATCTAAAATACTCCCCAACTGGCAAATCTACTGGGACACCTCCACAAAAGGTAGACACACTTACAACCTAATTCCAAAAGTTTCCAGAGAGCTACTTAACCTCACTCCCTATACAAGTTCTTTCTTATCCGGGCATGGCCCGTTTAAAAATTACCTCTTCAAATTTAAAATTTCACGAACCAATGTGTGCGAGTGCGGCGATAGTGGTACCCCCATGCATTATTACTTCTCCTGCCCACTGACTGTTGCTTGGCATCTTAGACCTGCTCCTTCTATCCCACCCCCTTCTTGGCTGCTGAACATCATTAAGCGTCCCATCTTAACACATAAACTTTCAGAAATTTACAAATTACTAACAGTCCTATCTAACATAACTTAATAATTAAAAGCAGTTTTCTTTCTCCATAAATTAATAATAATAACTCGCTTATTTTAGTCATTAACGTAATCATTCCATCATTTTTTATCTGCTAAGCTTTCTACATTTAGCTATTTTGCAGCTTAATTGTTTCTCTCATCCGCAAGTAATGTTCTCTTCCTAGCAGGGGCTGAGTCCCCATTAATTAATTTATTCTTATCGGGAACCGCAAGTTTGGTCAGCAAGCAACGTATCGTCACTTCTAACACGAAGTGCATCCAGCCTCCATCCAGTGTGAGGGTTTCAGTGCAATTGTGTGGCGCTCCTTGTCGCGTGGGAATCTCACACTGGCACCTCCACATCTCAAGTGCCGTCATTTACGAACTGTACAATTGGTACAGTCTTACCTAAGAACTGCACCCTTCTACTAAATTAGCGGACTGTACAACTGGTGCAGGCGCACCTGTGAACCTCGTTGTCTGTCGCTCCTTGTCGCGTAGGAAAGCCGGTTCCAGCGACAGACCCTGTATTAATTTTTTTTTGTCTTTAGTTCCTGCCACTTGTCGCGTGGGGCTTTGCGCGACAGGACCAGCCATTGGCGAAGTCTGTACTGCCACGTTTAATCCCTGCGTGCCGGGGAGCTAGCCGGGGAAGACATTAAACGCTCAACGGCTGGGTTCGCCCTCAGCCGACTGGTCTTCCTCAGGCATTAAATTAAATTAAATAAATAATAGTAGTAATAAAAATGTCATTTTTGGGGTCCTAACTCGGGATCATCAAGAAACAACCATTATTAGACAAACAGTCAGTACATTCAATTGATAGATAGTTATGAATAGATATATAAATAAGTATATTCCTAGTAGCCAAACAACATTAAACAAATACTGATTGAATTGACTATATATTGATCAATATTGCCGATATTGGTATGAAATATTGCCCCCCATTTGGTATGTTATATTTTGCTAATATTGGACAAACATTGGCAAGATATGTTTTGCTATTTCATTGTCAATATATGTAATATAAAATCAAATTTTCTGCAATATTGACTTTTCACTGGAAATATTACCAATAAAACGTCAAAATATTTAAAATAGCAGCATACCATTGCATGATACACATTGCATTGTGCTTTGGCAAGTATTATTTCCAACTTAAAGCCGTAATTGAAAAAAAAAATGTTGGTAAATTGAGTATTTCATTGGCGGAATTTCTAAAGAAATATTGGACTCCAACATAACCAATATAATCAATATTTGCTTGTTACTAGGAATATGTCGTCACATCTGAGTAACTTCTTTCTTTTTTTAGGGTTTCGTTCATCTCACGAAACCCTATTCGTCCCACTACGTTGTCTGTCCGCCACAGAGCCGGTTCTCAGAAACTATATAACTTACAGACTTGAAATGTTGTGTACTTCTAGCTGAATACATACTATGAAGCTGAAAATCATAAAATTAAAAAAAATCGTATTCTTTTTTGTTTTGGAGATTAAAAAAAAAATCTAACAGCATTTTCTATTAAATTTAATCATATGAGTTTGAGGAACGTATTGAATCAAGAAAATAACCCGATTATGGAAATATTGGCATTATTTAGCATTTTGAAGGTCTCTATACAACATGTTTAATTTTGAAATGTTTTTTTTTTAATATCGCATTTAGTCCACATGACAGATATTATTATGACAAAGTATAATAGCGGCCTTTGCCCGCTATCGGACCGGTTCAGATTTTCGAAAAAAACGAGAAAAATAGACAGGTAAATTTTTACTTAATAAAAAACATGATTTTTTTTTTGAAAAGAAATTTATTTGAATTTATTAAAGAAAGGATAAAGTGTTTTGAAAGGAATATTAAACGAAACCCTTTGTGCGATCTTCGATCACACTTACCCACTTGTTTTTACTTGATTTGTATAAGATCGCTAACTCGACATAATTTACTAACAAACAGCTGAATTTCTAACTATTTTCAAATAAATATCGAAGATTTGTGATAAAAGTTCATTTTATTAAGCAACAATAACGGAATTCCTTCCCATGTGTCAAGATTAAGAATGACGACAAATGAGACATCACTCCTCTAGGTTACAAAGAACTTAACCCCCCTTGTTACTCTGAGAGAGTTTCTTTAGCTGTATCTTTGTTGAAAGAATGTTTCTTTTCTGCTCTAAATCTTTCCAATTTATTGTTGTTGCACCTCCTTAACAAAGTCTGTTGAGTTGAGGACTTTGGAGGATTGCAACAAATGTCTGTGTGAGTGTTATTGGGCTACTATTCTAAGCATTTTCCTTATTTTCTAATAACAAAGAAGTAATTTGGAGAAGTTTTATAATAGCTATAGGTATTTAAAGACTGTACTTTTTGCAAATATATAAACATAATATAATATCAAAAGGGAGCTAATTAGCTATGAAATTCTTTGCAAGGCCAATCTTCAATTTGAACGTTATGGTGTTTTGTTTCATATAATTCAGTAACTTTTACTAGGTCATAAAACTGTGAACTTCATGTGTATAGTATCTTTTGGTGTATATTGCGACAGTTTCGTGCACTTAAAAAGACCAACAAATTCATATTTTATTTTTAACTGTACACGACCATTGTATTAATTAAAAATCTTTCAGTGTTTAGGCTTATATAAGTGTATAACTGTTCGTGTTTTAATGTGTACATATATGAATTATTATTAATTTCTTAAAATATTTTCTGATAGTTATTTTTGGTTTTTCTATGCATTATTACATGTGATAGTTTATAATTCTGAAAACTGCTATAACATGCCTCAATACTTTTGAAAAATCTCTAAAAGAATAAAGAAAAAAGTGATTCACGTGGAGTTTTTCCGAATTATTACTACTAAAGAAAATTTCCAAATAATCCAGGTGCAGATCTCTCATCTGGAATTGGTTCAAAATTAAGAGACCAACTCTACTGGACGAGGATTGTGAGTGCTTAAGCCATTTGGTAGGCCTCCCCATCTAGCTGACTCTCTTGAATTTACACAAAAATTTCTGCTGTTATAAGAAATCTTCTGTATTTTATTTTATATTGTAATGTGACTATTGCATTGCTTTGCACGAATGAATGTATAATGTTATATCTTCTATCACTTATTTATGTCTCATTTTCAGATTTTATTTACGTACCAGGTTACAAGATAAACCTTCTAATTTTTAAACTATTTCTTTTTTCTTTTTTTCTGCACTTGACAGAGTAAACAAGTTGGAAATTGCACGTTAAACGTGACAAATGAGGTGCGATTGTACTATAACTAGTTTTACAATGTAAAAAAAAAACATTGTTATTATTTCAGTGAAATGAATTATATCGTCTGTTATACGAAATGAGCATGCCTTTTCTCTTATTATGTATGCCACGTTTACAGATGCAGTTTGTTTTCGACACCAGACAGCGCTGCAAACTTCACCATGGAGATCTTGCTTTGTGAATGATTAACTCCATGGTTTAATATTTTTATGACTCACGATGAACGAATCTCTTGTGTTTATTTACTTTAATGGATTGAGACTGGGCTGTCATCCGATTTTCATCAGAAGTATTCTCAGAATCTATACATATTTGAATGTAACTCATCTCTCAAACAAACAATTTTTTTGAACAATCTTTCTAAAAAAGTAACTTTTATGCAATTTTATTAGAAAAAATAATTTTGAATAAAAATGGCTGCCTGGCATATGAAAAAAGAAGTGGTATTTGTTTTTCTTAGTCACATGACTTGCGCTTTAATTATATAGTTTACGTATGATAGGATTTAATATAATGAAGAAAACTTTTATTAATATATTTTTAAGTTTTGATTCGATTTTCATAAAATTTGAACTGATTGGACAAAATTCTGATATATATTAAATTTTAAACCATTCGGTTGAGTTGTTTTTGCGCTGTTATATGCGGACGGATGAACCAGACGACAAATATATATGCTACGTATTTATATAATTACGAACGCACCTAAAAATAGGCACTCACTTCACATTTAGTCATTATCTTACAGCAAGATCGAAGGCCGGCATTCGACTCTAGCCAGACTTGGTAATTTTTAATCTGGGTTATGTAATAAACCCAGCTCACGAATATCTAAACTGTTTTGGAGGACTTTGCACTTACAACCAAATATTGATCAAATTACAGCATTCTTTTTCTTAAACAAATATTGGATATAAAAAGGAGTATGAGTGTTTTTCGAAATGATCAATTTGAAAGCAAAGTTTACAGTATCTCGTTGTTCATCAATCTTCTGTGTAAAGTAAATAGATAATGAAAAATTAGTGGTGCTGCAACTTGGAGATGAAGCAACATTTTGTCACTCTTCATGAACAAGCTACACCATAATATCTATTATACATATATTAACACTAGAAAAGTAACTCAATGAAAACAACCTTCTGTCTTTTCATCTATATCATTCATTCACCTTCACCTGCAATTGTTTATGCCTCTACCCTTCTACAATCTATAAGGTGGCCATAATTAAACTGACGGTATTCAGAGTGTTCTGTAGCGCGATCTAAATGCGAGAATGGCTCCAAATTTTGTAGGAAGATTAAACAAGACGGGGGACGAAGGATTCCGCGAAAAAAAAATTAGTTTCAAAAGTAACCGCCAGTGGAATATGTGGCGCTGTGTATTCGAAAAAGAGAGTTTCAAAAAATGAAGAATCAATACTGAAATAAAATTACCCTTTTATTTGACGAAAATAGCAATTTAATCCAAGCTCAAAATGGTAACAGTTTATAAAAAGCTAAAAATTTACATATACACTGCTAAAGTTTCTTTATCTGCAATTTCACTTACAGAGCCCCAAAGAAAGCAACAGCAGAAGAAGAAGTTCTGTATTCAAATTTCACGTTACATCTTTTGGCCCAGTGCAGCTTGTTCGGCTTTAAAAGGTAATGTGCTACTGTTAGAAGCAATTTCATTGAAAGTTATCTTTCATAATGTCTCCTTCTTTAGTCGAGCAAGCTCTACTAGTCAAATTCTTTTACCACAACCAGTGCAATGCGCCAGCCGCTCTTCGTGCTTTTAGAAACCACAAAAAATGCGTAAAAGTAACGCTCCTTTGTCAGTTAATGGTTTAAAAGCAATGGTTGAGAAGTTCGAGAAAACAGGTTCTCTAAATATTCAGTCAGGCAGAGGACGAAAACCCGTATCACAGGATACAATCGAAGAAGTGACAACGGTGATTGTCGACAGAGCACCAGAAATTATTGCTACCACTTCCAGCGCTCGTTGGATAGTTCGGAATCGGGATATGCCTTACTGTACGGTATGGAAAATCCTACGAAAGATGATCCACTTCTATCCGTACAAAATCAGACGTGTACAAGAGTTGCGTCACACCGACCATGATAAGCGATTAACTTTTGTTCTCACTTTTCTTGCCAGAATGGAGTTGGACGATGCTTGGCCCTGGAAAATCTTATGGGGAGACGAGGCATACTTTTACCTGAATGGAACTGTAAATACCCAGAACTGCCAAATTTGAGATAACAAGTCAACAAGAGCATTCAAGGAAATTTCTTTGCATTCACCAAAGATAACTGTTTGGTGTGGTTTCACAGCAGATATGATCATAGGTCCATTCTTCTATGAGAACATTACTCCGACAGGTCCTGTAACTTGTTCTGTTACCAGAGACAAAAATCGCCAAATGCTAAACAACTTTGTTATTCCGGCACTTCAGCAAAGACAGTGCCTGGAGAAAATCATTTTCATGCAAGATGGAGCCCCTCCACATATTGCTTTGCGGGTACAGTATCTGCTACGACAGAAATTCACAACAGAAAGAGTCATTAGCCGCTGTTTTCCAACTGCATGGCCACCTCGGTCCCCTGATCTTACACCCTGCGACTTTTGACTATGGGGTTACCTAAAGTCCAAGGTCTATCACGGAGGTGTCCAGGAACTGGCTACGTTGAAGGATAAAATATCGCGAACTGTACGGGAGATTCCTGTAGACATGTTATTCTCTACTGTTGTAAATGCTGTGCACAGAATGCAATATGTGGTCCACAAAAACGGCGGCCACATCGAACCTGAGTTGGATGTTCTAAATAAACGGTAATTTTATTTCAGTATTGATTCTTCTTTTTTTTAAACTCTCTTTTCGAATAAACAGCGCCACATATTCCCCTGGCGGTGACTTTTGGAACTAATTATTTTTTTCACGGAATCCTTCGTTGTTTAATCTTCCTACAAAATTTGGCGCCATTCTCGCAATTAGATCGCGCTACAGAACACTCTGGGTACCGTCAGTTTAATTATGGCCACCTTGTATCTTAAATTGCGGTTATACATCTTACTTCCAAGTTATACTTTTCACATCTCAGAAGGATCGCTGTAGATATTCATATCCTGAGCAATATTTCTATTATTTATAAATTAGTACCTTGGTTTTTATACAGAGAATTTTTTATATATCCTAATTTGTATATTTATTTTAATACAATAGACAAAATCTTAAAAAAGGAAAATGAGTTAAGAAATATTGACTGGTCTTCTCTTTGTAAAAGAGACATACTAACAGTGGAGATATATAAGGTAAAACGCAAACAGAATGTCATGATTTGCATATTAACTCGTATGTCTACATTTTAAAAACAATATACAGTGTAACTCTGAAGAACTAGAATTTTTTATCAGAGAGCAGGAAATTGTTTACTTTTACTTCTTGATCGAAATATACGTTTGCTTTTAAAGCAAATTGAATAATCTACAGATTTTTAAATATCTATGTTTCGCATAAATGAAAATTTACCCATTTAAATAAATGCTTACAGCATACAAATTTTTTTCAATTTACGAATCTGTAATATAACTTCACCAGTAACATAAATCCTATTTTAAATTAAAAATCGAATGTTTACGTAAGAATACTTCATGTTGTCACGATTTGTAGCTACACTAACCACCTGCACTTGTTTATACAAAAATCCGTATGTATGAAATAGGCCAATGACTCATATTAAAACCAAGCAAAATTTCCTGTTTGATAATCCAACAGTAAAGTAAAAAAATAAAAATATCTTGAGGTATCACGTTGGATTTTAATAAAGTTATAAAATATAGAACGTTAAAAAGACAGTTCAGAAGCAATCATATTCTGAAAGAATTATTAAAGTATGTGAATAAGGTGTGAAAAGTGTGTTTCTTCCACAATTTCAGAAAAAATCAAGTCAAAAGCAAGTTATCTAGTTTATTTCAAATTGGAAAAAAAGTGTCTCATATAGTCTTGTTTTTAAAAAATGTTTTTAAACAGACATATTCAATTTCTGTTTCATTAAAAATAGTTGTATTTATAGTTATAATAATAAGACACTGAAATGTGAAATAGAATAAAGGGAAACTGAAATGTAGATTATAAATGTAGAATATATAGCTGTAATTTGTTTTAAAAGATTTCGAAGAAATATGTTTTCAAATTTTAATACTGTAATGGAAACGAATTTTAAAAAAGACTACACGAATAAAAAAGTAACAAACTTTCCAATTTAATAATTCAACAGTAACTAAAATAAACAAATAAATTATCTTGAAGCAACAAGTCTATTTTAGAATAAAATCAAAAATAGAAGAATGGAGAAGAAGATTGTTTAGCATCAAGATTTCGAAATAAATTTTGAATAATGTGGAAAAGATTTTCTTTGCTTTCTAAAATGTTATAAAAATTTACCTATGGTACCCACAGGACAGGCGTAGACGCGTTCCCCTTCGTGACCTAGACTATTGGGAAGGCTGCACCGATCACGGAAAATTTTAAAGCGATTTTCTTTAATTGAAAAAATCGACCAGCGGATACAGGTCGGCTGGTACGTTTAATGCATCGGACGACCGCGGTGGCTTCGAGGTAACTCATTGCTCACAAAATGAGCTCTCCAAGTCGCATGCAATATTTCTGATATGTTTAAAATCAAAATAAAAAGTAAATTAAAATAATAAAATAAAAAAAAATTTAAATCAACATTCCCCTTTTTAAATAATTTTAAGCAGACTTTAAAAAATTATTTTGAACTAAAAATAGATATATTAATACGAAAGTGAAATATGGAATATAATAATGAAAAACTGTTTAAAACGTAGCTCTATAATAGAGCTATTAAAAACATTTTGCATAATTTGGTTTCTGAATTTCCAAATTGTAATTAAGTCCCACATGGAAAATAACTTTTAAAAAAAATCGAGCAAACTATCTTGTTTAATAACTTGCAACAGTGCAGTACAACAGTAAAGAAAAAAATACCCTAGGGTAGTAAGTAAATTTAAAATAAAATTATCTGATATATTCTTATTGAAAATAATTTTAAGCATACATAGTAAGTATCCCTTTAACTAAAATAGTTAAAGTTATATTTAGTTTAATAAGAAACTGAAACGTGGAATAAAATAATGGAACGGTTGAAGAATGGAATAATATAAAACTGAAATGTAGGAAATGTAATTCTGAATTCAACTTTCTAAAAATGTTTTGCATAAATGTGTTTCTGAATTTCAACTATGTAATTAAAACCAAATGGGAAAATGACATAAGGAAAAAAATCTAGCAAACTATCTTATTTAATAACTTGCAACAGTGCAGTACAAGAGTAAAGAAAAAAATACCCTGGGGTAGTACGTAAATTTTAAATAAAATTATAAAAAAAAGAAAGAAGAACTCCTGTTTAGAATAAAATCCGAATAAAATAGTGAAATATGTGTAAACTATATATATTTTTTCAATTTCAGAAAAATTAAAGTTGCATGCAATTTTTCCGTTTAGTTTCAAATCAAAATAAAAGTTGTATCTGATATACTCTTTTTGAAAATAATTTTAAACATACGTAGTAAGTATCTCTAACTAAAAAAAGTTGAAGTTATATTTACTTCAATATGATACTGGAACGTGGAATTAAATAATGAAACGGTGGTAGAATGGAATAAAGTAAAACTGAAAAGAAGAAAATATAATTCTGAATTCAACTTTCTAAAAATGTTTTGCATATATGTGTTTCTGAATTTCAACTATGTAATTAAAACCAAATGGGAAAATGGCTTAAGGAAAAACGAATTAACCATTGGAAAAACCTGTTAAGATTCGGGAAAAGAAATTTTCCACATTTATTATTTTCTCTTATTTATTTACTTTTCCATTCGATTTAATTTTTTAGTGGGTCTTTCCCTTCAAAATTTTAGAAAATTCAAAAATACCTTGGTGTTCTACGGAAATGTAAAATAAACTTACAAGAAAAATGAAAGAAAAACTCCTGTTTAGAATAAAATCCGAATAAAATATTGAAATATGTGGAAACTATATATATTTTTTCAATTTCAGAAAAATTAAAGTTGCATGCAATTTTTTCGTTTAGTTTCAAATAAAAATAAAAATTGTATCAGATATACTCTTTTTGAAAATAATTTTATACATACGTAGTAAATATCTCTTTAAATAAAAATATTTGAAGTTATATTTACTTCAATATGAAACTGAAATGTGGAATAAAAGAATGAAACGGTGGAAGAATGGAATAAAGTAAAACTGAAGTGAAGAAAATGTAATTCTGAATTCAACTTTCTAAAAATGTTTTGCATAAATGTGTTTCTGAATTTCAACTATGTAATTAAAACCGAATGGGATAATGACATAAGTAAAAACGAATTAACCATTGGAAAAACCTGTTAAGATTCTTGAAAATAATTTTTCCACATTCATTATTTTTACTTATTTATTTACTTTTATATTCTATTAAATCTTTTTAGCGTCACTTGTCTTACAAAATTTAAAAACATTTCAAATCACACATCAATTTCTTATACTGTATTGCAGCGGTTCCTATATTTTATTGTTATGCGACCCGTCTTAGTGTTCGAAAATGTTTCGGGATTCATCTAATATGTAGCTGTATAGAGCTTTTTGTATAATTATCCAATGAAAAAGACGAACTTTCATACAAATATGTGTACACAGTAGAAGTGGAATATTATAAAACGTATATGTATTTTACTACGTACGAATTAATTTGCTTATTAATGAATATATTATACAAATAGAGTTTAAAAGTCAAAGAGACTTATTACATTGTTTTAAACCATCGAAAGAGCCTAAATTAGTGTTTAAAACTTGTTGTATATAGCCTCAAGACTCTCATTATAAAAATTTAATAAAACACTGTATTTTGATGAGGTTTTTATAGATATTTGTTTCACATTACTTCTGTAAAGATGAAACACATTGTGTTCGTTATATTATCAGTTAAAATACATAATACATTTTTGAAGACCTCACCAATCGTTCCTTTACTCAACAAAACGTTGCACACACCTCATAGTTTGGTAACCGCTGCTCTATTTAAAAAATATTTTTAACAAGTATATTAAATCTATCTTTAACTAAAAGGCGTTGTACTTAAACATATCTTAATGATTAACTAAAATATAGAATAGAACAATGATAAACTCTAATGCAGAAAATACACTGCACAAAACAATTAGGGGAGCACATGGTTTCAACGAAATTACGCAAATATTTACACCTGTAAGTAAAGTAAAATAAAACATCCATAATCTAAAGTATAGCAGAAAAACAGAAAAAGAAAATTTCATATGCAAGTTTATGACGCCAAAAACCAGACAAAGGAGATAAGGGCAGAAATCGGGATTTTACAGAAACGTCAGTTTCACTGTCTCAGTTGTGAAATTCAATTCCTCAGCTTTTATTTTGAGAAAATATGATATGAATATGTCACAACAACGTGATTTACCAGAATGCATGGCTTGAGGTGTTATCAGGAGACTTGAATCACGGCGCAGGCAAACACAACGATGTGTAGCGGATGCTGTTGGATTCGCAAGAAGTGTCATTGCAAAGCTGTGGAATCGATTCCAAAAAAACAGGGAATATTAGACGTTGCCAAAGCAAGGTCGACCACGTGCTCCCATGGCAACTGATGACCGATATATTGTGGAAATAGCTTGTCGGGACAAAACAGGCAATGCCACTCAGCCAAGACTGTTGCTCTTGGCAGCAAGACAAAAGGTGTCCAGCCAAATACTCCGAAATAGGCTTCATCAGAGTGGTTTCTATTCACGTAGGCCACCGGTATGCATTCCATTGACCTCAAGTAGCTGTGCGTCCCGAAGAAGGCAGGCTGCTGAACATCGAGATTGGAGACAACGTGATCGGAGTCAGGTGCTGTTTACAAACGGATACAGATTCAGTCTGGAGTGTGACACTCGACATGTTTTGGTATGGAGGGTAAGAGTCACTCGAAATAACCGCACATTTGTTCATGAAAACTCATATTTCAGATGAGGTGGGTTGATGGTATAGGATGGAATCAGCGTAGTTGGACGTATGGACCTGTGTATCATTCGGAATGGCACTTTGACGGCCAAAAGGTGTGGCGATGAGATACTGAGACCTCATATCTTACCTTACGCTGTAGCCTTTGTTTTCATGCACGATAATGCCAGACCAAATACAGCTCATCTTGTGGAGAACATGCTTGAAGCTGAAACAATACAGCATATGTAATGGCCAGCGAGTTCTACTGACCTGAATCCAATCGAGCATATTTGGGCATATTCGGACGACGCATTGTAGCGAGACCAAGACTTCGTTTTACTATCTGGGACATGGAGATAGCAATTCTTCAGGAGTGGAATATATTCCCCAAATTCTTATCAATAACCTCACCGCATCCATGGAAAAGAAGTGTTCAGCAGTCTTTGCTGTTCAAGGGGACCACACGTTATATTAAACGTCTTGCATCATTTCTAAACAATGCTTTTTTTGTCATTTACATATAACCAAATTGTTGCTCTAAACCGTCTTTTCTTGTTCTTTCCTTCGTTTCAAAGAATTAAAGGTCCGTTACAATTTTCTTTGCGTTTTTTTTCTGTATTCCGCATCGATACATGTGTACTTTCCATTTTATACCCATGCATGGCTGTTTCGCAAGGTTATCTTCATGTTTTTGCTTGCTCCCCTAATTGTTTTGAGCAGTGTATAATTATTAATTTTATTTTATTTTTTAATAAAATTTATAGAAATGTGATTTTTAAATTTCAACCATGTAATTAAAATTGAAACCTAAAGCCTCTCAGTCAATTAAATAATAAAAGTTAATTACAAATTAGAAATAAAATGCTATGTTTTAAGTACCAAACATATGATCAATATATTGCTTCCAGTTTCGATAAATTTGGAATTTTTGATGATTCCTGTTTCTCAAGTTGATGCACCACTAAAGCCAATGGTCAATCAGCGAGGTAAAATATACTGCGGTGCGACGATGAATGGAAATTAATGTTGTTAGATGTTCAGTTTCAAAACAGATTGCTAGAAGAAAACAACCCTTATATTTTAAGAGAAGAATAGCCCAGGCTTAGAAATTTTTATGAGAAGAAGAATGGAACAATGTAGGTAACTTCTTGCATTAACTAATTGCGATGCAACTTAACATCTATTAGAACGGTAAACGACTTGCAAGGCAATACGGAGCCATTGAAATAAAAATATTTATTTGTAGTAAAAAACTACATAATAATAAGAAAAGTATAAGATATTAATAAAAATTTTAAATAAATTATATTAAATAGCTTAAGTAGTTTAACAATTTAAAATTAAATAAATAAAAGAAGAAACATGAAAAAATATTACATTAGTTCCAAAAATGACAGACAAAATACTACCGAGGATCCGAACTCATCTCATAAACAAGTTGGAAATTGTTTCACATTGAACTAGTTTCACAATGTAAAAAAATAATCCTTATTAATTCAGTGAAAGGAATTATATCGTCTGCTATGAGCAAAATGAGCATGCCTTTTTATTATTATTATTATTACGTATGCCACGTTTACAAATGCGAAATTTTTTTCTACACCAGACAGCAATGTAAAATTCACCATGGAGATCTTGCTTTGCGAATGATTACGTCCATGGTTTAATATTTTTATGACTCATAATGACCGAATCTCCTGTGTTTATTTACTCTAATGGATTGAGATATTTGGATGTTAACGTAATGTTCACTGAAAGTTATCTTAGGATCTATACATTTTTTTATGTAACCCATCTCTCAAACAAACACTTTTTTTCAACGATCTTTCTAAAAATGTAACTTATATGCAATTTTATTCAAAAAAATAATTTTGAATAAAAATGGCCGCCTAGCATATGAAAAAAGAAGTGGTTTGCCCGTATTTTTTTCCCTCAGTTACATGACTCGCGCTTTTATTATATAGATTACGTACGATAGGATTTAATAGAATAAAGAAAATTTTCATTAGTATCTTTTTAACACTTTCCAACCTAGTTGAAAAGTGTTTATGACTTCGGTTTGTCTGGCCGGATGGCCGTCTCACAGTGTGGTATTTCACTGAAAAAGCTGGCCAAAAGTCAAAATTTTAAATCTCATATTTAGTTGTTCATTTTCTGGTTGGTATAAGTGCACTATCCTGTGCATATGATAACGAATTCATTTCGTTCTATAGACTCTCCAATCGTCTGGTATTCCACTTGGAATTCATGTCTTGTGCAAGTCTCTTTTTATGCTTTTGGTGCATGTATCTTTTTATCGAAATTCTAAAATACTATTCTTAGACGAATTTCAGAAACATTTTATGGTTTTCAAAGACGAAGGTGTATACTCCCTTTTACATAAATATTTTTGAAATCATAATGAATTTTCATATATGATATTCACATTTGAAACCATAGCTTTTTTAGGTTAAATATTTTAGATAAAACGGTAATTCTAATAGGGAGTTAAACTAAGTTCAACAAGAACTCTTGTGTTTTCATAATGTATATATTGTCTAATTAAAATATATGAAATAAAATTTACCCCCTTTTGCCCCCCTTTTATTTTATAACTAAAACAAAATTGAAAAAAAAATTGAAAAAAAAATTTTTTTAGTTCATTAAACTTTTTAATTTATTAAACTGTTTTCATTTAATATATCCCGTAGTTTATTTCTCCCTATTGACGACTCTTTAATGCGCAGACCTCAAATCTGCAAATTGAAGTGAAAAAAAAACTTTTGTTTATTGTTTAAGTTGTTCGATGTGTTCTTTTATAGTAAGAAGTGTTTTGATCGTATAATGATAACGTTCACTGAATGATTCTATGTAAATAATGTTACATTTTTGTTTTGTACCAAGTGTTCATTTTAAGTAAATTTTGTTGTGTTTTGTCTAAAATGGTGTTGTCATTTTGAAAAATATATTTTTGATCAAACATAAGAAATGGTGTTTTGTACTCACTAACGAGGTAAGAGAGTTTTGTATTATTAAGAAGAAATGTACTAGATATATTATTTTTTTATTCAATATGGAAACAATAATTAAAAATATCAAGAAAATATATGTGTGATGTAATAAAGCAGTGTGACATTAGAAAAACAAAACAAAAAATGTAAGTTTCTAGAAAATAAACTTGTCCAAATTACGAAATGTCCAGAAAATGAAATACACTTTTCCCGTTATAAATTAAAGTATTTCAAACATCATTATATACAGAAATGGGCTTCTTCGCGATTCACTGAACAACGTTTTCGAGAAAACAATGAGGAATGGCTGAAAAGAATGCTTTATTTACCTACCTGGACGATAGAGAAATCCGGTCGTCCAGCAAAATAATTTAAATATTGTAGTGGAAGAAGTAAGAGCCATAAAATCGAACAAATAAGATCTCAAATAAGCCACGAACATTTGAAATATGCAGCTCAAATGAGCGAAAGAACTACTGGACATGCAGATGTCGCAAAAATTATTAAAGACTTTACAGCCATCTTAACTTGGGCAACAAAAAAGCACAAAATATTAACTTTGGCTGAGACAACAAACCTAAGTACATTGAAGTTATCACCGACAGAGGTTTTAACCATGTTTGTTGCAGCAGATCTCATATACAATCAATATAATATCATCCGAACTCCTAATAAAAATTATATCGTTGCTATACACTTCTTCAGAGAGCTAAGAGCAATGTTACCCAAGAGATATTACAAGTACTGGAAACATGGCAGATGTAAAACTTTACACTACACAAAGACTGTGTAAATAGTACATAGAACATGTTTTCACATCTGCGAGTGAAATAGAATAAAAAAATTTAGAACTCTTCTGCAAATGGGGTTGTGACGGCTCCCAACAACATATGTTCAAACAAAAGTTTGAAAACTCCTTTGAGTGTGACTCAAACATTTTCCAAGGTTCTTTAGTTCCTTTGAAATTAATAAGTAACATAAATAAATTTCAAAAATTATGGTGGCAGAACGCTGTACATTCATCTCCACGTTTTTGTCGTCGTATACGAATAAGATTCACTTATGAAGATAAAGACATACTCCAAGAGGAAGTAAAATACATTGAAGAGCAAGCACGAAATTTAATAAACACAGAGTTACTCACAGCTTATGGCATACTACAAGTTCAGTACAGATTAATGGTTACTACGGTCAATGCTAAACTTTGCAATGCTATTACTAGCACCATATCCACGATGCGATACTATATTCATAAACAATCATTCAAAGATTTTATTAAGTTAGAAATAGTTTAAAATATTGACCCTGATTTTTTGAAATTCAGTCTCTCAATACTCTATCGTAGGATCAAATTTTTCGAGTCAGTTCTACATCTTACTTATAAGCTTCCATTAAAAAAAATGACAAGTAAGAAGTGATAAGGAGAAATAGATTGTCAGTCAAAGAAAATATTCAATTCACGAGAAGTTTAAAATGGAGATGGAATTACATGTAGGTACAGTAGAACAATTATTCGAACTCCGACTATCCGAATCGCTGATTATTCGAATCGCTTTCAGCATTTCAGAAAAAAAAAATTAAGACGGAAACGTACTGCGATTCGCAAAATAATGATTTTGTCTACGCACGCTATTGTCCTTCCCTCCGCGAATCCAGTGTAGGCGCAGCGCGAACATTATTGGGATGATGAGTCACCGTCTCATAGTGCAGTTCGATTATTGGCTGTCGTCCGTCGACATGTGGCAGGCCCGGCCAACCTGGGTTTCACATACTAAATGATGATGAACTTTGAAAGCGTGAGCGAAGAAAGTGTCGAGGAAGAAGATGACCTTAATGTCGAAGTTGAAGCAGAGACGAGACCATCAGCTAGTGAAACATTTGCCGGCCTTGAAAATGCGTTGAAGTGGATGGAGCGTCAGCCTGAGTGTGACCACATGCAACTTCTCACTGTCAAGCGGGTGCGCGACTTAGCTGCCCGAAAACGGATGAAGACTGCCAAACTGCTTACTTTGACCGAGATTTTCAGCAAGCAATGACTTTCAATTACAGTATGGTACGTACATACTGTACCAATGTACATCACTTCTAAGTACTCTTAACATGTAAAAGTGTTGCATTTTCATTTAATTATTTAAAAGATCTTTTTCTTTAAAAATAGTTTTTTTTCCCATTTTCAACATACATAGAGTAATTAAATAAAATAGACCCTTTTTTTGGAAAAATCCAATTATCTGAATTTTTGATTATCCGAATGTGGTCCGGTCCCAATTGATTCGGATAATTGGAGTTCTACTGTATTGAGAAAGCCGATTTCGTAAACACCAATGACAGAAACACCTCAAGAAGGTTTTTCTCAGATACAGAAACAGCAGCTAAAATTACATGAACTGACATAAAAATAATCCGAATCATAAAAACTAGTCTAGAATTGTTATCTAGTAATTATAAAATAGATACAAAAAAATTTAAGTATTTGCGAATGATATATCTAACCATTATGTAAATCATTACGGTTGGCCCCCAATGTCACACACATTATACAAAATTTTGAGTAATGGAGCTACCATTACAGGTCATGCATTGCTCCCAATCGGGCAGTTATAAGAGGTAGTGGCTGACGCCCGCAACAAACATTTCCGTTCCTATAGGCAAAAACCTTCAAGAAAAGTCTTGCGCCTAGAATGCTATTAATGTGTGCTCGATCGCCTACTTTTGAATTCCGATCCTTGTTTAAGTTGTAATATGCGAAAAAACTCCACAAAAGGTAAAATTTTCTGCAGAAGCATTAATTGCAAGAATCTAGTGTTTCAAGTGATTCTGAAGAGGATGATGTTGAAGACTATGATAAAAAGAATGCTGGTCAATAGGACATTAATTTGTTACACATATTTGCGTAAATTCTACGAAAAGTGGTTTGTTTTCAACGTAATAAGATATTTTACGTTTTCTTAAAACATTTTATCTACAATAGAATGCATAAAAGTTCTGAAATAATTTTGGCCAGGTTTTTCAGCAAAATACCACACTGTGCGTCTGCCGTCTGGCCGTCTGGCCGTCTGGCCGTGCTCTAACTCCCGTAAATATGCTCGGATTGCTCTGCAGTTTTTATATGTTATTGTTGTTAGCTGTAGCATGTTCCCTAATTCAACGGAAGTGTGTAGCACTTATAGTTTTTTTACAGGGACACTCAAAAGAATTCCGTTATATTGCGGGGTATGGGGAAAAATCGTTTGCGGTTTATTTAAATAATGTTTCACTATTTTAAAGGCATTGAAATTTATATATGTCACGAAGGTGCATTAGAAGAAGCTTAATATGGAATAGGGTGTGCATAGCACTTATAGTTACTTTACAGGGACAGTCAAAAGAATTCCGTTACATTACGTCTATGGAGAAAAATCGTCTGCGGTTTATTTAAATAATGTTTCACTATTTTAAACGCATTGAAATTTATATATATATCACTAAGGTGCATTACAAGAGGCTTACTACAGAATAGTGTGTGTATAGCAGTCATCGTTCATTTACAGGGACACACAAAATAATTCTCTACTGTCTGTTAACAATAATTCCTGGAAGTGCGTTTTAAGTTACTAAACGCGATTTTAATTTTAACTCGCTTTTTGTATATTACGTGGTGTGTATAAATTCTGTAGATCCTATACAGGGAAGCACAAAAGTTCGGGAACACATTTCCGTTTATGGACAGAAACTCCAGAGGGAGAATTTTAAACTGTGCAACGCGTTTCCTAACGGAACTAATATTTAGCATCCTATGTAGTATATATACAAATATAGATCCTATACCGGCTGAATAAATGTATTCGGATATTTTTCCGAATATTGTATATGTTGGAAATTCCTGAAATTATGTTTTTAAATATGTTACGCGTTTTACAAATGGTTTACTTAGATGTTATCTTTTAGCTTATTAAACGGTATGATTTGTAAAATTATTTTGGAAGCGTTGGAAAGTGTTACATAATCTATGCTCGACGCATGATCTTTCGTTCTTATTAAGTTTTAATTCGATTTTCATAAAACTTGAAATGACTCGACAAAATTCTACATAGATAATGTATATTAAATTTCAAACCATTCACTTGGGTGGTTTTTGGGTTGTTATATGCGGAAAGACGGACGGACGGACAGACAGACAGACGGACGGACCAGAGGACGACTATAGGTGCTACGTATTTATATAATTACGAACGCACCTAAAAAAAGAATATTTACAGAGACAATACGTTTAAATATAAGCGATACAAATGCTACCAGAGAAGTTCAACTAAATATATATTTATAAGAAAAAATATAAAGGACACAACAGATAGAGAAAACTTAAGTTTAAGTGGAGGGAGAGAAAAACTCAGTGTTCATCATCAATCAATATAGCATACTTAGGACGTTTGCGATTAGCGAAGTCTTTATTCGATTGGCGAAGTCTTGCGATTAGCGACATTTTAGTGTGGCAATTCTGCTATTATTTCATTAGAGATATTATAAACAGTTTCATAGAAATTTTTTGAGAGCTGACTGATACATTTTTTGAGAGAAGTAGTACAGAGATTTCTATGAATAGTAGTATTCCTGAGGTAACGATAAGCGTTTCTGATTATACTAAGATTTTTGTTATAAGCTCTATAGAGGTAACTCATATTAGTTTTGCTTGCAAAGCCCCAGATTGGACAAGCATAATTGGATAAGACCCAGATTGGACAAGAGCGAATACACGCATTATACAGAATTACTTTAATTTTAATAGACAGGGTGTTTCTTTTGAGTAGAGGAGAGAGAGATTTTGAAATGCCAGCGTCTTTACATATTAACTAATTGTTTACTAAAAATTACATTAATATAATATTTTATATTGTCTAAGAAGTGAAAAATACTTACACAATAACAATTTTTTCAACTCTTAAAAGCCTCTGATTCAAAACTTAGTTCATCTGTTAGAGGGTGATGAAATTGACCGCATCACATTCGAACAGTGGATATAAGAAGGATAATTCAAATTCGGATGAGCATGTTATAGACCCTAATTAGCTGTACATATTTTAGTTCAGATATGAATAGAGGTGAGAGAGATTTTGAAATGCCAGGAACTTTGCCTGCTAACTTATTTTTTACTAAAAATTAAATTAATATAATATTTTATATTGTCTAAAAGGTGGAAAATACTTACGCAACTTTTGGAAGAATCTGATTCAAAACTTAGTTCATCTGTTGGAGGTTGACGATACTAACGACATCACATTCGAACATTGGTATAAGAAGGAAAATTCAAATTCGGATATGCATGTTATTGAACCTAATTAACTGTAAATATTTCAGTTCAGATATAGAGAGTTAAATGTAGATAAAGCATCAAAATTCCGAAATATTATCTCAAAGCCACTTCCAATTTCGATTAGAAATTTAAAAAAAAAAAAATCTTTAAAAAGACAAAAGATATATATACACTGTATCTTATCTTTCACATTTTAATTTTACCCAATTAGAAGCATTTCTTTTATTTAGTTAGATTTTATTAAGATGTCCAGTATTATAAAAGAATGAATACTTATGATTTTTTTTTCTTTTTACATTCTGGATGATGAAAGACTCCTTTTCAATATTTCAGGCATTTTTTTTTTCCGACGACATTTCGAAAATGTTGCTAATTGAACTAACCAATATTTCAATGTGAAATAAGAAAATTCCGGCATAAGAATTAAAGCTATTTTTGCTATCAATTTAATCATTGGATGCGTATCATTTTCTCGATTGTGAACGTACTGGCAAGCAGAATATAATTTTCTTTCGGGATCTGACATTATTTCACGAGATAGACGTTTGTCTTTGAGAAATGTTTTCACGTTGTCAACATATAGAAACCCACTAAAACTTATAGAATAACTTTATATTATTCAACCCGTTATTGACACTTTAAAAAAAGTATCCAGGAAATCCAAACCAGGAAAGTTTACCAGAAAATCATGGAACAAGTTCCATAACTGAACAAATGATACCATTTACTGGTCGTTGTTCAGTTAAACAATATGTAAAAAACAAACCTCAAACTTTTGTTCTTAAGATTTTTTTTTTGTGTGAGTTGTCAGTCTTAGTAATGGATTTCGAAATATATCAATTAGATCGAACTTTGTTGAATAGTAAAGAACTTGGATTTGGATCATCAGTCATGCTGATATTGGTTCTCAGCATTTTCGTTGGATCGATATTCACTACATTGGTTTTGTTAGAGTAGTTAAATGAATTGAACATTTACAGAACAGGAAATATTATGGCTAATCACGTTAGCGATTTAAATTTAGTTAATGCAGATAAAATTAATCACGGTCTATGTAAAGAACACGTTTCATCAGACAAAAATTAATGATTGTAGAATGGAAGGATAGCAATAAAGTTATCGTGACATCTAATTCTTGCGGTGCTGAACCAATAGAAAAAGTTAAACCTTGGTAAAAAAAAAAAAAATAAACATGAAAATATTAATACCATGCGTTTTAGTAGAAAAAAATATAATCACTGCACGGGTGACGCAGATGTTTGTGATTAATCAAATGTAATGCTACAGAACATGATTTCATCAAACAAAATGAACTTGGAACGCAAATATTAGTTTTTTTTTATTGAATTTTAATTGTTGTTTTAATTGCGCTCAGTAATAAATGTTCACTGAAAAATATGATGAGTTTAAACATAGTCCTTAAACTCCAGAAATACACGAAAAATTCATTACGTATATATTTAGATATTTATCACAACATATAAAAATGAAAGTGTCCGGTACTTTTTGGCAATGTAATGTATTTGCATTTCATTACTTATTACTTATACTTAAAAAAAAATGAACGAACATAGTAAGAAATACTTCAACTTTATTTTGCTTTTTATTGTAACCGAATATATACAAAGATTGTCACAAAGTAAAATCTTAATATGAGCTTCGCCTGCTAAAACACAGAGCCAGACAGCATTGATACCTTATATTTTACTTAAATTTCTGCCATTTTATCGTCAAATTATTCAATATCATTCTTTAATCTTCTATATTAATTTGGAAGATATAGCAATCATTTAAAGAAGAAATTAGATTTAAAATGTTTAACGAATAATTAAAAATTGAAACATATTCATACAAGAAATATAAAAAAGGCTTTAACCAACTTTCTTTTGGTTTTATTGTCACAGAATGTGTATAAACAAATCTAAGATTACATTTTGGCACGAAATGTGGCTGCTTGGAAATAACTGGAGAGCATCTATATTTATATTTTAATGAAATTTATATTTTATCCAAATCTCAGCTCTTATATTGTCAAACAATTCAATCTCATTCTTCTTTATTAATTTGCAAAATATAGCAACCATTTAATGAAAATATTTTACATATGTTCCCTTCGAAATGTAAACAAAATGAAAGATTTTGAAATGCACTTTTATTTTTATTTTAAAATTCCAACTTCCTTTTGGTTTTTATTGTAACCGAATGTGTACAAACAAATCTAAAGAACATATTGACATCAATTGTGACTGCTTAAAAAGAACTGGAGAGCACCGAAAGTAATATTTTAATAAAATTTATATTTTGCCCAAAATTTCATCCATATATTGTCAAATAATTCAATCACATTTTTCTGTAATAATTTGCAAGATATAGCAATCATTTATTGAAAATATTTTATATATTTTCTTTGAAATGTAAACTAAAAAAAAATATTTAGAAATGCACTTTTATTTTTAAGAAAAATGGAAAGAAATATTCCAACTTCCTTTTGGTTTTTATAGCAACCGAATGTGTACAAACAAATCTAAGGTAACATCTTGACATGAATTTCGCCTGCTAAGAAGGGACTACAGCGCATCGATTACACAGAGCTTCTTGATGTGAAGTTTAGGGGAGGGGAGTAATAGGGTCGTGCGCCACCCTTCCTCAGTATTGTAACAGATGGTAGGACTGTAAAAGATTTCGTCCGGCTGTCAAAAGGATAGAAATAATCAAAAATCTTATAAACATATGATGATAATTGTACGAAATCCAAGTCACGTTTGTGTAATAAAAACATTTCGCTGAAGGAAAAAAGAAGACTTGAAATAATAATTCGTTACCACAAAGCAATTTTTGTTTATGGATAAATTTTAATGTTATTAGAAAAAATAGGGCTTATTATTTAGTTTTGAAGTACCACTTTAAACAATCAGGGGTTTTATTTTATTAAAAAGATTGTTAATTGACTTTTTTTAAAAATTCATTTGTAAGTTAAATTTAAAAACATAATATGAAAATTATTAATGATAGTTCTTCTTATAGAATTTTGTGTGTTTTAAGTATTTGTTTTTCACGGCATTTTTAATCACATAGCACACAAGAAACACACAAACACAATAAATGCTCTGTTTTGTTCAACAAGTGCATAATTGTGAAAATATATTTAAACTTAACCCTTAAGTCGCTTCGACATTTTTTTTAAAATATGTATATACGCTAAAAAAAGCCTGGGACTTATCGAAGGGGATTACGGGTTAAAAGCGGTAAGCATATATAAATCTAAGATTATAATAATCCAAAATTGTCATTTATCAAACATATCTGTTTACTGAATATTTCTTCTATATCATAGACATATAAATTGTTGTATAACAACGTCCCCCCTCCAATAAATAAATAAAAAATAGTATCTCATATAATACTTTTAAGTGAGTCAGTTATATATAGTAATGTTTTATAGCATCAGTCATAATGAAAATTGCAAAAATACCAAAACACGTTTGCATAATAAACAGATCCATAAAAAAATCTTAATAAAATCAATTGTTATTTATGCAATATCTTTTTCGAAAAATTAGGTCTAATTTTCACGTTTAATTAGAAAGTACTGTTTGGTGGTTGTATTTGATTCTTTAAATTCGTTTGCAAATTACATTCTAAAACATAATGTAAAAATATTTATATTTGTTTTGATTTTAAGTGAAAAAAATTTCTGTTTTCAGTATGGGTTTTAACAGCGTGTTTAAAACAAGAAATGCAATTATGATAGTTTTTACTGAGATATTGTCTAGGAGTCGAAGTGATCACTTTTCGGGCTACCATTATTTACGAACAATACTTTAGCTTTAAGCTTTAGCTTTTTCTTGCAAATAGTATACAAAAGTATCAAAATGATTGTTCTTTGGAAATAGTGCTATCCAAATAAGTAATCGTACCGGCATTTGCAGTAAGTGCATAATTATATCAATATTGCATATAATGACAAATGTTATTGTTTAAAAGAATGCAGCCATAGATAAATCCAGTTTTTTGATAAGTGTAAGCTGCCTTTGTAAAATATCTTTGCTTATAGAATATTTCTTTTATATGATAAACTTCTAAATTGATATTTAATAAAATCCCCCAAAAAGTATCTCATAGGGTGATTACTGCGCCAGTAGATGATAAGTTAAGGTTTCAGAGTTCTGCATCTTTGCAGCACAAGATAGAAATTCAAATGTGTTGCAAAGTTGAAGCCTTTCCAACATATTAAGAGTGAGAAATGCTAGACTAGATGCCGTCCGGGTAGCTCAAATGGTAGAGGATTTGTGCGTGATACCAAGGGTTCCGGGTTCGTTCCCCAGTCTCGACAGTTTTGCACTCTGTTGGTTGTACGCTGTATAGTAAGTGATAATTCACATCTTTTGTTATATTCATTAATTTCCAGCGGGATTTTAGCTATGCTAAAATATTTAATTAGATAAAATTCGGGATAAACTTTTCTTTAAATTATCTAAATATTAATCATCATATTGTTTTTAATTAAACTATTCTTCTAAATACAAAACGCAACTATTATAAATATTGCATATTAGACAGCATTTATTTAGGAGATAATTTGTGCCGTTACATCAACTTTAATTTTATTTATATCCTCAGACAAAAATTATAAAGTATATTTATTTCAAATAATGTTAACTCATTCTTTAAAAAGAGAAAAAAAAAGAACAAAATTATCCAAGAACAGTAATTTTTAACCGAATACTCCCTTTATTGCTGGCTTTATAGCACGAATTTACTAAAAACAAATCACTACCATTAATCCTTTTGATATTTTAAAAAGATCTCTAACCCATTACATTATTTGCACATTCTTTAAATCTTAAGAATTTCTCAAATTAAATTGATTCTTTTAGAAATATGGGGATAATAACATGAATTCTTACCAAAGTGTAAGAATCAAATGAAGAAAAATTAGAATATTATTTATTATAATAGATGGTAATTTAGATTTATGATCATACCACACATTGTTACAAGTTGTTTAAACGAGACATATTTAGGATAATTTATATCACAAATATTGTTAGGGAATAAATATGTATTTCACGCACTATAATTTATTTTTATGGAGTTGTTCTAAGTGAATTTATGATAGATATACAAATTAGATAGATTTATGTTTTGATATTTATTAAAAGATCTCCGCTTTCTAATTTACTTTAACGTTTCCTTCCAATTTAAATTAAAATATATTTTTCGTATTTTATAAAATTAAATTTTGTGTATAGAAATGTAAGTTTTTTTATTTTAAATTTATTAGTTTCTTGCTTTATTCAATAATATTTGTTTTTGAAAAGAATAAAATACAAAAAAGCTATTTAAAATATTTATATATGATTAAACTGCATTGCAGATTAATAAATAAGTAGTGAATCTAAAACAAATATGAAACATATATTTTCCTGAGCGAAATAATTTTAAGGAAATGATTTTTTTTCGACCGTTTAACTCACCAGTTTAATCTAATAGATTACAATTCATATTTATTGCTTTGAAAAAAAAAA
Source organism: Maratus michaelseni (assembly GCA_963931845.1). NCBI lineage: Eukaryota > Metazoa > Arthropoda > Arachnida > Araneae > Salticidae > Maratus > Maratus michaelseni. Next base: position 294,409,291 of record OZ007589.1, on the reverse strand, counting down.
AAAAAAAAAAAAAAAAAAAAAAAAAAAAAAAAAAAAAAAAAAAAAAGGAAATATAATAATTCCGGTAATCAGTAAAATTGTAAAATAATGTATTTTATGTTGTTTTTAATACATGGGGTATAATACATAATTTTATTTTTCATTTTAAAGTATTTTAAGTCCTGAATTGACCGCTGTTAACGAACGACCAAATAGAAAGAGAGTACAATAGATTTTTACGGGTTTTAGAATTTCTACAGATTGTCGAGTATTATTTTTTTTGTAATAAATACTGTTTGTAATATCCCATATCTACACACTTGTCATAAAAGGCTTTTTCCGAACAAATTCCGGTACTTTTATGTTAGCCGGGCGCCAGTGATATATATATATATAGTGTATATACATATGTACATATGTATTATATATAAATGTACGTGTGTGTGTGTGTGTGTGTGTGTGTGTGTGTGTGTGTGCATATGTATATATATCACTAGCGCCTGGATAACTTAAAAGTACCCAAATTCCTATAACTGGATTTTTCAGCTGCACCATATTAGTTTTATATACGGGATGAAAGAAAATTGTATAAAGCCCTTTTACATTCAAGGAGATAAGAAAACATCCTTCCGAATTCAATGTGTTGTAAGTCATCAATCATTTGCTAATAACTGAAAAAATGCAGAATAAATATAAGAGCGGTTTATAGAGATTTTATGAAATACAGAATTTTCACAATTTGGAGAGATATCACACAAATTATCTGAAACAATGTTTTGGAATTTCAGATCATTTTTCCGAAATTGGTTTTATACCCAAATTGGTCTATACGGTTTATTGGTTTTATATGGATATGGAAGTTTTGTATGTGGACAAACAAGATATATAGACAGATAATAAAATGTTTTTTTTAAATTTCTTTGATTATATCTAACATCATACAAGCATTTGCTGAGATCGTGAAAAGTAGTTTTGTGAAAAAGTATTTTTAAAAGTATTTTATACAAATTATTTGGATAGTCTACGAACATGTCTACCATATCTATAAATTTGCCATTCCATATTCATATATTTTCAAAAGTCTTCTAAACTAGTTGTCGATGATCTTATTATTTGTAACAAAAGTGAGCAAATCTTTATAGTTAGCGATGTATTTTTTGCTTTATGGAAAGTTACTTTAATAAAAAAAATCTTTTGCATATGCATTCCTTTGCTTTGCATCCTGTATGTCTCATTTTCTGCTATGTCTATACTTGTAGACCGGGTGGTATCTGTAAAAACATCACTACATTGAGTTCATGCAAATTTTAATTTTGCAGTAATAGTTATCGATGCAAAGATACACTCTTAAAAATTTGCATCAAACTGTCCAGTCATTCGACCGTTTTTACAGAAAACGGTCATATTTTACTGTAAGTTAACTCTATTGTGACTATAATATGGGCAGTAATATGGTCAGAACAGAGTTAAATTACGGTTACGGAACCGTTTTTTATAGAAACGGTCAAATGACTGGACAGTTTGCTGCAAATTTTTAAAAGTGTGCGAAAACCGATTTCAAAGCTTTTCTTGATGCTTTTTACACGTAAGGTTGACGACATCAGGTTCGTTCTCGTCAGGCTTAACTAAAATCTCAATAGTTTATAAAGGAAATTGTTTTGAATAATTAGAACTCGATTAGAATATTAAAATGAAAACGGTCTGCCACTGATATTATGGTGGATACATCGGCAAGGCGAAATAAAACAGAACAGACAAATAGTTAATCACTAATAGATGCGTTTCAACACTCTAAAAACGACATTTTCAAAACTGAGTTAAAAATACTCAAATCTGAGTATGTCGCATAGTCAAAATGACTGCGAATCAAAATTAATCGAGTTTGAAACATGTATATACTCATTTCTGAAACCATGCACACACTCAAGAATAAAACATCATGTGCTCATATTTGAGTGTCTCCATGTTTCAAAAATGAGTATTAACTGACTTCTATGTGCTCATTTTTGAGTATGTCCATGTTTCAAAAATGAATTTGAGCTGATCCTAATCATTTTTGAGTATGTGTATGTTTCAAAAATGTGTATGAACTACCTCTATTTGCTCAGTTTTCAGTATGTCCATGTTTCAATATTCTGAGTATTTTTGATATTTCAGAATTGAAAGCATTGGGTCATCATATTTGAAATAAAAAGGTCTCATAACAAAATGAAAACAACGATTTACTCAGATTTGAAAGTGTCATTTTTCTCAGTGAAGCATACGGGTAATTTTTAACACTTTCCAATATAATTAAAACTATTTATCAATTTTATTCGTCTGTTAATCTGTTTGACTGTTTGTTTGTTCGTCCGTTCTCTAACTTCTGTAAACAGATTTGTATTGCCAAAAAGTCGATATATGTTAATGAGGTTTACCATAGAATGGTTCCTATTCAAGATCCAGAATCTAATATTTAATATTTATTTACAGGACTGATCAAGACACTTGGGGAAAATTGTGGTATATTGATGATAGTTTAAAGTACAAAGGGTATTTTCAACTATATTATGCGTTTCCTATATTTCTTATTTAGATATCTCTTAATGTATGAAAAGATAAAGTTTCTCAACAATATTCTGAAACTCCAAAAAGCGTTATTTTTTTCTGTAATATGATACTGATGTAAACAGTTGTAACACTGGAAAAATATAGCCATTAATTATTTGGACATTTTTAATAGCGTAATTCAAACGAAATTCATAATCATACCTCTACTTATAAAATCAAAATATTCTGCGTAGCAAACTTTCTTTTATTTAAAAATAAAACTTATGATAAAAATAATTTAAAATAAAAATAATAGATATTCCATATACTTTTATTTTGAAACCACTAATTTTAAATGTTTTGTTTTCTTACTTTTATATAAAAAAGAAATATATATCATGTGCGTGTAATCACTAATTTTTATTTACATACTTAGTGATCCACTCGGCGTTGCACGGTCGCTTAAAAAATAGCTCGAAACGCGAAAAAACTCTAAAATTCGCTGCACGAATTCTGAAGAAACTTTGCTGCAAGGAGAAAAAAAAAAAATACTATATTGGGCTAGAAGATTGAAACTGGATTCCTTTTAATAATGTTGAAAAGTTGCAGCGAATCGCGAGAAAACTCTAAAAGTCTCGGAAATTTATTTCAAAAGTCTCAGAGGACAAAGTTTACTATTGCACTAAAATATTAAAACTGGATTTCTTTTATGAAACTGAAAAAATCGCCGTCAAACACGAAAAACCTCTAAATATGGCAAAAGTTCAAAAATCCCTGTATGCGTTCCAAATAAACTTTATTGCAAAATGAACAAAATTTACAATAAAGCTTAAAACCATATTGTTTTTATTAATATGGAAAAATCGTCGCGAAACTATTAAAAAAATCCGCTACAAACCTCATAAAAAATTGCAAAAAAAAAAAAATTCGAAAGACGACAAAATTTATTACAGTGCACTAAAACATTGTAACCGAAATTCTTTAATGAACGCAAAAATCGAAGCGAAACGCTAAAAATTGCATTAAAACCGCGGAAGACAAAATGTACTAAATTACGTTAAAAGTTGGAAACTCTTTTTACTAATGTAGAAAAATCGCCAGAAAACGCGAAAAAAACCCTCTAAAAATCGCAAAACAAATTTCGCTAATAATTCAAAATCCGCTATACGAGTTCCGAATAAACTCTATTTAAAAGAGAACAACATTTACAATGAAAGTACAATGAAAGTAAAGTTTGTACTAAAAAGTTAAAACCAAATTATTTTTCTCAATGTGGAAAAATCGCCGCGATACAAAAATAAAGTAATATAACAATAAACTCCCTAAAATCACATAAAAAATTGCTAGAAATTCAAAAATCGTAGAAGACAAAATTTACTACAGTGAGCTATTAAAATATTATAACCTGAATTCTTGAGTGTCAAAAATCGACGCAAAACGCGAAAAAACGAAAAAAATCACTTTGAAAATCGCCGAAGGCAAAATTTACTATATTAGACTAAATGATCGAAACTGAATTATTTTTACGAATGTGAAAAATTCGTCGCAGAGCACAAAAAAAATCTAAAAATAGCTTTGAAAATCCCATCAAAATGCGCAAAAACTTCAGAAATCGTGGAGGACATAATTTACTATATTAGATTGAAACCGTAATTATTTCACGAATGTAAATAAAAAAACGCTGCGAAACGTTAAAAATCGTTAAAAATCACAATAAAACTTGCTAAAAATTCAAAAATCGAGGATGGTAAAAGTTACTATATTAGCCTAAGAGAGGACAAAAAAGTAGTTTATGTTTCATATACTGGAAACAGTAAACTAATAGTGAAAAATTATCGAGAAAAGAAAAATAAATAAAAACCGCACAAAATGTTTCGAATAAACTTTATTGAAAATAAGACAAAATTTACTATAGTAGACAAAGATATTATAACAGGAATTCTTTCACAAATAAGCAAAATCGCTGTGAACCGTGAGAAAACGCTAAAAATCAAATGAAAATCGCTAAAAATTACAAATTTACAGAGGACAAAATTTACTATACTGAACTAAACCATTGTGACAGGAATTATTCTGCGAATGTCAAAAAATCGCCGCAGAACGCGAAAAATGGATAAGAGTCGCCAAAAATTTCAATAAAATCGCTTAAAATTCAAAAGCGGGGAGGACAACACTTACTCGATTAGGCTAAAAATTTGAAACCAATTTATTTTACTAATATGAAAAAATCATCTAGCGAAAAAAAAAAAAAAGAAAAAAACTAAAAATTGCATAAAAATTTAAAAAATCGCTGTACGAATTCCAAATAAACACTACTGAAAAGAAGACAAAATTTACTATATTGGGTTAAAAGAATGGAACCACATTCCTTTTAATAATGTGGAAAACTCGCTGGAAAACGTGGAAAAAACTAAAAATCACATAAAGAATTAAAGAAAATCTATTAAAAAATAACATAAGATCGACCTTCGAGGTGCGTAACTACACACATAGAAGCACCTTCCTACCGAATTTTGTGACTCAGCGTTCTGTGGTCTCTTCAGAACACAGTTGACAGGCACATTCTCTCTCTCACACACACTGACACACAAAAATATTTCCTTATTATTATGGATTTATATATATCTATCTATCTATATTATAAAGGCCAAACGTGTCCGTGCGTAATACATACGTCATTTTGCGAATGGCAACAGTTTACCAGGAAATTTCGGTTTTGTGATTTTTGCTATTGCAATTTTTTTAATTTCTAAACATAGCACATTTTAAATTTTTACACCGTTAAATAGGGAAAAAATCTACTTTGAAATGCAATTTGTTTGAAAACTGTATCTTAATTCGCTGATTTATTATGGCTTTAAATTAAAAAAAAAATGGTATTTTTCACTTTTTTCGTGTTTAATGGTTGCCATTGGTAATTTTTCTTCCCCTCTTGGCGACCGCCTATTATCGTTGATTAAAGAATTGAAATTAGTATTATTAGTTAAAATTTAATACAGACACGTTGAAAAGTAAAAAGAAAAAACACTTCTACTGATTTTATATAAAACGCAAAATAATAATATTAATAATAATAAACGTTTTGATGAGCGATAATTTTATAAATCAAAATAATTTAATTTAAAAACCAAAGGAATGTTTGTGATACATAAAAATATTTTTCATTATAAAAATTGCAACTCAAAACAATATTTGGCTTTTTATCGTTTGCGCCAAGATTATCACGTTCAAAAATCAATTTATGGTAAAGTTTCGCTTGCTGTTTTAAATGAAAATTCTATGGTTTATTTTAGGACTGACAAAACATTTTTACTTAATGAGTTTTTAAAATGATGAGATCATATAATATGGTTGCGTTAGCTGTTCCATATTCTGAGATCTCAGCTTTGTTATTAGATCAAGGTAGAATAGCATATTCAAAATTCAAGATACCGCTGAATTTGAACAAAACATCTACGTGTGCCATGAGTAAACAATCTGACCTTACTGAATTAATAAGAGAAACGAAGTTCATAGTCTAGGATGAAGCTCCCTTGATGAGTAAATTAGTGTTTGAATGTGTAGACCGTATGGTTAAAGACATAAAAAACAATGATTCGGTATTTGTTAGAATAGTAATTGTATTTGCTGGCAACGTTAGACGAATTTTGCCTTGATTCAAACATATAGAATAAAATCATTTTATTAAATTTTGATAATCGGGTCCGTGTCAAGAGAGAGTTACACATAAATGATGTTGTCAATAATAGGGTTTATTAATAATAAAAATCTATATTATAAACCAACACATGTCTGATTATTGCTGAAGTCATTTTTATGGTAGCAACGAACTGACTAATAAATTACGCTTTCATTGCATCTTTTTTAACTTCTAAATATCGCACAATTTCAATTTCTACACCGTCGAATCTAAAAAAAAAAAAAAAAAAAAAAAAAAAAAAAAAAAAATGCAATTTCTTTGAAAACTATTTGATGATTAATTCATATTAATATTTGATGACTAATTTACTGATTTTATGATTTATGGAATACTTTCCAAGCTTGAATTAATTTTAAATCTATCACGTGCAGTCTGATTGCTAAAGACTAATCCGTTTGCATTTAAAACAATATAAATAGATCCGCATTTATAATACCGGATAATATTACAGAACGAAAATAAAATTTCATCAAAATATAACTATAAAAATAATATAATTTAAATAAAATGCAAATTTAGCAGACATGTTCTCGGACCACGCGCCTAAGCAGTTGAAATTTTCAGAATAAAAATCCTGCAGTAACAGCGAAATCTTGGACTCCTGGCATGCGGTTAATACAAAAGTATCGCTTTATTAAATATCGAATTTTTATTTGAATATATTATTGATATTTTATTTATAAAAATTCTTTACGTTGTTATTAAATATGAAAAATCTGTTAGAATTAGAAAAAAATGGTTTTCGCCTATGTTCTGTAACCCGGGAAGCCCGGGTTCGATTCCCTAGTTTAATTAAAAGAAATATTTTATATTCTAATTAAATCGAGTTAATTAGTAGATGTATGATTATGACATTATTTAACAATAATACTGTTAAATATATATCACAAAAATTGTAGAATTTGTTTTTCAGTATTAAGACTTAATTTGAATTCACATAAAAGACAGAAAATCTAAATACGATATCTAAATCAGCAAATTAGAAAACGCATAATACAATTTAAAATACTCATTAATTACTGCCCGTATGCGGTAATGTACTCGGATTCTTTCGAGCACCTCTGTATATAATATAAAAGTTCATGAACACCATATCACAAACCAAAATTTAATTAATCTTGAAATGCTCCCGTAAAATCGACCAAAAGAAATTGACTAGTCCGCGGTACCCGCCAAGATATTATTGAAACAGATAATTTTTATTGCAATATGTTAATCAAATTATATTTAATGCAGGTATTTTAAATACTGAATTAGTGAGTTTTTAGTTGAATCTGAGAAGACTGGACCAAATGTCACCCTTCATATGTAAAACATGCCAATATATGTAAAAGTAGCAAATAAAACCTTTGTGCAAGAATATAAAAAGATATGCGGTGGTATTCTTTCTTTTAATACCAATATATGGGTTGCCAGACACTCGTTTTTCGCATGTTTTGGGACAACTATTACTATAAAAATTAAAACTGTCGTGGATTTAATAAGATGATATCATTTACAGCAGCCGGCCACTCTACAGTAAGAACTAAAATCTCCTAACTGCACCCATCTGCAAACCATTCAAATACGGTGACCGTCACAATTCTTGCACGTTATAGTGTTAGAATTTTGACAGGCATATAGTACAAATTTTAAATAGCAAAATATTATGCAACCTTTTTGCTAATATTTCAATACCGTTTCCACCAGTATGGGCATGATTTAAATTTCTTTGTGAAAATTCTTTCTTTCAGCTTTCTTTAAAAATACATTGATAATTTATTTTCTAGGAAATTACATAACATTTTCTTTCGATTCGTATTTTTCGAAGTGATATCGATGGCGTATACTTATTTACAGTTACAATTATTTATATTTTATTTGACGGAATTACGTAAATACAAACCTGTTTTTTTTTTTTTTTTACGATGCTGATGGATTCACGTTTTGTTTTACCAAAATGTTTCACATTTTCTCTAAACATGGAATCGATGAAATCATTTCTCGCTTCAAAAAGTAGGGCGTTAGATCATTTTAACGAGACTTAGGTAATTGTGTATTATTACAATTATTCAAGCCATCAATTATCAATAAAACATGCTTGCAAAAATGCTTCGTTAAATGAATTTTCGTTGCTCTGTTTACAATTTATGTTGCATAGCTTCACTTAAACAAAAGCTGTAGCCGTAGTGGTTTGCTAGTATGCTATACATTTTGAACGTATCATATAAAAAATGAGTTTTCGTATTACAAATTTGCATTTCAGACTTAAAAGTTACCTATAAATATAACACATTTAAAGAAAAAATAATGGAATTCAGCATCTGAATTGAAAAAAAAAACCCTCTATATTTAAATAAATCATATTAATTTACTATGCTGCTCGTTAACATTGCAATTAGAATCACTGCAGTCAAGATAAAACTTTGATTAATTCCAGTTAAACTACATTTTTAAAAAATTTGTAGTGTACTGGATAACAGATAATAATATCGTAAAACTGCCACCTGCCCTTCTTGCTGACTATACGTAAGGTGCTGCGAATAATGTATGATAAGTCATACTTACCTGATGAATAACGTTCAAGGAAAATTCGAAAAAAAAAAACCCGTTGACGTTGTATTCGGAACACAGTATCGGTTACTCAACAGTCAATGGCAAATAAAATAAATGCGCATTTTAGCCGTTTTTTTCAGTTAAATAATTAGATTTAAGGGGAAAAAAAGGACTCCAAGGGGCGTGTTTTTTTTTATTTTGGTGTTTTAGGTGAACTGATGTTGTTGTCGGTGTTGTTGTTACGGGCGATAATCTACTCCAGAGGTATCGGCTGAGGAAAAGACTATCCTCCGAGCAGAGGTCTTTCCGGATTTACGCAAGCCTAGCAAGGTTTGAAGAAAACCACGTTTCATGCCATCCTTTATTGTTAAAAACAATAGAGGGCTGCAAGTGTCATATTATGCTCAACCTAAACCCGAAAGGATCAGGTTCTATAAGCCGTGTTTTTGGCCCATGAAATAAGACTAAAATTCGATTTTGTTATCATGACTTAAGTATTTCACTTTTTAATATTAGAAGCTTTATCCTGTAAGATTTCAACAATATTTTTTGCATTTTGTTCGTTTATACATAACTTACACAAGCCCAAAGTTCGTATTATTCGTAGTTTTTGATGAAAAATACGCAATTTCTCCTAATTTTACCTCGATTTTTAATATATTTTTTAATATTTTACTCTGAGCTCAGCTTTGCAACACTTTTATCTTTACATATATTGTACATTTTGATGTATTTTATAATATATGTAATGTAAAGAAGAAAGTGTTGCACGATTGCGCTTATATAAATAATTGAGATAAAATTAGGAGAAATTGCGTATTTTTGATCAAAAACTACGAATAATACGAACTCTGAGCTTGTGTAAGTCATATAAATCCAAACGAAATGAAAAACTAATGTTGAAATCGTACAGGATAAACCTTCTAATATTAAAAGTGAAATAATTAAGTCAGTATAACAAAATTGAGGTTTAGTCTATTTTATGGGCCAAAACACGGCTTATGGACCCTGATCCTTTCTGTTTGAAATCAATGGGAAACCTGACGCATTTCAACCCAATACCGACCCGAAATCTGAAATGGAAGAAAATCAATGCATATTTTAATGCAATTTTGAAAGAAAATACCCTTTAATTGTATCTCTATTACCAACTTTATATTTCATATTTAAAAAATTTTACTAGCAATAAATAAAAAACTGTGCTATAGGATTTTTTTTAAATACATTTACCAAAAAAGCGAAAATCTAGTTTTTAAATTCGAACTCAAGAAATTAATATGAAACAACAAATTGATATAGCATGTAGTAGGGTAGACCGGGGCACATTTACGCAGTGCACTTTTTCCGAAACGAGTTATAACTGGCGCGCCACCAGTCACGACAGATTGATGCTGCTCCCTAGCGGGTGTTCTCACAAGATTTTGAGCGTCAGTCGAGCTTTGGTCTAGCATGCGGAAAGGATAACATGTTTTCTGTCAAGGTGAGTAAATTTTGTGTTGAACTTATTGGAACTTATTGTGAACTAATAATACTTAGTTAAGGATAAACAAATACATGAACGTTAGCAGAATTTTATTCTTTTTTGAGAACTGTATTTGTATGAACAGAAATGTTATTAATTTCCGTTACACGTTAAAAATAATTCCAAACATGGCGACGGAGCACGTTTACGCATTGACATCGGGGTACCTTTACGCACGTTCTTACTGTACCTTTACGCACGTTCTTACTGTGATTACCAATCCAAAAAAGGACAAGACTGGGTTCAATGTCTTAGATGCAAAAGGTGGTCCCATGACAAGTGTGCAAAAGGAAATACTTTATTTATTTATTTTTTTTTTTTGTAAAAACTGTAACAGTGATGATGAATATGACTAAATAGTTTCTGTTTTTAACTAGCAACTCTATGTTTTCAGTTTAGCCTATAAAATGTTCTTTAATTAATTCACTTTAATTTTTTTTGTTTTTAAACAGTGTTTTAAGCTATAAATAAAACATCTCAATTTGATTAAATATTTATTTCTCTTACTCTTTGGTATCGCTTAGAATATGCGTAAACGTGCATCGTTCCCGGGGCAAGTTTACGCAAGTGACTTGGACTTAAAAGAAATTTTTTTTATGGTTAAAAACATATACAGGGCAACAACTGACTACACAAATTTTGACTTTATTAACTGCTTTATAAAACCACAATGTCTAAAGTTTCCTAAGTTAAAACATAAAAATTAGAAAATTCATTGAAAAAAATCCGCGTAAATGTGCCCCGGTCTACCCTATATAAATTAGAATTATTGCATTTGATGCTTTTTAATCCAAATTCCAAATTGTACTTCGTATTTTCCAGTCATTTATGTATGCATTTGTCTTTTTATGTAAACATTTAAAGAGGACGAATTCATTAAAAATATATTGGTTCCCGCAATTATTTATTTTAAAGACAATTGATTATATATATATATATATATATATATATATATATATATATATATATATATATATATATATATAAGTATATATATATATATTAATTGAATAATAACTAACATGTACACGAGTGTGTAGTAGAGTAAAAAAAAATATTTTTTTTCTGACTGACTGGTTGCAAGTTTTCTTGCCAAACAGTCAGTCGTTAATTAGTTAATGCACCTGTTAAAGAGTTAATGCACCTGTAAGTAAAATTTCACAATCCTGGCTTCCAAACTGTGGATTTGTACAGAAAGACAGACAAATTTTCATTTTTATATATTAGATTATATTAGTTAAGCACAAGTTTTAGTGAATTCTATTTAATATTTATTTTCATTTCAAATGTATTTTTAAAATCATTTCAGGAATAATGCGATAGGAATTCCCATATAAAGTGAGCCGATTACCTCTATCATAAAATTTAATCGTGGTAATAAATTTATTAATTAATCGGCAGCACTGTAAAATGTAATATGTGTGCGTAATATATTACTTGTATGCAGATTTGTATTTATAATATATACTGGGTGTCCCACATGAAGTTAGACAAGAAAAAAATTAGTTTTAGAAACAAGTACCAAGGGGAGATAAAACAATTAAATGTCATACCATCCATTCTTATCTCGTATATTAAAGGTTGTCACAGGAGAAGATTCAAATGCCCTCCTCGAGTTTGAAATACATATTACTGTACTTAATAAAATGAACAGCATTTCAGGGCTACCTTCTAGTGGACATCCTATATGTATATAGGTGTGTTTGTGTGGAAAAAAAGAGAAAGAAAGAAATGTATATATATGCTCATTTAAAAATACATTAATTGACTTTAATTCAAACGAGTATATGAACTTTTAAAATATCAGTTTATTTTCTAGAAACTTAAATGGTCAATCATAAAACATTTTCAAATTAAAACAATGAAACACATCTTTGAATACTTAGAGACCTCAATCTCTAGTCATCCGTCATAGAAATATATATTTCACAGAATTATTCCACATTGAGTGTCGTAACTTTGCTCCCACGTATGGTCGTTCCGACAGTGGTATTTCACGCTACCTGTAAATAGGTAGAAGACAGTTCCGGAGATTTAAAGCTGTCTTTTATTTGGATCCCATGGGGCAAGTGGGTAATATTAATGATATTTTCCTCTTTAGTGTTGAAAAGGGTATAAGCCTACATTGGAATGATAGTATCAAGATTTCTGTGTCAAAATGAAGATGAATCTGTGTAACCTTCGACAGGTTTAATAAAATCATAAAATTTGGACGTTCCGACAGTGGTGTTTCATGCTACCTGTAAATATGTAGAAGACATTCCCTGAGATTTAAAGCTGCCTTTTATTTGGATCCCATGGGGAAGATAGGTAATATTAATGATATTTTCCTCTTTAGTATTGAAAAGGGTGTAAGCTTATATTGGAATGGTAGTATTAAGATTTCTGTGTCAAACTGAAGATGAATCTGTGTAAACTTCGACAGGTTTAATAAAATCATAAAATTTGGTCGTTCCGACAATGGTGTTTCATGCTACCTGTAAATATGTAGAAGACATTCCCTGAGATTTAAAGCTGTCTTTTATTTGGATCCCATGGAGCAGGTAGGTAATATTAATTATATTTTCCTCTTTACTGTTGAAAAGGGTGTAAGCTTATATTGGAATGGTAGTATTAAGATTTCTGTGTCAAAATGAACATTAATCTGTGTAACCTTCGACAGGTTTAATAAAATCATAAAAGAAATCGTATTTAAACAAATATGTAGCACAGTTTGATTTTAAAGAGCTGTTTCATGTAGCGTTGTTCATGTGTGATTTTTATTCAACTAAAAATGCCATCCAAGCAACGCTCAAAAGTTTAATCTATACTAATATTATAAAGGAGTAATTCTTGTTTGTTTGTTTGTAGGGGGTAATCTCTGGAACTACCGAACCGATTTCAAAAGTGATGGTGGCAAATTGATGGTGACAACCCCTGCTCCAACATAGGCTATATTTTATGTCGGTGCCACTAACCCCAGGGAGTGCAGGAGCAAAAAACGTTCTAAAATTGCGATTTTTCAGTTATCACACTGGCTGTCAAGCCCTGAGAGCTTGGCAGCCGGTTCTGTATGTATGTATGTACGTACATAATACTTCATAGAAATATCCGTTTTCCTTCAAATTTTGTTTATAGGTTCACTGTGTTAAGTCGCTTCCCTGATTAGTTTTCGGGATTGATTGGTTAAGTATAAAAGGGGGGGAACAAGGGGCTAATTTCCCCCCCCCCCCTTAATTTATATAAATGGGTTTTTCATGCAGAATTATTCCGTTTTCCTTCAAATTTTGTTTATAGGTTCACTGAGTTAAGGCGCTTCCCTGATTAGTTTTCGGGATTGATTGGTCAAGTATAAAGGGGGGGGAACAAGGGTCTAATTCCCCACCCCCCTTAATTTATATAAATGGGTTTTTCATGCAGAATTATTCCGTTTCCCTTCAAATTTTGTTTATAGGTTCACTGAGTTAAGGCGCTTCCCTGATTAGTTTACGGGTTTGATTAGCTAAGTATAAAGGGGGGGGATCGGGGGGGGCTAATACCCCCCTTAATTTATATAAATGGGTTTTTCATGCAGAATTATTCCGTTTTCCTTCAAATTTTGTTTATAGGTTCATTGGGTTAAGACGCTTCCCTGATTACTTTTCGGGATTGATTGGTTAAGTATAAAGGGGGGGAACAAGGGGCTAATTCCCCCCCCCCTTAATTTATATAAATGGGTTTTTCATGCAGAATTATTCCGTTTTCCTTCAAATTTTGTTTATAGGTTCACTGTGTTAAGGCGCTTCCCTGATTAGTTTTCGGGATTGATTAGTTAATATAAAGGGGGGGGGGATCGGGGGGCTAATCCCCCCCCTTAATTTATATAAATGGGTTTTTCATGCAGAATTATTCCGTTTTCCTTCAAATTTTGTTTATAGGTTCATTGGGTTAAGACGCTTCCCTGATTACTTTTCGGGATTGATTGGTTAAGTATAAAGGGGGGAACGAGGTGCTAATCCCCCCCTTAATTTATATAAATGGGTTTTTCATGCTGAATTATTCCGTTTTCCTTCAAATTTTGTTTATAGGTTCACTGTGTTAAGGCGCTTGCATGATAATTTTCGGGATTGATTGGCTGAGTATAAAGGGGGGGCTAATCCTCCCTTAATTTATATTAATGGGTTTTTCATGCAGAATTATTCCGTTTTCCTTCAAATATTGTTTATAGGTTCACTGAGTTAAGGCGCTTCCCTGATTAGTTTTCGGGATTGATTAGTTAAGTATAAAGGGGGGATCGGGGGCTAATCCCCCCCCCCTAAATTTATATAAATGGGTTTTTCATGCAGAATTATTCCGTTTTCCTTCAAATTTTGTTTATAGGTTCACTGAGTTACGGCGATTCCCTGATTAGTTTTCGGGATTGATTAGTTAGGTATAAAGGGGTGTGATCGGAGGGCTAACCCCCCCCCCCCCTTAATTTATATAAATGGGTTTTTCATGCAGAATTATTCCGTTTTCCTTCAAATTTTGTTTATAGGTTCATTGGGTTAAGACGCTTCCATGATTACTTTTCGGGATTGATTGGTTAAGTATAAAGGGGGGAACGGGGGGATAATCCCCCCCTTAATTTATTTAAATGGGTTTTTCACGCAGAATTATTCCGTTTTCCTTCAAATTTTGTTTATAGATTCACTATGTTAAGGCGCTTCCCTGATTAGTTTTCAGGATTGATTGGTTAAGTATAAAGGTGGGGGAACGGGGGGATAATCCCCCCTTAATTTATATAAATGGGTTTTTCATGCAGAATTATTCTATTTGCTTCAAAATTTGTTTATAGGTTCATTGGGTTAAGACGCTTCCCTGATTAGTTTTCGGGATTGATTGATTAAGTATAAAGAGGGGGAACGGGGGCTAATACCCCCCTTAATTTATGCAAATGGGTTTTTCATGCAGACTTATCCCATTTCCTTCAAATTTCATTTATATGTTCACTGTGTTAAGGCGCATCCCTGATTAGTTTTCGGGATTGATTGGTTAAGTATGAAGGGGGGAACAAGGGGCTAATTCCCCCTTATCTATACTAATATATAAAGTAGTAAAGATTGTTTGTTTGTTTGTTTGTTTGTTTGTAGAGGGTAATCTCTGGAACCACTGAAGCGATTTTAAAAGTGATGGTGGCAAATTAATGGTGACAATTCCTGCTCCAACATAGGCTATATTTTATGTCGGTGCCACCACCCCCAGGGGGGTGCAGGAGCGAAAAACGTTCTAAAATTTCGATTTTTTGTATACTGAAGGAGATAGAAGCATCAAATTTGGTATGGTAGTTACTTATAACATGTAAATGCTCTCTAAGAATAAATTATAAAAACATTCGAAATTTAAAAGGGTGAGATGAGGAAGAAGCGTTCTAAAAACATTCTAAATTACAATTTCTATGGAATCTCTGAAACTACAGAACCGATTTCAAAAGTGATGGTGGCAAATGGATGGTGACAGTCCCTGCTCCAACATATGCTAAATTTTATGTCAGTGCTACTACCCGCAGAGGGTGCAGGAGCGAAAAACGTTCCAAAATTATGATATTTTCAATACTGAAGGAGTTAGGAACTTGACATTTTGTATGGTCGTTACTTACAAGATTTAAATGCTCTATAAGAACAAAGTCTAAAAAATTTCGAAATTTAAAAGGATCCAAGCAAACAATTTTCTAAAAACATTCTAAATTACAATTTCTATGGAATCTCTGGAACTACTAAAGCGATTTCAAAAGTGATGGTGGCAAATGGATGGTGACAATCCCTGCTCCAACATAGGCTATATTTTATGTCGGTGCCACTACCCCGAGGGGGGTGCAGAAGCGAAAAACGTTCTAAAATTGCGATTTTTGCGATGCTGAAGGAGCTAGAAACTTGAAGTTCGGCATGATTGTTATTTATAAGATCTAAATGCGCTCTAAGAACAAATTCTAAAGAAAAATGATCTAATGATTCTGCGATTTTTCAACTATTGAATTTCTAAAATTACCAAATTTCACCATAGAGTACCATAGCGAAACCTTCACGCGTAAAAAGATAATGATAAGGGCGACGTGTCCTGATGTGTATATTGGCTATAGCACGAGTCACAAATTATAGTATCCTTATTATTCTGTTAAAATATAAAAGTGAATTATGAAATGTCAATATTTTGTTTGATTAAAGGTTCGTTAAGAGAAATTGACCAGCGTAGCGGGCGTAGCTTGCTAGTAGTTAATAAATCTTTAAAGTTACATACACCTTGAAAGTGAAAATTTTTGCTGTTTTTTTCACATCCAAAAACTTTTTATATTTTGTCAATGAATGCTGAAAGAGGCATTTTCGAGTGCTTAAGATCGTAAATCCCGTCTTATTTCTCTTTAAAATAAATTTAACTCCGAGAGTCATAACTAAGATCCGCCAACTGGAAGTTTCAACATCTGTTTTTATACTGTCTAAAAATAGACTTCGCACCTGGCACTCCCTGTGTTTTACAATCCATAAAACTGTCTTTTATACGTATCTCAGGGGACAAATAGGTAAACTTAATGATATTTTTTCTTAAGAGTTGAAAGGATGACTATGTATCTTCAAGTAGTAGAATTTCTTTCGTTGTTGTTTGGATTAGTGTAGACAGCTACTCATGTAAAACAACCAAAATCTGTTAAAAGACAAATTATGTTGTAATTTTAAAACTGTTAATATAACTTTATAAAAAAATAGATGTTGCTCGCTTCTTTCCTCAAATGACATTTGAAAGAGAAATAAAGATTCTGTAAAATTTCCTATTAACACACTAAGTTAAAAATATACATTCCAGTTTTATGTACTGAAACTTTAGCAGATCACGGGTGTGTCTAAACTATATGAGAAAAAGTATTTATACTCATCTGTAGACAACTACTCATGTAAAACACCCTATATCTGTTAAAAGACAAATTATGTTATAATTTTAAAACTGTTTATAAAAAAGTAGATGTTGCTCGCTCTTTTCCTCAAATGACATTAGAAAGAGAAATAAAGATTCTGGAAAAGTTGCTTTTGACACACTAAATTAAAAATAAACATCTAATTTTTTTTGTACTGAAACTTTAGAAGATCATGGGCGTGTGTAAACTATATGAAAGAAAGAATTTATACTCATCTGTAGACAACTACTCATGTAAAACACCCTATATCTGTTAAAAGACAAATTATGTTATAATTTTAAAACTGTTTATAAAAAAGTAGATGTTGCTCGCTTCTTTCCTCAAATGACATTAGAAAGAGAAATAAAGATTCTGGAAAAGTTGCTTTTGACACACTAAATTAAAAATATACATCCTAGTTTTATGTACTGAAACTTTAGAAGATCATGGGTGTGTGTAAACTATATGAAAAAAAAAATACTTTATACTCAAAATAATAAGGTTTATTGATTTTAACTGGAAATACTATTAGAGCATTTAAAATGTCTGTTTAAATTTTCAAACTCAAAATACTTAATAATTAAGAGTTTTTTTTTCTTTTAATTCTGACACTGAAAGCCCACAAATGCACATTTGATTGTTTAGGGTTCTGAATGATATGTTATCTCTTAAACAAACCTATTAAATTAAAGGTCTTTATTTAATTTGCCTGAATTTCATATTAACAAAAATTTTAACTATTCTCCGAGTATTAGCAATGTAAAATCAGTATAAATAATAAATTAAATGTAAAAATTATTTTTTTTTAAATATGCCTTCTTTAAAATTCACAAAAAAGTCAACTTATATTATAAATTACAAATGTGTGCTTTGCTCAATACTGACGTCATATTGATACGGGCGAGGCTAACGAAAAAGACAGACGTGTTACTCTTTTCGTACACCTCCATTGGTGCATTCGAGCATCACGTGACTCGCGCGGTCTGTAAGCCCCACCAGTGGCTGAGAGCTTCTGCTCTCCAAGCTGGTAGATGGGAGGTGCTGGGTTCGTTCCCAATCAGGCCCGACGGCCTAATCGTTGGGAGTTTTCGTGGTTTTCTTCGAGCCGTGGATTTATCCATGCGTAAATACGGATTAGGTTCCCTTAGAAAGACCCCCACTAAGGGCACTTCCCCCGGTCCTATATCCCAAGTGTAGATAATTGGCCGTCAATAATTAACCCAACACTCAACCCAAACCGCGGTCTGTAAAAAAAGATATGCGTAAAGCACCGCGGTAGCCTTTCTTTTTCGTTAGCCTCGGATTCGGGCAACAATTCGGTTAAAATAGATGAATGTTGCAACAATGGACCTTTTTTTTTCCAGCATTAAACAATCGTAACGTTATTTCTATCGACAAAAGGAAAGTTTTGGGCCGATGTTGCCCCCTCCCCCTTCCTTAGGATCGAATTTTAAAATGTCCAATTCATGTATTGCCGTCATGAATACATATATATTCCAAATTTCAAAGCTCTATGTCAAAAGGAAGTGGGTGAAAAATTAATAACAAGATTAGACTGCCGCATACATACAGAAATGTAAGTTATAAGAAAGCACGTAAAAAATAAGATACACCTGCCTATTTTGAAGATTCTTTACGATAAAGTCACATTAACCCCTTAAGAGCCTACACTAGTCACGCGAAGAAACGCTCACGCTAATGTTAAGTCTATGGGAAGGTTATCGCGCGATTTCTCGCTCGCATTTTAATATTTTTAAATGATGTTTTTTGCATAGGATAGCTGGGGTCGATCTCTAACGTTGTTAGTTTTTACTTTTTCGATTTTGGGTCCAGTTTTTTTTATATAAAGGTTCTTTCATTTTCACATCCGGTTCAAACCGGTTCCAAAATTTAAAATGTCCGTTTATAAAAAAAAACTGTAACCAAAACCAAAAAAGTAAAAACAAACAACGTTAGAGATCGCCACCAGCTATGCTATGCAAAAAAAAATCATTTAAAAATATTAAAATGCAAGCGAGAAATCGCGTGATAACCTTCCCATAGACTTAACATTAGCGTGAGCGTTTCTTCGCGTGACTAGTGTAGGCTCTTAAGCGTAGGCTACTTTTTTTTAAATTCAGATTGCTTGATTGCTACCAATTTTTTAAAGTAGAAATATTCGGATTACTAAATGTCAGATAAAATAATGCGAACATAAAGCCAATTACACTATTTTAAAAAAACTGGTGGGAATCAAAAAATCTGAATTTAAAAAAAGTAGCCTACACTGCCCGTGAATGTATCGGACGCGACGATTAAAGGGTTAAATAATTGATTAGATTAGAAACAATGTCTTCTTTCAGTGCAATATTTGAAATAGGATTCGCCTACATATTAAATATTGAACCAACTTCAACGTTTCATACGCTAACACCCAATTTCATGCATTATTTTAGTAACTTGGATCAAATTTGCCCGACAAACTATATTGTTTATGTATTTTTTTCATGGAGTTAGATTAGGTCAAAATTTCACGATGCTAATGATAAATTCATGTGTCGAAATTTAATTTTTATATCTTCCTATAAAAATCTTCAGAAATTTTCGTTTTCAGTGAGATACATTGAATAAACCCAAACATATTCTAGGTAATTTTTTTACTCAAAAACATAATTTTAATTTTAAAAATTAATAAATTCATATTTAAAAATTATATAAATTATGACCTGTATCAATTTTTAAATAAACAGAATTATCATCGTCAAAAACATTGATTTGTAAATTTACAGTTTATTCCAAGTAGTATATTTCGAGATATAGTGAAATTTTATATAAGAAAATTGAAAACACCAAACAGATAATTTAGCGGAAAGATTCTTTTAAAATGAGCAAGTATTTTAGTTTATTTTATGCAGATTGACTCCACACTTTTACTTGTATGATTCTGGAAGTTATTCCAGCGTGTTCTTAATTTAAGTTTTTTGAATTTGTGGATATACCCTAACATATTTTTGTTAATAACTCTATACCGATTTAAATATATATATATATATATATATATGTAGCATTTTGACGAGGTTGAGATATTACGATGAATACTATTCGATGAAAAGATGGCAGTCCTTCAACGATATAGCAAGTTGCAGTCGAATTTAGCGAGTATGGCGAAGTAGTAAGGCAATGAAATGAGATCACAGAATTTCTCCAGTAAATCCAGCCAATCTCCAGACACATAATTTTATTAGAAGACGAACAACACAGAAACGATTCCCAAAGGTCTAAAACTTATAGCCCTCGGGCTAACGTTGCTTCACTTCATTGAATTAAGTTGTTACTGGGCCAGTTGAATATTCTACGGTCATACAAATACCAGACACATACTTGTTTAGCTTCCGAAAACGTCAAAAATCTCTCGCTCCGGCCGGTGCGTGCGAGTTTTGTTCTCTCCGCGGAAACATACACAGAATTACGTCACGAGCTCACAACCCAATGAGTGAGAAGCTAGCTCCAGCCCAACGAATGAGGCTAGAGGGCGAGGCTAAAACAGTAAAGAATCCCTTAGTTCGGTGCGGACCAATTTAGAAGTTAAAATCCCAAGCGCGCGAAAGAATCAGAGCAATAATAATAATAATAATAAAAAGAAAATGGCTTTTAAAAAACATTCGAAATGAGAACGCGTCTCAGAATTTTATAGATTGGAGAACTGATAAAAGTTACGAATGATCTTAAATTTTAGATTAAGATTTGGAATAAAATAATTATTAATATACGGATATTTACTTTTAAACGGACTTTAAATAGGAATAGATATTATTAAGAATTAAGGAAATACTGACTATGACAGAAGTTAGATTAATTTTAAAATATTAATGCGAATAAAATGGAAGGATACGAAGGAAATAAATTTTTTATATAACATATATATATATATATATAAACTATATATTTTTCCGTTCTTCCGGGTATTATGGCGTCAAAAGTTGGTATTACTATTTAAAAAATAAACACAGTTGGTGAAATTGTTAATATGTAGACGACCCTTATTTCAAAAATTGTATTCATATTCTGAAAGAAGATATTATTTCTTGTCTAAAAACACATTTGTTGTAAATTTATCGTAAACAATCTGGAAAACAAATGGCAAATGTATCTTTTTTTTTTTTTTTTTTTTTTTTTTTTTTTACACAGACTGTGCAATTAACATTCAACCAGCGTCTTGCAATCATCACATCTGATTTTTTCAATTTACAATCAACATTCAACCGGCGTCTTGCAATCATCACATCTGATCTTTTCAGTTTGCAATTTTCATGTCCCATTTCCATCGTGTTTTAATTTCTCTGAGAGTATGAGAATTAAGTAATCTATGCAAGATATTTTACTTCATTGAAAACTTATATAAATGTCATGTGATACACAAAATTAGCCAGTGAGTCGCTCTCCTACAGAATCGTTACCTAGTGTTGACTGTCACATTAGTAATTTAAGGCACACCTTAGAAGATGTCTGCACGGGCTCGGGCCAATTTTCTTTCACCAGACTCAGGCTGAGCCTGATCTCCACTCTATTCGGGCCGGGCGTGGGGCTAACATTTTACTGCAGGCTCAGACAAGTCCGGGCTTTGTCATCAATCTTTCCGAGCCAGACACTGGCCTATAATTTTTCTGATGGCTCGGGTCGTGCCAGGTCTAGTCATAATTTTTTCCGGGTCAAGCTGGGCCTGATTTCTGCACGGACCGAAATTTTCAAGCCCGTACAAAAACTTGTAAAACTAGGCCCGTCACAACAAGTTTTGCAAAAAAATGCATACACTTTTCAATGACCATTATTCTACAATTAAAATTCTTTTTAAAGAACAGTACATACATTTCTAGGCAAAAAAATTAAAGTACAGTAAAACGCGTGAATTAGAACCTGTCTATGACGGAATCCTGTCTTAAACGGGAAAAAAGTGCCTGGATCCGTACATAAAGAAAATAATATACAACAGACGATGTACCTGCTAAGAATGGAACCTGTCTATAACGGATTTTTCGTCTGTTACTGAATCTTCATTTGAATGTAATTGTGTAAGTCAATTTTTTTAATCAGTGTTCATGTAGGTAATTGTTTAAGTGGTCATTAATATTGTTGATATTTTGCATTCAATGCATTTCGAACATAATCTGAAAATAGAATCTATGCAATAATTACAAGTGTGCTTTTTGAATAATTCTAATTTTAGAATAATGTCGCTTTAGAAATATTGGCATGTTTTGTATAAATTGAGTTGGGCCGAACTTTTATCTTTTGTACCAGGCAGGACTCAGACCGAGGTTTTAGCAGGCCGGGCCGGACCGTGCTCGGGCTGAACGTTTTACTTTTATACAGGGCCGGGTGGCTCGGGCCGAAGTTTTTACTTTTAGTCAGGGCCGTGCCGGGCCAATAATATTTTTGTACGAGCTCACACCGAACTTTTAACTTTTCTACCAGGCCGGACCCGGGAGCTTCTTGATTAACCTTTAAAATTAAATTCAATTTAAGCAAGCACAAATGAAACAAATAACCTTTCTCTGAACCTTGGTTTAAAATGAACCTATTCCATTTATAGCTGATTTTGAAATTATATTTCACTATTTTTATCTAATATACTACTGCTTCCACAACACGACCCCGAAAATGCTTGGTTGTTCTTTAGCATATACAAAGAGAAACAAAAACTCCTTTTTTAATCCACTCAAAAGGATAGAAAAAGGAAACATTTTGATACCCAATTCTTAATAGAGTACTATATATATACAAGTTCCAATAAACTTCTACTGTAGAGAAACTGTAATGCTGTGTACTCTCATTAGCTTCAACATAAATATTCTGAAATATTAAGAATTAAAAAATAAAAATTCCTCTTCAAAGCCGCATTAAAATAAAAGCTAAAAATCCAAATTATTTTATATTTTGTAACGCTTGCTTCAATAATGCAAAATAATTTGATTTAAAATGTCTCATGATTTTACTGTATGCATAATTACGTACGCTCTTTTTTTTTTACCTTAAAAATATAAAAAAATTGGATGCACGCCGTTTGAATTGATTTTTTATTAACCAGAAAAAATCGCAAAAAAAAAAAAAAAACACTAGCTTAAAACTAACGTACACATACGAACAAAAAGAGAGAGTGAAATAGATATTTCGATTTTTTCCATGTTTACGTATGTCTCTCAGAGTGCTCAAATAATGTGCAAAGCTTTGACAAAAGTCCGTCATTTTTTATTCTTTACTCTGCTTACTTTTGAAACGCGAAATCAAAATTTTTGCATTTAAAGTCTTAACCCTTTGTGACTCAACAACACCAATTTGAAAATATTTACTCAGCTAATAGATTATATCATTTGAAGGATGTAAAAAATAATAATTAAAAAAAAGGCTAAAATGCACTTTTTTCACTTCTGCAATAAACATAAAAATTACATACTTCTCATAAATATTGTCAATTTTCTAATACAAAGTTGCAAAAGTATAGGAACTTACCTTTGTAAAAAATCTATTCTTGGACATCTCCATCCTTTTACTTACCCATCATACGTAGTATAGGATAAGTCTTGTAATCGTTTTGAAAATCGAAAAAAAAAAATTGACGGATTTACACGTTTTAGACACTGGAGATTCCGAAAAACATATTTTTAGAAAAAAAATTTGCCGTCCGTCTGTGTGTCTGTGTGTCTGTAAACGCTCTATCTCCCGAAAAAATTGAGATAGAGACTTGCAATTTGGTATGTACTTAGTATGTAATAATGAGAAGAAGCCTATTTCATTTCAATAACCTCGATTAACCGGAACTATTTTTTTCGGGTTCTCGAAATATTCGTTCTGATAAAAGGTATATAAAAATTTCGAAATTGTTTATTTTAAGAAATGAATATAAAAGACAATAAAAAAACATAAATTTTGCATAAAGCATGAAGTTGATCGGATAATTAGTTGCCGAGATATTTGGAATCCTATTTTCCACACTCTTCGATTTTTCATGACCCTGTATTTCATCCAAATTTCACTTCAAAGATATATTTCAATTGGAAATTTGACGCTTAATCAGATGCAATAAACTGCTAGTTAATAGGAGTATTATTTTTGGAGTTATAAGGACTTTTTGTTCAAGCAATTCAGTAATCGAGCCTTTAAAGTTTATGACGTCATCAAGCCACGATTTTATTTGAATTGGAATGCATTTTATAAGTAGTTTACACATTTTTATTTTAATATTTTACATTATGCATATCAATGATGGGTAAGTATTACGGTGGCCTCCAACGACTAGTTTAATTTTACAAAATATATTAAATTCGTTTTAGAAATAACGTCGTGAAATTGCCCAAATGATAAATAAAACTTTGATTAGAAAAATTAACTCAGTATCGCCATATGTTGAAAATTCTTTGAACAATTTAGATTAACTTACCATGTTGGAAGATAGCAGCAATAAATAAAATAATCGTCTGTATAAGTTTGTTGTATAAGTAACTTTGACTTTCGGACATGTTGCAGATATGCAACATGGTAATACAAAGAGTTAAAGTTAGTTCGAGCATTTTTACAGAATGAGGCAATGGAGATACGTCTATTGACAAAATTTTGAAGTAATTTTTATTATTATTACTGTATCACCCCCCCCCCCATCTTCTTAAAAACAGGTCCCCTATTTCATAGTCACATTTATTATAGCTAATTAGTTACTAAATTTTAAATTTTTGGTATTCATTTATGGGAAACCTTGCATATGTGAGTTTTTAAATATATATTAACGTATTACAATAAACTGACAATTTCCAAAAAAAAAAAAAAAAAAGTATATATTTTTTATATAATATTACTTCCGCAAACAACTGTGAACTTAATTGATTAAATTCAACATCATTAAAACAATATAAACTTTTTTTGAACAGTTTTAGAAGTTTCGAAATAAAAATCTGCGATTTCTGCTGATGCAGTTCTCCTGAGAATATACGTTCTTTTAACAACAACAACAAAAAAAAAAACATTTTTTTTTCTCTTTTTTATAAAAGAAAATATTCTTTTGCTCTCCAGAATTCTTGTTTTATGGTAGCGTTCCCATTTCCTTTATTTCTGGTTTTCGATGAGATCTATTTTGTCCGTCGTTTGAAAACACCCTCCAGGGCTGGTCCCAAATACAGTTTTCATGTACCTTTAAAGCATGTGTTTGGTATTACGCCCGAATGAGGTAAATATAATATATCTTTTCTATAAAGTACTGAAATAGTCAATTCCTCATACAAAATCATGCATAAAAAATATTTTTTTTTATTTTTTATTTTCTTATTTTTTTGTTGTTGTTGTGCATAAAGAAAACATATTTTGAACGGCAACGTTAAAAAAAAAGAGGATAATTCTAGAAATGATGTATTTTTTTAGAAAAAAAATATTAAATACACATGCCTTTTCTACATTCACACACAAATAGTTGTTGTTTTTAATATATAACTTTTCCGTGTGTAAGTCAATACATAGTGAAAATAAATTAAAAATATCTATTTTAACTTAAAAAACGCGTGTGTACATTATTTTATATAACAATCATAATGATAATATCACATACTTATCATGTTATAATGATAATCAATAATGATAATCAATAATCATAATAATAATAATAATAATATAACATATTTATCATTATAATGTTTATATAAAAATTATATGGATATACTGTGAATGTATATACATATTCACTGTATATCCATTTACACAAAATACGTATATACAGTGTGTCCGAAAAGTCTGGAAATGGTAGAAAAACTCGAGAAATACACATCGTTTTGAAACAGTGAAAAATATGTGTTCAATATGTTTGAAAAATTTATTCAGTGATATCAAAGTTGCCCAAACCCCCTGGGTGGTAGAGGGGGGAGGGGTGGACTTCGAAATCTTAAATGAGAACTCCTACTTTTTATTGCAGATTCAGATTCCAAGGGGCAAACTACGCAAATTTTTGTATTTAACACTTTTTAAGATCATCGTAGATGGCGCTATAATCGAGCAAAATGTGGCGTTAAACAAAACAAGCCCTCCGAATCGTGTAAGAAAATAAATAGTACAATAACTGATGACCATTCACGAAAATATGGGAGGAACAAGAAAAAAGAAACAAAAAAGTTCCAAAACATAAGTTAGAATTTTCCTTTTACAGACATAAATGAGTGAGGTATAAAATGAGAATAACTTATTTCTTCCTAAGCCCTCAATGCATGTAACGTTTGAACTTAGATGAGAAAAGTGGAATGTATAACGAAATGAAGTTAAATCCCAAATAAAACTACTCGGATGTGCCGATCCCAAAACTTTCTTCTATCTCCCACAGGTTTCGCATACACTAAGACCGAATCAGCACCAATTTATATCAAGGTCTAACTGAATCTAAAGTTTTATTAAATTCCGAGCATTAGTTCTTGAGATATAACTATCGCTAAAATCGTGTAAATTCTGAAAATGCAGTATAGCAGCGCCATCTGTTGCGAGATTTACACAAAAATCGAATCAAAAACAATTTATATCAACGTCTAAGGAAATCTGAAGTTTGATGAAAATCCGTGCATTAGTCCTTGAGATATAGTTATCATGAAAAGCATGCAAAAAGTAGCGTAGCAGCACCACCTGTTCGGTTATTTACACTAAAACGTAATCAGCATCTATTTATGTCAACATCTAACAGAATTTGAAGTTTGGTGAAATTCTGTGCGTTAGTTCTTCAGATATAGCTATCGGGAAAATCACGAATGACGTAGCATAGCAGCGCAACCTGCGTGGATATCTACACCAAAACGTAATCAGCGTCTACTTATGTCAAGATGATGTAACTGAATCTGAAGTTTGATGAAAATCAGTACATTAGTTGTTGATATAGAGCTATTTCGGAAATCGCTAAAAAATGCAGCATAGCAGCGCCACCTGTCGGGCGATTTACACCAAAAACTAATCAGCACTAACTTATATCAGAGATGAACTTAATCTAAAGTTTCATTAAATTCCGTGCATTAGTTCTTGAGATAGAGCGCAAACAATTTTTTCTCACATACAGACTTACAGACACACGGACAGACATTTTCTAAAACAGTCATATCGTGTTCAGGATATTCTAAAAAGTATAAATCCGTCGAAAACCGGAAGTCGAAAATGTTCATGAATCGAATACTTTCTTCTGCAAAGATAGAAGAAAGTAAAAAGTAAAACCTTCAAAGATCTTAAAATTTAATTTGAAGAAAGTGTGGGATCATTGATTATAAACTCGGATTGTATCATTGCTGTTGGTGCTTTGTTTGCTAGTGAAAGAAACAGATAACACATAGAAATCTATGTTCTATCTATTTACAAAACAGACAACAGTGAATAAGGTATCATTCGAATGGTTTTAGAACCAGTTTCTGATATAGTACACTCACATTACGTTAAAACATGTTTTTTAATTTAAAAAAAATAGTTAATTAAAATTTAAATCAGCATTGTTTTTATAAATGAAATGAATGATTTTCTTAAATCAATGTTGCCACAAAAACAAAATATTGCATTATATCATGCTTAGCAATGATTATAAAAAAATAAATAATACACAAAAGGTAAACTGTGATTTCACCGCACTGATTTATTTTACATTTATGATTAAAAAGCAAAATTGAAATTGAAATGTTTAGAAGAAAAAGACACCATCGATCGATCGAAGCAGTGGTATTTCACGTGTATCCTAAAATGTATGTTTTGTTATATTATATTAAATTTTATCTTATACGTATACAATTTATTTATTTTTTGCCTCATGTTTTTCCCGAAGCGGATGACATTCTCTAATGCAGTTAAAATAATAAGATGATATTCTGGTTTGACTACTGTTGTTTGCGGATATATTCAATCCTTATTTTTTTAGAAGTTTAAACCTGCATTTAAAAAATATTAGATATTGAATAATATTGGATTGCAGTGCGAAATAATTGCACGGGTCCACTGGTTTTTTTTTTTTTTAACCAAACTGGCTTTAAAAGTAAATCTTTACTGGAAAAACTTGTGAAATTCACATTTTTATCTCCTGTAAATTATTAAAAACTACAAGTTACTTATATCAATAAATCAAATATATCTACAATTAAATGTTATGCATTAATTATGCTTTTAGGAAATTGCTTAGGATATTAAATAAAAATCTACAATGCATATACGCAGATTACAAATATGCATCAAACTATTTTTGTTTAGTTAGAAAATACAATGTACGTTCTGATATTTTCCAAATTACTTTTCAAATTACTTTTAACTTTCGAAATTTCTAAGAAAGGTTCCTGAGACATCATAATAAAGTTTCCGTCCGTGTAAATAAATTTGATTTAAAATGAAAACATAAACACTAAAACCTAATAATCGCCATGATTCTGTTATCTACTAATCTTTCAATTAACTATTTTTAATGCAATATTATTGCAGGGCATTTAAAAATGTGTCTGAAAATATAAACAAAAAAGTTTTCTTCGTCACAGAAATATCGTAAAAAGAGTAAAAAATAAAATGAGAATAATTCT
This sequence comes from Maratus michaelseni, assembly GCA_963931845.1. Classification (NCBI taxonomy): domain Eukaryota; kingdom Metazoa; phylum Arthropoda; class Arachnida; order Araneae; family Salticidae; genus Maratus; species Maratus michaelseni. The sequence continues at coordinate 294,380,609 of OZ007589.1, read as the reverse complement.
TTTCTTTCTACGCCTCAAGCTATGAAACAACTAAACTTAGATGAGAAAACTGGAACACATAACGAAATGAAGCTAAATCCCAAAAGAAGAAAGTAAAATCTTCAAAGATCTTAAAATTTAATTTGAAGAAAGTTGCTGATTGCCGAATATAAATTCAGATTATATCATTGCAGTTGAAATGTTGAAATGGCAAACAAAGTTTCTGTGCTAGTAAGCTTTAGTTTGCTGGTGACAAAAAGACAATGCCTAAAATTTTTTGTTAGAAAGTGTTTTTAGACAAACAGTCGCATTTTTACCATGAAAGAAGTATCTAGTAAAGTATAATAGGAACATTTATGTATTATTTGTTTATAAGCAACATATATATACAAATATATATACATACATATACATATATATATAAAAAATAATTCATAGTAGAATTTATTGAAGATTAATTAATTAAAATAACTAAATACTTCAATGAGATGTACGTGTCAGGTATTGCAATTAGAGGTTTAATTTACAAACGTCAAGAAATCATGTTCACAAGACACACATTGCATTCAGGTACTAACTACAGTACAAAAAATATAGGTGGCGTACCATACATACACATTTTCAATATTTAGTGCTGCCATCTAGAGACTATTAACTGAAGCACAAATATTACAGTTTTCCCCACAATGTTTGAGTCGGGTAGGAGCTTTTCTAATTCTTACCGACAGTCTAGGTACTTGTGGGGAGGAAGAAGAATTAGTTTTTAAAGATTCTGTAGCAGCATCAAATGTACTATTTGAAACAGTAGGTTTTGGAACTGGAGGTGCCATATCAGAGTCTATTGGTTTAGGATTTGGTGTATTTGGGACACAAGAGTCAGCTGATTTAGCATTTAGAGTAGTTGGGTGGAAAAAATTAGCTGGTTTACGATTCGGAGTATTTTGGTCGAAAGAGTCAGCTGGATGATAATCTGTGACACTAGGATGCATTAGTTGAGAATCACCTTGTTTAACAACTGTACATTCGCTTCTGTAACTTTCTGTATGAATTTCTTCAGAATTTGTATCATTAGTTAAATGTACTTTATGTTCGTTATTTGATAAATATGTTTTTCCCAAATATTTGAACCAACTTGAATTTTATAATGTAACTTTCCCTGTCTTGCAATAATGCAACTAATTTTCCAATTGGCTTCTGGAGTTATTTTTTAGATCCACTTTCTGTTTAATTTAAAATTATTTTACTTTAGCATTAAAATTTCTCGGATTTTGCTTATCATGAATAAAATTTGTAACGTTTCAATGTATTAAATTAATTTTTGTTCTTATATGTCGCTTTTGAAATGGTGATGCAGTAATGTACCCCGTTGTAACAGGAGTTATCCTTCTACACTGTAAAAGAAAGTTATTTAATTTCATTTGTAAAGTACCAGATTCTGAAAATAATCTTTTAATCCACGTTCCAGAATTTGCACATATGCCTCAGCCTGATCATTTGTAACTGGGTGGTATGGGGCACTCAACTTATGTTTTACACTATGATTACTTAAGAATGTCTTAAATGCTGCAGAAATAAATTGTTTAGCATAATCAGATACCAAAGATATAGGATAATCGTATCTGACAAAAATTGAAGAAATACAAATAATTGTATGTTCTGAAGTTGTATTAGGAAAAATGAAAACTTCTGATCATTCGCTATGGGCATCAAACACAAGGAAAAGCAGTTTAGTCATAACAGGACCAACATAATCGATATGAATTCTTTGCCATGGAGCTGTATGCCATTCTCAACGATGTGTATCTTAGGAAAATTATTTTGTTAATTTACACAAGTAGTGCAATTCCGTGCAAGATTTTCAATATCTTGATCAATTCCTGGCTAATTGCAAAACTTCGAGTTAAGGACTTAATGTCCAAACAAAATGTCCAAAGTGTAAATCATTTAAAAATTGTTTTCTATGAATTTAGGAATCATTACTGTGCATCCTTTTAAAATACAACTATGTTGAACAGTAAATTTTTCGTCCTTACCACCAAAAAGTAAATTTTTAAGAATTGGAGAACCAGAAATTAGGTGATGAAAAATATGAGGTAATAAATGATCTGATTTTGTAGCTAATGCAATCATTTTGGGATTTAAAGGTAAAGTAGAAATTTGTTTAATTTAGTAATAGAAATAAATTTAAATATATCATGAATTAAAAAGTTCAGTGATAAACATTACTGGTCAATGTGTCACTTTTGAATAAATATTTCAGTTCTTTGTTTTCTAATGTCTCTATCTAAAAAAATGTCAAAATATCAATTGCATACATTACTGATCTTTCATTAGGGTGTTTAGGGAGGCTGCAACTCCCATCATCTATTCCAGAGTCATTTTCGGAATAAGTTATATTTTTCGACTGTCTGTAATACTTTAACTGATTTCTTCATCACTTAATTTCCCAGATTTCTTTTAAATAATCATCTACTGTTACATACTATTCTCTATTATTATGGTTCTCTATAATTGGGGTAAAATAAAAAAGTTTTTAGTTCGGTTCTGCCGATATTATTATTAAAAAAAGTTTGAATTAACAAATTAATATTAACATTAGCTCTAAAGCAAAGTTTTCGGAGATTTATGATTAGTTCATATTAACTGAAAGTTCGAATTATCGAATTATCGAATTATCGCGAATGGACAGTACAAGTAACTCTAGTAGACCAACGTTAAAAGGTCCAACATCCAATGTTGCAAAAGATAATACACTTGTATATCTAAGTGATTATTTTTTTTTCGTAATACGACATTAGACTAATCTCAAGGTCTAACTTTGTTTACACTTTGTGCCAACATTAGACGTTGTCTTTTACATTACAAAGTTTTCTCCTATCTCAGTATGGAGACGACCCTCTAAACTTATTTTATTAAGGTAGATTTACAGAAGTTCTATATCTTCAGCAAATGTTTTTTCCTATGATAATTTTCTGATTTCATATCGTAAAAATACTACACAAGTATTTCTCAAATTTCATGGGATCCCCCTCCCATCTACTTTTAGAAAAGTTAATCTACAGTATGTTCAATTGTTTTTTATACCTCTCCACCCTCCCCTCCCTTTCCAAATGCCTTTTTATTAATCATGGAACTTTAATAACCTTTAAACGTTTGAAAGTTAATCTCGATTATAACATATAGATTACCCTTTTTGACAAAACGTGCTATAAAAATTTATTAAGACCATATCATGAACCAAAATGTAACTTTTCTTTTTTTGATAATTTTTCGTGCACTCCTTTTCAAAAAAAATATATAGATTTGCGTGTATTTTAGCACGAATTGCTGCAGTAATTTTACAGGAAATGAAACTTTTTCAAGCTAAACGGTTAAATCTTGTAAATTGCATATATTTACAGGCAAGATCCGTTTATCTAAAAGAAAAGCCTGTTTTTATGTGACTTTACCTGGAATCTCTGCTGCAGTAAACCTACTGCAGTGATTTGTTACAACGTTCTATACAATGATATGTTTTTTTTTTAAATGTTAAATATCAAGCTTCATTTTTTTAATTTATTTAAAAATTCTCAAACGAATATACATACCCAAACTTAAATATAAATATTCTTGAAGAAAACACTTAAAACGCACCAGAAAATTTTAACTTTCCTTTTTTTCAAACTTGTCACGTCTCATGGCCTACCGCTCGATATTCCAAGCGAGATTGTGTTGGAACAGTAGTAAGTTTCAAATTACATGTGACCCCCATCCAATGTTGAAGAAGCTAATACACTGTATACGCAAGTGATTTTTTTCCCTTCTCTTTCTCTTTTTTCTTCCAAAAGCCGACTTACTTCGTCCCTTCTTTTAAAAACTAAGTGTGACGTGACAAGATTTGAAACGTGGAAGCGGAAACATGACATTAAATAAAAATCCCGTTAAAGAAACTTGCGAATAAGCTTCATGTCATTACGAAAGCAGATTGAATTGCTTATAGGAAGCGAAATAAATATCCAGGGACGAAAGAAATATAAATTAAATTTTCGACAATAGCGGAAAATTTTGAAACAAGTTTCGAATATATATCTGGTGTTAGCAGAATTTTTTTGATAAATTTTCTTAGCATTGCGATGCAATTTCCGATATAACTATTTTCATTTACTGTGAACGGTAGCAGTTTTATAAAGAAATATAAGGGAAGGTGGGCTAAAATGATCCTAACGGGCGAAACGATCCACATATGTTTTTTTCCAGACAGGTCATGCTATCTACAGGGTAACACAAACTAGTTGTGATAAGGGAAGAAGAAACAATGGCGGTATTCAAACGATCGCAGTATTACGCGTCTGAATAGAATTCTTTGAAAAATTGGGATTTATGACATCTGTTATTAGGTAAGCATTAACTTTCAAATTTATTTAGATATACAGTCTTTCATGCACAGAAATGTGATTTGGTTTACTTAATGGAGTATGTTTTTAGATGTGAATTACACTTATGAATTGTCATAATTACTTTTATATCCTTTATTTTGCCTATAAACAATTATTTTTAAACGAAGGATCATTTTGCCCTATGGTGAGGGTAAAATGATTCTTTGGATACTTTAAAAAATATATAGTTTTTCATTACTCAGTTTGGGTTTAAAATATTATTAATATTTGTTTATAATGCGAAATATAGTGTAAAACATACGAGCAAAAGGCCAAAGTTTTATTTAAACAGTTATGTTATTTTACACGTTTTTCCCTTAAGGGGATCACTTTAGGCCACCTTCCTCTAAAGATGCTGTTTTAGTAAATTTAGTTAAAGCGCAAAAATTTATAAAATTTATAAATACGTATTCACTTTTAATTTATCTTCATAAGGAATATTCAATATTTAATATATTATCTACATGTATCATTTGTTTATTTATATGCTTACATATATCGTACCAATTTAAATTCATCTTACGTACTTACATCCATCTGGAAACAGTTACCTATAATAAATTTCAAAACATGCAATAATATAGCAAAACTTTTCTTAGCAAGTGACAGTAATAGTGACTAATGAGGAATTATCCACAGTACCGATTCTAAAACTTAATACATTTATTAGGCTGATGTAAAAGTTGGTAGAGCTTAATTGGTAATTGAAATTAATAAACATTAAGTTATAATAGTTTCCCCTTCACAATACATCATTGGTATAGCAATGGTTTAGTTCTATGATATTGGTACTTTTATTAAGAACGATTAAGCGTATTTTAATGATTAATTGCCTATTAAAAGCATTGAACAATTATGCTGTTTAACCTTTTGATTACACTTTTGAAACATCGTATGTCCCAGGGACTATTTGTTTTATTATATTTTTATTACTTTTGGAAAAATAATCTCATCCATTCACTTATATTAGGATATTTGATAGAGAGATGCATTATAAAGAATTTTTTTTTAAACTGTGGTACGATTGAGTATAAAAATAGTCATTCGCCCTGGCCCGTAATCAAAAGGTTAATATTTTTTATTTCGATATTTCATGATTTAAATATATATATAACCTAAAATTTGTGATTGATATACAAATAAGAAAAATTCTCAATTTTTGTTTTTTTAAACTTTTTTTAACTATCTTAAATAATTGTTTACATTTAAGTAGCAATCAAACTGTATAGAATGACCCCCAAATGACTGCTAATGGAAAATTAAGTAGGACAGATTAGGGATGGGTGGGACAATTTTGACAAAAATATTTTTTTACAAATTATGCTTCGCTAGTACAAAATGAAAATTTTCAGAATAACATCTTGAAATATTTTAATATATTTATAAAATATAAATTTGATAATAATAATTAAAATTTTAGGTTAATAAACCAATTAAATTAACAAGAAAAATGTCCCATCCCTCCCTCATGTGAGGGAGGGATGTGACATATTTTTAAAATGAAAATGAAAATTTAATTTTTTTTAATGTGGAGAGAAATGATAAAAACTGTGTGACATTTGCATTCCTAAGGTTTATTGTAAATCACAACATTTATTTTATCTTATATTATGCTTTGTAAAATCCAAAATATGCTTATGCCCGACTAGTGCCGCCAATTATTTTTGGTGGATGTAGCTTTGCAATTATGTCTTGTTCATCAATGATGGAACAATCATAGTATAATTTTATATATCTTTTTTAAATAGTGTATTGCCCTGTAAAAATAAAAGTTTGCAATTTGAGTTCAATAATTATTTCAAAATAGTAATATTTTATTTAAAAAAGCTAAGGAAATTGATATTATAGAAATAAATATAAACATAAATATTTAATACTAATGGTTGACATTGATAAATAATGCATGAGTAAAAACAAAAAAAAATGGACTGCTTTAATTTTTCAATGTATATTTGTTTATAAAAAATCATGAAAATAGTTAAATTCCTTTTTAACCTGGAAAATAATAAGTTTTATTTGTTACACTATTCAATTCCAAAACAAGATAGTCTTATAGCGAAATATAAATTACAAAAAAATTGTATGTAATTAAACTTTATTATTTGGATAGAGATATCATTTGGAAGGAATGGACACGCCCCATCTCTCCCTGATGGTGTCCCATCCCTCCCTTAGAGCAACTTTTAAAAAAATAATAAGCTTTTGCAAAAAAAAAAGTATGTGACTTTTCGTCTTAACTGAACTATTCATTCATAAAATACATATTTTTGAGTTTACAAAAAATTAAAACAATTAAGTTAGCAACAAAGAATGAGATTGAAAATTTACATTAAAAATCTGAGTAGTTAGTTACTTTTGATATTGTAAAATAGTCTTTTTAATCCACAAACTCACAGGTGCTTGTAACTAAAAAGATTTTCAGCAAAAAGTAGGATGCAATGGATGCTCCATCTGATGGAATCGTCATAATTTAGAAGTAAAGCTTATTTTAAGCATTACTGTGCAGATGTTCCTAATCTCTCCTAATGCATACAATAGTAAAACAAGCGCAAGAATTTTTTGAAACATCCAAGTGTAACACTACAGTCTGTTATGTTAGCGGATAACTGGACGTAGCTAACTGGGTTCAGAATAACATTGAGAACACATACACACATGTACACACATGTGTGTATGTCAACATAGTATTTTTCCTTCTCGCAAGAGTGTTCCCATCTAGAAATCGTTCAAAGAAGTAAGCAGGGTGTTTCGTGAGATGTCTGGAGAATAGTTCAGCTATCAGGCTCAACAATAGCCCGAATAATACAACGATATCATGATGATGATACAACAACCTGGCATGTTGAAACGAGATTTTGTGAACATAGTACGAGGATGGCAATTTGAATAACTATTGTAGTTTATAACAAAAAAGTACGTTTATGGACATTCTTTGTAATTTTTTCGAAATTTCAATAGTGTTTTCTTTTGTTTGTTCCGGACACGCTGTATGAAATAAGTTCAAGTAACTGTTTAGTGAAACAAATTTTGCACAGATTCGTGAAAATATTTTTGAAACATCCAAGTGCAACATTACAGTCTGTTAGGTTAGCGGGTAAATCGACGTAGCTAACTGGGTTCAGAATAACATTGAGAAACGCACACATGTGTGTACGTCAACATAGTATTTTTCCTTCTCGCAAGAGTGTTCCCATCTAGAAATCGTTCAAAGAAGTAAACAGGCTGTTTCGTGAGAAGTCTAGTGAATAGTTCAGCTATCAGGCTCGACAATAACCTGAATAATACAACGATATTATAATGATGTTACAACAACCTGGTATGTTGAACCGAGACTTTGTGAACATAGTACGAGGATGGAAATTTGAATATCTATTGTAGTTTATAACAAAAAATTACGTTTATGGAATTTCTTTGTAATTTTTTCGAAATTTCAATAGTGAAATTTAGATACTTCTTTTCTTTTGTTTGTTTCAACCATGCTGTTTGAAATAAGTTCAGATAACTGTTTAGTGAAACAAACTTAGCACAAATTCGTGAAAATATTTTTGAAAACGAAATTTCTCCTTCTTAGTGTGTAACATTTTTTCTGCAGAGCTATTTGAAAAAATATATTTTAACATTATTTGACTTCGTTGAGTCCTTTATCTGAATCCTAATGAGTTGACCTATTTTTGTAAGTTGTAATTTTTAATATTACATTTAGCAGCAACATCATTATGATTGTTGCCAGTTAATATTTATGTACATTCGCTAATAAAAATTTCATTTATAAAATTGCGTTGCGATTTCTCAATTTTATCATTTACCTTTATCTGAACCCTAATCAATTGACCTATTTTTGTAAATTGTAATTTTTAACCACTTAAGCACCATATTCAATTTAGTGATAGTATGTTGAATACAACATATGTTAAATTTTGTCAAAAATACAAAATTCCTACCGGAAATTTTAAGAGAATAATGTTAATTTATGCAATCACAAAAAGTCTGCCATTAATAAAATACAGATTACTACTATAACTTTCTGGTATGTATTCAAAATTTTGAATTTAAAAAAAAGCTAAACTGGCAACCTGGACGTACGCACATACGTCCTGGTATTTCAGATAGAGGTGTTTATGACGTACACAGGTACGTCGTGATGTTTAAGGGGTTAATAGTACATTTAGCAGCAACAACATTATGATTCTTGCCAGTTAATATTTATGTACATTCGATAATAAAAATCTCATTTCTAAAATTGCGTTCGGTTTTTCAATTTTATCATTTATGATACAACCTTGTGCAAGTTTAGCATGCTATAAGAAAAGCAAAGTATTAATTATGATACGCAAATAACATTTTGAGTAACAAAACTAATGTACATTCGATAATAAAAATCTCATTTTTAAAATTATGTTGCGAGTTTTCAATTATAGCATTTATGATACTTCCTTGTGGAAGTTACCATGCTACAAGAAAAGCAAATTCTTAATAAAGTCAAATGATAGTTTGAGTAACAAAACTCATAAGGTTTATAAATATTTTAATACTTCCACAAATTTACAAAATAAATTTACAAATGATGAATATAATTCTAAGTAAATTATTCAGATTTGAACAGGAACACTTTTTTAATTTTATTAAAAATACAAACATTTTTTTTAATTAATAAAAGTGTTTTACATAAACAGCTGTATTAGTTTATTAATTAAAAAGACTCAAGTATTTATTCTGTTGTACGTATCAATTCAAAGATCACCTCTGATAACCATAGATCCACCCAGTTTTGCCATATTGGTGAATTCGTTTATTCGAAATACATACCCCTTTTGAGAGTAATCATAGTTTTATTTAATCATGAAATTCATGTCAGTAAGTAAAGGAAAGATTTACTATTCTAAAATAATGAAAAGATTCCAATGTCAACACTGATCCTCCTCGTATTATTTAACTTTCATGTAATATCATTTATATAGTAACATGTTTCTTTTGTATTTCTGTAATATTTTATCAAAATTATTTATGCGTTAAATGTTTCCACTTATTATACAATTATAAATGAATTCCAGAACTTAATAACAATATTTTACCATTTTCATTTTTATTATTTCACACTACGTAATTAATTTTGCATGCTCTTCTACAAAATGGAAATTCTATTTAAATAAATGCATAAAACAATATTCGATTTAAAAGTAATTTTTCTGTAATTCATTCAACTAATAAATATCAAACACAAAATAAAATTAAATTTACATAATCATTAAATTATTGTTTTAAAGAGTTTTCTACTTCGTAACACAAACTTAGTTTCGATGTATTCAAATAGCGAATTTTATAATTAAGTTAACTAAAAGTTTGTGCAAGGTAAATGTTAACGAAAGTTTACAGGAAAACAAATATTTTTAGTTTCAACGTTCTCGGTGAGTTGAAATTTGTACCTAAGACTGTGAACTTTTGAGAGTCTCTAGTTCTGATGTGATTAAATTAGAAAGTAGCGAATTCTTTAGTTACAATGTTACTTTCTTAAACTTTAATGTAAGACGTTTACAGTTTTGCATTTACCACAAAGAGCAAATTAAACACATTATAATGGTAGATGTAATCGCATTGAATTTAAATTCGTTCTCGTTCTCACTATTTAAGAGCCTACACTAGGAAGCTGAAATTAAACCTATGGGAGCGTTCTTTTCACGTTTCCCACGTGCATTTTTATATTTTATGTTTTGTTGTTGCTGTTGTTGTTGTTGTTGTTTGCATAGGATAGCTGAGGTTGTTCTCTATCGTTTTTAATTTAAACTTTTTCCATTTTGTTTCCAGTTTTCCTAATGAGGCTACTTTCACTTTCGGGGCCGGTTTCGAAAGTAAGCATAATTTTATAAAAATAAATCTGTAACAAAACTCAAAAACAGTATAAACTAACAACGTTAGAGATCGAACCTTAGGTATCCTATGCAAAAAAATGCAAGAGAGAAATTTGAAAAGAACGTTCCTATAGGTTTGACATTAGCTTGCGAGTTTCTTCACGTTACTATAGTGTACAACATGTCAATACTGATCCCCTTCGTATTATTTAACTTTCATGTAATATCATTTATATAACATGTTTCTTTTGTATTTCTGTAATATTTTATCAAAATTATTTATGCGCTAAATGTTTCCACTTATTATACAATTATGAATGTATTCTAGAACTTAATAACAATGTTTTAGCATTTTCATTTTGATTATTTCACATCATGTAATTAATTTTGCATGCTGTTCTACAAAATGGAAATTCTATTTAAATAAATGCATAAAAGAATATTCGATTTAAAAGCAATTTTTCTCTCGTTCAACTTATAAATATCAAACACAAAATAAAATTAAATTTAGATAATCATTAAATTATTGTTTTAAAGAGTTTTCTACTTCGTAACACAAACTTAGTTTCGATGTATTCAAATAGCGAATTTTATAATTAAGTTAACTAAAAGTTTGTGCAAGGTAAATGTTAACGAAAGTTTACAGGAAAACAAATATTTTTAGTTTCAACGTTCTCGGTGAGTTGAAATTTGTACTTAAGACTGAGAACTTTTGAGAGTCTCTAGTTCTGATGTGATTAAATTAGAAAGTAGCGAATTCTTTAGTTACAATGTTACGTTCTTAAACTTTAATGTAAGACGTTTACAGTTTTGCATTTACCACAAAGATCAAAAGCTGATATTAAACCTATTGGAGCGTTCTATTCAAGTTTCCCACGTCCATTTTAATATTTTATATGTTTCTTTGTTATTGTTGTTGTTTGCATAGGATAGTTGAGGTTGTTCTCTATCGTTTTTAATTTAAACTTTTCCAATTTTGTTTCCAGTTTTCCTAATGCGGCTATTTTCCCCTTCGGGTCGGTTTAGAAAGTAAACGTAATTTTATAAAAATAAATCTGTAACAAAACTTAAAAAAGTATAAACTAAAAACGTTAGAGATCGAACCTTAGGTATCCTATGCAAAGAAAAAAAAAAAAAAAAAAGAAAAGAAATCCATGCGAGAAATTTGAAAAGAACGTTCCTATAGGTTTGACATTAGCTTGCGAGTTTCTTCAAGTGACTATAGTGTGGAATTTTAAAATCATGTTAAAGAAGTTTTGAATCTCATTTGGACTATTCTGTCATTTTTATTAAATATTAAAAAGGTTGTAAGATATATATGTGGATTATTTTGAAAGTCTCATAAAAAATCAGCACGAGTTGCCATAGTTGTTAAATTATAGTAGCAAATATCTTAAACATGAATGGGGGGGGGGGGTATTTTGACAAACCAATAGATAATGACTACAAATAACTGTAATTTAGTGCATCCTTTGGCACAGAATCACGAGTAAGGCTTATGGTGCATTGTTGTAACAACAGTGCGCATAGTCAAGTCAAATTCGCGGTATACTTTTTTCAGTACCCAATGTGCAATAATGAATCAGACTTGTGGGTTGCTGCTACCTGCATCCTCTTAGCATATTTTGTCTATAAAATATTAAAAATGATTTCTGTGCGAGTTTGTTAATTGATTTCGCAAATATCTAAAAACGTGAAAAAAAGTTGCAATGTACGACAACTATTTTTCGAGTCCAACATTACCCAATATTGCTGAATGGCATAATTTCCTACCAATAATCGTTGCCAGTTGGGTGGGGTGTTTTTTTCTGATTAGTTGATTGGTACTTTTTAATATAGATATACTTGCCTTACTTAATAACAGATTAAATAAACCGCCACGAATTATCAAAGCAGGCGGCACGCGCGCGTAAAATTTAAATGCTAAATTCCATTAGTTTAATGCATTAGGGTATTTTTGTAATTATTTCTTGAAATAAATAAATTTAAAAAACTGCAATATTCGTTGTATAAATTTTAAAATGCTATGAAAGTTGTTTGGAAAGTGATAGTGATATGGTGAAACATAAAATAAAAAATTCTGTTTGTATTATGATATTTCGCGCTGTCAGTTAAATAGAATTTGTCTATTGATTTTCCCTCATTAGTAATATCATTTTTAATGTAATATCCATTATTTCAAAAAATGGTAGCAATCAAGCAATTTTAATAATAATGAATCTCGAAACAAATGGGTTAAATTCCTGCGAGTAGCTAGGTACCCGTGCCTTAAAATGGGATAAGCGTTTTAAAAATTTAGTAAGAAGTAAACTGTGACAGCTACTGAAGTTATTCTAGCAGAAGATTAATGTGGCAAGTTGAAAATGTATTTAATATGTTTCCTTGTTTCAATTTAATATATCACCAGTAGGTGTCACTGAGCTGTTTTAGATCGTTAGAGCACTCAGACTTATGTACTTAAATTGATCAAAATGCACTTCATTCTGTTAAGCTTCTGAAGAGCCAAAAACTGGTTTTCGTTTAGAAATTGCAAGATTATTTTGAACATCATTATATTTTGAGACAGTGAAGCGCCATATATCGGTGATATTTATAATTAAAATTTGGTAGAATAATAAAGAATTCCCGAGTTAACACTCTTGCAAGAACAACACTTGAACAACTGTTTCCGATTACTTGTCATTGAATTTAAAAAAAATCAGTTCTTTTTAGGACATACAGTAAAGAGAGGTATTCAATTATTGCAGCAAATATATTAACACACAAAACATTGTAAGTTGTTTTGCAAACTCATAGAAAACTATTACGAGTAGCTATATTTAGGTGTTTAATACTTCTGTTTTTAAACTGAAAAAAGTCGTAAAGTATGCGGATTATTTTGCAAATAAGTAGGTTTATGGTTTAAGTAATTCTTTCAAGGTATTCTATTCCCTTGATCATTCACATTTTTAGAATGACTGGAACTGACGTGTAATATTTTTATCTGATGTAAAAATTTGCATACTCACTAATAATAAAACTCGCCATAATGTCTACTGATCTTTTGGTATGTAAAGATTAACTAAGCTAACTTACGAAATAGTTTTTTAATCAATTGTGTTAAAAGCAGCTTTCACAAACAGAGCAAGTTTCTATTTTCATCCCGTTTTCAGTAAAGAGTTAAGTTGCATTAATCTTTGTGGTATTTTGAAAAGTTATCACGCTACGAATAATCTAGCTTGTGCAACACAGCTCAGAATTTGTGCGGAAGATAAATTTTTTTGTCGTTTCAAATTAACTGAAATAACATAAACTATAACATAAATAGGGGTATGCTGATCCTAACTAAGATAAGTCTCTAATATGTAATGTCATATAAGATCGGATGATATTAACTAACTAAAGAACGTAATCAATTATTAGTTCGGAATTTCGTCAAGAGTGGTATCATTGGTCTGGTCTTAACATGGGTCTTAACCCACCGGAATGATATACAAGCCAATTTCTTCCGTTACAACACTCATAAAGAAGGAAAAGCAAGAAAAAGACTCTTTCAGAAGTCAGGATCTCATTTATTTCGTGTTAAGGTAATTTTTAATTGAAACTTAGGATAAATTTTGTTAATACCCATAGCAAGAACTTTCCAACAATACCACTTTTGACGAAAGAAGGTTTCTTTTTTTCGCTAAGTATGACGCCAAAGAAGAAATTATTTCGTTTTTCGTGAATGGTTGTATTCATACGGGTAGTTTCATTAATTTACTTAATCCTCACGGCCTGACTTTTGCAACGATACTACTCTTAACAAAATCGGATCTTTTTTTGATTTACTTTATGTATGACGTCACGAAATTTACCCATATTTCGTGAAAGGTTGGATATGGTAGGATAGTTCTGATACTGTTCTTGACACTCAAGTCAAGACATTTCCTATGACACCACTCCTGAAAACATCGAGAATTAACAGTTGAATATATTTCCCTGTAAGATGGTTAGTGTATCAGTTTTAGTAGTCAGTTGTGTTCAAAGAAGCTTTAGCAAACAGAGAAAATTATCTCTTCACCCAAAGCAATTATATTTGTCACTCATTCAATAAACAGCTGTGTTATGATATACAGCGTACGAGATAAATCACCTATCCGCCAAGTAGTTTTTGAGTATTACTTAAAATAATAACCACATTGCAAAGGAAGCAGATGGGATTCAAAAGAAGCTGCAGAAAAGGAAGCAAGAAAGACAAATGAATTTTTAAAATAAAAAATGTAAATAAAATTTACATAAATAAATAATAAACAATATAAATTAACGATAAAATAAAAAAGAGGATGATTATTACATAAGAAAAAACACCATAAAATTATCACTTTATGAAGTTCTTATATAAAGGTCTTAGACCTTAATTATCTAACGCCAGTTTCTCGGTCCTTTTTCACCACTCAAACATCTACCGTTATCTATGGCAGCATAACATTAACTAAAATAATAAAAGTAATAAATTAAACAGTTTTAGTAGGAGTTAAGTTTATATATAAAAAAAAAAGATTTTACAAGCTCTCTGTTTTTCTAAGTAACTATTCTCCACACGCTTTCAGTAAAGAGACTCACAAAATATCAGACTGGATTCACCAGTCTGATATTTTATGAACTTACCGCACTATAAAACGTCTATTTTGCGCAATAAAAACCTCAACATATGAGCGGCAAATTTGTTTATATTTGTCCTTTTAATTTTGCTGAAATAATAAGATGATATTTCATCATTATATTTAATTTTTGTACTTACTTAAGGAATCATCTATATATTTAAAACGAACAGCACATTCTATCAAATTCACATGAAAATCGTATTTTTGCGCATGCGTCAACGTATTTTTGAAGGCTTCTACCCTCAGAAACGGGATAGCTTATTAATTAACCCAACCCTCACCTGTTTAGCCTAGGGTATTGAAAAGGGTTGATTGAAAACGGATGAAGCCGTACTATTGCATTGAAAGCAAAGACCTTCTAATATATTTTTGCTCTGAGGTTGAAAGCTAAAGCTTTTTTTTTAAGAACTCATGTTTTCACTACTAAATATGCATATTTTTTTCGAAAAATTTTAAAGAGAGTTTAGATGCAATTATATTTATAACCGATTGAAATGTCAGAGAGTTCGGAAGATGAGAACTATTTTTTGTTGCTATGTTAAAGGAGCCGACGCGAAAACAAACAAACAACAAAAAAAAAAAGGTGAGAAGAAAATATATATTTTACAACTAGATAACAATATTTTTTCACGAAATTTTTACATGGGCTGTAAAACCGTGCTATTTATCACCAATAAAGATTTCAAAGAATTCGGACAAAAAGAACTTTTTACTTTAAAACTATGAAACGACCCTAGGTTTAAAAAAAAAAAAAAAAAAAAAAAAAAAAAGAAAAAGAAAAAGAAAATGAGCGTGTTTATCACTAAATATCAATATTTTTTTGCAAATTTTTCATTTTAAAATATAGTTTCATAAAAAATCGGGTTAAGGATATAAATTAATAAAAACTTGATGTTTTTTTTAATTTATTATCACGGGCCTGGGCAACGCCGGGTGGAGGTCAGCTGGTATTTTTAAAAAGAAAAATTTAGAAAAATCTAGAAATATCTGTCTTGTTTTATAAATATTAACATGTAAAAAAATAATGCTTATTACCTTTTATTTTTAAGCAAATCAACAAAAAGGGGAAATATGCGTTTTAAAAATATTTTATACAAAAAAGATTAAATGAATTTAAATAAAACTCTTTATTTAAACTAAATTTCATCTAATGCCATTGAGAAATAATTTAATCACCATACCTTATTAAACTTTTCAAAATAATAAGAATCTTAATAATTTATATAATAATTTTTATGATACTGGTTTTTTGTAATCGTTTTCATTCAATTTTTCGTAGCATATTTATAAAATAATATGATTTGTTTCAATTAAAAATTATATTTCATCAACATGCGGAATACAAAATTAATTAAAATTATTTATTTTTCCAAAATAAGTTAATAAAACGACTCTTCAGGAAAACTGTGATAGTTTATGTAGAATGTAATCAAATATATTTCTAACATATGAATTATAATATATTTGTACAGAATTTTGAAACAAAATATGGTATTTTTACATTTTTATTTATGAAAACAATTCTACTGGACATTATTAATGCAAAAAATTATACATTGTTTTACATATTTACAAGCTGATTGTTTTATGTCATTACGAGAAAATTCTTGTTACAAAAGTAATTTTTCATGAAAGTAAAATAATAATAATAATAATTTCTTTTGGAAAATAATGTTTATTTCTGCAACTTTATACAGGTTTAGCAAAAATAAGAGCAGCTTTCAAAGTGTTAATGTTTGAAATGAAGAAACATACAAATTGCTAATAAAATAACATATCTTTCAATAAATATACAATGAGTAGAGTAGAATATGTGTTGTAATGTCATTGGCTATACATTTGTCTTTAAGAAAAATTCCTTCTACATAGAATTTAAGGGTGAAATCCTAATAATTTTGCTCTTGTATAACAGAATCATTATTCAAATCTTACAAGATTTTCACGAAAGGAAAGAGTTACAACATTATAACAATCCAACCAAGGAAAACTCTACAAAATAACTTAAATTTCTAAAGCAAGGAAAACGTTAAAAAATTTACAACAAATCCAAGTAAGGGAAAATTTATAAAATGCTTACCTATAAATTTTATACGTTTTCTCCACTTGCAACGAAGCTATTTAACACCTTAATAATTTCGTTTTTTCTGACACAATAAACTAAAAATAAGTGCAAAAAACCACTTTTTCCTTACTAAAATATTTGCCTTATATAATCAAAAAATGTCTGCCAATTAAGAAACAGAAAATTACAATAAAAAATTAGGGGTATCCAATAGATCTTAGTAAAGAAGTAAGCAAATCCTTTTTGCCCGAGAGCGTTTCGGGCAAAACTGTTAACTCGTTAAATTCGATTTCAAGCTTCTCATACCTGTATTTTATACTGTGCTATCTATAGCTCTGTGCACTGTGTTATATATAACACTGTATTCTGTGTTTTTTTTTTTTTGGTTTCGCCCATGGTTCCGGTGAGCAGTTTTTATCTCTATACAGTCTCCGCAAGTACCAGACTCCTACAAAAGGTGAAACACTACGCAAAATCCTGCTACCAGCAGACGCCGAAGCTGAACCTAGAATTGACAATTAGTCTACCCAGCGCCGTCAATCCATCCAGGACAATATATATAGATCTCATCCGACAACTGAGATAACAAAGCTAGATGTTCGCCTCCATTACGCGCAGTCGCTGCAAAAATAGCCTCGTACGAAATATTCCTCGATACCTGTAACTTTCGAAACACTATGTCACGAAATCCCGAAAACCTCTTACATCTCAAAACCAGATGCTCCTCAGTTTGATCTTCCATCCCACATAGTATACACGTCGTTATTCCACGTCCAAGAAACCTCTTACAACGGGGCTGATTCTGTGTTATACACTGTTAAAAATCTTCAGCTTTTGCTGCAGACACACTCCACCGCTTTTAGATAAAACGGTTATTTTACTATATTATGGAGAATTTTCATTGGTCAAAATAGAGATACTTTATAAAAGCGGTGGAGTGACTATGCAGAAAAAGCTGAAGATTTTTGACAGTGTATATAGATATAGAAGTGTACATTGGTAACAGGTATGCCCATTCTAACCAATCATGATTCATAGAAAATAAAACACTTAGGGTGTCTCTATATGGGAGTGGCGACATACAGAATATAAAATGTGATTAGTTGAGAAGATTTTGGACAAATACGAATCGCCAAGTATCTTGTCGAGCCTACCAAAGCTAAGGCTTTTTAAGTTTTCTTACTCCTACAGGCGAATATCGCCAATTTCTAAAAAATAGGTTTGCACAGTTTGGCTAACACGTCAGTCTAAGCACAGCCGGCGCATGTCCCTTGTGCGTATGTGGCCACTCTCATATAGAGGCCAGTTATTACCTAAACAATTATTACCGTAAAAAATTACAGCATACTCCTAATTATATATTATTTTACTTTTGACACACAAGAAATAATTTTTCTTTTTTTCTTTGTAATGCGAAACAATTCAAATATCCAATGGCATATATTTAACATTTCCATGGAAAAAGAAAAGAGAAAATCTGTATTGCGCTTAGAAATAGTTAAACATTCAAGTTATAAAATATAATAATCTTGTAAAATATATTTTGTAAAATATATTAATTTGTTCAATGGAGTTTATTTCCGGGATGTTTGGAGACTTGTTCGTAAATTAAAATGTATTGCGCTTCATTAAACTGTTGTATTGAGTGTTTGTAGTGCATCAATACCCATTATGATATATTTCCATTACATCAGAAAAATCAAACGACAAATTTAGTACACTACCTATCGGTACTGGAAAAGCTTCGAAATACTTTTCTCCAAAAGTTTTATATCTCAGTATCAGTATCTTATTTTTGCTCTGAATAAGCAAAACAGATTTCACCTTTTTTGGAAAAAGTTTAACTTTATACATAACAAGAAAAACTGGCCGGTTGTGCCAATCCCAAAACTTTCTTCTATCTCATACACGTTAATACTTCAAAATTCGTTACCACATCACCAATAAAATCAAAATTTTTGGCCGCTTTGTTGTACGTCAGCTGCTTGCGAATCGTCGGGTTAACTGAATCCGAAGCAGCCTTCGTTGCACGAACAGCCTATGTACAACACGTCTACGAAATATTCTTCTGGTTTGTATAGATGGGAAAAAATAGCCTCTCTATTCCTTGATTTTAAAATTTTAGCTAATTTTACTGGAGAACAATCAGCTTATATGTGTGGAACCCAGTTACAGAAGATTCATTCCCAGCTCTCCTCTATATTGAATTTGAATGAGAATTTCATCAGTCAGCTATAGCCAAATTGGCTTAATTTATTACAACCTATTTTTGTCGCCAAATTTGGCGATATTTAGTCAAGTATCACCAAGCTTGGCAAGAATTTGAAGCTGGCGAAGATGAATTGATAGTGTTACGCACATAAAAATTGAAACAACAATTACAACAATGAAAGAAAAATTTCCAGGAAGCATGCTCACTAAAACTCATAAATTATACCCTTTTATGCTGTCTTGTTTCAAAATGTTAGGCATCCTAAAATTTTAAACTGCTATGTGTCCGCCATTTTTAAGATAGAGGCAACGCAAAAATTGTTCCAGAATCCTTGGATCAAGTCCGAACATTTAACGGAAAAAACTTTTAGGATTTCTAATTTTTTTGCACATCTTTTTGAATTTGAAATTTTTAAGTGGCTATCACAGCGCCTCCTTCCGGTGGAATATCCCCAAATGCAAATGGGACCTGCAGGCCATAGTCAAAAACAGATACATAAAATTTAGTTATTTCAATGCTTAACTTCATACACTTTTCGATGGTACAATAATGCAAATGGCTTTTAGAGCGCCCTTTTTCGGCAGAATATCTTCAATTCAAGGAGGACCTACTGGCCATAATCACAAAAAATGGTTCAATTCAATGCATAACTCCATACACCTTTCGATGGTGCAATGAGGATACACACATGGACACATGGACAAACGGACAGACAGACATTTTGTAAGAACGTTTTTCGGAATCTAAGACCCCTAAAACGTGTAAATCCGTTGAAAACCGGAAGTCGAAAAAAGTTTCTATTACAATACTTTTTTTCTATTATAGATAGAACAAAGTAAAAAAAAAAATCATGCATCACACATGGATTATGAAACACTTTAACCACAATTTCCATTAATGATGTTGATTTTAAATTAAACTTAGCCATATTGCTCAAAAATTTAAATTAGCTTTTAAACCCACTTTGACCAAAATTAAAAATAACTAGTCGGATCTGCCAATTCCAAAATTTTCTTTTATCTCATACATGTTAATACTTCAAAATTCACTACCATATCGCCAATAAATTCAATATTTTTCGTCAGTTTGTTCTGCGTCAGCTGCTTGCGAATCATTGGATTACCTGGATGCAAAGTGCTCTTCGTTGCATAAGCAGCAGATGTACAACACAACTACGAAAAGTCCTTCCTTGTTTTTAAGATTTTAGCTAATTTTACTGAAAAGCACTAAGCTAAAATGCGTGGAAACTGATTACTAAAGATTCCTTCCCAGTTCTTGTCAATATTGAATTTGAATCAGAATTTTGTCAAATTAGTCAGCTATAGCCAAGTTGGCTTCAATTATGGCTACCTATTTTTGTCGCGAAATTCGGCAATATACCGTCAAGTATCGCCATGCTTGGTGAGATTTTGACGCCTGCGAATATCTATATAATAAAACCGTAAGTCATGTGACTGTCATCAACAGTTCCGGGATGTCCGTTTCACTTTTTCATATGCCAGGCGGCCATTTTTATTCAAAATTATTTTTGCAAATAAAACTGCATAAAAATTACATTTTTAGAAAGATCGTTCAAAATAAATTAATATTTGAGAGATGACTTACGTTCAATTATGTATACATTCTGCAATAACTTCAGTTTAAATTAGGTTCGCAGTTAAAATTCTCTATATATGAAAGTAAACAAAGAAAAAAGATTCATTCGTTGTGAATGTTTAAAATATTAAACCATGAATTTTTGGATCGCTGCCTGGCGTAAAAAAAATAATCCGCACCAGTGAGACAGTCAAAGTTTACCTTAATTCTGTTCCATACAACTCAACTTCCGGATCTTTTTTGACGTAAGTTGAACTCATGTAATAATATTTAATGGATCAAATTTCGAAAATAATTGTCAGCTTTTATTTTTTGCGCGTGCAAATTAGAAACGATACTTTAATTTGAAATCAAATGTTTTGATTTATGATAATTATTATTTTTCTATTTTCTATTTTAAATGAAAAATGTGAACGTCATGTATTTTAAATTGAAACAGCTGTCACGGACGAACCGGGGCTGGCGCGATTTTTGTTTTGCGCCAAATATGTTTAAGAATCTCCGCATTAGCGAACATATTGCAAGTGATAAGCAAACGGACATGAAGCATAAATTCTTAAGTGGGTTAAGCGGTTTTTGTCAAGAAAGATGAAATACATAACAACAAAAAATATGCGAAATGCTACCGCGATCGCAAAAGTTCTTGATTTATCTATTAGATTTTTCCAGTTATGCGAGGGATTAAGGAAAAAAATAAATTATGAATAAAAATAATTTGTTACAATGCTTAACATACATTTAAGGGCGACCAAACTGGTCGCCAGTGGTGGCTAGTGAATATATAATGTTAAGCATATAACAGTTGGAACGATGATTACAACAATGAAGGAAAACTTGCCAGAATCCATTATCACTAAAACTCATAAATTAAACCCTTTTATGGAGGGATCCTGCTGTATTGTATCAAAATGTCAGCCACCCTACAATTAACTGTTGTAGCTCAAACATTTTTTAAGATAGAGGCAAAACAAAAATTACTCCGGATTCCTTGGATCAAGGCCCATCATGAAACGGGGAAAATCTTTTAGGATTTCTAATTTTTTTCTACATCTTCTTTTATTTAAAATCTTGAAATGGTTATCACAGCGCCCCCTTCCGGTGGAATATCCCCAAATTCAAGTAGGACCTGCTGGCCATAGCCACAAACATAGAAAAAAAATTGGTTTAATTATCTGCATAACTTCATACACTTTCGATGATACAATAGGGAAAATCGAACAAAAATTGCTATCACAGCGTCCTCTTTCGTCAGAATATGCCCAAATTCAAGTGGGACCTGCTGGCCATAGCCAAAACCTTTAAATGAAATTTGGTTATATTCTAGGTAGAACTTCATCCACTTTTCGATGATACAAAGAGGACATACACACGGACACACGGACAGACAGACATTTTATAAAAGCATGTTTATCGTATTCTCTGACCCATAAAACGTGTAAATCCGTCGAAAAAAGGAAGTAAAAAAAATTCTATTACAATACATTCTTCTATTATAGATGGAAGAAAGTAAAAAATGCGAAAATTACATTTGATTCTGTACAAAAAAGTACTTTTAGAATATCCTTTACGTTAATCATTTATAAATTAATATATAAATCCTAAATATCAAATTATGTCATGTTTTTCTTCGTAACAAGCGTAATCAGAAACCTATAATTAACTAATCGTTAATTATCGTTTATTTTTATAATGCAGCTAATTTTTCATCGTATATATATATATATATATATATATATAATATATGCAATTGTATTGTGTGTGTGTGTTAATTATTGATATCTGCTCAAAAACTGACATTTTTATCCTGATTATAATTATTTCCTAAATTTTTTGTTCGTTAATAAATAATAAAGATATGTAAGGTTATCTTCAAGTTACGTTTGAAGTTTTAAATGTTTCATTCTTGGAAGGTAGGATATAAGTACAAATTTATTTTGAAGCATTGAAAATAAAATTAATTGACAATTAATCGACAGAATGTTATTTTGGTTGCACAAGTATGGTTTTGGATACCAGTCTTATCAGAATTTCAGAACTTCTCAAATTTCAGCAAAGTAATGAAAAAAATTCTTTTAAATGCTGAAATAAATAAAGATATAGGGAAGAGTTACATATCATGTGCCGGTAGACGCGATTGGCAAAAAAATCCAAAATGACGCCAAAAGGCAGTTTTAGTATCTTACCAAAATTTTGAAGATGGCGGAAAGACATGTTTTTTTAAAAATATTTATGAACATACGTTTATTATATCATGTTTCTGGACCATCTTAAAATGATAAATTGTAAACAATTAATAAATAACGAAAAAACTTACCGAAAACAACTCCTCGTGGGAATATCAGGAAAAATAATCGCAGTACTTAAATAGCACTTAAAATCATGAAATAGAGAAGTGGTCCGTATAAAAATGCAAAAATATTTATACGCTCTATATAAATCTTTTTTGTTTTTTAATTTTTTTGAAGGCACTGATAAAAAATAAAAATCTCGTTCACAACTAACTGCCTTTACGATTATATACAAAATAGAAAATATTTATTTAAAAAAAATCAATTACATAATATTCTACATCACAGAAAAATATCATTTAAAAAAAAAAACGAACCCCAAACGCTGAAGATTGCAACAGCCACATCGAAACATTGGTCGCAAAAAACTTGCCAAATCTACCGCCGCAGGACATGGGACTTTCCCCAAGCTTTGTGTTATTAAAATAGTACTGTTTGTTTAGATGCAGCATTTTACTTTCAGCTTTAAGCAAACCAGACATACGAATCCGGGATTCCCGAGTTAATGAAGCTCGAAATACTGTCCGGCGTACATAAATTAGATAAAAATCTTTTTAAATTGAAAACTCTAATAGATTTTTTATATTTAGTGTATTTTCGTAGACTGCCTTTTGGTGTTCTCCTATTAGTCGCATGTCAATGGTCAATCACGAAGCATTTCACTTTTTACAGTAACCTTTGCGATTCTAATTATTTGTGTTTAAGCGCGTAGTTCGATTACATACCAGTTAACTTTGAGTTTTGGTTATGTATTTAAGGTAAAGCCAGGAGTGATTGCGCGGTCGGAGAGATTGCGCGGTGACTCCAGGTAGTTGTACAATAGCGATAGTGGAGGGTCTACTTCAATGTGCACGTTGATTGCTTCGAACGTCTAGTATAAAGCATTGCTATTTTGTTTTGTTTTTTCAAAGTAAGTGCTTGAATTTTTATCACAATTCATTAGAATTTTTATAAAATGTCAGTATTACAAAATATTTTAAACTTAAATGATTTCTCATAAGCTACTGACCTAGACTAACTGTGAGAACACCACCGATTCGTTATAGAAGCGGACCTGTTTAAATAAAAGGCCGCGCAATATCTCCTACCGAAATTAGAGAGTTTCGCATCTGCTAGAGATGGCGCTGCTAGAGATGCTCTCTCTCTCTCTCTCTCTCTCTCTCTATCTCTCTCTTTCTCTCTGTATATATATATATATATATATATATAATCATTTCTCTCAACTCGACTCGAATGTCAACATGTTTGATACGTGCCATGTGGAATTGATCATTATGAAGAAGTTGCTATATTTTGAGGATACTGTATCATTCTTGTGAGTAAAACATTTTTTCTACAATTTAAGGGTTCAAAATTCCAATATTATTTCAAAAATGATATCTGGTGGTTATATAGTGTGGTGATTTATAAAGATTTTGGATAATCGTTGTAAGTGATATATTATATATTTCTTAATGGTTTTTTATTTACATTTTACATATTTCCAATTTTAAATTTTTCCAATTGTTGTCTGGTAATAATGCAGTATACTTGGCTGATTCTACTGTACTTAGCATCATGCCAGTAGAATTATGAAATACTGAATTATTTTTAAAACACATGTGGGTGCAGCCAAGCTGAAGAGTACATCCACATATGTTTTTTCATATCCAATTCTTGATTGGTTCTCTTGTGGTCCAGTTTTTCCACTGAATAATGTTCATAATTAATTTATTAATCCATTTGTGTTTACATAATAGCAACTCCAATTTATAATTTTTTCCCCCTTTCTCTCTCTTTCTTTTTAAATGTTCTTCAGGTATGAGTAAATTTGGCTAATTACCATTGAAGCACATGCTATGGTAATTTTATGATTGCACAAGTTAATTATTAGCTATGTGGTATTCTGATTACACAATATCATTAATTATCTCTTAGTAGATTTTAGTAGAATGATATTAGAACTTGATATGTTTTTGAAATTCATAGATATTATAATTATATATATATATATATATATATATATATATGCAAATAAAATCGAAAAAGTAAAAAAACGGCCTTTGTAGAAATTATCCCTATCTATCAAATAAAAAAAAAATCATTTAAAAATATTGAAATGCAAACGAGAAATTGTTAAAAATTTCTCCCATAGGATTAACAGTAACGAGCGGGTGTTTTCGCATGAGTGAAAAAGTCCCTTAATAAGAGAAAATGCCTGATTTTTCCTTTCGTAATGTAGATCAAATTGTAAATAGAAAAACACATTCTCAATAAATATTTAGCAATATTTTTTTTTAATTACTAGTGTCAGTATGGCGATACGTGATTAATTAATACGAATAATTTTCAAATAAGAAGATTACTTCCGTCAAGCGGTAACATACACAGATATATTTTTAAAAGATTATTTATATCTACGATCTGTATATAAAATAAAATATCTTACAATAAGTATTCTGATTTAGATTTTGTACAATGATTTCTTCCACAAGGACTTCTGTTGTACCACTCAAAATTTCTTCTATTCTTCACCGGAAAAAATAAGAAATACAAAAACTACTTTGAGATATGTATCTAATAATTTTAATCAATGCCTATGCTAAATAAATGATATTTTGTAAATTAGTAGCTATTCAAAAATTAAGCTGTGTTCTTTCAATAAATTATGGGGTTTCTATAAAAAGAAAAACTATTTTATAATGTGTAAAAAATATAAACTGTGACGAAAACAAGGATAATATTGCAGTATATAACAAATTTGTACACGATGTCTTACTACTTGTTTTGGAGGTAATTTGAATAATTTCAAATAAAATGCAAATTTCGAGAATACAAAAACTGAGAGAGTTTTTCAAAACAGATATAGAAATTCAAAAATTTTCCATTGTAACTAATCAGTCAAATACTAATAATTGACTGTAATTTTATAGACTTTTTTAATGTTTAAGGTAAGTTAAATAAAGTGCGTTACCTTTCACTCTTAGTCATTTGAAAATTGCCTCCCTTATTCCTGAAAAGACATGAGCAAGATGCTTTTTTCCCAAATTCTGTTAAAATTTTGCATTGTTTAATCTGTCATTTTTGTTGCAATAAAACAAATGTACACTTTAAAATGTAAGGCAAAGCCAGGAGAGATGGCGTGGTCAGAGAGATTGCGCACATAGATGTTCGGGGGGAAGGAGTAGAGTGAGAGCGCAGCGACTCTAGGTAGTTGTACAACAACAGTAGTGGAGTGTCTACTTGAAAGTGCACACTGCACATTGATTGCTTTGAGCGTCTAAGATAAAGTATTGCTATTTTGATTTCTTTTCCAAAAGTCAGTGTTTGAATTTTTATAGCTATTCATCAGAATTTCTATACAATGTCAATAGTACAAAATATTTTATACTTAAACGATTTCTCATTAGCTACTAATCTAAACTAACAATGTGAACATCAATGGTTCGTTGTAGCAGCGGCGATGTTTATATAAAAAGCCGCACAATCTCTCCTACCAAAATGGGAGAGTTTGCGCATCTGCTACTTAGGAGAGATGGCACATTGTTTCCATTAGTTTCCGAACTAGGAGAGATTACACAGATTATTGGTAAATTTGCCTAAAAAAATGAAAAATGAAAATGAACTAATTTTAAGTTAAACGTGTTATCAAGTAATTTAATGCTATTTTGTAATCTTAACTGGGCTTCCTTTTTCTGATTCTTTAATTTTTTCCCCTTTAATTAAATTTTTTAAATCGTTTTTAAAAATATTTCCTTTTTCTGATTCTTTAATCATTAGGTTGAAATATTCACTCCTAATACAATAAAATTTTTTCACAAAAACCTTACAGCAATGTCATTTAAGTGTAATTATTATTGTTAACAATTTAATTGTAGTTATTATTAGTAATAATCTCTCCTACCCATGTGCGCAATCACACCAACCCTGTAAGGACAGACTGCGCAAAATAACTTTCTTGATTTTATTACAACTGTTCTATTAAATTGCAACATAACAACGAAATAGCAATGGAAATGCATAAAAAACAAATGAAGTAAAAATTATTCATGGACAGTTTAGCAAAAAATTAATATTTAGATTTTTTATTGTTATTTTTTTTAATTGTGCACAGACTCTCCTAGCTTTACCTTTCACTAAACTTATTAAAAATATCAGAAGAATTTTTCATCATTTTCCAAAGCAAATTCCTATTATTATCTTATTAATTAACATGTGCAGAGCTATGACAACTTCTACGCGTATATAGAAATTCGTTCCGATAACTTAGTATTCAGACTGTCAAAAATATTTGTATTTCGAAAATGGAGAATATCTTTGATTATGAATTGCTCACTGGCTCTAGAATGATTTAAAAGACTTTAGTGTATTAAATTTGCTTCTGAAAATGAACGGAATGCTTCGATTTTCTAGGCTAATACATATGTCATTTTACAAAATATTTGTAAGTAAAAGAATATTTTTGTTCAGAAATGACGGCATGTAAAAATATTCAAGAACCTTCAACTGCTAGTTAATATAAATATTATAAAAATATACAGTAAAGATTATAGTTATAAATAAAAAGAAATTAATAAAATAATGAAGATTTTCATACCGGAAACGAATATGGAAAAATACCGTACAAATAAAAGAAATAAAATATTTTGGGAGCTGTAAATGGAGTAGCTATCCACTATTTAATGACTGTAATTTCATAAATGTTATAAATTTTCAAGTAAAACTGATAGAAATGATATATATTCTTACCCATCGCAAATAAATATTGTTTGGAAAATCGATTTTTTAATTAATTATGAAAAGATATCCCCTTGTTCATCCCTTTGCATTTGAAAATAACTTAATACTCATGCCCTATTATACTGATAATGTAATTTTTAAGGATTGATTATATAAATTATGCATTGATCATATATACTTTCCGATATAAGCTTAAACAGATTTAATTTTAAAATTTTAGTGTTATGCAAGATAAGACCAAATATTTAATAATGTTATTCTTGATTATCCGTTAGACATTACTTTTACTTACCCGTCATACGTAGTATAGGGTAAATCATGTGATCGTTTTAAAAATCGAAAACATTTTTGGACGGATTTACACGTTTTAGACATTAGATATTCCGAAAAACATATTTTTAGAAGAAAAAGATTTGCCGTCCGTCTGTCTGTGTGTCTGTCTGTCTGTAAACGCTCTATCTCCCGAACTAATTGAGATAGAGACTTGAAATTTAGTATGTACTTAGTATGTAATAATGGAAGAAGCCTATTGAATTTCAGTAACCTCGATTATCTGGAACTATTTTTTTCGGACTCTCAAAATGTTCGTTTTGATAAAAGGTATATAAAATTTTTCGAAATTGTTTATTTTAAGGAGTGAATATAAAAGACAATGAAAAAACAAAAAATTTACATAAAAAACGAAGTCGATCTGATAATTATAGTTGCTGAGATATCTGTAATCATATTTACCACACTCTTCGATTTTTCATGACCCTGTATTTCATTCAAATTTCAATTCAAAGATATATTTTAATTGGAAATGAGACGCTTAATCCTCCGACACAGTAAACTCTTAGATAATATGATTATCAATTTTGGAGTTATAAGGATGTTTCTTTTACGCAATTCAGTAATAGAGCATTTAAAGCGAGGCTAACGAAAAAGACAAGCTACCGCGGTGCATTCAACTTATCCTTTTTTACAGACCGCTAGTGTGACGTGATGCTCTTTCCGTACACCTGCATTGGAGGATTCGAGTATCACGTGACTCCCGCGGTCTGTAAAAAAAGATACGCGTAAAGCACCGCGGTAGCCTTTCTTTTTCGTTAGCCTCGATTTAAAGTTTATGACGTCATCAAGCCAGGATGTTATTCGAATTGCAATGCATTTTACAAATAGTTTACACATGTTTTATTTTCATATTTTATATTATGCATATCCATGATGGGTAATTATTACGGTGGCCCCCCAACGACTAGTTTAAATTGCATGTAGTTTTGCTAGTTGCCAATTTTTAATATTAACTGTATTTAAATTTACTAAAATTTACTTTTTTATTTTAACTTGTCGTTATTAGTAATTTGTTATGACATACTATTAATATTAAGTTCAACTACTGATATATGTATATACATATATGTATGTGTATATTTAGCCTACCTAACCGTAATTCTTATATATTGTGTTTTTTTATTGTACATTAGATTCTTGCAAATCACCAGGTTACCTACACATTTCTTATTACGAGTTCCGATGTGCAATTCAACGGCGCAAAACCCGTCTTTCTTTCTTTCTTTTTTTAGCATAAATATAATAGTACGAGTTATATATGTTAATGTAATCCGATGCCAGCAGCCTCTTACATAATTTTATAATTTTATTCTAGTGTTTTCATTAATTTCATCCCCATTTGAGTTAGAGTTACTGGCCGTTCGTCCGATTTGATTATAAACATTCTGTTTTATTTTGAATGGAATTTTATAATTGGAATTTGTGTAATGGAAACTGTCCCTAAAGTTACAGTTTTATTTCAAAAAAAAAAAAAAAAACAGATTTTTTTTATAATTGTAATGATATAATTTTTATTAGATTTTTTTATCAAAGTTATATATATATATATATATATTTGAAACTCAATCGTCTAAATAAGGTTGTCAGAGACACATAAATTGAAAAATATACATTAAACGTTATTTTTTAAATATGTACTTTGCTGTTTTTAGAATAAAAATGGCGCACACCGTATGTAAATGTCTTAATTATATTTTATTAACTCTTTTTATATTATACTATATGTGGTAAGTAATACATATCAGTAGCATCTAAGTAATATTTTCAATCAATTTATCTCAGTGTTTTTTTTTTATTTATTTATTTTGTGAATTGTTACATTTGAATTGATATATCTAAATTGCTATAAATGATAAAGTTATGAGACTTCGTACAATTATTTTAAATTATACAGTGGCTGCCATAAATTCGTCAAAAATTTTAAAAAATTATTAGAAAGAAAGAAATTATGTTAAAAAGTTATGGTTTTGCAGGAATGGGATAAGAGGGAGATCAGATATTTTTTTAATAACAATTGAAAAAAGGTTAAAAAATTACCGATAGATAGCGCTACATGCATAATATGAAGCAGATTTTTGTAAATTAGGCTATCAATAATACTCTGAATGCACACAGATTCTTCATTCGATGCCAGCAGAATCCTGTCCTTACCAGATAAAGCTCTGTTGGTTAAATTCTTTTACAAGAACAGGGAATCAACAAGTGGCGTATTGCGAAAATTCCGCAAGGCAAAATGTCTGAATACGAGAAAAGAGCATGTGCTGGGATATTCAAGCTTGTCAGACGCGTCGCAGAAATGGATCTTTTACTATAAGCCTAATTTGCATACGTCTGCTGCATATTATGCATGCCAGCGCCATCTATCGATAATTTTTTTAAACACAACTTTTTTTGTTACTAAAAAAATCCGATTTCCCTGTAATCCCATTCCTGCAAAACCACATTTTTTTAGCATCATTTGTTTCTTTTTAATGATTTTTTAAAGTTTTAACGAACTTATATTGAGCCCCACCAGTGGCTGAGAGGTTCTGCTCTCAAAGCTGATAGACGGGAGGTGCTCGGTTCAAACACATGTCGAGCTCATCGATCTAACCGTTCGGAGTTTTACGAGGTTTTCTTCGAACCTTAAGTTAATACGGGTTAGGATCCCTTAGAAAGACCCCCACGGAGGGCACACTCCCCGCTGGCCTATATCCCTAGCACAGATAGGCGGCGTAAGAAATAACCAACCAACCAACCAATCCGGTATATTCATTGCATTGTCTTCAGATTTTTTTCTTTTGAGAAAAAAAAAATTAAAAAATATGATTCTTGTAGTAAACATTGTTCATATAAATAACTTATTCTTTCTTTCTTTATTTATTTTTTTTTAATAAATATTTTTGTAAATCATGAAAACAAATTAATATTTATTTATTTTTTCTCAACTTAGAAATAAAAAGATATGCATAAAGTGATTCTCTTTCAGAAGATAAACAATTTTAAAATATGGCTAATATTAATATTTTTGTAACTAAAAAAAAAAAAAAGCATTTTTTTCGCTGTACACTGCAAAATGGAAAACAGAGTAAAAATATATAAATTATAAAAATAGAATTTTGTATTTCGGACCACCTTAATTCTCAGTCGTAGTTTTTGATTTAGTTGTTAAATACATTACTCACGTTGAGAAATATTCTCCTGGAGGTATGAATTTATCTAAATTTTAATTTAAAAAGTCATCTTTTTTTTTTTTTTTTTTTTTTTTTTTTTTTCTGGTGGGAACGAAATATTTTTTTCTAAAAAAGTTTAATACTAAGAAAAAAATTTTACTTTTTGACTCCAGAAAGTCATCTTCTCTTCAGAAAAGTCTTTTTTGTTGATGAAGCAAGGATTTAGAAGATGTAATGGAGAGATTTAAAACCTCTTTTCTTTTTTTAGCTTTTCAATCTCTTTTTAAAAAATCCCATAAAGCTTTTAAAAGATTTTTCGTTTGTCATAAAAAAATGAAAAGATTTTAACGGTATCAAGGTCCACTCACGGACATATTTTGTTTCATGGAAGAATATATACCTGAGATAGAAGGATCAAAATAAGGAAAAGTGTTGTAAAATATTGATGTTTAATGTGTCTCAAATAAGTTTAATGTACCTTTAATAGATCAAAAGTTGTTATATATATATATATATGTGTGTGTGTGTGTGTATTGAAATGTAAGTCATCGTTGTTTCACAAACACTTAAATGGAATTATTTTTACTAAGATATTAGATAAAAATATTATTTAATATGATTTTTCATATACATATATATATATATAATAATTTCTCGAACTACCTGTTATTTCAGACATTATTTTAATCTTTAAAACATATAGACAGGCACTGTACATTCTTAAAGACACATAAAACGAATTCATCGAAAAGCGCATTCAAAATGCGTTTTTAATTTAATTACAGTTAATTATTTTTTAATTTAATGATCAAATTAAAAGATTCTAGTTCATTTTGTTCATTGTTGCAACATTAATAAGTTTGAAAAAAATTGAGGTTCTATCTAAATTATTTTTGGAGAAATCGTGCGCGCAAGTTTGAAAATCATTGTTGTGAATTAAATGCATTTAAAGTTTTTACTCCCCATTCAAAAACAAAGAATGACGATTGCGTTTTACTTTATGTCTTCGTCAATAATTACCGCCTCTGAAAAACATTGGTACCTTTTTACTCAGAATAAAATGCACTATTTACTGACATCAAAACCTTGAAATTGAATTTTTGACCATTTTAAAGCTGATCTGTCCCCTTAAATCATAATAATTAATAAAATAAAAAGCTTTTCATAATGTCACATGCATCTCATTTCTGACAATTTAATTGCTAACAACTTTGAAATGTTTATGCTCATTAAGGTAAAGCTAGGAAAGTCTGCGCACAGTTCAAAAGAATAACAATAAAAAAAATCTAAATATTAATTTTTTGCTAAACTATCCATGAATAATTTTTACAGCATTTTTTTTTTATGCATTTCCATTGTTGTTTTGTTGTTATGTTTTAATTTAATAGAACAGTTGTAATAAAACCAAAAAAGTTATTTTGCGCAATCTGTCCTTACAGGGTTGGTGTGATTGCGCACATGGGTAGGAGAGATTGTTACTAATAATAACTACAATTAAATTGTTAACAATAATAATGACACTTAAATGACATGGTTGTAAGTGTTTTGTGAACAAATATCATTGTATTAGGAGTGAATATTTCAACCTAATCATTAAAGAATCAGAAAAATAAATAATTTTAAAACGATTACAAAAATTTAATTAAAGGGGAAAATTTAAAGAATCAGAAAAAGCAAGTCCAGATAAGATTATAAAATAACATTAAGTTACTTGATAACACTTTTAACTTAAAATTAGTCCATTTTCATTTTTTAGCACTTTCCAACCTAGTTGAAAAGTGCTTATGACTTCGGTTTGTCTGGCCGGATGGCCGGATGGCCGTCTGGCCGTCTGGCCGTCTGTCCGTGCTCTAACTCCCGTAAATATGCTCGGATTGCTCTGCAATTTTTATATGTTATTGTCGTTATCTATGGCACGTTCCCTATTTCAACTGAAGTGTGTAGCACTTATAGTTTTCTTACAGGGACACTCAAAAGAATTCCGTTACATTGCGGTCTATGGGGAAAAATCATTTGCGGTTTATTTTAAAAATGTTTCACTATTGTAAACGCATTGAAATTTATATAGATCACTAAGATGCATTAGAAGAAGCTTAATATGGAATAGTAGGTGTATAGCACTTAGAGTTACTTTACAGGGACAGTCAAAATAATTCCGTTACATTACGTCTATGGAGAAAAATCGTCTGCGGCTGATTTAAATAATGTTCCACTATTTTAAACGCATTGAAGTTTATATTATATTACTAAGGTGCATTACAAGAGGCTTACTACAGAATAGTGTGTGTATAGCAGTCATCGTTCATTTACAGGGACACACAAAAGAATTCTCTACTGTCTGTTAACAATAATTCCTGGAAGTGCGTTTTAAGTTACTAAACGCGATTTTAATCTTAACTATCTTTTTGTCTATTACGTGGTGTGTATAAATTCTGTAGATCCTATACAGGGCAGCACAAAAGTTCGCGAACACATTTCCGTTTATTGACAGAAACTCCAGAAGGAGAATTTAAACGGTGCTACGCGTTTCCTAACTAAACTAAAATTTAGCATCCTATGTATATATACAAATCTATAGATCATATACAGGGCTACATAAAAGTATTCGGATATTTTTCCGAATATTGTATATATTGAAAATTCCTGAAATTACGTTTTTAAATATGTTATGCGTTTTCCAAATTGTTTACTTAGATGTCATCTTTCAGCTTATTAAATGGTAATGATTTGTTAAATTATTTTAGAAGCGTTGGAAAGTGCTACATAATCTATGCTTGACGCATGATTTTTCGTTCTTGTCATTTTTTTTATGCAAATTTTCCAATGGGAACAGCGCCATCTCTCCTAAGTTTCAGATTCGCAAACTCTCCAATTTCAGCAGGAGAGATTGCGCGGCCTTTTATATAAATATGGCCGCTACTAAAACGAACCGTTGATGTTCACATTGTTAGTCTAGATTAGTAGCTAATGAGAAATCGTTTAAAATATTAAGTAAGAAGTTTAAAATATTTTGTACTACTGACATTGTATAGAAATTCTGATGAATAGCTATGAAAATTCAAGCACTTACTTTGGGAAAATAGAACAAAATAGCAATGCTTTACCTTAGACGCTCAAAACAATCAACGTGCACTTTCAAGTAGACACTCCACTACTGCTGTTGTACAACTACCTGGACTCGCTGTGCGCTCACTCGACTCCTTCCCCCCGAACCTCTATGTACGCAATCTCTCCGACCGCGCCATCTTTCCTGGATTTACCTCATATCTAGTTATAAGTATATAAAAAATATGAATTTTTTATATGAAATTTGATAGTTTGAAAAATGATTTTGTTTTTGTTTAAAAGTAACTTATAGCTCTTTAAGAAAATGATTGAAAATAAAAATTTATTCAGTAATTAATATATATATATATATATATATATATTCACTAGCTGTTTATTTTTTAATATAAGTTTTATTGTTGTTTATGAATAACAAACGTAAAGAATGGTGACTGAAATTACAGATAGCCTAGATATAATAATATTCGGACGATATTAAATATTCGGACGATAAATTTGCCAATTATTAGATATTAAGCAATAGCACTTGCTCGTTGAAAATAAAACAATAAATATAAATAATTTGCAATATAAGGGATATTTCTTAATGATATATCAAGTATTGATAATTTTGTCATACCTATTCACTAATGATTTTTGCTGGGGTTAAATTAAATTTAAACAAATAATGGGCTATATGTATTTTTTTTTGGAAATGACATAGTTTTCCTTGTTCCTTATTTAAAGCAATCATTGCTTCTCAAAAATTGACATAATGAAAAGCAATATTTAAAGCAAATTTTAATTAATAAGGACTTTACGTTGCAAATATAAATACAAACATCAAACACTTGCTTCCAGCGTATATTTCGTTTTATTTAAATATGAGCTATTTAAAAAAAAAATACTTAAATAAACAACTCTTGACGTTTCTGCTATTCGTCATAGCCATCTTCAGGAGAAAATTCTAATAAAAACAAACAGCGCAAAACTAAATATGTGTTACATAATTGAGAAAAATGTTCAACTGAAAGGATAACGAAATTAACGGAAATTTACAACAACATATTACAAAATAGGCCTCGTGGCGCCATCTGTGAACCAGCTACCTTACTGGAAACCATGTTTAACCAAATCAAAGTCCATTCAAAATACATTTCCAGATAGCAGGAATAGAAAATGATGTGTTATCATTACAAAATTCATGCTTTCTTAATGAAATCTCTACAGATTCACGAATATAAGCTTTAAATGGATTGTCTTGTCTGGAAATAATTTTAACATTTTCAAAATCAATAAACTTAATCTGTCCATGTCAAATTTTAATATATTTTTTACAAAACTTTTCTTCTGCAATTTAAAAGTATACATATATATATATTTCTAAAATACATGAAACGGAACTCTCCCTGACACGTATGAAGTGGCTGGGAAAAAGAGGCGCAATATTTTCAGATAATAAAATATAAAACATTTCGTTGAAAAAGAAATAATTTCATGAACTAAAATATCATTCTATGTAATACTATTTCATGTATGTATCTTTTAAGCAATATACGTCGACTGTGATTTAAACACTGAACAAATGCGTTGGCGTCAATTCAGGAGAAAATGAAATTTTTGAAAAAGCAGGTTTGGCATTGAATCAAAGCAGATATGCCCAAACACGGCTGCGGTAGAAAAATTAAATTTATCGGTTGGAATCGGATATAGAGTCTCTTGTAAACTGTATCATATGTTTTAGGTGATGTGTAATTTACTTTTTATTCATTGTGGATGCGCAATGTAAAAAACTTTACATTTATGTTATAAAGAAACAACTCTATGAGTTACTTAATACTGAATCTAAGGGAAATGTGAAATAAGGTATTGTATTGAAACATTATATTTTAGGTCTATGAGTTACTTAATACTGAATCTAAGGGAAATGTGAAATAAGGTATTGTATTGAAACATTATATTTTAGGCCTATGAGTAAATAGGAAAATAATACTTCGTAATTTTCCTCTGTTTTACTTAAAATATGCGACATTTAGTGTTTTAATTCATGTTACTTCGCATATGTTTTATTTATAAAGTAGTTAAAATAATTTAATTTTAAAGCATTTTAGTTTGACTATAATGTCTTTATACAATGTTTCAAATAAGTTACATTAATCGCTTTAAATTTATATTATTAAATGATATATTTAATATAGGAATGTTTGAAAAGTTTTAAAACTAGACTTACAGACATGCATTGAAAGACATTGAGCATAATATACATGTATATTGGGAGACAGATTTAAGTAATCTAAAATTATAAAGCATTTTTGATTGGTAAGGTAGCACACGAAAGCGCTGTAATGGTATAAAAAAATATAAAAAACTGAAATAATTAGCAAAAATTTTAAAACTTGAAGTACCGAATGATTTACTGATTTTTTGCAACTTCTGCGATGCATAATTGGAGAAAGAATAACTATGCTTCGTTTAATCTTCGATGTTTCTATGTAGACAAAATGCAAACAGTCTATCTTCTATCTACTGTTACAAACGTGGTGAATTAATGATACAATGCGCTTTAATACTGTCGGGAATATTTATCAGCAAGATCCGTTCTTTTTGTTTTCGACGGTACATTGGAGGTCAGAAGAAATCACTCTTCTTTAAGATATCATCAGTTAAAAGAAGGATAGCTGTGTTAAATCACACAACACGAAAGCAAACAGATACTGACAGTAAAATGTCTGACTATTACACAAGCTCTATTAAAATAGTTTCAATATTTGCATGCATGATTTCTCGTGGAATTTCGTTATTTGACGATCGTTTACGCTTATTCTATCTTCTGCATCATGCTTTAAAAATTGCCTCCAACACTTGGAGTGCATTAAATTTATCTCGAGTTAAACTGAATAAGAAAAATGCTTCCTTACGACGGTTCTTAAATGCTGTAAACTCCAATCCTTACAACTTGTTTCTACCATTCGCATAGCGATTTTTCTTATGAATGATTTTTACAAATATATTGCAGCATTTTCGTGATTGCACGTTCAAGTTTTCAATACTTTGTTGTCAGGCATTTTGAATTTATGACATTATATATGTACTTTTCTTTGATTTATTCGACATAAAAATTATAACTACTCAGTATATCAATCGGTTAATGTACTTAAGGGGTCTAAGGGTCTCGAAACCACAACCAGTAAGAACTGGCGTGGTTTCGAGTTCTTATATTTTTTTAAATTCTTATTGAAATTAAAGAAACTTCTGTAATATGTAAAAGCTATATTTAAAGCTTTATAAGATGTAAAAACAAGCACTTATAATACAATATAATCCAAAATACAGTTAATATTGCAAAATGTTTTCATATGGTATGTCATGATTCGCATGATAACTTAACGTACGTACAATGGATATACAGTGGGATTCATAAATATCGAAACAATAGGCTATCTCCTTAAATATTGCTCCTAGGCACATACTTCCAATTGCAAAGTTTCATAAAAAAAGGTGGAAAATTTGATGAGATATGTTGCAACTCCATGGGGGGTCTATTTGAGAAAATACAAAAATTAAATTTTTATACGGCCCCTGTAGGATAAAATTTCCAATTAGGAAATTTTTCCTTATTCAATTCAGAATTAAACAAAAAAAATCCATCTTGATATCTTTAAAATTCACAGAGATATTAAAATCCAAAATTCGTGACTTACACCACTTAAGCATACCTCTGAGCGACGCGATATCAGTTCATTTGAAATGCAAGTTAGGGATCGATTATAAATTTACACATTATTAAAAGCCGATCTAAGACAATGCCTTAACTTTTAGATATAAAATAACAGCGTATAGATTTTATCGTTAAACTTGCTTGACAAATATGCTAGAGGCCTGCATGAGCCCGTTCTTGGCACCAGGCCCGTAACTGGCGCGGCCCTCTGGCCGGGTTGTGCCGTGCCGGCCCATGTCTTTATTGTTATTATAACGTGTTGGGCAGACAATACGTTTTGTAAAAATAATAATAGCGATAATCAAACTTCTGTTAATGCAATCATTGGAAATATATTTTAGTAAATTACACAGAAATATTTTCAAAAGGCTACTTTTTGTTATACAGCTTCAAAAGTTATGTTTTTAAACCTATTTTTCATTTATTCCAAACGATATTGTTTTTTAAAAATAAATTTTTATTCAAATACAATAAGACAGCGGTTCCCAACCTGGGATACGCGTACGCCTAGGGGTACGTGGTGGGCGTGTTGGGGGTACGTGAAAATAATATAGGTAATGGCGGAAATCACAAAAATAGTTCAACTGAAAACGTATAAACAAAGTTGATAGATTTGGATTACGAAGTAAGTTTCATGCGTAACTCTAATATGTTACTCTTAAAATGAGGGAAAAGCCTCATTAGATCTAGTAATTCTTTGATAATAATTCAATGTTGCTACCTTCATCCGCCTCTAATCATATAGCATGATTACTTTTGTTTTCCCGAATTTTCGCGAATTTTCGCGAAAATTGAAAAGAACCAAAAACTCAGTAAAAACTATTAAGATACTTGTTATCCTTCACAAATACAGAGCTTGTCAAAAGAGCATTTCCGTCTTATGCATATATTAAGGATGCGCGTATTAAACTTGACGCTGCTCCTGATTTTATAGTATACCTGTCTTCGTTTGAACCTGATTTTAAAAAACTCAGCTTCATGAATAAAGTCCAAGGATCCCCTTGAGAGTATTAAAAGCCATTTTTGGCTACTTGTCAGCTACTTGACAGCAATACTGTTATAAACTCTCATAGCGAATTATTATTATTTTTAAATGTTTGCTTTGGTGTTAAGCTAATATTATAAAAAGTAAAATTCACTTTAAAATGCAATATAAAAATAAAAGGTTAGAAATGTCAATGTAACTTGAGTCGATTTGTTTAGCTCTGCTAAGAGTATTTTAATGATTTAATAAAAACAAACATGTCTGCGTTGTGTAGGTGAAGAGGAGCGTGTTTATGAGAAAAGGGGGTAATCCTAAATGAAAAGCTTAAGAAAGGAGTAGGGAAAGAAAAAAGGTTGGGAACCGCTGGTATAAGAGTATAATCATTAACGTTTCTATTGCGTATTTTTTTAATAGATACCAAGTTTCCAATAATCTTCCGTTATAAGTGTGTTTATTTTACCCATGTTTAATACGTTTGAACCAGAAACTCTTTTAAGAAATTCAATTGAATAAATTCGACTTAAAACCTTTAAATTAATTAAGTCAAAGATTCATTAAACAAATTATATGGTTAACCATCACAAAAAAATTAAAAATTCTAAATCTATAAATAAATAAATAAATAAAAAATAAATGTTTCTCGGGCACCTTACAGTAACAGTGTTTCTTGAATTACACGCATTTCAATTTGTGTCTGATCCCTCGAAACCTCACGAATTATGAAAACGGACATATCTCTCTGAGTTTTGCAGATATCAAGATGAAATGTTTTTTTTTGTTTAATTCAGGAATGGATAAGGAAAAATTTGCTAATTGGAAATTTTATCCTTCGGGGGCCGTATAAAAATTTAATTTTTGTATTTCCTCAAATAGACCCCCCATGGAGTTGCAACTTATCTCACCAAATTTTGCACCTTTTTATGAAATTTTGCAATTGGAAGTATGTGCTTAGGGGCAATATTTAAGGAGATAGCCTATTGTTTCGATATTTATGAATCACACTGTATAAACATAAAGCTGATGTTGAAATGACCTCTAAATATATTTTATAGAATTAATTAATGATATAAAAATTATTTGATTAAAACTATTTAAAAAATTCAATTAAATTAAAAAAACTTCAAAAATTAATTAATTAGCCATTAAAAAATAATGAAAATGTTTAACTATCTCAATGATATTAATTCATTCTATAAAATATAGCTTAGAGGTTATTTTAACATTAGTTTTATACTTATATGTTCATTATAAGTTATGTTAACTTGTGGATCATGACATATCATGTGAAAACATTTTTCTAATATTAATTGAACATTATTTTTTCTTATACTATATTATAAGTGTTTATTTTTACATTTCATAATGCCTGAAATATGGCTTAAATATAGTAGTTTCAATAAGTACTTAAAAATTTATGAGAACGCGAAGCCATGTCAGTTTTCACTGTAGACCCCTTAAGAAAACGGATGTAAATATTTTTGTAGTTAAAGACTTTTCAGATTTAAAAATCAGTATGCCAAAAATGATATTTCTGCAAAAAAATAGAAAAATTTGTGTATAAAATTATTCTTGGAATGTACAACTGGTGTAAAGATGTTACACTATCCATGTTTACTCAAAAGGCAACATGAATTTTTCTACATTAATGGACAATTAGTTACGAAGAAGAATGTAATATTCTTTAAAAAGAAGAATGTACTATTGTTTAACCAATATTTGATTTATTTTAAATATTTATTATTTTGAATTTGATTTTGAATTTAGTATATACAGGGTAAGTCAAAATGAATAGAGCGATTACAAACGGCTATAACTATTAATGGAAAAGAATTTATCGATAAGATTAACACAGAAGGTAGACGGAACTTCAAAATTTTGTATACATACGTCATAGATGTTCTATGTGACTTCCCGTGATCACACGGACAACATCTAGACGGTAGTCCATTTCACGCCATACATTCTGAAGCATTTGTTCAGACTTGACCTGTTCTGATTTGTGCTCCGGACTTGACACCCTGCGATCTTTTTCTATGGGGTTAAGTGAAATACTATGGGGTTAAGTGTGCCTCCCATGCCCAAAACAATTGAAGAACTCAAAGTACGCATTTGTAATGCGCTTGCTGTTGGTGATTGAACAAATGCTTCAGAATGTCAGATAATTTAGTAAGTATTTTTGAAGCATAGAATATTTTAATCGATCAACACGCCACATACCAATATGCGAAATTGGAGAGGGATTTTACCACATGCAACTATTTGTTATCCAAGATTGGCGAAGACACCTTCTTCTACTAATAATGAAACACTAAGAATTATACCGAGGTCATTTTTAAACTTTAGTCTTTTAAAAAGTTTTAATGATTTCTATTAATAGTAAAACACATAGTTATAATGAGGGCTCGGATGTTGATGACATTTGCATTTTTCAGCTTTCATTGTCTTTCTAAGAAAATTTAGATACCTTTAAGGGGTTTAGGAACATTTTTAAATTTTCTAGCATTTTAAAAATAAACATTAATATTTTCTAATTTTCTATTTCAGGAAACTCAAAAATTTATCTTGTCAGCTTTAAAAATTAGTTTGTAGGATTTCTACATTTTGTAAAGAAATACCTTTTTCTATTGTGAGCATTTTGTAGTAGACAGTGACTATCACTTATGATTAATCTACCTAGTTCACAGTGGAGTAGTTAGGGATGATCCTTAGTAGTAAACCGGTATTAGTTATATTTGTTATATTACATTCCAGTATTGTACCGGTTCTTCATTAATTGGAAATAGTTCCAATGAAATACCAATACTTTTTAAATATCAGCTTTTATCAGAAATATTTCCATTAAAGCGCCCCTTTTACAGAAATATTGATTTAATTTGGAAGTATTCACATTCAAACACCAATATTACAGAAATATTGACTTTCGAAATTTTTGGGAGGATTTGGCGAAGTATTCTTACCAACTATTTGGAGAATAGTGGTAAAATGTAGACATCTTAATGTTGGAACAATATTTTATTCCAATATTGTAATTATTGAACAAGATATAACCAGTATGTAGGATGTAGTCGTACAAGTAATATTCGTTCAATATATTTTTTTATTAATGCATATTCTAGATGCAGCATTCTACATCTCTACATCTCTTATATGCCCTTCTAATAAATAATAAATTATTTAAAAAGAATTACATGTTTGCTTTTTACTTCATTTTATCATCTTAAAACTGATAAAAATAGATTAAAAAGCACAGTTTTTCAAATTAAAAAGTTAATGGTTATATTTATTGTAATCAAGTACTGTACGTATTTTTAAAATCCTATTTAGAAAAAACTGAATCTGAGACTTTCGACATTAATTAATGTTTATTTCAATATACATCAAATAAAACGGAAAGGAGATAAAATTCCTAATTCCTTGCGTTCATTACTATATTAGTGAAACAACCCTTTATATATGAGATCCTCTCAGAGTAAGTCTTTTGACTGATGCAGATAGATTTAGAACTGTACATCAAACTGTTTATAAGGCACACTAAACATAAATGATCATTTGAAAAGAAAGGAAAATTGTTTACTTTAAGGGGGAACAACTTAGAAACTCGCCTTCAATGACAGGGGCAATGAGTCAGAAGGCGTTCTGCAAATTCTTTTCAATGAGTTCTAATATATTTTATTTTCAAATAAGGTACATTGATAAATAACATAAGTTCCCCCTTCCTCTACAGCTGGAACAAGGGTCTTTAAAGAAGACAGCGAGCTATTATTTTAAACAAATTTTATTTCAATATTGATTTGAGAGAATTTCTGCGTTAATCGACTGGAATATTATCTGAAGTGCGGTTTACATTACATGATGTAAGATATTAACATTTTGTGTCAAGTTTCATATCAATTAGAAGTAAAAAATACTGTTAAAATAAAATAAACACATAAAGTGCTACATAAAACACTATTAAAATAAATTAAACTTGCTACTAACAATAGTTTTTATTAAATAAAAAATGTCTTTTTATTATAAAAGATGATTTTTTCACATCATTTAACGTTGTTCTGAATAAATGGATACAAAGCAAGAGTTACCACATTAATATCTTCCAACAAAGAAATTTATTTACTGTGAACATGTATTATATAGAAGTCGGCAATTGGAGGCAGTGATATTTATGATTTTCTCACTTCCGAAACATTTATCCTGACAAAATCTGTCACAGTACTTGTATAGTTCTTGAAATAGTCTCAAATTGACACAAAACGGCAACTATCACTGGCGATTTGTTCTAAACATCACGCCATATAATTCATCTGGAAATTTCACGTTCTACTGATGTTGTTACTGCGTTGTCGAGCTAAGTGAATTTATTTGATGCTTTGTTGGATCGTCTTGCTCGAAAGTAGTTTCGAAATGGTTTTAAAAGTTTAATTCAAATCATATTCTGTTAAGAAATTGTTTCTTTATAATTAATATTTTTATTGTTGTTGTTGTTATTATTATTATTTATTTATTTTCTTTTTGTAAATGGAAAATGAAAAATGACCGTAAAATAAACACTCTAAAAAGTAACCTTAACTAAAATGACATAAAAA
Source organism: Maratus michaelseni (assembly GCA_963931845.1). Classification (NCBI taxonomy): domain Eukaryota; kingdom Metazoa; phylum Arthropoda; class Arachnida; order Araneae; family Salticidae; genus Maratus; species Maratus michaelseni. Next base: position 294,337,051 of record OZ007589.1, on the reverse strand, counting down.
ATCCCCGATGGCTCGGCCTACAGGAACAGGTAGATTTTGAAGACGCAGACCATGGGGCACCTGTTCATTGAGAATTGCAGAAGAAATTACATTTTTACCATGATGCGGCAGTTGGGACCGCCCACTTTGGAATCTACATGGGTTTGTTGTTGGAGTAGGCGGATATTTTATTTATTTATTTTATTTATTTATTTATTTATTTATTTATTTATTTGCTATAAGGGTTGATCCTATAAAAAAACTTGTCAGTATGAAAGTTGTAGATAATATTAAGAGGATTTATAATAAATTCAAGCGGATTTGATATCTTCTGAATTGACGAAGTTATGAATTTTTTTCTTCTACCCCCCCCCCCTCTCCCCCCTTCCCCCCGGGGTCATTTTTAATGATATAAAAAATCTGTCATACATAAATTTTCGGCGCTTTTCCTAGAAGTAATATTAACTTTAAACGGATTCGATACTTATCATAATTAAGAAGTTATGTTTTTTTTAGGTTTTCACAAAAAGCCCCCCCTCCCCCTATTGGCCCCTCCTTGGTACAATTTTGCCCATTAACGATCTTGACCGAGATTTTATGTCCTTTGATTTTATGTATCAGTTTGGAAGAGATTTGTACAGAATTATTGAAGTTATCATGCCCATAAAAAAGGATATAGATAGATATATAGATATATAGATAGATAAACTGGGGGGTGGTTTTGGGTTTTGGGAGTCATAATCGGCGTAGATCTGCACAAATTTTCCAGAAATTCCAACATAGAGTAGAATGTATTAGGTAGTATTTCTTGCGAAATCTACCTAAAAATACATTTAAAAGAAAGAAATGCCCCTCGCGGTTAGCATTCTTCTTAGCTCCTGCAGCAATTTTTTTTAAATAAACATTTCTTATTACATTATATAAATTATACTATATACATAATATTATATGCACTAATTATTATTATGATATAACATGTTGGGTATACTCTTTGATGCAACGGTGACATCCACGAAAAATAGGAATGCCTAGTCCTCATACGTTTAGCAGATGTAATAGACTTGACAGAAATTCAGGATAATTTACACGTAACGAATGAAAAGAGGGTGGCAGTTAAAAGATAAACACGCTGTACAAGAAGATAAATCAGCGACAGTGAAACAAAAAAACCGCAGAATTTGTGAATGGTTCGGTTCATATGGTTCAAGATATCCACAACATTACCAATAATAATGTTAAGTATTCCTGTAACATGGTGACAAAAACGGATTATAGATCAATGAATGAAGCTTGATGCTTCCAATTATGGAGTTGCCCAGAGTGTTCAATAAATCCAACGGCACTTAAAAATTTCATAAAAAGTAACAAATTGCCGTTTCGAATTATCATATCGAGTTTCTGATGCTTTGTACTAAAAGAAAAAAATGGTTAAAAAAATTTTCCACTATGTTTTGCTACAAACACTTCTACCATTTTCCAAGCGTCATGGTGTAATCCGCATTCTGATACAATTTGTAAACTTTTTATGAGTTTTTGAAATGTTTAATTTCAGCAGAGCTGAAATTACGCTGTAAATTACTGAAATACAAAGGATGTGAAATATCACTTTACTACAACATTTTCGTATATTTGCGTATATTTTCGTTCAACCAATAGAGTGAAAAAATGTCCAGATCGGGGTTCGACTCCGGATCCCTTTGTACAGCGCACCAAGTGCTTTACCATTTAAGCCATCCGGACGACACCCGGTCTAGCATTCTCTCACTCTTATATGGATAGCCTACAACCTTGTAGCACAAGATGGGACGTCAATTATGAACACAACTTCTAGTGGCATACATGAGACAAATTAAACCCAGTATCGGTGAATATTTATATACTAATTCATTTTTGAGCAGAGCTGAAATTAGTAAAGTGATATTTCACATTCATTGTATTTCAGTAATTTACAGCGTAATTTCAGTTCTGCTGAAAAATTAATTAGCATATAAATATTCACCGATACTGGGTTTAATTTGCCTGAGGTATGCCACTAGAAGTTGTGTTCATAATTGACGTCCCATCTTGTGCTACGAGGTTGTAGCCTATCCATATAAGAGTGAGATAATGCTAGACTGCCTGTCGTCCGGATGGCTTAAATGGTAAAGCACTTGGTGTGCTACACCAAGGGATCCGGGATCGAAACCCTGTCTGGACATTTTTTCACTCTATTGGTTGTACGCTGTTTAGTAAAGTGATATTTCGCATCCTTTGTATTTCAATTTATTACTATTTTTAATAAATTTGTGAAATTGAATGGACTTCTGGGGCACCCTCTATATCCACCGGGTGAAGTAGTTTGTAATCTGATTATTTGGGAAAGTAATTTTTATAGACGTGAAAAAAAAAATGCTAATGTATGTTTTATGAACGTGGAAGGAATACGGACAATGAAAGGTATTTTTTCCTTCAAACGTGCTTTTGTATGGCATTTTTTAACCCCAATATTTTTTGCTTCAAAGTAACGAACGCAGATAATATTTGGTGGATATGTCTCTCTTGGTACTCTTTACTGCAAAGTTTTGCTACAGTTAGCGTGCAGCACTTAGCGGGTGTTCCTTGTAAGTATAAAAAAGCATATTTCGCCCGGAATTAATCACCAACATATTATAAACTGTGATTAACTTGTATTTCAAAATCAGGTTTCATCCCCAAAATTTTCCTAACGGGCGTATTTTTTTCTGACTTGAAAGCAGTCTGGTTGTACTGGATAATCTATAAGCTACAAGTTGCCGATCAACTACTACCGCAACCAATCTATTTCTATGTTATGAATTAAGCACTTACAATATTAAGCTTCGAGAAATCATCTTTATTTTAACTGGAATAAAATTAGAAATAAATAAGACAATTTAAACTGTTTACCTAATTAAAATAAAATGTCTATTATAAGCACAAAATGAAAAGTACTGTGATGTTTATCAAGGATATTCAAGCAAATATGAAGTATGCAGAGTGTCTCCAAAATATTGGTGCAACTTTGAGAAAATGTAGAGTGCACTACAAAAAACAATTTGTATAAGTGCACTGGAATTTGTGCACTGGGATCGAAATGTATTTATTCCATCAAAAATACAAGGCGACCTTCTCTAATTTGAACTGTGTTGTTACTGATTACAGCTTAAATTATAATGAAGCTTTTTAACGCTATCTTTAACCCTTTGTGATCCCACAACTCCGATTTGAAAAATAATTACTCCGAGGCTAAAATACATCACTAACTTTAAGCAAGTAAAAAAATTTTTAATTATTGACTAAAACCCACTTTTTTCGCTTCTACAATAAACAGAAAATTTCATACTTCTTATAAATATTGTCATTTTTAATACAATATTGTTAAGTATACGAACTGACATTTGTAAAAAATATATTTTTGGACGTCTCCAGCCTTTTGAATTATACAAAATTAAGAAGTACATTTTAGCAATGACGATGTAAAACTACGCAAAATGATAAATAAAACTTTGGCATGAAAAATTAACTCAGTATCGTTGTCTGTTGAAAATTCTATGATCAATATGTATTAACTGCTGTGTTAGAAGACACCAGCAAAACATAAAATCTTCTTTTAAAGCCCGCTGTATAGGTAAAAATGACTTTTGGGTATGTTGCACATATGCAACGCGGTGATACAAAGGGTTAACAGTTCTTACTTTGTATAGAACTCGATGACATTTCAAAAAGGGCTAGGAAAATAGAGACATTCAATCATATGTACTGTAATTTACATTGTACTGTATTGTAAATTACACTCTGAAACCTAGGGCAAAATCTACATTAGAGCTGTTCTGATGCTGATAATGGGCACTTTCGCTACTTTTTTTTTATATCGTTACATTTCACACAAAGAAAGGTAAGTCTTCTGTACAGTTTGAGAAAATAATTTCATTAATTTTAATGTTATAAACAAATAACCGGGTTGGGGTTGAAATGAGATGCCTTAAATTTTTGATTGAAAATGATTTGTTAAACAAATAAACATGTTTCAAAAAACAAATTTTAAAGTTATAAACAAATAATCGGGTTTGGGTTGAAATGAAACGCCCTGAATTTTCGATTGAAAATGATTTCGTTAAACAAATAAACATGTTTCAAAAAACAAATTTTAAAGTTATAAACAAATAATCGGGTTTGGATTGAAATGAAACGCCCTGAATTTTCGATTGAAAATGATTTCATTAAACAAATAAACATGTTTCATAAAACAAATTTTAAAGTTATAAACAAATAACCGGGTTGGGATTGAAATGAGATGCCTTAAATTTTTGATTGAAAATGATTTGTTAAACAAATAAACATGTTTCAAAAAAACAAATTTTAAAGTTATAAACAAATAATCGGGTTTGGATTGAAATGAAACGCCCTGAATTTTCGATTGAAAATGATTTCGTTAAACAAATAAACATGTTTCAAAAAACAAATTTTAAAGTTATAAACAAATAATCGGGTTTGGATTGAAATGAAACGCCCTGAATTTTCGATTGAAAATGATTTCATTAAACAAATAAACATGTTTCATAAAACAAATTTTAAAGTTATAAACAAATAACCGGGTTGGGATTGAAATGAGACGCCGTGAATTTTCGATTGAAAATGATTTCCTTAAACAAATAAACGTGTTTCATAAAACAAATTTCGTTAAAATACATAAATTGCATTGGCAATTGGAACGATAGTAATATTTCCGTGTCTGAACGAAAAAAAAATTACCGAAAATTTTACGATAATTATTAAGAATTGTGTTCACTTATAGAGATTATATAAATTATCCAAATGAACATTCCCAGTCCATATTACTGAATTGAATTCCTAAAAAACGTTAATATTTTTGCTAGAGAATGTTTCCTTTTGAAAGATAGTTACATAATTTTAGTTGAAACTTGCAAACTAATCAAAATATATTTCAATTTATGTTGCTTTGTAATTTTCTTTGTATAATCCCAATGGAAATCCCTCAATATTCTTTCTTCAGAAAACCATTTATTTTGCATAAAGCTTCAAGAAATGGATACAAAATTACATTTCCATACAAATCGAAACCTTGCCTCTGTTCTTATTATGTATGAGTGACTTTTAAAAACTATTTTAAAGAAAGTATAATTTAGAAGAGTAAATTTTTTGTGTCGTTATAAGTCTGCAGATATTTTTTATGACAGTTAAAAAATATATTCTATTTAAAAAATAGCTTTGTATTTTTAAAAAATTATGTAAGGCCTTCAATTTTGATTAAAACAGCTGTTATATATATATATATATATACATTTCAATTCTTGAATGAATCTTCATTGTGAAAATTATATATATATATATATATATATATATATATATATATATATATATATATATATATATATATATATATAATTTTGAGCAAAATGCAAAACTAGAAATTTGTTTAAAAATAACATGAAATTGGATTTTTTGTGCAAATAATTATATTCTTTGAAAAGAAGCAAGGACTGAACGAAATGTATATCTATATTATTTACTTTAACTAAATTTCTATGAAATTAAGCTTAAGAGAATCTTTAAGATGATAAAATAAGTAGGGTAATTCTATGCGTGAATGTAGTATGAGTTACATAGTTGTCAACTGCTACGATTTTTGGACACCAGTATTTTCGAAAAATATTCTTAGCATTATTTAATTGCAAATATCGACAATTAAATAAGTCAAATATTTCTTTTCTGGAATACTGTTAGCCAAAAATCGTAAATAGTTGGCAATTACTTGACTTACATTACATTCCCGCATAGAATTAGCCAGTAATTACAACAGATAATTTTAACTAAGCTTCTAAACAAAACTGGAAAAATGTCAATAACACGAAAAGAAAGGTACTTTTATGCTGAAAGAAATTCAAATAAAAATGAAATATATACAGATATCCAATGCCAATAATTTCATAAGTTTAGGCTAATAGTCCGGCAGGCATCGTCACAATTGAGGAACCGATTTTAGCATCAATGATTTTGATATATATGATAGAGTAGATATTACGGCTAACAAAATTGCCAGTCAGCTGGCGTAAAAACAGGGGGGTTGCAGCAGTAACATCGCATGCTCACTATAATGTGAAATGGATGGCAATACTGTTGTCACCCTGACTCGTATCCATCATTAAGGGTCCTCTCCTCTCACGCGAAAACACAATGTTAACCTATGTTAACCTAACAATAACGCGAAAACTAACGTTAATCCTATGGGGCATTATTTTTCTAATATCTCGTTTGCATTTCAATATTTTTAAAAGATTTTTTTTGCATTGGACAGATGCGACTAATCTCTATTTTCGCCGCTGATTACTTTTTCGATTTTCTTTGCGGATTTTTTTTTTTTTTTTTTTTTTTTTTTTTTGCGAAGATACTTTTACTTTCGGAACCGGTTTCGAAAGTGAAAGTATCTCCGTAAAAAAAAAAAAAAAAAAAAAAAAATCCGCGAAGAAAATTGAAAAAGTAATTAACGGCGGAAATAGTCTCATCTATCCAATGCAAAAAATTGTTTAAGAATATTGAAATGGAAACGAGATATTAGAAAACTAATGCCCTGTAGGATTAACATTAGCGAGCGGGTATCTTCGCCTGAGGGAAGAGGACCCTTAATAAAAAGGTTGCCATTCATTTCACATTGCTTCAGTTGGATATGCATAATATAAAATATGAAAATAAAACATGTGTAAACTATTTATAAAATGCATTGCAATTCGAATAAAATCCTGGCTTGATGACGTCATAAACTTAAAATGCTCTATTACTGAATTGCATATGAGAAACATTCTTATAACTCTAAAAATGATAATCCTATTAACTAACAGTTTACTGCGTCGGATTAAGCGTCTATTTAGTTATTGAAATATATATTTGAATTGAAATTTGAATCAAATACAGGGTCATGAAAAATCGAAGAGTATGGAAAATGTGAATACAAATATCTCGACAACTAACTATCCGATTAACTTCATTCTTAATTCAAAATTTATGCTTTTTTATTGTCTTTTATATTCATTCCTTAAAAAAATCAATTTAGAAAATTTTTATATACCTTTTATCAGAACGAATATTTCAAAAGTCCGAAAAGAATAGTTCCGGATAATCGAGGTTACGGAAATTCAATAAGCTTCTTCGCATTATTACATACTAACTACATATCAAATGTCTCTCTCTCAATTTGTTCGGGAGATAGAGCATTTACAGACACACAGACACACGGACACATACAGAGACAGACGGAAGGCAATATTTTTTTTCTAAAAATATGTTTTTCGGAATCTCCAGTGTCTGAAACGTGTAAATCCGTCAATTTTTTTTTTCGATTTTCAAAACAATTACAAGTCTTACCCTATACTACGTATGATGGGTAAGTAATATCTAGACTTAAAAAAATTCCTTATAAATTATAAACATTACTCAAATGAACTTTTTCATTATCAGAAGAAAATGTTTATATTTTGCAAAAGAGTGTCCCTATTTGAAATATAATTACGTAATTTTAGTTAAAACTTGCCGACTTATCAAAATATATTTCTATTTCTGTTATTTTGTAATTTTCTCTGTATAATCCCAATGGAAATCCTTCAATATTCTTTTCTTTAGAAAACCATTTATTTCGCAGAAAGTTTCAAGAAATGTATAAAAAATTACATTTCCATGCAAATCGAATCCTTGTCTCTGTTCTTTTTATGTACGTGTAAGTTTTAAAAAATATTTTAAAGAAAATGTATAATTTGGAAAGATACGTTTTTTATGTCATTATAAGCCTGCAAATGTTATTTATGACAGTTAGAAAAGATATTTCACTTAAAAAATAGCTTCTTATATTTTTATTTATTTAATGCCTTCCGTTTCGATTAAAACAGCTGTCGTAATGTTCTTTTTTAAGTTCTTGTATGAAAAATCGTTGAAGATTAAGTTTTCAATATATATATATTTTAAATGTAAGACTTTCTTTTCAAAACATTCAATAAAATTAAGTAGTTGTTCTTATTCCTTTAATACACTAAATTAATAAAATGAAAGTCATTATTATAATTTCGTTAACAGCATTACAGTTTCGTTAAAAAATTGCCACAAAATTAGGAACTCAGCAAATTGCAAAAGTAATTTTAACGGTCATGTTGCCGAAATAAATAGATAAAGATATTCTGGGGCGATGTGGGCACTTTTTTTTAGGTGCGTTCGTAATTTTATAAATACGTTATGCATAAAACTGAACCAAATTTCATATAGGGGAAAGTCGGATAGCCACAGACGGCGGGTAACCGCGGACATTTCAATTTCTAAGAAATTCAAAGTGTTGCGTAAATAAAGAGTTATTGTAAATGAACGCCCTCTAGAGTCGGAACCAATACAGTTTAATTGCAACGTGGGCGCTGAGTAAGTTACTCGTCAGTGAGTGTTTTGTTTTCGCCAATAAATTTTCGTTGCTCCTGTCAAACTTTATTTCAGGTTATTAAGAAAGATTAATTAAATTAATTAAATCTTATTTTAGATTATCTTTATGAGACATTAAGATTGTGTTTATATAGATGCATCGGATTTTTATTATAATTGTGATGCTTGTAAGGCCAAAAAACTGTTGAGACACCATTAATTAATATGTCTGGGGCTACCTGCGTTTCTTGCGACGCCAAAAAAATAAGGCCAAATTATTTTCAGTATATTTCGTCAAATAATTCGATATTATTCGCAATATTTAATTAAAATTATTAACGAAGCTCGTAATTTTATTTTAAGTATAAAATAAAGAGAGTAATTTCATTCAGATGCTTTTTATCTGCAATTTATCCAAGTGTCCGGGGCTACCCGATTTTCCTCTATATGTTTTTAGCTATAGACAGCAGTCCCAGTTAAATTTGGGGTATTTCGCAGGTAGGGGTCTGTGTGATAGCGATTTTTGTCCCATTTTTCTTATTGTATCATCGGAAAGTGTACGAAGTCATGCATAAAATTGACCAAAAACTCATACATATGTTTTTGACTACGGACGTCAGGTTACAGTTGGAAATGGGAATATTCACACGGAAGTGGTCGCTGTGGTAACGGTTTTTGTGCGATTTTCGTGACTTTTAACAGCAAGTGAACAAGTTATGAATATGTTTCGACGAAAATTTATATTTAGATGTAATATCATAGGCCGAGGTTTGAATACAATTTTGGAAACTGATTGAATTTATGCAGAGTATTAACCGCAGTGTTTAAAGCATTTGGTGTGGTTTCGAATGATTTATATGAGAAAACAGTTCAGTTCTATTTATTTTATTCATTCGACTTGAATTATAAACCAAAATAAGACGGGTATTTACATGTACACCCAGCGTTTGCTGGGAACTTCTTTAATATCACATACAGTCGAAAAACTGATAACAGCGACGAAGATTAACCATTCTCCGTCAGTTTTTGTTTGCTTCTCTTTGAAAAGAGCTTGGTACATCTAGATATACTTACTCAGTACATTAAACTAGAAAGAAATATGCATACAGTTGCAGGTAAAAGAAAAGAGTGTCCTTACGACCGAAACAGAGACAAAAACTGGTTCGGAATGACATCACTTCCGAACACACCACATAACAAAATTTCTAGGGATAAATATTTTGTCCAGATTTCCAATAGAAACATTCGGCCTGAAGGTAGCGCTGTGATAGGGAATTTTGAAGTATTAACATGCATGAGATAGAAGAAAGTTTTGAGATTAGTACATCTGACTAGTTTTCAAAAATTTGAATATAATGATGAGTTAAAAGTAAAAAGTCTTTAATAAATTTAAATGAGAGATGTCTCAACTTCCATTTGTAAATCAACTACTTTATTTCATACAGATAATCAAGAAAATTCAAAACATGAAATAGGAACATATAAAGTTATAAATAGCAGTAAACATGCCGATAGAATAAACAACTTTAATATAAAAACATACAAAAAAAAAATCTACGTGTAAATAAAATTTATATATACCGGGTGATCCAAAAGTCAAGACGAACTTTAAAAATGAATAATTCGAAAACGAATCAAGATACAAAGATACCGTTTGCACCAAACGGATGAAAAAACCCGGGTTTTGTGTGGCAACGAAAAAAAATAGTTCTGTTGGCGACCAACAGATGGCGCTATAGTGTTTTATTGCACCAAAAGATGATTTACAAATGAAAAAATGTTGACAACTTACAAGTCAGCTTAATTACAGTTAATTAGTACTACAGTAAATGTTCAATGTGCTGTCCATCATTCAGAAGTACAGCTGTGAGACGAGGCACCACACCGTTCACAGCATTTAGTAGCATTTCTTGCGTTATGGCAGACACATTTTGGCGGATGGCATGTTTCAGTGCTTCTAGTGATGCCGGTTGGACGCGGTACACTTTTGACTTCAAGAATCCCCACAGCCAAAAGTCACAGGGTGTCAGATCAGGAGATCTTGGAGGCCATGCGTGATTAAAGTAGCGACTGATAATGCGATCCTCCCCAAATGTTGAGCGTAGCAGGCGTTGCACAGGCAGAGCAATATCAGGTGGTGCTCCATCTTGCATAAAAGTGACTGCTTGGAGTGCCTGTCGCAGTTCAGGAATAATATCGTTCTGTAACAGTGCTACATATTGCTGATCAGTGACAAAAACTGTTTTGAAACCCGTCTGTGTGACTTCCTCGAAAAAAATGGACCAATTAGGAAATCAGCAGTGAAGCCACACCAGACTGTCACTTTAGGCTGTTGCAAGGGTACCTCAACAAATGCATGTGGATTTTCTTTGGTCCACACTCGACAATTGTGTTAACAGCGTCAGAGAGTGTGAAAGGCGCTTCATCTGTCCAAAGCACAGTGTAAAGCCAGTCGTGCTGCCCTTCCATCTTATTGAATACCAAATTCGCAAAATCTTGGCGAGAGTCGAAGTCAGGAGGTTTCAGTTCTTGGTTATGTTGCAGCTTTTAGGGATACCGTTGCAAAGTTATACGCAGTGCTCTCCAGACACTTCCTTACGACGCTCCTGTCTGCCTCGAAACTTCTCGAGCACTGCACTACCTGTGCAGCAACCGCCGACATGAATTACACCATCTGCTCCACTGTCGTAGCAACAGCAGCGACTGTTGAGGGACGTCCACTTCTTTGACGGGACGCCAAAGAACCTGTAGCTTCAAATTTCTTCATCCTTTTGTTCAATACAGAAGACGTTATTGGTCCTTTGCTATCTCGCATACCCTTCATGTAGCTATATGCCCGCAATGCTGCAATGGCATTTTCCGAATTCTTATAATACAGTTTAACTAAGAGGTCTTTCTCAACTATGGGCAGCATTTCGATGCATACAGGATTCGACTACCATTACCTGCAATCCTACATCAGAAATCGGACAGCGCCATCTGTTGGTCGCCAACAGAACTATTTTTTATTTAATTGCCACATAAAACCCGGTTTATTTTTCAACCGTTTGGTGCAAACCGTATCTTTGTATCTTGATTCGTTTTCGAATTATTCATTTTTAAAGTTTGTCCTGACATTTGGACCACCCGGTATATACAGTGGTGGCCAAAAGTGTAGACATTTTTTGAAAGTTTCATGTTTTTCGATTTTGTGTGCTTGTAGAATATATTAATTTTCACTTACATACAAACGTTTATATATCAAATTAAAGGTAATTTAATGTAGAATTTAATAATGAAAACAGTATTACAATATCTGTATTTCAAAAACAGTTATGCAACTAATAGATCTATCTTAGATTTGCATTTTTAAAGTGATACTTACACAATCAATACTTAGTAAGATAACCGTTATTTTTTAAGACAGCTTCACAGCGTCTTTTCATCGAGTGAATGAGAGTTTGGAGTTCATCTTTCGTAATCACATGGTGCCAAGAATCAATTATAGCTTCAATAAGTTGTCTTTTATTGGATGGACGTTTTTTTCGTACAAGAATTTTCAAACGTCGTCACAAATTTTCAATTGGATTGAGATCAGAACTGTTTCCTTGCCATGGTAATATATCTGTTGGACGGAAAAGTAAGAGGGGGGGGATTCCAACATTTACGAGGGGGGATGTATAGTGGATACGATAAGATCTTTACCTTTCAGTGCCGTTGTGAATCACTGTTAATAAAGGTAAAGGGGGTTCGGATAGATTTACTAATTGAACTTTCTTTGAATTAAATAATTGCCCTTTTCTTTTTTATCTAAAATTAAGAATACAATACACACTTTGATAAAGAAAATAGAGAGATAAAATTATTAAGAAAAAAATATTTTATTTAATTATATAATGAGATCTTAAATAAAATTATAGATAAATAGGAACACATTGATTTCTCATCATATTTAACACATTTATTTTTCAAAATTATCAGTTCATGAAAATCATATTTTGCAGCACTAACTCTTTTTAATTTAAAGCACTTAATTATAAAAAAAAATCATTATTTTACAGAACAGCATTATATCGTTGTTAAAATTAGAGGCAAATATGCCAAATATTTAAATTTACAAATAAACATATGAATCTAAGTTAATTCAACAATTTTTCTTTCAATAATCAATACGTAAAATTTTAGTATTCTTTTATGTTATTCACTTTGGCTAGCCAGGGAAAATGTATTGGAAGTATCTCACCAATTGTCCATACATTGAAGTTCATCTCTAGTACTGATGTAGGACTTTGTTCATCCTTGCTCGTTATTAACCAGGGGAACTCATAGATGGATCATTCTTGCCAGTTTGGAAAAAGCCGGGATCCTTCTCGGTGATGACTATGGGGTCGGCCTCTAGCTCTGCTTCCCAAGGGGGGGTTCAGGAGAAATCATCGTACGGCGCTGGGTCGGATCGGCGAAGGCAACTCCTATTTCAGCGGGCCTAGCAGCAGTGTCCTTAAGGCACCCTTCAGTGGAGATGGCCGGAATTCAAAAAACATACGAGCTGGAAGAACTTAGCAAAAAAAAAAACTACTTGCACCGATGAAGTTATTTTTCTCAAGTGTCATAGAACCAAAACAAAAATGTCTCTTCTTATTATTATTATTATTTTTACTATGTCTCGTCCTGGGCGTTGATATAGAAAAAAAGCCTATTTCTATTGGATGCCCTTTATGTCCTTATGCAAATTTTAGTTCAGGAAAATCCCGTTGGTCAACTCTTTGAACCAATGATAATGTCTTTTTGGGATGGGTTAATTTTGCAGCTGCACATTTTCCCATGCGGGGCAGTTCTTTGGAAAATGGGTGCGCCCGACATGCGAGCATTCCTAGAAATACGATATAAGCTTCCTGTTTCCCTAGCTAGCGTCTTCGTGAATTGAAACCTCTAACACTCGTTTGGTTGTCGATCACACTGTGTATACAGGCATAATACATACATATAAAGGAAAACAATGTAACATACATAAATATAATATAGCATCTAAACCATAATAAAAAATAAGTCCAAAGTTCATGTTCTTTATTTATTTATTAAAAATGTGTGAACAATAGTTCCCACAATATTTATGCCTTTATTTTGAAACCATGCTTTGCATACTTTTGCTGTGGGGCATGCAGCTGAATCCTGCTGAAAAATAAATTGTGCGTTGTTGGGGAAGAGATCCCTGATGGAAGGTATCAATTTTGGTTCCAGGACAGTTTCAATATATTTTTGGCATTCAGGATGCCATCAATCACTTGAATTCGGCCCACACCATCTGCAGACATACAAGCCCAAATCATGACATTTGTTGGGGTTTTTGTATTTGCTTTAATGCAATCAGGATGAAGTGCTTCTCCTACTCTACGTCTCACGTATTTTCTACCATCACTACCAAAGGGCGATATTTTACTCTCATCGATCCAGATTACTTGCTTCCATTGATTTTCTGACCATTTAATGTGTTCTTTTGCCCACTTAACTTGTTTTTCGCATTGCTTTTGATTTAAATATGGTTTTTTCCTTGGAATTCTAGCTTGTAGTTCAAATCCTGATAACCTTCTTCTTATTGTTCTTGAACTTACTGCATTATCCGCTGCATTCATTTCACATCCAATAGCATCTGATGAAATTTTTCTATCTTGAAGGCATAGCCGTTTAATTTTTCTATCAGCAGTAACACTTGTGCATTTTTTTCGACCTCATTTGGCCTTATTTTCCACTGATTTCGTTTTTTCATAACGTAAACAGAACTTCCGTACACCAGAACAAGTCACTGAACTACCAACTTGTCTTGCAATTTCAGCATAAGAGAGGCCATTTTCTCTCAATATGACAATTCGGCTTCTTTTTGTAGATGTCCAATTAGTTCTTCTTGTTGATGACATTGTTTAAAATTAGTTTAATTGAAAAAAAGGACTTTAAATATTAAAAAACAGCAATACTCTGTTTAATTGTACTAGTATGCATCATTCCGCAAAATATTTCCACAACAATAACTCTTTTACCATCCAAATAACCTAAACTATAGTTACAGACATTTGATTGGTCCTCAGAACAGTGTTTGTGATTGGCTAGTACGCTTTTATTACAAAACACGTCCTTATTCAAAACGATTTGTGTTTGTTTGTTCTACTAACTTTTTTTCCTAATACAGATATTGTAATACTGTTTTTATTATTATATTCTACATTAAATTACCTTCCATTTGATATATAAACCTTTGTATTTAAGTGAATATTAACATATTCTACAAGCACACAAAGTTGAAAAACATGAAACTTTAAAAAAATGTCCAAACTTTTGGCCACCACTGTATATAGATAGATAGATATAATGGGTACTTCTCCATTATCTCGTCGACCACTTGTCATAACAAAACACTATCTTCAAACTATAGGATTGCACGCCAAAAATGCATAATTGTTGTGACAAATTCACTTGACGCCAGAATCGTAAACACGTGTTTGTTATATCATTACGTGGTTTTTATTTCGACATTTACCTGTATTTTTCATTATGTTTTACTGATTTATTAGTTATTTTGTTAATTAAAATAACAATTGAATCCCTAAACGGAGGTTCCCTGATATTAAAAAAAAGCTTTGAAAAATTATTGCGATAAATATTTACGTACGAACAGTTTGAACTGACGTCACAAACATTTATTCACCAGCCGAGAGGAATAACGAAGGGCAATAATGTAAATAAATAAATATCCAATATTTGTTTTCTGTTTTCATTAAAATATTGTAAATTTTATTGTTTAAAATTGCTGATAGTTGATACTTTGGTGGGTGGGACTTTTCGGAATTTCTTGTTTTATTTATTTATTTATTTATTTATTTATTTATTATTATTTTGAGATTTCAAAATAAGGAAAAAAGGTGTAGGGAAACAATAAAATAAATAAGAATTCCTTTTTATTTTTGATATTTTGACTAGTTCATGTATGGAGAAGTACGATATAATGCAATAAAATGTCACATCAGAGTTGTTCCTTGTAGTTTCTCTGAACAATGTGTAGGAAAATAATAAAATAAATAAGAATGCCTTTTTATTTCTGATATTCAGATACAACAGTCTTCCATTTGTTAAATTTGGCGTTACAGTTTGGCGATATATCTATTTTTTTAAAGAGATCGACGGGATAATGGAGAAGTACCATATAATGCAATAAAATGTTACATCAGAGTTGTTACTTGCAGTTTCTCTGAACAATGTGTAGGAAAATAATAAAATAAGTAAGAATGCTTTTTTATTTGTGATATTATGACTACTAGTTCATGTTTGAGGCGTTAAAATTTGAATGAAAGTGTTTTTCAAATATTAACATTAAATTTTTATTATGAGTGCTTCTAGTAATTGTTTACATATTTTTATAAATTTGTTTTCAGAATACCACAAAAATGAAGTTTTTATTAATATTTTCTAACCGCAAATGTAGTTATGCAGGAAAAATAACGAGCGTTTCTTTCCAATTCGGAAAGAGGCTCCACACTGAAAAAAAAAAAATATATATATATTGCTTATTTTACGGTATAATACTGGCATCCCAGCTTCTCGTCTTATACCATAAAATCAACATTTTTTTTCTGTGCAACTCCTATTAGACGCTAAAGTTCCCACTACGGGAACACATATTTTCTGAACCGTTACAGTTATTGAAATAATTTTACCTGTTTTATAATAGGGACATATTATGTGTTTAAAAAATATATAGAAACTCTTAATTTAACGCGGTTAATATAAGCGGCATTTAATGGGTTCTTTTGAATTTCTTCTCAGATAATGGACTACATTTTAACCATTTTTGTAAATAGAAGTATACTTCTAAACTTAACCTTTTAAAAATTAGTCATTGGTAGCGGGAATAGGGTACTTAGTCCATTTGGTTTAGACATCATTAAGTTGAAATAGTATGCTTAAAATATCTTATGTAGTTATAATATGTTGTAAATACTCTAAAATAATGATAATATAGAATTGGTATTGAAATATATCGAAAGAATATAGAATTATATTATAATATTTACAATTATATAGAAAATTATGATAAATCTCATTTAAAATTTTCGTTTTAATAAAGTGCATATTTCTCTAGAAAAGAAAAAAAAGCTAAATTTAAATAAAAAACATCGGAGTATTAATATGTGATCATCGGCTCAAGAAGCAATTATAAAAAAACAGAATTTCATTCCAATTAATAAAAGTTAATTGTTATCAAGAAAAATTAATTTAATTAATGTCAAAGAAGTGAACATAATGATACTAAAATTCGAGAAAAAAAATGTTTGATAAAGTTAAAAAAGATCATTCTCACAAAAAATATTTTTTTTTATAACTTCACATCTTTAAAAATAAACGATAATTAGTTTATTGTCTATCGTTACCAGTCAAATTTTAAGATGTTTTTTAATAGCCAAACTATTTAAGGTTTTTTTTATATACTTTAAAATGTACTATTAAAAATGTGTAAGTGTTTTATATAAAAAAAAAATAAGCATTTTAAACTAAAAAGAACGTTCATAAAAATTATTTTTTAATGTAAAAAGGTAATTTAAAGGTATTTCAATTATTTCCGAGAACTCACTCCAATAAAAAACTATGCTTACTATTCTTTACTTAAGATGCAATTAAACATATTTCCATTTAAATGGCTTTTAATTTATCGACTGATAAGATTAATTAAACGTTAATATTAAACGCTCGGTATTTTAAAATCAGGTAAGTCGTAGTATCTATTTTAGAAATAAAAAATTAATTTTTAAATATAAATTTATTTACTTTAGATTTTATTATTTTTCTAGTAAAATTAATGTGTTAATTTTCATCAAGCTGTAAGCATGATGATTTTGTGTAACGGTTAGAATTATACCAAATAGTTTTTTTCCATGTAATCTAATCATATGTTTTCCGCACAAAAATTTGAAAAATGTAATTTAGACTCTCAATAATATGAATATTTTTTTTTAATCAACTATGCTTCACTTTCAAAAATCTCTATTGGTCATTTGGGGCTATCAAATGGGTGCCCACAATGGGAACAAGAGAGGAAAATTGCCCCTCCCGGGATGTTCAAATTGAATTAGCAAAACTTTCTTATGATTTAAAAAAAATAACAATTCTTCTCAAGTAACTTAAAATAATAGTCACTAATAGAAAAAAATAAAGATTTTTAGTGAACCCCACCTTTGGAAAGCAATATTTTCTTTTTTTCTTTTTACATCTATTTATTTAAAACTTGTTTTATACGAAGAATTCAAGAAAGTGGAGCTCACTTCAAGAAAGAGATACAATTAACAAGCAGTTTTAATTCTTCATTTTGAACAAAAGTCAATAGAAATTCACTTTTGAATTTTTATTATTTTATATGTGTTAGAATTCTGTATTACTATTTATTTTGACCTGTTTAAAAAAATATCTTGCACAGGGGATTCTGACTAAACATTCTTTGTGTAACTTATTTCATGTTTACATTCTTCATTGTACGAAACGCTATTTAAGCACCAAACTACAGGCTATTCCTTTTCCTGCATTTTGTTTCCTGGAAATCTATAGCCTGTCTTATGACTGAAAATTTTGACAGAAGTTGCATTAACCCCAAAAATTCCGTAAAATGTCATGGATGTTTATATGCACAATAACTTATTGATTTGAATTTAATAATATTCAATATGGTAAAAAAATACGATAAATAGGTAAATTTACTTAATTATACGTTAACCCAGGATTTCCCAAACTGTGGTACACAAGTTCTTTGTTATCGGTACGCGATGGTAGTGCAGTTAAGAAAGATTAAATAATTCCGGATCGCATCTTTCTCAGCTAATGATAAACCCAAGAAAAAAAATTCAGATAAAATCATTCATCTACTGCAGACTACTGTAGACTTAAATAATGGAATATTATTATCAATTTTAATCTTATACTGTTTATTGGTGAAAATGAAGTAGCAAAAGCACATCCTGATTTTATTAGAGATATACATGAATAGTTGTAATGCTATATAGCAGATTTCAATTTCTATATTTTTCAGAAAATTTAACAACATATATTTTTTAAAATCAGAAATGTCTTTTTAATTAAATATATTTTGTCATCGCCACGGAAGAGAGAGATAAAGACCTTTTTCTGGTATCCTGTCATTTAGATTTTTTAGAATATTTACAAAAAGATGAATTGACGGATTTTTGTTTGCTAAGGTGAACTGAATAGCCATTGATATCTTCAAAATCTGTGAAATGTTTATTAGTGTTTAGCACAACTTATCTGGAGTATACATTTAAAAACAAAAAATTAAAAACAAAAGGACTATTGAATCAGGCATAGTCGCCAAAGTTAGCAAATGTTGAAACGGGCATTTGGATACTACTCTTGGTTAAGTAGACAAACACTTCTTCACATCAGCGATACAAGTCCAAGTTAGTATATGCAAGATAGTATACATATAAGTCCAGTTAACACATAAATAAGCGCATGCTAATGATTGAGTCATAAATTGCTGTAGCATAGTACCACTCCAAATTGTTTTATATTATTTTACATATTATTAATATACAATCATGATGATATTCGCTGTATGAGTAACAATAATAGAAATATATTTAAGTACCATTTTTAGTAATATAATGATGCATATTTAGATATTAGCATTCATGGATCGATTTGTTAACTTTGGGCCCTTCTACATGCATGTTTTTCGGGACTTTCTAGAACACTTTACGTACATATTCATTCTTTATATGTACATATTTTAGATTGTTAAGGCCCTTTTGAGATCGGGTCTCCAGGAATCCTTCATCGAATGTCCTGCTCTAAATGAGTCCCTGTTAACGTTAACTTTGTTAATTTGTGGTATGGCAAAGTATAAACTTCGATTTAATGGTACGCCAGTGTAAAAGTTTTGGAGCCCCTGCTTTAACCATGAGCCACAGTCATATTCTTCGCAAGATTTTTTTATGATTTTCTTTTAAATAAATTTAATGTATAGTTAACTCATATTTACAGAAAATTTCAGTTTTTCAAGCCACCTATTAAAGATAGAAGTTACATAAAATACATTTATTAAATTTCTTGAAAATTTGAATTTTTCTGTAAATTATTCAATTTACATTAAATTTCTCTAAAAAAATTAGAAAATCATCATGTTAAAACTGGTTCTGTGAAGCATTTCTTAAGGTAATTCAGAAGCTTTATATATTTGTTGTAGTTTATCTTTTAATGATGATGAATATATTAAATCTTAAGCGGACGGTCCACCTATGCAGTTAAGTTTTCACCAATCGTGAAAAACCACGTTAACCTAATAAAAAATTTAAGCAGGTCATTAGTCATTACCTAATATAATTACCAAAATATGACTTGCACCAACAGAAAGTAGTCGTCCGATACCAACGTAGTGATTTTTTTTTAAATGTCTCCTTCAATTTTAAGTATTTAAAAATAAAACATATAGCTTTTAAATTTCTCCTTAAATATATTTTAAATTTTATCATTCTTTTAAAAAACACTTAAAATTTAGTGAGACAAATTTTTAAAACGTAATACGTCGGCAATGGATGTCTATCTTCTGACGCTGAAAACTATGTTTTTATAGTTATATTAAGTAACGAGTAATGACATATTTAATTTTTTCCATAAGTTTGCATGGGATTTCGCGGCATGGTGAATCACTGGTATTCCTCTTAAGCTATATGCCTAAATGCTTCAGAATTGCAGTGAAGAACCCCACGGATTCATCTTCAACCATTCTGTCTTATTATTGTCATTATTTCTCTCCTTTAGAGTTGCATTATTTTCCATGTTGTTTTCGTGACGATTTTTTATAATGTTTTACATCAGTAAAGGTAGTTTACCGCAGATTAATGCCGTGGAATTAATTGTACAGCACGAAAAAAAAAAAAAAAATAAAAAAATAACACGGAACATGCTTTTAATATTTTTTCAATGCCTAGTTTTGTGTGTGTTCAAAAGGTAAAACTGAGGAAACTTGCAGAGATAAATTATTTCAAAATACATGAAATTCGTAGACATATTTCTAATTTTCCAATCTTTTTGATATTTGATCTCAAAATAAATATTTCACTGAAGATTGGTCGTGAAAAAGTTTTTAAAATTATAAATATGATTCTGTAAAGGAGGAGAATTTTGAATTTCTCCTTGTGAAAAATATCGTAATTACAGAAATATCAACACAACATTCAAAAACACCTCTTTATGTAATACGCAAGTGAGGTGACGATTCCGGTCAGGGCCCATCCATTTTACCAGTCGGCTATAAGATGGAGCCATGCTAGGTTAGATGTGTATGGGAAAACTTATCTGCCCAAATACAATTGTACGTCAAATCTCCTCTGTTCAGCATATTTTTCTATAAAATATTGAAACGTAACGAAATTTCAATGATTCGCGCAATCGACAAACTATTTCAGAAATTGACGAGTGGATCCCGTCATCAATTTTGTTACTCGATTAAACTTCATTTCTAAATATTGTTTTGGCGCCATCTATCGCCGGTCAAGGTAAAGGGGGAACTTTCTGCTGAAATTGTAGTTTTCTAGCATTTTTGGAAATTAGAAAATTTCAGGACGTATTCGAGATCAACTTTTTGAAGCTTAAGGTTTGGAATTTCATTCAATATAAGTAAAACGAAAATTATTATTATTATCACTTTCGTAAAATTTTAATTTAGTTTTATCTATTTTAAGAGTTTAGCCTATATCTACATAAAATTTGAAATTTTGCTTGCATTGTAAAGATAATATAAGGAATATACAGTACCGGGTCCTACATATATTAATAATACCAGTAGAGATAAAATTTTGTTTTTTACGAAGGTGCGTTGTCATGTTGAAGCATGTGTCCCTTAACATTCACCTCTTGAAGAATTTATGGAAGACACTCAGTAGTATATCAGCTGTAACGGTCTTTTGTTCCTCTAGCTTTGTAGCTTTGACTAGCCCTTAACATCTGAAGAACACTCCATACATCACTTTTTTCATTGCTCGCTGTCGTTCCTCCATTGTTAGTTTGGGATCATCTTCAAAGACCCACACTTTATTTTCTTGACGTTTTGGAACGTCTCTTCACGAGTTATTATTTTAGAAATAATGCGGTGCCTACTACCATTAAGTAATTTTAGTGTTTCTTTATTGATTATGACAAGTTCCACTTTTTGACGTTCTGTTAAATTATGGGATACTCACCGATAAACTATTTATTTCATATTCAGTTATTCCTGTATAACTTTATGTATAGCTGCAATTCCAATGTTAAGTTACTTATCAACGATTAACAACAATTATCAACGATTAACATTTTTCATACGGCCTACGCATTTTCTGAGACTACGGCTGACTAAGGTCTTCCTGTGTGTTCTTCGTCATGGAGAGAATTTTAACCTCTTCTAAATACTGTAAAACATCTGAATACAGTGGCATGAGATAGGGCTTCATTTCCATATGCTAATTGTAGATGTTGAAGGCATTCTTCTTGATTTAACCCCACTTTAAAATCATAGAAAATCATAGCTCGATAATACTCTCTCATCCACTCCAAATTATCTTCTTTCAAAATTTCGTCTACGATAGCGAAATTGTAATTGTTGCCGCAAATAATCGTCTTCGGACATAAAAGAGATAAAATTTTAATATCCGACCAGAAATTCTTTTGGCACATATCGTCGCACTCTGTCTTAAACATTTCAGTTTTACCATCGTATAAAATATACAACATTTAGTACTTTAATTAACGCTGGATAGAGAAAGAAAATATAGTAGATATAACTGATTTATTGTGTGTGTAATGCTTTTTAAAATCTTCATAAACAAATTTATTAATTTTTAACTTAATGTTGTTTAAAATTTATTACGTTAAATTGCTTTCTTTTAATTTTTTCCAATGTTTTTATCGCAATTTATTTATTTTCAAATATAACTACTTCATTAAAATACAGTATTCGAGTTTCTACTCATTAAATATTTCACTGAAAAACTTAACTCAAACCTATACATTGATCAATACTGAATAAAATATGAATCTACAGAGTAATATGACGCATCACTCTAAAAATATTTGCTGTAACATTTTTCATTATTCAAACATTGAATTCTTCATCTTCCTTTTTTCAAACGAAACATTTCAGCTGAAGTATTATTTAAGTTTTTTTTTCTTTTTTTTTTTTTCATTTCTTGCTTGAGTGTTTTTTACATAGCAACATATATATTTAGAAAAAAAATTAAATAAAATAATTATAATAACATTTCAAAATCTTTGTGCACATATCCTCTTTCATCTTTTTTCAAGTACTAAATCAAAGAAAGAAGGGGAAAAAAACGTTTAGCTCCGTTGATAAAAAATATGCAAATAAAGCTTGTCCGATTTTTTTTTTTACAAAATTGCTATCGATCAACATTTTTCCTCTCCTTTAAATGTATTTTAGGTCTCTGATAAAAATCTCAAGGCATGCAAAACGCAGAAAATTCTTTTTTTTTTTCATATTGATTTTCTTTTTTAAAAATTTTATATTTTACAGCCATAAGAGTGGTTTTCCTTTTCACTGCCTTTATAATAAAATTTAAAGGCAGTAAAGAAAAATGTTCGGTTGTTTAAAATATGTTTGCAGAAAGAATTGCTTTATAAATAATTCAAGGTTTAGGTTTTAAATTATTTTTAGTTCATCTGAATATTTTTAAATTTATATTTCAATATTCAAAGATATTATTAAAAAACTACAAATTCACGATATAATTATTTAAAACAAAATTGGAATTTTATGCTCTTTAAAATAAAACAATTAAAAAATATACCTGTAGTTAAACATACTGGACTAAAAAATAAGCCACCATTGGGCACAATGGTTTCGTTATACTTATTGAGATGGCGTTGCAGAAGTGTCACGTGGTAAACCGAGGCTGCTTTTTATGCTGCCGATTGCTGCTTCGTAATCATAGCAGTAACATGAAATGGGTAAGCCGTTCAGAAATAGGTCAATAGTCCATTAAGAGGGGTATACACAGGAATGGGGTCACAGTGGCAAAAATGGTTATCACGTTCGGCCCATGCCAACGACCACACAGTGAGCGAAGTTGCCCAATTTGTTGATGTATCGAAGCGAAATGTACAACGTGTCTTTACGTAATGGTGTATCGCTGGTGGCCATAAAGCACAGTGTCAAAACTGTTTTTATAGAAATATCCGAACCCAGAAATACAAGTGTCTCGTCTCGATGAAAATCGGTTACAAACCGGGCTGGAATTGCTGCAGTCAGTGAGTAAAGATCCTAGTCCTTCTTCCAGTGAACACTACGATGAGAACTGCAGGCAATCAACATTTTAGTCAGGGTACCTCTCCAGAGGCAAATCCTGATAGCTACACGCAAAGTTAAAAATCTCTAATGGGCCAAAAGACACTGAACGTGGACAGTAGCTGACTGGTGACGAGACGAATCACATGTTTGCCTTTTTTATGACTAACACTAACGTTCCGAGTTCGCCGACAGCCAAATGAGGCATTCATTTGGCAGTGTGTGGAGGCTGCAGTTCAACAAGGGATGGTTATCTATTGTTTATGGGCTTCTAATTGTATTATGACTTAAATTACTAACTGAGTGGACCATTATCATTAACCAGGGTGTTTCTTTTAATATTCTTGGTGATCAAGTGTTACTATTCATTCAACATTTCTTTATAAATATTCTATAGAGACACATTTCCATTTCTAAGATGGCAGCAGCGTTGTTCTGAGGACTGTATTTTCATGAACACCACATACCTTATTCCAGTCGATCTTACATCAACTTGCCCACAAAATTGCCTGATCTTAAACCCATAGAAAATCTGGGGAGGCGGGGATATGTGGAATAGCGACTGTAACGTCAACATCAGCATCTTCGTAAATTGGTTGCCCTACGTGATGCAATCATACCAGCAGAAATTTGTAGACTCCATTCCTCGAAATATCCAGGCAGCTATCAAGCCCGGAGACTGTGTTATACTGTATTAGGATTGCCTATAGATGTTGTTCCTTTAAAATGTATTTCTATTCAATATTCCTATTTCAGTTCAGTACTGTTTAGATCAAATAAAGATTCAAAACTTGAAAAAATATTGTTCATTGTATTATTATCTTCTGTATTTTAATTGAAATTTTTTTACTAATTAAACGTGGGTTTTATGAACTTTTTCTTTACTGTTGAATTTTTTGAGGTTTCTATTAACAATTTTCAGACATACCAATATTATATATTGATTTACTTTTACAACAATTTATATGTTTACATTTGTATTGTAATTTAGGTCTCTAAAATATGTTAAGGCGTGCAGAAAACAAAAACCCCTTTGTTTACATATTTATATAGATAAAAATGATGAATGAGTAATTTATTTCTCCGCCAAGTCGAGAAAGCACAGCCGTAAGCATATTTTTCTGGAAGCAACTCAAGGCACTTTTGAGTGCCCCCCCCCCCCCCCCCACATAGCTTTGCGCTGGAGTTTTCCAAAAAAACTCAAACTTCGTTTATCTGGAGTATGTTGGAAATGGGACCAAATTTTCAAATTTCACGTTTCTATCTTTTCTAGTTCAGAAGATATATGAACTCAAAGTTGCCATTTTTTAACATTCACTCACTCACTCACTCACCAATCATCAAAAATATAAGGTACATTCGGTAGCTCTAGAAATATGAAATTAGGAAATAAAGGTAGTGTTTAGTATACAATGTAAGAAAAAAATTAAATCATGTTAAAAATTCGAAAACAAATTTCAAAAATTCAAAAAATTCGAAAAAAAATTGAAAAATTAAAAATAATTCGATCTTGCAGGCATAGAAACTTAACATTTGGTGTAAATTTAGTGTTTAAGATTCAATAAAAGAAAAAAATTACAAAATTCGGAAAATTCGAAAATGAAATTGAAAAATATTAGAATAATAATAATAGAAAAATTTTCAAAAATCGAAAGTTTGAAAATAATTAGATTTTGTAGTCCTAGAAATTTGAAATTTATATAAAGGTAAGATTTAGGATACAAAGAAAGAAAACAGTAAAAAATCCGAAAATTTCGAAATAAAGAATAAAAAATTAGAAAAAAAAAATCGAAAATAGTTCGATTTGTCGGAATATTCCGGAATTTTTAATTTTGTCTTTCTTACTAAACATGTGAATTTATTTTTCAAATTGCTAACAAAGCGTAAAACCAATAGATTAAAAAAATGCCCAAGCAAGGAATCGAACCCGGGTACTTCGATAATGCTCCAATGCACACATACATTTTTTTTTACATGTGGTGTTTTGATGGTTTAATTTTCTTGATACATCTATTCATATGTCAATCCATATACAAATTGAAATCTTTACTGAATTTAATATTTAAATGCAACTATTATAGAAAATACTGTGATCTATAATACTTAATCAGAATTTATATTTGAAAACAGAAATTACACTTAAAGTTCAAAAACTAAAAATTAAAATACACAATTTTCTAAGTATTTCTTTTCCAATTGCATCATCACCAACCCTTTTTCATACAGAACAACTACGTTTTAATACTGTTATTTTTCTTCTTATACAGAAGTTTGAAAATTTTGCCTTAGGCGTACCTTATACAAAAAAGAAATATTTGAAAACATTTTCTTTATTCAGAAGAAATATTTATTACACAAGGCAGAATGTTCACAATCTCTTGAAATTCTATACCTATCAAACATTGAATTTATTTGAATTAGAATAGCAGGGACATAATATTTTTCATTTCAGTTGTCCTTCCGGTACAGTTAAAGAAATATTTCGCTTCTGTTCCGATTTTTGTTCCCTTAAAAACAATAGGTTTCGTCTCAGTTCGTATTTACCTTCCATCAGAAATAACGGGCTACTCTGGTTTTTGGTGCTTCATTCGGTTACAGTTCGAAGTCCTACTTTGGGTACATGCATTACGATGGGGCTATTTATTCTTACTCATAAGTTAATATTTGTTTTTCTGTTTGGAATTTTTTGGCTTAAGTATATACAGGATGTCTACTCTCAACGGTCACCAATAGCTAATTCCTAAACCGTAGGCATAGACATATACCAGATTAATTTTAACGCAATTATTCAAATTGGTAAAGAAATTATATGAGTTGTAATTTTTCAACTGGATGAAAAATGTCCGGGCCAGGATTCGAACCTGGGATCTCTTGGCTGAAGCTGCCATGCTCTACCAACTGAGCTATCCCGGTCGAATCTGGAGGGCATAATTCATCCAGTTAACCTTATTTATCACATCATCTGGTCTGACATTTGAATCAGCTCAACAGAATACATTGCAGGTAATGGAACTCCAGTAAACGCTGGATACGTAATTACACTAGATTAATTTTAATACAATTATTCAAATTGGTAAAGAAATCATATGAGCCATCATTGGCCAGACAAGAGATCCCAGGTTCGAATCCTGGCCCGAACATTTTTTGTCCAGTTGGAAAATTACAACTCATATGATTTCTGTACCAATTTGAATAATTGTGTTAAAATTAATCTAGTGTAATCACGTATCCAGCGTTTACTGTAGTTCCTCCCATTACCTGGGATCTATTCTGTTGAGCTGATTCAAATATCAGACCAGATGCTATGATCAATAAGGTTAACTGGATGAATTATGCCCTCCAGATTCGACCGGGATAACTCAATTGGTAGTGCATGGCAGTTTCAGCCAAGAGATCCCAGGTTCGAATCCAGGCCCGGACATTTTTCGTCCAGTTGGAAAATTACAACTCATAGACATAAATTTCGAATTACAAAAATGTTTTAAATAAGATAAAAAAAATATTTTAAAAGCGATTTGGTCAATAAAAACATTTTTTTTTAAATTACGAAATTTAATTTTTTATATGGTATCGTGATTTTATAATTTATATTTAGTAAATGTATCCTAGTACACTAAGAAGTAATACAAAAAAGCCTCATTCTTCTACGATTAAAAATGACCCAGTAATAGCTGTTTAAAGTTTAAGCATCTTTTTTGCTACGAAATAGGGGCCATACACATATTTACTAGAAATATAAATAATCTTCACATTTAAAAAGTAATAGTTAAGAGTAAAATTAACATCACAAAATAAATTTGAAATACATTTTCATTCTAACATATTAAAACAAAATATACAGCGTGTACTAACAATATAAGTGCAAAGATAACACGATGTTGTTAAAAGAAAATCATGAAAAGAAACAGCTTCATTTCCTTACAAAATAAAACATATGTTAAAATGCAATTATTTTAACCAATTGGAAACTTAATTAATAAAGATTAACACTATCGTAATACTTGTACGATGCGACTACATTCAATTAATGTGCAGATACACATGAGATAAATTTTTCTAATACTTTAAACACTTTGCGTACAGTCCCTCGAAGCATGAAGAAATCATCTGTGTTCAGATGCAGAAAATTCATATAAGTCATGCAATTCAAAGTTTCATAACTTGGTCAATTTTAGTATTAGATGAATGGGACTTTTTTTTTCTTTGTCTTACATGTAATAGGAAACTTTTACTAAATATCACTTATAGAACCGGGGCACTGTATAAAAAGTAAAATTTCGTAGCTTTTACATTAAAAAAAAAATTCTATTGATCCAAACGACTTTGGAGATATTTTTTTTTACATCATGTAAAACATTTTTGTAATTGGAACTATATATCTATGACTAACGGTTTAGAAATTAGACATTGGACACCGTTCAGAGTGGGCCCACTGTATAATTTATGACTTTCACATTCTTTACATAAAAAAAGGTTAAAGGTCGGAAGTAAATAAGGTGAAATGCTTTTTTAAATTTATTATTGAAATAATTTAAATTTAATAACTTCAATTTTTTAAAATTATTTTTAAATATGTTTAAAAATTAGAAATAAAAATAATGTTTATACTGTACAGTTTCAGAGCTTAAAAATAATTTTGATTGTGCTCCGAAACTGCAAATCAAATTAGGTTCATTTCCGTGTTTTTCTTCCAGTAAAGATGACACTTTTTGCCGAAACGTCAGTGAAGCCTCACTGTGGAGACGCGAAACGTTTTTGTTTTCAGTCTATTTGTCTGTCTGTTCCGCGATAACTTCCGTAAAAATCGTCCTATTAAACTGATTTTTGGTGGGTATGTTGGTGAGGTACCCATAATTAGCTGCATAGTTTTTAGTTACATTTGGTTGATTCGTTCGAAAAATATAGAACATTTCTTTTTAGGTAGTAATACTTTCCTATGGGAATGCAGGCGATTTTCAAATTTCATTTTTAACTGAAATGAAAATCGCATATCTATCTATATATTATAAAGGACAAACGTCTCCGTGCGTAACGCTGACGTCATTTTGCGAATGGCAACACTTCATGATGCAATTTCGGTTTTGCGATATTTGCTACTGCAATTTTTTAAATTTCTAAACATCGCACATTTTTTATTTTTACACCGTCATATAGGTAAAATAATCTACTTTCAGATGCAATTTATTTGAAAACTATATCTTAATTGATTGATTTATTATGGATAAATATTAATTTGGAGCTTGGTGCGATATAATTAAAGTAAAAATAAAATACAACGTTAAAACACCAGTGTAATTGAATCTAACAGCATACCGGTTTCGGTAGCATATAGCATACCCTCCTCAGTGCTGAAGAAAATGGAAATTTGCTCATATATATAGAAATGATAGAGGATTCAAGTGACAAGTTTATTAACCAATAGGAAAACAGAGGGTTCCAGGCAAACAGCCAATAGGAAAATAGAGGATTCAAGTGACAGATTTATTAGCCAATAGGAAAACGGAGGGTTCTAGGCAACATCCAATAGGAAATTCGGTAGGAAATGGAAACGCTATGGTGAGAAATAGTTTAAAGAGTTAAGAAAAATTGGTTTTAATGTAATATTTCCAGCAGTCTGATAATGGTGGAATAGCAAATTCACAATTAACAAGATTTCCAAGATTTTTATGAACATGGAATGCTTCAAGGAAATTGAGTTCGTGTACAGAAGTAGGTTTAGATATTATTTTAACCGAACTGAAGTCGAAAACGTGATTCATCTCCCAGCAATGTTTTGCAATAGAGGATTTTTTCGAGGACCCTTCTTTCTTAAATCAAGCTTTTCCATTGCTAAAATTCTTAGACAATTTGACTTTAAAATAATTTTTTTCCCCTACCAACAAACTCACCCTTTCCAAACTCATAGATCCTATTGAATTATCGAATTCATGGGGTATCTACAATATTAATTGTCAGTGCGGTCTTTCTTACATTGGACAAACCAAACGTAGTCTTAAATTTCGTATTAAAGAACATAAACAATATATTGAAAAACAAGAAATCAAACAATCCTCTATTGCAAAACATTGCTGGGAGATGAATCACGTTTTCGACTTCAGTTCGGTTAAAATAATATCTAAACCTACTTCTGTACACGAACTTAATTTCCTTGAATCATTCCATATTCATAAAAATCTTGGAAATCTTGTTAATTGTGAATTTGCTATTCCACCATTATCAGACTGCTGGAAATATTACATTAAAACCAATTTTTCTTAACTCTTTAAACTATTTCTCACCATAGCGTTTCCATTTCCTACCGAATTTCCTATTGGATGTTGCCTAGAACCCTCCGTTTTCCTATTGGCTAATAAATCTGTCACTTGAATCCTCTATTTTCCTATTGGCTGTTTGCCTGGAACCCTCTGTTTTCCTATTGGTTAATAAACTTGTCACTTGAATCCTCTATCATTTCTATATATATGAGCAAATTTCCATTTTCTTCAGCACTGAAGAGGGTATGCTATATGCTACCGAAACCGGTATGCTGTAGATTCAATTACACTGGTGTTTTAACGTTGTATTTTATTTTTACTTTGATTTATTATGGCTTTTTAAAATAATGTTCAAGCATGAATTTAACAGGCTATTAACTCCTGGCACGAAGCCAATATCGCTTTTAATACATTTCAAAACTTTATTCGAATACATAATTTAATATAAAAATGATTTTTGGTATTGTTCGTGGGCAATCTAAAAAAATATATTAACTGTAAAAAATCTGTTAGAGTTTTCAATTAAAAGAATGGTTTTCATCTGTATTTTGTAACCCGGGAAGCCCGGGTCGGATCCCCTAGTTTGAATCAAGACTCCCTTATCATAGATCAGACTTGACAATCCGGAGAAAGACTATGGGAGAAAATGTCCGCGGTAATTGCCAACTTATTAATTGACTTTCTCCGGAAAGTATTGCCGCCTGGTGGATACTACCGATACTAGTTCATAAGCAAATGCGTAGAACAAATGGAGCTGTGAAAAATTTTCGTGTTATTTCGTGTCGTAAATACTCCTATTACTGACGATTGATGGCGCTAGTAGCAGGACAACCATGTGGTTTTTAACCACGTGTATAGTATAGCGGTCAAAGGAAACTTGCTGATTGTGAGGTCTGATACTATGATAAGGAGTTCTTGGTTTGAATAATGGATTTGAACGTAAAATTACGGATACTAAATTTTCTATATGGAGGTCTTAAATATATGCAATATTTTTGAAATTTTGACGCTACATATATTAGAATTTAAAAATTAATTGTTTAAATTATTGGAAAAATTTTTGCAACTGTTCGGGAAATATAAAATATATTATTTTCCTATTTTTTACAAATTTTAAAATGTATTTATTTTTCTTTTCTCTTTATTTTATTAGTTGCTTAGAAACAATATTTCAAAGAATATCAAAATAAGAAATGCATTTTTTTATCTAAAAAAATACAAGAATAAGAAGTTAATAAGAATTTCGGAATATCATTGCATAAACCGTGTCTAATTTAACGCTTCTAATTTCTGAAAGATCCGAAGTATTTTATATGCCTATAAATATGTAAACATAAAATAATTAAATTGCGAATAGTAAGATGCTAAATAATATGAAAAGTGAGATTAAAAAACAGTGACTTTCAGAGCTGACGTTGAGGCTCCTGATCTGCAGATTTACTAGTTCTAGGTTTTGTTATTGTTGCGGTTTGAAAATCCTGAAATAGACTTATGAAACAATACATACAAAATTTATTAACCATGCATACAAAGACTTTTAGGTACTTATCCACTATAGGGGACTTGGCGATTTTAAGAAAAAAGCTTGGCGCAATTCCAATTGAAAAATGAGATTTGTTGCTAAATAATATATACAGCTATCAAAACAAATCTGATGAATACGCTACCGCGCATGCGCGGTAGCGTATTACTGCTATTTTACTGTTTATTACTGTTAATTTCACGGTATAATACTGGCAGCTGGGATGCCAGTATTATACTGTAAAATCAACACCTTTTTTTGCAGTGTACTTACGTGTTAGCTATGTAATATCTGCATCTAATAGACAAATTGAATAAAATCTCATGTAAGAAAAGTACTTATGGAAATGCGAACTTGGTTAATTTCGATTTTAATAATCTAATGTTTTACAATGTTTGTTTGATAAAAAATTTAGGTGTTCAATTTATAATATTTAAAATAACATATTATTTAAAAATATTCTAATCCATTTCAATAGAAATAGTATACTTAAATCACCCCAAAATTCGCATGTATGGAGACTTTTTAACCTATTGGGTAATCATCCATATTTGTGTCCACTGCCAATTAATTATTTTAGCAAATGTAATTTGGTGCTACAAAGTGTTTTTTGAAACAGGTTTTTAATTATATTCATACTCAATTTATACCGTATTGTTACTATCATCTTTCATATCTGACGAACCACAGCCCTGGAAAGATTTTATCAAGAAGAAATCATCCAAATAAATTTTAATGAAAGTAAAATAATTTTTCTCTGCAGTCTATACTATCCATCCATAATAAGAGAAACCCTAGAGATACTAACACGCAAAAATACAATATGAAACGTTGCAGCATCTTTTAACTTATCGAATTTGTGGCTCGACGTACTCCATAGTTACAGGTATGAAAATAAACAACCAAGTAAATGTAAAAGATAACGTGCGTAATTTTTTAAAAAAGTACATGAAAATTAAATGACGGCATTTTAAATAATAACTTCAAAGACCGTGCAATTATATTCTCACTTGTTTTTGAAAATGGCTCGGAGTGTGCCGAAATATGTTGAACAACCTAATAAATGTTACCTTACTGTGTATTTATTATGTTGTTAATTTACACCTTTTAGCATTTAAAAGAAATGTCGACTCAATAGCTAATTATTTAGTTTTCTCATTCAGACTTTGTAATTGGGACATTTTTAATGATTTTTTATACCCTATGAAATACAGTCACTAAATAGGCAACTGTTAAAAGAAAAAGGAAAAAATGAAATATATATATATACATTGCAAATATGTAAAGTGACAAAACAAAATGCTTTATATTTTTAGAAAACATTTACAAAATTCCATCGAATGTTTTGCACCAAATAGAAAAAATCTAACAAATATATTGACAAAATTTCTATTTAATAGGAGTAATTTAAGACCCCCGTTGAGAAATTTTAGCATTCCTAATTTACCATTTAAATCAATTATCTAAATGTGCCATTTTATTTTCAATGAACGGTAAAATTTAAAAGCGTTATGAAGTAAAAGAAGCTGGTGAGTGTGATCGAAGATCGCACAAAGGATTTCGTTTAATATTCCTTTCGAAACACTTTAACCTTTCTTTAATAAATCCAAATAAATTTCATTTTCAAAAAAAAAAAAAGTCATGTTTTTTATAAAGTAAAAATTTACCGGTCTATTTTTCTTGTTTTTTCGAAAATCTGAACAGGTCCGATAGCGGACGAAGCCCGCTATTATATTATGTCATAATAATATCTGTCATGTGGACTAAATGCGATATTAAAAAAAATCTATTTCAAAACGAAAAATGTTGTATAGGTACTTTCAAAATGTTAAAATATGCCAATAATGCCATAATCAGTTTTTTATCATGATTCAATACGTTCCTCAAACTCATATATTTACTACATTAAAGACGTGAGTATAAAACATCCCAAATTTACTGAATAGTGTATCCAAACGTTTTGTATACACCATTCAGTAAATTTGTGATGTTTTATATGTTATGACGTTATTATCACTTGCTGACGTCATATCTACTTGCTTCCTCTATTACTCATATTGATACACTCTTTGTATTATTCTGAAACATTTGAAAAAGTCCATTAAACTTCCAATATGACGTCAGAATAATTTTCTTTTTAATTCTCTAATGACAGCATATTAGCCTGCTTTCTGTACTTACACATACTCATACTCCTTGTATTATTGAGAAATGTTTAAAAAATTCTGTTTTAGTACCAATATGACGTCATATTAATATTTTTTAAATTGGAGAAACTTTTTATTTCATTTTCATTTTTCACGTGGAAATCTTTCAATAGAAAATTAATTATTGTAGAAAGAATTTTATTGTGGCAACTGCTATAACGAACAATGTTTCAAATTAATAGGAAAAGTCTTAGATTTTTGGTTTTTTTATCTCTCTATATTAAAACAATACAATTTTTTTTTAATTTTATGATTTTAAGCTTCATAGCAGGTATTCAGCTACAAGTACATAAAATTTCAAGTCTGTAAGTTATATAGTTTCTGAGAACCGGCTCTGTGACGGACAAACAACGTAGCGGGATGAGTAGGGTTTCGTAAGATGAACGAAACCCTAAAAAGAGTTAATTTTTTTCAAACGATTGAACCAAATTAAATGAAAAACTATACAGATAAATCCGAGTACCTCACCAACATATCTACTCAAATTCAAGCTAATGGGATGCTTTTTGCGACAATTATCACAAAATAGACAAACAGACAGACAAAACTTTTCAAGTCACCACAATAAGCCACAATTGACGTGATGTTTCGGCAATTAAGAATGCTTTGATTTTCTAGATGAGAAATCTTAATTAGAAGTTAAGAGTTTCTTAAATAAAAAAGTTAAGCTGTTTTCTTTTTAAACAATGATACATAAAAAAAATAAAAATACTGTACAATTCGAAGATATCGTTAAAATAACATTCGAAACTTATTTCTATTTATAGTCAAAGAAATATACTAAATTTATTTATTTTTTCATTTTTCAAATAAGGCACTCTTTTTTAAATAAGGCTCATTTCTGCCTAGCGTATTGTACGAGCAAATTTCTCTCTCTATTCACTAAAAATATAACGTATCTAAATTATTCTGACAGTTGTCAAGCATATTAAATCAAAAGTTATATTTTAACCTAAATAATATATAATTATTATTTTTTACACTTCAATTTGGATTTTCATTATTGATAAAAGTGTTTCGAAATACACTAACAAAATCTAATGCTCTTATTTTTATTAACTCCTTATTGAAAAACTTTTTGCCCGAGGCGCACTTTTTAGAACGAGAAAATTTGCTGACACCAACTCGGAATGTTCACAGTTTTCTGAAATTCTAATCCTATAAAAGAATGGAATTTATTTGAAATGGAATGGATTTATGCAAGCAGATATACAAATAGGAAAGCGCAGAGATTCTAAAGTGAGAAATTTTATTTAGAATTTAACAGTTTCATAAAAAAGATTTAATCTATTTCTTTTCAAACGATAGTGCATTATATAAATAAAATATTTTAGCATTCGAAGATTTTACAATGGCACGAGAGATTTATTTGTATTTATAGTCAAGGAAGTATAACGATTTTATTATTTTTTTCTTTTTCAAATAAGGCACTTTTATCATGACTTGTGTTATATCTGCCTTATGAATACATTAGCGTACCTTACCGAGAGCTTTGTCTGCCTATTCACTCAAAATATAATGTTTATCTAATGGTTGGAGTATCATAGTTGATATTTTTTCCAACAGAGCGAAAATATGACGGGACCAGGACTCTAACCTGGGTACTTTGGCTTGCCGTGCCAACCATTGACATCTCATACAACTAGACGCCGGATCAGTAACCTTATCTTGAACAAAACATGTCCCTTCCCACCAGCAGGTGCTTGTGGGAGAATATTATGCCAAACAGGTTTTTTTCCCGCCAAACTCTCACTGGAATTCCACCGCATGCCACCGCTACTGAGACTGAGAGATTACGAGGACGGAAACAGAAAATTGCCAAGAAAGGGATTACCGCCTGAAAGCGGCACCCTTTCGCCTTTTTTTGGCGATGAAAGGTGAGAGATATTTTCTTCAACTCTCTCGGCAGAGAAGAAAGGAATCCGGTGTCAATTTACATTAGATGTCAATGGTGCCAACGCTCTCCCTACTGAGCTATCTCAACTATATCCTGGCTGGCATATTTCACTCTTATTTTTCGGACAAGGCTGCGAACTGCAGCGTTAATTTTATTCACATTTATTTCATTCACATTTATTTTTCCAAAAAATAAGAGTGAAATATGCCAGCCAGGATATCGTTGGGATAGCTCAGTAGGGAGAGCGTTGACACGGCAAGCCAAAGTACCCAGGTTCGAGTCCTGGTCCGGGCATATTTTCGATCTATTGGAAAAAATCTCAACTATGATACTCCAACCATTGGATATAAGTTACCTAGTTGAATGTACTTTCCTCTGTTCATTATGACATAATGTTTATAATATTTATTCTTACTTATGTCTATCAGAATAATTTAAACTTACTAATTTAAACTAAACAATACATGATTATATTTTTCTGCACTTCAAATAAAATTTCACTTATTGAGAAAAATTTTCCAATACAGAAACTAATAGGATATAATGCTATTATTTTCTCCTTATTCAAAAACACTTGCTAGAAACATACGTTTTAGAAAATAATATTTGCTGAAACTGACTCAGACTGTTCACAGTTTTGTGAATTTCTAATCCTATAAAAGCATGGAATTATTTTTTTAATTCGAATATCTTTATGGAAGCAGATATACAAATAAGAATTCTCAGAAATTCTAGAGTGAGAATCTTTATTTAGAATTTAACAGTTTTCTAAAAAGACCTAATCCATTTTTAACACTTTCCAACATAGTTGAAAAGTGTTTATCAATTTGGTTTGTCTGTTTGTCTGCCGTCTGTCTGTCGTCTGTCCGTGCTCTCTAACTATCGTAAATATACTCGGATTGCCTTGAAATTGATAAATGTTCTTGGAGTTTACTATGGCATGTTTGGTATTAAAAATGAAGTGAGTAGCATTTATGGTTATTTTACAGCGACACTCAAAAGAATTCCGTTACATTACTGTCTATAGGGAAAAATTGTTTGTGGCGTATTTTAATGATGTTACAATACTTTAAACACATTCAAATTGATACATATCACATAGGTGCACAATAAGGTGTTTACCGTAGAATATGGTGTGCATAGACTGTATTGTTCGTTTACAGGGACACTCAAAAGAATTCTGTCAGATTACGGTCTAGGGAAACAGTCGTTAGCAGCGTATTTTGATGATGTTTCACTATTTTATGCATATTCAAATTTATATATATATAAAACTCAGGTGCACAATAATGCGCTCACTGTAGAATATGGTATGCATAGAATGTATCGTTCATTTGCAGGACACTCACAAGAATTTTGCTACAGTACTGCCTATGACCAACAATTGCTGGCAGCTTGTATTCAGTTGTGGTACGCATTTTTGAATATTAATGGGTGCATATAAATTCTGTAGATCATATACAGGGCTGCTCAAAAATCTCACGCACATTTCCGTTTATTGAAAGGAATTTCTGAAGGGTAATTTTTAATTGTGATATGAATTACCTAACTGAAGTATATTTCA
Source organism: Maratus michaelseni (assembly GCA_963931845.1). NCBI lineage: Eukaryota > Metazoa > Arthropoda > Arachnida > Araneae > Salticidae > Maratus > Maratus michaelseni. Next base: position 294,299,909 of record OZ007589.1, on the reverse strand, counting down.
ACATACTGTGTTGTATACATACAAATCTGTAGATCATATACAGGGCTGCAATAAAGAATTCGGATATTTAGTTTGACTATTGTTTGTATTTGCTGAAATTGGGTTTCCAGATGCGGTATGAATTTTCTAAATTGATTACTTAGTATATGCGGGCTAGTTGAGCTGAAACCGAAAGGTAGTCACTCAAAAGAATTTTGCTACAGTACTGCCTATGACCAACAATTGCTGGCAGCTTGTATTCAGTTGTGGTACGCATTTTTGAATATTAATGGGTGCATATAAATTCTGTAGATCATATACAGGGCTGCTTAAAAATCTCACGAACATTTCCGTTTATTGAAGGGAATTTCTGAAGGGGAATTTTTAATTGGGATATGCATTAGCTAACTGAAATATATTTCAACATACTGTGTTGTATACATACAAATCTGTAGATCATATACAGGGCTGCAATAAAGAATTCGGATATTTAGTTTGACTATTGTTTGTATTTGCTGAAATTGGGTTTCCAGATGCGGTATGAATTTTCTAAATTGATTACTTAGTATGGGCGGGCTAGTTGAGCTGAAGCCGAAAGGTAGTCCTCCCCGCCCGGTTTGACCTTGACATTTATTACGTAGTAAACTGTTAAGTTTTGTTACAGTATTCTGAGTGTGTTGGAAAGTGTTTCATAATCTACGCTTGACGCATGATTTTTTGTTCTTGTATTTTTTAAAATAGCCCATTATAGAAATAAAATATTTTAGCGTACTGACATTTGAGACTTATTTGTATTTATAGTCAAGGAAGTATAAAGATTTTTTTTTTCTTTTTCAAATAAGGTATTTTTTCATGTTTGTTGTTATTTCTGCCATATGAATAGCTTTGTCTGCCTATCCACTGAAAATATAATGTTCATAAATTATTCTTACTATTGTCTAGCATAACACGTTAAACTTACTGTTTTAAACTAAATAACGTATGGTTTAAATACATATAGTTTTAAACTATAGTTTGATACTACATATAGTTTGATTTTTCTGCACTTCAAATAAGATATCCTTTAAGGTGAAATGTTTTTCAATACAGAAACTACAGGATATTATGCTATTATAATCCGACTTAGTCAAACAGTTTTTCTAGAGGATCACATTCAAGAAAAAGAATATTTGCTGCCCAACTTAGAATGTTCATAGTTTTCTGAAATCCAATCTTATGAAGGAATGGAATTTATTTGAAGTGGATTTCATTTGCGCAAGCAGATATATAAATAAGATTTCTCCGAGCTTCTAAAATGCAAATCTGAATATACAATTAACCGGTTTCTAGAAAAAAATATTTTTCCTTTACAAACAATAGTATATCATAGAGATGAAATACTATCATTCGGAGATATATTAAAATGACATATTAAATATGTGTATTTACAGTCCTAATAATTCTGTCTGTTTATGTACTGAAACTATAATGTTTATAAATTATTCACACTGCTCTGTAATATTTTATGCGAAAATTTATATTTTAGACTTCTCTGAATATCAAGTAATATTATCACTTTTGAGAAGAGTATTAAATACAGAAATTAACACAATCCAATGCTATTATTTTTCTCCCATATTTATCCGAGGCGGAGTTTCTAGAAAAGAAATATTTGCTGACACCAACTGTGAATGCTGACAGTTTTCTGAAAAGCTATTGCTATCAAAGTATAAAATTAATTTGAAATAGAATAGATTTATGTAAGCATACATACAAATAGATACACGAATGCTCGGAGATTCTAATATGAGAAGTTATATTTAGAATCTAACATTTGTATATAAAGATCTAACCCATTTTCTTATTCAAATAATTGTCCATTATAGAAATAAGATGTTTTAACATTCGCAGATATCTTTAAAATGACATTAGAGACTTATTTGTATTTTTAGTGAAGGAAGTATAAAGAGTTTTTTGTTTGTTTTCTCAAATGAGGCACTTTTATCATGTTCGGTGTTATTTTTAGGTATACATTAGCATACCTTACAGATAGCCAGACTTATATAAAACCAAAAACTTTCTGTGCACACGAATATTGGGTCAAAAAGTTTCTGCAAATTAATTTAATGTTTAATAAAATTATGCGTTAAAAATTTTTGACAATATGAATTAAAAACAGTAGTTTAAAATAATTACCATTTAAATATTAATTAATATTAATTAAATTAATAATTAATTAACGAATAATTATTTTGGTTAAAAATAATAATAAAGCTAAAAATCCATGATAGGAAGAGCTGAATTCTTATCAATTATTTTCTCAATTAATTTAGAAACAGCCCAATCCTTAATATTTTGACCTCTTCGCAAGCATCTATAATGTCCAACAATGTTTTGTATTTTTTAATTTGGAATTGCGCGCAAACAGTAAATAAATCGTACTTAAAATTGCGGAATATTTTTTATTTTTTGGTATTTAAAAAAATAAAAAAAAAAATCTAAAAAAATTTTCTGCAAAGGTCAGAATTTTGCAGAAAATTTTCCGCGCGCGTGCGTCTATATTATACAACTCTGCAGATAGCTTTTTCTGCCTATCCACAGAAAAGATGATATTTATAAATCATATATATTATTTTTGTTGCCAACATCCCCTTTTCTATGCATTTACAAAACGCACAACAATGAATATTTATAGTTCGAAGGGTTTTTGGACTGACTTCTGACGTAGTAGGCTGACATTTCGCTAAAACATGTTTCTGATTAAAAATTGCAGATATTTAAATATTACATCAGCATTGTTTTCATTAATGAAATGAAATGTTTTTCTCAAATCAATGTTGCCAGAAAAATACAATTCCGCATTATATCATACTCAACAATGATTATAAATAAACTAGCAGAAAACGCCCGCTGCGCTGGTCGGTTTCTCCAAAAGAACCTTCAATCAAACGAAATATATCGGTGAATTTAACCTTGTATTATAAGTAATCTGTATCTCTGTTTAAAGTAATCTGTACCTTTACCTGGAATATCCTAAAATAACAAAAACGGATACTTATTTCACTAAGTTATGTTTTTTTTATTATTACGTTTACAATTTATTACCTACCGGTTTCCATTGATTTATATGTTTTATAGCTACATTTTATAATAACGTGAATTAACGTATATTATTCACAACTAAAAAGAAATGGCGCATCTAGTATTTGTCGAGAATTAAATAAAAATCATGCACTCGTGACATCATAATTCACTTTTATATTTTAACACAATAATACAGTTACTATAATTTGTGACTCGTGCTGACACATTGCTGTTATTATTTTTTTACGCGTGAAGTTTTTGCTATGGTAATGCATTGTGAAATTTGGTCATTTTTGAAACTCAATATTTGAAAAATGGCATAATCAGTGGATTTGAAATTTATATCAAGAAAAATACAATTTTTTAACTTTCTAACGCAGTTTGTCTAACTATTTTCTGACAAATACTTTTTGAGAAATTAATTTTTTCAGTAATTTCAAATGTTTCATTTTCCGAGATTAATTTGTGGCAACGATTAGCGAAATTCCCTGTCGTCAGCAACGCATACCTTTTTATTAAAGAGGATAAATAGTACAAAAAAGATAAAGTATGACATCTCCGCAAAGGTTTATTTTATACTAGCAAGCAACGCCCGCTACACTGGTCAATTTCTCTTAACGAAATTTTAATCAAACAAAATATTGGCATTTCATAATTCACTCTTATATTTTAACAGAATAATAAGGCTACTATAATTTGTGACTCGTGTCAATATACATGTCAAGACACGTCGCCCTTATCATTATCTTTTTACGCATGAAGGTTTCGCTATGGTAATCCATTGTGAAATTGGTAATTCTTGAAATTCAATATTTGAAAAACAGCATAATCATTAGATTTGAAATTTATATCAAGAAAAATACAATTTTTTACCTTTCAAAAGCAGTTTGTCTAACAATTTTCTGACAAATACTTTTCGAGCTATTATTTTTTTTCAGCAACTCCAAAGGTTTCATTTTCCGAGATTAATCTTTGGCAACAATTAGCGAAAAACCCAGTCGTCAGCATCGCATAGCTTTTTATTAAAGAGGCTGTTGGAGCAGGGATTGTCACCATCAATTTGCCACCATCACTTTTGAAATCGGTTCTGTAGTTCGAGAGATTCCATAAAAATTGTAATTTAGAATAATTTTAGAACGCTTTTCGCTCATTTCACCCTTTTAAATTTCGATTTTTTTTATTATTCTTAGAGAGCATTTACATCTTATAAGTAACTACAATGCAAAATTTCAAATTTCTAGCTCGGTCAGTATAAAAAAGACGCAATTTTCGCAAATTTTTCGCTCCTGCATCCCATTGGGATTGGTGGCACCGACATAAAATATAGCCTATGTTGGAGTAGGGATTGTCAATTTGCCACCATTACTTTTGAAATCGGTTCTGTAGCTCCAGAGATTCCATAGAAATTGTAATTTAGAATGTTTTTCGAAAGCTTTTCGCTTATTTCACCCTTTTAAATTTAGAATTTTTTTTTAATTTGTTCTTAGAGACATTTACATTTTATAAGTAACTACACTGCCAAATTTATAATTTCTAGCTCCTTCAGTATAAAAAAAATTGGAATTTTAGAACGTTTTTCGCTTCTGCAACCCCCTGGGATTAGTGGCACCGACATAAAATATTGCCTATGTTGGAGCAGGGATTGTCACCATCAATTTACCTCCATCACTTTTGAAATCGGTCATGTAGTTCCAGAGATTCCATAGAAATTGTATTTTAGAATGTTTTTAGAACGCTTTTCGCTCATTTCACCTTTTAAATTTCGATTTTTTTTTTTTTTTTGTTCTTAGAGAGCATTTACATCCTATAAGTAACTACAATGCAAATTTCAAATTTCTAGCTCCTTCAGTATAAAAAAAATCGCAATTTTAGAACGTTTTTTGCTCCTGCACCCCCGTGGGGTTTTTAAATTTTATTTTTTTAAAATTTGTTCTTAGAGAGCATTTACATCTTATAAGTAGCTACAATGCCAAATTTCAAGTTTCTAGCTCCTTCCGTACACAAAAATTCGCAATTTTAGAAATTTTTCGCTCCTGTACCCCCCTGGGGTTAGTGGCACCGACATAAAATATAGCCTATGTCGGAGCAGGGGTTGTCATAATCAATTTGCCACCATCACTTTTGAAATCGGTTATGTAGTTCCAGAGATTCCATAGAAATTGTATTTTAGAATGTTTTTAGAACGCTTTTCGCTCATTTCACCTTTTAAATTTCGATTTTTTTTTTTTTTTTTTGTTCTTAGAGAGCATTTACATCCTATAAGTAACTACAATGCAAATTTCAAATTTCTAGCTCCTTCAGTATAAAAAAAATCGCAATTTTAGAACGTTCTTTGCTCCTGCACCCCCGAGGGGTTTTTAAATTTCATTTTTTTTAATTTGTTCTTAGAGAGTATTTACATCTTATAAGTAGCTACAATGCCAAATTTCAAGTTTCTAGCTCCTTCCGTACACAAAAATTCGCAATTTTAGAACTTTTTTCGCTCCTGTACCCCCCTGGGGTTAGTGACGCCGAAATAAAATATAGCCTATGTTGGAGCAGGGGTTGTCACCATCAATTTGCCTCCATCACTTTTGAAATCGGTTCTGCAGTTCCAGAGATTCCATAGAAATTGTAATTTAGAATGTTTTTAGAACGTTTTTCGCTTATTTCACCCTTTTAAATTTAGAATTTCTTTTTAATTTGTTCTTAGAGAGCATTTACATCTTATAAGTAGCTACAATGCCAAATTTCAAATTTCTAGCTCCTTCCGTACACAAAAAGTCGCAATTTTAGAAATTTTTTCGCTCCTGCACCCCTCCGAGGTTAGTGGCACCGACATAAAATATAGCCTATGTTTGAGCATGAGTTGTCACCATCAATTTGCCACCATCACCTTTGAAATCGGTTCGTTAGTTCCAGAGATTACCCCCTACAAACAAACAAACAAACAATCTTTACTCCTTTATAACATTAGTATAGATTATGATTGTATTATTATTATAAAATTGAAATTACCATGCTTAGAAGAAAAAAGATAATATCGATTGATCAAAGCAGTGATATTTCAAGTGTAGCTTAAAAGGTATGCTTTTTTACATTAGATTAAATAGTATTTTATACCTATTCAATTTATTTTTTCTTTGTACAACGTTTTTTACGAAGCGGATGACGTCATCCTCTACTGCAGTTAGAATAGCATTGTTAATTTTTTCCTCGCGTGTACCTTTTACTATCTTCGATCAGTTTTCATTGTAACTTTGATGGAATAAATAAGATGGTATTCTGGCTTGACTTATGTTTTTTACAGATATTCTTATCTTTAATTTTACTAAATTTAAAGAAATTTAAATCTGCATCTCAAAAATTATTAGATATTGCTAAAATATATATTAGATTGCATTGCGAAATACTCGCACGAATCCACTAGTTATTCTTGCTGTTGTCTAGCATAGTAAGTTAAACTTAATAAATTTAAACAAAACAATACATGATTAGGTTTTTCTACACTTTAAATAAGATTTCCTTTATTGAAAAAAGTTTTTCAATACCTAAACTAAAAGGATATAATTACTTTTTTCCTTAGTCAAAAACTTTTGCTAGTAGTTCACTTTCTAGAAAAAGAATATTTGCTGGTACCAACTCAAAATGTTCATAGTCTTTTGAAATTCTAATCTTATGAAGGATTGGCATTTACTATTTGATGTAGAATAAATTTATGAAATCATATATATGAGGGGGTCGGGACAAGAGAGTGCCAAGCAACATTTTTGAACTTCTGAGATATTTCAATTTGAAAATTTGATCAAATTCTCATATCAAGATATATAACCTAAAGTTCTTTCGCCAATGTCTGAATAAAATTTGAGATATTCTGAGTAACAATATGGCATTACTTTAATCATATTACTATTACTTTTTATTTTTGTAAATTACCTATTATTATAATTATTGGAGGCATAAACATCTGGGGCAAAAACGAAACCTGTCACATATTCTGCCACCAAGTGACAGAAACAGAAACCTCCCGATCGTGGACAGCCAACCTCTCGGCATAGGACCTATGAGTCCACGAGAGGAAAACCTATAACTACCAGAAACCCCAGTATCCAAAGACATGGAGTCCCCAGCAAGTAAAAAAAAAAAAAAAAAAACCAATCACACGAGCTACCCAATATTGCTTATTGCTGGGTGAGCCCAAAGTTATTACATGTATATAAGTTCTATATGAATATACTGATAAGATTACATAATATTAAAGATAAATATTTACAGATATTTACAATAATAATATTGTACTGAAAATTTTCAATTTTAAGTCTTTTAAAACATAGTTTTTAAAATCTATAGATCTAGAATTTTATATAGGTTATAATAATTCTTTGATATATGAAAAGTTTTTATTCAGAACATTATAGTTTTTATCTAACTTTTCGTAATTGGAAGCGTCTAATAGCACACGTTGTAGGTTTCTCTTTAATGTTTTATTTTTATTGAAGTTAAAATGGTATTCCAGGTGGCATTAGAAACAAATTATATGTTGGATATTGTAATTTACAACATTAAGCAACAGATTACAGTGTTAGATTTATTTCACCAAAAATGTGGCCGGGTACTTTCTTGCCCCGACCCCCTCATATATATATATATATATAAAAAAGATTGCTCTGAGCTTCTAATATGCAAAATTGCTTTAGAAATTACCAGTTTCTAAAAAAAAATGTTATTTTACAAATAATATTATATATTACAGATGAAATTTTATCATTCTGAGACGTCTTTAAAATAAATATTCAGGACATGTGTATTTACAGTACGAATAGTTCTGTCTATTTATTTACTCAAACTATGATTTTTATAAATTATTCTAGTTCATATAGAAAATTTTAAAAGAAGATTTATATTTTAACCTAAATAATATATAATTATTATATTTTACACTTCACGTTAAATTTACATTTGTGATGAAAGTTTTTCAAAACAGACAAACAAAGTCTAATGCTGTTATTATTCTACTCATTCAAAAGCGTTTTGCCCGAGGCGCACTTTTTAGAAAAGGAATATTTGTGCTGACACCCGCTCAGAATGTTCACAGTTTTCTGAAATTCTAATACTATAAAATAATAGAAATTATTTGAAATGGAATATATTTATGCAAGCGGATATACAAATAGGAATACTCCGAAATCCTAAAGTGAGATATTTTATTTATAATTTAACAGTTTCATAAAAAGATTTAATCTATTTCTATTCAAATAATAGGACATTATAGAATAAAATATTTTAGTATTTCAACATATCTTTAAAATAACATTAGAGACTTATTTTTATTTATAGTCAAAGAATTATAACGGGTATTTGTTTTTTCATATTTTCTTTTTAAAGGGACTTTTTTATCATGTTCGGTGTTATTTGTTCTTTACGAATACATTAGCGTACCTTATGGATGCCTTTGTCTGCCTTTACACTGAAAACATAATGTTCATAACTTATTCCTTCTGTTGTCTAGCGTAGTAAGTTTGTAGCTTGTGTTGCAAGGCCGTTACTGGCAAGCTTAGTCGTTATGCAAATTTAAGGTTTAAAAACAATTTCATGGAAACTATGCGGGCAAGGAGGGTGGCAGAGTCACTTGGCAAGTTTTAGCTTATATTAAACGGCGATCTACAAAATTCAATCAATAACGTAATAATGAACAGAGGAAACTATATTCAACTAGGTAAAATGCCGGGACCTGGGTACTTTGGTTTGCTGTACGAACAAAAAAAAAAAAAAAAAGAAAGAAATAAAGAAAGAAAAAGAAAAGAAAAATGCTAATGCAAAGAAAAAAAAATGCTATAGTTATAGCTCGGATGAATGAAATTAGCGCTGCAGTTCGCAGCCTTGTCCAGCAAATAAGAGTGAAATATGCCAGCCAGGATATCGTCGGGATAGCTCAGTAGGGAGAGCGTTGGTACGACAAACCAAAGTACCCATGTTCGAATCCTGGTCCCGACATATTTTCGCTCTGTTGGAAAAATCTCAACTATGATACTCCAACCATCGGATATAATAACGTAATCTTCTCTGGAAATGACTAGAAATTTTACTAAAATAACAAGGTTCACTTTCGTGAAGAAAACTCCCAGTTCAATTCACTACGACACCCAGTGGTCAATCAATACTTTCAGCTGAAGTGCAAGAAGAACTCACGGAATCGTTAATTCAATCTAACTTCCAATACACTAGCAACCCGTGGCTACCGAATAACTTTTATTCAAAGTAAAGCTCAAAGGATCTTGCCAAACGGCTAACTTTAACTCAGTTGAACTTTAATTCCTCTGTCGCGTGTTGAAAGCAGAACTCTAGCTCCTCAGCGCAGGCCTTGTTCACCACAGAGGGAAAGATTCGGCCCAAATCCACCGAAACAACCTTTCGTTTTAACTTAACCTTGCGGATAGATTAGCGGAGCTAAATTTACATAAACTTACAGAGAAAGACAGAAACCGCAAACCCCGAAGGCTACATACTTGGAAAACTAGAGTAAAAGACAGTATAGATGTCGCTGTTGCATACACAGTCTAGATGTTGACATCACGTTCGCATTCAAAACACTAGAATGCTTTTATAAGAGAGTTGCTAGTCCACTACAATTTAAACTTTATTCTTTAAACTAAATATTATGTTATTAGATTTTTTTACATTTCGAATAAAATTTTCTTTTTTGAGGAAAGTTTTTCAATGCAGAAACTATCAGGATATAATGCTATTACTTTCTTCTTTATACAAAAACGTTTGTCAGAGGCTCACTTTTTAGAATAAAAATATTTGCTGACACTAACTGAGAATATTTATATTTTTCTGAAATTCTAATCTTATCAAATAATGTAATTTACTTGAAGAGGAATAAATGTATGCAAGCAGATATAGAAATAAGAATGCTGTGAGTTTCTAAAATGCAGATCTGCATTTACAATTTAACATTTTCTAAAGCAATTGTGAATTTGTTTTCTTTACAAATAATAGTACATAACAGAGATGAAATATTATCATTCGAAGTTGTCTTTATAATGACATAAAGAACATTTTTTATAATTTTACACGGTCGAATAGGAAACAAAATGTTCTTTCAAGTGCTATTTGTTAGAAAATTGTATCTTATTATTATTATTATTATTATTATTATTATTATTATTATGAATTAAAAAATGCAAGTATGATTTTTTAAAATCTAGCTCTATCGCATTTAGCGCGATTACGAATGATTCATATGTTTGCAATTAAAACAATATAAATATTTCAGCAATTATTTTCGAATAATATTATGTAACAAATTAAAATTAGATTCATAATGTGTATTTACATGTCGAATAGTTCTGTCCTGTTTGTGTACTGAAACTATAATGTTTATATATTATTCTTACTGCTCTCTAATAATTTAAAAGAAAGTTTATACTTTAAACAGCATGATATATTATCATATTTTTCTAAATATATAGAAAGATTATCATTTTTGTGAAGAGTTTTAAAAGCAGAAATTAACACGATCCATAATCTATTATTACTTACCCATCATACGTAGTATGAGGTAAATCTTGTAATCGTTTTAAAAATCGAAAAAAATGACGGATTCACACGTTTTAGACACTAAAGATTCCGAAAAACATATTTTTCGAAAAAAAAAATTTGCCGTCCGTCTGTCTGTGTGTGTGTCTGTAAACGCTTTATCTCCCGAACAAATTGAGATAGAGACTTGAAATTTGATATGTACTTAGTATGAAATAATGGGAAGAAGCTTATTGAATTTCAGTAACCTCTATTATCCGGAACTATTTTTCTTGGACTCTTGAAATATTCGTTCTGATAAAAGGTATATATTTTCGAAACTGTTTTTTTTTTAAGGAGTGAATATAAAAGACAATAAAAAAACAAATTTTGCATAAAGAATGAAGTCGATCAGATAATTAGTTGCTGAGATATCTGTAATCCTATTATCCACACTCTTCGATTTTTCCTGACCCTGCATTTCATTCAAATTTCAATTCAAAGATATACTTTAATTGGGAAAGAGACGCTTATTCGACTCAGTAAACTGTTGGTTAATCATTTTTAGAGTTATAAGGATGTTTCTCTTACGCAATTACGTAATAGAGCATTTAAAGCGAGGCTAACGAGAAAGACAGGCTACCGCGGTGCATTCCACTTATCTTTTTTTACAGACCGCTAGTGTGACGTGATGCCCTTTTCGTACACCTGCATTGGTGGATTCGAGTATCAAGTGACTCCCGCCAGGGCTACACTACATACCGGGCTTGCTCATTCATTATGATGACGTCACAAAAGGTGGCTGACTAGGAGGAAAGACATACAGCGATTGGCACAAAACGATGGGCGCGTTGCTTCGGACCAATCGCTGGTCGCGGTCAGCCACCATTTGTGACGTTTTGAGAGTGAATGAGCAAGCCCGGTATCTAGTGTTGCCTTGCTCCCGCGGTCTGTAAAAAAAGATACGCATAAAGCACCGCCGTAGCCTTTCTTTTTCGTTAGCCCCGATTTAAAGTTTATGACGTCATCAAGCCACGATTTTATTCTAATTGTAATGCATTTTATAAATAGTTTACACATGTTTTATTTTCTTATTTTACATTATGCATATCCATGATGGGTAAGTATTACGGTTGCCCCCAACTACTAATTTTCTCCTTAATCAAAAACCTTTTGTCTGAAGCCGCACTTTCTAAAGATGTAATATTTCCTGACACCATCTCAGAATGTTCACAGTTTTCTGAAATTGTATTCCTATCAACGAATGCAATTTATTTGATACTGGAATAGATTTATGTAAACAGATATACAAATAAAAATGCTCCGAGATTCTTAGATGAAGATCTTTTTTTAGAATTTAAATGTTTCATAAAAAATTTAATCGATGTATATTATAAAGCAAAAACATGTCTATGAGTAACGCTGACATCATAATGGCAGTGGCAACACCTAACCAATAAATTTAGCTGTTACTGCAATTTTTTTAACTTCTAAACATCGCACGATTTCGAATTTTTCACCGTCGAAATAATAAATAAATGTACTTTCAAATTCCATTTGCGTGAAAATTGTATCTTAATTTACTGTTTTTGTATTGTTTAAAATAAAATTGATAAATGATTTTTTTTTTTCAAATCAATCTCTACCACATCCAGCCTGATTGCGAAAGATTTAGCCGTTTGCATTTAAACCAATACAGATATTTCAGCATTTATTTACGAATAATTTTCTATAATGAAATTAAAATTCCAGCAATAAATAAGTAACATATTAAAATAATATAAATAACGCACACATTTAACAACCGTGTGTGTAATCGAAATACGCGCTTAAACCACTGACATTATCAGAATTAAAAAATCTGCTGTATGTAGTGAAGTATTTGGCGATTTCTTCGGAAATTAACTCCTGCCATGCGACTAATACGAAAGTATTATTTTTAATATATTTCAAAACTTTAATTGAATAAATTATTGATATTTTGCATATAATGTTTGGTGCTGATAATGGGGAGTCCAATAAATAAATAAATAAATAAATAAATAAATAAATATAAAAAATTTACAAGCCGGCCCGTGATAATAAATTTAAAACAAATCAAATTTTTATTATTTTATATCTTTAACCCGATTTTGTATGAAATTATATTTTAAAATGAAAAATTCGCGCAAAAGTATTGATGTTTAGTGATAAAAGCGCCCATTTTCTTGTTATTTTTGTCCGAACTCTTTGAAATCTTTATTGGTTATAAGTAAAACGGTTTTATAGCCCGTGTAAAAATTTCATAAACAACATTGTTATCTAGTTGTAAAAGAAATGTTTTCTTCTCTTTTTTTTTTTTTGTTTGTTTTCGCGTCGGTTCCTTTAACATAGCAATAAAAAAAAATAGTTCTCATCTTCCGAACTCTTTGAAAGTTCAATCGGTTATAAATATAACTGTATCCAAGCTCTTTTTAAAAAATTGCGAAAAAATATGCATATTTAGTAGTGAAAACATGCGTTCTTTTTTTTTTTTTTAAAAAAAAGCTTTTCAACGCAATGGCCATATTACGCCGTCCGTTTTCAATCAACACTTTTCAATCCCCCTAGACTAAACAGCTCTAAGCTAAACACGTTTCCCGTTTCTAAAGATTGAAGCCTCAAAAAAAAAGTTGAAGCATTCGCAAAGAGATGATTTTCATGTGGAAAAGAGAGTGTGAATTTGACAGAATGCGCTTTTCGCTTTAAATATATAGATTAGTTTTCATTAAAAAAATATTTATAAATTTATGCTTATGTTTGATATGATGAACTTATGTACGATACACTTATGTTTAGTAACCCAGGAAACCCGAGTTGGATCCCCTAGTATATTTAATATAACATTTTTTTTCTATATTTATAGCCAAAGACGTACAATGAATTAAAAAATTTCTCTTATCATATAAGCATTATTATTATCCTCTGGCCATTTCTTCCTATCGTAACTTACGTTTTTTTTTTTTTTTTTGTCAATCCACTGAAAACTGTTGGCCAGCATATTAAGCCATACTTTATATTTTAGCATAAATAATCTCTATATTAAAACGAGAAGCTAATTTCGTCAATATATAATTGTAATATTTTCAAGTAAGATTTTCATATTTCAGAAAAACAAAATCAATGCTGAAACTAACAGGATATAATGCTATTATCTTTCGGTCATATTCAAAAACAGTTTGCCCGAAGCGCACTTTCTAGAAAAGGAATATTTGCTGACACCAATTCAGAATATTTCCAGTCTTTTGAAATTCCAATCTTATCAAAGAGAACATTTATTTGAATCGGAAATATATCTTTGTTTAAAGGCAAATACAAATAACTAATTTCGGACTTTTAAACTTCAAAAGTGTTATTTAGAAGCCAAAAACGCTACATTAAAAAATAGAAATACGCGCGATTTTTAAATAACAGTATGATGAATATTAAATATTATAAGTATTTGGAGGTATTAAAATAATTTTTGAAATTCATTTGCATTTAGAGTGGAAGTTGAAAATCCCATTTCCTATGACGCATCGTTATGTTAAATTTAAAACGCATAATGAAATTTAAAATGATAGATTTATAGTCTAAAACAAGTTTTCTGTGAAAAATAAATAATCATACTTCATAATTAAACTAAATATAATAATTTTACGACAAAATTCTTATCGTACCCTGTGTTACTTAAGCCCAGCATTTGTGTCTCAATACGCTAGAATTAACCCTTTCACCGTTTTAGAGTTTTCCCGTATTTTCATAAGTAAGCTTGTAAATCCCAGAATATGTATATACTAATAAAAGAAAGTTTCGCTCTGTGTGTGTGTGTGTCTGTTTGTTTGTCTGTCTGTCTGCGATGGCTAGCAAAATCTAGCCCACCTAGAAGCCTGAAAATTTAGATTTAGTTTAGTCTAAACCCTCTCCTGGTGCACCTGAACATCAGAATTTTAATATTTTAATTACTTACTGAAATATTAATTAAAATGCATAAAGAACTCTCATCAAAAATACCCTTTTTTTTCTTCGGTTGGTTGGTTGTATAGAATATTCACAGAAGACGCTAAATAAACCAGAGTAATGATGCATAGATAAGGACTTATAACGAAATAGTTTCAATATGGATTGCAGTTACCGGCGTACAGCCAAGCTAATGCAGCGCCACCTATTCACGGCAAATTACACTGACGCCATCTATTTGAAACAATTTCCTGGCACGTTTTTCTTCATGATAATTAGCTAGGTTTAAGTTTTTTTTTAAACAAGACATATATTATTATGATAGGGACTATTAACACAGAAATCTTTATTTAACAGATTATTTGTTATATTTGCGTTGATAGAGAGGGGTAAGGCTCTAATTACATTTAACATTTTTAGCTTCAACCATAGCGTTTAATTGATGTTTTATATACAGAAAACCGCTATTTTAAATCTCAGATAATAATGTTCGGAACTTCGCCATTTAGATCCATTTTTACTAAATTATCTTAAAATCAGCATTCATAGCTTCAAGATGTATTTCTAGAAAACAGTTACCAATATTTCCGAATAATAGTCTAAGCCAAATTTGTAATTAAGTTCCTAGCTTAACCAAATAAACAAATTTTTAAAGATGCACAGTGGTTGTCCTAATTAGTCATTTGCTGAAGGGCACTTGAACATCCCCTCCCCCCCCCGGCCACTCCTTCAAGATTTATTGCTCTAACTATGCCCCGTTTCCATATCTCTGCAACTATCTTTCCGATTTCAACGAAATTGATTCCAAACATTATAATTAACTTAATAGCCACCCTCTATAACATTGAATAAAATTTTGAGTAGCGGTTACCACTATTTCCGAATAATAGTTTAAGCCAAATTTGTAATTAAGTTCCTAACTTAAACAAACGAACGAATTTTTAAAGATGCATAGTGGTCCTCCTAATATCATTTGCTGACGGGCACTTGAACATCCCCTCCCCCCCGGCCCCTCCTTCAAGGTTTTTTTTCTCTAACTAAGCCCCTCTTCCACATCTCTGCAACTATCTTTACGATTTCAACGCAATTGGTTCCAAACATTATAATTAACTTAATAGTCACCTTTTATAACATTAAACTAAATTTATGACTAGCGGTTACCACTATTTCCGAATAATAGTTTAAGCCAAATTTGTGACTCAAATTTGTAACTAAGTTCCGAGGTTAATCAAACAAATGAATTTTTAAAAATGCATAGTAGTCGTCCTAATCAGTCATTTGCTGAAGGGCTCTTAAACATCCCCTCCCCCCCCCGGCCCCATCTTCAAGGTTTTTTTCTGTAACTATTCCCCGTTTCCATATCTCAGCAACTATCTTACCGATTTCAACGCAAGTGATTCGAAACATTATCATTAACTTAATAGTCACCCTTTATAACATAAACTAAATTTATGAGTAGCGGTTACCACTATTTCCGAATAATAGGTATAGCCAAATTTGTAATTAAGTTCCTGGCTTAAGCAAACGAACGAATTTTTAAAGATGCATCGTGGTCCTCCTAATTAGTCATTTTCTGAAGGACACTTGAACATCCCCTCCCCCCGGCCTCTCGCTCAAGGTTATTTTCTCTAACTGTGCCTTATTTCAATAACTCGGTTTATAATGTTCTCATCTTCACGAAACAATTTTGTAGCAGGCCTACTATACAGTGCCGTCGGCAGTGTGGACCTGTCTCAGAGGTTCTTTCCGAAAGAGTTTTGTTTAAAACTGAATGCTTTCCTGGAGGTGGCAGGGGTGAATAAAAGGTTTTCCGGAGCATACGAGCATGCCCGGCATACAGTGTTGAAGCCATCGGAGACCGTGGCCAGAGTTTCGTTTTTAAGAGATTTAAGTTTATTTCACGGGCTCGGTCAACGCTTGGTGGGTCAACTAGTATATATATATATTTAACGCAGTTTGATGCTATAACATGTTTTATATCCCCTCATTATATATACGGTTCAAAACTAAATTCTGATAAATATATATATATATATATATATATATATATATATATATATATATATATACACCATATTGCCAAAGGTGATTGGTCATTTGCGATTTTAGACGTTTTGTTAACTATCTAGAAAAATACATGAGGAATTAACCTGAAACTGCAGATGTGTAAACAGTATAGTATAGCTTATATATTTCCGTGAATATTTTTTTCCGAAACCCCATAGGGGACTGTCAACAAATTGAAAAAGAACGAATATCTTTTGTATTACCCTGTAAAAACTAATGTTGCAAAATTGTTCAAACTCGAGATTATTAATAAGTGGTTTATTGTAATATACTGTGTTAATTTTTATGAGGATAGCATGAATATTCGAAGAAAAATTAAGGTTTTTATAAAAACCGACTCAAATTTCGCCAAGTGTTTTGCTTATAATTTGCAGAGTTCTTAATATAAAAAAAAAAGTTATTTTGAGAAAATATGTCAAACAACATTGTACATAATACTCTGCAATCGGAATTAAAAAATAATAAAAATTGGATGAAAAATGAGCAGGTTTACTAAAAAATATTTCACTGCGCATGCGCGAATGCAATCAAAATATAATATGCATAATGTATTAGCTAAGTATATAGAGCAACTTTTGTGAAAGTCTCAAAATCATAGCTTGAAAATTCTGAAAATTATCGTCGATAAAATAAGATCGAAATCCGTTGTTCCCAAAAGGAAGCAAAAAAATGAGGGGTTGTATCCAAATATAGTAGTACGTGCAATATTGTGTACGCTATCTTGGCACTAATCAACAGATATTTAATACAACCCCTCATATTTTTGCTTCTTTTTGGGAACAACGGATTTCGAGCTTATTCTATCGACGATAATTTTCAGAATTTCCAAGCTATGATTTTGAGACTTTCACAAAAGTTGCTTTATATACTTAGCTAATACATAATGCATATTATATTTTGATTGCATTCGCGTATGCGCAGTGAAACATTTTTTAGTAAACCTGCTAATTTTTCGTCCAATTTTTATTATTTTTTAATTCCGATTGCAGAGTATTATGTATGTTGTTGTTTGACATATTTTCTCAAAATAATTTTTTTTATATTAAGAACTCTGCAATTTATAAGCAAAAAACTTGGTGAAATTTGGGTCGGTTTTTATAAAAACCTTAATTTCTCTTCGAGTATACATGCTATCTTCATAAAACTTAACACAGTATATTACAATAAACCACTTATTAATAATCTCGAGTTTGAACAGTTTTGCTACATTAGGTTTTACAGGGTAATCCAAAAGATATTCGTTCTTTTTCAATTTGTTGACAGTCCCCTATCGGGTTTCTGAAAACAAATTCACGGAAATATATAAGCTATACTATACTGTTTACAAACCTGCAGTTTCAGGTTAATTACTCGTGTATTTTTCTAGATAGTTAACAAAACGTCTAAAATCTCAAGTGACCAATCACCTTTGGCAATATAGTGTATATTGTATAGATCCATTTTAACATGACTTCTAGAAACGAAAAACGCAGTCCGAATTGTGAAAGAGTTTTAATATAAGGTATTTTTACTATTATCTGACACAAAATTTTCTATACTTTAAGTAACATTTTTATATATGAAAAAATAAAAAATAAATCCTATTATTTTTCGCCCTATTCAAAAACTCTTTGCCTTAGAAACTATCATGATCTAATGCTATTATTTTAATATTTATTCAAAAACTGTTTGAACGAGCCGAACTTTTTAGAAATAGAATATTTTCTGGCACAAACTTAGAATGTTCAGACTTATGGAATTCTAATCTTATCAAGGAATAGCATTTATTTGAAGCGGAATATATATTTGTGTAAGGGCAAATACAAATAACAATTCTCCGAGATTTCAGCATCAAAAATGATATTTAGAAGACGCTAGATTAAAAAAAAAAAAAGCACGCTCGTAAATTTTTAAGAAACAGCACGATAAATATTAAATATTCTAATATTCGAAGATATTAAAATGAGTTTTGAAATTTATTTGTATTTAGAGTCAAAGAAGTATATGGAGTTTGAAAATCCATTTTCTTATGACACTCGAATTTATGTTAAATTTAAAACATAAAATAAAATTTAAAATAATATATTTGCCTTCTAAAATAATTTTTACAGAAAAATAAATAACCATACTTCATAATTTTAAAAATTCCTACAGTTTCACAGCATAATTCTTATCATATATATTGTTATTATCCAGCATAAGTAACTTTATGTTTGTGTCGCTGTCCAATAGGATCATTATATTCATTAAATATTGTTACTATTAATATAAAACATATAATTTTCTGCACTTTAAGTACATTTTTTATATGTGTTAATATAATAAATAAATATTAACACAATTCAATGCTATTATTTTTCAATTTATTCAAAAACTGTTTGCTCGAAGCGCACTTTTTAGAAAATGAATATTTGCTGACACCAACTCAAAATGTTCGCAGACTTTTGAAATTCTAATCCTATCAAGGAAAGAAATTTATTTGAAGTGGAATAGTTTTATGCAAAAAAATATACAAATAAAAGTTCTCAAAGTTTTCAACACAGGGAATGTTATTTAGAATCTAATCGTTTTCATTAAATGTCGCAAATCATATTTTTTTTCTTTTAAGATTAATAGTATAGCAGAAATTAAAGATTTGATTATTTGAAGATGTCTTTAGTATAACATTTGAGATTTTTTTTTATTTATACATACAAACAAGCAAAGTATTTAAAATTTTCACTTTTATTCTTTTATATAGAAAACGGGAATAATTCAAATGACATTTTTTTTAAACGTTTTCGATCAGAAATAAAGCTAAGCACGCTTAAGGTCACTCTTCCGGAAATATGTTTTTTTGCCTAATATTTGAAACCCAATGTTATCCTATGGAGAAATTGAAAAAAATAAATTACAAATTATCTAATAAAATTAGCGAAATTTTGTCTGCACCATCAAAATATTGACATCCAATATGCACATACTACATTTTGCACAAATGAATTCAATAAATTTAAGTATTTTATAAAACCCAATAAATATTCGACTTTTAAGTGAAGTTATAATATAAAAATTTATTGTATTTTTCGCTGCTAAAAATTTAAGTAGTTTTTTTTTTTTTAACTTAGTGCGTTGTATTGAATGTCGAATTTCTAAATGTGATCACAGAATTTTTAAATATGTAGGTACTAAATAATCTTTAAAAAAATATATATACATTAACGTTTAATTTTGCGATCGACGCATATCACTGAAGTGCCCATTAAAAGTGGTTATAATCATTTCCACGATTTTTTTTTTATCATGCCGGTTGTCATTTTAGCTTAATGATCCTTGTTAATAGATTGATATGTCTGTCTGCTGAAATTTTTACATTTATTCTATTATTAAAAGTACTAAACTACAATTTATTCATTAATCCCATTAATTGAAAATGAAACACAGAATTTTCTAAACCACAAGAACCGTTTTGCATTAAATAATATACCAATATAGAAACTCACAATATCTAATGATGTTATTTCCCTTCTTTATCCAGAGGTTATAGTAAAAATATTTAGCCTAAGGTAGCGCAGTTTATACAAAAGGAATATTTGCGGACATCAATTGGAAATATTCACAATTTATCGAAATTCTTATACAATCAAAAGATTGAATTTATTTGAATTTGAAAAGATTAGAAAAAAACGGATATACAAAACAAATTTCATCATATCGGCAAACAATTTTTGTAATTACCGTGTCTGTGAGTACTCAAAAACGAAAATGACATGTGTAATGAACAAACAATTTTTGTGATTACCCTGTCTGTGAGTACTCAAAAACGAAAATGAAATGTGTAATGAACAAACAATTTTTGTAATTACCCTGTCTGTGAGTACTCAAAAGCTAAAATGAAATGTGTAATGAACAAACAATTTTTGTAATTACCCTGTCTGTGAGTACTCAAAAACGAAAATGAAATGTATAATAAAATATGCTATTAGTCGAAATATTTATTTTGAAATATTATTCGAGAATTATTCCTATTTAGAATTTAATTTATCTCTGTTCATAAATTTAAATTTTAAAATTTTGACTTATTACCCTAAACAATTTTTTAACAATTGGAAATGTATTTTAACCTATACCATGTCTTTTTAAAATGAAATCATCGGATATAATTTCAATTTCTTAACTTTTCCCCACCCTTCAAAGAACTAAACGTGAAACTAATAGTTTTCAAACTTTAAAAGAGTTTGTAATGCCAAAATTGTTTTCCAGTTTGGAAAGTAATATTATCTAATACATACAATAAAAATAATATACTATCAATTTAATGTTTCTCAATATCGAGAAACTACCGATAGAAATTTTTGCCCAAAGCGTACTTTATACAAAAGGAATATTTGCTGACACAAAGATTGTTCACAGTATTCAGAAATTCTAATCTTATCATGGAACGAAATTTATTTGAACAAATATACTTTTATGCAGTCAGACATACAGATAAGAATTATGTCAGTTTCTAACCTGAGAATTATTACTTACATTGTATTAATGGCATAAAAATTAGGAATATTTTATCAAATGCTTTTTAAGCAATAAATAACACGATAGCAATCAGATAGTTTTATACAATCAAAATAATATTCGAAATTTATTCATATCTCACTTAATTTATTTTTTTTCTATACCTAAGCGTCAAAGAAATTGATGATTTTTAAATTCAAAAGGTATTTTGTACTGCCAGAAAAGATTTTAATATAGAAATTATAACAGTCTAGTACCTATAATAATAATAATAATAATAATAATAATAATAATAAAATTATTATTTGTTATCTTTCATCCAAATCAGAAACTACTGTAAGAACTTTTTGCGTGAGACTACCTTTATACAAATAGAATACTTGCTGACAGAAAATAGGAATGTTCTCAGACATTAGAATTTCTAATCATATCATGCAATGGAATTCATTTAAATAGATATAGATTGATGCAGGCATAAATAAAGACGAGATATCTGTTAATTTCTAACTTGAGAAATTTTATTTACAATGTGAAAAATTTCATTAAATTTGAAAATAAAATGCATTAGTTTTCATTTTTAAATAATAACATGGTAGAAATTAAATATCATCATGAATTTATTGTGCAAAAAATGTAAAATTTTATTATAATAACATGCATTCAAAACAACTATTCGAGTATTATTTATTCCAATCGAAGCATTTTTT
Source organism: Maratus michaelseni (assembly GCA_963931845.1). Lineage (NCBI taxonomy): Eukaryota > Metazoa > Arthropoda > Arachnida > Araneae > Salticidae > Maratus > Maratus michaelseni. Next base: position 294,278,166 of record OZ007589.1, on the reverse strand, counting down.
GTATCCTCCATAGGTAAACATCAAACAGATAATTTTCAAAACTTCAGAAGATATTTCATATTCTGAGTAGCGGTTTTTAATATCGAACATAATACCATCTAATACCTATAATAATTTTTTTTATATCACTATGCAGAAAGTACCGTCAAAAACAATTGCCTGAATCGCATTTTATACAAAAGAGATATTTGCTGACACAAAAACATAATCTTCACACTGTTCAGAAATTCTAATCCTAGCATGGAATGGAATTTATTTGAATAGATTTAGATTTATGATTTCATATGTAACGATAAGAATTATGCGAGTTTATAGCTTGAAAAATTTTATTTATAGTGTAGTAATGTTCATAAAAATTACAGAAGTGCTTAAACTTTTCTTTAAGCAATATCCTGTCAGTAATGAAATACTTCATTATATCTATATGTATTCAAAGTGACATTCGGGATTTCGCTTTGTTTCTTTAATGTAATTTTTCTCAACGTAAATTTTTTTTTTTATAAACTTTAAAAAAATATATTACAAGAATATTTTAAATACAGAAAATAAAACGATTTAATGCATATAATAATAAAATATATATTATTTACTATTTTTCTCCCAATAGAAAAACTGCTATCAGAAATTTTTGCCCAAGGTGCACTTTATACAAAAATAACTTAAGAATGTTATAAAATAATTTTATAACCTTCTATCTACCTTCATAAAAAGAATACTTGCTGATACAAAATCAAAATATTCAAAGTGCCCGAAAATTCTAATCCCACTATAGAATGGAATTTATTTGAATAGTTATGCAATCATATATAAAGATAAGAATTATTTTTCAATGTAATAATGTTCATAAAAATTAAGAAAGGTGCGTCAAACTTTTTAACCCGTCAGTGCACAAGCATGTACGTCTTCTATTATTTATGATAGATGGCAGCAGCTTCAGCTTTATAACCTTCCATCTACCTTCCAATCTCTGCTATGTTAGTTATCATATGGACCATCAACCTCGCTCATTGTTCTAATCAGTAGCTATTAAATCATATTGCGTGTCTTGCAGTGTTGAATTCAGGGGGTTGCCCGGAGCATTGAAATGTCCACCCGGAAGATTTGAGTTTTTATGCTCTTAATGGTTAAAAAGTGGAATCACCCCCGGAAATCTGTAATGTCCCCCCCCCCCGGAGCCACAGAAATCCCTCCAGCAGAAAAGTGTTTGAATTCAACACTGGTGTCTTGGGATCTACAAGACTCCACCCGTCCACTCATACAATAATTTAAATTATTTTTGTGTTATTATTTTTAGAGTTTGTACCAGATAGTGGTCAAAATAAGCAAAAGAAAATATAGTTCTGTTTTTAATACTTTCCAGCAAAGTTGGAAAGTGTTTATGAATTCAGTTTGTCTGTCTGACTGTCTGTTCGTGCTCTAACTCGCGTAAATGTACTTAGATTGCCTTGAAATTAAAATATGTTAATGTGGTTTACTATGGCATGTTTTGTATTGAAAATGAAGTGTGTAGTATTTATGGTTCTTTTACAGAGACACCCAAAAAATTTCCGTTACATTACGCTCTATGGGAAAAAATCGTTCGTAGCGTATTTTAATGATGTTACAATATTTTAAACATATTCAAATTGATACATATCACAGAGGTGCACTACAAGGCGCTTACTGTAGAACATGGTGTGCGTCGGATGTACCGTTCATTTACAGGCACACTCAAAAGAATTTGGTTAGAGTACTGTCTATGAACGATAATTACTAGTAGTACATTTTCAGTTGTGGTACATGTTTTTAAATGTAACTAATTTCTTGCATATTAATTAGTGAATATAAATTCTATAGATCATATACAAGGCTGCTCAAAAGATCTTACATATATTTCCGCTTATTGACGGAAATTGCTGAAGGGGAATTTTCAATTGTGCATGTACTTCCTAACTGAAGTAAATTTAGCATACTATGCAGTTTGCATACAAATCTATAGATTACATACATGACTGCACAAAATAATTCGGATATTTTGTTTGACTATTTGTTGTAGTTGCTGAAATTGGGTTTTCAAATTTGTTATCCGTTTTCTAAATTGTTTACTTAGTAAACTTTGAAGTTTTGTTAGATTATTCTGAATATGTAGGAATGTGTTTCATAATGTATACTTAACGCATGTTTTTTCGTTCTTGTTATTTTCATTTTTCAGGGCCTCAATAATCCCCTAGATTTCAGCCGGAGTACAGGCTCTGTTGGAGGACAGTGAGCCAGATGATATTTCTAACGAAGATGACACTGATGCAGATCCTTTGTCATTTACAGTGATCATAATTCAGATAGAGAGATTATACAGGACAACGCCCAACAGGAGTCAAACTTATCCGAACGACTTCAAACAAAAGTTTAAATGCCGATCCGTACTATTTTTTTTTTAATAATATAAACCTTAGTTAAATATAAACCGTGTAGAAATAAGTTGAATAAATATATAGATAGTTTTAAGATAAACATTCTGGTGTAAAATCTTATTTGCTTTAGTAAAATTTCCGTGCGTTCTAGTGCTACATAATAGCTATAGTAGCAATGAAATATTTTATTACGATTAATGTGCATTCTATATAACATTTGAGACTAATTCATTTCAATTAATGCTATTTACAGCCTTAATGCCTTAATGCCTTACAGCCAAACGTTAAGCAGATTGTTTCCAGACTTCAGGAAAGTTTTTTAATACACAAAGTAAAACGATCTAATACCTATAAAGAAAAAAATATATATTATTTATTATTTTTCTTCCTAACTAGAAACTACAGTCAGATATTTTTGCCCGAGGCGCACTTTATCTAAGAGGGATATTTGCTGACACAAACTGGAAATGTTCATAGTCTACCAGAAATTCTAATCTTATCAAGGAATAGAATTGATTTGAATAGGTATAGATTGTTGCAGATATATATACAGTCAAGAAATCTGTGAATTTCTATCTTGAAAAATGAAAAATTTTATAACAATTTTCACAAAAAATAGAAAATATGCATCTTTTTATTTTTAAATAATACTATAACATAAATCAGGTTTTACATATTTTTTTTATACATTTAAAATGGAATTCGATACACATTCTTATTTACAGTTATATACAAGGCGTTTTAGATTTTTTTTCTTATAAGAGAAAGTTATTGTGTATTACATTAAAAAAAAAGAAATTTTATGTGAGGAATTTTAATTTTAAATATAGTTTATAGGAAATATAGGAGAAAATAAATTGTCGATATTTTTTCGTTCCTGTTGTTATTAGGTGGATTTGTTTAGAAATCTACCGATTGCAATCACTTTGTTTATATATATATTTGTTTATGTCACTTTATTTATATATTATTGTCCTTGAACTTTACTGCACAATACATGCAAATGGTCCTATGAACTAGTAAGTGTGACTGAAATTTCTACGTAAACTAAGTTTAATATATACCAAACAGATATAAGTTAAATAATTATTTTATATATAAACTCGGTTTGTGGCGTCAGGTGTCGCCATCCAAAAAATCTACAAGAGACCACGCCATTTCTTCCGGTCAAGGGTCCATTCTTCTTCCAGACCCCTGTCCCTCATGGCTTTTTTTATATCATCTATCCAGGTCTTTCGTGGTCTTCCTCGTTTCCTCATTTGGTTTGTTCTGTAATTAGATGCGATTTTGGGTAGTCTCTCCTCACTCATTCTTTTAACATGGCCATACCAGATTAATTGTTTCTTTTGGAGATCGTCTAATATGGTTCCCTTTATTTTAATAATTTCTTTTATTCTTTCATTTCTTATTCTCTCTATTCTTGATATCCTGCATGATCTTCTTAGGGCATCCATTTCCACTACTGCTAATTTCTTTCTTTCAGTCCCCATAATTCTTCATTCCTCTGCTCCATATAACAAAATGCTCTTTACTATAGAATTATATATATTATATTTTCTTTTCCTGGAGATCTCCTAACTCCACCAAATAGAGTTTAAAAGTTTTACAGTCTTTCTTTCTTGGCAGATTCTGTATTTAATTTCCTGTGAGTCTGTGCCTTCTCTATTAATGTCTACACCAAGGTATCTATAATACTCACAGCTTTCTATTTTTATGTTATTATTTAAATTCAGTTCTGTCTCATTTCCTCCTACACATAGGTATTTGGTCTTACTAACGTTCATGTAGAGTCCCCATTTCTCATATTCTCCCTTAATTTTTATCGTCATTTTCTCTAAATCATTTTTATTTTTTGCAATTATAACTTTATCATCTACAAATTGCAGAGTGAAAATTGATGTTCCATTCGCATAAAGTCCCATTCCTCGGCAGTTTTGTTTATTAATTGTCTATTAATTATTTTAAGTAGTTTTAAATAAAATTCTGGTGTAATATCTTATTTTAAAGCTTTAGTTAAATTTCTGAGCATTCTAGTGTTAAACAACAGCGTAGTAGCAATGAACAATTTTATTATGTTTACGTACATTCAAAATAACATTCGAGATTTATTCGTTTCAATTAATGCAATGTATGTACCCTTACAGCCAAACGTCAAGCAGATTGTTTCCAGACTTCAAAAAAAAAATTTTGTTTTGTCAGGAAAGTTTTTTAAAACACAAAATAAAACGATCTAATACTTATAATAAAATAAAATAAAATATTATTTATTATTTTCTTCCTATCCAGAAACTACAGTCAAATATTTTTGCCCGAGGCGCACTTTATACAAGAAGGATATTTGCTGACACAAACTGGAAATGTTCACAGTCTACGAGAAATTCTAATCTTATCAAAGAATGGAATGTATTTGAATTGATATAGAGTGATGCAGGTATATATACAGACAAGAAATTTGTGAATTTCTATCTTGCGAAATTTTATTTACAATCTAACAATTTTCACAAAAAATTGAAAACATGCATCAATTTATTTTCAAATAATAGTATAAAATAAATCAAATTTTATTTATTTTTATATGCATTCAAAATGGCATCCAAGGCATATTCCTATTTACAGTTACATACAAGGCGCTTTTTGATATACAGGTGTATTCAAAATGATTCATCCGATTTCAAAATGCTATATTTTCATTAATAAACGACACAGAATGATAAGTAATACATGAACACAAGGGGAAAATATTGGAGTTTTTTTTTTTTTTTTTTGCAAGTGTTGGATATAACTTCTTTTAGTTACACGTATAATGTCAAGACGGTATGTAAATTACTGCCAAACACGTTGTAAAGTACTACTGGTAATTGATTGTACAGCAGAAATCCGTTATTTAGGTTTACATAAATTTGTGGGTAATGGTGGCATATAAATTTCATCGAATTCACAAAGTAAGAAATTGCACGGAGTCATATCAGGCGACCTAGGTGTCTAGCTGTGTAACATCATCTAGTTCACTGCGACCGATCCAACTGCGAGGTAGCTCCGAATTAAGGAAACGACGTACCACTGTAACCAAGTGGGGTGCTGCCCTATCTTGTTGGAAAACGAAGAAGTTGGAGAGATCTTCCTTTATTGGGGCAAAAACCAACTTCTAAAACAGTATGGTTTCGCGGAGCTCGCTTTAATTACGTTTTCCTCCCAAAGGTCAAGAGTGGTGGGTATGAAAGTTGACCGGAACATTTACAGCGCATTCGCATCTTGCTGCCTTATTTCTTTGGCGATGACCGGACGGGCTTCGCCAAGGCGCTGATATTTCACACGGGCCGAGCCGGCAAAATTAGGCTAATTTTTCAAACGATCCGGGACGACATAAAAATTGAAACGAAGCCGATAATATATGAACTATTTTCAATGAGTATGACTTTCAAGAGAATAAGGTTGTTCTCAAATACAAAAGTGCCGCTTTGGATGCACTTTATGACTCTGGATTTGATTCATTTTTGTTCAGAAACGCATGAAATAGGCAAGTGTTGTTATTCAGAAACTATGTAATCGAAAAACGTTTCCCATTTTTTGGAAAATGTAAAAGATCTTTCAGAAAACACCATCAAAGTTAACGGTTTTAACCTAATTCCGGACGAAAGGAAAAAAAAAAGAAAGAAAACAGCCAAAGAGGGGAGAAAAACCGGTTGTCTCGTGATTAAAATTGCTTATAAATCTATAATTAATTTATTCATGAAAAAACGGAAAACTCATTTCGATTCCAAATCGCTTCCATTGTCAGCCCTGCCAATTTTGTTACTTTACGTTTCAAAATGAGTTTGTAAATGTGTCAAAAAATTTCGCATTTGTTGAGCAGTGCACTTGAGAATCGATTTAAGTATAAATATGCTGCAGCAGGTGATGCTAGTTTGGAAACTTCAACACAGAAATATAACATGTCCAGTCTAGAGATCGGCATCGGACAGTTACATCGTGTATGTGACCAGAGTTAATTTTTTCAGCAGACTTGGGCCCGACAGGGATCAAGTTTACATTTTTCTTTCTACATAGTCGAGTTGGGTCGAAACCGGACTTAATTGCTCCTAGGACGTGTTAGGTAGGCAATATGTTTTGCAAAAATAGTAATAACCATAATAAACTTCTGTTAGTGGAATCATTGGAAATATACCTTAAGGTGGTTCCGAAAACCACTTTCACCCCCCCCCCTCACCTCAAAGTGACAATGCATTATCATTCGCCTATTCTTTAATAAAAGCCCCAAACATATTATTTTATTTTTGGACTTTATTAAATCTCTCTTATAGCCTGAGAGCTATTTATAATTAAGCTATTATTATTTTGTCCGGCAAAATTTATATGACTTTACACCAATAAATTAATTTAAATTAACCAGTTTTTAAAAATATATATAATGTCTTTAAAATAATAATAATAATAAAATCTCCGGTAATGGAAGTAGAAAATAACAATTCAAAAACATGTTAACACTGCTGGAGAGCCCAGCAAAATATATTTTCAGCACCGCTAAAGTGATAAAAAATACTTATGGTTCTACCGAGTTCTAAGTGGTGCTCTAAAATGTCAGTAAAATATAGTTACTATTTTGAGTTTATTTTGTAAATACATTAAGATGCAGTTTATTTTGAAACTGTTTGATCCTTTGTAATGTTGTTACGTCATATCAATATATTTTTTAACCATGCATTAAAAAGCATAACAAATTACTGGTGCTGATTTTTTAAATTGTATTTTGTTTTCTCCTCATTCGATATGCTTACTCTCAACGTCGTCAACTTTTTTTCACAACATCTTAAATTAATGTTTATGGTAATACTTACTCTAAAAATAATCTGTAACAGTATGTCATTACACTAAGAAAAATGACACTGTCAAATCTGAGTAAATCGATGTTTCCATTTTGTTATAATACTTTTTGTTTCAAATATCACGACCCGATGTTTTCATTTCTGAAATACCAGAAATACTCAGAATATTGAACCACGGACATACTCAAAACTGAGCACATAGAGGTCAGTTCATACTCATTTTTGAAACATGAACATACTCAAAAATGAGCACGTAGAAGTCAGTTCATACTCATTTTTGAAACATGGACATACTCAAATATGAGCACATGATGTTTTATTCTTGAGTGTGGGCATGTGTTCAGAAATGAGTATATACATGTTTCAAACGTGAGTAATTTTGATTCGGACCCATTTTGACTATACGACATACTCAGATTTGAGTATTTTTGCTCAGTTTTGAAGATGTCGTTTTTAGAGTGTGCATGCATTAGGAATATACATTAACAAATTTAAATACTAAATTAACAAAGTGTATTTATTTTGTTTTGAATGAGAAAATATCAATTAATTTATTTAAAACACAAAAATATTAATGGGATCCTTCGGACTAATAGTGTATCAAAAGTAATCTACGCGGTAAAGTATAACTGAAGAAAATAACAGCAGAATATGATGGTAATTTGGCCATAAATTTGATGATTACATTTTTTCTAAATTTGAAGGCTTGTTCCGAGTTTATTTTACTGAAAAAGGTGTTAACAACCAAATTAGAAATAAATTTTGCTACGAGTTTTTTTTTCATTCACAGTGTATAACTTTTTAATGAATCTGACAAATATCTAGCAAACACTCATCTCACATTTGGGTCGTTCAAATGGCCACTAGGTGACTGAGACCCGGTTCGCTACTCTATTGAACATTAATACTCTAGTTTAAATTTAATGCTAAGATTAATGGTATTCAATTCCAAATAATTAGTAGGAATGCGAACAGTATTTACATTCATCAAAATTATAAGTATTCAGATAAAACACAGCGATATCGTACAGGGTTGTTTTGTTTATAATATCATTGGAAAACTGGTGAAATTTAATATTAAATATTTATTTTTTTTTCATTTTTCATACCATATTTTATAAATAGATAAGCATTATTTTATTAATACTTTATACAATACGATTAATTATTTTTTAGATGATTTGGAATTCATTATCTTATCACATATTTCATTTATGGAAGTGACCCTCAATATCGAAATTTACGGACATTACTTAAAAACAATAAAAAATTCCATTAGTTTTCACGGAATCTTTACTATATCTATCTTATTTGTAACTTTCCTCGTTATTTTTAAAATTCATAACTTTTAAATTATTCTAATTGCACCACTTGTTTGACGCTTTTAGCTCTAAGTACTTTATCACTATACAAGAATTTTAGTGATAATCATATTAGTTTCCATTTCGTTTTTTTTTTTTTTTTTTTTTTTTTTTTTTTTTTTTTTCCAGAACATTCTTCTCTAAAACATTTTTGCAACATTTCCTTTAAATCCACTGTAAATTACATGCAACAGGTTCTATGAACTAACTATTAATTATGATTATTTGCTATTTGGCTGACAGTATGATTGGTCTGACAGCTTTGTTTTTTATTTTAAATAAGATTTTCATTCTCATCTTTGCCAAAATGGAACTTTAAAAAAATTAATTAAGCTTCTATTCATTATTGAAAAAAGAAATATCTTCCTATACTCCCACATAAACGTATAAGACATAAAATTAATAAATAAATAAGTAAATAAACTATGTGAAAAGTACTTACACAAAAATTATATATCCTGATGTGTAATAAATATAAAAATTTAAAGAATAGCATGTAATGAGAAAAAAAAATCACATTTCATGATAATTACTGTTGGTAATTTTATTTATAACTAACGGATGATAGCACATAAATTTTCATATTTAACAGTAAAGTGTTTTTTTTTATTGCCAGATTTAACTTTTAGGTATAAAACCAAAATTTTACATCTAAGTCTAAATACCAGTTTTGGCCTTTCTAACCTGGAACAAACAACGGTATTTTGATGCGAACATAATTACTCGATTTATAATTAATCCCATGATGGAATACTACTACTACTAATAATAATAATAATAAGAAGAAGAAGAATGGCTTTACGTAATACATTTTCATTTATTAGATGCAAATTTTTCATATATGAGGTGTCAATCAAACGTTTTCATAAATTAAACTGTAAATATTTTCAAAACTTTGAAATTTAACCATTACTAGGATCAGCATAAATGACAAAACTAACATATTTTAGGAAATTGTGCCACATATAAGTCGTTGATTATGCTTAGTAGAATATCAACCTTTTTCACTGTTTTATGTACTACTTAAAATGTATCACAATTTTTCTTTTAGGGAGAGAATTTTCCCGGAATGTCTTTTTAACATGCTTGTTTATGTTTGTTTCGGAAGGTAATAGTGTTTCCCGATGGCGCTTTGGCTCCCATGTGTGCCTTTGTATACTAGCAGGCCTTTGTATGTTACCATATTTAGAGCTAAAAAAGAAATTAGGACAGTAGTTGTGATATTAATTATGAACACTGCCTGGCTCTAAGAGCCGAGCGTTTTGTTTTACAATTCCGGCGTCTCTAACTGTCTTGGAAGCATAGTTAGACTACTTGATTAAGAGCTAAAAAGAATCTGCTTAAGTATTTTTTTTTTTTTTTTTTATCCATATAATTTTCCTTCTTTTTTTCTGGTAGTTATTTTGAGTATATTTTTAATAAGGCTGTAAAATATTTATATAAAGAGGGACATAACTATTGTAACTAAAGCTGCAATCAATAATAGGCAGGTTTTCTCCCCAACGCGAATTTCTCGGTCCTGGCCCTGTGGTTGAATTCTCATGTATATGTCCATATGTACTGCCTGCCCTAGATTTATAACACAATAAGGTTTCCGGATGTCCCTGTTCCTGTTAATAAAACAGATAGAAAAATATTGAAAATATGATTCAGACCACATTTTGATGCAACATAACCAATACTTTACGCCATCTTTTAACCAATTCAACTTAACTTAACAATAATTTTACGTTCAATATAAAATTAAAATTTCTCTTTTCGTCGATAGATTTTACCTTAGAGTCAAGATTACCGTCTATTTGACGTCAGCGTTACTCACGGATTTGTTTTTGCTTTATAATTTTGCTTTATAAATAAAATAATTAAGTCCATTTTCAAATTTTACAAATAATCTTAAACATACTATTCCCTTCTCAATCGGTATCGTCGACATACTGAGTTGAGTTGATTTATAACTTAAATATTACATGATATTCAAATTTAATACTTTCAAAATCTTATGTTATTTATTGTCCCGAGTATTATAACTACAAAATTTTTTGTTATCCTATTTCCCATATCCCCGTATTAAAATTTTCAAAAATATTTCCTAAAATCTGAATTGTTAATCATAAATATGGAATTTTCCGATTTTTTTATTTTAAGAGCAAAATAATTTTCAAAACTCGATCTTTTTCCTTTTTCAGTTTCAAATGTGAAACTTAAAAGTATATTTTACCATTTGAATTTTTTAATCAAGTAATTTTTTCATATTTATGTATAATTTATTTAAATAAAAGCTATTATTTCAATTAAAAGTTAAACATCTCATTAATTATTGTTGATTCAATAAAAAAATTAAAAATAGTCGAACTAGTATAATTTATTTAAAGTCTTTTAAATAAACACATTTATTTTTTGTTTCTTTTTGTTGTTGTTGTTGTTGTTGTTTTAAAATTTCTTTTATATTTTTGTCGCAACTCAAACGCCATCAAATACTTATAAGTAAATATACCATGATTTTAAAATCCTTTATTTTTGAAAGAAATAAAAATGTAAAATAAAATACACTTTTTTATTTTTAAAGATTAAATGAGAAAAGAAATACAGTCAACCTCAGTAAAAAATATGAAAATCACATTTTGTAGAAAAACAAGCTTCAGCTTTTTTTTTACTTATTCCTCAGAAAAAAAAATAGATAAAAAGGATTTTTTTCATTTTTTTTCTGGTTCTATTCACAATTTAATATACATTCTAAGGTTTTTAATCCTTTTTACAATTCATAGCTCACAATTAACCAACTAGAAATAGGGAGAAAATATTTTTCTAGTGCAATAAACGTCTTCGAACTCTGTGGAATAAACGATATTACCACAATAGTTTCAGGGGAATAAATATTTTTTTTTTACATTCACCAGGCGATTAAGTGTACACATACAATACGCTAAAAGAAAATTAATAGAAAATGATCAAGTAACTTCAGCTCAAATTAATTAAATAAAGCAAAATAGCATTTTAATTAGTATAAAGTATTTTATAATTGTAAGAGGTTTATTTTATCATGAGGGTTCCCCTAGATCTTAAATTTGGACGTAACTTTTAAAAGTTCAATAGCAACATCATTTTTTTTAATGCATACGAGTATTTAAGTTCTTCATGCCAAAATATGTGAATTGATATCAATTGTGAATGATAAGTTAGTGAAATACAGGGTGTTCGAAAAGTCTTTCCCTTATTACAAATTTTATTCATATCCGCTATACAAGGGTGTATCTGAAAAAGTGGGAAAAGCTGTACGGGATGAAAGAATGCAGCTATATTTCGTCATAGAATGTATGGCAGCGCAAACCGCTAGGTAGCGTTGTAAATGGTATGGCTCATTCCTACGAGAGGTGTTGCCGAAGCTGCTGCGTCCGATTCCAATCCCCATCAGGTTGAGAATGTGGTTTCAACACGACGGTGAGTCTGCACACTTTGCCCTGGATGAGCGGAACACTTTTGATGCATTGTCGATGTATTGGTCGAGGTGGTTCCATAGCTTGGTTATCAAGATCATCGGATCTCTCGTGTTTGGACTTTTTCATGTGGGGCCATATGAAAAGCCTAATCTACGAGTGCCCAATTGAAACCGATAGGGATCTAGTCACCAGGATTGCCGTTGTTGTCGGGGATATTCGGGAAATGTCAGGTGTCTTCGCAAATGTGCGTCTGTCCCTATTCCACAGGGGTGAAGCGCGCATTACAGCTGGTGGAAGACGTTTTGATCAATTTATTAGATCATGTACATTAATTACATTGCAGTTAATACAATTTTTTCTGAAGTAACTGCTCTCATTCTTGTGTTAATTCTTTAACTGCGACAGTGGAAAACAACCTTTTAACTTCTCACTACTTGCGTTCTGACCATACATTCTATGACAAAATTTGCTCGTATAGCTGCGTTCTATCACCCCATAAAATATTCGCCACTTTTTCAGATACACCCTATACATGTGCGAAGCTGGTGCCAATATATTGGAAAACTAACCAAGTATTTCTGTCGCAGGTTTCTATAACGTGGCTCTAGTGTATCAGTATGAGTGTCCAGGAATTCAGACCACGTATCGAGAACTGGTCCTACCATCAACCTCAGATGAAAAGTAAAAGATGTGAGACAGTCTTTTGTGTAGAAGTCCCAAGAAATTACAGCGTGCGTACGGTCTCACGTGCATTACAGATGCAAAACAGTCTCATTATGCCAGAGGACACACTGAATTTTTTTATGTTTTGTGAACATTTCCGATTTCCTGGACACTGACACTGCTATACTACAGCCACGTTACGGTAACTTGCAACAAAAAAAACTTGGTTAGTTTTCCAACATTTTGGTACCAGTTTTACATGTCAATCTTATATATATAGTGGATATGAATAAATTTTGTAATCAGGGAAAGACTTTTTGGGTACCCAGTACAGCCTAAGTTACTGAGAAATGAACCAATCAGTGGTAAAGATAAACGTCCATTATAACTCGAATAATAATTTATGAATTTCGACACTTTTGAATTTATATGTTACTTTGTAAAAGTCCAAACACAACGCCCATGCATATTTTGCATAAATATGTTTTCATAACACTACTAATTAATTAAAAATTATATTATTTAAATTTAAGCCGACCCCCTCCCCTCTATTATAAGTTTTGCGTCATGACAGACCATTACTTGCCAAGTTATCTGTAAATATGTGTAATAACAATAATTGTAAAGCTATATACTTTAGATTAAACTTGAAAATACATTTTCTGCTGTTTAATGTAAGTTAAAATAGTAAGTAAACGATAAATCTATGTATATCCTGATGAGTATTGTTACGCTCGTTAACAAAGTATTGATACAAATAATTATTTAACATCTTTATCTGCAATACCACACATTTTTCAAAATGTGTTTCTCAATATTGGCACAACCCCGAACACATATTTACTTATATTTTGAACGTTTCTAAGGATAGAGGAATGCAAATTTGTATACAGGGTAAATCAGGCATGACATATTGAATGAAATAATAAAAAAAAGGGAATTCCAATGAAAATTTTCAAAATAAATACTAAACTGTTCCTCAACAAAGTTTGTGGTCAACCTTGTCAGGATTGCAGAAATTAAAAAGGGGTTCATACATCTTTACTCTGCCAATTTTAGAATTAAATTTGTGACTTTCGTTCGGATTATTTTTCTTTGCGTATTGCACAAGAGTGAGGAAAATCTGTGAAAGTCTGATAATATTCGACCACCACGAGATGGCGGCTCAGAATGTTGCTTGGAAGAAGAGTTCCTTTTCTTACAGGTTCGGACAGTGGAAGAGCAAGTATTTAGGGTTGTAACATATTTGAGCATTGCTGCCTTTGGCGATATACATTTCCCTCTCTCTTTTCTCGTCTGTCCGCTCCTATCACTGAGATCCTTTCTTTTGCCCTAGAAGTTGTTATATTCTCAGCGCTCTTGACTATTGTTATCATTATTCTCTATTTAAACTGTTCTTTTCAGAACAATCGTCTCGTAAAAGGAAAACTTTGCGTTCTGAAGAACATAACATTGTTAATAATGTGCTTAAATTTTTTCGGTGAATTCAATTCGCTGAAAAGAAAAATCTCGCAAAATTTCTAACACCCTTCACTAATATTTTTAATTAATAGATTTAATTAGCATTCTACAACATTTAATTAACAAAATTCCATTTAATAAAACAGGCCTCTTTACAAAATTGCTCTTGATAAAATAGGTCCTTTCACAAAATTCCATTTCCTAAAAACATACTCTACATTAATTATTTTAATTTTGTTAGGTTTTAAAATGTGTAATTTGCAAAGAAATCAAATTCACCAGAACTGAAAACTTTAGCAGAAGGCAGTGTTGAAATCAGGTGGTGGCATTCTCCCCCCCCCCCTCCGGAACATTGAAATGTTCCCCCCGGAAGATTTGACATTTTATGCTTTTAATGGTTAAAAAATGCAATTCCCCCCCGGAACTCTACAATGTCCCCCCGAAGCCACAGAAATCCCTCCCGGTAAAAAGTGTCTGAATTCAACACTGGCAGAAAGACTTAAAGAAGTGATTATTATTAAATGCTTGGTTTGAATTTGAGTAACAATTTTTTATGTAAATACCAAGAGTTGAAATATAAAAGCCAACGCAGTGACCGTTCGTTTTATTGGGTATGTCGGAAGACATAACAAAAGTGCAATATATCTGAAGAAGCGATATAACCAAGCACATTAAGAACATTAAGGAAGGTGATAAGGTGCGAGTTTTATACTTTTCATCAAATTTTATTTTTTGTTTGTTTTAATTTTATTAACAATATAATTTCTACAGCAATTAATGAAAGTAGAAAAATGTTTTTCATTAATTATTTTTACACAGTCTAAAATCAAAATTCGATGCTTAATGTTTTTAATATAACGCTACTGGACAATCATTACAAAGTGCCAAAATTCCTATATTTTTCTAAACAACTGTTCAAAAATCTTATAGTTGCCAATGCTAATTGAGTCTTATTAATAACAGAATATTTATTCATATTTATTTATTTAGCAAAAATCTCTTTTATATATCTTTTTAGAAGATAAAAAACGATTAATATCGTTAAAAATTAAAAAAAAAAAAAAACGCTTAAAATAAATGTAATAAGACTATTACACGATTATTACAAAGCGCCAGATTTCCTGACATTTTCTAAATATCCTTGAAATTGTTTAAATATTCCATATTTTATTTATTTATTTATTATTATTATTATTACTTTTATTAATAACATGCAATTCATCTATGCAGCAAAAAAAAAAAAAAAAAAAAAAAAAAACTCATAAATTCTAGTATTAAGATATAAATAACGATTAATATTGTTGAAAATCAAAATTCTTCATTTAATATTTGGATAAGTAGACTATCTCTCAATTAGAACGAAGTGCTAATTTTAATAATATTTTCTAACTGTTTCTTGAAAGTTCTTCCAATTTTCAATTTTATTTCATTAACGACAGACTATTTATTGCAATTTATACATTTAGCGAAAGGTCCGTCATTAATTCGATTAAGAGATCAATAACGCTTAACACCGTCTAAAACCAAAATTCTTCACTTAATGTTAGTAAAATAAGGTTATCACACAATCATTAGGAAGTGTCAGATTGCCAAATCTTTTCTAAATATCCCTTGACATTCCGAAATCCTTTCATTTCTTTTCTCCTAAAAATCTCTTCTCTGAATTCAGCCATCTAAAGAAATATTTCTTCCCCTTTGTATCTTCACAAGTTTTATTTGTCCATTTATTCCAAATTTGGCGCACGCACCACTTGAATTTATCATGATTACGGGAGAAAGTTTCACGTTTCCGGCACCAGCTTAGCAAGCTTTTCCTTTAAAAAAAGGGAGGCTTAAAAAATAAAGCTGCTTGTGCGAAGCGCTTTGTGCTATCGATAATGACGCTATTCCTATTCCTTTATCGCAGGCTTGGGAAATCCAATCATAAATTGCAATCGGCTTAAAACTCTCTTGAACAGACTTCTGTCTCTTTCCACGAAAGTGTAAATAGTGGCAAAAATGCGCTCTTAAACCGATAGCCAACAGTAGGCAATAAAAGTTTACGTGGAGAGACTTTCCAAACTTAATCTTTTATAACAAAAGTTCTTCGAAATTTTCTCAGGAAAGTTAGTACGTGGATTTTTATTTTTTTTTTCTGATAATTTATGCATAGTATCCATACGAAACATGCAGAAAAGTTTCCTTTATCACAAAAATTGATCTTCAATATGTAACATCATTTTCAGAAATTTCGAAAGTGTTGTTCGTGAGTTTAATGGTTATTATACGGACAATATTTTAAAATGTAGCATTTTGATAATCAGGTTGTATTTATTTTAAATATATATTTTATGAAAAAATATATATATCGTTTTTGCAGGAGAATTACTCAAAAATAGTTTATTCTGATATTTTCGTGAATTTCGTAATATCGATTAAATGAGGCTTATAGATTTGGCAGCGTAAGCGAGATTGCAGCTGTAGTACGAATGATTATATTTTAGCATTTCATTGAGTCATATAAGATTAAGAGAATAGAGGAGGTCGGGTCAAAAAAGTGCCAAGCCACATTTTTCATGAAATAAATCTGGCACTGTAATCTGTAGTTTAATGTTGTAAATTATAATATCTCACATATTATTTTTTTCTAACATTATTACTTAGCAGCATATGTCCCAAGTTTCGTTTTTGCCCCAGATGTTTCTAGAACTTTTTTACCCGACAGAATGTGTATATCATTAAATTAATATCATTAAAGTAATTCCATATTGTTATTCAGAGTAACTCAAATTTTACTCCGAAAGTGGCAAAAAATTTTATGTTATATATTTTGAATATAGTATTTATCTAATTTTCAAATTTATATATCTCAGAAGTTCAAAAATGTGGCTTAGAACAGACTTGCTCCGACCCCCACAATAGTTTATATTCAATTGGTAAAACATTTCTTAAACAATGACTTATACTGATTGACATATTTTCTTTTTACTCTACTTGATTCGTTGCATTTGTGTATCATTTAATCTCAACAAAGCTTAAAAAACAACGTATGTGTGACAACTGAATATTTAAAAATATATTAATTGCTTAACTACTGAACATTTTTAAAATTGTAATTTAACATCTGTTATATAGTAGTAGATAAAATTAGAGGATTATTTCTTGTTTAAAATCATACAAAATATGCTACTTCTGAATAACAATACTTAATATATTACTTTAAGTAAATAAATATGTACCTAATTTCAAAATAAATACTGATTTATTAGGAACATGCTATTATTTGGTTATATCATATTTAACATCAAAGCAAAATAATCAAATGAGGGTAGATCATCACGGGGAATGGCGGATGTTCAAACATATATATATATACGAAACCAAAATAAAGGAGAATTAAACTTGAAACGTCATGTTTTGCTGATTTGCAAAGTAAAGTTTCCGTATTTCAGAAAATTTATAATGAGTAAAACTAAATTTGTAACCCATTAAAAAAATTATAAAATTAGTGTTGATTATTAAAATGTAAAAACATCTTTAATGCTTATTAGAATATCGCTTGTTAAATACAATAACATCGTAACACAAAAATCATAAGTTTTGATTTATATACATTGGAGAAGAAAAGTATGCTTTTGAACTTTAAACTGTATTATCTCTTTACATATAAATTAAAATATCACTTACAGAGAACTCTTTATGCCATTCTAGCCTTTGGTGGCTCGGTGTCACACCAATACATTCTAGGTATCGGAACTCAAAGAACGTTTTAAAAACATAAAGTATTACTAATTGCTCTACCATGATTTGTCATACAGATTTCTTTCGAATATCTATTATGTTCCAGAGTAAAGCAAAATAAAGTATTTTCATCCAGCATTCATATTTTAATGATTCGAATGTAACAAATTTCAAGTTATTTTTCTGAATTCATGCATCTAAGTTTTGCTTTGAAAACTCAAATGACATAAAAGATTTTCCTTACATTTAAATATACACAAAACGTAGAAATTAGTGTGTTATTCATTTTAAAAGTTAAATGTATTCAAAATTATTTTATCAACAAGCTTAAGAGAATTTTATTAAAACTTTCTAACATAGTAGAATGTGTTTATGGCTTCGGTTTGTCTAGCTGTCTGCGAACTCTTTTAAATATACTTAAATTTTCAAGATATTGATGCTTACTATAGTATGTTCCCTATTGAAGATGAAGTATGTATGTTTTATTATTCGTTTACAGGAAGACACGAAAGAATTAGGTAACATCGTGGCTTATGAGGAGAATTGCTTACGGTGAACTTTAATGATGTTACCTTACTTCAAACATAATGAAATTTATATGTGTCACTGAGGTAAACTACGACATGCTTTCTATAGACTATGAAGAGAGTAACGTTTACAGTTCTTTTTCAGCAAATCACGAACTTATTCCATTTTATAATTGTCCATAGGGAAAACGTTTTATCAGTAAATTTCAAGGATGTTACAGTACTTCAAACATGATGAAATGGATATACATTACTGAGTTACTTAAAAACATGCTTTTTCGATTATGGTGTGCATAAAAGGTATTCATCATTTACAGAGGTACACAAAAGGATTCGGTTACAGAATGGACAATAAGCGATAATTGCTCGAAGAGGGTTTTCGATAGTGATTATGCATTATTTATTCTTAACAAATTCTTATCGTATTACGTAGTATGTATAAATACTATACATCGTACAGCTGGCTGTACAAAAGAAATCGTAAGCATTAATGTGTATGGGAGTAAATTACCTAAACTGTTTTTATAACAGTTTTATGCATTTTCAAGCTGAATTATATTTTAGTATATACTTGTAGAATTAAAAAGAATCGTAAGAAAAATAAACTGGATACATTGAAATCTATGGATCACAATTGACCGAAACTCGTTTTTAGTTTGGTTACGCGTATTTTAACTAGATTAAATGTTAACATATTTTGTGGTGGGTATAATTTCTACAGGTTTATGCAAAAGAATTCGGATTAACGTTTATGGACGACATTTCTTGAAATTCCATTTTCACTGTTTTACTCGCTTTTCAGATCATCCATATTTTACTATATTATATTATGCTAATATTGCGTAATATAAATATATATATACAAATTCTTGTATATCCTAATGTATCTGTTTAAATTTACATAATTTACATAGCTGCTCCAAAAGAAATCGATATAATTAACATTTCTGGATGGAAATTTCCAGTAGCAACTTCAGTTGCTTTATCTGTTTTATAACTGATGTAAATTTTAGTTTCACTTTCATAAAATAATTCGCAAACATTAATGCATATATCATTTCATTATAATAAGAAAACAAAATTTTTTTAAATACCTTGATAATACTGGAAAGTGATTCCTAATCGATGTCTGATCTGATGCATGTTTTTTTTTCATTCTTTTTTATATTAAAAAAAATGAAGAATGTTGAAGAACTTATTTTAACTCAGTCTGTTTGCCTGTCTTCTCACCTACAAGTTGTTAATCTATTGTTAACAATAAACAAATTATATATAAGGATTCTTTTTAAGTCCACAAACATATTACAAAAATATTCAAACTGGACTAATGTCTGCAAGATGCTCATGCAAATTCAATATACAGGTTGATCCTAAAATCAAGCTATCACTGCAAAATGTTAAAAGAAATGAAATATTTGATAGAGATCGTGGCTGTTGTTTTTTCAAAATTTCTTCCGTGTCTAAAGTTGTGTTTTTTGGAGTATGATGTAGAGATCATATGTATTTGCCTTTTTATTCAAAATTTATAATTTCTTAACTTTTATAAAAGTTAATTTATATCTTTATTTAAATTCTATTCATTCTAATGTAAAGTCATAACTATCCCACGATAAATGCTATTTAATCATGTACACGTAATCTTTCATTTATTCTGCAGCTTTCGTTAACCGCATAAAAGTATTTCTCTTCTAAAATTAAAAATGCGACGATGGTTATTTCACATATACATTGATACACTAGCATTCTTTTATTAGAAATATCCGCTCCACAAATCTATTAAAGTTCACTCATGTTTTACATCACGGTGCCTTTATTCTGCCAGTCTTCATTTGTCTGTTGCATCTGGAATGCAAATCTAGATACTTTTCAACTGCTTGTTTTGCATTTTTATTAATAACTTTTCACACCCTAAAATTTTAAATTCCGCTTTCCCAGGACACGCCGCAGGGTTTCTCCTTTAAAACCTACATTTTGGCAACGCGCCTAGCATTGCATCTCTGGTCTGTATCTCCCACGCAAAATTAACATTGCTATATTCTAAACCGTCTTAAAATTCCGAATGGCGATAAAAATTAATGCACATGTAATCTGGCGATATTGCTTGACTCGTGACGCACATGTGCATCTCTGAAAGTATATCAGACTTATCTTAACTTCCGCTAAAAGAGGTTGTAGCTCTATTGATGTCAAAAGACCACCTCCCAAACTTTACCATCATAGTCAAGTCCCAAATAAATAAAACCTTGCAAGCATCTATAAACTCTTCTCTGTTCTCGTTTACATTTATACTGACTTCTTCCAGGAAATGAACTACGTGGAGTTATTGCCACAACTACCTCTGATACGGTCATTTTTTAGTTACATGCCTATCCAATTAGTTACATGCCTATTCGCAGTTACAGTTAGTTATGCGCTAATCCAGTTACATGCCTATGAGCATTCAAAATGTACATTTCGATCACGTACGCCGACCATCTGTATCAATCCGTATCCCAGCCAATTAACTCCTTTCATATTGGAGTATATAAAGTTTAAAGTTGAGATGGAGAAGAATCAACAAACAGTTTCCTCGTCCAAACCCATTCACCACGAACTACACTCCAGGATGTTTTTGTGCGTGTATACGTTAGTGACTATGTGTGTGCATCCAAATTGATAACATTACGTTGCTGAAGACGCGGATCACATTATCTGTCAAATGCGTAACACCTGATATGAGAATATAGATACCGAATTAGAATATAGATACTTCATTTAATATAATTTCTTAATTGAAATCCAACCAGCCAACTTATAAACTGTCGTAACTGAAATAAGAGCCTTGACTAAGTTTACAATATGAGGCCGAAAGGAGAGACATAAATTAGACACAATTATAAATGCAAGGCACCTTTGTATTGCAAACAAAGTACAGAAAATGATTGAATTATACACTTGTATAGGGTACAGTTTGTGAATATAATAAACGTCAGATTATTTCGGGAAGGGGAAAGGCATATAGAAAATACATTATTTTTATTTATTCATTTTAACGGCCAGAAAAATATGCAATTGCACTGTTAAAGTTTCAGATGATAGTAAAGTTGATTTTGTTTTACTTTATTAACGGCTCAAATATAGCTGGAGAGCTTTAAAAGGAATGACATATATTAATTGCAAGAGAAATAAGAAAATTAATGTACTATTTTAAAATGAAAAGAGGAGTTTTAAATAATAATATATGTAGAAGGGGAATTTAATTTTTTATTGAGAGATGATTA
Source organism: Maratus michaelseni (assembly GCA_963931845.1). NCBI lineage: Eukaryota > Metazoa > Arthropoda > Arachnida > Araneae > Salticidae > Maratus > Maratus michaelseni. Next base: position 294,256,524 of record OZ007589.1, on the reverse strand, counting down.
ATGATATTTGATGAGTAGGTAATTACATCATCACATCGTTTGATATATTGAAGTTAATAATCTGCACAGAAGTTGAATTGTTTTGAGTACTGATTCTCAAATTTTAGATACTGAAAAAAAATCTGCAAAAAAAAAACTACAATCATCTTCATCAAATACCTCATTAGTTAGAATGTTTTGTAATGATGAGCCAACCTTAAGTATACCCCGTATTATGGCAGATTTTCCAAAATCATGGTACGTGTACTAGATCTGGTGAGTCTTCTAATAACACTGCCGAATGTAAAGCTCCTCCTATAATTTACTCTCAGATACTTCCTAAGACTTAAAGAATCGTTTCCTTGATGAAATATGGGTTTTCCCGACTAAAATATTAATTATGTATAGTATTTTGTGTTCTAATAAGTTTAGTAAGAAGTTTCTTTACTCTATATTCTATATTTCTCAGTTCATGAGAAAGAGAGCATTTTAAGTGAAAACAATACATTGATATAAAGCAGGGTTTCCTAGACGATGGTACGTGAATCTTCAGATACTGGCACGCGAAGGTTATATACCAAATTACTAGAGAAATGAAAGCCACGTCGTTTTAGATTTAAAGACGTCTGACCCGCAGGGTTAAGTACATTAATTCTTGCCAGTAAGTCAAAAGTATGTACTTTTCCTCAAACATTTTTTCTAAGAAATCTCCATAAAATTCTTTGAGCAGCATTTTCAGTTTTATCGTATTTAAAAATTACACGCAATTTTCCTGATTATATACTGTATGAACTATGTATTAAAATATAATCATAGTGTAACTTTTTATTTAAGTATGAATAAAAGAAGCTAATCGAACTGATAATTTAAAGATATAATAAAACCATTTTGAATGCTAATATTACATTTATTAACGGTGGTACGACGAAATTATGAATTAGGATTTAATGATGCAAAATTTTGAGAGCCCCTGCTCAAACGGATTTTAAAACGATTTTTTTTTGCTCCCACTCTTAGACAGTTTCATGAGTAAAATTGAAATACTAGTAAGAGAAAATAATAATATTTCTTGTCAATGACTCTTAAAATTGAGTGTGTTGGTCAAACAATACAAAAAATTTGCTTCCTTTGATACACGTGTTACATAATGCAAAATTTTGAGAGCCTCTGCTATAAAGGATTTTGAAAAGCGGGACAATCTTATCATTCCCACTCTTAGACAGTTTCATGAGTAAAATTGAAATATTAGGAAGAGAACATAATAATATTTTTTGTCATTGACTCTTAAAATTGAGTGTAAGTCTCAAACAACACAACAAATTCGCTTTTTTTGATACACGTGTTACATCATGCAACATTTTGAGAGCCCCTGCTATAAAGGATTTTAAAAAGCGGGACAATATTATCATTCCCACTCTTAGACAGTTTCATGAGTAAAATTGAAATATTATGAAGAGAACATAATAATATTTTTTTGTCATTGACTCTTAAAATTAAGTGTAATGGTCTAACAACACAATAAATTCACTTCCTTTTATACACGTGTTACATCATGCAACATTTTGAGAGCCCCTGCTATAAAGGATTTTAAAAAGCGGGACAATATTATCATTCCCACTCTTAGACAGTTTCATGAGTAAAATTGAAATATTATGAAGAGAACATAATAATATTTTTTTGTCATTGACTCTTAAAATTAAGTGTAATGGTCTAACAACACAATAAATTCACTTCCTTTGATACACGTGTTACATCATGCAAAATTTTTAGAGCCTCTGCTATAAAGGATTTTAAAAAGCGGGACAATATTATCATTCCCACTCTTAGACAGTTTCATGAGTAAAATTGAAATATTATGAAGAGAACATAATAATATTTTTTGTCATTGACTCTTAAAATTGAGTGTAATGGTCAAACAACACAATAAATTCACTTCCTTTGATACACGTGTTACATCATGTAAAATTTTGAGAGCCTCTACTATAAAGGATTTTAAAAAGCGGGACAATATTATCATTCCCACTCTTAGACAGAGTCTTGAGCAAAACTGAACTGCTAGTAAGAAAACATTATTATTTCTTGTCATTTAATTAAAATTGAGTGTGATAGTCAAACAAGACAATAAATTCGCTTCCTTTGATACACGTGTTACTGACAGTATAATGACTCGTTAATTAAGAAAATCTTGTGATTGGCTACACATACAGCTTCACAATTAAATAAATGCAATAAATATTTAACATGGTGCAGTGAAATTTTCAATGGTTTAACACAATTTCTTTGTTTAATCAGCTTTCATATTCTCCTGAAACATAAGTTTTAATAAATATTTGTAAAAAATAGTTTTAGCGAAATTTTCCTTTCCTTATTTTTCACTTTTTCTCAGAAAAAATATCTTTTGCTTTTATCATGAACCACAAGTAGATGAAAATTATTTCCTAAAAAGAAATAAACTAAATCCTGTCATTTAGAATAAGTAACAAAATAAAAATGTACGTTTCTAACTACTTGACATTATCGTAGTTATACATCACTAACGACTCTAAAGAGTGAATAATTTCAGCTCCAATGAGCATAAAAAAATGTATTTTTTACGCAAAAATTGATTACATACATTTTTATAAATATGAAAATTCTCTTTTATTTGCAACCTAATTATGCAATGAACTCGTCTGTAAAGAATCTTCAGATAAGCTCATCAAGGCAACATCAAGCTTTTACGTGCATTTAATTGAGTTCAAGCATAAATTAATTCATTTTGTGTTTACTGTGGAATATAATTGAATTGAATATAACCACGAAATAATTATTTTTTCCATCATGCTCTAATGCTTCTGTAAACAGTAGGTTAATTTGATGTCACCGTTTAGAAAATTTATTATTAAAAACATCAAACGTTAGGCTTCTACTAACACTGAAATATTATGAAAGAAAATGTAAGTGAATTTTGCATGCTTTTTATCTCATATATGTACACTCTTCTATAATTAAACTGTTGCAATAAGATAAAGAAACAAACTAATTTTCAAGAAATTTGTAAACATCATATTTTAAAATTATTTCATCCTTTTTTTTAACTTATTTTTTTAATTGCTCGTAGGCAGAATAAAAATTGTTTTGTTGAAAAAATATTTAAACACAGTGAATAAACTATAAATGAAACAAATACCATATAAAAAAATATTTAACAATATTTATTAATAAAATTGTATTAAATTGAGGCTATAGGTGCGATAATAAAGTATACATAATTATAAAAAAATAATTTATAAAACATTTCTCATTCTATCATTTAGTGCCTTCTAATATCTCTAAAAAAGTATGTAAACGTATATGTGTATGTTAAATAAAAGAGAAATTAAGAAAAAAAATTATCCTAAAGTATTCTTCCATGCTTTCCTTATGAATTTGCACATGCGAAGTACGATTATAAAGTTGTAAATACAGGGTGTCCCACAAGGTACGCAGCGTCTAATATGTGCAGATTCGGATAGAGCACGTCAATATGAGTATTTGGAATGGTAACATGTGGGGTCCCCGAATATATCTGAAATTTCTCAATAAACATTGATATTTACTTGGTTTTTTCCTCATTTCTTGTGTTTTTCATCTGACAAGCTTCACACCTTACTTACACTATCACGCTATATTCGGGGACCCCACATGTTACCATTCAAAATACTCATATTCACGTGCTCTATTCGCATCTGTACATATTAGATGCTGCGTACCTTGTGAGACACCCTGTATATTTCTTTTAAAACTACCTCAAGTTCATGAAATTACGGGAATATGTAAGACATTTTCTAATACCATAGCTGCGTTTACACTTTTATCTTAGCACTAAAATTTAACACATTTAATCCCCAAAATCTGTGATTGTATAAAGCAAAAAATTCTATCAAATGTTAGTGGTATTATAAAAGCGCAAAAGTCAGCAGCTATGCTATTACCTCTTATAAGTTCGGAAACCCTCTGAAAGTTTAATTTCTTATTGAGAATTAAAGTAATTTTAAAATTTTAAATAGAAAAATAATATGTATGATTCATATTCTGAACCTTCTCATTGCCCTTTAAAATGATGGAATTGTGCTGTCTTTCTCGTCTAATACAATTATGCATATAGAAGCAAGAAAAAAAATCATGCATCAAGAACAGATTATGAAACACTTTCCATCACATCTACAATATTTTAGCGAAACTTTTCTGCTTAATAGGGTAAATAATACACGTGAGAAAACATTTTAGAAAACTCATAACAAATGTGAAAGCCAGATTTCAGCAATTATCGTCCATAGCCTGAAAAGTACTCCAATTCTTTTGTGCAGCCCTGTATTTCATCTATAGATTTGTATATATTCTACATAGTATGCTAAAATTTAGTTTGGTAAGAAAATTTGTCCTCAGAAATTTCTACCAACAGATGGAAACATACTTGAATTCTTTTGTACAGCCCTGTGTATTACTTATATATTAAAACTACTCTAATCACAATTCTAGAAATTACCATCCATAGGCGGCCATGTATCCAGTTCTTTGCGTAGCCATGTACATGATTTTATTTATATTCTACAAACAAGTCATTGGACCCAAGGACTAAATATAGTCCTATTTATAAAATGCATATATCAGTTAAAAAATCACATTTAAGCAATTTATGCTCATACACAGTAATGATTACGAATTATTTTGTGTAGCCCGGTACATAACTTGTAGCATTTATAAACACCAGGTAGTATGCACAAATTTAGTTAAACTTAAAAACACATACCATAACAGAAAATGCACTATCGCCATCACCAACAATTATCGCTAATAGACAGTACTTAGGAAACAGTACTGTAACCGAACTCTCATGTGTCTCTGTAAATGAACGATAAATGCTATGCATATCATATTCTACAGCAAGTGTCTTGTAGTATACGTCAGTAATCTGTATCAATTTCATTAAATTTGAAATTGTGAAGCATAATTAAAATACGCTGTAAACAGTATTTCCCCTTATACCATTATGTATCCTAATATTTTGTGTAGCCTTGTGAATGGATAATAAATGATTTTCCCCCATACTCTACAGAATGCACGTTTTAATGTACTTCATAAATGTATATTAATTCCAGTATACTTAAAATGGTGTAACATCATTAAAATGTACTTGAAACGATTTTTTCCCATTGACCGTAATGTAACGGAATACTGACGTGAGTGCCACTTTAAACGAACTATAAAAGCTACATACTTAATTTACAATATAGATCGTGCCACAATAAACGTGAGTAACATATAAAACGTACAGGGCAATCCAAATATATTTTTGAGAGTTATATCACGGACAGACGGACAGACAGCCGGATGAACAAACTGAGATGAAAAGAATCATAAACACTTTTCAAATATGTACGACAGTCTTAAAACTATGTAATGCAAATTTAAATTTAAATTATATGCAGTGGTATTTCAAATTTCGAACACAATTCAATCCACAGAATTATTCGGGAATAGAAGTCTTCAAGCACCGAATAACATTTCACCATAAGGAATAATGTAAATACGATTAATTCGCTCCAACCAACCAAATTATTTCTCGTACTTACCTGTTTCAAACAATATACTGTATTGTACAATTGATAAAAATATAAAAACAAACTATAGTACTATGCATTAGAAGTGGCCTAAGCTACTTACGCAAGTACTTGGACGATGCTGTTTACGATGATATTACTAATTACAACATGACATTCACACAAACTTTTACGTTTGAAGATATATTACACAGATTCGAAGAAACTGGAGAAACAAAATATAATAAGGGGATGAAAAAGAAAAAGGATGAACCTGCTTTTCAAAATAATAAGCATGGAATACCTACAAAGAGAAAACATAGCTGTCAGGAAGGACAGAATGAAAAAAAATCCCTGAAGGCTCGGCCTACAGGCACATGTAGATTTCGAAGACGCAGACCGTGGGGCGTCTGTTTGTTGGGCATTGCGGAAGAAATTACCTTTTTGCCATGATGCGGCAGTTGGAAAACCGCCTACTTCAAAACCTAACTTGTTTGCAAGCGGAGCCAGCAGGGATTTTTTTTTATTTTTTTTTTTTGCTATAAGAGTTGATCCTATAAAAAACTTGTCAATATAAAAGGATAATATTACGAGGATTTATAATAAATTTAAGCGGATTTGAAATCTTGTGAATTGACAAAGTTATCAATTTTTTTCTTCTTAAACCCCCCTTCCCCCCCTCCTTGGGACGATTTTTAATTATATCAAAAATCTGTCATACATAAATTTTCGGCCCTTCTCCTAGAAGTAATAATAACTTCAAACGGATTCAATACGTATCATAATTAAGAAATTATGGGTTTTTTTCTGTTTTCACAAACAGCCCCCCAATCTCCCCCTCCCCCTTTTTTCGATTTTGCCCATTAACGAACTTGAGCGAGATTTTATGTCCCTTGATTTTATGTATCAGTTTCGAAGAGATGCGGGAGTTGGAACCGCCTACTTCGAAAAATAACTTGTTTGCTGGCGGAGCCGGCAGGGATTTTTTTTTGTTTTAATTTTTTTTTTTTTGCTATAAGGGTTGGTCCTACAAAAAACATGTCAATATAAAAGTTTTAGATAATATTAAGAGGATTTATAATAAATTTAAGCAGATTTGATATCTTGTGAATTGACGAAGGTAAGAATGTTTTTCTTCTAAAATACATTCTTTTTCCGCCCCCTTGGGGCCATTTTTAATTATATCAAAAATCTGTCATACATACATTTTTGGACCTTCTCCTAGAAGTAATAATAACTTTAAATGGATTCGACACGCATCATAATTAAGAAATTATGGGGGGTTTTCTGTTTTCACAAAAAGCCTCCCATTTCCCCTCCCCCCTTGGTTCGATATTGCCCATTAACGAACTTGACCGACATTTTATGTCCCTTGATTTTATGTATCAGTTTCGAAGAGATTTGTGCAGAATTATTGCAGTTATCGTGCCCATAAAAAAAGTGACATAGATAGATAGATAGATAGATAGATAAAGTTTTGAACTGGGGGTGGTTTTGGGTTCTGGGAGTCATGATCGGCGCAGATCTGCAAAATTTTTTCAAAAATTCCAACTTAGGTGAGAATGTAATAGGTAGTATTTCTTACGAAATCTACCTAAAAACACTGTTAGAGGAAGAAGAATGTCGGGAATGCAGAAATCGAAGGACCTATAGTAAAGCACAGAGGTGGCTGTAAGGAAAAAAGCGATGCAAGATTAGTTAAAAAGTCGAAGCAAGAAATTCCTGTCATGAAATGTGGGGATGAAAATGAACAGTATAATACTGAGAATGAAGATGTAGAGGTGTGCCCCGACACAAATTCTTAGGCCCACCCCAGCTCAGCCCGAACAAAAAATTTATTGACCCGGTCCGGTAATAAACTTAAAAGATAATTAAGATATCGTGATAAGCAATAATAAGCAATATTGATCATGAGCCCAGTCCAGCCCGGAACGTACAAAAGCTTAATCGTCCCAACCCCTTACATTTCTAAAAATTTCGCAAAACAAATGTACAATATCACTATATTAATTACAAAAATAAATAAATAAAATGCCAACCCAACGTGGGCTCAGGGAAAGCATTTAGAGATCTGCATGGGCCAGGAACTAATCTAAAAACCAATCCCGACCTGGGTCAGATTTATTTTATTCGACTCAAGCCAGGATAGACCTAGAATGCATTATTCCCAAGCCAGGTCGGGTCCGGGTTTTGTTTTTTCCAAATAATTGGACGAGTTTAGACTTCATTATTCAAGGGCCGTGTAAGATATCAGATAGAGGCTATATCGTAAAAACAAAATTTAAAATTTGGATATTCTGTATTTTTTTAACGAAATTTTTGTACTCTGCTATATTTAAATTTAATTTGGTGAAATAAATTACAGGGACAAACGTTAATTATTTTATCTTTGTAGAATTTTAAGATTATGAAATCACCTTTTTTTATTTTTAAAATACCATATGGTCCGGCTGGGTGGTTAAGATAGTGCCATTTCCCTCCTTGGATTTTGAAATTTAATTAAATTTCCTTTACCTCTGCTGATTTGAAAAAAATAGTGAGATTTATTCTTTGTAAGTGAAATAAAATAATTAAACAATAAAAGACACCTGAACTAAACACTTTTCACAGACAATTTTTAATTATATTTCCTTTTTACATTTATATGTTATAAATTTATCTTAAACGAGAGCTTCCAATGATTTTCATACGGGCTCGGTCGAAATAGGCCTGGCAATTTTGGCCCGCGGAAACATGTCGAAAGAATTAAGTTCAAGCCCGGGTCGGCCCGGAAGAGAGAAGTCTAGCTCAGCCCTTAAGAAAGATGTCTGGCCCGGCCGGAAGGAAGAAGTCTGGCCCGATTTTGCTAAAAAAAATAAGAGCCGGTCCCATCTTGATCCGGAAAGAGTGATGAGCATACTCGGCCGGTCCCGAGCTTTCAGAAAACAAGAAAAGCCCTGTACGACACGAGTATCGTTAATAAAAATTAGACGGAGCCCGGGTCCGGGCAGACCTCTATGAAGACAACTGATTGACGAAATGGTGTAGAAGACGATTTTGACGATCTCAATTTTTAAACCATCATGAAAGAGATTGCGTCTCATGATAAGGAAAAAATCGTGAATCTGGAAACCGCATTTGATGACTTTATGATTAAAACGTTTGTGATAGTTGATGATATTAAAACTTCAAAACACATTATGCTTAAGTTTGGAAGATCCAGTATGTTGATGGAGATGATTTAGATATTCGTCCAAATAAATTTTTTTATAGTTGACAAAAATGTAAATCAACTAAATAATGCAGTATGAAAAACGCAAGTCACAGCTATCACTCTTAAACCCGTGGAGAAGAACGAATTCAGGAAACTTGTATAGTTGTTTTGTGGTAGTGTAAATGTTAAAGAAATGTAATCACGTTTATTTAATTAAAGTTTCGTTACTTTATTCGTTAACAGTTTTAATTTGTCTACTCTAAAATTTGAATTGAAAATGATTTCAACTCTTTTATGTAGTTCAATATTTTGGTTCCTGTAAACCCATGCAGTAATGTGTTCTTGGTCATTTGTTTTTCAATAAGAAATTTCAAAGAATTGAGTGACGTCCATTTTTAACTCAGAAACTGTCTGTGAAATGTTGCTATTTAGATAATAAGCATCATCACTATGGAACAATTGTGAACATGACTCTAACAATCCAACAGCAAGATAAAAAAGATTTCTGAGTGATTATACAAACAAAAATTATGATGGTATTGCTTATTCCTGCTTCGAAAACCATGTTTCGAAATATCGCAGTTTTGTGGAGCAACTGGAAACACGCAATAATTTATTTGCAGAAGCTGCAAAGCAATTTTGACAAAACGTATTGAAAAGAACGTATTTCAAGAAATATGTCTGTGGTTTCAGAAAGAAAAACATGGACGATAAATGCAGCTCTGATAATAGCAGAAACAAGGAAGTATGATATTAAGTTTCCAATTACCCTGATTAATCTTTCTCAATGTAAATAAAATTTCTCGGTAATTTTGTGGTGTTTGTTTATCTACAACGAATTCGTTGTTACTTTCACAAATGTATCAGAAATTGGAGTGTCTGCTATAGATTTGAAGCTATAGTTTGTAGACAAAAAGAAAATCGAAAGTGGCGATTTAACATGGTCTTATATTTTTTGAGTAACACAAAATAATTTAAAAAGGAATGCACTAGTACTTTCCCCAAGAACGAATCAAGATCCCTACAGGCAGCCCTACTAAAAATTATGAAAAACTTACGGCGTGCGCCAGTTTATTTCAGACAGGCTATTTCACAATACGAGGAAAGATCAAATTCGGAAAATAATATGGTGAACTAATATTTGTAATTTTTTTTTGTTTAAATTATTGAATGCATCCCTTAAGTCGAACGACATAAAACAAGTGTAATTATTTTCTGTGTTTGTGTCAACGTATTAAAACGCTGTTAATAATGCAGAATATGTGGATATTTCTGTGAGTAAAATCCCAAATAAAGTTTTTTATACAATGCAAACACATTATTTATCAAAAGACAGACATCCACTGGGTTTAATAGATGCTAAAAAAATGTAATAATTCAGAATTCTCTGCTGATACTAAGGTTTATTTTCAGAATTATATTTAAAGTATTCTCTGTAATGTAAAAATATATGACATCTTCCATGATACAACATGCAAAAATTTCTAGTTTATATTTCAAATATGAAATAATCCGATTCATATTTTATAGAATTTAATTTTTTATATACTCTCACGGGATGTACTAGTTAAATTACCCTTATCACAAGGCAAGATAAATCATATAGGGCTGATAGAGATAAAAAGCGCAAGAGAAAGTTTCGAAGTATTGACATTCTATGTGTAGACTACAATTTATATTAGTAATATCAACTGCATTCCGAGTCCTGAATCTCTAATTATTTTATAGAGGATTTTGTTTAAGGATTCTCTAATATGTTTTATAAATTTTAAAATAAAGTATTTCAAATCAAACTTTTTTTAGCAAATTTTCTTCCAGGATCACCTTACTTTCGTTTTTAAAGACCATTAACCCTTAATTGCATAGTGATGTAAATTTCCAACACTGTTTATTTAACTTTTAATAAATAAATCAACTTCTTGGCCACGACTATATTTATATAGAAATATTAATCCAGTAAATTTCCCGTGAACTATGTTGATGAACAAAGTTAAAAATCTATCTTAAAATTTCTGGTGTCTAATATTTGATATATGTATAAAAAAACACAATTGTAAAAGAAAAACTCATGCAAAGAAGGGTTAAGTTTATAACACGATGGTATACAATTCATGAGTATCTTTCCTTCTTTTAATGTTAACGGCTGTAAAATATTTATTTGTTTAATTAAAATTCTGTTTATTATTATTTTTTTAATCATAGGCGTATATTCCAAATAGGAATTTTCAAAATGTCACATTTTATCATCATTAAAAGCAAAAATTGTTCTCTGACATTAAACAGAATAAAAGATAAATTCAATACCATTCATATTAATTCAATAAGAATTCTCTTCATCTGTCAAGTTTATTGAATAAACGTTGACAATGCATTATCGGAAAATAAAACGTTATTTTGCTAATATCTTTAATGCCGTATCGAAAATGCTTTTTATCTCAGAAATTAAAAGAGTGAAAAAGTCAAACCTCCTTGAAAGTTAATGTATAAAATGGACATTAAATGAAATTGAACATTCAAGGTTACATAACATTTAAGCGATTAGAACAAATCTAATTTTCTTAGTAAGTGGCGATTAAGAAAGTGTGGGAATATTTAAAATTACATCTTCATTTTTCAAGCATTCATTATTCAATGTTTCTTTTCCTAACGAATTTTATTGAGTGTAAATGTTCTTTTTTTTTCTTTCTCAGAATGTGTTATGTTTATTTTTGTGACATCGGCTCTTTTACTTTTTAATGTCTGAAAGCACGAGGATTAAAGTTGTTTTGTTGGATTGTGTTCTGATTTCAATACAAATGTTCCATTAGTGTAACATATTTTTCTTTAGCGTATATTTTTATCCACTAAAACAATATACAAAACACTGTTTTTCTAAAACTTGTATGTTAGCTTATTGAACCTATGACATAATAAGAGATGACATAATGTCTGACGTAAGAATGTCTGACATAATAATGTTTCACGTAATAATTTCTGACTTAAAAAAAATAAAAAAAACAACATTAGACGCACGAATAATAAATTAACTGAAATTTCTCCAAAGAAAAGGATATCAAAATATGACTGTAAAACTAACTTTTAAAACGTAATTCTTCAGAGTTTTTTTTTTTTTTTGTGGAATTGAACAGATAAGGTAACCACTTTTTAACACATCGTAGAGTTCAAAAATTATTTTTTGTATATGTTTTGACTGTTTTGTTTGTAAGTAATTAAAGCCATGCATAAACACATATTAGAATGTTTTGGTATTTCCATAATATTCCTCTAAATTTTATTTATTTTCCTTTCTTTTAAAGTTGTCTGCTTTGTAATACTTGTAAAAGTAAAGTATATTTCATAAAATAATTTTGGATATTTAGTTCACTGAATTTTCATTCAGAAAAATTATAACATGATGGGAGAAAAACTGTGTTTCGAACATCGTACATGAAAAGGAAATTTTGTTATTTATTGTATCTCCACGAATTTAAAAATTTTCATTTATTTAAAATTATATTTATGTTATTTTTAGATGTGTTATTTATGGTATGTATATTGGAAAAGAAATTTTTCAGTTCGTCACATTATATCATATGGAACATAAAAAATTCCTCCTTGCCTTTAAATAGAAGAAACAAAATGCCAATACCATTCAGGTTAAATCAGTAAGAATTTGCTTCATCTGTCAAGTTTATTATATAAACGTTCAAAATACATTATCGAAAAATAAACCCTTCCGAAAGTTAAGGCATAATATGGATATAAAGTGGAATTGGATATTCAAGGTTTCATGAGTTTTAATGGATTAAAAAAAATTTAATTTTCAAAGCAAGTTGCGATTTTAAAAGTGTAAAATATTTAAAAGTACAATCCCATTTTTCAGGTAGTCATTGTTCAATATATCTTTTTTCTAATAAATTTGATTGACTGAAATTATTTTCTTTTTTTCAGAACGTGTCAAGTTTATCTTTGATATCGACTCATTTACTTTATAAAGTCAGAAAGCACAGATATTAAAGTTTTGTTCGATTGTGTTCCGATTTCAAGAAAAGTGTTGTTTTAGTGTAACATACTTTTCTTTTCTGTTGTTAATCAACAAAATCAAAATATAAGCTAATGCTGTAACTTAAAACGTGTGATTTAGCTTATGTGAAATCTCTGAAGTACTAATAGAATAATTCATGTAAAGAAAATCATAAGATGCAAGGGACGCTGGCCTAAAATGATCCTAACGGGCAAAACGTCCACTTATGTTTTCTTCCAGACAGGCCGTGCTATCTACAGGGTAACACATAAACTAGTTGTGATAAGTGAAGAAGAAGCAATGGCGGTATTAAAGAAATCGCAGTATTACGCATCTGAATAGAAATGGGTTTTATAACATCTGTTATAAGGTAAGCACTAATTTTCATATTTATTTAGATATACAGTCTTTCGTGTACAGAAATATGACTTGGTTTACTTAATGGAGTATGTTTTTAGATGTGAATTACACTTATGTAGTATTATCATAATTACTTTTATATCCTTTATTTTACCGATAAAAAAACAATTTACAATTATATTTAAATGGAGGATGATTTTTCCCTTTGGTGAGGGTAAAATGATCCTTTGGACACTTTTTTAAAAAATCTTTTTTCTTTCATTACTCTATTTGAGTTTAAAATATTATTAAAATATGTTTATAATGCAAAATATAGTGTAAAACATACTAGTAAAAGGCCAAAGTTTTATTTAAACAGTTATGTTATTTTACACAAGTTTATCCCTTAAGGGGATCATTCATTTTAGGCCACCTTCCCCTAATAATAATCAATCAATTAAAAATTCTTAAAGAAAAGTAAGGGCAAAGAAACCCCTCCTTAATAACACCATAAAATTACGGAATGAGCTAGGCCTTTCGAAGAACTTTTACTCTTTTCTTCAGGCGAAAAAAAAGACGTGTTATCACTTGGAAGACAGGAGCAATACTCTAAAAAAACATCTATTGCCTTCCAAGTTGTAGCACGCCTTCTTTGCGCCTGAAGAAGAAAAATAAATTTCTGTCGAAAGGCCTTGCGCATTTCTTAATTTTATTATGTTATTAAGAAGTTTTTTCGACTTTATTTCATCACATCAGTTTGTTTAATATTTAAATGCTAAAGAAAAGTTTCTCGAACGATAAATATAACTTTTAAAATTAGAATCTGGGTATTTGTTTAATTTTACTAAGCAACAGATCTGCCAAATGAGGTCGATATTTAACTCATATTGGATGTCCAAAACGTTATTTTGTAGATATGTTTTGACTTTGTTTATAAGTAATAAAAATCATGCATTTTTTAACCACTTACTCGCAATTTTTAGAACTGGCAAATATTTCTGTAAGATAAATATTTCGTGCTATTCTGTCAAATTTTGTCTGTATATTATTATTTGAATATTTCTAAAGTATTTTTCAGAGAAAATTGCTTTTGTTTCTATTACTAAATTTTCTTTCAATTTGTTTTCAACACGATGAAACAAAATTTAAGAGTATCGTTCATTTTAGATTGTTAACAGCTTTATAATATTTATTCATTTAACTAAAGTATATTTGTGTTATTTTAGGCATAGGCTACTTGAAAAGAGATTTATTTCAGGACTCGCTTTATATCAATAGTAAAAGCAAAAATTCTTCCTTGAAATTAAACAGAATGAAAAGAAATTCAATACCTTTCAGATTAATTCAATAAGAATTCTCTTCATCTGTCAAGTTTATTAAATAAACGTTGACAATACACTATTGGAAAATAAAATGCTATTTTACTAATATCTTTAATGTTGTATCTAAAATGTTTTTTATATATAAAAAAAATAAGATAATAAAAAAATCATACCTTCTCGAAAGTTAATATATAAAATTCACAATAAATGGAATTGAACGTTTCATGACATCTAACATAGATTAGAACAAATCTAATTTTTAAAATAAGTGGTGATTAAGAAAGTATAAGGATATTTAAAAGGACAATGCTATTTTTCAAGTAATCATTATTGAATGCTTCTTTTTCTAATAAATTTTATTGACTGTAAATGCTTTTTTTCTATTACAGAGTAAGATATACTTGTTTTTATTATATATTTTTTTTTATTTACTTTGTAAATGAGACAACTAAAAGGACACAAAGCGTAATAATTAAATTGGTTGTGTTTGATTGTGTTCAGGTTACAACAAAAATGCTTTGTTCTTTAATACATTTTTTATGTTTACGACTTTCAAATATCATTATAAATACGATATTTATCATTATAAATATCAAATATCATTTTTAATACTTTCCAGTATAGTTGAAAAGTGTTTATGACTCCGGTTAGCTCTCTGCCGTTTGCCGCGTATCTGCCGCCTGTTCATAATCTAACTCTCGTAAATATACTCGGATTGCCATGTAATTGATATACCATACTGAGATTTATTATGGGAAGTTCGATATTGAAAATGAAGTGTGCAGTATTTATAGTTCGTTTACAGAAACACTCAAAAGAATCCCGTTCCATTATTGTCTACGGGAAAAAATAGTTTGTGGTGTATTTTAATGATGTTACACTATTTAAAACATAATGAAATTAATATGAATTTCTGAGGCGCACTAAAAAATGCTTCCTGTAGAATGTGGAATGCAAAGCATTTATCCTTCTTTTATAGGCTTTTACAGGGGCGCATAAATAATTTGGTTACATAATGGTCTGCAGAGAAAACTTGTTTGCAGCGTATTTTAATGATGGAACACTATTTCAAAACGTAATAAAACTTACATACACTTTTCAAGTGCACTGCATGATACTTACTGTAGAATATTATATGCATAATAGCTATCGTTTATTTTCAGGGACACACAAAGGATTTCAGCTATACTATTGTCTATGTGCGATAAATGCTAGAAGTGCGTTTTCCGTTGTGGTATGCGTTTTTGAGTTTAATTAAAATTCTGCATACTACGTCGTATGTATAAATTCTATAGATCATATATCATATATAATTCATATATAATTGTATTGTGGGCCGCAGAAAAGAATTTCGTTCGTTACCGTCTACGGACAGTAATTGCTGAAAGTGGATATTTAACTGTGTTATATGCGCTCAAAACTGTTTACACTGTAAAAAAGTTTCCTAAAATTTCAGTAGATGTACCGTAAATTAACGGTACTTGTACCGTTTTCACTCTTTACGGTATGAGCACCGTACTTCTAAAGTATATTAAGCGTAAAAATACCGTATACGTGCCATTTCGATTACAAACGGTACATATACCGTTTATAATTGTTTTCAGTAAATGAATGTTTTTCATTGTTTTGACAATGATTATTTTTCAGTAAAAAATCGCTATTTATACCGTAAAATAATTATTTTTCAGTAAGGAAAATGCTGGTAGTCCCGCTTCAGTGTACGGCAACCCCTGAAGTTATGCTCTTGTTCTTGTTACGTAATGCATGCAGGCCTGAGGAGAGGGGGGGGAGTGCAGCCGGTACATATACTTTAAATATTTCACGGTACATATACCGTCCAGTTAAATTACAGTATATATACTGGTCACAAAGTTGCCAGTATATGTACCGTAATTTTTGACCAAAATTTTTTACAGTGTATTTAAATATCTCGTTTTATTGTGAGAAAAAATTGGAAGTTCGTAACAATATTCTTATAATATTAGAAAGTGTTTCATAACCTATGCCTGATGCAGGATTTTTCGGTTTTGTTAATTACTTATATTACTTTTAATTATTATTTTTTTCAATATTTCCTTATGTTACGGTAATTAATTAAAACTAATCCAGGCACTTGCTATCAAAACAGTGAAGGTATGTAGATTTTGTCTTTGTATTTTAGTGATTCTATATGTGGAATTTTCACACACATATTTACTGCAAATTGCTCACTTTATAATTCTCTCTCGACCACTGGCGTGAATTTATGTCTTTTGGATATCTGTAGCTCCGTTTTCTGTTTGTATTTTTGCATTTAACCTGCTAATTTTTGTTTCTAAAATATTTCAATATTCGTATTTATACAATAAGTCTACAGCAACAATAAGTATTTCTATTGGAAACAATATCCGTATTATTCATATCAATTTGTAACATAAAGACAAATTCAGATCAGTTTGTTATACAATGCAGTTTGAAAGAGTAATATGGTGGAGCTTACCTTTTAAAAGTTGAAAACTATTGGTCACATTGTGTTAATGTGGAACATATCAATGGTATTTTTTTAAATATTTTCTTCTGTTACTGTAATTTGTTGAAATTAATCCAGGCTGTACCAAGGGACTGTACTTACTGTAGAATTATGACCTGCACAACGGTTATCGTTCATTTTCAGGGACACACAAAATATTTCGGTTACAATATTGTATACAACCGCAAGTTTTTCATCATTTGCCGCATTCTATTGTGGTATATATATTTGATATGCAATAATATATTTATAAGTGATTATTTCAAAAAGACGTTGTCTCTAAACATCTACAAAAAATATTTTCACAGTTACAATTTCCGTAGATTTGCATTATCAGTGATACCATTTGTAAAACGAAGTTTTTTCATAAAATGTGCTTGACTTTCCTCCAATCCATACTCTTTTTTGCTTCTACTTAACTTATAACGTAAAACCCTGAGTCGTCCTTAAATGTGTGCGACATATGTGGCCGCACAAGGCCTCGTGCCTACAGAGATCTCGTGCCCAAATAAAAAGATTTTTTTTTAAATTTTATAAAATATATTAAAATAGTTATTATTCATTTATTTGTGATATTTTATAAAATATGTTTGATATTCAAACCTGTTTATTTATAAAATGCAAGCTGCTTTATGAACAAAAAATTAGGCGCAAGAGCTTGAGAGCATAATATATTGTTTGTAAACAATACTTATTCTTTAGACATTGTTGTATTCTAGCCTAGACTGGTCAAGCCAGGCCCGGCCATACGATATTTACCTCTAAAGGAGTGCGTATTGTGTATTTTAGATGTCGAATTCTTTGATGCCACTATACTCATGGTTATCAAAGTAAGTTAATAAAGCATTCAACCTGTGATCCTCGTTTTATTGATACTAACAGTAACACTACCTATGTGTAGTATAACTACGGCTATTATAACTAAAGTATTTCAATGGTGATTTATTTTTTATTTTTAAGTTTGAAAGTGAAGTTTTAAAAGGGCAATGCTACTGATGATTTTGACAAAAGCAACTATTATTATTATTTTTTTTTAATGTAATTACACATATGTACTTTTCTGTAAAAGATATAGTACCGTTAAATTAGATACTTTATTTTTTAATCAAGTTTACCTTTTTATCATACGAATATCCTTATTTCTGTTCACATTCATTCGTAAGTCATGGGGTTTCTTCTAGAAAAGCGCGGAGAGGGTGGAGGGGGTGAAGAGGGTATTAAATAGAAGGAAAGGGTATCGAACAAATTCTTGCAATACCCCTCATCTTTCCTAGGAATGGCTCTATAAACCCCACTGAGCTAAACTTGAACCCAAATTATTTTTTACAGTTATTGTAGTAAATATATTTAATTACATCCAACAACGCAATTTTTTAAAGTAATTTTTGAAAAACACTGTTAACTGAAATTTCATTATTACATTATTCATTTGCATTATTATATGTGCATTAATTATACTAGTTGCTTGACTGAATAGCTACACCGAGTTCACACGGTTCTTGAATGTAAATACCACTTTTTCCGAAAAGTATTTGGATCTTATTGATTGACAAAATTTCTGCAATTAAATAATGTATTACTATTTTGAAATTGTTATGTTAAAATTCAAATATCTTTCCAAGCCTGTGTAACTGCACGGTTCATAGGACTAGAACTCTTAGTACTATAGCCGAATAGTGCCAAAAAAATCTTCTACAGTCCACATTTTCCAAAGAAATTACTAAAAAAAATCTTTGATTTCCTAATTCATAGAAAACAATTAGAAGTTTAAACGAAAAATTAAAATATGAACGACATTAAACTGAAAACGTAAAATTTAATCTGTTTTTATTTTCCTGACACCTATAGTATAAGAAAAGTATTGTAACCGTGATTTTAAAAAATCTATTAATGAAACTTTGACATATCTAAGCATTTCGAGTGTCATTGAATCCGTTATAGGTATTTTAAAAACGATTTCGTATGTATGTGTGCTTAAATGTATATATTTTGGAATTTCCTCGAGCTTTTAGGTCACCAGAGCACGTTTTTGGTGATTTTATGATGATATATGTATGTATATGGGACATTCTTTAGAAAACGTCATTTGCTGAGCGTAAAAATTTTAATAAAAAATGTTAACAAAAGAAAAATTATTAACCTCTTTGCTTTTAATTTATATACTAGTGGATGCATGCTCTATAGAGTTATTTAGCCGTAAAGAGATTATCCTTTCGCAAGAAAGTGTTAATATTCACAGTTTATCTTTTAAGTCTTTTAAGATTTATACAGGTGGTAGTATAGTCTTCTCATTATTTGGGTCTTAATTTAATTTCTAAAGCCTAATTCATAATATTGCGAAAGAGAATAATCTACGGAGATATTACAGTAAATTATACAACAGATATTATACAACAAATATACATTATTTCGTTTTTAATCATTGGGAAAATGGCTGTTGTTTTCGAATTATTATTCGAGAATGGACGTCTTGGTGTCGTCACTTTATTTTTTAAAGCGTTTTTAACGTAATTCTGTAAATTTAGAAGAATTTTTTTAAGCGTTTTTAACGGAATTCTGTAACTTTAGAAGAAATTTTCTTTAAATAGGCAATATAAATGCATAAAATCGTTCCAAAAATGTTAAAGTTACAAAAACGATAGATGCAAACTATCAGATATGAAAAAAAGCCGAATTCAAAAATTGGCATTGGATGAGAAATCGTCTTATAAAGCAAAAAACGTGGTATTCAACTTTAATTTCCTCAAAATACCTTTAGCTCAGATATCAATCTAAACAACAGTTAAAGTTATTGTAGGAAGTACCTGACAAAATATTAAGGTATATATTAAGGATAAGGTATCGTAATGGAAAATGCGTTTCAATAACTACGGCGATAGTTCAAACGAATATTTTTGCGAGGACAGAGAATGCCAGGATTTCTTCATCTGTAGTAATGGAAAATGCGTTTATTTGTAGATGGTTCCAATGAATATTTTTGAATAATTCATATCTTTAATTAATTAATTAATTAATTTTTTTAATATATATATATATATAATAATGTCTATTTAGGTTAGGATATGAATCTTGAAGTAAATATCTAAAAAAAGAAACCTCTATGTATGGAGTTAAAAACTTTCTCTGACAACTATTTATTAAATATATTATGTTTAACTTTCAAATCAAGCAAGGAGGATACATAAAGTTTTCATTGGTTTATTTTCTATCAACAATCTAAACCCCGAAATAGTCAAACATTGGCTTAAAATGAAACACAGACTATCTTAGATAATATCTTATCAGCAAAAGCAAAAATTATTTTATAATATTAAACGAAATGCAGTGGAATTTAATATAGTTCATATTAAATCAATAAAAATTCTTTTCATCTGTCAAGTTAATTGAATAAAAGATGACAATATATTATCGGATAGAAAAAAAAATAATTTTTTTTACATTATTAATACGACTAAAAAATTATCCGCTTTGCATTAAGAAATTAGGAGAGGAATAATTGAAAAAATATATATATCAACTGAAATTAAGCACTAATGGTTACATGATATTTAGACAGTTGCAACAAATTTCATTTTTTCAGAAAGTGATGATTAAGAAAAACTAACTCGAAAAGGAATGTCTTTCTTTTAAAGTGAAAAGTAATTTTTGATTTTTTACAGTGAACTTGATCGATTGTTAGTATATTTTAAAGTAAGTTTGTAATGTCTAAATAATGTATTTACTAATATATGTCGCGAAGCGATAAAATTTTTCAATCCTGATTTTGCTAAACATTTAATTCTTAAAATGTACAAGTAATAAGCTTTATTTTTTGTGCATAGTTTTTGATCCGTTTAATTTTAAGTGTAATATAAATAAATTTATTTCTAATTTTATACAATTTGTAAAAATGGCATACGCATGTAGAAATACTAATTGAGTTTTTTAATTGTTAAATCAGGTGTGAAACTAACCAGACTTCGACACTTTTTCACTGTGAAGGTTTCACGCCTGATTTAGAATTTAAAAAATCAATTAAAATTTAATTTTTTTAAGTTAATATTTAGATTGAATATGGAAATCATTGCGTACTTTGTTGTTTTTTGTATATTAATTAGTTTAAATTACGGTAAAACAATAAAATAAAAGTTGACTACACGTCTTTTTAATTTTTTGTTTATTAATTTTTATATGTTACGTTTAGTTTTAGGAAAGGTTTCATTTCGCAAACTTCGAACATTGGTTAAAATCCAACAGAAAATATCTGGGATAATATGTTATCAGTAAAAGCAAAAATTATTTTCTGATATTGACATTTAAGAGACTACACCAGTCACGGGAAGAAACGCTCAAGCTAATGTTAAGTATATGGGAAGGTTATTTTCGTTTTTCTCGCTCGCATTTTAATATTTTTAAAGGATTATTATTATTTATTTTTTTTGCGTAGGATAGCTGAGGTCGATCTCTAACGTTGTTAGTTTGTATTTTTTCAATTTTCATTGAAGTTTTTTTTATAAGCGGACAATCTCAATTTTGGAACCGGTTGGAACCTGTTCTGAAAATGAAAGTATCCTTATATACGAAAACTGCAACAAAAATCTAAAAAAGTACAAATTAACAACGTTAGAGATATAAAATTATATTTAAAATAATCTTCCCATAGACTTAAAATTAGCTTGCGCGTTTCTTCGCATGTCTAGTGTAGGCTCTTAAGAACATGGATCGCGTATTTAGTGCACCACTCAGTAAAAAAAGGGCAGCGAATTCCAAAATAACCGGGTGATTAACACCTGTGCTTTATTCAAACTCGTCTCAAAGATCCTTCAGTGTTTCACCGATGTTTAAAGGTGAAGTCTGCTTTCTTTAATTATTCTTATTGATAAGTCAAACTGGCGTACAGAATACACCGCCATTATATTAGTGTAATTTTTTCCATTTACTTTTTTAAATAATTTA
Source organism: Maratus michaelseni (assembly GCA_963931845.1). Lineage (NCBI taxonomy): Eukaryota > Metazoa > Arthropoda > Arachnida > Araneae > Salticidae > Maratus > Maratus michaelseni. The sequence continues at coordinate 294,234,683 of OZ007589.1, read as the reverse complement.
GTTTTAAATGAAATATATAATAATATTTCTTTTACTAAAAAGGTGCAAATATACAAAAGGTTTTTAAACGTAAAAACCCGTCAAAAGATGTTAAAAAGATGTTAAAAACACGAGCGCTTTCAATTACTCTAAACAGTCATCATCAGGGAAATCTCGGAAAGTGCGAAAAGGCATGAATGTTCGTTGGTTAAATAGCCAGAGACGAGTCTATTTCAAAGGAGGGGAGGAGGAAGGGCGGGGGGATATTATAGTTAAATTCCAAAATTGCCAGAGATATTTAGTGTACTATAGATATTTAGTGCACATTTAACAAACGAACATTCATGATTTTTCACACTTTCCGAGATTCCCCAGATGATGACTGTTTGGAGCAATTGAAAGCGCTCGGGTTTTTAACATCTTTTTAACATCTTTTGATGGGTTTTTACGTTTAAAAACCTTTTTATATATGTGTACCTTTTTAGTAACATAAATATTATTATATATTTCATTTAAATTTCAAGGTGAACATGACGTTTTTAAAACTTATAGTTTAACTATATTTTATATTAATTTATTTTTTTTTTATACATTTGATGTTTATTTCTTTTATACTATTACTGGACAGTGCTTTTAACAAGAGTATCAAACAGAGTACGCCACCGCGCTTTTTTATGTTCCTACAAACAGTCTGTGTTATAGAATTTCCTAATTAAATTAGTCTATTTTTATCAATTTGATGTTTATTACTTTTATACTACTACTGCACATTGCATTAAACAAGAATATCATTAAAAGTTGATATTCAGGCTTTAAAAAAAAAGTCTTGTTTTATAGAGTACCGCGTCCGTGTTTTTATGTTACTAGAAATGGCCCATATTTTTAAAGGTTAAACCAAATGTAGTATTATTCATTATTATAATTCATATTAATTCAATAGAGATTCTTTTTATCTGTCAAGTTAATTGAATGAAAGATGACAATTTTTTATCGGAAACCCCTCCTCTCCAATATTTTTTTTCTTAAAACGACGTAAAAATCTGCTTTCAGAAATGCGTGAGTTAAACGGAAAGATAAATATGTGAAAATAATCACTAGTCGTAACATAATATTTAGACAATTTCAAGAAATCTAAAATTTTGAGAAAATGTATAATTAAAAAAATATATTATAAATGACTTTAAAATGAAATCTTGCTCTTAAATTGGAGAATGTTTAAGGATTTATTAGTGCAAACATTATAAAATAAAAATGTATTTTGTAAAATCCGTATATTTTATTGCATAAAACTGAACAATTTATTTAATAAAGTCGAAAAACGATTAAATTTTGCAAGCGTTATTGTGATAAATATATATTTCTTCAAATGACCTTTTTGTAGAAGCAGAGGATCTTATTTTTGGTGTAGTTTCTGTATGATATCCTTTTTAAGAACTATGAATTATTGAATGAATTTATTGTAATAAAGAAAATGAATTTTTTTTCACTCTATTGAATAAACCTCAACTGATCTACTCCAACTTTGAATGCGAACTTATAAGTTTTTAATAAATATTTCGACTGTAATATAACAATTTTAATACGTTTAAAAACAAATAGTACACAAACTGTGGTTAGTGATATTACACTATACGGCCAATGATGGCCGGTCACTTGCGATTTTAGACGTTTTGTTAAACATCTAGAAAAATACATGAGGAATTATTCTGAAACTTCAGGCGTGTAAACATCATAGTAGACGTCATATATTTCCGCGAAGATTTTTTCCCTAAACCTCATAGGGGAAAGTCAACAAATTGAAGGAAAACGAATATCTTTTGGATGACCCTGTAAACACAAATCTCGCAAAGTGTGGAAATTTTAGCACGTATACACGTGGATAAATTAAGGTTTTTAGAAAAACAATCCCAAATTTCACCAAGTGTTTTGCTTATGATTTGCAGAGTTCATAATATAAAAGTGTGTTCGTTTCAGGAACCATGGCGAACAATATTGTACACAATACTCTGCAATCAGAATTAAAAAATAATAAATATTGGATGGTAAATGAGCAAGTTCACTAACTTTTGCACTTTGGGGGATTTTTTCACATGCCAAATGTTCCCCCAAAATAGTTTACGTGACCAAATCGTGCCAACAATCAAACCTAAATTTTTGTTATTAGGAATAAATAAATCAGGGTAACAACACGTAGGTGTTATATTTTAGAAAATAATAATAATAATACTTAACAATTCCCTTATTTCCAACAGTGTTAAATCTTTCCCCATTCCTTCTGTTTCGCACTGTTCAAGATTCTATTTTCTACAATAAGTTCATAAACTGGGCATTCCTTTCAGACCAATTGTTTCAAACATTGGGGCATATTCTTATAAATTGGATAAATACCTCGTTTCTATTTTCTCCCCACAACTCTCGAAAAACTTATTCAATTAATCTCCGCAATTTTATTACGACCCAAAACTATAGTATGATTTTATTCGACTTGAAATCTCTTTTTACAAACATTACATGTTCAAGGTGCTACATTGCTTGCTCCCTCCTCCATATTCTCATGCATTTGCTTAAATGTTTTTAATTTGCAGTGACGATGAAGTGTTAGGAGCTCCAAAACAGCTGTCTGATTTCTACAACTATATTTTAATTATCGATTTTGTCACGTTGTACATTTGTATTTCTAATTTAATGACACAAAGTGCTATCCATATAATTTAATCATAGTTACTTTTAACAGAATGCCAGGTGAAGCCCATATCTACTACGCATCTTTCACATTTTTTATATGTTTGGAGTTAACCCCTTGACTACATAGCTGCTGAAATTCATGTTGCTTTCAATGATTTGAACGACGTACGTTACAAAAGTCAGGGAGTTTATTTAATTAAAAATACATAATTTTCTGTTTTAATTCATATGTATGTATTCCGAATGAATGATATGTTCTTCATAAGAAAAAATAAATAAAATGGCTTAGAGTCTGCCTGAAATAACGCATTATCAGCAAAAACGAAAGTTTTTCTTTTATTAAACAAAATGTTGTGGAATTCAATATAGTTCATATTGATTCAATAAGAATTGTTTTCATCTGTCATGTTAATTGAATAAAATATATTTTCGGATAAAAAACATTACCTTTTCTATATTCTTAATATGATATAAAAATATATCTTCTCTGCTATCAGAAATTAGAAAAGGAGTTAAAAAGAAAATAATAAATATTATCTAACCTCGAGCACTCATGATTATATTATACTCAGGCAATTCCACTAAATCTCTTTTGTTTATGTTTCCTTTAAGTGGTGTAAGAAAAATTACAATTGACATTAAAAGGAATTCCTTGTTTTATAAATATTTTTAGAATGAACTTTAGTAATTGTTAAGGCATTTTATAAAGTAAATATATTTTACATTAAAGACTTGATTATAAAATATCACAAATTTACTAAATGGTGTATACAAATGTCAAATTTAAAACTTATACATACATTAAAATCAAATTAAAAATATCAATGTTTCGACCAACTTTTATGGCCATCCTCAGGAAATAGTTGTGACATTGCTTCTAAAGTTTCAAAGACGAAAAACAAACCGTCCACAAATTAAAAAAAAATTCATTAGGTTAACCATCAACCATCGTTCCAACCAACCACAAGCAAAAACGATGCGAAGCACCATCTAACGGACAAAAAATCTAACAGCTTTAAACGTATTACCGATGAAGAATGGTCAGGCACCCACTGTCGGATAACCAACTTTAAAACCAAAAATGGCAAGCAGCGGTGATAACTATCCAAAGTTGCAAAGACTTGGCATGGACCCCATCAAAATAACTGAAATGGCGAGTTTATCTGGAACTATAAGAACAAAATAGTGCATTTTCAAATCCTAACTTAAAAGGATAAGTATAAGCGTAGTTGACTATTTCAAGATGCTCATCCAAAGTTTAGGGATATTAAATGAAATGCTATCATTACAAATCTCGTTACTCCTAACCATAATTTCAGTGGACTCCTTCTGAAGACCCTCAAAGACGTTATTACATGCAATTTTAATTTTGGCATTATCACAATCAATGCGGCTGTCATGATTATTATTTTCGCCTTTGAAACTTTAGAAGCAATGTAACAACTATTTCCTGAGGAGGACCATAGAAGTTGGTCGAAACGTTGATATTTTTAATTTCATTTTAATGTATGTTTAAGTTTTAAATTTGACATTTGTATACACAATTTAGTAAATTTGTGATATTTTATACTCAAGTCTTTAATGTAGTACTGTTTCATGGTGTAATTGTCCAGAATTTATAGTAAATATGTATAAAAAAAACGAACAATTTACTACATGTGTATGTACAGAGAAACGTCTACATTTTGTAAATCTAGTTGTGCTAACTATATAATAAATGTTCTTTTATAGAAATAGGGAACTTTATTAATTTAATACTGTGTCAGTGAAGTTGGAACGGGTAGGAAATTTAATTCCCAATTATGCTAACAATTATCTATAAAGGAATCTGATGTTACACTCATAATATGCATCATATTTCCTTTTATTGTAGAAAATTTTAACATACAATGTTATAGGCGATAGTTCTTTTTAAACTCACTATTCTCCGTCGAGTATACACAAGATATTGCATACTAAAATACGGTTATAATTAATACAGTTTTTGTTTTTGTTGTTGTTATTGTTGTTTAACAATTTAGAAATATAACAAGTTGAACTAATAGTAGCAAAATTTCGATGTGTTATCTCAAATTTTCTGAAACGTACGCGTGTGTAAAAGGATTATAATGTGCATTTAGTATTACTTTGCCGACATATTTACTGTTGATGCAAATCAAATGACGCATTATATAATTTCATAAGTTATTTTTATATGTTGCAATTATTTTTAATATAAAATTGTAAAATTGACCAAAAATTCTGTTTATTCGCTGCATTATTTTTTTTTTCGTTTTATACATTTTTTGTATACAGTTATGTAGTTAACTATCAATAAATTTCTATTGACTTTGTGAAACTAATTACTAAACAAGAACGAAAAATCATGCGTCAAGCATAGATCATTTAACAATTACCAACGCTTCCAAAATAATTTTACAAATCATTACCATTTAATAAGCTGAAAGACAACATCTAAGTAAACAATTTGGAAAACGCATAACATATTTAAAAACGTAATTTCAGGAATTTCCAACATATACAATATTCGTAAAAATATCCGAATACTTTTATTCAGCCCTGTATAGGATCTATAGATTTGTATATATACTACATAGGATGCTAAATTTTAGTTTAGTTAGGAAACGCGTAGCACAGTTTAAAATTCTCCTTCTGGGTTTCTGTCAATAAACGGAAATGTGTTCGCGAACTTTTGTGCTGCCGTGTATATGAAATACAGAATTTATACACACTAAGTAATAGACAAAAAGTGAGTTAAATTTAAAATCGCGTTCAGTAACTTAAAACGCACTTCCATGAATTATTGTTAACAGACAGTAGAAAATTCTTTTGTGTGTCCTTGTAAATGAACGATGACTGCTATACACACAATATTCTGTAGTAAGCCTCTTGTAATGCACCTTAGTGATATATATAAATTTCAGTGCGTTTAAAATAGTGAAACATTATTTAAATAAACAGCAAACGATTTTTTCTCCATAGACGTAATGTAACGGAATTCTTTTGACTGTCTCTGTAAAGTAATTATAAGTGCTATGCACACCCTATTCCATATTAAGCTTCTTGTAATGCATCTTAGTGATATATATCAATTACAATGTATTTCAAATTGTGTAACATCATTAAAATAAACCGCAAATGATTTTTCCCCATAGACCGTAATGTAACGGAATTCTTTTGAGTGTCCCTGTAAAAAACTATAAGTGCTACACACTTCAGTTGAAATGGGAAACATGCTATAGATAACGACAATAACATATAAAAATTGCAGCGCAATCCGAGCATATTTACGGGAGTTAGAGCACGGCCAGACAGCAGGCGGCCATACGGCCAGACAAACCGAAGTCATAAACACTTTTCAACTAGGTTAGAAAGTGTTCAAAAGGGTGAAAAATGAATATTTTTATTTGTGTTGAAATTTGTTAATTTTTTTGTTTGTCAGTCATGAATAAACAAAATATCAAAGCTTTATAAAATACACTGCTCAAAACAATTAAAGGATATTGCAGTTTTAGGTGGATTTTGTATCTGGGAAACTTTTTAGCTGATTGATACATGGTCGACAGACATAGTAGGTTATATGAGAATAAATTACACATGTTTGGCAGAAAAAAATGCATTTTATTGCGCATTTGTGTACAAAAGTAAAAAAACAAAATTTGTGCATATGAGAAAAAAAGAATAAGAAAAGGTGTTTTCTTCAAAGAAAATCATTTTCAGTAGGGGCTATGGTTTCCACGGGCGGCCAGCAACGTTGAACACCTTTGAGGCATGGACTCAATGAGGATATTAATGACGAGTTGGGGTATTCTGCCCCACTCTTCCAGAAGAGCTCTTTCCAGTTCTTGGAGAGTTTGTGGGGGTTGTTGGCGGCCAGAAACTCGTCTTCCTAGAGCGTCCCAAACGTGCTCGATTGGATTCATGTCTGGAGAACACGCTGGCCATTCCATTCGAACGATTCCTTCCTCGAAAAGGAAATCCTCCATTAGGTTTGCACGATATGGCCTGCAGTTATCGTCCATTAAAATGAAGTTATCTCCGATTGCTGCAGCGTAAGGGACTACAATAGGTCTGAGGATCTCATCCCTATATCGGCGACCAGTCAGAGCTCCATCTCGAATGATGTAGAGGTCAGTGCGCCCGTCAATGGAGATGCCACCATACACCAACACTCCTCCACCGCCAAATCTGACACTTTCGTGCACGAACACAGGATTATTCCTACTGCCACGGTCCCTCCAGATGAAAATACGCCTATTATCCGGATGCACAGAAAAACGGGACTCTTCAGAAAACAGAATATTGCTCCATTCATTTCTCCTCCAGTTGACATGCTCGGTTGCCCACTCCCTGCGGTCGCGAAGATGCCTTGATGTTAATCTAACACATACCATCGGTCGGCGAGCATACAGACCTACAGCATGGAGCCGGTTTCGGACAGTCTGAGTTGAAATCGTGGTGCCTGTAGCCGAGCGAAGGTGTTGTTGGAGAAGAGTAGCGTTCATGTTTCGGTGTCTCCGAGCTGTTAACGCTAAATACCGATCTTCATTGGGCGTTGTTGCCCATCTACGACCTTGCCCTGGTCTTTGGCCTGCACATCCACTCTCCAAAAAACGGTTCCAGATCCTGGAAATGACACTTTGTGACACTCCAATGGCTTGCGCTACTTCGGCTTGAGTTTGGCCCCCTTCTAACCTACCAACAATTCTCCAAGCTTCTGAATCTGTCAAATGACTTCGCTGAGACATCGTACTCATCGAAACAAAGCAATCACTGAATGACGATCATCCTTGTCTTCATTCTCTTTTATAAAGTTGAAAGTCAAATTTCATTCGCTGCCGCTGAAGCGACGTTTTTGACGTCGAACTCAAAATTTGCATACTCCACAGTTTGAAAACCAGAAAAATTTGCATTTGTGATTCTCTTCTTCTATTTTCGGCAAAAAAAATTTCGTTTATATCTTTATTTTATATAAAACTTCAAATATCCTTTAATTGTTTTGAGCAGTGTATTCCAAAAATCAGAAATTTGCCTTCGTTTTCTTTCGTGTTATTTTACAGGAAAATTTACTTTACCCAGGAACAATAAATTTCCAAGATTATAGTCAAAATATTCCTCTGACGGTTTCGTCTCAAAATCAAGCTTTATAGAATGTAAAGTAGAATTTTTTTCTTTTTAATATTCTTTTCTCTGTGCATTTTAATAAAACATATGCATGATATAAACATAGATAAGATGAAAATATACCAAAAATAAGCATAAAATATAATGAAATATAATATCTTATGCATACCTTCAAATATAATTATATTGAAATAACAAAAATTTGTTTTCTGTTTGAGAATTCTCGAAAACAATCCTAAATTTTAAAAATTTTGCAGCGGAACAATGGAGAGATATAAAATCATGAAATTGTAAAGAAGCTAAATTGGAAATAATGCAATATGCAAATTATCTCCCACGCATAAACTTTCATTTTCACTAACGTATAAAAAGCAATTGATTCAATATTCAGAGGAAATATTTTATTTGATTATGATTTTATTTAGATTTTATTTATGTGTCAAAAGTACTGTTTTTTTTTGTGATATTTAGATGCAAATATCTTATTATTTATATTGTTTTGAAGCGCTTGCATGCTTTCTTAATCATTAACTTCCATCAAACGTATGTTTACGATTGAATGTAAAATTCACTTTTCTTGGATGTAAACGAATTTTTTTACGATGCTTTTTTTAACCACTGAAGATTTAACAAGCCGTATCAAAAAGAATTGTAAGCAATACTTTTTCTCTAATGTTTTATTACATGATCAAACCTGTCAATGAATAAAAATTCACTTGCTTTTCTTAAACTGTTATTGACATTTTACTTCATAAATAATAACATACCATTCTATTACATTTACACCGTTTTTCACCAAAAAGAAAAAAAAGTCTTTTATTAAAATTTTGTTCCAAAAGATACTTTTGGACATATTATCAAGGAATGTCTCAGTTATTATTAATATTATTATTATTGTAATGTAAAAAAAGTTTTGGTTTTTAATGAAAACATGCATTTTCATTCGCATAAATGTAATGTTTTACTATCATTGCATCTGAATGACACAATTTTTTTCTGATTGTTTCATCCTTTTACTATGAGATTAGCCACACAAATATTCCACTATATACTTTTACTGGTATTCAGTATTTTTATAGACAAGTTTCAAAGTGTATATGACTACGTATATTGTACAATTATCTGTTTCTTTCAGTCAGTTAACAAAATCAGAAGGAGTGTTTATGACATTATGATTTAAGATTTCCTCTCAGTATTTAAAAAATGAACAACACATACATTTTAATTTTAAATGTTTGAGCAATAGATATGGCAAATCGCGACGCAACGGTCGTTCAATTTTACACATCTCTTACGAAATTTTAAAATAAACACCATGAAAAATTAATCCAATCTAGCATTCGAAGAAGTCCTTTCAACTCATAAGATATCAAAAGTCCAAAATTTGACAAGTTTATGATACATTAGAGATGCTTTCCGAGCCTAATATTTTGAGTTACTAGTTGCTAGAATATACAGTTTGAGAAAAAAGACAGTGTTACAAGAATTGAATATTGTTCTACATGTTTCGTTTAATTTTTCACTCTATGATAAAAGCTATTTGTGTACATTTTATTCTCATTTCAACAAATACTTGTTTTTTAGCTTTACATATTCATTCAATATGTGTTAATAAAATTCTACTGTTAATTCCTCTATAAACTGTAAAAGGCTTATGTAAGGATAAAAGAGAATTTATACAAATGTGTATGTATATACATGTATGTATGTTTTTGCGTGTATGTGTGTTATAAAAAAACCTGATTAATAATTTAATTTAATTATTTTCATTAATTGCCATCATCTTCTATAACATTTGTTTTAAATTCATGTTTCCTCATATCAACTGTTTTAACTATCATTTCAATATATATAAATTTAATAAAACTAAAACAAATATTCCTTGCAAAGTAATTTTTATTTTGTTTGATTTCGGGTATAGAGCGTTTCAATCCGGTATTACTTGGTAAAACTCATCCTTGTTATCTCTTTTATATACCTGTATATCCTTGGTCGCCAATGATAATTCTTTCTTCCTATTTAAAGGAGGAACACCTGTCCTAAAATCCTGTGAAAAAAGCTGAAATTGATATACCATTTTCTAAGCAATTATTGAACTAATTTCAATATTTATTTTATTTTTCATTTAAATTTCTTTTTTTAAATAATTAACTATATTTCGATCGATTTTTTTAAAATCATATTTTTAGCAATGCTAATTTTATTTTTATTTCTTACCGGGCGATGATTTAATATTTTAGCTACTGCATAATTTTTTTTAAGTTATTGAAATAGCTTCAATAGTTCACGAGAAAAGAATACTTCAATTTTAATTGTTTTTCATGGGTTTAGAAAGTTTTAGAGGCTCCCTTAAGTATTAATGTCAATTTTCTATTTTACCAATCTATACTTCTCAATGTATTCACATCCCTACAGCGTTCTTGTTATAGACGTTCATTCTAAACAGTGATCACTGAATTCAGAAATAAATTATAAATTTAACACAGTTTCAGATACAGATCTCGTAAATCACGATACACTGGACGTACCATTTTACATGCTTCTTACAAAATTTTTAAATAGTTTTAACATTTCTGATAATTTAGTCTAGCTAATTTTAAGATTTTACTATCATTGCATCAAAGTGATGTACCTCTTATGATGAGATTAGCCACAACTATATGCACTATACTTTTTCTGGTATTCAGAATTTTTATAGACAAGTTTCACAGTACATATGATTACGTATACTCTAAAAGTGTTTAGCTTTTTCAGTAAGCTAACAAAATCTGAAGGAGTATTTATGACATCTAGAAAAACATGATTTTATGACAAGATCTCTTCTGAGGATTTTAAAAATGAATAACACATACATTTCACTTTCAAAAGTTTCAGCAATAGATTTCGCAAATCGCGACGCACCGGCCTTTCCATTTTACATGCTTCTTGCGAAATTTTAAAATAAGCATCATGCAAAATTAATCCTATCTAGCTATCGAAGAAGTCCTTTCAACTCATAAGTTTTCAAAAGTCTTTCCCGAAATTGACAAGTTCATGAATAATACATTAGAGATGCTTTCCAAGCTTAATATTTTGAGTTACAAGTTGTTAGAATACAAAATTTGAGAGAAAAGTGAGTGTAACAAGAATTGAATACTGTTCTACATGTTTCTTTCAAATTTTCACTTTATGGAAAAGCTATTTGGGTACATTTTTTTTTACTCGTTTCAACCAAATATTTTTTTAGCTTAACATTTACTTTTCACTATAAACGCACTATCAAAATGCTTCTACTTGTTCTTTTATCAATTGCAAAACGGACGGAATGTATGAGGATAAAATTGAATTTTAACATTTTTGTCTGTGTTTCTGCATATGTATATATATAGACATTTAGGATAAAAGATTTGACATACCATTTCTTGTAAACAGTTTTACCAATTTTGCTTCATGCTTACATAAATCCGTTTATAAAAATATAATACTCAATTATCTACACAGAATAAAATATTTATGCTCAGATATAAATAAAAACAAAAATATTAAATTTATACGTAATCAAGCAAAACTAAACGGATATCCTAATTACTTGATAAATTCAATTATCAACAATTTTAAATAATTTCCTTGGGATTTATATATAATACATCATATTACACACACACACCCTTCCCCCATTACACTGTGGTAAATGTTTTGTAATTTTATATGAACATTATAACACATCACAAAATACAAAACAAATATAAAAAACAGTAAATATGCAATATGGTTATTTATGTGCAATTTCTATAGATTATTTATTTTAAAGTTATTGCTATACGAGTAATCAATTGTAATAAGATGCGTTTTATGTGTACATTTTGAGATTTATGATTCTTTCAACTATTCCTTGATGTTTTTAAATAATGCATTACATGACACATACAAGTAACACATGAGATATACTATGATTACTATGTAATTTCTATAAATTTATATGAGTGGTCAAATAAATAAACTTAAATTTTATATGTACACTTTAGCACATAACAAAACACAAAAACACAAAAATAATTACATGATTAATTTTGGTGTTTACACATAACATAACACAAATAAAACAAATTCTAATGCATGTATGTCATGACAATGTTATTGCTATAAACATGATTTTGAATGGTATAGTGTAATAAATCAAGAAATTTATATTTCCATCACTTATGTCTTTATACTTTATTATTAAATAATAATTTAGAAAAATTAGGAATTTGGATTATTAATTACAGTTTGATTAAAAGCTTATGAGTATAAAAATTGTGTAGACAAATATTTGTTTTAATTCTCGTAATGGTAAAGAGTTGGAAACATTGTAAAGAAAATTAAATTAGCTAATAATTTTTTCGAAAATTAACATATTTATTCTATCTTATTAATATCTTTTGGATTACTTTGTTATCTAATAAATTGGCTGCTTTAATTAAAATTTGATTAAATAGTTGGGTGAATCGAATTATTGAAGTTAATATCTCCCCCCCCCCCCTTCCCTTCTTATTCTTTTTTTTTCGTCATCTTATATGATTTCTTGTTTCGTGAAATGTCAAATAGATGGCAGCACCATGTAATAGCATACATATAGTTACAAATATTTAATTGGTGTATAGATAACAGTAATATGTCATTTTCTTTTCTTTATGATTTATAATAATTAGAAAATTATTTCAGATATTTGTTATTCACAATTTTAAATAGGTTTTTATATTTAATATTATTATTATATATATATATATATATATATATATATATATATATATATATATATATATATATATATATATATATATATGTAATAATAAAAAAAATTTCTCCATTTTTCCTTAGTTAAATTATTCCAAATTCTTACAATTCTAAATTTTCCCTCTCTTTTTAAAATATCTCTTAAATCTATTTTATATTTTATTCCATAACTTAATCAAAATATTCTTTTATTTATCATTCTAAAAATCTTAACCTGTTAAAAGCTACACGTATTTATTAAAACCTTATTCTATTAAATTGCAACACTACCTCTAAAACGCAGGCAAATTTTTATATCAATTAAAGCCGGCAGGATTTAATTGATATAAAAATTTCTAGATCCAGCAACCGTTGACAGGCCAGCCACGATCTCTATAAATTTGCACCAGATCATAGCACTATTATTCCACCGCCACAAATTACTAACGCTGTTCCATGCTATATGATGACGAATTATACTTCTTAGAGGCAGTCGCATGAACCGGAGAACAGGCTAAGTAAATGAATCCAGGCAGTTTCCCACTCAAGAAAGACAACTGGTATAGACGAGACAACTGTTTATTAGATGACGTTGATGTAACAACTCCACTAAATCTCATCAAAAACTCCAAGATATTTAATACATTAGATGACAGCACACAGCTATGTTTTTTGAAGACTCTCTACCGATGAATACGTATTTTGACCCCCTAGTGACAGGGCCTAGTTGACAGAAGAAAAACGTACAAAAATCTCTGTCCGAAGCCAATGTAACAGTATAAATATTCCGAGATTTCTGCTCAAAGTTACAAACGCGCGAAATGCTAGTCCAGTGACAGCCATGTTCGGCGGGAAACAAGGGGGGCAGAAAAGGCGGGCCTGCTCGCTAATAGATGAAAAAATGAGGCCACGAGGGTGTGTCTCTGACGTATGACCAAAACTCTTTATCAGAAGCGGCAATTGAAAAAGGTAAAAAAAAAAAAAAAGTTATTGGGCGCGAAAAAGCCAGGAATCCTGGGATGCCGAATGATAATTAAATAGAAATAAAAATGGTATTACAAAAATGTTCCAAAGAATAAAATTCAATGCCTCAAAAGAAGAAATTAGGCAGGTGCGTTTTAGAGGCAGTGTTGCAATTTAATAGAATAAGGTTTTAATAAATACGTGTATCTTTTAACAGATTAAGATTTGTAGAATGATAAATAAAAGAATATTTTGATTAAGTTATGGAATAAAATATAAAATAGATTTAAGAGATATTTTTAAAAGAGAGGAAAAATTTAGACTTGTAAGAATTTGGAATAATTTAACTAAGGAAAAATGGCGAAAAATTTTTATTATTACATATATATATATATTTATATTTAATATTTTCAATGTGATTTAAATCTAATGGTTTTGTCTGGTAATATTTTGGGTTTCTTTCATCTGTAGATGTCTCAAAATAACCGTTACTTTGATCATGGTTTTTTGCTTTGTCATTCTCTTGGTTCAATGTTGGTTGGAGCAAATTTTTGAACTGTGATGTATGGATTAATTTGTTCGTAAGTAATTTTTATTATCTATACTGTACGAGTTTTTTATTTTCCTCTCCGTTCGTTTACTTCAATTAATGCAATATTTCTGGCTGATGTATACTGATCTTAGCATATTTGCCAGTATATTTTATGAAATATTGCATTATTTTTTAGACATGTGAAGGGTTTCTGCCAGACTGAAGTTTAAGCTCTCACATGTATTTTTGTCATTTCGAATTCCATTTTATTTTCATTTGATATCTAAATTCCAATTTTCTTACATTATATGGCATATTACATCATTATTATATATATATTTATTTCTAAATTTTCTTTCAAACTTTCAGTATTTTTGGCTGCGTGCCATCACTGAAATGGCGCATTGGTAATCTGATGTTTGCACTTGTTAATTTTTTGTATAAATTTAATTGTATTATGTATACACTTTATGATTACCTATCTGTAAATAGGAGATTAGATTAGATTTGATTCAAGAACTTGTTTAATTTATTTTGAAATTCAAAGGTATTACAATTATATATATATGTGTGTGTGTGTGAGAGTGTATATATAGATATATATTGGCTTTTATTCCTTAAATGTTGCTCATAGACATATATTATGAATTAAAAAGTTACGTAAAAAAAGGTACATAATTTTATGAAATCGATTAGAATTTCCAGAGGATTAAATCTAAATAAATACAAAATTATAAGTTTTCATACGTGCCCCTACAAAAAATTTCCCAGTGAGTAAAATGTGCCTCATACACTAATAAGGTCATGTAAAAAATTTCGTCATTTTATCATTCAAAGTCGCAGAGATATGTTTAAACAAAGTTGGTGAGGGGTTAACCATATATTAAAATATAAATGTTTACAGCAAGAGTGCAGATGACGCGACGCAGAAATGCATCATAAGCATATAAAATATGGCTCCTATTTTTTAGTTTTATTTACAAATTTACAAAACTTGAAAAAATACCATAAATTTTACATGCTGAAATACAGAATAAAACTTGTAAATAGCACAGTCAATGAACATTAAAACACCTTATAAATGTTTGTATATGCAAATATCTGCCTCTGATCGGGGTGTCACATGATCGCAACAGACGCCTCATTACATGAGAAAGTTGTTTGTGCTCTGCCATTGGTCAATAGCATTGCTTATGTAAGCGTGCAGCGCACAGTCGGGCAGTGTGTGGAATCTTAAGTATTTATTATTTATTTTCTTAAGTCGTTCTGCTACATTTTGAGTGTGTAATTGGCCTGTACAGACAGTATGTCGTAGTACAGGAAGTTATTAGTTACAGTTATTATTTCTACATAGTTTAGATACTTTTGTACCAAAAAATAACACCATTCTTATTTATTCATGCAATCCTTGTTTTCTTTCGTAATTTGTGGACGACCCCTGAAACCCGTGCATCCGACATGATTTTTCAATTTTTCGAACTCATATCCAGGCATCAAAAACTAGTTTAAGTCATAATTTATGTATTTTCATATCGCTGCGACTTTTTATGATAAAATGCGGAAATTTTTGTTTATGACCTTATTAGTGTTAGGGACACATTTTTCTCAATGGGAAATTTTTTGTAAGTGGCCGTCTAAAAATTTAACTTTGTATTTCTTCAAATTTAATCCCAAGGAAACTTTAAGGAATAAATGCCGAGGTCAATGTTTTTGGGATACCCGATATATATATATATATATATATATATATATATATACCAAGTGCGCCATAAGTTCGTTAAAACTTTAAGAAATCGTTATAAAGAAACAAATGATACTAAAAAAATGCGGTTTGCAGGAATAGGATTAGAGGGAGTTAGCATTTTTCAATAACAAAAAAACTTGTGGTTAAAAAAATTACCGATAGATGGCGCTGTCATGCATATTATGAAGCATATTCATTGATCAGGCTGACAATAAAACACTTCACACAGTTTATCCAATCGATACCAGCAATATGCTGTCCTTACTAGATCAAGCGTTTTTTGTTAAACTCTTTTACATGAACGGAGAATCAGCAACCGGTGCATTGAGAAAACTCAAGACGAGAGTAGAGCGCGTTTGAAGTGCTGTTATACTGAAGCTTGTCAGACGCTTCGATGCCAGAACCATCTGTCGGTAATTTTTTGAACCACAACTTTTTATATTATAAAAAAAACGATCTCCCTCAAATTTCATTCCTGAAAACCGCATTTTTAGCATAATTTATTCATCATTATTATTTTTTAAATGTTAATGGCGCACTCGATATATATGTGTATGTGTATGTAAGAGAGAGAGAGAGAGGGGGGGGGGAGAGAGAGGGGGGGGAGGGAGAGAGAGAGAGAGAGAGAGAGGATGAGAAATTGTTACGAAAAACCCTATTTAATATTAAATCTAATTAATGTTCTCTTTTTTTTGCTAGATTGTTAACTGCCAAGCCTTTCGATTTTTGAAAACTACCACTTTTGAAAAAAAAATTGTTTTATTGAATGACAGGAAATTGAGAATAAATTAGACTAAGATTACTATTTGGAATGTGTGGTACTGAAAAAGAGGTAGATTTGGTAAATACGGATTTGTTTTTAATTCACCTATTAACTCATCAATTAATAATTTTAAATATTTTTTAATAATTATATAATTTTCGCAGGGTAATTTTGTTTTATCTTACTTTCTTTTATAGCACTTAATTCCAGTATTTCTTGATAAAATTCATCTATTAACTGTCTCTTTTACCTACCTGTATCTTTCTCGCATGGTTTACAAGCTGCAATTTATACAAAAAGCATTGCAATTTATGAAAGGCAATTTAGTACAATATTATGTGATGTAATTTTCTTCCTTTATAAAGTATCTAGACGTATTTAGAGTATTAATAACTGTGATTGAAAGTACTTATCCTGTAATGGCAATTTGGGGGAAATTATAACTAAACAGTCATTTTTATAAAGTAAGTGAAATGCTATAGTTCATCGCCGACAGATTCCTGAATTTTCAAGATATTTAACTGGCCTTTTTATTTAAGTCGCGCTGTGTAGTTGACTACGGAATTGTGAAAGAAATATTGTGTTTTCATTTGCACATGCGCAGTTAAAACTTATTTTATACAACTGCACGTATTTATAAAATATTCATTATATTCAGTATCTAATTGCTGTATAATGATTCCCAGCTATATTGACAATTCTTCCACTTTAGTGAAAGGAATCCGGATTCAATATTTTAGCCCAATATAGTAAATTTTGTCCTGTTTTCTATAAAGTGTATTCGGAATTCGTACAATTCTTGCAAAACTTCAGAGTTGCAAAATGAATAATATTCTACCCCCTACCTTCTTTTTCTTCTGTCAGCCATACACCAAGAGTAATTGGAATCACCCAACAAACCTGGTTGCAAAAGTAAACTTTCCCTAGTTACCGGATGATGAAGCGGAGATTTTGAAAGTGAGCTGTTGGTTAAAAACAGTTTGTATTTTATCCCTTATGATGGCTACGAGCAGGGAAGACCGAGCTATGTTCGGTAAAAATTAGCTTTGAGTTCAAATATCATGACCCATGACCCACTAATAAAAATTTTTTGAACATGTGACGAATCCCAATTGTCTTCTCGTGCCCGAAACCGGTAGGATATAAAATTTAGTCAAAATAGTCTGATCCGTTTTTAGATAAAATTAGATTGACCCACAGTGACCCAAACATGACCCACTAATCGGATTTTCTCGAGCATGTGACCTAGCCCAATGATTTTCTCGTGTCCAAAAACAGTAGGTTACAAAATTTAGTTCAAATCGTCTGAGCCTTTTTTAGATGAAATTAACTTGTCTTGCCTTGACCCAAAAATGACCCACTAATCGAAAGTTCTCGAACATGTGGCCCAGCCCAATAGTCTTCGCGTGTCAGAAAATGGTAGGATACAAAATTTTGTCAAAATCGTTTGAACCGTTTTTTAGATACAATTAACTTGACCCTGATCGTCATGAACCCAAATCGTCTGATCCGTTTTTAGATAAAATTAACTTGACCTGCCATGACCCAAAATGACCGACTAATCAAATTTTCTCGAATATGTGACCTAGCCCAATAGTTTTCTGGTGCCCCAAAACGGTAGGATACAAAATTTTGTCAAAATCGTTAGAGCCGTTTTCAAGATAAAATTTTCATATATATGCATATATATATATAACTACACACAAGATTTCTTGTATTAGAATATATGATGTGAAAAGCTGAAAGTGCTTGGAATAATTGATATTGATTAATATTAATGTAGTTTTTTTTTTTTTGTTTTTTTTTTTTACTATTTTATCATCTTTTAAGTAAAAAAAAAAGCATTATGCATAATTTTAACTTTTGATTTTTTAAGATAAATTGTACCATTCTACTGATTTATTTGCTTACAGAGTAGTTTATATGATGACAAACAACTATATCAAAAATCATATTTTATTAGTAATGTTTATAACGCTCTAGGGTACACCATCTAATAAAAAAAGGGGGGGTTAAAAGTTGATGAGGTGGAGTAAAAAAATGAAAGCCATTTCATTTCTAGAAATAGAAGTTTTATCAAATATCACATAACTTTACTAATAAACATTACTATAAATATCAAAATAACTTTACTAATAAAACATCTTTGTAATAGTTGTTAGACAGGAATTTAACTAATCTATATATCTGAAATTTTCTTTTTCTTTTTTTTTTTCAAGCAAAATGCATGTAAGCTCTTAACCAGTCATTTCAGGAATAAAAAAATGTTCTTTTCGTCTGTATTGATTACAGAAGGTAACAAATGATAGAATAAGTGAACTCTTGCTGTATCAGGGATAAATGTTCAATACACATCACGTCTCATAACTTATTGTTCTTGCGAAGCAGGTGTCACGTGTCTTTTGTTCTTCGTATCGCCTCTATTAATGATGCTTGCAAATAATCCCAAGATGTTTGTTGTTATACTTGCTGCTTTGCTTTCTATTATTGAGAGCATACAGTTTAGTAAATCCCCAAGAAAAAAAATATATATAAAAACAAAAAAAATAAGGATTAGTCAAAGAGAAAGTAAATGTGTAGAAATGGTTATTTTTTTCCTTCTTAAAATGATTCAACATTTATTTATTTTGTACATCCAATGTATACACAAAATTTAGAAAACATTACTGATAAAATATATTTTTATTTCATGAAATAGTTGTTTGACATCATATTAACTAGTCTATGTTGTTATTGTTTGATTATATTACCTCTTTAATAAATTATTTCAACCTTATATAAATGTTTTCTTTTGTTTCTATTGTTACAAAAAGGTAACAAATGATAATAATTGAACTATTGCTGTATCAAGAATAATCACGTCACACATTTTGTAGTTCGGAAGAAGATGGTATCATGAGTATTTTGTTTTTCCTATCGTTTCTAATAATAATGCTCGCCAAAAAAAATCCTAAGATGTTCCTTTTTAT
Source organism: Maratus michaelseni (assembly GCA_963931845.1). Taxonomy (NCBI): domain Eukaryota; kingdom Metazoa; phylum Arthropoda; class Arachnida; order Araneae; family Salticidae; genus Maratus; species Maratus michaelseni. The sequence goes on along the minus strand of OZ007589.1, from coordinate 294,215,190 downwards.
AACCTGCTGATTTGCATTTCATTATTAAACGAATACACTTTAATAAATCCTCATAAAAAATTAAGAAACATATCTAAAATATAAAGATAATTTATAGAGCAGTAAATGTTTAGATATATTGTATTTTTTTCTATAAATGTTTCAAACTGATATCTTCTGTAATTCAAATGTAAACACACAGAAAATTTTACAGCAAAACAACTTTTAAATAGTAGTTGGACATTATATTACCTAATCTGTATTTTTATTATTTTCTTTTCTTTTCAGGCAAAAAACATTTAAGCTTCATAAACAGCTATGTCAATGTTTTTTTGTCTAACTTGATTATAAAAAGGTAACAAATGCCCTTGAAAAAAAAACTGTTGATTGTACAGAAAAAAAAACTGCCAGCCAGGATACCAGTATAAAACTGTTTATTTTACGGAAATAATCTGTATTTATTACGAACTTTCTGTTATTTTAACAGACTCTATCCGTAATTTCGTAATAAATACAGATTATTTCCGTAAAATAAACAGTTTTATACTGGCGTCCTGGCTGGCAGTTTTTCTTTAAAATCAATATTTTTTGCTTCACAGTGTGATAATATCAGTGAACTCTTGCTGTATCAGGAATAATCACGTCTCATATCTTACTGTTCATACGAAGCTGGTGTAATGTGCATTCAATATTTTCTTCGCTTCGATTAACGGTCCAACTTGCAAATAATCCATGGTCCCGTTGTTATAACTTGCTGTTTTGTTTTATGTTCTTAATAGTATGCAGTTTAGAAAATCCCCAGAAAAAAAAAGAACATATTTAAAGCATTTTGCAAAACGTTTCAACGATGATTTCTTCTGTTATTCCAATATAAACACAAAATCTAGAAAACCTTACCAATACAACAGCTTTGTAATAGTTGTTTGACATCAGATTAACTAAGTTATTTCTATTATTTTCATATGTTTTCAAGCACACTCTAAAAACGACATTTTCTAAACTGAGAAAATATACTCAAATCTGAGTATGTCACATAGTCAAAATGGCTCCGAATCAAAATTACTCAAGTTTGAAACGTGTATATACACATGTCTGAAAACATGCACACACTCAAGAATGAAACATCATGTGCTCATATTTGAGTAGGTCCATGTTTTAAAAATGAGTATGAACTGACTTTTATGTGCTCATTTCTGAATATTTTCATAGTTCAAAAATGAGTTTGAACTGATTCTAATAATTTTTGAGTATCTTCGCGTTTCAAAAATGAGTATGAACTGACCTCTATGTGCTCAGTTTTGAGTACGTTTCAATATTCTGAGTACTTCTGGTATTTCAGAATTGAAAGCATTTGGGTAGACATATTTGAAACAAAAAGTTTCATAACAAAATAAAAACATCGATTTACTCAGATTTGAAAGTGTTATTTTCCTCAGTGAAATAAAAAATAGCTGCTAGATTATTTCATTATTTTTATGTGTTTTGAGTAATTTCAACATTATAAAAATATTCAAATATTCATTTTTCTCTGTCGTGATTACAAAAGGTAGCGAATGATAATGTCAGTGAACACTTGCTGTACCATAGATAATTATGTCTCATATCTGATAGTTTGTAAGAAGCAAGTGCCGTGTGTATTTTGTTTTTGCTTTTGCTTTTATTAATGATTATTGCAAAAAAAAAATCACAAGATGTTTGTTTTTATACTTACTCTTTTGAATTTTATTCTTAAGTGTATATTTGTAAAGAAATCCTTAGAAATAAAAAAATAATAAAAGAACAAATCTAAAGTATAACGTTATATCAAGGATTATACACATACAGTGTGTGGAAATTTGGTAACTAATCGTTGTAACCACTTCAGTATGTTTTTAGAAAAGGAAAGAATTTTAAATCAAAATAATAGATTTATATAAAACAGAAGATTTGAGTGATTCAAGATCATATCCGATTTAATGAAATATTTTTTTTATATGTCTCGGAAAAGATTCGGTATTCATATTATCAAAACTGTCAACAGGTGTAAGGGAATGCATTTTAGAGAAACCTCTAATAACGCAGAAGTATGTTATGCAGAAGTAATGTTGCTCTTAGAAAATTACAGACCAATATCATTTTTGCATAATAAATTATTAAAAAAAGTCGGTGTTTTCTCTATTTAACAACTTTAACTTTAAAAAGTTAAACATTTTTAACACTTCCCAACACAGCATTTATGAATTCGTTTTATCTGTCCGTCTGTCCGTGCTCTAACTCTGATAAATATACCCAGATTACCATGAAATTTTTAAATGTTATTGATATTTACTGTAGAATTTTTCGTATGGAACAATATGTGTGTAGCGTTTATAGTTTGCTTACAGTAGGACACAAAAAAATTATGGAGAAAAATCATGTGCGGTGCACTTTATTGCTATAATGATATTTCAAACATAATAAGATTGATATGAATCGCTGAGGTGGACTATTATAGGCTTTCTCAGGTGTATAGAATAAATATCATTTATAGTTCGCTTACAGGGACACACAAAATAATTCTGTACCATTATCATGTATGGGGGAAAATAGTTTGTTCTCCATTTTAATGGTGTTGTGATACTTCAAACATAATGAAAATTAAAAGGATCACTGAGATGCACTACATATTTTCTATAGATTATGTAGTGCTTAGAATTTAACCTTCATTTACAGAGGCGCACAAAAATTAAAGAACTGCTTATGATAGATCAGTGCGGGAAGTGTGTGTTTTGTTGTGGTAAGTTTTTTTAAAACTTATCTCATTTTAAGAGCTCTGTGCGGTGTCAAAAAATTAAAGTGATCTTATACAGGGCTGCACAAAAGAATTCACACACATTACAAGATATGGATAGCAATCACTGAAAAGGGAATTTTACTGAGCCATGTGTTTCTTAAATTGCTTATTTAAATATATCTCATTTCATTTTAATAAATCATGCAATTTCTTAATAATATTCGTTTTGTGTCGGAAAATGTTTCATAATTTATACCTGATGCATGATTTTTCATTCTTGTTTCTTCAAAATTCTGTTTTGAATTACAATATTTTGTTTTTCTTAAAATACTTTAATATTAATTTTCAGCGTAAACATGCGTAGTTATTACACGGCTTCCAAATGATCTGTTTTTCAAATACCAGGTATTTTAAATAATAACTTTTTTGGTACGTTTCTACAACATTCGCAATAGGAATAAACTCTGGAGTATTTTTCTAAAAAAATTGCAAGAAAATTCTTTTTCGAAAATATTGGTATTTAAAAATGGGCCAATTGGAAGCCCTGTTATTATTGTTAGTTAAATATTAAACAAACTAAACATTATTTAGCTTTCTCAATTCCCCCCCCCCCCCCATGTCATAAACCTAAATGTTACACACAGGCAGACACTTACATTGCTACAGAAATGCTTTTAGCCTATAATTTTTTTGCGAATAAAAGTATTGAAAAGAGGGCATCTGTTCTACTTTATTCCAGTTCTTTACAAAAATAAAATAAAATAACAAACACATATCTTTGCGTTCAAAATTCTGAATATCTACGTATTTAGATTTATCGATACAAACAAGCGTCATACAAATTTTATTACATTTAAAACGCAATAAATGTCGTTCCCATTTTTTTATACATCTTTTACACCTTACCTTTATTCCCCAAAAGAACGAGAATGATAATATCTATTCTCAGTCCACCCGTTTGCACACCTTTTCTTATCTTTATGCACGATAAAGGTTATTTTATACTGCAGCTTGCTCTTTACAAGTAACACCATATACAAATAGCCGTTTTAAATTGCCCAATTTGCCCCGCTCTTCCTAGGCAAATAGCCCTCTGAGAGGAATTTCCTATCTTGAAAATGCGCGTGCTATTTATCACTGATAATAAGTGAGACTTCCCTTTCCAGGACACTTGCAATACATTTTCGAACCATCTTAGTATCTGAACTAGCTGTAGTGGTCCTATTTTTCACCTAGGAATTGCTTTTCACTACAAGAGGTTTTGAATAAAATTTAAAAATTTTCCAAGTAAAGTTTTTGAGAAATGATTTTTTTTTCTAGCAATAATTAGAGAATTGTTCCTTGCTTTATTTAATTGATGAATTTGCCTCAACTTGAATTTTATGTCTCGTTTTTTATGTATAAATACTGTAAGTTATTTGTTAGTTTATGAACATAGTTGTTTATAAATATATTTAACTTTATACCTTTAAAAGAACTATATGTCTAAAGAGACACCTCCCATCCCCCCCCCCCCCCCAAAAAAAAGAGCGTTTAAAAATACTCTAATCTTACAGTTTATATATTTTTTAATCTACAATAACGTGTAATTATCCTTTTCAAAGCTTTTGGATATTTTTAAGTTTGGTATGGGAATATAAATGTTAATAAATAGAGAATTGTTCCTTACTTTATTAAATTGATGAATTGGCTTTAATTCGAATTGTGTATCTCGTTTTCTATGTATAAATACTGTAAGTTATTTGTTAGTTTATGAACATAGTTGTTCATAATTATATTTAACTTTATATCTTTAAAAGAACTATATGTCTAAAAGGACACCCCTCCCCCCCAAAATAAATAAATAAATAAATAAAAAGAGCGTTCAAAAATACTCTAATGTTACAGTTTATATATTTTTTAATCTACAATAACGTGTAATTATCCTTTTCAAAGCTTTTGGATATTTTTTCGTTTGGTATTATGATATAAATGTTAATAATTAGAGAATTGGCCCTTACTTTATTTAATTGATGAATTCGTCTTAACTCGAAATGTATATCTCGTTTTTTATGTATAAATACTGTAAGTTATTTGTTAGCTTATGAACATTATTGTTCCTAAATATATTTAACTTTATATCTTTAAATGAATTATATGTTTAAAAAGATCTCCCCCCCCCCCAAAAAAAAAAAAGAGCGTTAAAAAATACTCTAACCTTACAGTTTATATATTTTTTAATCTGCAATAACGTGTAATTATCATTTTTAAAGCTTTTGGATATTTTGAAGTTTGGTATGATAATATAAATGTTATAAAAGATGAGGTTTATTTGTGAAAAGTAATAAATGAGGTCAACATTCAAAAGAACGATTCGCATACTAAAGTAGAAATTCCCTTTATAGGACAATTGGAATATATTTTACATCTGCTATCTGAATTAGCACTAGTGGTCGTATTTTTTACCTAAAACATACTTTTCTGTACAAGAAGTTTTGAATTTAAAGTAAAATCTTTCAGAAATGTTTTTTAGCAATAATTAGATAATTGTTTCTTACTTTTCTTATGTTATGGATTTGCTATAACTCGATTTGTATAGCTCAGTTTATATGTATTATTATCGCAAGTTATTTATTTGTTTATAAACATAGTTGTTCATAAGTAAATTTAACTTTTTATGTTTAAAAAGACCCTCTAAAGAGCGACCACCCTGATCGTACAATTTATATATTTTTTAATATATTCATTGACGTATAATTATCATTTGTAAAGCTTTTTATATTTTGAAGTAGATATGATAACGTTATAAAATATAAGTTTTATTTTTTAAAAGTAATAAATGAGGTCAATATTCAAAAGAACCACGCGCATACTAAAGTAGAAATTCCTTTTATAGGACAATTGGAATATATTTTACATCTGCTATCTGAATTAGCACTAGTGGTCGTATTTTATACCTAAAACTTACTTTTCTCTACAAGAAGTTTTGAATTTAAAGTAAAATCTTTGAGAAAGGTTTTTTAACAATAATTAGAGAATTGTTTCTAACTTTACTTATTTTTTGGCATTTGCTATATCTCGATTTGCATAGCTCAATTTATATGTATTATTATCGTAAGTTATTTATGTTTTTATAAACATATTTGTTCATAAGTATATTTAACTTTCTATGTTTAAAAAGACCCTCCAAAGAGCGACCATTGTAATCTTACAATTTATACATTTTTTAATATATTCAATAAAGTATAATTATCATTTGTAAAGCTTTTTATATTTTGAAGTAGGTATGATAACGTTATAAAATATAAGTTTTATGTGTAAAAAGTAATAAATGTGGTCAACATTCAAAATGACTACGCTCATACTAACATAGAAATTCCCTTTTTAGGACTCTTTCAATTTATTTTACATCTAGTAGCTGAATTAGCTGTCGTTGTCGTATTATGCATCTAGGAATTGTTTTTCACTACAAGAGATTTTGAATAGAATTTAAAACTTTAAAAGTAAAAGCTGATTTTTAGAAATATTCACTAAAAAAATCGTGTCTCAAAAATGAGTAAAAACTACACAATTTTAAATACGTCACATACTCAAAATAGCTCCGATCCAAATGTTCTCAAAATTGAGAAATACATGTACTCATTTTTGATTTCATGGATGTATTCAAATATGAACTGTGATGCACTCATTTTTGATCCCATTGATGTATTCAAATATGAATCATGTATGCTCTCTGTTAAATATTCAATACATTTGTTTCTTATTTTATGTAATCATCAGAACCTTCTGTAAATATAAATTAATGTAAATATTAAAATATGCACAGTATTTTAAAATATCTTAAAAGTGATTGAAAACAATGCTCATAAAAATATGAAGTAAAACAAAATGGCATATCAGTAACACGTGCGAAACCTAAATTTAGGTAAAAATATGGGCTAAAAGACATTTAACAAAACACTTTCTAAACTAAAATAAGTGAAATGGAAAAAATATTTTGCTTGTCAAGGGGGCTCTGCCTCGAACCCCCCTCCCCCCTCGCCATTTATACAGATTAAAGTACAAATGTAGTAACATTTATTTCCCGCTCAAAATTGTTAACAAGAAATATTTAATTGATTATTCATTTAGGAAAAAATAGAAAAAATATTATCAAGATACCCAAATCAAATGTTTTCATGGCAAGAGCAATGTTTTCAAGAACTTTTAAATTATTTTAAAATACTGTGGATAATTTAATATTTATATTTATTTGATATTTACAGAAGGTACAGTTGATTACATAAAATAAGAAAAAAAATGTATTGAATATTTAACCAGAGAGCACTTAATTTTAAAGTTACCGGCAAAATTTTGAAAATCCCATTGTTCAAATTTTCTTTTCACAGACAAATTCATGTCATTCAGCACACAGATCGGACCGACCGCGTATGAACAATCAAAGCACTCATAAGATGTGCAATGTAATCTTATTTATGTGCAATTACATTGCACATAAATAAGTTGCACATAATTATTATTATGTGCAATTTATAATGCGCAATGTAATCTTACGCATTATAAAAATGCTCTATATATAGTTCCTTCCGAGGAATAAAAATATATTTTTATTTCCTGATTGTCAGGGTATATTTCATTGTTTTCTTATTTACATCATAACTTCATTTTATGCCACCATGAATTAAATAACCCTTTTTCAAAGTAGAAAATTATCGCTTCATTTTAGTTTGATAACATGTGATGTTTTAAAATTGAGAAGGAATACGTTCATTTTGTATTCAAACATACTCAATTCGATATGAGTAAATCGATTTACTCATTTTTGAGTACTTCATTTTTTTCAGTGTTTCTTTAGTTTTGATTAGAAAATTTTTTCAACCTATTTATTTTAGAAATTTGCTGTAACAATTCGTATAATTATTGTATGTTGTTAATTTGTTTACGAACATTCTTGTTCATATGTAACTTTAATTGTCTGAGTGCAACGAAGACTCATACACAGCGCAGTATTACTTTGCCCATATAGCTACGATGGATATTAAAACCTTTCGTCAAGCATAACTCAAAAAATATTTAACGGATTTCGTTCAAATTTTTACAGCAGGTACCTATAAAGGTGACAACGACGTCTATTTATTACCAAGAATAAATGTCAAACCGTTTGGAAATTATATTAAAAAAATAGATAAAAAAGCACAATTAAAGTACATACGTCACGAAAATTTTGTGCGTACGTCATTTTCACCGGCGGGAGATTTTCGTAGACAATTGGAATTGAAAAGTTCATGGAGTACATGGAGCAAAAAAATATGCACGCACTAATATTCAGCACAATAAAATATATTTCAATTTAGAAGAAATCGAAAATTAATCTGGATTTTTTTCTGTTTGAAAGAAAAACCCCGCAATAACTTAGTAGACTTGGTATTAGAGATTTGGCGCAAATCTCAGCAATAGCAGATTTTTTTATTTCGCGTGTGTAAATTGAAAAAAAAATTCTTTGGTGTTTAAATAAAATGTTTCGATTTATGGCATTATTTCTTTTTTTTTCTCTTTTTAGCATTTTAAATTGGATTAATAAAAGGCATGTATTTTAAATTAAATGAGTGAAAGGTTTATATTTAAATGAATTCAATATGAAAATGTTACAGGAACAATATTTGGCAATTTATCAACTGCGCCAGGATAACATAAAAGTACCAATATATCAAACGGTATGTAGTATGTGAAATGAAACAATTATATTATAATCACCCATCGTACAAGAAAAAAAACTAATATTCTGCATTCAGAGGGAAAAATCCATCTCCTGTGCCGTAAGATTTGGCGAGTTCTTTTTTGGTGATAAGTTTTTCGATGTGATTGTTGGGATCTGCAGGATTTGGCTTAATTTTTCTAAATCTTATTTTTTTGCAGATGTAGTATTATGTAAATATATTTTTTTGCAGATATTTTTCTATTTTGTATATTTGGCATTCTATTTTGTATATTTTCTATTTGGCATTTGGAAAAGAGATTTTTACCTTTTTATCTGTGCCTTCGGAAATATTAAAAAATAAAAAAAATATTTACATATATCAAGCGTATAATGTTATGTTTTGCATTTTTATACGGACCACTTCTCCATTTTTAGATTTTAAATGCTATTTACTATTTACTAGCCGTTTATTAATTGTTTACAATTTACCCCCTGACAATAACAATTATTTATCAAAAAAATGCCTCTTAGGTTTGTTAAATAAGTTTGTTTATGTATTTTAATTACTTATTAAAATATCGAATATGGCGATAAAATTTTATTTTAGCATCGTGCTTAAATTTTTAAGATGGTGCAAAAACATGCTTTAATAAACGTACGTTTGTAAATATTCGAAAAACATGTTTTACCGCTCTCTTGAAAAATTTTGTAAGATGCTAAAACTACCTTTTGGCACCATTTTAAATTATTTTCGCCAACCGACATAGGATACGAAACTTTTCCCCATTCAGATACACAGGCAAGGCTGGTCTCAAACAAGAGTAAAGCTAGCAACAATATTGTTTTAACTCTATAAGAGTTACAATAATGATATTAAATGCTCCGGTTGGCTTTGGGCCCAATTACGAAAGTTTCTCCTAAAAAAACTGTAGAAGAAGACTTTTAGATTTGTTTCAAATGAAGCTCGGTCTACAAGGTATTAGTTAATAATACAAACAACAATAATGGCATGGAGGCAAAAGTTTTAATTTAAATGTATATATTTGAAACCCTTCCCCCCTACCCCCCCCCCAAAAAAAAAAAAAAAGTTACAGTAATGAATTTAAAATGGCGTTAAGCCACGCTTTCTGACATAAGCAATTGGCTGCAAACGCGATAACGAAACTTTCACTTAATTTAATAACATGTAGTTAATATAGCCCTCAGGGTACTTTTCAGTTATACAGACCTTATGGGTTTTTTTTTAAAAGCTTGAGACAATTCAGGTTTAAGAAGTTGAGATTTACTGTCAAATGATATAAACAACTATGAACACAAAACTGATGAATTATTATTCAGGTTTATGTATGTATTTTAAAAAAATTGCATCTGATTACACTTATTAGATAAATTACTTCTGTTTGCATTTAATAACTGATAAACGGCTTCTGTATATTAAATGAAATGTTTAAGTATTGGGAAGAGGTGGCGAGAGGTAGAAAGACGGGTAAACAAACAGTTGGACAGACAGGTAAGGAGACGAGTAGCGACATAGGTAGGCTGACGGGTAGCGAAACGAATAGACAGACGGCTAGAGAGAAAGGTAAAAAGAGGGTTGACAGAGGGGTAGCGAGATGGGTCACGAGACGTGTAGCGACACCGGTAGACAGGAATGTAGCGAGAAAGGTTGCGAGACGCGTAGCGTGATAGATAAAGAGACGAGTACAGAGATGAGTACAGAGACGAGTTGACTGACGGGTAATGAGATTGGTAGCGAGTCGGGTAAAAAAACAGACGGATAGTGAGACGGGTATACAGACGAGTAGAGAGACAGTAGATGGGTACGGAGATGGGTAAGAAGATGGGTAGAGAGGCGTATAGCCAGATGGGTAGAGAGACAGATAGACAAGTTGTGAGACAGACACACAAATGGATAGCGAAGTGGACACGGCTAGACATACAAGTAGTTAGACGGATAGACAGACGGTTCGAGAAATATATTGGCGGGTAGAGAGACCGGTAGAGAAATATAGAGACAGGTAGCGAGACGTGTAGAGAGATAGACAATCGGTTAGAGAGACGGGCAGGGATACAGACAGATACGGATAGGGAAACAGGCAGATTGTGGAGAGACAGACAGACAGGCAAAAGAAAAGTCTGCGGATTGGGGCAGTAAAGGCGCAGTAAAGGCGCAGGGGGCAGAGACCCCTAATCAAGAAGTATCTGTTAAGCTTAACTTTGAAATATATATAATTTTTCAATTTTGCCGATATGGAGATTTAATGTAAAAGTTATTTTACTGAAGTCATCGAAAGATATTTTGTATACTTTAATAGTAATTTAGGTTATAGTTTTGCAATCTGGTTTGTAGCAAAGCATGCTATCAATGTGATTTGAAGTGTAAGATTTTCTATAAACAGTTATACAAATAATAGATATATAATCAAGGAAGACAAATTTTAAATTCACACACAGAAAAAGGTGCAACAATGAAATTACATTTGCGTTAAGCCATGCTTGATAGAATAATCTATTGGCTGCAAATCCAATTACGTAACTTTAAAAAGCTTGGCGTTTTAAAAGATCCGGCGTTTTTTTTTTTTTTTTTTTTTTTTTTTTCAAGTTTTGCGCAATACGCGCTTAAGAAAATGAGATTCTTTGCCACATGTTAAAAAAAAATATGACAACACATCTGATGAACGGTACTTCTTTTCTATTTTTTTAACAGTGTATATGAATTTATATATGATATTTTGTAATTCTATCATTTAATTTGCTCTTTTTCATTATATTGTAATTGTTAACCCTATGTTCTCAGTAATATCACTCAGACTAATCCCTTTGAGGGTTGGGTTGAGTTGGGTTGATTATTGACGGCCAATTATCTACACTTGGGATATAGGCCCGGGGGGAGTGCCCTTCGTGGGGGTCTTTCTCAGGGAACCTAATCCGTATTTACGCATGGAGAAATCCACGGCTCGAAGAAAACCACGAAAACTCCGAACGATTAGGCCGACGGGCGCGATTGGGATCGAACCCAGCACCTCCCGTCTACCAGCTTCGAGAGCAGAACCTCTCGGCCACTGGTGGGGCCAATCCCTTTGAAGGAAGTCCTAGTATAAATATTGTATGTTTAAAATTAAAAGATATTTTAGAAAGAGAGTATTTTAGAAAGCTAAGAAAAATTTCATTAAGAGAAACCGCTCAAAATTTCGTTATCTACAGCAGTTTTCTTGTTTATTCTGATAATTTCAGTGATTTTAAGCGCTTATTTCAATTACATGTCTGTTAAATTTGTGTTTTATTTATACTATTTTATTTATTGCTTAAAGAAGTTTTAATTTCATTATTTAATATTAGCTGGAAACAAATGCTGAACTTTTTATATTGTTTAAAGTGCAAACGGATTAATATTTTGTAATTGTCTGTAAGCGCTAGAGATGAATATAAAAATAAAATCATGCTTGAAATTTAATTTATATGCTATTATAAATCAGTAAATTGCGATACAGTTTTCAAACAAATTGCATTTGAAAGTAGATTTTTTTTTCTTATATAACGGTGTAAAAATTGAAAATGATCGATGTTTCGATATTTAAAAAATTGCAGTAGAAAAAATCGCAAAACTGAAATTATCATCGTCAACTGTTGTCGTTTGCAAAATGACGGTAGCGTTACGCACGAACACGTTTGTCCTTTATAATATAGATAAATAATACAAAAACTCTACAAACAGAAAATTGGTTTTTCTCTCCCCTACGTTTTCTAGATATTTGTCACCAGTATTAAATAGTGAATTTATCTAAATTTTGCAAAGAAATGTGATAGGAATATACGCTATTAATGGAACTTGTAAATCTTTGATTATTTATATGCATTTATAGAAAATATAGCCAAAATAACCAAATGCATAAAACGCGTAAAAAATTCTATAAAAGCAGGAAGTTAATCATAGTAAATAAAATGACACTATATAAGATGGAAACAACTGCACTTTGTGCTTAACTGAATCTTAAAATGCATTGCATTTTGGGTGTATTATTACAAAGCGGTAAACCCGAAACAGTTCTATGAATCTCCGTTAATGTAATATATAGACAAGGTGTATCAAAACTTCAATGAGAAAAAAAAAACATTAGGCGAGCACAAAACATTATACTGCTTGACAGGGTCTTAATTAGAACGTGGTATATGACATTTTTTGTTTGTGGAAAGAAACCAATTTTCTTTACAATATACACTGAATGACTGCTAGTTTTCATTATGTTTCGATTCCAGGTTTTATTCCCTAACATTATTTTTAAAACATTCAGCAATCCTGTACTAAATTTGTCGCGTAAATGCGTACTTTTCCACAATCACGAAGCACCCTCTAGCGTTTGGTTGCTTAGTTACAACCACGCAACTTGTGTCCATCTCCACATAGGTAATGGCTTAAGTGTGTTGTACCATGAGCTTTCATACACACCCTGTACACACATACGCACACACACAAATACACACACACACATATATATATATAATACATATATATATATATATATGATTCATAGTTCAGCAATCCTGTTCTGTGCATTAATTAAATATTGCATTAAAATAATAAAATTTCAAATTAAATAACATATAAAAAGTATATGAAATTTATTACATCTGTTTTATTTTGATGGTCATACAATCTTATGATCAATTAAATATATAGCTTTCTAATATTCACATATAATTAAATTTTATTATCGAAATAATGAAGTCATTAGATAAAATTATATATGCAATATTCATTTAAATAATGTCATAATAAATTCATTTATCCGATTAAACATTAAAGTATGATAAATGTAACCTGGACATTTTTTCTGGTTTTTAGATTTTTTTTAAGATTTAGAATAAAATATTTCCAATTTCAGGCCGTGATTATTTTTATTAGTACTATCAGAATGGATTGATATTTGATGAATTCTTATCAATAAAACTTATAGCTTAATGAAAGATATTCCTTTAGTTTTATTTTTCTTTACTTTTCTATTTGTGCTTAAAATAATTTTAATTTTACTTAAGTATTATGTTTAAGAAAATAAATATGTAATTAGTATAACAACTACAAATATGCGAGTCAGTTAAATATAAATCATTTGAAATTCTGATATAATTAAACTTTATTACTCTGAAATCTATAATTTAGAAAACAGATGCAATCGTACATCCAATATTCATTTTATTAATGTCACAATAAATTCAATCACTCCATTAAAGAATGATAAACACAATAATATAATGACATTTTATCTTATTAAGCCACTTTTTAAGATTTAAAATTAGAATAAGATATTTAAAAATTGAGTTCATGGTAATTTTTATTAATATTATCAGCTGGGTTGGTATCACTTCTTACACATGAAACATTTAACTTAATGAAAGACGTGTATTTTATTTACTTATTTATTTATTTATTTTTTCTTATTTATAATGAAAATAAATTAAGTTGCATTACCTACGTTTAGTTATAAAATATTTCATTAATATTATTCTTGTTAATAAAACATCTCATTTATAGGAAAATGTGTCTGTTGTTATTTTTGCTTTAAATTTCTATTTATAATGAAAATAATTTAAGTTATATTAGATATTCTTTTTTTTAAATATTATGTTATGAACGTAACAATTGGAAATATCCAATTTAAATAAATATAAATCTTCTTAATAGTCTTATATAATTTAACTTTCTTATCTAGATTCAAAAGTCTATAAATTAGAAAACAGATAAAATCTCATATGCTATATTCATTTTATTAATATCTTAATAAATTCAATTACTCCATCAAAGTATGATAAATGTAATCTGATAATGCGCACTTTGTCTGGTTTAAAAAGAATAAAAACGTTTAGAATGAAACATTTCCAATTTCAGCCTGTGATTATTTCTGCTATCAGATGAATCAATATTTGATGAATTCTTATTAGATAAACATCTAACTTAATGAAGAATAATTGTCTTTATTTTGATATTTATGTTTTGTTAAATAGTTAAAATCACATTATAAATTTTTTTATTATTATGTAATAAATATAACAATTGGAAATATGTGACTCGTTTAAATATAGATCCTCTTAATATTCTCATATAAATAAAATTTAATATCTAAATTCTGAAATATATAATTTATAATAAGACAAAATTTCGTATGCTATATTATTTTCATTAATGTCATAATAAATTAAATTATTCGATTAAAATATGAGAAATGCAATCTGATAATATAGTTATTTGATCTGATTAAGATATTTGAAGCTTTAACATAAGAAATCTCAAATTGCAGTGCATGATTATTTTTGATTATTTTTATCTGTAAAGCGGAATTGATATTTAAACTACATTTTAAATGAATAAACATCTAATTTAAGATTTTTTTTTTTTTTTGCGTAATTTTCTATTTATGATTTTAAAAAAATTAATTCAAACTGTGTAGTCTTTTTTAAAATACTATCTAATGTAACAAAGATAGAAGTTTGTGTCTCTCTCTCTCTCTCTCTCTCTCTGTGTGTGTGTGTGTGTCTGTGTCTGTGTCTGTCTGTCGACTGTGAGACACTCAGAACTCCAAATTTTTTTAATTGGGTTGTGTATGTAGTTTTGCACCTCGAAACCTGAATTTGAAATTTGTGAATAGATTTTTTATGCGAGTTTCAGCGTTTTTTTTACAATGCGAGGCGATTTTTCTACATTAATAAAAAGAATATGGCTTCATTTTTTATCTCCATATAGTAAATTTTATTCTCTATAAATTGTTTAAATTTTCATAAAAATGGGTCCATAATTAACCGAGATATTAATTAAAAAATCATTAAAAATCTCCCGAAAATGCAATGTTTTCATCTCAAAATCGGAAAAGAAATAAAACACCTGCCGATGGGTTGACTTCGTCTTTCATTAAATTCTATTTCCGGGGTCTATCTAGCTACTTTCTGAAAATGACAGAAAATAAAGTGCAAAGGCAAACCAAAAACACTCGCCAATTTGTTTCTATTTCAAAAGTTACCAATATTTGTTAATGTTAAAGGTCATTGGTTAAATTTTTAATGTTGGGGACGGAGCTCCATAATTATAATTTAAATATCGAGTTAATGTTCAAGATATACAGATCTGGCGCCCTCTTCTTGCTTTTACTACCCGACAGGGACTGCTCAGAGTATGAACCAAGTCCGTAGAGCATAGGTGTCCCCCATCGTTCCGCTTTATTGAGGTTTTAAAAAAATACAAAATCCCTCCGGTAAACACGATAGAGTGGTGAACAATAGATAAATGAATATATGACTATAACGGAAACAATATTTGTAAAAAGGACAATAGTACAAAATAACATCACAGCCAGAGAATACTGGCGGTGGAAGGTGGAACTAAATCATTTTTGCAGCGCGTACACATCACGCCTGATATTCGGTGACATAGGCAGCGGGGATACGTGCCGTAGGTTCGTTTGAAATGGAATGTGCCTCCTGGCGGTGGAAGATGGAACTAAATAATTTTGCGGCGGTTGTGCTATACAGTGCCATAGGCAGCAGAGCGAAACTTTGAAACTACATCTGGAAGAGTTATGTTTAGAACAGAGTGATCCCCTTACGTTGGAAGGTGGAACTAAAAGATGTTTTAATCATTCGCGGTTTGTTTGGGAAAAATCGCCTATTGAAGCGGGCGTAGCCTGCTAGTGTAATTAATAAAACAACTAGAACTATGTAAAAGCTTTACATTCAAAAAAGAAATTGCATTTACATAAGATTAACATCGAATTTTTATAAACACTAAAAAGATACTTGGTGTGTATCTGTACACGGCAAAATCTGTTTGATATTTTTTTTTTCATTTTGATATGCCATAAATTTGGACTAAACATAAAAACAAAAAATATCCGTCAAATAGGCATACCAAAGTTCAGTTTGTATTCTATAACTCTTCACCTTTAGGTGATATTATCAAAGGCTCCATTTTCAAAACTCATGAATTATCTGCCACTTTTTATAAGTGTTGATTTCGGTACCGGAATCTCCGGACTTGCGCGATTGGTTATTGTAACAAATCTTTTATATTTTATTTTTTGTAACAAATATTTTATATTTGTATGTTTCAGTATGTTTTATATAATATTTTTTTTATGTACGTTAATCAATTTCTTATTTAAAAAAAAATCATTTTTTTATTATATTTTTTAATTATAAAATTTTACAAACATTTAAATTTGCTGCCAAAATGTATCACAAAATCCCAATTTTCAAACACAATACATCTTCCTTAAATGGTGTTTTAATACATATTTCAACAAGTAATATTTAACAAAACATAAACCCGATTTCAAGGAATTTTTTCTTTCAGTTTTTGTGACAATCCTGTATTGTTATTCACGTCCAGTACGAATCCGAACCGAACCAGGAAATTCTATTTGAAGTCAACGCGAAACACCAGGCACGAATCCCACAGTTCAACCGCAAATTTTAATGCAATTATGAATAAATACTCATCAAATGTAGGGCTCTGAACCGTAGAATTATGAACTTTTTAGCACTCTACATGCTAAAGATTTCAGCATGTAGAGAAGAAAAGTAATTTGGTACATTTTACCTAAACGTGAAATTGAACGTCAATGATCATAAAACAGATCATCAAATAACGATATTTTCATTATTTTTTTTACGAACGTAATTTTGAGATTCCGCAGTGTATGTTTTCTTATAAAAAAGTATACCCACACGACGAATTTTTTCTTAAACATTTTTGAGTATCCGCTTATGGAGACCTACTTGTAAGTAGCTAGAACAAAATTTCTTAAGATATGAAAAAAAAAATCTCAAAAAGGGAAATATTTATTTAGCGTTACAAGTCTTTTAAATGATTTAGAGAAATCGGTTCCATAGTAGCAGAAATTGGTCGGTCTTTGCTAGGCTATAAATTGGTTCCCGATGACGTAATATTTGTTTTATGATCGGTATTAATCTTCATTTGAATGTGTCCCTTCCTGAGTAAAATATCGGGAGCCGATCAATTTAGGATTTTTCATGAATTTTCCAAACGATTTTTAGGCGAAATGTTGGAAATGCAGACATTGGTCAACGTACAAATACGACGAAACATGAAAGATTTTGATGGAATTGAGTTTGTCAAAAAACATTTCCCTGGTACAAACATAAAAGATAACAGAACATGTTTATTCAAGGAATTTTAAAAGCTGCGACTGCAAATCAAGCACAATCTGATGATCTGATGCTACCAGAGTTTCCGTTTTTCATACAATATTCATTTTTTAAATTGCATTCCATACCACAGTATCTTCTTTGATGTTTAAGTTTTATCTCAATGTTAGGTACAGGCGATCCTAATAAATACCACTTACCAGATGAATGAAATGCAAATAGCTAATTTTAAAGATGAATGCAGTGGAAATAGCTAGCTTTAAGAATGGAATTTCAGCATAGAATCTGCAGAGGGTCGTTTTATTAAAATTTGTGGTATTATCGGTTGTTGTATAGGATTTATCTCAAAAAGTAACCACCTTCACCGCAGCAGCCGCTGTAAATGTATTTTTTGTGCATTGAGGTCTTTCTGGGCTAATATTCAGAAAACTATTGCATATAAAAACATGAAAATTAGTAGTTTTATAGAGAAATGTTTGAGAAATACACTGAAGTAAGCAGTTTTTAAATCGAAGAAATATTTTAAGAGATATTTAATATTAAATCCAATCAAAATAGTTTCCTTTAAAAAGTTTTATAAGAACAAACTATGCATATTAATTTAACCATGATTTAAAAAGGTATAGTTGACCAGCTTGCGGTGTGCAGAGTGCATTTGTTTTTGACTAATTTTTGAGGTTTTGTTTCAACTTTTATTCAAATTGTCATTATTTTGATGGAGATTTATATCATATTTCAAAAAGTCCATTATTTGAATTGTTGCCAATTTATAAAATAGCGCACATAATAATATACCCTCTCAATTAAAAAATGTATTTACACGTGACTATTAAAAGCAGAAATAAAACTTTAAAATACTAATTAAATGAATACATGTTAAAAGCAGTAAATGTAGAAAATAACGAAATAAAAATATACTTGCGCGTGAATATTAAAAGGAGAAATAATTAAATTATTACGCGTTCAAAGCATTAAATGGAGAAATTATGTCATATTTAAAATGCTCAAACAGCAATATTTCCAAACAGTTTCAACTTAAGAATATATTTAGACGACGAGAGATTAATTTATTTCGAGAAAATATTTTAACTATTATTGAAATTTTTAAAACAGCGTAAATAATAATATTTTCCTGCAATTAAAAACTATATTTTTACGTTTAATAATTACGTTTAAATTAATGAAATAACTAATAAATTGTTAAAATATCATTAAAAATACAGATAAAAGTTGAATTAAAAATCATTCGATGACATAACTAACAAGTGTAACGCATCTGATGCAAATTGAATGTGACGACACGGTCGTGCACTTTTGGCGTTAAATCCTATATTTTGGAGTTAGTTCTTTTCATTTAAAGTAGTCTACGGGATAATGGAGAAGTACCCAATTTTCTATAGCATCGTTATAAAATTCCCGGAGGCAGCGACATTGTTTACTTAATCATTTTACACAAGTTGATTTTGCAATGTTTAATTAACCTTATTTAATCAATCACGAAAACCGTTGTGAGCTGTTTCGACAGCAGTGGATTCGGCCTTAAAATACCTCAGTCAAAGTAAAATGAACGGAAACCCGATTGCAGCAGATCGCCACTAGTCGTTTAATTATAATTCAGTTTTTCTAATCGTTTTAGATTTGATCAAATCAGAGTGTTTTTAAAGTTTGAGGTGTCAGAACGGGGGATGGCGAGCGTAGATCGTAGGGGGTAGAGCCCCCTAGTATGTGTAAAATACGCAAAATTCAAAATATTTGAGACTTTTTAAATAAGCCGTTATAAAGGAAGTTTGTCTATATGGACTGATGCTACATCGAACATCTGCTGTAACTACAAACATCGATGGTGAAGTAATATTTTGTTTTTAAATAAATCAAAATTATACTTAGCAATAAATAAATTTTAATCAAAGCTCTGAGTTTCAAAAAATAAAACGAACAAACAATAATTAAAATTTTAAAAATGTGTTCTGAAAAACAAAATATTTAACCTTAACTGTTAACAAATATTCTTTTAAAGAATCATTACATCTTGTACATGTTTATTTATCAATATAATACTTTATTCTCAACTAACTACAGAACAAAATGTAATATTCAGTAAATTAATATTCATAAAGAAATTATTAGTCTTTGAAACGTAAATAAGTTTAAATAAATATTTGAAATTTTTCTGTAGAATAAACACGATACAATACCCTCGTTTAAAAAAGAAAATATGAAATGTATTTTCTTTTATTTTTTTTGATTTTTTCTACTGCGTGCTACTAAGAAAAACTTAAAACATGCTAGAATGAAACATGATTTATAAATATTGAAAAGCGAATTTTATTTTTACAAAATATAAACTTCATTCATAAATTTTGATCAAGGGATTAAAAAAAAATACTACTTCAAAGTTTTCGTAAATAAAATAAATAACTTTTTATGAAACGAAATAATATGAAATATTAAGATATTCCACTATATCGTTTTTAAAGAAAAAAAAAATAAATGAAACTTTGTAATTAAAGAACGATAAAAGAGTCATTGAACATTTTTATGTGCAATTTAAAAGGAACGTGTTTTTTTTTAAAACTTATTGTATGAATGTTTTAATAATTTTGGGTTTAAGGGGAGGCTCTATTTCTTTTTGACAAATTTTTCGATTTTTTAATATTTTGCATCCAGTAAATGTCTAGCCTAAAGCGGTTTTGAGATATTCCAATTCATTATACTATATTCTGCTTGTTGATTGTAACGTTGTTGTAAAATTTTAAACATGTTTTTATGTGTAAAATTTTAAACAAACCTCGAAACCTCGTTTTTAAATTGTGCTATCATTTTCTTGGAGAACTGTTCGACCGATTTCCTGCATTTTTTTTTAAATAAAGAAAAGCAATCATTTTTCTGTAACTTATACCACCAAAAAATTTCATTTTAATGGATTAATGATTTTCTTTTCGAGCTCGTAAAAGGATTAAAAAAAACGCGAAAAAAAGATCTTTTTTGTTCAAATGTCCTGTCGGACTCCCTCTAAGTCCATCCAACATTGAAGAATGATCCGGTATTTTTAGTATGCTGCCACCACCGATATGACTACGTTATATCGGTCACGTTATGAGAGGTATATTGAGAAAAAGACGAACTCTTTCAATTAAACTTAAACGAATAATTTATTTACACAGTCTTTACAAATAACAAGACAATATTTACACTTACAAGCTCGGATATAGCTGATCCGGTTCCACATTAAATAAAATACAGAAAATACGTTCTGTGTACTGCTAAGCTACGCGATACTTCTCTCATGCTACGTTAATTAACTCAGAGTTACCAAAGATACTCTTAATCTCACAAATGTCTTATCTCTCCACTCCAAGAGATCTATCTCCACACGTGTACCAGAGCTCACTCTCTGCTAGAACCTACACGTTTCGCCCTCACGTTAAAACTAATCTTTCTCTCCGGTCACCACCAGAGCACTCTTCGCAAACGGGGCTGGTCCCCTGTTCGCAAGGGTTTTCCCCTTGCAAGCACGTAATCCCTTTATGATGTATCTTTCATCTTAGAGAATGGGTGAAGTCTGTCTTATCTATGGACTTGCAATGACAATAGAAAAACTCCCTTCACTATACTAAACATTCTCTCCACTCATATCAGGTCACTCCCCTACTCGGATTAAGATTTCAGTTAGGAAAGGAACGTTAGTTTAAAGCTTACAGTACACAGTAGATAAGCACACACAAGGATAGTATCACATAACAATAGTTGTAAACAGCAGTTGTCAGTGAATCCTGACATGTCCATTTTGTCAAAAATCATCCTTTGAAATTAAATGTTAGTATACGCTTCAGAGAACTGAATACCTTTTCATAATTGACTTTTTTCGAGCTAGTAATAGGTTAAAAAAACGCGAAAAAAAGATCTTTTTTGTTCAAATGTCCATTTTGTCAAAAATTATCTTTTGAAACTAAGTGTTAGTAGACGCTTCAGAGAACTGAATACCCTTTCATAATTGACTTTTTTCGAGCTCGTAAAAGATTAAAAGAAACCTGCGAAAAGAAAATCTTCTTTGTTCAAATGTCTATTCTGTCAAAAATCATCTTTTGAAACTAAATGTTAGTATACGCTCCAGAGAACTGAATGCATTTTCATAATTTGGCGACCAAGTTTATTTGAGATGCTTGTGACCAGAGAAAAACAGTCGCCCGATTGGATGTTCACAGAGCGCTCTTACAGGTACTGCCCATCGCACAAGGCGTATTATTCAGTTTTTTGTACACAAAAAATCTAAATATATAAGTGAGACGTCAGTAAATATAATGCAAAAAGTCCGAAGGTAATATCACTTTCCTTTGTAACCGAAAACAAATCGTGAAAACCACGTGAATTTTAGACCAAAGACTAGAACCTCCCCATAAATTTAAAAAAGTTATATTATGTATTTATTTAAATGGAATTGTCAATAACAGAATTCATTGTTTAAATTACGAGTACACTATATCACTAATTATTATTTTTTCACAGTAAAAGTTTTTAATGATTATATTTATCGAATTTTTAAACACGATATCACACAGGAAATTATGACAGATTAAATGAAAAAAATGAAGTAAGCTGAAACTTTAGAAACTTTTTTCTGGAAGACATCTAGTGCTAACACAAAAATTTGTATTCAGACATACCTAGTGACATCACGAATGCATTAACGTTAAGAAATAGAAATATCAGCTTTCTACAATGTCGAAAATAAAGTAAAGAATTGTTTATTAATAAACGAAGAATAGGATATGATATATGTGACTATAATTCTCTTAGCTTGCATAAAAAAAATTACTACGCTTATTCACAAAACAAGTTTCCTTATTAATGGATTAATTGGTAATTAGGTTCTGAAAATAAAAATATTGTTCATTGTAATCGGGCATACCTAACTGTATATTTTGTCAAAACTCATGGAAGGGAATGAAAAATTGATTACAAACATGAAACATGTTGAGTTTATAAAAAGCGTTTTATAATTCAATTTAAAATAGAAAAAATCTCATAATGAACAGAGGAAAGTTTTTTCATCTAGGTAAATCATATTCAGTGGTTGGAGTATCATAGTTGAGATTTATTCCAACAGAGCGAAAAATGCCGGGAACAGGACTCGAATCTTGGTACTTTTTTTTATCAGATAATCTAAAATTATATGGTTATATCTCGGATGAATAAAAAAATAGCACAGCAGTTTGAATCCATGTGCAACAAATAAGAGAGAATTATGCCAAACAGGATATCGTTGGGCTAGCTCAGTTGGAAGATCGTTGGCACGGCAAGCCAAAGTACCCAGGTTCGAGTCCTGGTACAGGCATTTTTTGCTCTGTTGGAATAAATCTCAACTGTGATACTCTAACTATTGAATACAAGAAAATTAATTATAAAACTAATTAATAACAAAATTAAAGATTTGTTTCAGTTACAGTACATTATTCTAAACAGTGTATGTACAATGATCGCGTCATTAAAAAGAATGTACTTAACTTCTTAATAAAGTTGGTTAATGTTGTGTAAGGAAATGGGCTATAATGTAACCAGCGCATGACAAATAGTTTTCAATCGTTTTTCAGCTTTGTTATAAGCAGTTTTTGTTGTACTTTCTTTTGGCAGTCATCGAAGTATGACAGTGCTACCAAAACCTACTGGATTTTTATACGCACCTTTATCAACTGGATTTATCGTTGTCATCGCAACTTTCAATAAATCTCCTCTGATATCCAAAGGCAAAGAAAGATAAAATCCAAGAAATTTCTTGGTGAATTCCTGTGTGCCTGTTATAATCCATACGCTCAGACAAAGTGTATAGGTTCAAGATTTTGCAATAGAATATTATACTCATTTTATCGAAGAAAGCGGCAATAAATTCGGTGAATTATTAGTTTTTGGTAATATTATGCTACATTTAAAAATTCCTTTTTTTTTTTTTTTTAGTTTTTTTTTAAATCAGACAAAGATTTTATAAAATTTTAATTTCTATGATATAGATGCATATATATATTGAAATAATCAATAAAGATTTATAAGCTGTGTGACAGTAAACAAAGATTTCTGCAGATAAATGATATTGTTGTTCAAGTTATGAAAAAAATCCAGGTTCGGATTGAAATGAGACGTCCTGCACTTTAAATAGAATAAATGGATTGCGATATTAGTTTCCCATACAAAAATTGATTGTTACACTGTAAGAAATGACAAATGTTTCTTAATCTACGAAAATATAATATAATCACGAATAAATTTATAATATAAACTCATCCTTGTGAACCATGATTCTGAAAAGAGTTTCTTTATCTTTAGAAACCTCAGACATCAATGGCATTTCGAGATTTAAAGAATCATTTATAAAATCAAAATTTCTGTTGCTGCCTGCAACTTTCGAAACGTTTACGAGTAGCTTTTAAATCAGTTTTCTAAGCCCGGAATATAGTTTTTTCCAATGCTATCAATTCTCAAGTAAACTTTTTCACGTTAAAAAAATATGTTTAACAGACAAACATGCAAAATTAACAGCGTTAACATTAGCATTAAAATTAAGATTATTTCTTCACTCCTTCATGTATAAATTAACTTATGCAGCTGAAAACGTTTACTTGAGAATTGATGACATTCGAAAAACGGGTATTCCAGGCTGAGGAAACTGATTAATACACTATAAAAGCTATTCGGAAACGTTTCTGAAAAATACAGGCAGCAACAAATACTTTGCTTTTGTTACGGTTGGTTTCAACAATTTTTTTTTTTTAATCTACATTAATTATTTAAATCACTTTCTCAACATTTATTTAAAAGCACTCTTTTTTTCTGTTTCTAATAAAAATTTAAATAAATAAAAGTAATTGTAATAATAATAATAAAATCAGTTTTTATTTTTTCTTCTTTCTTTTTCTTTTTGCAAAGTAAATTCAACGTTTATAGTCTAGCTTTGTTTCCTGTTTTCAAATACGAAAAGCAGACAGCAAGGGAGGGATGTTTTGTCAGTTAAAGACCGCACAGGTGGAAAATTTGGAGTCATCTAGTCTGACTTTGATATAAGAATGACCGACCGCCCTGTATAAGAATTACGTTATCTTATGAGTGTACTATATACGCAATTAGGCTTTGTAAGTTTACGACAGGCTTCAATTGGCTCTGCTATCAGGCGGATAGCTGGCGCCCATGTAAACAGAGGCTAACAGGACCCCCCTTCAGCACACGCCATGGGGGTGATGCATGGCTTCCTTCCCCCATGAAGCGGCCGGCAGAGTGGAGCGGCAAGCTGTAGTCTTCACGAAGAGTCCATTTTTCCTTTTGTTTCCATTCCCGTACCCCTGGCAGAGTGAATCGGTCCCGTTTTTCAAGCAGCGCGGGAGAATGAATGTTTACGACACTTGTTGCTTGGCCAAGAGACCTGTCGTTTGACTCGTAAAAAAAATTCGACTTATTACGGGGCTCGAAGATTGGCCTGTGGGCTGGATCGCGAAGTTGTTGAAGGCGGACAGGTTTCTGGAAGATTTTTTTTTTGAGAGTGGGGCATTGATGGCCCTACATTAACTATCCTAAATCATGACGTTATGATGAAAAGAGGCTATAAGGGCATTTTCGAATTGCGGATCTATAACTGTTAACGAGAAATTAAGAAGAAGATATGTGTAGCCCGTTTTTTTTTTGGCGTAGTGGCGCTCCAAGATTATGACTTCTTAACCATCAGAAGTGATCATAGATATTGAACTAAACGGTCGTTAGAAGTCGTAGTGTTCTGAGTTACGGTGATGGCTATCTTCGAATAAAACACATGCTTCAGGAAGGTGAAATTACTGACTCCGACGGTGAAGTTCTGGACCGTAGAACGATTTTCCCCTCCGGACTAGATGATGGACCTAGTAGTTGATGGCAAGTGATGCAGTGAGATGAGAGGATTGATGAATGTTAGCTTGAAACCACATGGGTATTGTCTCAATTTTTCCCCAGCCTGAATACTCCAGCTTAAGTGCTTCATCAGATTTTGAAAAAGGACGAAATGCTCCTAAGTGCCCATTGACTAAAATTGTAGAACTCTCTACCTGTTGTAAGTACTATTTGCATAGTTTTTCTTTTTATTTATTTGTACCTCTTTAAAAAAAAAAAAAAAAAAAAATATGTTTGCTATACCAGAGTTTAAAAGTGAAATGAATATCTTTGGATAATTTCAATAAGAATAAACATTATGAACAGAAATAGTCTGTAGGTTAATATATAATGTTTGTATGTTTGAACGACCATTAAATGGTAATGTGATGGTAATTTTAAAAATATGATGTGTAATTTAAAAGTAACCAGTGAGTGGTTTCAACTTAAAAGATCAGCTGTTATATTGTTTTATTAAGATTATTTTTGATAACTTAGTTGCTTCATTATTTTAAATGTTCAAATAAATTGTGTTTTTTTTTTGTTTATTATCAAAGATGGTATGTTTTTCTTTGTATAAATCTCTAAATAATTAATTTTTTATATTCACAGTAGACCTATAAGAATGGCCTAACCTTTCTGTGAGTAATAAAAAAAAAAAAAGGAGAGAAAATTCAACTTTATTAAATTAGGACTTTAAAATTTCTTAAGTTTAAATTCATAACTGACTGTTTTAATGAACATTAATTGAAGTTCACTCAATGTTATACAATCGTATTTTTGATCTTGATTTAAGGATGGATAGATTAATAAGTGAAACAGTAATATTAAATTTAATTTCATAAAATGTTAAATTAAGCTTTAACTCTCCTCTTTCAGAAACATTGTTTTTCTAAAATATACACCAAAATTGTTTTATTTTAAAAAGTAAAAAAAAAAAAAAAAAAAAAAAAAAAAAAAAAAAATCCAGTTATTTTACACCACTATACGATTCTTGGTTAACCGATCGGATCTTGTTCAGAATCTCTATGGTTGTTCTAAAATTTTAGTACATCATCATATCCCTATTCTATTAACGGATTTAACTCTTTCTCCTTTTGGTCCTCATATTGGAGGAATTTCAGGTTGTCTGCATTTTTCCAAATTATATGATGATTACACTTTTGTTAATTTAATGTGTATGGAGATTTGAGCTTGATCGGATTGGAGTGGAGTTGGGTGTTCCTTATGCAATTCAGTATACTACTTGATTTAGAAATCTGTTGCCCCTTACTACATTTAATATTATCTTAAAATGATGAGTTCAAAATTATCATTGTTGTATTAACCTATTCGGATTCTTAAGTTTTGATATTTTGATTAGTTTAATATATTTTGCTCCCTTTTCCATGGCAACAGATTTCAGTGGAGCTAATCAGGGTATACTTATTTTTTTTTAAATATTTAATTGTCAAGTGAAGATTGAGTAATAAATGAGCTTTTTAAGTTTAAGTAAGTTGTGTTTTAGAAATAACACCAAAACACCACAACAAATGGAGCCGTAACAATTCGGTCTCTGGGTTATTGATTTTTTTTTACTTGTATGTATTTATGTATCAAAGAGCAACTGGGTGTTTTTGCAATTAAAATTTTATTTATATGTTCAAGTGTAAAAAGAGGTCTAGGCTCTCTCTCTGTGCTAGTAAGCTACAATTCCCAGTCAAAATTATGTCTTGTGAGCATAACCTTTTCTTATTTACAAAAAGCATAGTCCTGTACTTAAGTTTTATGTGTATGTAGGTTTCCTTTTTTTTCTTTTCCTCTCTTTTTCTCTTTTTTAAGCTGCCCCCCCATTTTCCCTTTTTTGTGGTTGTTTGTTTATCAATTTTCTAACCCTAACCATGGCTGATAAGCATTCAGAGGCAATTGCCACTATTCAGCGGAAAAATGCACTAGTGGACAATTTGTCAAACATTCCCCCATTCAATGGAGAGGCCAGCTCAGTCTGCTTCTCAGATTTTTCTGAGAAATTTGAGAGTTTTGCCAAATTATTCGACTGGAATGAGGAGGAGAAAAAATTCGTTTTGTTAGCTAGATTATCAGGAGCTGCTTCTAGGCGAATAAAAATTCACAAAGCAAAAACATCTGATGAGCTATTAAAAATCTTAAAAGACAGTTATACTTCACAGGCCACACCAGATGTTGCCCTCAGTCAATTTTTAAATTTTAAACAGCCACCCAATATGAGTGTTCAGGAGTTTTATGACAAGGCATATGATATGTCACTAAGAGCCCTTGTAATTGAAGGTATCCAGGGTGAAGTAGTCGATAAAAGCCGAACGGCTCTACTACACTCTATGCTGTTGAGCAATCTTACACCAGAAGTGCGAAAGGGAGTAATTGCGAGAAATCCGCAATCCCCAGAAGAGGTTCTCAAAATTGCGCTTCTTGAAGAAAAAGCTTATAGGAGCATTAACCCTTTCTACAACCACCGCGAGGAAATTCTCAACCCAAATTTGACCCGAAACCTACCCTGTGCTGCAGTTTTTCAGCAAGATAGCTCACAAAAGAAGGAGATAGACCAACTAAAATCTCAAATTGATGTTTTAGCAGCTAAGATAGACAGTTTAGTAGATCTTAGGGCTAGGGATGTACAGGAGAAAAACCAAGAGGTAAGACCCGTAACCTGCTATAGGTGTTCAGTACAAGGCCACTATGCCAGAGATTGTCCACTAAATTTTGTCGACTATAATTTTAGAAGGGGAGGTGGTCAAAATTTCAGGAGCCGTGGGCAAAATTATAGAAACAGAGGTGAGAATCCTAGAGGGAACCACAATCAGCGAGGCGGATATAGGGGAAGAAGAGGTGGTTATTACCAAAACAATAGGAGCACAGCTGCGAACAGAAATGAAGTGCAGGCGGTAAGTAACACCCCAGTAGCTAACAGTAAAGTGAGGCTTTAAACTATTAGTGGCCGGATCAAATGTGGTCAACTCGATCCCCCACAGGCCCCTGGACCCCCCAACTGTGTATAGTATGTTTCAGCCCCAATCATATACATTACCAACTGCAAGAATTTACATAAATAAAGTTTGCCTAAATGCATTATGTGACACGGGTTCTGCAATTAATCTCCTGAGTGGTACTGATGTTAACTGTTTAGAGAATTTTGAAATGGAGAATTGCAATATCCCCATTATGACTGTCACCGGTGAGAAAGTGCACCTAAATAGGAAGATACTTTTAAATTTTATTTTTGATAATGTGCAATGTCAAGCTGAATTCTATGTAGTGGAAGGTAAATTAGCAGAGGAATTTAATATGATTTTGGGAATGCCATTTTTGAAAGAGTACCGGGCAAGTATAAATTGTGATACAAATGCTGTCGCTCTTAAAGTGCCAGTTTCAGGCCAATGTAAACAAAGCGTAGAAACCCCAAGTAATACTTCAGTGTCTAATACTTGTCTTGCTACTAATTCTGTAAATATTTCTAATTCTGTATATAATGTAAATTCAAATAATAATTGTATAAATAATGATTGTGTTGAAAATAGTTCTGTAAATATAAAATGTGTCAACAAAGTAGGGGAGAATTCAAAAAGTAGTAATGCCAATAGCCCCTCTGAAAGTTTTGCATGTATTAATGTTCATGACTCAGTCAGTGTTGAAAATGGGAATCATAGTAGTGAAAATATGGTAGTTCAGGACCCGCAGTTGAGTAATATGGGAAAAGATGTTGAGATAGTCATTCAAACTGAGTCAGATAAGGAAGTTGAAAGTGTTGCGCAGAACTTTTGCATGCAAACAATATCAGGTGGTAGCTCTGAGGGTAATAATACTGCAAATTTTTCAAGTATTCAAAATGTCGACAATAATCTATCAGCAGCGAGTCAGGTAACCCAGGGTAATTTAGCTGAAGATACTACTGAAATGTGTAATATTGATGAAAGTGAAGATTTGGTAAGTATAGAGAATAAGGTACCTGAAGTCGAGGAGGAGAGCAATGAAGATAGCAGTAGTGATAAAACCAATAAAAATAAAAATATAAGTTTCGCTGTGTTATGTAGCAAAATTTCAATTCCCCCGCAGTCAAAAATGTTAGCCCAGGTTAAAAGATATAAGGAAAATTTTATTAAGGAGAATGATATTCTTATGTTAGAACCTTTGGCGAAAAATTTAAATCAAGGTCTCCTTACCTCCAGAGCCATTTGCACTAAAGAACATGGCCTATATATCTCATTTGCAAATTTTTCAGACAATAGTATTCATTTAAATAAAGGAACCTTTGTTGCCAAAATTCAAAAATGTGTAGACAAGTCAAATGTACCCGTAACTAAAAATAACCTTACTTGTAATGTAAATTTGGCCCCTCCAATTGGTGACTTTGATCACGCTGATCTCACTTGGAGCTCTGAAATTAATTTAGATCATTTAGAACCCCCATTAAAACTTAAAATGCAAAATTTTCTTGACAAAAACAAAGATGTATTTGCAGCATCGGTCTTAGATTTACCCGGCTGTGATACAATCCCTCATGAAATTAACTTAACTTCAAATAAACCAGTAAAAGGCAAAGCTTATAGAGTCCCCTAAAAATTACGTCAAGAAATGGAAGACCAACTTAATACTTTGTTACAGGCGGACATAATTTCCCCTTCCATGTCTGAATTTGCTTCTCCGGTTATTCTGGTTCGGAAATCAGACGGTTCCTATCGACTTGCTGTTGACTACAGAAGATTAAATAAACATCTTGTTAAAGATGCTTATCCAATACCTAACATTACCGACTCTGTTGATGCTTTAAGTGGGGCTAAATTTTTTTCAACGCTAGATCTAACTAGTGGTTTTTTTCAACAGGTTATTCGCCCAGAGGATAGGCATAAAACTGCTATAATCACCCACAAGGGACTTTTTGAGTGGACCCGTAACTGTTTTGGGCTCTCAAATTCAGGTAACAGTTTCCAAAGACTTATGAATGCTATTTTCGGTGATTTAGGCAATCTTGGAATTCTTGTTTATATCGACAACATTGTAATTGCCTCCAGTGATGTTAATTCTCATTTTGAGAAGCTTAGCATGGTCTTTGAAAGGTTAAGACTGCATAAACTTAAACTTAAGCCCAGTAAATGCACTTTCCTTTCGAATAAAATACAATATCTAGGTTTTGAGATTTGTAGTGGCCAAGTGTCACCTATCAATAAAAATATTGCCGTAATAGAAAATTTTAAACCTCCAACTACCCGAAAGGCTGTTAGGTCATTCATTGGAACTCTATCTTTTTATAGGAGATTTATTCCAGATTTTACTAAGAGGGCCAAAAATTTAATCAATCTAACTAAAGAGACAGGAAAGTTTTCGTGGAATGAAGATGCACAGAAAGAATTTGAAGACCTTAAATTAGCTCTTATTTCAAAACCATGTCTGGCATTCCCTGATTTTGAGAAGGAATTCCATTTATATAGTGATGCCAGTGGCGAAGCATTAGGGGCAGTGTTATCACAATTAGATGAAAATAACATACTCCATCCTGTTGCCTTTGCCAGCAGAAAATTGAAAGATGCTGAGACCCGCTACTCCACCACTGAAAGGGAATTACTAGCTTTAGTTTGGGCAACTGCCCACTTTAAATGTTACATTGCCAATACCCATTTTTTCATCTATACAGACCATGCGCCTCTAACATTTATGTTAAAAATTCACGACCCTACATCTCGCATGGCTAAATGGATCTGCACTCTCTCAGACTTTAATTTTACAATTAAGTTTGTTAAAGGTAAGTGTAACAGTGTCGCAGATTTCCTTTCGAGGTATGTCAACAATGATAACTCCAATGATACTGTTAATTGTAATTTTTGTATACAAGTCGAAAAGGAAGTTACTTTTATGCCTCATTCCAATCTACTTGAAAAAATTGGTGAATTACAAAAATCAGACAAGAAATGCTGCGAGATTGCAAGAAAATTAGACCAAGGTGTAGAAATTGCTCCTAAATACATGAAATTTTTTTAGAGATGACATTTTAGTTTGTGAGGATACAAGGGAGTCAGCTATTTTGAATAAATCTGTAAAGTTAGTCGTGCCAAAAGAATTGGTTACTCAAGTTTTTGCACTAACACATGAGTCCCTAGCGGCTTGTCATCAAGCCTTTCAAAAGACCATTGATCGCATTCGTGAGCACTTCTATTGGCCAGGAATGTCGTCAGATGTCAAGCATCTAGTGGAGTCATGTATTAGTTGCCAGCAGAAGAGAGCTTATAGAGCGAACCAGCTCGCCCCTCTGCAACGTATGCCGACCCCCCAGTTTCCCATGAACAAGGTTCATTTGGATCTCATTGGACCCTTACCGCAAACTTTTTCGGGAAATAAGTATATTGTCGCATATATAGATTCATTTACTAAGTGGCCAGAAGCATATGCGGTTAGTTCAACCACTTCAGATGTCATTGCGGACACTTTAGCTGACTTCATCTCACGCTACGGAGCGCCCTGTTTTATTACGACGGACAATGCGAAGAATCTAATTTCAGATGCGATAGAGCACGTATATAAAATGTTTGGTATTAAACATATTAAGACCTCATCTTATCACCCGGCTGGCAACTCGCAAGTGGAGAGACAGAATCGTACTCTTAAAAATGCACTTTGTCACATAGTCAATCAAAATCAATCTGACTGGGACACTAAACTCAAATTTGCACTACTAGCTATGCGTTCAGCTGTCCACTCTTCAACTAAACTTAGCCCAGCTGCAGTTATGTATGGCAGAAATATGAATCTACCATATAATCTCTTTTCCCAGCCACCTTCTTTTAATTATAATGATGCACCCTCTTTTTGCGAACTCTTAATCCCAGCTCTTCAAAAAGTATACACTGAAGTACATAGTAATTTAATTAAAGTTTCTGAGCAGCAGGAAAAATACCGTGAAAAGACAGCTGTTGATAAAAATTTTAAAATAGGAGATCTTGTGTGGTTATTTACACCCACAGTCGCCCCTGGTAATACAAAAAAATTAAGCAAGCAAAATAATGGTCCTTTTACTATAATTGAGAAGCTAAATGAGGTTAATTTTAAAATAGCGCTAGTTGCTAATCCCAAAAATTGTCAGGTTGTCCATGTTGACAGGTTGTCTTCTTTCAAAGACAGACTCCCCATCTGGTCCAGTAAACCAAAACAAACAATTGGCCTGGGACCGACTGAAAACGTGACCATCGATTCACCACACCAACCGCGCGATTCTCCCCCTGTACACAGGTGTAAACGCAACCGATTCATTCCCTGGGCACCATATGATAGTAACCGCGCACCAGCAGTAGTGAACGTCAACAATAACGAAACTCCGGTAGCGCCGGAAGTGGAGGAAACAGACAGCGACGCGACTGAAATCATAAATCCCTCTCCCCCACCTCCCATTTCTCCGGAGATTGCAGCGGCAGAGAATAACGAGATGTGCGTAAATAAAAATTTAGCAACGGCAGAAGGCAGTGAAATGCGCGTAGGTAAAAATTCAGCCACGGCAGAAAGCAGTTCAACTGCTGAGCACAGCGATTCGCGCAGGTCTCGTTCATCGATTCGTCCAGCTGCTAAATCGAATAGAAGTAGTCGTTAAATATCGATTTCTAGAACCGACTATTCGCTACGGGATAGAAGAGACCGTCCGAGTTATAAATACTAACTACCTTTTTTCGTTATTCAAGCATTTTTATTCAATTTTACCTTGTTTATTTGTATTTATTTATAGTTTAGTTAATGTGTATGTATATTTAATTATTTTCTTGGGCATTTTTAAAACGGAACTTAGTTTTTCTAGCGTATTAAAGGTTTGTTTTGGTTGTGTGTTGATACTTTCATGTAGGCATTTTTAACCCTTTTTATGCCTATACTTAAGGTTTTTGTCTGTTTTATGGTAGATTATGTGGTATATACCCGTCCGCACCCCGTTTTCGTAGATTTTGGGTGTATTTTTGCCAAAAAAAAAAAAAAAAAAACGAATGTAATTTTTGTTACTTTAAAATTTCTTTAGGATGTTGTGTTTTGTATGCCCTTTTGCCGAGGTAGATCTGTTTAGTTCAGTTTTTTTTAATGCATCAGTGTTTTGTATATAACTTTTTAAGTATGTGTTTACTTTAATTTCTACATTTTAACTAGTTAGATTTATTATTTACTATACAGTTTGTGGTTTTATTTGAGCTTAAACTTTAAGGAGTGTGGACCCTTTTTCTTTTTCTAGTACATACTGTCTCATGTACATGCCTGTATGTTGTTGTGTGTGGCTAAAAGTGCTAAAATTAACTATTTTATTTATTCTACTTCCTAATTTTTGTGGAATGTGTGTTTTCCTTCCTGGTGATATATGTCACCACCCCTGTTTTTTATTTTATTTTGTGGAATGTTTTCCCTGTTGTGCCCAAAGGCCCGAAACTGCTTTTTGCTATAAGTAGCACAGAGGCAGAGATACTCTTTCCCATGCACATTACTTGTACGTGCATTTGTAAAATCTACATAATATCCCGAATCATTAGACTGTGTTCGAAAACAAACATGTGTTCTCATATAAAATTGTTACAATTGTGTGCGTAATTCTCTAACATGGTCTGTGATACCATAATTTGTGTCTTACAGATGTATATGTATATATTTTTTTTTGTGTGTCACCAGTTGCTCTTGTGTATTTTTGTATAATAGAATTAATAGGTGTTTTACAAATTTCATTGACATTTACAGTGTTGTAACTATGATATTACTAGTACTTATTTACATTAATAGATAGTGTTGTAATATACTGTGATGCCAATTATTGAAGTTATGTATATAAGCAGTATAATGACAATTAATCAGTGGGCACTTCTCTTCTTTTTCGGCTAATTTTTTTTTCTCAAAATTCAATTTATGTATTGTTTACAGTTCTGTTGCCAGAAGTCTCAGGAAGGATGCAGTTATGCGTAGGAATGACAGTAGTAGGGAAGTGAGGTTTCACAGTCAGGTGGAACATGTGTTCTTTTACAGGTGCAGAAAATATCTTGGTCATTTTAGTGGTAAAATCAGCCTTGTGGTCCCTCCTCTGGTAGTACTCTTTTATGGTCATGTTTCAGGTAATATTTTAGGTAATGGTTTCTACGGATGTGCGAGCTCTGGTTGTATATATCCGGAATATATTGTCAGGGTGGTATTTCAGCGGTGAACTCTCTGGATCCCGTCCCGGATCGATGTATGATCTGTGTTTGTGGGTCAGTTTTTTCAGTGTTGAGGTCCCAGCATGCCATGTGGTACCCAGTTACCTTTCAAAAAAATAATTTGTTTTCTCAAAAAATTTTTTTAATTAGCCGGGGGGAGCAATCTTGTTACGGTTGGTTTCAACAAATTTTTTTTTTTAATCTACATTAATTATTTAAATCACTTTCTCAACATTTATTTAAAAGCACTCTTTTTTTCTGTTTCTAATAAAAATTTAAATAAATAAAAGTAATTGTAATAATAATAATAAAATCAGTTTTTATTTTTTCTTCTTTCTTTTTCTTTTTGCAAAGTAAATTCAACGTTTATAGTCTAGCTTTGCTTCCTGTTTTCAAATACGAAAAGCAGACAGCAAGGGAGGGATGTTTTGTCAGTTAAAGACCGCACAGGTGGAAAATTTGGAGTCATCTAGTCTGACTTTGATATAAGAATGACCGACCGCCCTGTATAAGAATTACGTTATCTTATGAGTGTACTATATACGCAATTAGGCTTTGTAAGTTTACGACAGGCTTCAATTGGCTCTGCTATCAGGCGGATAGCTGGCGCCCATGTAAACAGAGGCTAACAGGACCCCCCTTCAGCACACGCCATGGGGGTGATGCATGGCTTCCTTCCCCCATGAAGCGGCCGGCAGAGTGGAGCGGCAAGCTGTAGTCTTCACGAAGAGTCCATTTTTCCTTTTGTTTCCATTCCCGTACCCCTGGCAGAGTGGATCGGTCCCGTTTTTCAAGCAGCGCGGGAGAATGAATGTTTACGACACTTGTTGCTTGGCCAAGAGACCTGTCGTTTGACTCGTAAAAAAAATTCGACTTATTACGGGGCTCGAAGATTGGCCTGTGGGCTGGATCGCGAAGTTGTTGAAGGCGGACAGGTTTCTGGAAGATTTTTTTTTTTTGAGAGTGGGGCATTGATGGCCCTATATTAACTATCCTAAATCATGATGTTATGATGAAAAGAGGCTATAAGGGCATTTTCGAATTGCGGATCTATAACTGTTAACGAGAAATTAAGAAGAAGATATGTGTAGCCCGTTTTTTTTTTGGCGTAGTGGCGCTCCAAGATTATGACTTCTTAACCATCAGAAGTGATCATAGATATTGAACTAAACGGTCGTTAGAAGTCGTAGTGTTCTGAGTTACGGTGATGGCTATCTTCGAATAAAACACATGCTTCAGGAAGGTGAAATTACTGACTCCGACGGTGAAGTTCTGGACCGTAGAACGATTTTCCCCTCCGGACTAGATGATGGACCTAGTAGTTGATGGCAAGTGATGCAGTGAGATGAGAGGATTGATGAATGTTAGCTTGAAACCACATGGGTATTGTCTCAATTTTTCCCCAGTCTGAATACTCCAGCTTAAGTGCTTCATCAGATTTTGAAAAAGGACGAAATGCTCCTAAGTGCCCATTGACTAAAATTGTAGAACTCTCTACCTGTTGTAAGTACTATTTGCATAGTTTTTCTTTTTATTTATTTGTACCTCTTTTAAATAAAAAAAAAAAAAAATATGTTTGCTATACCAGAGTTTAAAAGTGAAATGAATATCTTTGGATAATTTCAATAAGAATAAACATTATGAACAGAAATAGTCTGTAGGTTAATATATAATGTTTGTATGTTTGAACGACCATTAAATGGTAATGTGATGGTAATTTTAAAAATATGATGTGTAATTTAAAAGTAACCAGTGAGTGGTTTCAACTTAAAAGATCAGCTGTTATATTGTTTTATTAAGATTATTTTTGATAACTTAGTTGCTTCATTATTTTAAATGTTCAAATAAATTGTGTTTTTTTTTGTTTATTATCAAAGATGGTATGTTTTTCTTTGTATAAATCTCTAAATAATTAATTTTTTATATTCACAGTAGACCTATAAGAATGGCCTAACCTTTCTGTGAGTAATAAAAAAAAAAAAAAAAAAGGAGAGAAAATTCAACTTTATTAAATTAGGACTTTAAAATTTCTTAAGTTTAAATTCATAACTGACTGTTTTAATGAACATTAATTGAAGTTCACTCAATGTTATACAATCGTATTTTTGATCTTGATTTAAGGATGGATAGATTAATAAGTGAAACAGTAATATTAAATTTAATTTCATAAAATGTTAAATTAAGCTTTAACTCTCCTCTTTCAGAAACATTGTTTTTCTAAAATATACACCAAAATTGTTTTATTTTAAAAAGTAAAAAAAAAAAAAAAAAAAAAAAAAAAAATCCAGTTATTTTACACCACTATACGATTCTTGGTTAACCGATCGGATGTTGTTCAGAATCTCTATGGTTGTTCTAAAATTTTAGTACATCATCATATCCCTATTCTATTAACGGATTTAACTCTTTCTCCTTTTGGTCCTCATATTGGAGGAATTTCAGGTTGTCTGCATTTTTCCAAATTATATGATGATTACACTTTTGTTAATTTAATGTGTATGGAGATTTGAGCTTGATCGGATTGGAGTGGAGTTGGGTGTTCCTTATGCAATTCAGTATACTTGATTTAGAAATCTGTTGCCCCTTACTACATTTAATATTATCTTAAAATGATGAGTTCAAAATTATCATTGTTGTATTAACCTATTCGGATTCTTAAGTTTTGATATTTTGATTAGTTTAATATATTTTGCTCCCTTTTCCATGGCAACAGATTTCAGTGGAGCTAATCAGGGTATACTTATTTTTTTTTAAATATTTAATTGTCAAGTGAAGATTGAGTAATAAATGAGCTTTTTAAGTTTAAGTAAGTTGTGTTTTAGAAAGAACACCAAAACACCACAACACTTTTATAAATAATTCTTTAAATTTTGGAAATGTATTGGTTTCTGGGGATTCAAAAGACAAAAGTACACGCTTTTCGTAATTTCGGATAACTCAGAAGATTATAATATATTTTCGTTCGTGGTTATAGTATATTTTCATAAAATAAGAAACATTGGTCATTTTTTACACTGTACATTATACTAAAACTCGCCCCAATATTTGAATATAAAGATCCAGAACAACCTGTTTGCGAAACACTGAAAGAAAACCGTCTGAAAATATTTATAACAATAATTTCCGCATTTTATAATTTAAGAAAATAGTAACGTGTTTATAAGTTTTGAAGCAAAAGTAATATTTTCCATATTAATGAAATATTGCGCCTTTCATTGGTTTTGTCATGCGATTATGTAAATTTGTTTGGATTGCAAAATGAATATTGTTGACTCACTGGATTAAATGATTGAAATGAAAAAACTGTTTATTTTAGACAAAATTCTATTTTGTTTTTCTCTATCAAAAATTATTTGCAGTTATTATATAAATGTGCAGTTAATATTATAAATGTATCCTCATTTGCAAAATGATTATAATGAAATAAAAATTCGCTAAAGTTAACTAAGTTTCAAGAAATGAAAATATCATTTTATTCTATAAATATTCTCAATTTTGCTCTACAAATACAGGATTTCCCATAAATATACAATTTGACAGAGTGTCGTAATGTTTGTGGCAAAAGCAAAAGATAGTTCAAATTTTCTTTGAACTATTTTTCTACAAATAGTGTTACAAAAAACCCACAATTTTTGAAGGACGAGAATAAACCCGGGAATTTTTGTTAATAAACCCGGGAATATTTTGGGAATAAACCCGGGAATAATTTCCGCATTTTATAATTTTAGAAAATAGTCGCGTGTTTATAAGTTTTGAAGCAAAAGTAATATTTTCTGTATTAATGAAATATTGCGCCTTTCATTGGTTTTGTCATGCGATTATGTAAATTTGTTTGGATTGCAAAATGAATATTGTTGACTCACTGGAATAAATGATTTAAATGAAAAAAATGTTTCTTTTAGATAAAATTCTATTTTGTTTTTCTCTTTCGAAAATTATTTGCCGTGATATAAATGTATCCTCATTTGCAAAATGATTATAATGAAATAAAAATTCGCTAAAGTTAACTAAGTTTCAAGAAATGAAAATATCCATTTTATTCTATAAATATTCTCGATTTTGCTCTACAAATACAGGATTTCCCATAAATATACAATTTGACAGAGTGTCGTAATGTTTGTGGCAAAAGCAAAAGATAGTTCAAATTTTCTTTGAACTATTTTTCTACAAATGGTGTTACAAAAAACCCACAATTTTTGAAGGACGGAAAATAAACCCGGGAATTTTTGTGAATAAACCCGGGAATATTTTGGGAATAAACCCGGGAATAATTTCCGCATTTTATAATTTTAGAAAATAGTCGCGTGTTTATAAGTTTTGAAGCAAAAGTAATATTTTCCATATTAATGAAATATTGCGCCTTTCATTGGTTTTGTCATGCGATTATGTAAATTTGTTTGAATTGCAAAATGAATATTGTTGACTCACTGGAATAAATGATTTAAATGAAAAAAAATGTTTCTTTTAGATAAAATTCTATTTTGTTTTTCTCTTTCGAAAATTATTTGCAGTGATATAAATGTATCCTCATTTGCAAAATGATTATAATGAAATAAAAATTCGCTAAAGTTAACTAAGTTTCAAGAAATGAAAATATCCATTTTATTCTATAAATATTCTCAATTTTGCGCTATAAATACAGGATGTCCCATAAATATAAAATTTGTCAGAGTGTCGTAATGTTTGCGGCAAAAGCAAAAGATAGTTCAAATTTTATTTGAACTATTTTTCTACAAATAGTGTTGCAAAAAACCCACAATTTTCGAAGGACGGGAATAAACCCGAGAATTTTTGTGAATAAACCCGGGAATATTTTGGGAATAAACCCGAAATTTTCGGAAATATTAGAAATTTTGAAGAAGTTTTGAAAGTAAACAAAACTAGTTATTTTTCAATTATTTTTTTTAAAGAAATTTCAATTACTGTTCTGAAAAGTTTAAAATAGGTTTTTCATTATGAATTCACAAAACTTAGGATTTTGCGCTCTACGTTTTTATAATTTGTTATTACACATTTGCTTTATAACAATGGCGGCTGTGAACTGGTAAGGATTTGAAAGTCGGAGAACAGGGATGATGTTTATATTCATGTCAGGTAAGATGAATCGAATCTGTCATCGGACTCTCGCACTTCTTACTTATCCACGATTAAAATATCACCTTACTTATGTTAATTTAATTTCTCTTACTTAATATTTCTGCAACTTAAAAATGTATTTCGTTAGTTTTCATGTAAACAGTAATATTTTTCTGTATTTATGTTATTGGTTTTGTTTACATTTGTAAAAAAAAAACATTTTATTTACAAATTAATAAGTTCCATGTCTAAAACTTTCTGAAAACTTCCGGGTTTTTTAATACTTCCTTCCCAAAAAAACCCGGTTTATTCCACCGTTTGCAACTCTATCTACAAACAAATCTGACTGTTTGACAAATATTTTGATGTAAACCGCACTCTGATACGACAATCTATTTAAATGTGTACGAACGCTTGAAATAGGAAATTACTTATGGGTCACTTTAAACTCTTGCTTTTTTCTGTGGCCAAATCCGACTCTTTGACAAGTGTTATGGAGCAAGTCGCTATCCGATAAGACAATTTGTTATCTTTTTATGAATTTTTGAATTGTGAACGTGCTTATGGGGCACCATTTTTATGCAAGTTATCTTTTCCATACAAGTTATCTTTGCCATACTAATAACTCGTGTTAATTTGATTGGTTTTGGCATACGATTATGGGTATATAGCCTAGAGAGAGGCAATAGGGTGCTCATAAATTATTGTCGGGGTTTGCATACCTCATAACATTTGATTCAATAACATGATGAAAAATATTATTACATATTCGTAAAGTACAACTAAAAAAGCTTGTTTAATAACACAAACAAAGTTAAGTATTCTCCGCTAATTTATGCGGTTTTTTACATTGTCTGAATCGGAGAACAGGGGTAATGTTTATATTCATGTCATGCAAGATGAATCTGTCATCTGACTCTCGCAATTTTTACTTATCCACGATTAAAATATCAACTTATTATGTTATTTAATTTCTCTTTCTTAATATTTCTGCAACTTAAGCATGTATGTCGGCGGCGGCGGCGCAGCGTGGAATGCTGAGACGTGAGAATTCAGAATGGCGAGTGCACAAGAGAAAGCTATGCGCGTATTGTGTTTCTTCGAAATAAAATCCGTCACCACACTGTTAAAATTTTGCAGCAAACTGTCCAGTCATTTGACCGTTTTTATAGAAAACGGTTACATAACCGTAATTTAACTCTATTCGGACATCATTATTGCTCATTTTATGGTCAGAATACAGTTAAATTACTGTTATATAACTGTTTTATATAAAAACGGTCAAATGACCGGACAGTTTGCTACAAAATTTTAACAGTGCAGTACACATAATTCATAATTCATTAATAACTTTTATATTCATTTGATACAATTTTAATATTAAATATTATTTGATTTAATGCCTGAGTGGGACAGATCGGTCCGGCAGAGCCAAACCGTGGACCTATATGTAATATATATATATATATATATATATATATATATATATATATATATTATTTGATTATAATCGTTATTTTTCCATCAATAACGTTTTGAATTACAACTTTACGCATATGTAACTTTTTTTGTGTTATTAAAAATAACTTTTTCTGTTGTTCATTACGAATATGTAATACTATTTTTTCATCATATTATTAAATCTAACGTTATGAGATAAGAACCCCCACATTAATTTATAAACGCTGTATTTTACACACACAGGGATACATCCTTGTAATGTTTATTTCAAAGCGAAATTCCATTTTTTCCTCGTGGAAATTATATTCACTAATATAACGGATATTTTTACTTGTATAATAAAATAATATTTATATCATAATTTAAAAACAAGCTCATTCACATTGTTAAATTAAGTTTCAAAAAACAAAATGTTCTTACTCTCCATTTATTCTATGCAAAATTACATGTCATATAACAGCAATTTAAAATGCCAAAAATACTTAACTTAAATCTGAACCTGTTATCGTAATGGGCGAAAACATATTGCGCAATTTCCAAAAGAAGCCTTACTGTAAAACATCTATTTTAATGCTTTTAACATAGAACATTACATAAGTTACAAACGCGAAAAAATAAAAGACAGAATTCGTGACATTGATCTATGATAAGCACAGTACTATTCTAAAGTATGTTCTATAATGGTATTATGTCTGAAGTACATCACCAGGTAATCAGGTGACGATGAGAGAAACTTGTTTGGTTCTGACTTTTTCGTGACCTCATGTCGCTTTTAAATTGATAAAAATAAATGGTTCTCTAAATTACTCTGCAGTTCAATTTTAAAACTGGTTATTTTTAAAATATCCAGTTATTGTGAAAATTATTAATGTCTTGCATATTAGGGTATTTTGTTTCTAATAAAAGTAACTAAAACAAGAAAAAGTTAAAGGAGATTCGGTACTTTTCATTTTGCAAAAACTGATGAAAAGATCAATTTTAAAACTGTTTATTTTTAAAATATCCAATTATTGTAAAAAAAATTAATGTATTGCATGTTAATGTATTTTGTTCCTAATAAAAGTAACTAAAACAAGAAAAATTTAAAGGAGATTTGGTACGTTTAATTTTGCAAATGATGAAAATATCAATTTTAAAACTGCTTATTTTTAAAATATCCAGTTATTGTGAAAATTATTAATGTCTTGCATGTTATGGTATTTTGTTTCTAATAAAAGTAACTAAAACAAGAAAAAGTGAAAGGAGACTCGGTACTTTCGATTTTGCGAAAAATGATGAAAATATCAATTTTAAAACTGTTTATTTTTAAAATATCCAGTTATTTTGAAAATTATTAATGTCTTGCATGTTAGGGTATTTTGTTTGTTAAAAATGTAACTAAAACAAGAAAAAGTTAAAGGAGACTCGGTAGTTTTCATTTGGCAAAAAATAATGAAAATATCAATTTTTAAACTGTTTAGGTTTAAAATATCGTTATTGTGAAAATTATTAATGTTTTGCATGTTAGGGTATTATGTTTTTAATAAAAGTAACTAAAACAAGAAAAAGTTAAAGGAGACTCGGTACGTTTCATTTTACGAAAAATTA
This sequence comes from Maratus michaelseni, assembly GCA_963931845.1. Classification (NCBI taxonomy): domain Eukaryota; kingdom Metazoa; phylum Arthropoda; class Arachnida; order Araneae; family Salticidae; genus Maratus; species Maratus michaelseni. Next base: position 294,172,469 of record OZ007589.1, on the reverse strand, counting down.
TCAATATATCAATTTTAAATCTGTTTATTTTTAAAATATCCAGTTATTGTGAAAATTTTTAATGTCTTGCATGTTAGGGTATTTTGTTTCTAATGAAAGTAACTAAAACAAAAAAAAAGTTAAAGGAGACTCGGTACTTTTAATTTTGCGATAAATGATGAAAATATCAATTTTAAAACGGTTTATGTTTAAAATATCCAGCTATTGTGAAAATTATTAATGTCTTGCATGTTAGAGTATTTTGTTTCTAATAAAAGTAATTAAAACAAGAAAAAGTTAAAGGAGACTCGGTACTTTTCATGTTGCAAAAAATGATGAAAATATCAATTTTACAACGTTTTCCTTAAATTGAATTTAGACATGCGTAGTATTTTTTGACGAAGCGCCGTAAATATCCTGTAATTAAAAATTTCCCAATTGCCTCTCTCTCTATATATATATATGATTCTTAAATTGCATTTCATAAAACTAAGAATCGGATTTTCAGTAACATAAAAAGTTTATTTAAAAAAAAATGTTAAGCAAATAATCCTTTTTACCGTATTTTTACATATGTCATACTTTTTTTTTTAACTAATTGACTTTTTAAAAATCTTTTCCTTACAGTTAATCAGCAGCACACTTGTAAGAAAAGTGTGCAAAGAAAAATCTTTCAAAAAGTTCAAAACTTTAAGAGAAATCGTCCTGTAAAATGTTCATAATTTTATTTAATTAAAATTTTTAAAATTTTATCACAATAAGTGCATTTTTTCTTGATTAAATAATTTTCTTTATAAAATTATTTAATAATATGCCCAAAAGTTATTTTAAAATACTTAAATTAAAAAAAATAATTAAAAGGGTACAGAATACCCTTAAGACAGAAATTAAACTTTTTTAATTAAAATATTATTTAAATACATAATAATAATAATAATAAAACAGAAAATATTTTTTTTATTAATTTTTGTCGTAAAAATAAATAACTTAAAATAAATTCACAAAATTTTGTTTGTTTTGAAAAAAGTAATTTGAAAGGTAAAATAGAATGTGTTTTTATCACTTTAAAGTTTGTTAAAATAAATGGTTTCTTAAACAATATATTCTACACTACAAGTTTATAACAATTTATTTTAAATAATCCTGTTATTGTGAAAATTATTGCTGCCTTACATATTGGAATAATTTGTATCTAAAAAAAGCAACTGAAACAGAACAAAATAAGCGCAAAATTAATGTTTTTAATTTAAAAAAAAAAAACAGATTTTTTTTTTTTAATCAATGTCCTTCTGTTAAAGAATTGTGCAAGTTAAGAAGAATCTACAAATTTTTGCTTCTACAGAAAAAAAGAGTAATTTGAATGGCGATGTAGAATGTGTTTTTTCATTTTAAACTTGTTAAGAAAAATGATTCCCTAAATTACTCTGCAGTTCACTTTTTGAACTATTTATTTTAAATTATATCCAGTCTTCACGAATGTTATCTATGTCTTACGTGTTAGGGTTTTTTTTTCTATAAAAGGTATCTAAAACAGAAAAATATAAAAGAGAAATGAAATATTTTTAATAAAAATATTATTTAATATAAAAAGAAAACACAAACAATTTTTTAAAGTATTTTTTCGCAAAGTTATAAATGCCTACAAAATCTTGCGTACAAACTACAAAATCTAGCTGCTGCACAAAAAAAAAATTAATTTAAACAGCAATGTGGTATATAGGGTGGTCATAAAGTCTTTTCTTGACTAACAAAAAATTATTACAAAATAACCATTGAATGTAATAAAAAAATTGAATGTAAAAATTTTTATTATGGAAAAGTCCTGCTCTTAAGATTTTTTTCACCTGGATGGATGATCCCCTAGACATTCGGCTTGTTCAATCCAAAGCCCCTTTGAAAAGCAAACTGAACATAGTTTACACAAAAATCCTTCACCTGACACAATGTAATAAATCCAATTACTGAGTTTTTCATATTTTTTTAAATAATCAGGGTATATCACTCAAGGTGAGAGATGCTGTGTCTAATGTGACAGCCCAAATGTTGGGCAATGCGTGACGAGAAATGGAATACCGCTTTGACATTCTTCGAGCTACCGAGGGTGCTCACATCGAAATTTACTAACGTAAGAACTTGTATTAAAAACTTCATAAATGCCATTACAATATATTCAAACAAGCATATGCCTAATTATATTAGTTTTTCTGCAATAAATTATTGTAATTAGGGAAAGACTTTATGACCATATGTTTTATCACTCACACTGGTTTTAATGAATGATTCGTTAAATCACTCTGCATTTCAGTTTTAGAGTTCTATTTTAAACGATAAACTGTTATTATGAAAATTATTAATGCCTTACATATAGAGCTTATTTTGTTTTTAGAAAGGTTAGCTAAAACACAAAATATTCGAGAGAGAAATTAAACTTTTTTAAATAAAATAAATAGATATATATACATTTTAATGAAAGTACATTTTTCGTAAAACTATAAGATTTAACTAGAAAGTCTTGCTTCCTCAAAAAACAGTAGAAGTTTGAACGATAAAATAGGAAAGATAGTACCACTATTTTTTTTTCAGTAAAAAAACAATCAAACTTTTCTCTTAAATTAGTATTTTTTTTAAAGAAAATGTTTAATAAATGAAAACTTTTATTTCTGTAAAATTATAATTATAAAGAAAAATTTACAAACATTTTCGTATGGAAAAAAGAATTAATTTGAGAGTATATTTTTTACTTTCTTGTCGCTTTTAAACAGATTAAAATAATGATTCTCAAAATTATTCTGCATCTCAACTTTAAATGTATATATTTTTAACAGATGTCCTATTATCCGAAAAGATTTAAAAGATAAATGAAAGTTTTGTAATAAAGAAGTACTTAATTAAAACCAATTAAAAACTATACCACAAAACATTCATATGTGCCTTATTTTCTTGTAACTGCATAGGGGACCAGGCAATTTCAACTTGCAAAAAATACAGGAACTTTTTTCTCTTCGTCTGCTTAAAAGACCGAGGGTTCCCCGGACATGCCTAACAGCGATTCCCAGGACAATGCAAACTCGTTCATTAGCGTCCGAGGAGGATTTTTAATTAATATATCGGCTAATTATTAAGAAAATAAATGTCTGAGCCTCAGGTGCATTCAGACTTGTCTAGTGCTTTCCTTATCCCAATTTTCAGACCTTTACGTGTGATGGATTTCGATAGACATCACCCACAGACAGACACATACAAAGGCAAATATCTTTATTTTATTAACAAAAACTAGCTGACCCGCCCAGCGTTGCCCGAGCTCTGTAATAAACTTAAATCTCTTAAAAAATGAAACTCTGGTAACGGTCTACCATGACTTTGGAACCGTACACCGGGCATGCTCGTACGCTCCGGAAAATCTTTTATTTCCTCATACCACCGCCAGGGGAGCATTCTGTTCTAAACAAATCTTTTTCCGAAAGAAATTCTGAGACAGGTCCCCGCTTCCTACGTTACTGTACAGTAGGCGTGCTACAAAATTGAGTTGGTTTCAAGAAGATGGGGACATTATTAGCCAAGTTATTGAAATACGGCACAGTTAGAGAAAATAACATTGAGTGAGGTGCCGAGAGGAGGGGATGTTCGAGTGTCCTTCAGAAAATGACTAATTAGGAGGCCCACTATGCATGTTTAAAAATTCGTTCGTTTAGTTAAGCTAGGAACTGGATTACAAATTTGGCTTAAACTATTATTCGGAAATAGTGGTAAACGCTGCTCATAAATTTAGTTTAATGTTATAAAGGGTGACTATTAAGTTCAATATAATGTTTGGAATCACTTGCATTGAAATCGGAACGGCAGTTGCTGATATATGGAAACGGGGCATAGTTAGAGGAAAAACCTTGAAGGAAGGGCCGGGAGGGAGGAGTTGTGCAAGTACCCTTCAGCAAATAACTAATTAGGAAGACCACTATGCATCTTTCAAAATTCGTTCGTTTGCTTAAGCTAGGAACTTAATTAAAACATTTGGTTTAAACTATTATTCGGAAATAGTGGTAACCGCTACTCATAAATTTTGTTTCATATTATAAAGAGTCACTATTAAGTTAATTATAATGTTTGGAATCACTTGCGTTGAAATCGGAAAGATAGTTGCTGAGATATCAAAACGGAGCATAGTTAGAGAAAAAAACCTTGAAGGAGGGGCAGGAGGGGATGGTTATTCAATTGCCCTTCAGCAAATGACTAATTAGGAGGACTACTATGCATCTTTCAAAATTCGTTCGTTTGCTTAAGCTTTGAACTTAATTACAAATTTGGCATAAACAATTATTCGGAGGTAGTGGTAACCGCTACTCATAAATTTCGTTTAACGTTATACAGGGTGACTATTAAGTTAATTATAATTTTTTGAATCACTTGCGTTGAAATCGTAACGATAGTTGCAGAGATATGGAAACGAAGCATAGTTAGAGAAAAAACCTTGAAGGAAGTGCCGGGAGGAGGGAGGGGTTGTTCAAGTGGCCTTCAGAATATAACTAATTAGGAGGACCACTATGCATCTTTAAAGATTAATTCATTTGGTTAAGCTAGGAACTTAATTTGAAATTTGGCTTAGACTATGATTCGGAAATTCTGGTAACTGCTTTCTAGAAATACACCTTGAAGCTATGAATGCTGATTTTTACGATAATTTTGTAAAAATGGAACGGGTTTGGAGAAGTTCGGAACACTATTAGCTGAGATTTAAAATAGCGGTATTCTCTATATAAAACAGCAATTAAACGCTACGGGTACAGATAAAAATGTTAAAATTGTTAAATGTAATTAGACCCTTGCCCCTCTCCATTCCCGCAAATATAAAAAATAATCTGTTAAATGAAGTATTCTGTATTAATAATCTCTATCATAATAATATATGTCATAAAAATTTATGTCGTATAAACCCGGCTAATTGTCATGAAGTAAAATGTGCCTGGAAAATATTTCAAACAGAGGGACGTCTGTGTAATTTGTCCTGTGCAGGTGGCGCGACAATAGCATGGCTGTACGCTGATAACTTCAATCCATATTGACACTATTTAGTTAGAAATCCTTATCTATGCATCGCTACTCTGGTTTATTTAATTACTTCTGTGAAGAATCGATGCAACCAACCAACCCAAGAGAAAAAAGCGTATTTTTAATTAGAGTTGTTTGTGGATATTAATTAATATTTCAGTAAAGAATTGAAATATTAAAATTCTGAGGTTCAGGTGCATCAGGAGAGGGTTTGGACTACCTAAATCTAAATTTTCAGGCTTCTAGGTGGGTTAGATTTTCCTAGCCATCGCCAACAGACACGCAGACACACACCCAGAGCGAAACTTTATTTTATTAGTATAGATAGATATATAGTTTCGTAAAAATGAATTCTGTTTGAAATTCTGTTGATAAAACGGATAACTAAACCTGACTGGCAAAAGTTAAAACCTAACCGACAACGACCCAATTAGAATTAACGTGATTTGCAACAAAAAACATGATACAAAAGGTCGAGATTCGGGAGAAATTAGGCTACCTGACCTAATGTAGGTGTCTAATTCATATTCGTTTTAAATCTCATTGTTGTCAATATCGCTTATTTTCACACGTAGTAGATGATGATGTATTTAATTTTTGGAGGTATCTTTGTACAAAAATATACACAATACGGCAAATGTTTTAAAAAATTAAGTAGTGCTTTGTACCTTAACAACCCTATTAAATTTGGACAACGATTGGTAAATTTTTACGAAATTTAAGGCTTTTAAATTCATGAAAACAGACACGCAAGAAAAATATATCATTTATAGTTCCTAATGGTATTGAAACGAATCCATCTTTAGAAAGAGACCTTTCCAACAAAAGCAAATGAAAATTGAAAGTATGAAAATTGAGCCATCGCTAAAAAAATATGTGTGGACGTACAGAGAAAAAATATACATACACTAGTGTAAATGCCCGTCCTATGACGGTGGGTAGAAATTGGGGTTTTCAGTTAAAATTTTAAATAATTGATAAAAATATTCATATACTGTTTATCGACAATAAGGAAAACTGACCTGAACCGTTAAGGTAATATTAGGTAATATAGAGGGTTAATGGTAAATTTTACTGTTAATGGTAGTTATGTTAATGGTAAATTTTACTAAACGTAATATTTTTATTTATCTTTGTTTTTCAACTCAAAATTTCCAAATATTTTTCTGAATAATTAAAATTTTAATCCTAATAACGATCTCAATAATTAATTAAGGTCTCAATAATTAACTATGGTAAGTAAATTATAGGTATTAATTTTCGCTCTCAATAATACAAAAACGATCTTTTAGTTTCTTCATAATCTAAAAGAATGCATTAATTTTTACACAAAGTCAAATATTTCCCTTTCAAAATTAATAATAAAAATAATTTAAATCATTAAAAAAAGTTGATCTTGTAACAATGCAATACATCCTGAATGTACATACCTTATGTTAATGGTAAATTTTACGAAACGTAATCTTTTCCTTTATTTTTGATTTACTACTCAAAATTTCCAAATATTTTTCTGAATAAATAAAAGCTTAATCCTAATAACGATCTCAATAATTAATTAAGGTCTCAATAATTAATTATGGTAAGTAAATTATAGGTATTAATTTTCGCTCTCAATAATACGAAAATGATCTTTTAGTTTATTCATAATCTAAAAGAATGCATTAATTTTTACACAAAGTCAAATATTTCCCTTTCAAAATTAATAATAAAAATAATTTAAATCATTAAAAAAAGTTGATCTTGTAATAATTCAATACATCCTGAATGTACATACCTTATGTTAATGGTAAATTTTACGAAACGTAATCTTTTCCTTTATTTTTGATTTACTACTCAAAATTTCCAAATATTTTTCTGAATAAATAAAAGCTTAATCCTAATAACGATCTCAATAATTAATTAAGGTCTCAATAATTAACTATGGTAAGTAAATTATAGGTATTAATTTTCGCTCTCAATAATACGAAAACGATCTTTTAGTTTCTTCATAATCTAAAAGAATGCATTAATTTTTACACAAAGTCAAATATTTCCCTTTCAAAATTAATAATAAAAATAATTTAAATCATTAAAAAAAGGTGATCTTGTAATAAATCAATACATCCTGAATTTTTTTATTTTAAAAATATGCTTATGTACATTTTATATTATTTTACAACTTTATTATTATGTAAATTATAATAAAGTTGTATTATTAATTTTTTTTTTCCAAGGGTATAATTTGTATTTATTGTCAATAGGTGGCGCCAGAACAGTATTTAAGAAATATATCTAAAATTCCGGTAGATCATCGCAAAGCCTCGAAAGGTATCATCGCTATTTCTGAAAAAGTACTTAGAGGAATAAAATGCTTACAGAAATAAATTTAAAAAATCCTTTAAATTATTTAAAGACTTTAATATGCTTTTACGAATATTTTAAGAGCATAATCGGATTTTTTAATGAAACGTTCAAAGAGTCATTCATGGAATAGATATGGAATTTGTGTTTTTGAATGGCAACATTATTTGTTTGTTTACATCAGGTAATCGGATGTTTAATCGGTTATTTTTAATTTAAAACTTAAAACATTATAACTGGATATGATATACATGTTTTATACGAAAATATGCTGAACAGACATTATTTCAAGTAGAAGAAATTATCATTTAATGGTTATGTGTTAGCATATCTTTTTCAGTAAGCCTAACATGGCGTTTAACTATGGTCGACTCGCAGACCAGAGTGGTACAACCCGGTACCGTTACAGACAGATTCTCGCCTTTGGATTTTATTATAAGTAAGATATATGAATGAATTGTATGACACCAATGAGTTGTATAACCTCCTTCTTTGGAAGTCGGATAAAAACAATATCTGACAAATAAAACGCAAAAGTTCTTTTAAAAAAAGAAGTTTGTAAAATTAAAGATATTTTTCGAAAATAACAGACTTGATTTTTTTAGTAAAGATTATTTTCTCGCTATTCCACCTTTCAGTCCTATGATATGAGAATCATATATTAAGTTTTAACAAACCCTATCCTTTATTTAATTTATATTTTTCCCCTTCCTTTGTCAAAATTTAATCGTGTTATCTTTAACTTCAAACAATAAGCCCGCTGTAATTTATACCCTTTCCCTTTTTCATTTTTACTTATGCTCGATCACTAATATCTCACGGCTTTTCGATTAAAAAAAAAAAGTTTTTTTAATGGTCACTAAGATAAGCTTTAATAATGATTTATATAGTAATCATTAAACAATTTAAATTTCTTTCTGTTTTCAATATCAATTTTCTTGCCAGTTATAGGTAAGTTGGTAAATATATTCTGTATGTAAAAAAAAAAAAAAAAAAAAAAAAAAAAAAAATAAATTAAACATTCACAGGAGAAATTTTTAATAAAGAATAAGTGAATAAGAGAATTTTTGAATATTATTGTGTATTTCAAAAAAATATTTTCCTATTATGCAATGACACTTTTTCAAATATTGAACTTATTATTATTTTGAAAGGAGAAATGAAAATTCTATATGCATTTCTTTTAATATTTTTATAAAGGCTTATATATTTAGAAGAAACAATATTTATAATGAAAGGTATAATATAATTCTTATTATCTCTCGAAGGTTTGCCTAGATAACACATTTTTTTTTTATGACTGAAATTTTATTTAATATATTGCATAAAAATTTTGATTTTATAATAAGGCAGACATACTTTTTCTATATAAAGTTCATATTACTTTTTATTTATCTGCCACAATGAGTATTGCAGTCTGCAGAATGAGCGATTAATTTATTTATGTATTTACAGATATTTTTCCAAATTGTCCTTCTTTTGAAAATTAAGATATCTCTTGGTTAAGAATAAAAAATATATATATATGGATAATAATAAAAAGGAAAGATAATATATTTTTGGTGTGAATAATTGTTCATTCTGGAGATATAGGTATTTTGTTCTTGTGTTTTTTTTTTTTTTTTTTACTTTTTCATAAAAAAAAAAGAAAGAGAGATTGCATTCATTTATTTATTCATTTATTATATATATATTTTGCTTCTAAGTAATTTTTGCGGTAAAATATTTTCTGGTAAGTTACTGTGAATATTTTAGGTAAACAAAATTTTCCCCACCTGAATTTTTTAATTTTTTAAGGTAAAGATTTATTTAGCTAATAATTTATTGCAAACAAAATATTTATATTTGCTCACTCGTTAGCCAAACATGGCCAGCAAACTAACTTTTAAAGTGACCAATTTTGATGGTGAACCCACCTTGTTAGAGTTCTTTTTTAATCAGTTAAGAACATTGGCCCTTATACAAAAATGGAAGCACGAAGAAGCAAATCAATTTCTGGGTGGGAAACTCACAGGCCCAGCATTAACCTTTTTTACGCAAAACCCTGAAATATATAAATCTAATGATTTGGATTTCGTCGAGAAAGAATTCAGAGCATTTTTCGCTCCCCCGAGTAAAACTGCAGCACTGGTTGAATTCAATAATCTATTATTATTGCCAGAGGAATCGATTAGAAACTTAGCGCATCGTATAAACACACTCACTGCTCGTGTACATGACACTATAACAGATAGAACAGCCCTTGATAATATAAAATTTACTAAGTTTATTTCAGCAATTCCTTCAAATTTAAGGGTTAAAATACAAGAGGAGGGAATATCAAGTTATAAACAAGCGGTAAATAGGGCACAGGCTTTACAAGAAATCATGCAGAATGAGAAAATATTGCAGCCCTGCGCATCATCTAGCTCCACAGACTCGATCGCCCTGCAGTTGAAGTCACTAAATGAAAAAATTAACGCTTTGTCGTTAACAGGTAGCGAGGACAAAAATAACTCTCATAATCAACCCTCTCGCCCACAAAACTCGCATGATCAGTATAAAAAAGACTTCAAAAAAAGACACACTGGTCATAGCTATTACCGCACTAATAAACAAAAAAATTCGAATTCTCCACCCACTTGTCAGTTGTGTTTGAAACGTGGCCACACTGCAAAATTTTGTTTTAAATGGAGAAGATCTAATGCGAATAGAGGTGGATATCAAAATTACAAATTCAATCCAAATTTTCGCAAAAAAAAGTAATCAGAAAAGGGAATCTTTAAACTATTAAGGAGATGTAATTTAGCTGATGGCTTTGCATCTCAAGATAACATTTTAACATCAGCAACTTGCCCTACATTCCCATGGTCGATTGATGAAAATCTTCCAAAAATTTCTAAGGAAAGACTAGTCAATTCGGTCGCTTCACAGACCACTACAAACATAAAAATGACCAGGAATGGGTCGTCACAAACAGTGCACAGATCAACTGAAAGTTCATCGCAAACTGCATCATCAAGTGACGAAAAGAAAGTTGAGGTTATTTCAAATGTGAATAATAGTTCCCCAACACTCCCCCTTATAAAGGCCTCTATAGCAAGAACAGACACAATTTTACTTTTAGACACAGGGTCGACAATTTCCCTTTTATCACAGTCCCTTTTCGATTCTATTAAGGACAATCTTAAATATAAAAGGTTAGGCACAACAGTTACTCTTAAAACAGTAAATTCCGATGTTGATTTCACCGCATGTATAAAAGCATCAATCAGAATTCACCACAAATCTTTTAGCCACAACTTTTATATTGTTGACATTCCCGATACCTCTAGTTTTCAAGGAATATTAGGATTTGATTTCATTCATAAACACAGGATCATAATTGATGTTCACAAAAATAGAATGTCAACAAATGAATTTCACGTGCCATTACTTAGTGCGTCAGCTGATGGCAAAGACATAAATCTTCTAAGTGAACATGTAAACTCTCCGTCAAATTTAGTCAAAACGATTCGCCTTGCACATAAATTAAAACTAGAACCACATGAGAAAACATGGATTTCCATCGACACTGATTCTTTAAACCCTTCAATGCAGTACTGTTTTGAAAGTACTATTTCTAATAAACAAATTATTTGTTATGACAGTCTGCTAGGTAACAATAAAGATGTTGAATCGGTCGATCAGGAAAATCATAACAAACACCTACAAAAATCACATGTATACATATTCTTACAAAATTCTTCTAACAAACCTGTACACATAAACAAAAATGCACGAATAGGAATCTTATATGAGGTCTCGGAAATTATGGAACCATCTAGAAACGACAATTTTTCACAGACCATGAAGTCATGCGACAACATCAACAGCTTCAATATTCAACCTCATGATAATTTACAACAGTTTATTTGCAATTATATTCAGGCTTCAGATGAGGTCTTAAAAAAAAGAAAGGAAGATTTAACAATACAAGACTTCAAATTGGAACATCTAGACACTCAACAAGCAAAAACCTTAGGCTCATTATTGTTAAAATACTACAGTTCTTTTTCAAAATCAATGAAAACATTAGGTCACACAGACAAGGTTGTTCCAAATCTCAAATTCATTAATGACTACCCATTCAAAACATTACCTTTTCCGGTACCACAATCATTACACCAAGAAATGAAAGAGCAAATAAATCAACTTCTGGAAGCAAATATTATTGAACGTAACTGTTCAGAATGGGCATGTCCTATTTTTCTGGTTAGAAAGAAGTCTGATGGGTCTGCAAAACAAAAATACAGACTAGCTCTTGATTTAAGAATGCTAAATTCCGTCTTACAAGGATCTTCATATCCACTTCCCAAAATACAGACCATTATTTCAAATTTATCAGCATATAAATATTTCACTTCATTAGATTTTCAACAAGCCTATCATCAGATAAATCTACCTGAAAAATATCAAGATCCACTTACATTCACATGCATATACGGTACTTTTCGTTTTAAAAGGCTGGTTTTCGGATTAAAGAATAGTAGTAGTTTCTTTCAAAATTTAATGGACACTATTATTGATGAATTAGAAATAGAAGGTATTTTTGCATACCAAGACGATTTAATCTTTGGTTCTAATTCTTTTGAGGAAACATGTGCAAAATTACAGAAAGTACTTGAAATTTTATCGAAATATAATTTAACCCTCTCTCCCAATAAATGTTCATTTCACAAAACCGCTGTTGATTACTTAGGTTTTCACATTGAAAATCATTCCATTTCTCCCGTCCAATCAAATATTGTCAAAATAAATTCTTTTCCAACACCGACAACAAAAAGACAATTAAAAAGGTTTATTGGTCTTGTCACATTTTATAAATCTCTAGTTCCTTCATTTTCAAAACTCATCTAACCACTTATAGATCTCACTACGCCAAAAACAACATTTAAATGGACTCAAAAACATCAAAAATTATTTGATCAAATGCAACAGGTGTTCTTTAAGTCTCCCATGGTTCGTTTACCCGATTGGTCTAAAACTTTTTATGTAAACACAGATGCGTCAATTATAGCCATAGGAGGTGCTCTGTTACAGGAACATGAAGGACAATTACTTCCCATTGCATTTTTTTCTAAATCTCTTAAACAGTCTGAAAAACGTTATCCAGCACTAAAACTTGAATTAATGGCCATTTACAAATCTGTAATCGCTTTTAAATACTATCTATATAACCGAAAGTTTGTAATTTTATCCGATAGTGCTCCTTTAAAAAAATACAAGAAAATAACCAATCCCGCTGACATAACAACTAGATGGTTAACAGAATTATCAGAATATACATACACTTTTGATCACATTCCCGGTTCTTCAAATGTACTTGCAGATTATTTGTCCAGATGTTCTTTCGAGAAAAACACAGTTGATTTAAATTCCAACCCTGAGCTTATCAACGAACCATATGCATTGCCAATTGTAGATAATGATCTTCCAGACACTAATAATGATCATTTATCATACAGTACACATTCTCTAAATTACTTAGTTATTGGTAACAAGGATCAAAAAGACCCTTTATTGGAAATTTCAAATGAAACATTTGTAAACGAACAAAAGAAAGACACAAAATTATCCGAAATTTACAACGAAATTATGCAAAATGGCTCATCGAAGTAATTCCCTATGTACTTCATTCATCCCGATTCAAAGGTTTTAATGTTAAAAAAAGAAAATATTTGTAATGACACCTTTTCTTACCACATTATTGTCCCAAATTCATTAAAAGCCAAAGTTCTAACAATATGTCATTTTTCACATTTTGGTTTAACAAAAACTTATGCATTTGTCACAAAAAAATATTTTTGGAAAGGAATGTATGCTGACACTTTAAATTTTGTAGCGTCTTGCACAAAATGTTTACAGGCAAAACATCACAAAACTCCACTTGCTCCACTACAACCTACATACACACCTACGCATCCAGGAGACACAGTCAGTGTTGATTTGGTCGGCCCCTTTACTAATGGACAGTCGGTATTGACAGTAATTGACCATTTTTCTCGACACCTAGAACTCTTCCCTTTGCGTACCATCACTTCTGAAAAGATAATTAAGTGTTTATTCAGTTATATAACTATCTTTGGAAGACCTTCTGTAATTTTGTCAGATTTGGGAAAACAATTCACTTCACACATATACGACAAATTTAACGACACATTAGGCATAAAGGTACGTCATTCCAGTGTAGCGAGGCCACAAAGCAATGCCGTGTCAGAGCGAATCAATAAATCAATTAAATACTCTGTTTCTACTTTACTTCAAGAAGGTCACACTTTTGAAAATGCTTTATCAATTCATAAATCTCTTTATAATGGATCTCTACATTCCTCCACAAAATATTCTCCCAACTTGCTTCATTTTGGAAGAGAACTATCCTTAATATTTGATACTTATGACAATAATGTCAATCAAGTTCTAGACAAAGATTTTGAAGCTTACAAATTGTTACAGGATTTAAATTCTATTTACAGGAAAGCATACAATAACATCAAAGACTCTCAAAACAAAAGAAATGATCATTTTCAAAAACGTTTTAAACTAAGAAAAATTATGAACAAAGATATTGTATATTTAAAATCAGTAGATAAGTTCAAACCAAAATATTCTGGACCTTACATTGTTATACACAAATATTCACCTGTCTCTGTTTCAATCAAACGCTTACATGCACCTGATGACTCTGCTTTTAGAGTACACATTGATAGGTTAATCATCGCTCCACCAAGAAGCGATCACTTACTTACAAGTCATGATGGTTACAATAACATTAACTCTCCAACTTATTCAACACGTTATAATTTAAGACCTAGAAAATAGCGTATAATTTTATAATTGTTGTATTTTGTGCGAATTTTTGGTTTTGTTCACACTTGTGTATATTGATGTACACAATATACTGATGTTATATTTGATGTTTCCTTGTGAAAGTTCTCGGCTGGTCCAAGTTTCTTTCATCAAGGGAATGGCAGATATGGCAATCTTGTTGTGAACATTATCTTTTACGTTTATGGGGTGTTTGTACATATACACATTAAATAAAAAAAAAAAAAAAAAAAAAAAAAATCTTAACTTTTGTCGTCATATTTTTTTAATCTCATAAATAGTTATAAACATAATTATAGTAACATTAATTGCACTAAAATTTTTTTCTCTTAAGGTCAGTTTTTTTTAAATTTTAATAATACTAATTAAGTAAATATGTACCTCATGACTTAACATTTTTACCGAACTTGACAAAACTCTCTCTCATTACTCTAGGATTGACCTTTATTCGACATACACTAGGTGTATATATATATATTTTTATTTTTCTAATTATTCCCTTTCGGAGTGGTGATCTGTTCAAAATTATTGCCCTTAGGATCTTCCACCCCATTGTAATGAGAGACACATTCGAATTGGTATTCCAATTCACCTTAAATCCCCTGTCAAAATGAGTATACGAGACTGCTCCTCAGTTTGTTGCATTACTGCTGCGGGAGCAACGGGGTCTATGTTGTGTCAACAATGTGGACCTCGCCCTAAATATTCCCTCCACAAATAAGGCAATAGTCCTAAACTTGCGCCATCACACTTGTCCTTAGACAAGATTTAGGTCAGGAATTTTTTTTTTGGATCGTGCATCACTTTCCCTATCCTGTCCTGTGCGAATGCACAAATTTTTACTATTTTAAACCCAAATTTTATTCATTTTTTTTTATCTTCATCATTTTTGTATTTCATTTTTACACATGTGTAACTGTTAATGTAACTGTAACGGTATCTTATTTTTATATTTTGTATTTGCATTTATATATTTCATGTTTATTTTATGCAAGATTACATATATCATTATTTTGCATTATGTTCGAACAAAGAAAATTTTATTGTATTGTAGTTGCAACTTAACATAAGCTTATATGTTCAGAGTTATGAACATTTTAATTCATTTAGCATGCTTACGACCAGTTATCAGTAAAATAAACATTGGTTGATGATAATGCAACTTTTCTGGTCATATTTTGGTCATCACTATATATGTAGAGTAATTAAACTGCTATATGTTCCGGAACAGCAAAAATAACAACAACATCTACTTCTACAAAACAAAACTCTTATGAAGCCATGGACTCAAGTAATAAACTAGTGTGTACACTAGGATGACCAGTAGCAAAAATTTTGGTATACCATTTCCATTTTCATTTCCATTTTCATTTCCATTTTCATTTCCATTTTCATTTTCATTTTTGATATCTGTATGTGTTTATATTTTTTCTTATATTGTGCATTGATTATATGTAAACTTTCAGACGGAGCATGCCTGAAATTTAAACCCTAACAAATTATTCTTTTATCTGAGCAAGCGTGGGAAATATATGATATGAGAATCATATATTAAGTTTTAACAAACCCTATCCTTTATTTAATTTATATTTTTCCCCTTCCTTTGTCAAAATTTAATCGTGTTATCTTTAACTTCAAACAATAACCCGCTGTAATTTATACCCTTTCCCTTTTTCATTTTCACTTATGCTCGATCACTAATATCTCACGGCTTTTCGATTAAAAAAAAAAAAAGAAAAGAATTAAATCAGCACAGATGCCTTTTCGTAATTTTACTTTCCGTAGCCAAGCTTATAACACAATATGTGCATAGCGCATTTTTGTGGCCACAAAAGTTATGCGAATCTTCCATTTGGCCAAAATGCATGCCCTTATATGGTAGTGGTAATAACTCAATCACTCACACCCAGGTCTAAAAATATATTCTCATTGTTAAAAGCACATACTGTTTTGTCTGTCGAAAAATCCGTTCTCATGAGAAAGATATTTGTCGGTTATAGTCGCAGTGGCGATATTAATTTTGAAACAAAATTCGTCCTTTTGAAAAAAATCTAGCAACCCGGCTTGCTAAATACCATTAGTTATGCGGCAGCTTCATCTGAAAGTATTTACGCCTAGATACTCTGTAACAACCCTATTTTGGCGAGATTCTTGTCAGTGCAATTCCAACTTGTATCGTGGAAACAACTCACTTCGCTTTCTGTCTCCGCATAATAATGACTGCTTAAGAGCGGCCTTTCTTGTTTACCCTCTTCTGCCTTCGATCATCTTATGTTTACTGAATAAAATCCTGAAGTTATACCGGATACTGGAGTTTTTCTTTTCCCATCAAACAAAAACCTGGATATTTCGTTAATCTCACAACCAATGAAAACATAAACTATCTTCAACAAATTACATCATTATAAGTCCGTTTTTTGCAAATATAAGGAAAACTGAAAACAAAGCTCATGTTTAAGATTTAAAATCTTTATCCAAAATGTCAAGAAAATTTATCAATTTATTTATTTTTTATTTTTTATTTCAGCTTTGAGGTATTTCCTACAGCTGCATGCCGGCATGACCTCAATTGATCACAATTTATTTTATTCACAGAAGCATATATAATACATACAGGGTATGCCAATTTTTCTTCCATTACATACATCATCTACTGTCTTGGCTTCATTACTTTCCTATGCATACACAGGGGCAACCGAGTTACAGAAGATAACACACACAATTGCATCTATGCCTCACACGGGATTTGAACCCAGGCCCTCAGCGTGGCGGTCGCCTCCACTACCAACCACAAAAATGTACCAATAACGTCAAACACTTGAAGTAACATAAACAAACTTCCGATTAGAAATATAGCTTGCGGCCTATCTTAAACGACAATATTATCAGAAAATATCCTTTTCTTAATTTTGTGTCTAATGCTCGATCTATAGTCAAATACCTCTAATGTATTATTTATGTAAAGAAAAAAACTACTATAATATTAAAATGACAACTTTTCAACGAAATTATAAACGACATGTTTTAAAAATGCGTTATGAAAGTTTTGGAAATCCTGTTTCAGAAACAAAAATAAATTTGACTGTAAAAGGGTTCAAAATAGTCGTTATATATGTGTTCTATAAATTGGAGTTTTAAACATGGAAGCTAATCGGGCCAAATGTTTCATAATTAGCAGAATTTTAACTAACAGTATACATCATCTTGACACAACTCTATTAAAACAAAATACATAAATAAGAATTTTATTTGCAAATGTCTTTTTATTACAATAATTTAACTTAAAATCTTACTTTACTAAATATATCGTCAGCTATTGTCCTCAGTTTTAAACTAGTCGTATGTGCCAATCCCAAAACGTTCTTCTATCTCGTTAATACTTCAAAAAGCGAAAGTTTGATTATGATTATAAAGTGAATAAAGTGATATAAAATGATATAAAGTGATATAAAGTGGAAGTTATGATTTATACGAAAATTTAATCAGCACCAACTTATGTCAAGGTCTAACAGAATATGAAGTTTGATGAAATTCCGTGTATTAGTTCTTGAAATATAACTATCGCTAAAATCATATAAATCCTGAAAAATGCAGCATATATGTTGGATGAGTTACACCAAAAACTAGTCCGCACCAATTTATATCAAGGTCTAACTGAATCTAAAGTTTTGTTAAATTCCGTGCATTATGTCTTGAGATAGACGCCTACAAACATTTTGTCACAGACAGACATTTGCTAAAAACAGTCAAATCGGGTTCAGGACCTTCTAAAACATATAAATCCGTCGAAAACCAAAAGTAAAAATTTTTCATGAATCCATTACTTTCCTCTTTTAAAGATAGAAGAAAGTAAAAAATAATGTTCTCAGATTGAAAATGTTAAAATACATCTTATGTTTCAAACTGAAAATATCTAATCTTTAAACCTTCATTGCACGTTCTCAATATTAGAGATACATTACGAGAATTTACTGTAGAATTAACCAATTCCTCAACTGAACCTTAATATTTAATTACTATTTTGCATGACTATCTGCTTGTGGGAATTATGAAGAGATTACATTGCACTTTGAATGAATCAGAATTAAAACGTGTAATAGAATTATAAAGCTTCGTAATTTATTCAAGTGTAGAGTTTAACTTAATTGCAGAATTG
This sequence comes from Maratus michaelseni, assembly GCA_963931845.1. Taxonomy (NCBI): domain Eukaryota; kingdom Metazoa; phylum Arthropoda; class Arachnida; order Araneae; family Salticidae; genus Maratus; species Maratus michaelseni. Next base: position 294,154,105 of record OZ007589.1, on the reverse strand, counting down.
GTGTTTCGCCTTAGGATTCAAATACTGGAAGTGAGATGCGAAAAATGTATCAAAATGCATGAGTTGTTTTCAGTAATAAAATTTTATAACGGGAAAAAATACAATAAAATAGAATTAAAATAAGACGTGATAAAAATAAGATCATGAATTTCAATTTTATGTTCATACAATAGTGAAAAGTTTTCTATTCGTGCAGACAGATTAAAGAAAAATATTTTATATGTATTATAAATACCATATGTTACACGAAACATAATCACATACTTCTTACGCATTCATTGCAAGATAGGCATTTAATTGAATTATTTAAATAATTCTATACTGTAACAAAAAGTTAGTTCAATTGAAGTGAAATGAATTGAAAAAAATGAAGAAATAAAACAGAAGAAGGAAGTTATTTGACCGGTTTGGAAAAATATTTAACTACCATATGTCAAAGTTTATAATCACCTACTATCGAATGGCAAGTAATTATTTTATGCTTTACAAATATCCCGTGATTTGCACCACAAATTCATAATAATTTGAAAAAACAACTGGTCGTTGGGGGCCACCGTAACACTTACCTATCACGGATATACATAATATAAAATATGAAAATAAAACATGTGTAAACTATTTATAAAATGCATTGCAATTCGAATAAAATCGTGGCTTGATGACGTCATAAACTTTAAATGCTCTATTACTGAATTAAGTAAAAGAAACATCCTTATAACTCCAAAATGCATAATCATATTAACTAACGGTTTATTGCGTCGGAGTAAGCGTCTCATTTCCAATTAAAATATATCTTTGAATTAAAATTTTAATGCAATACAGGGTCATGAACAATCGAAGAGTTGGAAAATATGATTACAAATATCTCGGCAACTCATTATAAGATCGACTTCATTCTTTATGCAAAATTTATGTTTTTTTATTGTGTTTTATGTTCATTCCTTAAAATAAACAATTTCGAAAATTTTTATATACCTTTTATCAGAAAGAATATATCGAGTGTCCAAAAAAAATAGTTTCGGATAATCGATGTTACTGAAATTCAATAAGCTTCTTCCCATTATTACATACTAAGTACATACCAAATTTCAAGTCTCTATCTCAATTTGTTCGGAAGATTTGTTCGTTTACAGACACACAGACAGACGGATGGCAAGTTTTTTTTCTAAAAATATTTTTTTCGGAATCTCTATTGTCTGAAACGTGTGAATCCGTCTCAATTTTTTTTTCGATTTTCAAAACGATTACAAGACTTACCCTACACTACGTATGATGGGTAAGTAAAATGAATGTCAGCAAGAAATTATGTTGCCTCGATCATCAACCCTCTCTATTTGTTGCTTTTATCTGAGAGAAGGATATAACCGGACTTCCACGTAGAATTACCATGGGTTCCATGAGAATTACCAAGTGTCATGATTTACGTGGGACGTCCCGATTTTTGGACTAAGATGACACATCTCGCAGAACAACTGCAGGAGTGAATGACATCTTTTAAATTTTCACTGTTCTCATTTACAAATAAAAATTATTTTATATACTTTCTATTACAGTGATATAATCAATTTAAATGTGGTATCCAAGCTGATGATTGTTTGAATATTTTAAACTGCAGTCCAGTTGTCATAAAGACATAATAGTTTAACGCTTTGAAGTGCGGTGGGATACATATATATATCACTTAAATGTAATCCCCAAATGTCAAAATGGCACCAGAATTTTAGAATAATAATTTATTTTATAATATTCGTGAAGAAAAGCTCTTACTTATATATATATATAATTAAATTAACAAATAAATTTGTTAGTAAATACTTGTATCATTTAATCATTTAGATATTTTAGCAACATATGTATTTTGACCTTGAAAGTGTTAAAGACCCTGAGTGGTTGGGCATACTGAAAACTAAATGTGCGAAATTACAATTTAAAAATATTGAAGGTTTCGTAACATTTTAAAATTAATTATTTTTACCGCATAAAATTAATTTAAGATCGATGAGTTTAATTGATTGTATGTTTCATAAATAATAAGAAGAGACCAGAGTTTTATGTTTTTATACGTTAAAAACTTGTTAATTAACTTTCTACTATACCTTTAGGAATTTTTATTCACTTAGATTTAATAGAATGAATAAAAATTGAGTTATATTTAGTATATGCTCCGATAGAGAAGCAGTTGTCTTGCTTTTTTTCCACTCCCTGTCCCGAGTTTTGCTGTATTTGACCTATGGTACCACCAGTGGCGCAGCCAAGGGGGGGGGTTTGGGGGTTAAAACCCCCCCAGAGCTAAAAAAATTACTATAATTGCCGCTTATATGAATCAAAACAACTAAAGTTAAAATTAAGTTTTTTGGCCTTTCCGCCTTGGCAGAATCCACCGCTTTCTAAAATCAAATTCTATACAACAATGTGATTCAATTAAACGGCGAAAATTCTACTTAAAACTGTGAAAGCGCATATTACACGCATAGGTTATGTCAAAACTTGATTTTTGGACTGTGTCACTTTGTCGAGACGTCTTATAGTAAAAGATGGGTCATATACTCTCACAGAGACGCTTTGAGTTATATAGTATACAGTGGTCTGTTTTTTAATTGCATTTCTGTCTTTGTTCCACGTTCGAAACAATAACAGATCATCGAATTCCAGAGAAAAAAAAAACATACACATTGTAAGTCTATCTCAGTTTCAAGTGGCTTTTTTTGCGTTTTTTGCTCTCAGTTATATCTAAGACCAAGCTATGTGCGTACCCAGGAAAAAAATCTTTGCAAAAGTAAGAATTTAAAAAAAGTACTTAAAGTTATAAAAAGCTATTTTTCGATTATGAGCAGATTTTTGCAATCGGTGTTTCTTTCGAATCATTTGTTTCGTAGGGGGTCCAGGGTTCGGAAAAACTACATTTTGTTTGTAACGAACTACAACTACTTTATAAAAAATGTAGTTAACTACAACTACAACTACTTATTTTTAAAAGTAGCGACTACAAACTACTTTCCAAAAGTAGTCACTACTTCGCTACTTCAGTAATCATCGCTAATTAAATACACCGCAAACGATTTTTCCCGATAGACCATAATGTAACAGAATTCTTTTGAACGTCCCTGTAAGCGAGATATAAATGCTACACATTTCATTTTCAATACTGAACATTCTATGGTAAACTTCAATAACATAAAACTTTCATGGCAGTCGGAGTATATTTATGAGAGTTAGAGCACGGACAGACAAACAAAGCAAATTCATAGAACCTTTTTAATTATGTTGGAATTTTTTTTTAAAGAGGAAATTTGAAAACAAAAATTGTAATAATCTTGCACATTTATGAGAGTGATGTAGCACAGTAGCGCTTAGAATCCTGCATCGGGTCGGGTTACCCGCTTTTACCCCGACCCGACCCGCCGTTCGGGTCGGCTATATTTTCCCGTTGCGGTTCGGGTTCGGGTCGGATGGACTTCAAATATTTTGTTGCGGATCGGGTTGGCTTTCATTCTTTCGGGTTCGGGTTGGCTTTTTGAATCTTGCGGGTCGGGTTCGGGTTGACCCGGTTTTTTAAAAGAATGTCCAAAATATTTTTTCACAATAAAAGTCTATATAAACCGCAGATCACAGTTTCACAAAAGCAAAATGCGTGCCTGTCTGTTTTGTTAATCTTAGAATTCGTATCAGGAAGTTAATATAAACATACTTTTTCAACTACTGGTACGATAATGATTATAACGAATGCTCCTGCACAGCTGAAACATTTCTGCTGAATAGTTACAATTCTAATTCTTGATACTTCTAATTTTGTTATGGCAAAAAACTGTGTGATCGACAGGAAGACAGGAAACGATTATTTAGCGTTTTGCTTCTTATAGTATTTCGTTATAAATGGAAGTTTTGAAACCGCAACTAATTTTAAACAAGTTGGAAATTGTACGTCAAACGTGACAAACGAGGTGCGTTCGTACTGTAGCTAGTTATATAAATATTCAGACCTAGATGATTTTTAATTCTGTGAAATGAATTATATCGTCTGCAGATTAATTTCTGTAATAAAATAAGTGTCTCGGTCGCTTGACGATTTAACATCCATCGGAAGCTCCTCTAACAAGAAAGCACCGATTTAAAAAAAAAAAAATTCAAATTTCTTAATAAATATTTTTATTAATATCTCCTAAAGTTTTGATTCGATTTTAATAAAATTTGAAATGTCTCGACAAAATTCTGCAAAGATAATATATCTTAAATCTAAAACCATTCGGTTGGGTAGTTTTTGCGTTGTTATATGCGGACGGACGGACGGACAGACAGACGGACGGACAGACAGACAGACGGACGGACGGACAGACAGACGGACGGACGGACGGACCAAGCGACGACAATAGGTGCTACGTATTTATATAATTACGAACGCACCTAAAAAACATTCAAAGATTAGATTTTTAGTTGTATACCGTTTAGAGTCCTGCATCGGGTCGGTTTACCCGCACCCGACCCGACCCGGCTCTAGATTTTTTTTTTGTGGGTCGGATTCCGATCGGGTTGACTTCCACTTTTTTACTGTGGATCCGGTTGAATTTCATTATTTCGAGTTCGGATCGGTTTCGGGTTGGGTTTTGACTCTAGCGGGTAGGGGTCGGGTTGACCCGAATTTCAAAAGAATGTCCAAAATATTTTTTCAGGTTAAAAATCTATGTACAATAAGACATCCATTCTGGTCTTTCTTCCAAAAGGCGGCCACCTCTATTTAGCGCCACTTTTTAATTCCTAAAATTTATATATTTGAAAACGCTTATATCTCTGAATAGCGGCCACCTCTAAATCTAGACACACGTAACATGTGCAGAAGATTTTTTTTATATAGAAATAAAAACAACTTAAAATTTTTCTATTTATTTGTATGCTTGTGGGGGGGGGGGGGGAGAGTAAATTATGGGAAGTTAGGGGGCAATTTAGATAGTTACTTATATATTATTATTAGGTAGAAACAAATGTGGACATTTTTTTAAAATAAAGAGTTTTAAATATTTGAAACTGTATGCTGGAGGACGGGCAAAAAGGGAAGCGTAAATTTTGGGGACAAGGAAATAATTTTTATTTGTTGTCATTAGACAAATGAGTGAAAGATTTTATTTTTGTATAAAAATAAAGATTTAAAAATATTTTAAACTCCTTTGTATGCTACTATGGGGAAGCGTGAATTTGAGAGATTAGGGATAATTTAGAGAATTTATGTTTAGATAAATCCATTCTTTTTCTTTTTTTAATAAGGATTTTACATTTCTTTGCTTGCTGGGAGTGGGAATCAAAAGGTAGAAGAAATTAGTCAAATAAAGATTTAACATAGCCAGACGACTATATTTTGGTAAAAAAAAATCGTAGTCGTATAAAAATACATTATATTGAGAAGATTTCTATGGATTTAAATAACAGTACACGAAGTTTCTGACACCCAAACTGTGAAAATGACAGCTAATTTGTGACTGTGCCCGTCGTCTATGGAGAAATATATGACACTGCAAATGAGATTTGTCGCTGACGTTCGCAAATTGTTGCAGAGAACATATTTCGCACGAAAGAAACGAGTTATAATCATGTGATTTGAAGATTGGGACCTTTTTTCCTCCCTCCGAAAGTAGCGTCGATGCGCGCTACAAACTACTGATATTTTGTATTGCGCTACTTGCTACACTACACTTTTTTAATGTAGCGCGCTACACTACAAACTACTGGAAAAAGTAGCGGCTACTGTAGTTTCTCTACTTGTAGCGCGCTACTTCCGAGCCCTGAGGGGGTCTGTACACAAATTTAAAGACTATATTTCATTTGTTGGTAATGTTGCAACGAACTCTTGCTTATGATGGAGATTCGTATATTTATCGTTAAAATTTTATAAATTAGTTGTGGTTCCTCTTTTAGCTATTTTTAATTCTATCGCGCTTCTAATATTGTAAACGCTGTTTAAATGAATCATAACCAACGTAATTGCGGAGAAAAGCATTATGATTTCATTCATTTAAAAGACTGATTCCATTAACCGATGATTCATATAACCGGCGACCATCTTTATTATAAACTCAAACCCCCCCCCCCCCCTAGAACCGAATTCTGGCTGCGCCACTGGGTACCACTACTTCCGTCAAGCATAAGCCTTATGGGTTTTTTTCCTGTGGGTGGCCAGCTCCCATTTACAAACATGTAAATTAGTAGACATGATAATCGCTGAGAAAAAGGAACATTAAAACTTCACAGGACATCTACAGTCAAACTCTAAACCGAACTAGCTGAGTCAGCCTTTTGTAAACATTTTTACTTCTACGCGTGCTTCTTTTGTCTCTCTTGTCACTGTAGATGTGACGTAATACATAGGTTACGGTACAACCTATCTTTTACGTATTCTATCTGTCACGCTATATTTCAACACATTGTGAAACGTGCGTTTAACAATGTGCTAAAATCTGTAAATGAAAACAATTCAGTATTTTTATCAAGCAATTTTATGTTATGCAATACATATACTAATCATGACATTAAATCTACTTAAGGACTAATACAATGCAGCATGCAAAGAGTTATTTTGTGTGATTTTGAGGATTGCTTTCTCTAAACAAATGTACAAGCTCCGCCCTTATCAAGTACATGAATTATTAAAATCTAGAGATGATAAACAATGTAAGTAAGATTTTTTTTTCCCTTACTTAAATATTAAAAGTTTCTCCACTGTTTTTCTCTGAATTAATATTTTGTAAACAATTAATTAAGCAATTTCAACCACGCTCAATGACCAAACTCCAAAAACGGACTTTATTTGTTTGGCAGCTTTAAAAGAATCCCCTTAGTTTTATATAATGTAACAGTTTTCAAAGAGATTTCACAATAGAGTAAACTCCTAATTGTCCGTCACTCATGGGACCAGGGTTATTTGGAATCGAAATTGTCTCATAATCTGGATAATATATTAGTTGAATATTCTAATTATAAAAACATTAAATTATAATTAAAAATACTGTAAGTAAAGAAGATAACTTGTATCCTAAAGTAAAATAAATTACAGTTATTATAAAATAAATATTATAAATAAACCAAACGTTAACTTAAAAGGGAAACGTACCTCTTATTTTTTTATCATGGGTAAAAATGAAATAATGAAGGAAAAAATCAGTAATACATTTTCATTTCTTCTTTAATTGTGATTTGATTTTAGCAAGACCTCGGATTCGAATATAAAAGCGCTTGTCTGCTTCTTACTGATTTCCAAACCATTTTTTATGTAAAATATTTAGCCAAAGGGAATATGCCGAGGTGGTGGTTTGTGAGAATTCCTCTAGCCTTTCGAAATTTTCTCTTAATTTTAAATGCTAAGTATGACAAAATTGTGTCTTATCTAATAAAATCTACAGTGTTTTGAAATAATTTAATTATAGTATAATTATTAATTAGCATTTTCACCATCTTTAAAGCTTTGGAGATTTGATTATAAATAAAACAATATTTCTTTTGTCTGGAATTTTGGAATTAAACCACAAACATCCTTATGATGAAACGTGCGAGGTGTGTCGATGTTCGAAGGGATAGAATAATTGGAAGTCTACTGTAATATAAAACTTGAAAGCACTAATTGCTATTCTTCTTCTTTATTTTTTTACAGTATTTTCTTTTCAATTCGGTTTTTCTTAAGATCTACTTTCAGTTGTGGTACGATGCGTTCTCTGAATTTCATAGGCAAATAGGCTAGGCTTCTAAGCTTCAGCTAGGAATCCTTGATTCAGACTAGTTCACTGTCGATTTATTGCTCTAAAACAAACACCCCACTATTGTCACGCTAACAAACAATTATCTCGAACAATATAAAAATCAAAGTTTTAAAACAGTCAAAAGACTATTAATAATTTCAATATTTTTTATAGTTGTTAAGAGGTTTCTGTTATGTAAAATATTAATAAATTTTTGAGAGCAATTGAAATAAAACAAAATTGGTCTAAATATACCTTTTTAAAAAAATTTCATTTAAGGATACATTAAATGACTAACAATAATTTAATTGATTATAAAATTTATATTTTCTTTAACAAAACGTACTCACAAAGAATCCATAACAATTAATATAAAAGTTAAACTTTCATTAATGTCAGAATATTGTTTAAATACATTTTTAATTTTCTGAGAGTTCTCAAGAAAGTAAAATGTTTGCTATTTGAAACACTGGTGAAAAAGGGAAGAATATTTCTAATACCATCCCTATTAAATTTAATTTGCAAACTCTTTTATTACCCTTTACTCTATTTAAAATGAAAAAAATACATTGAATAAGAAATTGCTTTGGAAGTTTATTCTACCCTAAGGCATTTTCCGTTCTAATCTCAGCGGAGCATTTTCCAATGATTATCTCGTTACGTATGTAATCATCTACAAATTAGAAAATCTTTGTCAAAATAGAAAATTCTAACTGTCGGCATCATTAGTTTAGTGACGCAATTTAAATTGTCAAAGGATGAATCATTTCGCATGATGCTGTTTTTCAAAATATCTAACACATAATAATTATTTGCACTACCCGTTTAAACAGACATTATTTTATTTTCAAACACATCAAAGAGCAGTGTACATGTCCAAAAACCTTAAAAAACACCTTTAAAATTACACAAAACTATTCAATCTATTAAAAATTTTAAAAATATTTTCATCTGTTGTTCTCAGGCATCTTCGGTTACTGATGTTATATTTTCGGTTCCGTCAGTCAATCCGTTGAAAACCTTTATTTTGCTTTTGTCTAGTAACATATGGAGCCATACATTATCGATATATATATATATATATATATATATATATATATATATATATATATATATATATATATATATATTGAAAACTGAGTCTTAAGTAGCCGGAAATATTACAAGACTGAATAATATGTGTATTTTGTTTATTTATCAGTAGTACCTTTTACTAAATTGATGCACTAATTTTCTAGAGTTACAAAAATGTATTAGATACGCAAAAATCGATAATGTATGGCACCATATGTTACTAGACAAAAGCAAAATAAGGGTTAAGGGTTTTCAACGGATTGACTGACGAAGCAGAAAACATAGTATCAGTAACCGAGGATGCCTGAGAGCAACTGGTGAATTTTTTTTTTTTTTTTTTTTTAATAGATTGACTAGTTTTGTGTAATTTTAAAGGTGTTTTTTTATATATATTTCAAAATTAACTTTCAACAAAAAATAAATAAATTATAACTATGAATTGTTTAACTGAAATTGTTTACTACAAGCTTCAAAAAAGTAAATAAAAAATTATACCTTATTCCTCTAAATAGTTTTTGAGTTATGCTTAAAAACATATCCGCATTGCAGTCTGTTTTAAAAGGGTTAAAAATAAATTTAACATTAGATGTCCCAAATTCTAAACAATTACTTTGTTGAATGGTTCCCGTTTGGTATCCGATGGTAAAATTTCCAACAGAAAAATCCAAATAAAATGTCAGAGTTATGTATTAGTATTGAACAGTTCGTTACAATTTATATATGTAGAGGATCCATTAAGCGCAGTTTAAGTATATTAACCACTAAGTGTTACTAATTGAATGGTACCAGTTACACATTTCTACGACGATAGCAGGGCGTATCATTTTCTTTGACACGGACAGTATTTTTTAAAACACAGGTTTTTAAAAATGTTACTGTTTTAAAAAGTTTCATGTTCACTTTATCGGTGAAGGGATTTATGTTTTTGTGAAACATAACAAAACTTGCAAGCTCTGTTTTTCCAAGTAATTATTATTTTTTTTCTTTAAAAACTAGGTCTTGCATGATTTTTTACACTACATAATTATGTTTCTTAAAATATTTAATACAATCTAGTTTTTTTTATATGAATTGACCCGTTTAATTCATATTTACATTTTTAAAAAATTTAAGAATAACTTTTAATGTAGGATAATGCCAATAATTATTTTATAATTTTAACATTTGCACGTTTTGTAATTTATTCACATAAGTAAGAAAGTTTGTTGGTTGCCAATGGGTTGCTCTATTGGTCGTCAAGATCTAAAAAAACTATAACAAATTTAAAGTAGATACGAACCACTACATTCATCCAACACATAACAGAATATCGATTACAATGCCTCTTCTCTAATAAAGAGCGTGCTAACAACTAGACTGGTGTTTCGCAACAAGTATATATCAAAACATACGCTATATAACGAAGAGGCACCGGAGACTTTCGATTTTAGTCGTTTTGTTGAATATTTAGAGAAATACTTGACGAATTATACTTGAATTTCGGGGGTGTAAAGAACTTGCTTGAACTCATATTTTTGAGCGAAGATTTAGTCAGGAGTGCATAAAGGAGACTAACTAGAAATTTAATAACAAAAATAAAGTTCATATTTAATACTTTGGACGTTTTTCCATAGAAAATTTCACACGCCTTGCATTCATAATAATCAAATTTTAATTGCTTAAAAGGCGTAAAGCCAACATAGTGAAAAAGTACCCAAGCCGGGACTCGAACCCGGGTCATCAGTATAGCGCTTTACTGATGCGCTATACTGATGATCCGGGTAAGTTTAAATTTCGTAAATTAAAAACTATTTTGATGTAAATAGATTTTTATATGATGAAGACAAGATTTGAAACATTTTTGCAATTGGAATTATGCTTCTAAAGCTTGCGTTTTTGTAATTAGCAATTGGTTAATAATCAGAAGGGACACTCTGTATACTAAATGATGTGCAAAATAGTTCTAACAAGGAAGATCGGAAAAACTTGCATATATTACATTGAAATAGGAGATCTTAATTATCAACGGAAATGAAAAACATATTGAAAATTAAAATTCAAGAGGATAATATTATATTTCGTCCTACACAATTTTAACTACACAAAAGGGAAAACAGTCAAGGTCAGCTACAAGGCATTTCACCATTGTACGTTTAAGAGGAAATGGGTTACATGAAGATAACAAATTTCGGCGAGAAATAGACTAACGTAATGCTTTGTTCATAGAACAGACTTTATAAGCATTGCCCACGGTCAAAACTACCCCTTCTTTCTCTTTGCTCGCCTTTTTCCCTGTCGGGAAAAAATTCATAAAACAATGTATATTTTAAGAGAAATCGATATTTTTTCAATAATATAGGTATATTTACAATAAAAAATTTTAAAAATTGCTTTAATTTTTTTTTCTAGTTACAGAAATTTTCTCTTCTAACCTTAATTTAATTTTTTTCAAATTACAGTAAAATCTGAAAAAATATAACCTGGGTTTAACAAAAACCTGCTTCAATAGGAAACATTTCATATGTTTAAAAGAGAATAACACCATTCATTATACTTTCTGAGACAGAAATCTGTATAAAACGGTCTTTAGGGATTCCAATTTCACAGGTTTTATTTTATTATGTTGGTTATTATATTTGTTTAATGTTCAGTGGGAAAAAATCACATTGCATGGATTTAATTTAAAAAAACTATCATAAATATTCGGTTTATGTATCAGAACGCAAATTTTTCCCCATTCACTCTCCATTCCTCCGAATGATTTGAAAAGTCAATGCCGAAAACCGTATCTTAAGTATTTTTCCCTATTTTCCCCATTTATATCTCCCTCTTAGTTGGGTTATATACCAGTCATCAAATATTCCTCGTCTCGGAAGCTAAAATTTTTATGTAATATACATTGCGGTAAAATGTATATATATGTAAAAATAAATCAATTTCGCCATTTTTCCTTAATTAATTTATTCCAAATTCTTACAATTCTAATTTTTTTCCCTGTCTTTTAAAATATCTCTTAAATCTAAATTATATTTTTATTCCATTGCTTTAATCAATATATTCCTCAATAATTATCTTGCTTGTGCAATGTAGAACTAGTAGTTTCTTCCGTACGTTGATTTAGAGCTACAAAGACAGTAGCTTCTTAAGAGAGAATGGGATACAAGTGGGTAAGAGTGATTGGAGATCGCAAAATTGAGTTTCGTTTAATTGTTCTTTTAGCGTCCGTTTAAACAAAATTTCAAATTTCAAAATTTCACAAAAAAAATTTTTTTGAATTAAAAACATAATTGATAAACTATTTTGTAACAACTTTTGGGCATTATGATGTAAGAAAAAACAATAAAGAAATCATTAAACTTAAACGTTAGCTGATCAAACCATATTTAAATATTTTTATTGGTTGAAAGACAATCGAGAAGAATTCCACATTTTAGGTAATCCGAAAAATATTCATGATGTAGTTACATGAATTTAATAGCTAAGATAGGCGAAACAATTAAACAAAAATTACGGCATAAATTACGGTGCCTTTAGCAAAAAATGTAAGAAAGTTCTGTAAAACTGAATTTATTAGACAATGAAATGTATTTCGGGGGAAAAGTTGAAAACTTCAAACTCCGGTGCAGAGCCTCAGTCCAGGGACCTTTCGAATAGAGAGCAACCACGCTACCACTGAGAAACCTAGCCTATGCGAAAAAGACTGAAATTATTCTGATTTAAAATCTAAAAATTGCAGTGATAGTCGGATATCATTAAATTAATTCATTTAATTAATAGAATGTAAGACCTTTTTTCAAAATTTTATGATTTGTCGTGTGATCGGAGGTATTCAGCTGTAAGTATACAAAATTTCAATTCTCTAACTTATACAGTTTCCGAGAACGAACTCTGTGACAGATAGACAGAGGAGTGAGACGAATAGAGTTTCGTTAGATGGAAAAAAAACATTTTTTGAGGCAACATAAAATTAAGAATTAGGAATAAGGTATCTTTTTCATATGAAATATCAGGATGAAGAAGCTTGAAATATCTATTTTTAGTAAACTATTGTAAATATGCGCCCAGAATATTTTATTGTGATAGCTATTACTAGTCAGAAAGTGTCATAATCGAAGGCCTTTTCGTATTCTGATTGCACTTCAAACTGCTGAATCTGTCAAAATGAATCTCGTGTGCTTTGAAATAACCAAATAGCCACAAATATTTTGAAGAGACGGAAATATCTAAAAAAACAATCTGTTCAGCTCAAGAGCAAGTTTAAATGTACGACATCATAAGAAATCTTAAAAACGAAGAGGCAGCTCTTATCGATTTAGTAACTTGTAAAAAAATCCTTATATTTATCATGTTTTAGCAATTTAACAGTTTCTATATGTCAACAATTTGTTTAACGAATGCTAGGCTTTTTTTTTTTTTTTTTTTTTTTACTTTTTAGTTTAATTGTCTGAGTGCAACGAAGACTCATACACAGCGCAGTATTACTTTGCCCCATATATAGCTACGATGGATATTAAAACCTTTCGTCAAGCATAACTCAAAAAATATTTAACGGATTTCGTTCAAATTTTTACAGCAGGTACCTATAAAGGTGACAACGTCGTCTATTTATTACCAAGAATAAGTGTCAAACCGTTTGGAAGTTCTATTAAAAACATAGATAAAAAAGCACAATTAAAGTACATACGTCACTAAATTTTGTGCGTACGTCATTTTCACCGTCGGGAGATTTTCGTAGACAATCGGAATTGAAAAGTTCATGGAATACATGGAGCAAAAATATATGCAAGCACTAATATTCAGCACAATAAAATATATTTCAATTTAATAAAAATGGAAAGTTAATCTGGAATTTTTTCTGTTTGAAAAGTATTAGAGATTAGTAAGAGTAGTATTAGTATTAGAGATTTGGCGTAAATCACACCATTAGCTTTTTTATTTCGCGTGTGTATGTTAGGAACAATTCTTTGATGTTTAAATAAAAGGTTTCGATTTGTGGCATTATTTCTTATTTTCTTTTCCTTTTTAGTATTTTAAATGGAATTAGTGAAAGGCGTGTATTTTAAATTAAATGAGTGAAAGACGTGTATTTTTAATGTATGTATTTCAAATGAAATCAGTGAAAGATTTATATTTAAATGAAATGAATTCAATATGAAGATGTTATGAGAAAAATATTTGGCGATTTATCAACTGCGCCAAGTTAACATAAAAGTACCAATACATATGTGGGTATTAAAAACACCAATTAAAATAATTTAAGACAGACATGAGTACACATAAAATAAAAATTTATAAAAAAATATATACTTAAAAACAGTTAAAAATACAAAATAGTAGACGTTTCGCCAAGCGACACGCAAGGCATCATCAGTACAAAAAAAAAAAAAAAAAAAAAAAAAAAAAAAACATATATATATATATATATATATATTTTTTTTTTTTTTTTTTTTTTGTACTGATGATGCCTTGTGTGTCGCTTGGCGAAACGTCCACTATTTTGTATTTTTAACTGTTTTTAAGTATATATTTTTTTATAAATTTTTATTTTTTGTGTACTCATGTCTGTCTTAAATTATTTTAATTGGTGTTTTTAATATTTTTCACATTCAGACGTTAAAATGTATACATTTTGCATATGTGGGTACTTCTCTATTCTCCCGTCGACCACTTTTCATAACAAAAAACTATCGCCAAATAAACGGGAGAACGTTGTCATTGAAATATCAAAATACATAAATAAATAAAATATAAGAATTTAAGTTTGTTATAAGAATTTAAGTTTGTTACAATTGTTATTTTAATGAATGAAATAACTAATAAATCAGTAAAACATAATGAAAAATACACGCACGCGTTAAAAACCACTTGATGACGTAACAAACACGTATAATGCTTCTGATATCACGTAAATGGGACTGCATTTTTGGCGTTTAATCTAACAGTTTGGCGATAGTTTTTTGTTATGAAAAGTGGTCGACGGGATAATAGAGCAGTACCTCTATGTGAAATGAAACAAGGCACAGATGTCATATAGGCACCACGTTGGCGCGATTTTTCCCTCCACCAGCTTGGGGAAAACTTTGTTTTTGAATATTAGTTACAAATAGTGTGACAAATAGTACACGTGATTTTTTTATTTCAATATAAAAATAAAATAACGTAATAAATGAAACAGCTTCTATTATTTTAAAAAAGGAAATAAAAATAAATAAATAATAGTTTGATATAAATAAAGGCGCGGATGTCATATACGCACCACATTGGCGCGATTGCAACAAAATGGCAATTTTATGCCTCACATGGTAACGCGGTTATTTTGTTTCAATTGTTGTTTATTAACTTTTATTTTTTATTTTAATTCTATAAATTGTTTTTATTATATATATCAATATTTATTTATATCAAACTATCATTTATTTATTTTTATTTCCCATTTTTGAATAATAGGAGCTATTTCATTTATTACGTTATTTTATTTTTATATTGAAATAAAAAATTACATGCTATTATTGTATGGTATTTGTAACTAATATTCAAAAACAAAGTTTTCGCCAAATTGGCGGGGGAAAAACCGCGCCAATCTGGTGCGTATATGACATCTGTGCCTAAATTAATATTGATATACATATAAAAATAATCTATAGAATTAAAATAAAACATAAAAGTAAACAAACACAACAAACAGTTTTCGCCAAAGGGGCGGGGGAAAAATCGCGCCAACGTGGTGAGTATATGGCATCTGTGCCGGGATTTTTACCCTTTTATCTGTGCTTTCGGAAATAAAAAATAAAATTAAAAAATTCTTATATCAGGTGTAGAATGTTTTGCATTTTTATACGGACCACTTCTCCATTTTAAGATTTTAAATGCTATTTATATCAGATATTTCTTTCTTGAGATTCCCACAAGTTTTTTCCGGTAATTTTTTTTAGTTCGCTTATTAATTGTTTACAATTTGCCCCCCTGGCAATAACAATTATTTATCACAAAAAATGGGTACTTCTCTATTATCCCGTCGACCACTTTTCATAACAAAAAACTATCGCCAAACTGTAACGCTAAATAAACGGGAGAACGTTGTCATTGTAATATCAAAATAAATAAAATATAAGAATTTAAGGACACAATTGTTACTTTAATGAATGAAATAACTAATAAATCAGTAAAACATAAAGAAAAATACACGCAAATGTCGAATTAAAAACCACTTGATGGCATAACAAATACGTATAATGCTTCTGGCATCAAGTAAATGGGACTGTATTTTTGTCGTTTAATCTTAGTTTGGCGATAGTTTTTTGTTATGAAAAGTGGTCGACGGGATAATAGAGAAGTACCCAAAAATGGCTTAGTTTTGTTAAATTTGTTTGTTATGTATTTTCATTTCTTATTAAAATATCGAAAATGGCAATAAAATTTTATTTTAGCACCGTACTTAATTTTTTAAAATGGCTCAAAAACATGGTTTAATAAACGTATATTTGTAAATATTTTAAAAAACATGTTTTTCCGCTCTCTAGAAAAATTTGTAAGATTCTACAACTGCCTTTGGCACCAAACAGTACATGATACGGAACTTTTCCCTATTCAGATACACAGAAGAGGTTGGTCACAAACAAGAGTAATGCTAGCAACAATATTGTTTTAACTCTATAAGAGTTAGAAACAATAATGATATTAAATTCCCCGATTAGCTTAGGGCCCGATTACGGAACTTTCTCCAAGAAAAAAAAAACTGTAGAAGTCTTTTACATTTGTTTCGAATGAAGCTCGATAAACAAAGTATTAATTGATAATACAAACAACACTAATATTAACATGGGGGCAAAAGTTTGAATTTAAGTGTATATATTTGGAACCCTCCCCCCCCCCCCAACCACCCACGAAAAAAAGAAAAAGAAAGTTACAGAAATGAATTTAAAATGGCGTGAAGCCACCCTTTCTGACATAAGAAATTGGCTGCGAACCCGATTACGAAACTTTCACTTAACTTAATAACATGTATCTAATAGCCCTGAGGACAATTCCCCTTCCCAGTTATACGGACCTTGGGGCTTTTTTAAAAAGCTTGACGCAGTTCGGGTTGAAGAAGTTGAGATTTACTGTCAAATGACATAAACTACTATGAAAATAAAACTGGTGAATTATTATGCTGGTTTATGTATGTATTTAAAAAAATTGCATCTGATTACACTCTTTAGATAAATTACTCCTGTTTGCATTTAATAACAGATAAACGGCTTCCGTTTACTAAATTGTTTAAATATTGGGAAGAGTTGGCGAGAGATAGATAGACGTGTAAACAAACGGGTAGAGAGACGGATAGCGACAGAGATAAGCTAACGGGTAGCGAAACGAATAGACAGACGGGTAGAGAGGCAGGTGCAAAAAAGGGTTGACAGAGGGGTAGTGAGATGGGTAGGGAGACGGGTAGCGTGGTGGATAGAGAGACGAGTACAGAGACGACTTGACAGACGGGTAGAGAGAGGGGTATATAGACAGACAGACGTGTTGATAGACGAATAGTGTAACGGGAAGCGAGATAGTTAGAAACACGATTAAAGAGTCGTGTAGAAAGACAGACGGATACTGAGACGGGTATACAGAAGAGTAGAGAGACAGTAGACAGATGAGTTCGGAGAGAGACACAGCTAAGACATACGAGTAGTTAGACTGGTAGACACGTTTGTAGCAAAGCATGTTATCAATGTTGGTTTGAAGTATACGAGTTTCTATAAATAGTTATACAAATAAACAAAGGATTTTTTTTTAATTCCAATATTAAATATTTGATTTAATATTTCAATATTTAATATTTTATTTTTTAATATTTTATTTAGATATTTGTCACAAAGAAAATGTTGCAAAAATTAAATTAAATTTGCGTTAAACTACGGTTGTTAAAATACGCTATTGGCTGCAAATCTGATTATGTGACTTTAAAAATATCGTTTTAAAAGATCCGGCGTTTTTTTTTTTTAAGTTTTGAGCAATTCCCGCTTAAGAAAATGAGATTATTTGCCAAATGTTATAAAAAAATGCATATGAAAACATAACAGTATATGAATTTATATATGATATTTTGTAATTATATCATTTAATTTGCTATTTTTCATATGTTGTATCTTTATCTATCTCTTGTCTATCATATGCTGTATATTCACTTAGATTCTTGTTGATATCTTCTTTATATCGTAATTGTTAACTTTATGTTCTCAGCAATATCACTCAGACTAATCCCTTTGAAGGAAGTCCTAGTTACTTTTTAGTTTAATTTTAAACTGAACTGGGCTTATAATAAAATACAAAATTTATAAAATATTATAATCGTATTTTAAAATGTTTAATATTTAAAATTTATAATTTATAAAATTATAAATTATAAATTTATAATATTAATATCATTAATATTTATATAATTAATATAATATTAAATGACAAAGAATAATTTATTAGTAAAATTTTTTTTTAAAGATGGCGGAAAGAAAAACATAACAAAGGCAAAGCACAAAGATTCTATATTTATTACGTAATCAAATTATTTCAATATTTAGAAGAGTGTGATGTATGTAGAATTATTTAATTTTTTTTCTTTAATTTGTTTATTATTTATTGAATAACATTTTTTTATGATTGGCAATACATATCGAATTTTTTATAATATTAGTATAATCTTTTAACCAGATAGTAGTCGTATCTTTTTTAGAACGCTAGTAGTCGCACTTAGTCCATTTGCCGCCGTTACAAGTTGGCCAAAAACAGAGAGGCTATAACAGAGAGGTAAAATAAATAAATACAGGTGTTACTAAAAGATCGAAAACTGAGAACGTAAGGGGAAAATATTGATTGAATTTGAAAAGGTATATTTTATAGCAATTGTCATTTATTTTATTTAAGTATATATTCAGTTGACATTTAAATAAATGTTTTAAATAAATCTTTCTTTTTTTTTTCTTTTGCAAAATATATTAAAATAATAAATATTAATAAATCGTTTGATTGAATTTATGTAGATACAATGAATTATTAATTATAATAAATTTTCAATTATAAATTTGAAATCGTGATAGAGATAATTTTTTTAAGGCTAGAAACGCAGTAAAGTTGTTTTTGAAAGTGCTCAGGAATTAGAAGCCAATTAAAGTTGAAAAGGTACAGATCACATCATTTATTCATGTAATTTAAATAAATATTCAATTGTATATTGCAGGATATGATATTAATAACTCATATCAATATTCTATTTTAATAAGCTTCCTTTTTTTTGTGGTGCGTGTGTAAATGTGTTTGTGGGCAACTTTAGAGATTTTATGAATCAACACATCCTGATATGGATAAATTATTTTAAAGAACAGAGCCACTGTAAAATTCATTTTGAGGGTATCCCTGCATTTAATCAAAATAAATTGTCAATTATATACTTCAATCCCTGGTATTAGTAATTCATTAAAAAAAAATGCTAACAATAAATTTCAAAATAATAAAAATAGGAAAATAGCAAATTTTATCTGAAGTTATAAACATGTAGTAATGTAGTAACATATGTACTCGCTTAATGTGAATGAATTTTAAATGTAAATTTTAAATCTTGATATAAATAAATTAGTTTAGGGAAGAAATCCTGCGAATATTGAAGTTTTCTTATCCTAGTTTAAAATTACATCATTGTCTTCCTCTGATCAACGGACTTAATCACTAATATACTAAATTATCAAAAATTTAAGGTCTCCTGAACACTTAAAAAATTTTACGAGACATTCTAAAAATAATAAAACGCTCTATAAGCAAAATAGCAGAAAGAAAGAAACACAAATAAAAGAGCAAACAACTGAAAATTCACACTTCCCAGAAATTTGCACTCCGAAAAATTCGCAGAAACGGGGATGAAGAAAGGGGAGGAGAAAAAAATTCTGTTAACGCAATTAATTGCACAGCAGTCTTTCAGGCCGATTTCAAATTTTGAGTGCAATAAACTGCTGAGAAAATGCACGAATGATTTGTAATCTTTGCCTGACTTGTAACGTTATTCGATCTTCCAAAGTTGCAATATCGGAGAAATGTCCTTGATAAACAACACCTTTAAAAAATCCCCACAACCAAAATTCACAAACATTGAGATCGGAGACCTCGGTGGCCATGCCGTAGAAAATGAACTGCTGAAAATGAACTTATGATTCTGCTGTCAAAAATATGTTGCCTCAACACACGCTGTACCCCTAAGTCCAATGTGGGGTGGTGCACCATCCTGCATGAATATGGTCGAATCGAGACATCCTCGCTGCTGTAGTTGTGTAATCGTGAAGTTCTGTAGCATATCTGCATACCTGGCAGCAGTAACGGTACAGGTCACTGGTCCACTTGCTCCATTTACCTCATAAAAGTAAGGACTGATGATAAAGGATGCTGTAAAGCCACATCACACTGTGAAGTTTGGCGAGTGGAGAGCCTCTTGCACACAAGCGTGCGGATTATTCGCAGCCCAAATGCGGCAGTTGCAGGTGCTAATGCCACCGAAATGAAAGTGCGCTTCATCACTCCATAAAATCTGCCACGGCCATGTAGCATCAACTTGCATGTGTGCTAAAAATATCAATGAGAAATCCAATCAGGTGGCCGCATCGCCTGGGAGCAATTCTTGAATAGAAGAGATTTTGTACGGATAAAACTGTAACATCTGATGCAGGATCTTCCTCACCGTTAAGTATGGGACCTGCGTGTGCCGAGTTACTGCCCGAGTGCTGCTGGTATTCTGCACATTTTCCATCTCCTGTTCGACAATAACAGTTGCAACTTCGTTAACTTGTTGCTGACTAGTCACTTTGCGCCCTTGGCCTGGTTGCCGTGCTAGAGTCCCTGCAGTTTCAAATCGTTGAATCATCTTTCGTAAATTTTTTATGCTCATCGGTCCTTTTCGCAACTTCTTTAATAGGCGAAATTCACGAAGAGCAGCATTGCAATTCTCGTTCTATTGATAATACAACTTGACTAGCAAAGCACGGTCCTGTAAGGTAAGCGCCATCGCATAGCAGTTAGTCTCAGAATGATGAGAAGTCTCCCAGCCTTTCCTTTTATACTCATGATCGCTACACAGAACGGATTTTATGCAAATTAATGCATTTTATTCCGTAAACAGCACCAAAATTGTCCCTAAAGGCGATTTTATTTTTAGAATTCCAAATCCCATTGTCTACTATGCTTGCTCATCAAATTTGGTTATGGTGCGTCCAATACTTTACTCGCTAGAGGGCTCTGAACACCTCACGTTAATTAATAACCACCCTGTATATAACCTTTTCGAAAAATACAACTAATAAGCGAATTTCTCAATAAATACTTCTTAATTCGCAACTTATAGTAACATTGACCGACTACAGGATTACACGAATATTATCATATATATATATATTTTCTGTCTTGTCATTAATTTTGAAGATATAAATTTAGTGTTAGTCATTTTAGTTATGTACCCAATATTATGTATCAACAAAGTATTCTTAGGCTTGGAAAAAAATCGTATAACTAACTAAGTATCTTTTTAAAGAATTTTTGTAAGATTTTGGTATTTTCGCGCGCGCAAAATATTATATGAATCGGCGATTGTTGAAAAGGTATTCCATATTTTGACATTGTAAACATATTCCATATTTTGACATATAAATCCATATTTGTTCATATTTTATTTTGACAGTTCTCATTTTGAGACATTTTCAATGATTTTTCGTGTTCATTGGTCATTTCGTGAAAAAGAGAACTCAGTCAGGTTATTAACTATGTACGTTAGGGAGGAAGAAATTTAAAAGTTGAGTGTTGAAAGGCCCTATGGGAACTTCAAAACAAGGACTTAGTTCCTTTCAACAATCACTGATTCATATATATATATATATATATATATATATATATATATATATATATATATATATATAAAACAGAAGTACTTTCCCATTTTGGATTTCTAATTTCACTGCTGTTTCCATTTTCATTTTTACCTAATTTTGTAAAACATGAGAAAACGGAGCTTGTTTATAACAGTATCTTGCCTTAAGCAAACATATTTTATAGTCCTAGAGATTTTATAGTCCTACCCATACAATTATACCTGCTAATGTTGAAACTAATCTAAAACGACATTATTCCTATCCTTATTGGTTGCCTTTTTACAAGTTTATCTACATTACATTAATACTTTTCTTTTAAGTTTAGTAAGAAATAAAATCTCTTATTAAAGATATTTTAAAAGCACTTAAATAAACGTACCAAATATTACATTAACACTACGTAAATAAGAAATATTTTTCATCTTGAAAGTCCACATTCTTATTTAGTGAGTACTAAATTATGGGAAAAAAAGGTTTCTTTACGGAAAGAGAAGCAACATGGGCTTACATGATGGATAACTACTTAATCCTCAACTTATTCAGTAACATTGACCGGCTACTCCATCACATAAGTATGATGACATACATAACTTTTTCTTTCGTGTCATCTGTCCGGAAGTTATAAATTTAGGGTTATCCTTATAAGTAAGTACCCAACATTGTGATTTAAGGGGTAATACCGCATTGGCCAATTCAAAATTTCAGTTATTTTTCTAGCACTTAAATTATTTTTATTATAAAATTCTGAATAAACATTTCTCATGTATCAAAAAGAATCTATGATCATTTTACCTGCTTTTATAAAATAATATTTAATGTTATCCATATTGGTTTTGAAAATTATATAATTCACCTTGTGTTCACATCTTCGTACTCATATTGCTCCTACTAAAGTTTATTAGTAGTGTCATACAAAAGATTTCTAGATGTGTTATGCATTAGTTTATTTTTCGTAAAATTTCTGTTTTTATACCTGTCCTTATGCATTAGTTTTTTTTAAGTTTACTTATCGCAGTTTAATTTGACATATAGTTTTTAGCAGTAAATAGTTCAGAAGCTTTCATGGATACAGATATGTCTGTATATTCAATATCTGTAATTATAAATACGAATTTTCATTAAACATTTCTTCTCATGGAGAAATCTCCTCACTGTAAAAAATGATTGTCAAATTCACTGCATTTATTCCAGTAAATCGCAACGTAATATTTCCGTATGTAAAAATACCGCAAATATAACAGTAGATTTAACCAGCGTTTTCGCTTTCAAAATCCTTTCATGCGAACAACCAATCAGATCACATCATTCATTTTCTAATCGGCGCCTGCGTGCAAAGACATTTTACTAGCATGATCTGCGCAAGGAACTTCTATTCAAAAGTACGTGCTCTTTCCCGCGCGACGGCGAAAGAGAGCAAAATGGTGTGTTTCTTGACTTACGCTTAGGAGCCTGCATTGTTTATATATCAGTGTTTAATTACAAATGGAATTTTATCTTTGTATTAGATAAACGTAAGCTTGTAATTCTTGTCCAATTATCTAATATATATATATATATATATATATATATATATATGTATTATCTAAATTCTTCTCGCCCTTCAGAATTGAAGTGTTTCTTTTTTTAGTACTACAAATATACTCTCTTTATATATAATGTATTTACACATAGTATTATAATGAATATTTGATGTCTCAGTTTTGCCACATTAAAAAAATTCCTATTAATAAATTCTGAATTCTTATATATGTCATATACAAAACAGTAAAGAAATGTTTTATATGGGATTGAATTTCTATACATAAAATAATGAATTCCAATGTTTTTCAAACAAGCGATGAACTTTATGACTATTCTAATAGTCATCTAAAAATGAAAGTTGATTAAAATGAATGATTTAAAAAAAAATATGGCTTTTAAAATTACAGCAGCTATTGTGATAATTTGTACGGAAATAGGACTGTTAAAATTACAAAACTTTTTGTGGTAATTTGTACGGAAAAATGGCTGTGATATTTACTACATTTATAACCGTTGAAATGACGGAAAATATGCGATAAAATTTACATCGATTTTTACTGCTATTTTTACGTAAAAACTGCTGGCAACATTGCTGCCTGCAGTTTTTGCCGTAAATTTGACGGATTTTTTTTTATGCTTCCCTTTCTCCTATGTTTCACGGCTGGCGCTTCCCGAGTGAGTGATTTTACTTCATTTAATTTGTTTACTTAGACCTAACTTCTTTATACATACGATAATCATACTTTATTAGTTAGAAATCGATATCCTGAATAAACGGGTATTTTAAAGTATAAGGACAAAGTACAAGTAAAGCGCGCAAAAACGAGTAAAGAGTAGCAAAATTTTAAAACGTGTTTTTTTTACCTCTTTCTTTCAGAATAGCATTTTCAAAACTAGTGGAAATTATAGCACCGTCAGTTTTCAATCTGTTAACTTGATCTTTTTGAGAATTAATCGTCACATGTTTTTCTAGTAAAGAACCTAGTTCTTTTTTCTAAACATTAATGTCGACAGACTCCCAGCAGAACGATAATAAGAATGGACAACCACACCTCAGAAATCGCAATGTGACTGAATGAATAGGACGTATGCTGGCTGCCTGCTAAAAACGTAACAAAAAGTTACATGGCGAAGAAGATATGTTTGTTCGTAAACGACGATTTGCTTAAAAATTATTAATTTGTAAGTAATAAGTTGTACATAGTGTTTAGTATAATAGTAATTCATTTAAAGTGTCTTCATTGAATTAAACGCAACACAGTGGCTCACCTAATTTTATCTCAACATTAATATATCGCTATTGTGTGTAATTTAAAGTAGCGAAATTTGTAGTTGAAAACTTTCATTTTAATTTCAATCGTTGTCATTTCACTAAATATGCCTTTTTAAAAACGACAACGTCTTTCAGTAGTTTTCGGGACTAAGAAAACTATTTCTTTGTTCCATTTTCGTAGGTCAAGATTGCGATGAATTTACCTATCCATCGTTTCGATCTTCTTTTTGTCGGAGCACTCCTGCCCATCAGCTGTCAACCCGTCATTTTTTATTATATCAATTATATACAACTTTTCTATTTTAATATTTGTATATGTAATTAGTGTAAAGGAATTTTTATAAACACTTCGCACTTTTTATGCAAAAAGTCCAGAAAAGATCCTTAAATATCAAATGATCGATATGGTGTTACTCTTTAACAGAATAGTATCAAGTTTGTATAAAATCATATATGAAGAGAGAAAAATATCATTTAACAATACACATTATAAAAGAGTGTTTAAATACAAAGTTTAGAAATGTTTATAATAAAATTTAAGAAAAATCATCTTTTGTAACTTTTTCCAGTTTAAGAGAAAATTCCATGAGTTTCCTTTTTGAATAATGTCAGATATGTTTATGCGGCAGAAATTTTAACTTAAGTTTTAATAAAAGCACGCTATTTCATAGAATATTTGTATCAAAACAGTACACTCAGAAAAAGGAATTGATTAAAACTACAAAACATGTTTTGTTGAGTACATTTTAGTTGTTTTAGCAAAATTCAAGTAAAATTGAACCATTTTACTTGAATTAACAAAACATTTTTTGCTGACGATACAAAATTTTTATTTGAAATTGCAAAAAAAAATTTTTTTTGTTTATTCAAACAAAATTTCCATTGACCTATATTTAAACAAAATTTTTGTTTAAATATAGGTCAATGGAAAATTTTGTTTGAATCAACAAAAGAAATTTTTTTTGCATTTCCAAAAATTTTTTTTGTATTTTCCGCAAAAAATGTTTTGTTAATTCAAGTAAAATGGTTCAATTTTACTTGAATTTTGCTAAAACAACCAAAATGTACTCAACAAAACATGTTTTGTAGTTTTAATCAATTCCTTTTTCTGGGTGTAGTGAGCTAATTGACAAATTAGAGGGGGAGGGAGGATCCCTTATCATTCAATTGGTTGGTTGGTTGGTTGATTCATGACAGCCGATTATCTACACGAGGGATATAGGCCCTAGGAGGGAGTGCCCTCCGTGGGGGTCTTTCTAAGTGATCCTATATTATCCAATTGGATTTTCCCTCCAATTTGTCAATAGGCTCAATATATTGCCGATATCGTTCTGAGTTTTCACGATATTTCACTAATCTGCTGATATGAGTTGCTCAATAGAATTGACTACCAAATGACGAAAAAAATTCTTTGGTATAGTTCGCGCATGTGCAGTTAAAAATTATTTCATACAAATGCTACCTCATCAAGTATTCAGTATATTAATCTTCTAATTGCAGTATACAGTTTCTACTGTTCTTGAAGTCAAACAAGCGCTTTACATCCACGAAGTTCAAGGACAATTTGTCAAGAATTTCAGTAGATATTCAACAACCCATGTAAAAAGTAACATCGACTGGTCCCTGCTCCTTAATTCTTGAACAGCAGTGTAATATAAAGCATTGGATTTTTTCTGAATTTTTAGCATGGCTTTTCTTATTTTAGTCAAAAGAAGTTGTATTGGATTCGTGATTTTTTTTATTTACTTCCTGTTTTTGATGAATTTACAAGTTGCGTGATGTAATTAATTCCAATTAACTCTTTTTGAAAATGTTTGTGTGTCTATATATAGTATCGGCCTAAAGATCTAATGCATGGTAGTCCGTGAAACATTAATCATAGCTTGACGCAAATTGATGTTGATTAGATTTTGATGTATATCGCCCAAGAGGTATCGTTGCTGTACGTGTTTTTCATAATTTCTGTGGCATCTCTATATCGGCATCCTGGTATAGAATTGAACTAAATTTTATATATAATATGCATTTTAAGGAAACGAAGCTCATTCCATTTTGGCTTTGATCGCTTAACAGGATGCGTTGCTACACTCTGTTTTTAACACTTTCCAACCAAGTTGAAAAGTGTTTATGACTTCGGTTTGTCTGGCCGTCGCTGCCGTCTGCCGACTGTCCGTGCTCTAACTCCCGTAAATATGCTCGGATTGCGCTGCAATTTTTATATATTATTGTCGTTATCCATAGCATGTTCCCTATTTCAACGGAAGTGTGTAGCACTTATAGTTTTTTTACAGGGATACTCAAAAGAATTCCGTTACATTACGGTCTATGGGGGAAAGATCATTTGCGGTTTATTTTAATGATGTTACACAATTTCAAACACATCGTAATTGATATATATCACTAAGGTAAATTACAAGAAGCTTAATATGGAATAGGGTGTGCATAGCACTTATAGTTACTTTACAGGGACAGTCAAAAGAATTCCGTTATATTACGTCTATGGAGAAAAATCGTTTGCGGTTTAATTAACTCATTGAAATTTATATATATCTCTAAGGTGCATTACAAGAGGCTTACTACAGAATATTGTGTGTATAGCAGCCATGGTTCATTTACAGGGACACAGAAAAGAATTCTCTACTGTCTGTTAACAATAATTCCTGGAAGTGCGTTTTAAGTTACTGAACGCGATTTTAAATTTAACTAACTTTTTGTCTATTACTTGGTGTGTATAAATTCTGTATTTCATATACAGGGCTTCACAAAAGTTTGTGAACACATTTCTGTTTATTGACAGAAACTCCAGAAGGAGAATTTTAAACTGTGCTCCGCGTTTCCTAACTAAACTAAAATTTAGCATCCTATGTAGTATATATGCTAATCTATAGATCATATACAGGGCTGAATAAAAGTATTCGGATATTTTTCCGAATATTGTATTTGTTGGAAATATATGTTGGAAATTCCTGAAAGTACGTTTTTAAATAGGTTATTCGTTTTCCAAATTGTTTACTTAGATGTTTCCTTTCAGCTTATTAAACGGTAATGATTTGTAAAATTATTTTGGAAGCGTTGGAAAGTGTTACATAATCTATGCTAGACGTATGATTTTTCATTCTTGTTTAGAAATGTTGTAGCTGAATATCAGGCTCAATTTAGTAGAAATGCAAAATTTTACATTTTAGCTTTTTAATTAGAAATATGTATGTTGATCTAATTTTGAATTTTAATTCCCAACAGAAACGCTCATTTTTATTCATTGACCACTACAAGTTATTGTTAAAGTAAAATAAAATATATAATTATGAATAATTGTTTGTGTGTATCTGAGCTATTGAATCTATACTAATATTATAAAGTAGTAAGGATTGATTTTTTTTTTTTTTTTTTTTTGTAGGGGGTAATCTCTGGAACTACTAAAATTTCAAAAGTGATGGTGACGATCCCTGCTCCAACACAGTCTATATTTTATGTCGGTGCCACAACCCCCAGGAGGGTGCAGGAGCGAAAAACGTTCTAAAATTTCGATTTTTTTTATACTGAAGGAGCTATAAACATGAACTTTGGCATGGTAGTTATTTATAAGATGTAAATGCTCTCTAAGAACAAATTCTAAAAGAATTTGTAATTTAAAAGGGTTAGATGAACAAAAAGCCATTTAAAACATTCTAAATTACAATTTCTATGAAATCTCTGGAACTACAGAACCATTTTGAAAAGTCCTTCCGGCCTGTACCGGGAGGAAAAGGTAGCTTTCCTATATCTTCGTTTTAAAATTTTAGCTAATGTTACTCGTAATAACAAGCTAAAATGCAAAGAAACGTTTACAAAAGATTCGTTAATACTGAATTTGAATAAGAAATTCGCCAAATTATTGAGCAATAGCCAAATTGGCTTAATTTATGAAGACTTATTTTGGTCGCCAAATTTGGCGATATTTCGCCACGTGTCGCCAATTTGCCAATTTTGTCGCTAACGGATATGAATATATAGTTTTATGCGTATGATTGGGAAAATTATTACAAAAATGAAAGAAAATAATTTGCGAGCTTTAATGTGCTCTTTTGTATCAAAATGTCAGCCACCCTAGAATTTCAAACTGCTCTATCTCAGCCATTTTTTAAGATAGAGGTAAACCAAAAAATGCTCTGGAATCCTTGTATCAAGGCCTAACACGTAACTAAAAATAAATTTGAATTTTTAACATTTTTGTATATTTATTTTATATTTTAAGTTAATTTAAATCTTTAAATGGCCACCATCTTGAAACAAGATGGCGAACCAAGCTGGCCAACGAACTCGGTCGAGACATTAGTGACCTTAATACACACAATTAGTTTCATCAAAATCGATTCATAAATACGGGCGTTATCGTATGACATAGGTCAGATATATATATATATATATATATATATATATATGGATATATCTATATATATAAATCAACATTTGAACGGAGGGTGGTTTTGGAGTCTGGGGGTCATGATCGGTGAAAATATATCGAAATTTTCCGGAACTGCTTTCCTCCGAACGGCTGCAATAGGTAGCTTTATACTTTTTTGTATTGAAAGCTACCTAAAAGTGATGGTGGCAAATTGGTGGTTACAGTCCCTGCTCCAACATAGGCTATATTTTATGTCGGTGCGACTACCCCCAGGGGGGTGCAGGAGCGAAAAACATTCTAAAATTTCGATTCTTTTTATACTAAAGGAGCTAGAAACATGAAATTTGGCATGTAAGTTATTTATAAGATGTAAATGCTCTCTAAAAGCAAATTCTAAAAAAATTCGAAATTTAAAAGGGTGAGATGAACAAGAAGCCGTTTAAAACATTCTAAATTACAATTTCTATGAAATCTCTGGAACTACAGAACCATTTTGAAAAGTGATGGTGGCAAATTGGTGGTGACAGTCCCTGCTCCAACATAGGCTATATTTTATGTCGGTGCCACTACCACAGGAAGGAGAGGGGTGCAAGAACAAAAATTCCTTCCGGCCTGTACCGGGAGGAAAAGGTAGCTTTCCTATATCTTCGTTTTAAAATTTTAGCTAATGTTACACGAAAACAGCAAGTTAAAATGCAACGAAACGTTTACAAAAGATTCGTTAATACTGTATTTGAATAAGAAATTCGCCAAATTATTGAGCAATAGCCAAATTGGCTTCATTTATGAAGACTTATTTTGGTCGCCAAGTTTGGCGATATTTCACTAAATGTCGCCAATTTTGGCGCTAACGGATGTGAATATATAGTTTTATGCGTATGATTGGGAAAATTATTACAACAATGAAAGAAAATAATTTGCTAGTAATCGCGTTAATGTGCTGTTTTGTTCCAAAATGTCAGCCACCCTAGAATTTCAAACTGCTCTATCTCAGCCATTTTTAAGATAGAGGTCCCAGCTAGAAAAAGTTTGCAAAAAAAGTGCAAAAAAAAGTGCACAAAATCCGAGGGTATTTGGCACCTCTGCTTGTGTATAAAAAGTGCAAACTGAATTGTGCAAAAAAAGTGCAAACTGAATTGTGCACAAAAAGTGCATAATCAGAGGTGCCAAATACGCTCGGATTTTGTGCACTTTTTTTTGCACTTTTTCTGCATACGAAATAATCCTTAAATTTTGCAGTTTTTATGCACATAATCAGAGCGATTATGCATAAAAAATGCACAATTTAGGAATTTTTTGGCATGCAAAAAATGAGTAAAATAAAAAGTGCACAAAATCTGAGCGTATTTGGCACCTCAGATTTTGTGCATTTTTTTAAGTAGATTTTTTGCATACCGAACATTTTAAACATATATTTAAATTCAGCTTACTATGAGATTTACAGTTATCACTGTGGTAATAAACCCACTTTTGGAAAGATGCATAATTATAAATAGGATTATGAACAATAATTTTATCAGACATGGTACAAGTTCACCAACATGCGGAAAAAGAAAATAAGCTTAAATTTAAATATGTAAATTTTATAATTAAAAATAACACTGCATACAGTAAAAAACATGTACAATATTATGAAAACCCAATAAGAGAAAATTATTACACTTACTTGAAAAGAGCTGCACTAAATTCTAGTTATTGGTTGAAAATGTTTTAACTAATGTATTTGAACTTAGAAAAAGGTATTAAAAAAATCAACTTTACTTATTTTTGTTTATTTACACAAGTGTAATCAGCTTTTTCTCATCATTTCCTTTCCAATGCAGTCACTGAAAATTTTGATTGTTGCAACTGGGTGCAATCATTTTTCTGACTGCAGAGAGCTTTGATAGAGGACCGCTAAAATCTAGCTGCTGTTGGGAAAAAGTGAAAGAAACCACAGCACACACAAAAAAATGACCATTGCAGTACACCGCTGCGTTTATTTGAAATCACAACATAAATAATAAACTAATGGTACTCTGTTCCGGTAATGTAATGTAACCAGTAAATGTTCCGGACTTGTAATATATTATAAAATAAATATATTTGAAATTTTCTGTAATAAATATATAGCATTTTCATAGTTGAGTTGAATATGACTACCGTTAACTTGTACAGTTCAATTCAACATTAAAATTCTTTCACCCAAATAATTATGAAAGAAAAATGGGGAAATTTTCTTGCTTTTAGATTTAAACAAAATAAATTCTGACAGTCACATTGTGGAGGTGTATCTTTGGTTGATTTTCTTTCATCACATCAATTTCAAGCTGTATCCTGTTTGTTTCCTGTGTAAAAAATAAAAAATAAAAAAAAATCATGCAGAAATATGCAAACTGAACTACTTTACAGACATTACATAAATATAAGAATTCAATATTAGATTTTATTAAGCAGTTTGTTTTTCTACAGGAAAAAATAATAGTTAAAATTCACTTATTTTCATGTGTAATATATGGACAAACTGGAAAATGTTGTTCATATAAACAATTTCCCAAATCTCAAACTTGAAATTTACTATCTATACTATTAAAAATGCATGTGTGTAACTATGTATCCTACATTAACCTCAAAGGCTCAGAGACTGTTGGGTGCGGAGCTGAGAAATTTTTCATAAAGTTGTATAATAGGAAGGCCCATAAAAAAAAAATTACAGGCTTGGTCAATAAAAATTAATGACTTTTACATGCTCGGTCGATAAAATTCATGATTTTTATAGGCATGATCGACGAAATTCATGATTTTTATGTGTTCGATCGACAAAATTCGTTATGTTTATGCGGCGATCGATAAAATACATGATTTTTACACGTTCGATCGACGAAATTCATGATTTTTACACGTTCGGTCGATAAAATACGTGATTTTTACATGCTCGGTCGATAAAATTAATTATTTTTACATGCCCGGTCAACGAATTTCATTATTTTTACACGCTCGGTCGATAAAATACATGATTTTTACACGCTCGGTCGATAAATTAATTATTTTTACATGCCCGGTCAACGAATTTCATTATATTTACGTGTTCGATCAATGAAATTCATGATTTTTACATGTTCGATCTACGAAATTCAGGATTTTTACACGTTCGATCTACGAAATTCAGAATTTTTACGCTCCCGAATGATGAAATTTGATTTTTACGTAGCCGATCAACAAAATTCATTATTTTTCTGCGTCTGATCGACGACATTCATTATTTTTACGCTGAGATCGATAAAATTCATGATTTTTACATGTTCGATCGATAAAATTATTTTTACGTGCCCGGTCGACGAAACTCCTTATTTTTACACGTTCGATCGATGAAATTTATGATTTTTACGTGTTCAATCGACGCAACTGGGGATTTTTACACTCCCGAATGACAAAATTTTATTTTAAGTAGCCGATCGACAAAATTCATTATTTTTCTGTGCCCGATCGTAGAAATTCGTTATTTTTATGCGGCGATCAATAAAATACATAATTTTTACACGTTCGATCGACGAAATTCATCATTTTTATGCGGCAATCGATAAAATTCATGATGTTTACACGGTCGATAGACGAAATTCATGATTTTTACACGTTTGGTCGATAAAATACATGATTTTTACACGCTCGGTCGATAAAATTAATTATTTTTACATGCCCGGTCAACGAATTTCATTATTTTTACGTGTTCGATCAATGAAATTCATGATTTTTACACGTTCGATCTACGAAATTCAGGATTTTTACACGTTCGATCTACGAAATTCAGGATTTTTACACGTTCGATCTATGAAATTCAGGATTTTTACACGTTCGATCTACGAAATTCAGGATTTTTACACGTTCGATCTATGAAATTCAGGATTTTTACACGTTCGATATACGAAATTCAGAATTTTTACACGTTCGATATACGAAATTCAGAATTTTTACGCTCCCGAATGATGAAATTTGATTTTTACGTAGTCGATCAACAAAATTCATTATTTTTCTGCGTCTGATCAACGAAATTCATTATTTTTACGCTGAGATCGATAAAATTCATGATTTTTACATGTTCGATCGATAAAATTATTTTTACGTGCCCGGTCGAAGAAACTCCTTATTTTTACAAGTTCGATCGATGAAATTCATGATTTTTACGTGTTCAATCAACGCAACTGGGGATTTTTACATTCTCGAATGACAAAATTTTATTTTTACGTAGCCAATCGACAAAATTCAGTATTTTTCTGTGCCCTATCGACAAAATTCATTATTTTTCTGTGCCCGATCGACGAAATTCGTTATTTTTATGCGGCGATCGATAAAATTCATGATGTTTACACGTTTGATCAATGAAATTCATGATTTTTACACGTTCGATCTACGAAATTCGGGATTTTTACACGTTTGATCTACGAAATTCAGGATTTTTACATGTTCGATCTACGAAATTCAGGATTTTTACACGTTCGATATACGAAATTCAGAATTTTTACTCTCCCGAATGATGAAATTTGATTTTTACGTAGCCGATCAACAAAATTTATTATTTTTCTGCGTCTGATCGACGAAATTCATTATTTTTACGCTGAGATCGATAAAATTCATGATTTTTACATGTTTGATCGATAAAATTATTTTTACGTGCCCGGTCGACAAAACTCCTTATTTTTACACGTTCGATCGATGAAATTCATGATTTTTACGTGTTCAATCGACGCAAATGGGGATTTTTACACTCTCGAATGACAAAATTTTATTTTTACGTAGCCGACTGAAAAAATTCATTATTTTTCTGTGCCCGATCGACAAAATTCATTATTTTTCTGTGCCGGATCGACGAAATTCGTTATTTTTATGCGGCGATCGATAAAATTCATGATGTTTACATGTTTGATCAATGAAATTCATGATTTTTACACGTTCGATCTACGAAATTCAGGATTTTTATGCTCCCGAATGATGAAATTTGATTTTTACGTAGCCGATCAACAAAATTCATTATTTTTCTGCGTCCGATCGATGAAATTCATTATTTTTATGCTGAGATCGATAAAATTCATGATTTTTACATGTTCGATCGTCAAAATTCATGATTTTTACATGCTCGGTCGATAAAATTCATGATTTTTACATGTTCAATCTACAAAATTCATGATTTTTACATGTTCAATCTACAAAATTCATGATTTTTATATAGAGATCAATATATAGAGAGTGTGAGCTAATAGTAGGAACTGAAAAATGAAGTTGTACGCCTGGTAGCCGAAAGTTCAAGATGGGCGATGCATGTTGCAGATTTTTTTTTCCATGGAACTTTCTTCGGCTCATAGATTTTTTCCCCTCCTTCTGCAGATTTTTTTGACTTCGTCAGCGGGTATGATGCCCGCAAGCCATACTTTTACTCTCTCATCACTCATTGCAAGCTAAATATCAATCACAGACACTGAAAATTTTCTGATGCTGGGGTTGTGTGAAAATCTAATTAAATAATTGGCATGAACACCCCTATTTATTGAAAAAAAAGTGCTTCATACATTCTATTATGTAAAATTTAAATTTGATTAATTAGCTTTTCAGTTAAAAAGATTTTAACACTACTGAAATTACACTTTTAGTAGCCACATGGGGTGTCTGTTACTTGAAAGAGACTAATTAGGCATTTACTGAATGGACACCCGTCCTAAAATCTTAACAATAAATGAAATTTTGCAAATGGCCATTCGTATATGAAATTCCAAGTTTTATAATACTATTCAAACAAAACACGCAATTTTTGCAAGAAAAAAAAGGAAGATATAAATTAAGTGAAGCCAGCTCTTAGCATGTTCATTATTTTTTTACAAAAAAACAATGAAACTGTGAAACATATTTTTGCTTCCTGGTTGGTTTGATTAAGAGTGTCAACAATACCGCAGATTATAAAACATGCAATAGGGAGTTATAGAATGAAAAAAAAAGCAAAATATTAATTGGTTATTTTTTTAAACCAAAAACATTGGGAAGGAGGTGTCCATTAATGGCATATCTACATAGCTGCAACTTTAGCATAATCTTAATTGTGAGGGCCGCTATGCCATAACAAAAAAATAACAAAATTCCTAAACAGTGTAATTAAACTGGACACTGTAATAAAATATTTATAATGTAATAAGATTTACTAAATTATAAAATAACATTTACATGAGATGTATCAACAAGTCTCTGTTCAACCACATTTTACTAGCAGCTAAGCTTTCACTCTGGAAGAGAAGAAAATCAATATCAACCCAATACAAAATGGCTTATGCCTGAATATAAGAACATTTTATAAATTTATTTTAATTCATAGAAGAAGCTACAAAGTTTAATTAATCAAAGTTTAACTAAATTAATTAAAAAAGTTTTAAGATTATCCTCTTTTTAAGTTATAACTCAAAGCTAAAGCACATTTTTTTTTGTGTGTAAAAGCTTCTTGTAAAAAGGTCTAGTTCATAAAATGGTAGTATCTGTGTTAAATATTATGTAAAATTATTTTATAATTTAACTTTTAATTCTTTAGTCTGAAATATAAAAATATTAGGCCAGCCGAATATTCGGTATACTTGTGGGCTGAATATTCAGTTTTCAGCCAAAATCACTATTCAGTGCATCCTTAGTTAATAGTAATTTAAATTTACTTTATAAGCTTTTAAAATTTTCTTAATTACATTTTAAAAGTTACAGATTACTAACTAATATGCTAAAACATATGTATCAACAATTATACATCCTAAGAAGGAAATCCATTGCGATATTTTTTAATATTCCTTTAGATTCCGGTTTCAGAGGTTTTATCGAATAAATACTTGACAAAGTTGATTACATAGTTCAAACCAAAAAATGCTCTGGAATCCTTTATCAAGGCCTAAAACGTAATTAAAAAATAAATTTGAATTTTTAATTTTTTGTATATTTATTTTAGTTTTAAATTTTTAAATGGCCGCCATCTTGAAACAAAATGGCGGACCAAGCTGGCCAACGCACTCGGTCGAGACATTGGTTAGCTTAATACACACAATTAGTTTCATCAAAATTGATTTATAAATACGAGCTTTATCGTATGACATAGGTCAGATATATATATATATATATATATATATATATATGGATATATCTATATATATAAATCAACATTTGAACGGAGGGTGGTTTTGGGGTCTGGGGGTCATGATCGGTGAAAATATATCGAAATTTTCCGGAACTGCTTTCCTCCGAACGGCTGCAATAGGTAGCTTTATACTTTTTTGTATTGAAAGCTACCTAAAAACGTTCTAAAATTCCGATTTTTTTTATATTGAAGGAACTAGAAACTTGAAATTTGGCATGGTAGTTACTTATAAGATGTAATTGCTCTCTAAGAAAAAATTAAATAAAAAATTTAAATTTAAAAGGGTGAGATGAACAAAAAGCGGTCTAACAACATTTTAAATTACAATTTCTATGTAATCTCTGGAACTACAGAACCATTTTCGAAAGTGATGGTGGCAAATTGACGGTAACAGTCCCTGTTCCAACATAGGCTATATTTTATGTCGGTGCGACAACCTCAGGAAGAGCGGGGTGCAAGAGCAAAAAAGTTCTAAAATTTCGATTTTTTTTTTTTTTTTTTATTGAAGGAGCTACAAACTTGAAATTTGGCATGGTAGTTACTTATAAGATGTAATTGCTCCCTAAGAAAAAATTCTAATAAGAAATTGAAATTTAAAAGGGTGAGATGAAAGAAAAGCGGTCTAAAAACATTCTAAATTACGATTGCTATGGAATCTCTGGAACTAACAGAACCATTTTCAAAACTGATGGTGGCAAATTGATGGTAGCAGATCCTGCTGTAACATAAGCTATATTTTATGTCGGTGCCACTACCCCAGGGGAGTACAGGAGCGAAAAACGTTCTAAAATTGCGATTTTTTTATACTAAAGGTGTTAAAAACATGAAAATTGGCATGGTAGTTACTTATAAGATGTAAATGCTCTCTAAGAATAAATTATAAGAAAATTCGAAATTTAAAACTGTGAGATGAGCGAAAAGCGTTCTAAAATTTTCTAAATTACAATTTATATGGAATTTTTGGAACTACAGAACCATTTTCAAAAGTGATGGTGGCAAATTAACAGTCCCTGCTGTAACATAGGCTACATTTTATATCAGTGACACTACCACAGGGGAGGGAGAAGGGTGAAAAACAAAAAAACGTTCTAAAATTTCGATTTTTTTTGTATTAGTGTGGCTTAATTAGTAATTTCTGAATTATCTGTGGCAGTAAAATTTCCTCTAATGAAAATAGGCCAACGAATACCACTTGGCATTTATCAAGAATTACGCGAGCAAAGCCGCGGGTTTGTCTATAAAATATAAAGTGTTATTCACTACCAGTACGAAAAACTTTAAGAGGTGATAGATATCACTGAAACAAACATTTTTTGTGAAGGAAAACTGGATCTCAATCCACGTATTCAGTTATAAACACAGAGTGCCTCACTCCTAGCCGAAACGGTTTTTTGTTTATAATTTTAATAAAAATTCAAATATTTTACCGATATTTTTAACAGACTTAGTTTGCTTTCGATGGAATGTGATAATTTTCCGAGAATTTCTGGAAACGGCTACGTTCTGCATCCAAAATACAATTTACTAGATGCTAGGTAATTTGCGATGAATCTCACAGTACTAATAGGTCATTGAAGTAATTACAATGCAATTACCGTGATATCATCTCATTTTGCACATAGTAAAGGAAGTCTTTTAAAAATATCGATAAATTACCTTCATTACTGTTAAATTTGTGGATGAAAATCTGAGTTCAACTGGAAGTGAGACATACTGTATTTATGACTGAATAAGAGGATTGCGACTCAGTTTTCCTGTGCAAAAATTGTTTGTTGCAGTGTTCTCTATCACCTCTTAAAGTTTGTCGCACTGGTAGTGAATAACCCTTTTGTATTAGCATGATACAAAAAATTTACTTTTTTTCTGCCTATAGTATAATAGTTTTATTGTGAATATATATTACTTTGAAGTGGAGGATAGTATATATATTCTGATGAACCTAGACAAATTTTCTAAATTTTTCTTGTGGTTAGATGATATTGCAAAACACACTTACGAAACTCATTTTTTTATTTATCGATTGCTCAGAAATAAAAGATAAAATGTGTCATACACCTTTAATAAATAAACCTTCTTTCCTTCGTGTTTCTCGTCGTCCACTTCTTTTTTTAATTTTAAAGCTTGATATTTTGCCACATATCACTTTCGTTCTTATACTTCCACTTTACTCAGGAATGTAGCCATTTTTTTCACGATTAAACACAAGTTTATTTAATAGGACGAAACATCACACAAAACATCACAAACATTGAAGAATAGGCACACAGATGTACACAAAGATGAATATTTATAGGAGCAACAGCAGTTATATTTCTACTCTTCTATCGGCACAATTACTATATATTTCATAACGTGCCCACCGCACACACACATCCGAATCCTTTGGCCTCCCGCCAACAACTGCTACCGTCTCTCCTACTCAGTAGTAGAAGAGGGAAAAAAAGGGTTGCCATAAACCTGCGTCACCGGCATGACACCCCCCCCCCTAAGATTGAAAAAGGGGTATGCCACTTTAGCAATCTGAAATCCAGACTGGTGACGTCACTACACATCATCCTCTACCAGTCAACTACTAATAAATAATAATAAACTACAATATATATAAAAAGAAATACAAAAAAAATACTTAAACATGTCTGAACCACTTCTGGAAACTCCTGCTAGCTACTGCAATATAAAAATACAATTAATGTTTCATAATATATAATACTAAATACAAATAACAAATGAGGAACGGAATGCAAATTAATATGAAATACAATTTCAGCTGCAGCATACACAAAAGTGAATTATCAAAAAGTTTTTCTTAAAAGTCATTAATTGTTCATAAAAAGTTAATAGTCAATTTTTTAGTCTGTTGTTTCCAGTCTCGACAGTGCATCCGCATTCGTCAACTTTGCACCAGGACAATGTGAAATAATGATGTCATACTTCTGTAAAGACATTGCCCATCGCTGCAGTTTGGAAGATTGGGGAGCATTTTTGGTGATAAAAGTCAGTGGGTTGTGATCGGTGATAAGTTCCACGGGTGAACCAAAAATCCAAGTCTCGAACTTCTTTAGACTCCAGATAACTGCATAGGCCTCCCGTTCAATGGTCGGCCAAGCCTGTTGAGTTTTGGTGAGCTTTTGACTGGCATAACTGACTGGATATAGTCTCTCATCCTTCTGTTGAGATAGACATGCACCGATGCCTATTGCAGATGCGTCGCATTGAATGGTAAATGGAAGTCCAATATTTGGTGTATAAAGACTAGGTGCCTCAACGAGACCCCTCTTTAGTTCGTTGAAAGCATTATCATGTTCCTCCAACCAGCACAATTTCTCAGGACTGTTCTTTTTAGCAAGTTCTGTCAATGGGTATGCAGTTTCGGCATACTTAGGCAGGTAATCGCGGTAGTAATTACATAAACCGAGGACACTCTTAAGTTGTTTTTTTGTCTGTGGAACGGCTAACTTTCGTATGGCTTCAACTTTCTCTGGATCGGTTCGATGGCTGCCGGACCCGATGACATGTCCTAAATACTTAATCTGGTTTTTCGCAAAGGCGCACTTCTTCAGGCTCACCGAGAACCGTATTTCTCGAAGTTTAGAGGATATCGTGTCAAGATGCGTAATATGATCTACACATGTTTCTGAAAAAACAGCGATATCGTCGATGTACGCTCTAGCAAAGTTTCTGTATTTTGAAAGTGCTTTATTCATTTCTCTCTGAAAGGTCGCAGCTGCATTCCGGAGCCCAAAGGCCATCACTTTGAAGCGATATTGAGCTCTGTGAGTCTTAAAACATGCTAAACCCTGGCTTTCTGCTTCCAGCGGTATGGCCCAATATCCTTTTAGCAAGTCGATTGTATTTATTACATTGGCCCTGCCAATATTGAACAAAAGATCCGTTGCGTTTTCCATAGGGAAATCGTCGGTCTTTGTCATTGCATTTAAAGCTCTAAAGTCTACGCACAGTCGGAGGGCCCCATCTTTCTTCATCACGCACACTACCGGGTGTGGCGCCTCCGCATCACTCTCTTCGATCAGTCCTAACTCTAACATTTCTTCGATTTGTTTGTCTACTTGTGGCTTCAACGCTTCTGGAATTCGATAAACATATGGTTTTTTCATTTCTTCGCCGTTTAATCTAATTTTGTGCTCGCCTATCTTAGCGATTTGTACCTTTTTTGAAAATAAATCTTTATATTTGTATAGTAAGTCTAACATCTCTTTTCTTTCTGTATTTTCTAAGTGTTTTAAATCTACTTCTTCTATGTGAAACAAGTTTGGATTATCATTCACACTAGGGGTGGGATGGACTCCTCCTAATTCTTCTTCATTTTCGAAGATTACTCCCACCGCCCGTACCCTAGGAGTAAATTTTCTTATTTTATTTACATGGATATTCCTAACATTCCCATTTATTAATTTTACTTTGTAAGAATCAGACTTACAGCGTGCTACAATTTCGGCTGGTCCCGTCCACCTAGCATAAAGTTTGTTCGTGGAATCCGGGATTAATAGATATACCTGGTCCCCTGGTCTAAATTCCTTGTAAATCGCTCTCCGATTAGCGTACTTCGCATATGAGCCTTGTTTAAATTCCGCTACTATTGCTGCTTGCTCCGCCGCCCTTTCTAAATTAATTTTTAACTCTTGAAGATAGTCAGTTCCGCTCTTTCCCAGATTTATGGGTAGTGGTATTTCTCCTGACCATGTAGATTTCAATACTGCTAATAGGCCCCTCGCCTCCCTTCCGTACATTAATTTGAATGGCGATACCCCCGTGGTACTATTCGGAATTTCTCTATAGGCAAATAATAAATAAGGAATGTGTTTATCCCAATTTTGGGAATCACTCCGAATTATATGGTGTAACATGCATTTCAGAACCTGGTTATATCGCTCCACTAATCCCGAGCTTTGCGGATGCCCTGGCGTCGCAAATCTAAGAGCCGCTCCTAGCCTAGCATGAAACTCTTGTATTAAACCTGAAACAAAATTCCTGCCCTGGTCACTCGCTATTACGCGGGGTACCCCTGTTCGCATAAATATTTCTAATAATGCATCGCACGTAGCTTTAGCCGTAATTGTTCTTAACGGGACCGCCTCCGGCCACCGCGAATGTTGATCCACTAAGGTAAGTACATATTGGTGTCGACGCGCTGAAGATGGTTCAATTTTTCCAATTATGTCAATATTTACAACGTCGAACGGAAGTTCCGGCCTCTCAATTGGGACAATGGGTATCTGATCGCTAGCCCTTTCTCTACTCCGTAACTGACAGTCTTTACAAGATTAACAATAGTTATCTGCATCCCGTGACATATTCGGCCAATAAAATGAATAACGAATTCTTTCTTTTGTTTTTTTCATGCCGAGATGATTAGCGAAAATTGATTCGTGTGCAAGTTTTAAAATTTCCCCCCTCCTCACTTTTGGTACCACTAATTGCGTAACACAATCCCCCGTGACTCTTTCTTTATGATAAAGCAAATTATCTACTATAATGAACCCGTTTTTACCTTTTTCCGCGTCTTTGAAAGCACCCTGTAACGTTTCACAACTCTTCTGTTGCTCCCTGTATATACTTGCATCTGATCGTTGACCTGAATTCAGATCTCCGTTATCATCTTTCCTTTCAATACAACTAATCATTAATTCTCTCTCCGCGTTTTGATTTTCACCTCGCCAGCATAAATTTTCAATATTTATATCATCCCCCTCCATCTGGTTGCATTCCCCCTCTTTTCTTTCAATTTCATTTCCCTTTTCCGATCGCGTATCATTTACTGGCGCCAAAGAACATTTCTGTCTATCATCTTCCGAAGAACATTCCTTTCCCCCCTCGTTACTAGCTAACTGTAAGATTTCATAAACTGCCGGTGTTATAATACATGTCCCATATAATTTATCCGTAACGGCAAACAGTGCGTCTACACTGTTGTTAAATATACAAATTGACTCTCCGGATTTTAAAGCTACTGGTAGTGTCATAAGATTAGCAACTATTCTTTCTCCAAAAGCCGATATTAACTGAATTTTTGAATTTTCATTATTTCTAAATGAATCCGGTAATTGATTAGAGTTTATTACGGGTATTTCTGCCGCACTATCAATAATACAATTAACTTCTTTCCTTCTTATCCACAAATGTTCAAATTGAAGTGGTTGCGTACTTATTGGCTCGTTTCCAAAACAGAGTGTTTCAACCTT
This sequence comes from Maratus michaelseni, assembly GCA_963931845.1. NCBI lineage: Eukaryota > Metazoa > Arthropoda > Arachnida > Araneae > Salticidae > Maratus > Maratus michaelseni. The sequence continues at coordinate 294,111,949 of OZ007589.1, read as the reverse complement.
GGCGACTATTTTATTTCGAGGACTCACGACTACATCGTGTTTAGTTTTTCCGACAAAAGAATCTTTTTTTGTTTGATTTTGCAAACTTCCAATTTTATCTTTTTCTCTATTATTGGGACAAAATCGCAAACGCGTCTTTTGTTTACAAAGTCTACATTATTTTGGTGTGTTTAATTTTCTATCGCTACGCAAGTTAAAACTATTTCTAACATGGGGTGGTATATATTTTCCATTATTGTAATTTCCAGTTCCGGATTCGTCCTGATTGCGGGGTTTTACCAGTTTATCATATAATTCCGAAAATGTTCTACCCTTTGACGAAAACCAATTGTCGCATACTTGCGCAATTTTTCGTGGTTTTAACCAATTATCTAATTGTTTTATCCTGACATAGCTTCGCGTCTCCGAATCTAGTGAACTTAATAATCTATCGCTTACAATTAACTCATTAAGCGTGTCAAAATCATTTACTTTTCACAGTTCACAATAGAAATCCCAATTGGCTCTGAGCCTACTCGCGAATTGCGTATGATTCTCATTTCTCGATCGTTTTGCAAAAAGAAAGTTTTCTAGGCAGGCCTCCGGTGTGGGTAGAAATTCTTTTAAGATTAACGCCTTAACCTTTTGGTAATCTTTCATTTCTTCCGTGTTTGCGTACACTAACAAATGCGCCGCCCGTTCTCCTACCAAATTAAACAAAATCTCCACCTTTAAATCCTCCGCTACATTTTTAATTTCGAATGCTTTCTCTAGCGAAGTAAAAAATAAATTCCATGATTCAGGTCTACTGGGGAATGTAATAGTCAAAGTTTTGACGCTTTTAATAAGTGCTTCTAACGAATTAGGCTTAGGTCCATCCACCCCTGTATCAGAATTTTTATACTCGTTCTGGATTTTAGCCATTTCTATCTGAGCTTTAACTAATTCTAGCTTAGTTCTTTCAATTTCTAATAACGTATCTTGTGCTGTCTTAGACTTTTCTAATTTCGCGACTTCTGCATCACGCTTCTCTCTTTCTATGCGGTCTGACACCGTTGTATTTAAAAATTCCTTTATAAATTCACTATCTTTTGAATACTGATCACATCCCTCAATTAATGCTTTTAAATCAATTTTCCTGTGCTCACTCTCTACTTTTAGGCGAAATTCCGTGGCAACAACAACTAAGTCTTCTTTCCTTAACCCTTTAATATTAAACATTTTTGTTTTTAGTCTTAGCACTTATTTATTAATACTATAAATATACTCTATAAATATCTATACTATCTCGTTTCAAATAAAGTTCATACTACCAATAATGATATATATAAATCTTCATAAATATTTCTCAAACATTATTCACTCAAGTTCTTTCTTATTACTTCAGGAATAAACATAAAAAAACATGCAACTTCCTTCAATCATAAATCCAAGCTCTTGTTCTACGTAATAGAGAACGTGTCATACACCTTTAATAAATAAACCTTCTTTCCTTCGTGTTTCTCGTCGTTCACTTCTTTTTTTAATTTTAAAGCTTGATATTTTGCCACATATCACTTTCGTTCTTATACTTCCACTTTACTCAGGAATGTAGCCATTTTTTCACGATTAGACACAAGTTTATTTAATAGGACGAAACATCACACAAAACATCACAAACATTGAAGAATAGGCACACAGATGTACACAAAGATGGATATTTATAGCAGCAGCAGCAGTTATATTACTACTCTTCTATCGACACAATTACTATATTTTCATAACGTGCCCACCGCACACACACATCCGAATCCTTTGGCCTCCCGCCAACAACTGCTACCGTCTCTCCTACTCAGTAGTAGAAGAGGGAAAAAAAGGGTTGCCATAAACCTGACGTCACCGGCATGACAAAATGATTATGTCATTTCTATTTTAAGAAATTATAACGTGTGTTGAATAGATATCGAATTAGTTCTGTTAAAATTTACGTGTATTTTTTTTCTTTTACAACTATAACAGGGATAATTGATCTTAAGTTTAACTGCTTTTGATTAAAAACAAATTTGATATGCACTAAAATTATTAATTCTACAAATGATTCCGATGAACAAACATAATTCTTCAAAAATGTATCTTATACTTTCGTTTCATATTTTACTAGTTCAACCTGACCAAGGGCGAAGCAAGGAAAAATTTTTGGGAGTGACTCAAGCATTTCTTTTCAAATAAACTGAACACTTAAAATTATCAATAAATAATAATATACCTGCGTATTTGTGAGAATAATTAAGTGTTCAAACTAATTACTCACGTTATTTCGAAATAAATATTTTAATTATTTTAGACAGAAGGATTATAACACTCCAGAGAATTGTTATTGTGAAATCAATAAGACATCGGGAAGGTGGAAACCCCTTAATAGAAAAATATTCACATGAATAAAACAGCTTTATAATATCAGTGCATGTATTGATATTTCTCGTTGCAGTTTATAAGAGTTAAATCTCCTATAGCTAATTCAAATCTTACTCAGAGTAATATTAAAATAAAACAAAAAACGGTACTTTCGTGTTATAGCGGCCCCCAAGGATCAATCGCAAGCGCCCAAGATTTATCGCCAAATAATAAAGCATATATGACAATTTATAGTCATAAAAGATGTATATAGATTACACTTGTATAAGACGTAAATAATATGTATATGACATATATGGCACGTATATGAATGTTTGGAGTATATACAGTGGCGGTCAAAAGTTTCCGGCCTGTTAGTTTCTTTGATTTGTAGAGCCAGAACGCCTCAGCGAAGAAGAAGCCCGATTGCTCCAAAAGTTATGAATATGCAAATGACCTCTGACCACGTGATCATTTTGATTGGATACTGAAGGCAATTTATACAATTGAATTTTGAAATGGCCAGCCCATTCACCCGTTTTGAATCCAACAGAAAATCTTTGGAACGAACTTGACAAACGTGTGCGGAATTATAAATATTTTAATTCAGTATAATTTTACCAAACATTGCAAGAAGAGTGCAAAAAAAAAAACTTACCATAGACAATCTTCAACCATTCATTGAATCGATGCGACGTCACTGAGCCGCAGTACTTATTGCTAAAAGTATGACGACAAAATACTAATTGTAAATGTTGTTGATCACTGTTATTAACCATGAACACTATTTTTTCCAAACTTCCCAAGATCGCCAGAAACTTTTGAGATTATGCGTTTTCCTTTGCAATTAATTTTGTCAATTAAATTGATATTTATTTGTTATTTCATAAATGAGTTCCTAACTATGATGTCAATAAAATGTATAACTATCACTTTGAGATTCCCCTTCATATGGCTATGCTTACAAATTAACCAACAATTTTATGCTGGCCGGAAACTTTTGACCGAAACTGTACAGGCGTATAGTATGATGCACACATAATCTTTGCGATGATCTTGGCGAAATCATAGCTGCAACTTTGGCATAATCGTATTTGTGGGGATCGCTATAATACAAAAGTACCCACAAAATATCATGCGTCATGCATAGATTATGATACACTTTCCAATACTTCGGGAATGCAGTAACGGAAATTCACCGTTTTATTATGTGAAATAAGATATCTTATATTATTTGTAGGTGGAGATCGAACCTGAACAAACTTTCCCAACACAGTAAAAATTATCTAAACCAGGATTAAAACTTGGGACTTTGTCTATACGCAACAATATTCTTCCACTGACCTATTCAGATGATACCTGACACAATTCACTCGCATGTTGGTATCATAGATCTCAAGTTTACACTATAAAAATGTGTAATAATTATATATATGATTAGATATATGATAATTATGATAGTTATATGTATGTGTCAATACTGTCGAAGAAACATACGCATTTCATCTCGGGACGGAAAGAATATTTCTTTTGTAACACCAGAAACAATACTTTACTGGTATTTTCTTATATTTTATTACTTGTTGACACAAAACACATCACAAAAAAACGGCACATTACACACATATATATAAGACTCAGACTTCACTTTTACATTCTTGGAGAACAAAAAACACGACATAACAATTTTCTATTTACATCACCACTCTTCGTAAAAACGAACTTATTTCGGCTAAGCTCACACGTCAACTGTTCAAAAGTCTTTTTCCAGGTCACGTGATGCCTTGCGCGTTTCGCCGGGAAAGTCTATTTTTTCTGGAAGTGGTTTCATGCGTTATTTCGCCCATTTTCATTGCTAAATTAAGTTTAGGATTTGCAGTATAACGTTTGGAGGGAGTCTGATCACGTTTAAAACGTGAGGTTAGTTGTTCCACTCTTCTTCCTCCACTTCTTAAGTGTTTTAATAAATTATTGTTAATGTTACTGTCTTCATGTTCTCATTTTAAACGAACAGCCTCAAAGAGCCTGTCACAATTAATTTATTTTGTATGATATATACAATTAATGTGGTAATAAAAATAAATACTCTATTATAAAATTTAAAGAAATCTTATTAATGAATTGTACTGCAAATTTAGTTTTAAGTTCATTTCTAAAACGTTTTAAAACATATAAATTATGATTTTAGATTACATTTATATCTCTATATAAATTGTACTTTATTCTTCAGATCATAAACTCATATGACGGTTATAAATATACAATAAAACATTAATTTTTTTTTAAAATAGCAAACAATGTAAAAATACTTATGATTATTCATAAAAGAAAATTTAAATTTATGACTCAGTTAATTGCAACAAAATTTCAATTAATCATAATTATGGAGTTTTCAAAGTGTTTATTAAAATGTTAAATAATAAGATAGCTTCAAATCTCATAATCCTGTCGCGTTGTAAAAATGTACTTTCTGCAATTACGGGGGTTTACCACCTTCAAAAAATCAAAAAATATATATATATTACATTTTCCAAAATCTTTTCTGAATCATATTCAAAATAATTGTTTCCAAAAGTTATAAATTCTATGATTTAAAATTTTCTTAATTAAAAAAAAAATATGTAATGCATTTTTTCTTGATTAATCTTTTTTGTTCATAAATTCATTTAACAAGAATGAAAATTTACGCGTCAAGAATAGATTATGAAACACTTTCTAACACATTCAGAATACTGTAACAAAACTTCACCGTTTCATAAAGGGGAAAGACGAAATCTCATTAAGCAAAGTCAAAGTCAAACTAGGTGGGGAGGCCTATCTTTCAGCTTAAGCTCAACTAGCCCCGCACAATCTCAGTAAACAATTTGAAAAACACTTAATACATTTGAAAAAGATATTTCAGCAATTACTATAAATAATCGGAAAAGTATCCGAATTCTTTTGTGCAGCCCTGTATATGCTATGTAAAATTGTACACATACTATATAGTATGCTAAAAATGAGTTCGGTTAGGAAAGATGAAAATTTACTTTCAGCAAATTCCGTCAATCAACGGAAATGTACTCGAGATATTTTGTGCAACCCTATATATGATCTATAGAACTTATATAAATAAAGTAACACGCAAAAAAAATAGTTGCGTTAAAAACGCGTATCACAACTGAAAACGCACTTCAAGCAAGTATTATTCATAGACGGTACTGTAACCGAAATTGTTCTGTGTTCCTGTGAATGAAGGATGAGTGTGTACCTCACTACCACTCACTACCAAACGTACCACCACACAAAACAGCACGCAGCGGTAAAATGCAAAAAAATCGACAAATACTTATTGGATTGATACGAAATGCGGCAGGTAAATAGCAAATATGTTTAACAATTAAACAAGACAAACAATTAGATATAAAGATGAAAAAAATATTGAATTTTTATCAGTTGTAAGATTAAGTCATATTGGAGTCATTAACTAAAATATGTTTAAAACCAAAAAGATAAAAAGGCAAATAAATCCAACATTAACAGGGTATGTGGACACCCCTCACCTGTATATAAAGTTTACAGTGTGTGATCATGCTTTCCATGAGGTGATCAACTAACGTAGGGTCAAATAACTGCCATTCCTCTTGTAGAGCAAGTTGCAACTCTGTGAAAGTAGCTGAGAATTGGAAACGTGTACACGAGGGCATCTCAAAGATTTTCAATATGATTAAGGTTAGGCGAGTAAGCTGGACACTCCATAAGTAGCGTAATCCCCTCCCTCTCTAGGTAGTCTTCGACGAAGACAGCTCTATGAGGATGATCATTATCATCCATTAAAACGAAAGCAGGAACAACTGCTGTAGCGTAGAATCTCACAGTGGTGTTTAGGACTGCATCCCTATACCGAGCAGCCACATAGAACCCTGTCTAAAGAAGTGCAGGTCGGTGCGATATTCCAACGAAATCCCTGTCGACACCACGATGCTCCCACCTTGAAATGCGTCATGTTCAGTGATGTTCTGAGGCCGATTGCGTGTGCCTACTTCTTTTCAGATCCTTACATGCTTGTCATCTAGTTCCAGGTAGACCGGGAGGCGGCAGCACAGACAATCACCTCATCGAGTTCACGGCTGAAATTCCAGAATTAGTTAAAACTCGATGCGCATATTAAAACGCAATCGGTCTGCCAAGTCATATCTTGGTGGAAAACACGTGAAAACCCAATTTTATCGGTTGACTCGTAGGTTTACATTGTATTTCCCTGCACCCAAAAGTATGAAAACATGGAGAACTGGCTGCAGGAAAACACAATGGTAAACCTACGAGTCAACCATTAAAATCGGGTTTTCACGTGTTTTCCACCAAGATATGACTTGGCAGACCGATTGCGTTTTAATATGCGCATCAAGTTTTAACTAATTCTGGAATTTCAGCCGTGAACTCGATGAGGTGATTGTCTGTGCTGCCGCCTCCCGGTCTAAGGGCAAATCTCGACCCATCCATGAACATAACGTTACTGCAATCAGAGACAGTCCAATTTATGTGTTGGCGACACTAGTTTGAGCGTGCCCCTCTGGAATTGATGGATAGAGGAAAACAAACTATACATACCTGGGCGTACATTCCATTAATGTGCAGCCGTCGGTGCACAGTAGTTGCAGATATCGTCTTACCAATGGACGCTTCAACCACATATGTTACACGTATGGAGGTCGTTCTTCGATTCCGCTTGGCTACAACAGCAATATATCGATCATCCGTGAGGGTACTGGCCTCAGGTCTTCGGACAGCTGTTTGGCTGGTTGGGAATTGTTTCCATGATCTTGAAATTATGGAATGATGAACGCCGAAAAAAAAGTAACATCTGTGTTTGATTGTCTCGCTTCAATGTGTCTGACGAAACGACAACGTTCAGAATCTCCATTCATCTTTTGGAAGTCATAGAAACACGTCCGATTTGAAAACAAAACGTATGAAAGTTCTAAACACTTTTATCAGCATTTACATGCAATTCCTGTAATCTTTCACAATGCTGGCTTCTTATACGACTGCATTTTTGGCAGTTAACCGTGATTGGCTGTTATATGACAAATTTGGAAACTTCAATCTAATTTCACAGCGAATTGCAGCATCTCCAATTCAGATTGGCTTCTGGAAATCAACATTTTCCTCTGCGTGCATAACTTTTGGCAGTGAGTGTATATCAATTTCAATATGTTTAAAAAGTTAGCCATATGGTAGGCCTCCCTGCTTGGTTGAATCTGAATCCGAATCTGAATCTGAAATCTGTTTAAAATGTTATAATATCATTAAAATACTCCGCAAAGGATTCTCCCCCAAACACGATAATGTAACGAAATTCTTTTGATATCGCCTGCAAATGAACAACCAATGCTACACATTTCATTTTCAATACCAACATGGTAATGCATGGTAAACTTCAATAACAACATATATCACTTACATGGCGAACCTAGTACATTTACACGAGTTATAGCATGGACAAACAGACAGACAAACTGATTTCATCAACATTTTTCAACTATGTTGAAAAGTGTTAATATTATGCCAAAAATTTTTTATAAAATACTCAAATAAAACAAAAGCTCCAAGAGCATCGAGTGCCCTGAAGAGTAAGAATCATGAAAATATTTATCTTAATATTTTAATAGTTGTCGATTAGTGCTCATCAGAAAGTCAAAGACCTCCATTAAATTACAGCTTCAAGTATTTGAATTGTTATGCACATTCTTACATTCTATTTGAAATTAAAATGCTAATCTAATTACGGTAAAATAAGCCTACAAATATCTTTAAGGTGTTTCTTCAAAATTCACATAGTGTAAATTGCACTACATGATTGCACTTCATTGGAATAATTCTAAACATATATCCTCGACTATGTTATTTAGAAATTGTACAACGAACGTTGAATAATATTAGTTTCTGAATGTTTAAAATATTTACACACGATGCGCATTTATTTTGAAATTAGTTTTAATTCTCATAATGGAATAATGGACGCTATAATTACTTCTTTACATAAATGTCTTCTGGAAGAATTCATGAGGATATTATATGATGTTCTGGAAAAGTAATGATGAAAGTATTTCAAAAGAATAGTTTTACTAAATGAGGACGCAATTACGTCGATATGCAAATGGGTTTAAATTGTCATTTTAAATTTGCGTTGGAATATAAGTTTAGAGCAACATCATCTTTTATTATGATTATTATTGTTATTATTACACCGGGGTACAAAATTATAAGAACGATCATGTAATTGAATAAATAATAAATGCAATTATATTATTCCACATATAAAGCATGTAAACTGTTTTTATTAACCTAAATAAGCAATATAAACACAAGAAAACTTATGAAACAATTGTAATTATTAAAATACAATAAATTGCATTTCCACTGTTTACACAATAGGAGTAAAATCATAAGAACGAACAAAATTTTCTAAATTATAGAAATGTTACACGTCACTAATGCTTCCTTTGTATTTAATAATTTCGATGCAGAGTTGTGGCATAGAGTTTAAAAGATTGCGAACTTGTCGGGGTGACAAAATACTCCTTCCCTCACAAAAAGCAGATTTTCATGTTAATCCGCTTTCGAGTTATACTGGACCATTTGATATTTTTTTCGGTAGATATTGCGCACTATAATACCCCAAATGTTCTACATTGTCTTGTTGAAATATATAGTTAAGGCCGGCAATTTTTTCACACTATTTCAACTAATAGCGTTCTAAAATGTGATGATAAGTATGTCTATTTTATCGTGCTTCTAAAAAAAGCAATTCTAAGCTTACCTCCTGGGGGAAAAGAAGCTCAAACCATTAGGGAGCCTCCACCAATATGCCGCGTGGGAAATACGTCCTTTTTCTTTCGAAGGTCGTGCTCATATGAATTAATATCATCTGAACCATCAAAATTAAACTTCTTTTCAACACTGAAAATAATTTTAGACCAATTTGTTTCTTGCTTCAGATATTTCTCTATAAACTGAACCCGGACTCTTCTATGAACAGATGTTAAACGTGGACACCGAAGTTGTTTTACATATGTAAGAGCTCCTGACCTTTTTATTGCTCGTCTTATAGTCCATATTAATACTGGTGTCTTTATCCGGCTTACGATTTCCTTTACTGTGATTCTTTTGCTTGCGACCGTGCAAACAATCAAACTTTACGATCGTTTCTCAAGAATTCTTGGCCATCCTGTAGATTTTGCAGTAGCGTAAGTAATTGGATTCTGTAAGCAATTCAAAATGACAGTTTTTGTACATTAAATTTTATCAGCAATTCTTTGAAGTGACATTCAGATGTTGTTATAAGCTAGAATTTTGCCTATTTCGAAGTGAGAAAGCATTCTCCTTCTCCCTATCGTCAATTAGTTTTGCGAACAAAACGAAGCGCGCAGAATTTTTTTTTAATTCTTTGTTAACGAAAATATACACCAATCCCAAGCCGCAGTTGCGAAATACAGGGTGACAAGAAATAACTTGGACGCACATGATACATTATAACTTTAATGCTAATGAAAATATTACGACCAAACTTCAAAATAAATATGAATACATTATTTCGTCTAATATATTTACAAATTTTCAAAGTGCCTCAACCTTTAGCCTTAACGCAGAGCTTTAAACGTGTCACAAAATTTTCGGCTATGGGCCGCAACTCACTTACTGATATTTTATCCCATTCTTTGCATAAGGATTTCTTTAGGGATGCCAAAGTTTTATTAGGTTTAGCACACATCCTTGTCTCCAAGATGGACCAAACAGAATAATCCATTGTGTTCAAATCTGGGGAATACGGGAGCCATTCTTGAGCTCCAATGAAGTCAGGAAAAAGTGTCTTGAACCAATCTTGAGTGCCTTTAGCTCTGTGTGCAAGTGCAGAATCCTGTTGGAATGTCCATCTTTTGTTTCCAAAGAACTTTCATGACCAAGGTAACACAACATCTTCCAAAATGAGTCTGCGATATGTTTGTTGATTAATCTTTATCCCTTGATCAACAAAAACAAGTGGTGTTTTCCCACTAGAACCTATCCCACCCCAAACCATTACAGATTGGGGTCGTTGACGCCGTTCAACAATGCAAGACGGTCCAGGTGCTTCTGCTGACCAAACTCTATCATTATGGTTATCGTGAGCTTGTTCAATCGAAAACAGTTTATCATCTGTGAAGAGAAATGTTTGTCATCTATCACCTGCGGTCCGCTTTAACAGTTCTTTAAGTTCTTTTTTTTTTAAGTCTTGTGCGTTTGTTCTCTGCTGTTAGCTTTTGATCCTCTTTCATTTTGTAAGGGTGAAGACCAAGCTCTATTCTTGATATCAAACGTGCGGTTTCTCTGTTGATCTTCATCTTTCTAGCAACCTTTCTCATTGAAATCCTAGGATTTCGTTGAACTCGCTTTTTGATAACTACCCGGTTTCTTGATGTGTTAACTGTGGGCTTTCTTCCTCTTCCTGGCCTGTCACCATCATGTCCAAGGTCTTTAAATCTTTTAATTGTGTATGAAACTTCCAGCTTAGGAACTTTCAATCGTTGAACAATTTTACATTGTTTCATTCCTTTCTTATGTAATTCAAGTACGGCAGATCGTTTGTTAACCATAATGGTTATCACAACTAACTTACTTACACCTGTTTAGTAGCTTTCTAAAATCAATTCCCCATGACAATAACTTTATAACTTTAGTGGTAGTTACAGATTTTTGGTTTGAAACTTCGTCCAAGTTATTTCTTGTCACCCTGTATTTACGGCGTTCTTATCATTTTGCTCTAGTGTAAATATAACAAAATATATATTTTTAAATAAATTAAATTGTGTATACAGATTTTTTATTAAAAAGTATATATATATACAATTCTTATAAATGATTGCTGTAATATTAATTGGAATATCATGCACTTAATTTTAACACAGAGATTAGCGCAATTGCATAGAAAACGTGAACTGATTTCTTTGTTTTTGTGCCATTCCTATCAATTTGCATCCTGCTGTACATTTTATAAAACGTTAAGATCATAGGTTCTATAAATTGCGATTTTATTCACTGAAAAATACAGGGTGGAGCAAATAAAAGTGGCCCGGAGAACAGAGTTCCAGGTTCACTTTTTTTTACTGTATTTTTCCTTGACTATTAGCCATCGTGACTTTCACCTTTGCACTGATCACACTTACACTGACACAGCCCGCACTAAGATCTGGACTGGTTTCGATCAAGTGGTATGCGTACACGTAGTGTGCGCGTCAATCATTCACGTCCAATCGTATCCACTCGTGCGGGCCACTTTTATTTGCCCCACCCTATATATGCCATTTCGTGCATTTATTGTGTGGAATAGTTAAATCATAAAATAGCTTTTTTTAAAGAACGAGCACTCGAAAGCAATTAAAACTATTCATTTTGCAGAGGAATGTTATTTTTTCCTGACATACCCTCTAAGTGTCGGCCCTAGTCCAGTTGAAGAAGAGCGTTGACGGTACCGGATTAGACTCCGAGTCGGTCGACCTCTGGAGGCCCACTCCCAAACTTGAGGATCTCTGGCGGGTGCGGTGGACCGCGGATCTGACTCCGCGGACTTCGTGTTCGTACTACACGGACGGATCCAAGCTAGAGGGCACAACAGTGGGGTGTGCGTTCCTTGCTGGGTCAGAGAACCAAGTATTTGTAGAGATCCAGTTCAGTCTCTCGGACGGTGCGGAAGTGTTTGCGGCCGAGGTCCATGCGATCAAGGAAGCAATCACCCATGCCCATCTGAGAGGTCTCGGGGAAATCGATGTCTTCTCAGACTCGAGGTCGGCGCTTCAGGCGCTTCACGGACTTGTGCCTCAGCACAGGGCAATTGCCGAGATAAGGGACCTGATTAAAACCACAGGAATTGAGGTTCATTTGCATTGGGTCCGGGCCCATGTTGGTCACATCTTTAATGAAAGGGCGGACAAGTTGGCAAAAGAAGCCACTACACGACAGTCTGTCGTGATTCTAGTCACGACAGTGACTAGAAGTAGTGATTCTAGTCACGCGCCGCCAAGCCAAAAAAGACCTCTTTGGACGTGCCTTGTCCAAGTGGCAAGTGAGATGGACCAATCTGGGACCGGACACAAGGCATATGAATCTTTCCCACGCGTCGGCATCCGCCGATTGCAGGGCGATTTCTACATTAATCAGGTCTTCACGGGACACGGCACCTTCGATGACCACCAGGCTCGTTTCTTTTACCTCGACTCTACATGTTTTTGCGGAGTCGAGGTAAGTAACATAAGCCATGTGCTTTTTCGGTGCGTGCTCTGGAAGTCTGTGCGGGAAAAGTACTTTCCTCGCGACTTTTGGACACGTGCGCCAAGCGATCTCTGCCTAGACAGCTACGCCAGAAAGGGAGTCCGGCTGATTATTCACCGACTCCTCATGCGTACGTTGGATCGGAACCTAGGTCGCCGAAGAGCAGGCCGCAATCACCGAGATCTTCGACAGCAGTTGAACGCACCGCCCGTGGTCCCCGCGGTGCAGGAGGCGGAGGTAGAGGTAATGGTGCATAAAGTTCGCAGGCTTGAGTCTTGTCTCGTAAACCGGCACTGAAACCAGTCCAGCGCTTCTATGCGTAGTCAGAGCTTTCTGCGCCTGACAAGGTTAGGACTAGCAGTACTCTTCTAACAATAACTTATGATTACTAAACTCGGCCGGGCCCGCTCCTTTAGCGAACTTGAGGGGAGTTTCCACGTCTTTCAGAGTCCGGTAGTGGTTCTCTATTCTCTCTTTGTAGTGCATATTTTATGAGTGTGATCTCCCAAGGGTGTCGCTGGTCATCAACCTGGGCTCGCCCAGGGGGTAATTAATGCAACGCGGGAATTCCTTCGGTGAGTGAAAACCCAGCTATTCGTGACTATGCGCTTTGGGACCAGATTTCTTCGAGGTCCCGGGTTGGCCAGAAGCACCTCCCGCTCTTTGTAGTGATATGTTATGTAGAGTTTACATTTTTTTGTACTAACCCATTTTATTTCAGGTCCACTACTAGAGGGAACGTGACTACCTCTGTAGGTTTTCACACCCCTCGAGTTGTGGTAAGGCAAAAGCGTGTCGTAACATCCCGACTTAAGGCCGAGGGCCTGGTTTCCCTTCTGGGATTCCAGCTCCAAAGCTGTTGGGGACGCCGGCCCGTCCTCCATGAGTCTCGCGGTGACTCCCCGTGGTTTCGCCGTGTGTCGCAACGGCCTACGTCGTCTCACGTGGGTTCAAGGTTAGAGGGTCTGCAGTATGGTGCGGCTCTCTGACCGGCCGAACCGCCGTAGCGAGACAAAGCTACTGGCGCAATAATATACTGGCGGACTTGGGATCGGTGGTCGATTGTGTGCGGTGCGTCCAGCACGGGGCGCCTGCGGCGCATGTTACTTTTATACCCTCTAAGTGTTTTGCCCGTATTTTTCCGTTTTCCAAAAATAATTTAAATTAGCTGTAAAAAAATAATATTTTCAATATAACTGTATTTTAAGACATATATAAAATAAACAGATATGAAGTGTATTTTAGAAACAAACAGGGAAAGAAAATGTAAATTAATATTAGTTTTATGAACATTTTTATGAAATGCAGGAAAGCCCGTCATACGCTCAGAGGGTTAAAGTAAGGAATATAGTGGAGTATCAAGATTTTTTCAAATAGATAATTGTAGAAATATGAAATTATTCATTCATTGCCTTTAGATTTTCTTGAAATCAAAATAATCTTATAAACAAATCTGAGCGATACAGACCTCATAAAAATTCATCACGAAAGATTAAAGCTAAACGAAATCGATTTTGCATTTATCGTATGCAATAAGGATAATCTATACATATTCTAAAGACATTGATCTACAATAATAAGAAGCTGTGCGCAAAACGAAAGTAACTTTTATTATTGTTAAGTTTTGGTCTTCATTTTGGAAATTTTCGCCAGTGTGCAAGGGTTGTCGTGGTTATATCATGCAAATTCAAGTAGCTTAACATTATTGTTGCTTTATATTTATTTATTTTATATTAATGTATAATATATGGTTATATATAATAGATGGTTATATGTTTTATATACAATAGATGGTTAATTTTTAAAATATTTACTCCAGCATGAAAAAATGAAAATATAATCATAAAATACAGTTTTTTTAAATGTGAATTTGGAATAAAAATTTCAAAAAGTTTTTGATAGAGGTTAGATGTAACAGTGTTTACATTTATTAATTATTTTAATAATTGCATACAAATAAATGAATTTATTTACATAAACTTTCTTTACCTATTTTTATAAATTTTAAAATAAAATTAATATTTAAAACAATGTTTAAAATTAAATTAAAATATCAGAAATTCCACTGAAAAATACTCTTACCTCAAAAATTATAAAAAAGCAATGAAGAATTTCAAAATGATACCAGAGTTTCTCTTGTATGCTTACTTTAATGTACATTAGTAGTGCTTTTCGGCAGCATAGTTTATATTGTTTATTTTACTAAACCGAAATGCTATAACAGATGTTACAAGTTTGTCAAATATTGCATTAAGTTAAATATGAATATTTCAATAACGAGAACAGCTTTATTAAACTAGTGAAACTGTTGAATAGATTAAAACAGTTATAGGCAATGTTACTCATGTTTTTGAAATACAGTCTATTTATGTTGTGTCTATATACCTTTGGACAGATTAATTTGACAGCTAAAAGAGGAGCGGGGTGGATTTAATCGACAAAAATTGGAAAAATTAACTTGCTTAAAATTAAATAGTTAGTATTATTTCTAAAAGAGGACAGTAACAAAATATATTGTCCCTTGCAAGTATAATGATAAAATTTGACAGCTAAAAGAGGAGCGAGGTGGACTTAATTCAAAATAAATTGGAAAATTAACTTGCCTAAAATTAAATAATATTCTTTCTAAAAGAGTACAGTAACAAAATGTATTGTCCCTTACAAAAGTCCCTTGCAAATATAATGCAAAACATTTGTTTGTTCTGGGCTTAAAAGCTCGAATAAAATGGGTTTATCCTTTCGTTGCCTTCAAAATTCCTGCATGCATTGGCTCAAAATTAGGAGACCAGCTCTAGAAGTCCAAACTCTCTTGAGGCTCTTGCACCCCTTCTTTCAGAGAAGTGCCTTGGCACTTTCTCTGAGACGCCAACAACAACAACAACAACCATGCCAAAAAATAATTAAATAAGGGTAAGTGTCAGTAATATATACAGTTGATACTATATATCTATAATGAATAGCTTTATTATTAATAGTCTCAAAGATTTGTAAGGAAAGCAATATTGTACAAATTAAAATCAACTTCTGCAAGTTTTGATAAATAACCAAAAATACTTGATTAACTAATGCAAGTAAAATAATCTTATTAAAAACGCTTTAACCCCTTCCGGGGAAAAGTACTCTTGGAGATAAAATATTGAAATGATTGATTGACAACAGGATTCACGAACGAATTTATTTTAAAATAAGTAAAAGCTTTTCCTCATGTACCTAATAAATTCAAAATTTTACTATAAAATTCTGGTGTCATTGTGGCATTTTGGGATTAAAATTAAGTGGTATATATAATATACCGTTGCCTTTCAAGGGGTTAAATAACCGTTTTCTATGGGAAATCCATATTTTTTTAAGAAGCTCGTTCAAATATTAAATGATTCATCATGAATACATTTAAAGACAGAGAAAGCACGGAGAAAAACTGTTCGATTATGCTAATTAAAAATAATTATTAATCATAAATTTATTTAGTGACATAATAAAATTTTTAGTACTTAATGAGACTGTTTAGAGTATTATATTCAGTCCATATCAAAGCAAGATTAACTATCACGATTTTTTTTCTCATAAGCACCCCACAAATTTACGATATCTGCTACCGTTTCTAACAATTTTAATAAAAATACTTTCCATTTTTAGGCAGATTTCGGAAGAAATACTACCTATTACATTCTCACCTAAGTTGGATATTTTTTAAACTTTTGCAGATATACACCGATCATGACTCCCAGAATTCAAAACCACCCCCATTTCAAAACTTTATATATATATATATATGTCACTTTTTGGACACGATAAATGCAATAATTTTGCACAAATCTCTTCCAAACTGATAAATAAAATCAAGGGGCATAAAATCTCAGTCAAGTTCGTTAATGGGCAAAATCGAACCAAGGGGGTGGGGGGAATGGGGGGCTTTTTATGAAAACAAAAAACCCCATAATTTCTTAATTATGATACGTATCGAATCCGTTTAAAGTTGTTATTACTTCTAAAAAAGGGCCGAAAGTTTATGCATGACAGATTTTTGATATCATTAAAAATGGCCCCAAGTAGGGGGAAGGAAGAGGGGATTTAGAAGAAAAAAATTCATAATTTCGTCAATTCACAAGATATCCAATCCGCTTGAATTTATTATAAATCTTCTTAATATTATCTAAAACTTTCATACTGACAAGTTTTTTATAAGACCAACCCTTATAGCAAAAAAAAAATCTTTGCCGACTCCGCCTGCAAACAAGTTACGTTTCGAAATGGGCCGTTCCAACTGCTAGATCATGGCAAAAGGGTCATTTCTTCCGCAATTCCCAACAAACAGACGCCCCATGGTCTGCATTTTCGATATCTACCTGTGCCTGATGGTCGAGCCGTCAGGGATTTTTTATTATATATAGATTTTTAAACACAAAAAGTTTTTTTTTTTAATTTCTTAACCATATTTTTAAAAAAGAAGGTTTTAATATTATGCTTATTTCCGTTAACGAATAATGTATACTACAACACTAAACAAATTAAATTACCATGTATGAGGTTTGTAACAGAGTAAAAGACAGAAATCTGCTCATCAATTATTAGAAAAACTATTTCAAGATTATTATTATCATTATATATCTTTTGAACTATATTTATAACTAGTAAACCCAAGAAATGCCTAGACTGTTTAACTGTTCAACTTAATTTTCTTGAAATATATATCTAAATCTTCTTAAAACATGAGGAATTCAGTGTTATGGCTACATAAATATTACAAATCAGACAAAAATCCTTCTTGTGCTAATACATGTTTGGTATGTGGGTACTTTAATTTCTCCTACATGCACTAATTTCCATGTTATCTGTGATTTTTTCTATATCTTATTATGGATAATATGATGACGCAGTTGTGTTTAAGTGTTTGCACTAAGGAAATGAGTGGCCCGTTTGAAAATTCTCTCGAAGCTATTGTTTTAGGTGTATTTTTTAAATTTTTGTATTATTCATTTTGACTGAATTTTGGACAATCATGAGTGTATTCGTAATGGATTTGAAAAATCGTGTATTACTTGCAAAATAATCAAAAGGCTGATTTTATTAATATAAAAATTGGCACTTTTTTTTGTGTGTCTGACATTAGCCCCAAATTTCGGGGTGTCTAATATTTGCTCGGATTAATCCAATTTAAAAACTCAAAATCTTTTTATTAAAAAAATTTCATTGATTTCATAACTGCGTTTATGCATGTAAAATTAAATATTATGAGATAATAATCTCGCAGCTATAAATTTGAGTTTCATGTAACATACTTTGCATTATAACAGCAAAGACAGTTTCAGATTTGACAGTCTTGTGAATTTCTGTCTGTCACTGTAGTTGGCATTTTGTGAAATCTGATCTTTAGTTTCCTTCCGTCAAACTTTCTAAAGTGTTCAATGCTCAGGACAATATTGCAATGTAACTATAATATACTAAGTGAATTGATGAGATTCATGATATGGATAGTTTTTTAATTTGTCCAAGGCCTAAATTTCGAATATCTCCACAAAGTTTTGAAATTTCGGAGACACCAAAAATATTTTGCTGTTCATATGTATTATTTGAAAATATGATATCAATCAATAGACAAATTTTGTGAGACCAGATATGTATAGCTATACCCAATAGTACATGTGCTTATGCCACCAATTTTCTAACCCCGTTACCGCACAATGCTGTAGTCAAGGATAATGTGAGCTGTCATACTCAAGTACGTTAAAAATCATTTAAATCAATTTAAGTCAAAAATAGATTAATGGAATAATTCAGCATCCTAAAAATATCTAAAACAACTCTTCATTTTGTAATTTGTTTTAAGTTCTTCTTTAATAGCAGGTTTTGCATAAAACATTCAAAACAGATTGCTCGGTGTAAACATTGTATATAATAAAGATAAAACTAAATAAGAAATAAAAATCATGCGTAAAACTTAGATTAGGAAACATTTTCCAACAAATTCAGAAAACTCTAACGAAACTTCACCGTTAAATATTATGAGAGACGATACATTACTAAACAGTTTAGAAAATGAATAACACATTTAAAACACAATTTCAGCAATTACCATCTATAGTCATGAAAGTCGAATACTTTTGTGCAGCCCTGTATATCATCGCTTGATTTGCACCTATACTACATAGTTAGCTAAAATTGTATTCTGTTAGAAAATGCATAAGTAGTTTCATCTTTAGTAATTTCGCCAATAGACAAAAATGCACTCGAATTCTTTTGTACAGCCCTGTATATTAGCTATAGATATTTAGGTACTTCTCTATTATCCCATCGACCACTTGTCATAAAAAAAAACTATTGCCAAACTGTAAGATTAAACGCCAAAAATGCAGTCCCATTTACTTGATGTCAGAAGCATTATACGTGTTTGTTATGTCATCGAGTGGTTTTTAATTCGACATTTGCGTGTATTTTACATTATGTTTTACTGATTTATTAGTTATTTTATTAACTAAAATAACAATTGTGTAATTAAATTCTCATATTTTATTTATTTATTTATTTTGATATTCCAATAGCAACGTTCTCCCGTTTATTTGGTATTACAGTTTGGGATAGTTTTTTGTTATGAAAAGTGGTCGACGGGATAATAGAGAAGTATCGATATTTATACATACCACATATTTAGCAAAATTTTAATTTAGATTATAAAGGCACAACACGACAACTAAAACGCGCATTCCTAGCACTTATCATTCTTAGAAAACAATCTATCTGCTTCATAGATAGTCCTATACACAAATTTATTTATACTCTATAAACATCTCTTAGCGTACAAATATAGTTCTAAATATAGCAAAATGTTTAATACATTTAAAAATTGCCTTAATACCTTATGCAGTAATACTTATGTATTTCATGTGAAAACAAGTATATGATATATAAAACGTATACGCGTCACGCAATATGCAAACATTTTAGTTAAACTTTATGAACAGAGATGTATTACACTCACGCACCGATTTTTAGCGATTTTTTGATTGGCGCGATTTCCAAGACCGCGCCAAACCGATAACTTAATGCAATAGCCAGGTCACCATTAAAGGAAAAAATCCCCAAAATTTGGCGACTTTTCTCCTTTTTATAACCGATAAAAATTTTAAAAAAACTGTGCGTGAGTGTAAAACATCATTGCCAAACTTCAAATAAAATACCACATCCGATAGCACCTTTCCAGCAAGCATCGCTCATAGACAGTACCCTAACAGAAATATTTTTGTGTCAATGTAAATAAATGATAAATGCTACAGACACCATATTTTACAGTAAGCCTTTTGTAATGCACATTAGTAAGATATATCAATTTCATTATGTTTCAAATAGTCATCATTAAAATGCACTGCAAACGATTTTCCCTATGGACCATAATGGAATGAAAATTTTTTGTGTGTGAACCTCTAAGTGAACTATAAATGCTAGACACTTCAATTTCAAGCGATCAGGCTATAGAAAACCACAACAACATACGCCAGCTACATGACAATCCAAGTATATTTACGGGAATTAGAGGGCGGGTAGGTGGACAAGCCGAAGTCATAAACATTTTCCATCTACATTGGAAAGTATTAAAAATTGTATATTTTGTCAATTTTCTTAGTTGTAATTAAGAATAATGAAAGAGTACTCGACCTTACTTATTGTATTAAATTAATGATTTAAATTACAACATACCATATCCCAATTATATAATTACCTAGCACATATATCAAAGTGTATTAATGTTAGATTCTACAAAGAGATTCAAAGAATTTTAGTTTAAATTCCAAACTATCTATAAAATAAATATATTGCAATGCACATGCTGGTAAAAGTTGCAAAAATTAAAAGCAGAGAGAATTTAGCTCGCTTTTGTGGTAATTCATTACTACCATTGTTTATATAATTGATAATCAATGCTTACAAGTGGAAATTCATGCTATGTTAATTTAAAGACGCCATTAGACAAAGTGAATCTTAATTATTCTCCATAGCAAACTCGAGTTGGGTAATTAGTAATTCAAGAACTCATTATTAATGATATATTTAAGTGGTTTGTAGAAGAATTTCAATTAAAATTACTTTATTGACAAATATGGCTAGAAGAATGCTAGTGGTTTAGACAATACAAAATCGTTTTAAGTTAATTGTTTTGGTAAACATACTTGGTGCTGTATTTCGGAAATTTTCATGAAAAAAGATAAAAGTTCAATCATTCTTTTTCGAACAAACGATAAATGAAGTAATTAAAGATGGATGCTGTTAAAATTTAGATATAAAACAAACTCCGTATCATATCCACAGTAAAAATTCAGCGATATTACCAAAAATCAAACAAAAATGTAATTATTGTGCATAAAAATTTATACTATTGATATCTAGTCAACACTTTCTGTTGTAAACAGATGTATTTTAATAACTTTCGAAATTTTCTCGTGCCGTTCAGACTCGAAATCTTCGACGTTGCCTGAAGTTTGCGTTTACCATGACTTGTAAAATGTGAGTATTTACATTTTTTGCAGGATTTATCATTAGTATAATTGTTTAAGGAGTCTTGTGTATGGGAATTGTCAAGATATTATTGCTACAGTTTCCCGGCGCATACTACTGTATGGTACTATTGTGACAGTTCGACTACTCTCGTCGCGTGAGTAGCCGATGTTTTGAATGCGATCATAATTTTTGTCCACTAACCGTCCATGTACGTAAAAGTTTATCAAGGCTCTCCTTTCTCTAACCTTCGATGGATGTGTGAATCTCGGAAATTGTGAGTTGCTGTTTTCTTCCGATATTTATGTAAATTATTGTAGCTGGTCAATCGATACTGTGGATATATAAGCTGCGAATTTTCGTTTAGAGTTGTACTGAGAGTGGTACTTAGAGTGGTACTTAGCATTGGTACTTAGAAGCAGTACAGAGAAGCAGTACAGAGAAGCTAGCATCTAGTAGTTGGTATTTTACCTTGGAACCTCCCTTACTACGCATAACATCGCATTAAGCTGTATAGCTTTACGTGCTTGTTGAACTGGTGTAAAGCCTGTATCATTCACTGGATTTAAACGTGGAATTGACTTATCTTGAATTGCACCCTGACTCGCCGCTGTCGACGGACTGCGAATGATATTTTCCCTCATATATTCTATTTTAATTAACTTGATAGTTTTTATTTTTGTGCCGCTTCAAGTCGAAGGCTAGACTATTTCTTTGAGTTAGGTAAAGTGAGTAGGTCTCGCTCAACCTCCCTGCCTAATTAGACTTGTTTTAATTTAAACCTTAACTTTTGTTCTCTCTTGCTCTACCGAACTGCCTGGTACTCAACATTATGGCCGTTACAAATGGCGCCCAACAAGTGGTATTAGGTAACCTTGACGGTGCCTATACCGAAGTTCCACAACCCAGAGAGATAGTCCCTCGTGTTTATTTTACAGGTAATTCTGATGTAGATGAGTTCCTCAATAAGTTACAGGACTATATTGCATTCAACAACATCCCTGACAAAAATAAATACTTAGTGCTGAAATGTTCATTAAAGGGAGACGCCTTGCTATGGTTGGAGAATATAGGATGCTTTTTGGTGACTGATGACACCAAGAGATTTGAGCAGACTTGTACTAAGTTACTGAAAAGCTTCCCTAACGAAGTAATACAACTGAGTTAAGGCGTCAATTTTATTGTAAACGCCAAACTATCTATGAAAAAGCATCTAGAAAAAGAATCTATGACAGCTCGAAATTAAAAATAAATTGGAACTTGATCTTACTCATACGGAGTTACTAGATATTATTCTTCCCCTCTTTTCTATATCGATACAAGATTATGTTGAACTGCGTGCCCCGGCAAATGCGGCGGTGCTTTATCAACTGCTATTGAAATACGAAGCGCGACATGAGGCTAATCACCACAGACTGAGAACCACAAGGGAATTTAATGAGGGGGATAGATTTGCGAATAGGTCCAGAAATTATGGTAATAACAGAAGTTCTGAAAATAATGTTCGTGGTCAAGCTACTTATGGAAACAGTCAGAATTTTTGAAAAGTTAATGGTGATTTAAGGAATAATGGTCAGAATTATAATGGTGGTTTAAGAAGAAATGAGGGGGTGAGTACTCAAAATAATGGTTTAGATAGAAGGAACGAGGTTAACCAAAAGAACACTAACTCATCCAGGGTTAGGCAGTTAATGGTTGGTCAAAACTTCTTTAAGCGTAAAGAGGAAAGGTCTTTTAGTGCTCAGAATCGTCAGGTGGGTTTAAACTTGTAGGTGGCTGTTGTGCGGAAAGTCAGCAGTCACAGGTTAATTCTTCAAAGCCTTCTGTAATTGACTTAAATACAATAGTGGTTAACCCAGTTGAATTACCTGAATTATTAATTGTTTTGAGTGGAATAGTGCTGAAAAGTGTTCTGGATACAGGCACGGACAAGAGTTTTATATCTTTTGACGTTTATAAGAAATATTTTTCGTATAAGAGGTTACGGCATGCTAATTTAATAGTTCAGTCGGCTCAGGGGGCATAGTGTAGTATAAAAGGTGTAGAAATCTAATCCATTCATTTCAATCACTTAATATTTTCCACTCAAAGTAAAATAAATAAATAAAGAAAATGATGAAGCACGCAGATAAAAACCCAACGATAATTTTTCTCTCATCTCTTAAAACAAGTGACCTAATTTATGACTCTTAAGTTTCAAGTTTATCATGCAATAGAGATTTATTACCTCGTTATAATCGTTCTCTTCTAATAATGTGAAATATGTTTATAATTTGTTATTTGTGATTATGCTATTATAAACTTATTACAGAACTAAAACATTTAAAAGGACAATTATTCAACGTCAATTTGTTTCAAAGAAATGATGCAACTTTACTCGTAACTTTCCAAACTTTGTGAAAATGAGTCAGTGTATTACTATCCTTCGTTCTGTAAAGTCACAGGAAAAAATGTTTCCTGATGTTAAAATTAATCTAAATGTAAACCTTTTAAAATTTTAAATAATGTAGAATATAATTTTTAAAATCAATCCAAACGTGAACCTATTTATTCAGTGTGAATTGTGCATTAATATTATTTTTTTACAAGTTTTATTTCAGCGGTGGTGCATCTAAATAGAATTATTCAAGAAGTGATTATAATAAGTTATCAATTATTGGAAGTATATAAATCAGTGGATACTACTAAAATTGGATAAACCTTAGAAAAGGTAAGCAATTCCTTTTCTTTCTGCATGTTGAAGACCAGAGTTAATTTTAATTTGAAGAATTTAATATTCTGATGTTACGCGCTTACCTCGTTGGCCTCGCCCCTTCAACAGTGATCATGAGCCTGATGAATATATGAACTCAGAATTTATTCTTAAGGATTAATAATTGACTCTAATTAATAAAAATAATACTCAGCTCTTATGCTAGATTAAAAATTCAAGAAAACATAATTGAATTTAATAAACTATTTAAACTAATAAAACTTTAAAAACTGTATAAACAAGTTCTCCGAGATGGCGACAATAAAGGAAATGCAAATAGTAGATAAATTAAACAATAATAATTATTCTATATGGAAGTTTAAAATTAATATGTTGTTAATTAAGGAAGATTTGTACGAACTCGTAACTCGGGAACCCCCTACACCAATTAACGAAGATTGGAGAAAAAAGGATGCAAAAGCTCGCGCTTTAATAAACCTGAGTATAGACGATACGCAAATAGTTCATGTAAAACATTTAGAAACAGCAAAACAGACATGGGATAGTTTAAAAAATATTCATGAGAGAGCCAATTTGTCCAGTAAATTGTATTTGTTACGAAAATTGTATAGTGCAAAACTTCCCGAAAATGGGAACATGCACAAACACATTACTAATATACTGGAAATAAAAGATAAGCTCTCCGCAATAGGAGAGAACATAACCGACTCGCATTTATCTGCACTTCTATTGTGCTCGTTACCTGCGAGTTATAATACTCTAATAACAGCTCTCGAAGCCCGAAATGAAATTGAATTAACTCCCGAATTCATCAAGAGCAAACTTACTGATGAATTTAATAAACGGGTAGAAAATAATGAGCAAGTTGAAAACTCACAAAAGGTGTTTAAAACACAAAAGAAATACACTCAAGATTATAAAGGGCAAAACAAATATTGTACCTACTGTAAACAATCAAATCACACTTACAAACAATGCTGGCATCTCAAGAACAGAAACACACAGACCACTACACCTAAAACACAATACAAATACAAAAAGTACACATCGTTGTGTTTTGAAAATATAAAAGGTGATAGTAAAAATAAAATGAATGAATCAAAAACAGATGAACAGGTACAAATAAATAAAAGTGAACATAAAGATGCAGCATTCATAATTGTAAATCCCGCTAATAAAACCTGGTTAATTGACTCAGGAGCGTCTTCGCATATAGCGAACGATAGGGATATATTTACAAAATTCAACGATACTGAAAAAACTACAGTAACAATTGCTAATGGGAATACATTAAATTCTTACGGAACCGGCGAAACACAAATAATGACAAAAACATCTGATGGATGTATAAATAGAATTACACTTAAAAATGTGTTATTTGTTCCACAATTGGAATCAAATTTAATTTCCGTAAGTAAAGCCACAGAACATGGCTACAAAGTATTTTTCGAAAATGAAAAATGCATACTATCGTGCAATGGAAAAATATACTTAGAAGCATTTAAGAAACATAACTTATATCAAGTTGAAACACTAGAAGAAAGTTCTCAAAATAAAATAAACATTGCACATGATTGCAGAAATAAAGATTGCCTCGAAATTTGGCATAAACGCCTTGGCCACAGAAATAATTAACACTAATGAAGAACCAATATTAAAGGTATTCGCTGATGCCGATTGGGCAGGTGATACCAAAACCCGCAGATCAACATCGGGAATATTATATATGTTGGGCAACAACCCAATTCAGTGGACGACGAAAAGGCAAAGTTGCATTGCCTTATCTTCAGCAGAGGCTGAATATGTGTCCGCAGCACATGCTAGCCAAGAAATAATTTGGTTATTGAAGTTACTTGACGATCTAGGCTTTCCACAGCAAAAACCAATCACTTTATATGAAGACAATCAAAGTACCATAAAAATGGTTGAATCAGAAAAATTCACGAAAAGATCAAAGCACATCGACGTCAAATTTAATGCCATTAAACAATATAGCGAAGAAGGCATAATTGAGTTAAGATATCTTCCAACAGAAAAAATGATAGCTGATGCACTTACCAAACCTTTACCCAAGCCTCGATTCATCGAACACAGAAATTCAATGAAAATATTAGTTAATCCCCATGAACGGATTAAGGGGGAAATTGTAGAAATCTAATCCATTCATTTCAATCACTTAATATTTTCCACTCAAAGTAAAATAAATAAATAAAGAAAATGATGAAGCACGCAGATAAAAACCCAACGATAATTTTTCTCTCATCTCTTAAAACAAGTGACCTAATTTATGACTCTTAAGTTTCAAGTTTATCATGCAATAGAGATTTATTACCTCGTTATAATCGTTCTCTTCTAATAATGTGAAATATGTTTATAATTTGTTATTTGTGATTATGCTATTATAAACTTATTACAGAACTAAAACATTTAAAAGGACAATTATTCAACGTCAATTTGTTTCAAAGAAATGATGCAACTTTACTCGTAACTTTCCAAACTTTGTGAAAATGAGTCAGTGTATTACTATCCTTCGTTCTGTAAAGTCACAGGAAAAAATGTTTCCTGATGTTAAAATTAATCTAAATGTAAACCTTTTAAAATTTTAAATAATGTAGAATATAATTTTTAAAATCAATCCAAACGTGAACCTATTTATTCAGTGTGAATTGTGCATTAATATTATTTTTTTACAAGTTTTATTTCAGCGGTGGTGCATCTAAATAGAATTATTCAAGAAGTGATTATAATAAGTTATCAATTATTGGAAGTATATAAATCAGTGGATACTACTAAAATTGGATAAACCTTAGAAAAGGTAAGCAATTCCTTTTCTTTCTGCATGTTGAAGACCAGAGTTAATTTTAATTTGAAGAATTTAATATTCTGATGTTACGCGCTTACCTCGTTGGCCTCGCCCCTTCAACAAAAGGTATGGTGGATTTAGATGTAGAAATACAGTCGGTTAAAGCTAGTTGGCAATTTTTAGTATTGGATGGTTTAAAGGCGCATTGTATTGTCGGGGTTGATTTTATGAAAGGTAGAGGAATGAGTTTAGATTTCTTTTACACGTACATTGGAGGTTAATAATGATGAGAATAATTGTACAAACGAGTCCTCATCACTCTCACTGAATCTAGTTTAACAAAAGGGGAGATAAATAAATTTAATAAATTTTTGGATGATTTCAGGGAAGTATTTTTGATAAACCGGGTTTGACACACGTTTCCTGGCACGAGATAAATACTGATTCAAATGCGCTAGTCGCAAGTAAACCATACCGTTACGACAAATTTAAACAGAAAATCATTAATTATCAGATTGACAAAATGCTCCGTTACGACATTATTATATCCATTGAATCTCCATATGCGTCACCTGTAGTATTATGTAGAAAAAACAATGGGAAAAGCGTTGAGGATTCTGAGGCGTGGAGATTTGCAATAGATTACCGCAAATTAAATTCAATAACTCAATATCCACAATATCCAATTCCAGTAATAGACGATATTTTAGCTAATATCCCAAGCACTAAATTTATGTCGGCACTAGATTTAACTTACGGTTATTTTCAAATAAGCATGAAACCTGAAGATATACCAAAAACGGCATTTATCACACATAATGGGGCATTTAAACGGATGAGCTTTGGATTATCGGGGGCCCCAGCCACGTTCCAGAAAGCTATGGATACAATTCTGAAACCCCTTCTTGGTTTCGGAGTTTTGGTTTACCTAGACGATATTATCATTATGTCCGAAACATTCTAGGAACACATAACTTTGTTACGTAAAGTCTTCACATTACTAAGAAACGCGGGTCTCACTGTCAAATTGGAAAAATATAAATTTATTCATAAGGAGTTAAAATATCTTGGGGTTCGAATCACACAAGTGGGCATACAAACGGATAAACAGAAAACAGATGCAATTACGGCAATGGTACCTCCAAAGAATGCGAAACAAGTAGCGACATTTTTGGGTATGTGACTTGTTTCCAAAAGTTCATTCCTCACTTTTCGAAAATCTGTGAACCATTATATGCTTTAAAACGAAAGAGGGTTAAGTTTGTCTGATCGGAAGCGGCTCAAAATGCTTTCGACCATCTGAAAAATTCTTTAATTTCTTCACCTGTTTTGGCACATCCTGATTACTCTTCACAATTTGAATTATTACTGTGGCGCTACGGCAGTCGGAATTGGTGCGATGTTAGCTCAGAAAGGTCGCCCCTTAGCTTTTGCGTCCAGAATTTTAAATACAGTGAACGTAACTATTCATTCACTGAACGCGAATGTCTTGCTATCATTTGGTCTTTAAATAAATTTAGATGTTTTTTCACGACTATCCCGGTCAAAGTAATCAAGGATCACTCTGCTCTAACAAAGTTAACGCACGGAAAAGTTTTATCGTCTCGAATAGTTCGATGGTGTTTGAAATTAGCGTAGTTTAATATTGTACGAGGGCATTTCGAAAAGTAAACATACACCGTACGCAGGAGGAAAAGAAAAGTTTTGGTAAGCAAGTTGGCAACACAGGTGTTAACCTTGAACCGTTAGCTTTCTCCTCGCGGTCGTTCGGCATTTCAACGTTGATTCTGGTTGGAGTAGATCGTGTTTAAAATGGTTCCGCCGATTCAGAATCCCGCCAAATGCGAAGTGAGCTCCGTCATACGTTTTCTTCATGCAAGAGGTCAGCGACC
Source organism: Maratus michaelseni (assembly GCA_963931845.1). Classification (NCBI taxonomy): domain Eukaryota; kingdom Metazoa; phylum Arthropoda; class Arachnida; order Araneae; family Salticidae; genus Maratus; species Maratus michaelseni. The sequence goes on along the minus strand of OZ007589.1, from coordinate 294,083,415 downwards.
AGTGGATAATCACAAAGAAATTGTTTCTGTTTATGGGAACATTATGACTCGACAAAATGTAACAAAATGGTGTCGTCATTTTTCTGAAGGTAGGACCGATGTTCATGACGAACAAAGAACAGGTCGGCCATCTGTGATCTCTGATGCCCTTCTTCAGAGAACGGAGGAAGCAATTCGTGCGAATAGACGTCTCAAATTGAAAGACGTCTCAAATCATTCCACGACGATTATGAGATCAAAGATGAAGTTGAAAAGTGGTTCCGACAACAGGGGGAAAACTTCTATGACTGTGGGATACAAAAGCTTGTGCCCCGACTTAACAAATATTTGGATAACGGGGGTGATTATGTCGAAAAATAATAAATAATCCAGTTAATAAGATGTAACTTACGTTTTCTAAATAAATGTTTTTTTAAGGAATGCGAGCCATTGTATCTTTTCGAAATCCCCTCGTAATTGAGCAGAGGGCAGGAAAGGGCAACGCAGTAGCTGATGCTTTATCTAGAAACCCTCAGGAAGATGTTGAAATGGTTGAGGTTAAAGTTTGCGTTTTGTCGTCTTTGGTTTTGAAATTGAGAGAACAACTCATAAATGAACAAAAAAAGGTGAAGAATTTGGTGTGCTATATAAATATTTAGAAGACGCCGAAATGGTACAAATTGCGGACACGCACAAGTTCCAGAACTGGTCCCAAACTTTTAAGCTTATTGATGATCTTTTATTTTATTCAAAAACCGTAAATTCTCGTGGTGAAATAAGAGTTTATATTCCAGCTTCTCTTCGTAAGACCATCTTACATGAATTTCGCGATAATCCATTAGCAGGACACCTATAGGTGTCAGGAAAACGTATGCCAGATTATGTGATTCCTGCTACTTCCCTAAAATGCGGGAAGCAGTGCGCGCTTATGTCTCCAGCTGCGACACATGCCAAAAATATAACTATAAGAATATAGGACCAGCTAGCAAACTAATTTCAATTAAAAAGTCCTTTCCCCTAGAATGTATCGGAGTTGATTTAATTGGTCCATATCCTTTAACTGGCAATAGATTTAGATTTGTATTAGTAATTGTAGACTATTTTAGTAAATGGGTTGTTCATCCCCCTCAGAAAAGCTTCGGGCAAAATTGTAGCTAATGCATTATTTAACGGTTTTATTTCGAAATATGGTGCATCATCCCAAGTAATTAGTGATCACGGTCCCTGTTTTATATCCGAAATTTCTCAGGAATTGTGCACACAGCTGGAGATATCTTACTCTTTTACTGTTCTATACCAACCCCGGTCTAATATAGCTGAGACAGTCAATAGAACTCTCATTCAAATGATTTCTTCTTTCATTGGCACTCATCATTCAAATTGGTATCATTTCCTACAGCATTTTGACTATGCTTTGCGTACGGCAGTACACGAGTCTAGTAGTAAAACCCGTGCAGAATTATTTTTGGTTCATAAGATTATAACCCCCTTTCAACAGTTAATTAGAATTTCAGGAAATGAAAACGAGTATATGATTCAGGTTATTGATAAATTGGTTAAGGAAGCACAAATAAAAATGGGAAAGGCTCAAGAAAAACAAGCGTTATATTATAATATGCGTCGTAGGGAGTTGGAGATTAAAGTTGTTGATTTTGTTTTGTTGGAAAAGCATGGGTTAAGTTCTAGTCGGCAAAAACGAGTTGCTAAATTTGAACATAAGTTTGAGGGACCATATAAAGTGTTGGATGTTAAAGGTAATAATTTAATTATTGATTTTGAAGGTTGTCATACCACTGTCAATTTGGATCAGGTCAGAGTCTATAAGTTTACGGACACTAACTCTAATGGTTCTCAAACGTCGGACGGTGAATCCTCTATGCCTCACTCAAGTACCTCTCTCTCAATCAGCTCATTTCAGTAATTCTTCTAATAGGGATGATAACATACGCCCAGATTTAAAACGTAAATCTCTTCCTCAAGTTAACCGAGACAATGTTAACCAGCCAACTGAACAGACAGTGCCGAAAGTGCTTAATAAGTAGGGCAAAAGAAAGCATCCACATTCGGTGTCGACAAACAGTTCTAAGCCCCTAAACAAGAAGTTTCTGAATGCTCCATCTACGTCATTTATACCCCGACAGAAAAGAATCTTGTCGAATATATCGACAGACATTCCGGTTAAGAAAGGCCGGAAAGGCGATCCATCGGTGGCACTCAACCAAACCCCAAGACTCCAACGATAGCCTATTGTCCCACCACCCTTGCATCACTTTCAGTTCAAAAGTACCGCGCAAAAGCGTGGCAAGGACTATTTCCCCTCAACAACTAAACGGCGCCGGAGAATCGGCAGAAAGCGGAAGTGAACGGCTTTCGATCCTACAGTCTTCGACCCTGGAGACAACTTTGCTCAATGGCACCATCGAGACCCGCCTAGCAATCATCGAGTCGACACTCCAATAAGCCCTACTAGAAGTCGTCGAGTGGACACTACCAGAAGTCGTCGAGTTGCCACTATTAGAAGTCGTCGAGTGGACACTACACGAGCCCCGCCCAAAGGACGTCGTCATGATTACAACACCCGGCTGCAGGCACGGCAAGCGACAGTGGCCTCTCCATACGAGTCTGAGTCTGAACGGAACTTTGTCCAAGGATTTTGGTGACGCCACCAGAGTTCTTCCTTGAGCTTAGAGGCTTCAAGTTCTTCGTTATGAAATCAGGTGACGACGTTCCTTTTTTTATTTTCATTTAAAGTGCCTGTATAAAATGTCAACAAGTTCTATGGACTGTGCAAAGCAGCTGAACTGTTGTAGTTATATTTAGACCAATGTTTGATTTTGTATCTCGGCTTCACAAGTTGTTGTGCATTAATTTATGTTCAAAATGTTTTGCCAAAATTAAGTTATGGTGTCAGAGAACATCTTTTGAAATTCACTGCTTTCATGTTCAAGAGATTATTAAACTATTGATGTTTTTATGTGTCAACATTATTGTATAACTGTTCTATTAATATTGTATGATATGCTATGTATATATATTTATTGTACTGTTCTAGATATTGCATTTTAGATAGAAATTGATAGTTTATTGAGTTTTTTACACGCGCCGCGGCTAAGCGCACATGTGTCTGGCGGTCAAGCAATTGTGCTTGACACGCGTATTCTATCTTATACTTTGACTAACATTCATTAACCTAACTTTCTCTCTTTGGTCGTTGTTCGTGTTCGTAATTGGTTCCACTTTGTTTCGCAAGTTGCAAAGTTTTGGAGATTTTGCTGGTATTTCACCTTATGACGTAAATTTTATGCACTGTACGTATAAAAGATGTAGATCTAATAATGTTTATTCCAGGAGTTAAAACCGTCTTATTGCAGATACTCTATTTATGGCAGTTTATAGATGTCAGGAAGATTTTGTAATGTATATTTTATTTTCATAAAACATTGTATTCAATCTCACAGCTCTTCATAGCTGTTAGTATCTGCCTCATGTACATTGAGCGAGGATCTACGATGAATTTTGGGATGTGAGTTCTTTGGCATAGTTGGGAATTGTAAATTTGAGGGAGGTACTTTATTCGATAGGCGGTTTGGTAGCGAGTTTTTACTATTCCAGGTTGCACTTTTTTCAGGACTTTGTGAAATTTTGTGAGGTAAATTTGCGTGCAGATTTTGGCAATCTCTGAATTTTTGTGAGGAAAATTTTGTTAGAATATTTTGTTGGTACTTCGTATTTAAAAGATGTTGTGCAGAAAGTTTTTTTTTAATCGATTTGACCAGTTTGTTTCGTGATGGGTTAAAAGTACAAAATTTTACATTTCGACTCTAAATTCAATTTACCCGTCACCTGTTGTGTTTGTTTTGGCTCGAAATTTTTTTAAAGAAAAAGACGCTGGTCAGCATTTCAACCACCGCTTTTTTTCACAATTGGGGGGGGGGGGGGTTGTGACAGTTCGACTACTCTCGTCACGTGAGTAGCCGATGTTTTGAATGCGATCGTAATTTTTGTCCTCTAACCATCCATGTGCGTAAAAGTTTATCAAGGCTCTCTTTTCTCTAACCTTCGATGGATGTGTAGAATCTCGTAAATTTGGAATTGCTGTTTTCTTTCGATATTTATGCAAATTATTGTAGCTGGTCAATCGATACTGTGGATATATAAGCTGCGAATTTTCGTTTAGAATTGTACTGAGAGGGGTACTTAGAGTGGTACTTAGCATCGGTACTTAGAAGCAGTACAGAGAAGCTAGCATCTAGTAGTTGGTATTTTACCTTGGAACCTCCCTTACTACGCATAACATCGCATTAAGTTATATAGCTTTACGTGCCTGTTGAACTTGTGTAAAGCCTGTATCAGAGCTCACCGGATTTAAACGTGGAATTGACTTATCTTGAAATGCACCCTGACTCGCCGTTGTCGACGGACTGCGAATGATATTTTTCCTTATATATTCTATTTTAATTAACTTGATAGTTTTTATTTTTCTGCCGCTTCAAGTCGAAGGCTAGACTATTTCTTTGAGTTAGGTGAAACGAGTAGGTCTCGCTCAACCTCCCTGCCCAATTAGACTTAATAAACTTGTTTTAATTTAAACCTTAACTTTTGTCTCTCTTTGTTCTGAAAGATTACAAAATGATCTGAGGATCATGTGTAAAAACTGAAGGATTAAAGTATATGTAAATGGTACTGTAGAGATTTTTTAAAAGAAAGGAGTCTTTCTTGGTTTACTCTTTATTGTCACAAACACATAAAAAAACATGAACTTGACAAAACACAAAAAAACTTCACAGTTGACATCCACGAACATATACAATGGAACTTCTGGTTTCACATTCTATTAACTAATGCAAAAATATTCTTAGAAATAAACCTATTTCAAATTACTTTCATCTAACATGAAAGCCTTAAATTAAATTATAAATTATTAAGTTCCCAGCCAACATAATACTGGGGAAATACAGTACAATAGAATAAAACAAGGACAATCCATGCCTTGCCAGCACCTTCCACCATCCAACTCAAAGGACTGACTGATGTGAGAATTCTGAATCAAAATGTTCTTAGAATTACATAGCGGCGCCATCTGTTATCAAACAGAGCAACTATTAACAGTACTGAACATACTCCCACCCATCAAGAAGTTATTCTTGATGCAAAGGAAGTAAACAAAGTTGTACAATTGGTCTCTTAAAGACACCCCTAGAAGTTTTAACAGTCACTACACGGACTATTCCATCCTTACCTGGATGAATTTCAATAATTTTGCCCAATGGCCAAACAGACGGAGGAACATTATCCTCTTTCAAAATTACTATATCATTCACTTTAAAATTTTCTGTATGCACTCTCCATTTTTTTCTATTTTGTAAAGAACTCAAATAATCAATACTCCACCTTCTCCAAAAACACAATTTTAATTTTTTCACAATATCCCAACGAGACCGTAAAGACAAATTTTCCTCATTTAAAGGTTCAGCTGGGGAAGTAATAACATCACCAATTAAAAAATGAGATGGAGTCAATATATTCACACTGTCTGAATTGTTATCACTATCAATTGCTACTAATGGTCTGGAATTTAAGATAGATTCAATTTGAGTCAAATATGTATAAAGTTCTTCAAATGTTAAATTAGTACTTCCAATTACACGTTTCATATGAAATTTTACCGAACGAACAGCGGCTTCCCATAGTCCACCAAAATGCGGACTCACTGGAGGAATCATATGCCACTCAATATTTCTTTGAGACAGAAAATAACAAATTTTTTCATTTCTTTCAATTAAACAAATAAATTTATATAAATCTGAGAGTTGCCTTTTAGCACCTACAAATGTTGTGGCATTATCACTATAAATATGCTGAGGAGCTCCTCTTCTAGAGCAAAATCTATTTAATGAAGCAATAAATGCCTCAGAGGTTAAATCACTTACCAGCTCCAAATGTAGAGCTTTAGTTGCAAAACAAACAAATAAAGCAATATAGCATTTAGTAGTTTTAGCTCTTCTACCTCGATATTTCAAAATATTAATAGGCCCTGCATAATCGATTCCGCATGCAGAAAATGGCCTGTTAGGAGTAACTCTGTTAAGAGGAAGATCTCCCATTAACTGTTTGGAAGAGGCTGCTCTATACCTACAGCAAGTAACACATTTATGAATACAATTTTTAATTATCCTTTTGGCACGTATTATCCAATAACTCTGTCTAATGATGCCCATAAGTAAATTTAACCCAGCATGAAAATGCATAACATGAAAATATTTAACAATTAATACACTTAATTTATGCTGAGTTGGCAAAATGACTGGGTGTTTTGCATTGTACTGGAGAGGTGAATTTCGCAGTCTACCTCCCACCCTTAGCAAACCGTCACTATCAATAAAAGGACAAAGTGAGAAAAGAGAACTTTTTTTAGAAACTGATCTATTTGATTGAATACAACTAATTTCATCAGCGAAATATAGCTGCTGAACATAAGAAATAATCAAATTACCTGAATGTCTTCTTTCGATTGTTGATAATGGAAGAAATTTACCTTTATTCAAAGGACTAGTGTTCATTTTGCCAACTTTCTGTTTGCAATTTTTCACAAACCTAATACAAAAAGCTAAAACATCAATAATTTTGGTAAAAGAAGAATAAATTTCAAAATATAATTCAAACAGAGAATTATTTAAAGTTATTGGAAAACAAAATTTAGAGTTCTTTTTCTCTTTATTTACAGTGTCTAAATCAGTCTTAATCTGAGGTTGAGGCCAATTTTCTTGATTCAAAGAAAGCCATTTTGCGCCATCCCACCAAAGAGAACAATTAGGAAGATCCCTGGGAGATAACCCTCTAGACGCAATGTCAGCAGGATTTTCCCTTCCTGGAACATACCTCCAACAGTCAGATGGGACTGAATCTACAATTTCAGAAGTTCTATTGGCCACATAAGGCTTCCAACACCTAGGATGAGATGACAGCCATGAAAGTACTACCTGGGAGTCCGTCCATGCGTAGAACTTAATAACGAACGTATTCAAAATAGTCACAAGTGTAGAATATAGTCTGGAAAGTAGTAAAGCACCATTGAGCTCAAGCCTACGAATAGAAACTGGTTTAAGTGGAGCTACCTTGCTTTTCGCAACCAATAGGGTCACCTTTGACTTTATTTCACCAGGTTGTACTACATATATCACTGCAGCATATGCCGATTCTGAAGCATCGCTAAATCCATGCAATATGATCTCTTTACTGGAAACTTGGATCCATCGGGGAATTCGAATAGAACAAACTTGTTCAAATTCCTTTTGGAATTTTTTCCAATTTGTTTGGAAAATTTCAGGTAGCGCAGTATCCCAATCTAACTTCATTAACCACAATTGCTGGTAAAACATTTTTATAGAGACAGTGCATGGTGCCAAAAATCCTAACGGATCAAATAATTTGGCAGATTGTGAAAGAAATTTTCTTTTAGTTATGTTATCATCAAATTGTAAATTAACGTTAAAGATAAAAATATCATTTGAAGAATCCCAGCTAAGCCCTAAGGCTTTGGAACAATCATCAGGATGGATTTCTAAATTTGTAGACTCAAGAGAATTTGAAGATAAATGAGTTAATACATCAGAAGAATTAGATCTCCACTTTCGCAAATGAAAACCTCTATTTTCTAAAGCCAGTGAAACCTTTTCAATCACTCTAATAGCTTCTTTACTTGAGATTGAACCTGACATACAGTCATCAACATAGAAGCTCTCTTGAATTATTGCAGCTATTGCAGGATCATCTTTCTCTATGTCCTTTGCAACTTGATATAAGCAGCGAGTAGCCAAGAATGGAGCTGAAGATGTCCCATAAGTAATAGTTCGCAGCCAATATTCCTTTAAAGCTGAGTATGCTGATTCTCGCCAAACAATACGTTGTAAATCTTGATCTTCTGGAGCAATCAAAACTTGTCTATACATCTGCTGAATATCAGCAGTAAAAGCAACAGGATTTGTTCGAAATCTTATCAGAATAGTAAAAAGATTAGGTTGTGGAATTTGTCCAACAGCCAAAACAGAATTTAAAGAAGCACCATTAGACGGTTTGCATGAACCATCAAACACCACACGTAATTTTGTAGAAATAGAGTCACTTTTTATAACAGAATGATGCGGAAGGTAATATACTTTGTTGCTTGTAGAATTTGAATTTTTGTCCACAAGTGTCATATGACCAAGATCTTCATATTGCTTCATAAAATTTCTGTACTCATTTTCAAAATTTTTATCAAACTGAAATTTTCTCTCCATAGCAAACAAACGTGAGACTGCCATGGACTTAGAATCTCCTAATGACATCACATCTTTATAAATTGGTAACTTAACTTCAAATCTATTCTCTGGAGTTACCTTGTAAGTTGAGCAAAAATGTTGTTCACAAAAATTTTCTTCATCAGACAACTGTGGAATTTTAATGTTTATTTCTTCAGTTTGCCAAAATTTTTGCAATAATAGATCAACATTTAATTCGCTTGCAACACTAAGAAAATGAGATTTGATACTAGAAGAATATTTACATTTAGGTTCCAATTTTCCAGCTACCACCCAACCAAACATAGTATTTCGGGCAATTGGCTCATTCTCAGTACTCACAATTCTACCATATCTTAAAATAGTAAAGAAACAGTCAGATCCCAAAATAACATCACATTCTTGCGGTTTCATGAAATATTCATCTGCTAAGGTAATACTTTTAAGATACTCCATTTTTTTCGTATCAAGTAATTCAGCTGGTAACTGAGATGTTACTTTAGGCAGTATATAAGCCTGAACCTTTAAGGACTCATTAGAAAGCTTAGACCCAACTGTAAGAATCACTGAACCTCGAGTTTGTCCAGCTGATACTCCGGCAATTCCATTTAGAACAATTCTGTCATTTTTTCTTTTTAACCCTAAAGTTCTTATAACATTTTCACTTACAAAGGTACATTCTGAACCAGAATCCAGCAAAGCTCTGAAAGAATAGGCTTTATTTTCATTATTATATAACAGAACTCTAGCAGTAGGAAGAAACGAAACACATTTGGAATTATTGAAAGAAGCACTAGAATTAATTTGTAATTCATGAGATGTTGACTCGTGTACAACTTCCCTACTTGAAAGATGGTTTTTATTCTCAGATGAATGAGGAAATAATTTAGTTTCAGTCTGAATAGTGCAAGCATTATTACCCTTACTCTCTTCATGTAAGAGTGTATTGTGTTTACTTTCAAATTTAAAACATTTTAAATGAGAATTGGGACATTCCTTAACTTTATGAGAATTTAAACACAAAAAACAACAGTTATTACGTTTAAAAAAGTTTTTTCGGGCAAAAACATCCATAGATTTAAATTTTACACATTTGTACAATGGATGCATTCCTTGACACTTTAAGCACACCTTTGATTGTTTATTATTTGAAGTGTACTTGGAACCAACAAAATTTGAGCTTTTGGAATGTTTAATATCACTTTCATTGTTAGAGATGAGCTCTAAAGAAGAACATCTTACACTTAAAAAATCAAAAAATTCTTTCAAAGTGGGAAATTCATTTTCTGTACTTTCAATGGACCAAAGTCTTCGACTTTCAGGATCAAGTTTTTGGAATAACAAATATATTAACCATGGATCTCTATTTGTAGCTTCATCACCAACAGCTTTCAAACCCCTAATAACTTCGTCACTAGTATTAAGCAAATTTCTTATATTTATGCTATTAGGTTGAAGAACTGATTTCTGGTCTAAAAATAATTTAATCAAAGAATTGACAATCTGTTTCTTTTTATCATACCGGTCTAACAATTTTTCCCAAGCTTCTTGGTACGATTCATTAGAAAGGGAAATGTGCTTAATTAATGAAGCTGGTTCTTCAGAAAGTAAACCTTTAAGGTACTGGAATTTCTGAATACCACTCAAAGCTACTTGGGAATGGACAGTGGAAACAAACATATCCTTAAAATTTGTCCATTCTGAAAATTTTCCAGAAAATACTGGAATATTTAATTTGGGTAATCTAATATTACATTGATTTGGAACAACAACAGAAGGACCTTGCACAGGATTTTGTGTTACAGTATTAATAACTTCTGAAGAATTCAAAGAATCTAGTTTGTTTTCATATTTAGTTTTTAACTGAAAATACCTTTCTTCAAATTCTGATAATTCAGAATCATCATCATTCAAATTAGAATCTAATCTTAAGAACTCTTTAAGTAAATCATCTAATCTTTGTAATCTAATCAAAATTTCATTCTTTGTATTCACATTATCAAAATTATTCTCTAATCTAGTTACAGAGCCTTTAACTCTACCTCTCTCAATTTTAATTTGAACAGCTTTCTTTTCATAATCTTCCATTTTATACAATAACTTATAAGCAGAAGGATTTTCAAAATAAAATTAACCAAATTAACTTCAAAACAAAACTAATCAAAAATTACTTCAAAATCAAAAGTAATCAAATTGCTTCAAAACAATAATAATCAAATTAAGTTCAAAACCAGAACTAAATTAAATTCAAAAACAGAACTACTATACAATATTCAATCACTTAAGAATACTGTTTCATACAAGCAATAGTGGAATGTTCTGTTCTACAATCTGCATAAACTTAAAAATAATCTTCAAATTCTTCAATGCAATATAATAATTCACTATAATAATTAAATATTCAAATTTTTCAATTAAATAAATCATAATATTCTTGAGAACAATAAATAAAAAATCATAATGTTCTTCAGAACAATTTTCTTTTCAAGAAAATCCAAGCAATATAATTCTAGAATACTTTCTTATTCTATCATTTTCAATAAACCAAAACTTAATTGTTCTCATATTGCAAAATAATATGTGCTGAATACACTTTCAGATTTAACTGTATTTGCAAACCAAATTTCAGCATCAAAGAACAGTATAAACAAAGGTACTCACATCATAGATCATATCTCGCCATAGTGCCTCCAAATTTTCTTATGTAGAGATTTTTTAAAAGAAAGGAGTCTTTCTTGGTTTTCTTCTTTATTGTCACAAACACATAAAAAAACATGAACTTGACAAAACACAAAAAAACTTCACAGTTGACATCCACGAACATATACAATGGAACTTCTGGTTTCACATTCTATTAACTAATGCAAAAATATTCTTAGAAATAAACCTATTTCAAATTACTTTCATCTAACATGAAAGCCTTAAATTAAATTATAAATTATTAAGTTCCCAGCCAACATAATACTGGGGAAATACAGTACAATAGAATAAAACAAGGACAATCCATGCCTTGCAAGCACCTTCCACCATCCAACTCAAAGGACTGACTGATGTGAGAATTCTGAATCAAAATGTTCTTAGAATTACATAGTGGCGCCATCTGTTATCAAACAGAGCAACTATTAACAGTACTGAACAGGTACTTTTATAGTTTTTTTAGTTGTTCATGTCATGTTGTTAAGTTGTTTCATCATGTTATTAAACGAGATTTTTTTAACAGAAATTTTACTATCTTGGACTAAAAAAAGCATATTTTGGAAGAATTTTCTTCTAGAACTAGGATAAAGCTATCAACTATTTTTTGCATTATATTTACCTACCAAACGATTCAACGAGTGGTACTCGGGTAAAAATACCCAATATGCTACCGTTGTGGTGAGACCTCCGGATCCGTCCACTAATTCAGTAGTGATGACTCAGAAATTTAACAGTAACAATGATTTATTAAAATCAGTTAATAGGACAGGCTGTAAAAGAGTAGATCTGTTGAACTAACTGTGATTAAAATTATAAGCTCAAGCAGTAAAAACTGAGTTAAATTAAAAAAGTAACATTAAAATGGCTGTTCTAAGAGTCCGCTGGAAACTAACAAGACGTTCACCTCAGGTCACTGAAAATTCTGAAAACACTATGCAAAAATGTGATTTGCAGAACACTGCAATAGCACTAAAAAAGAACACCATAGATTTCAAGTTATCTTTATTTGAAGCACTAAATGGTAACGCCTTTCCACGACGTTGAAGCTAAAAGTTGAAGATTCAACTCAAAAGAACAGCTGAAACGGGCAGCACGAGGCAGAATCCAACCTTCAAGTCCCGTAGCTATGCAGCTGTAGTCTAATTCTCCTTAAATAGTAGGATCCGACACAGATCCTACGATACTCGCTTCCACCAGCGTATCTATATTATCCAGCCGACCACAGATACCTCATTAACACATCACTGCGTAAAATAACCATGACAATCTCATTCAGAGAGATTCAACCATCTTTCGCGAACGTACAAGTAATGACAGGCACAAATGATAGAGCCGGACAACACGTTCACACCAAAAACTCAGCAATCCATTTAATACTAGACTACCCTCAAAAAGAGAGTAGATAGGCATTACGCTACACCTTGTATACACAACGTAGGTGAACATCGTTTTTAATTGAAAACTGTTAATAGGCTTTTTAGATTTAGTACATTTTCTTTGATTGCTTACCAACTATACCAAAATATATTTTTGACATTTTCGTTAACCGCATGCCAGCTGCCACAAAAGCTTTCTGTTTTTAAACAATCATTTGATTTGCTTCTTTCAATGTAAAAGCGCGTAGTTCGACTACATGTCTGTTAAATTCATGTTTTATTTACTTATTTATTTACTAGGGTGCTATGGTTCTGAGCCCTTCGTGCGCCAACCCCCGGACTTTTCTTGTCTCTCTGTCTATCTCTCTCTCTCTCTCTCTCTCTCTCTGTATCTATCTATCTATCTATCTATCTCTATCTATCTCTTTCTCTATTTTTAATTTATCTGCATATCTCACTATCTTTCTCTCTATCTCTATACCATAATTCTATTATAATCCGCGAATTTAAGCGCTTTATATAGTCGAATTCATATATTAGTCGTTTCATAAAATCGTTACACATATTCATTCCATAAAATCGTTTCATTATGATTTTTCATATATAAGGTATATTTGTAAAATTTTCATTTCATTCAGAAATTTAGTTACGTAAACAAAAAAAATGCTCAATTATTTACATTATTTCAAATACAAATGAGTTAAAATGACAAAAATCATGTATCACAAATATTTTTAAAACCATAAAAAAATAGTAAATTGCGATACAGCTTTCATTTGGAAATACATTTTTTCTTATTTTCGATTGTGAAAAAATAAAATTATGCGATGTTAAAAAAAAAAAAAAATCCGATACCAAAAAATTTATTTTTCATTTCGTTGCCACCGTCGATATGACATCAGAGTTAATCATGAACACGTTTTTTGCTTTAAAATATTGATTGAAGTTTAGACAAGCTCCATGAATTTTTCCAATCCAAATATTTAGAATTTTCAATTTTTTTATGTCCAAGCATATGCCCGTGCATCTCTAATCAGGTGGTCATTTTTAGTTTGAATTAGCTATCTGAGACTAATTTTTGAGTAAAATTCTGAAAGATTATGATATTTTCTGTAGATTATAGCAACATTTAGTTTAAAAGTTCTTAATGGACAAAATGGCGGTCATTTGAAAAAACAGATTATTTTGGTATATTATTTTTAAGTTTGCTATACACTATAAAATAGTTAACAATTAAAAGTGGGATCTTGATATAAGCTGAAAAAAACAAAACAAAAAACAAAAACAAAAACAAAAAACAAAAACAAAAACAAAAACAAAAACAAGATCTGCCGAATAATTCCGCAGAAATGAGATCGAGCAGTTTCAAAACGCTCGGGCATCCTCTTCGTCATAAAAAGCAAATTTTCAAATATTTTCAATTGAAAAAAATCGTTGAGCTTACCAAATCTTTAATATTTATTATAAAAAAATCTGAGTTGATATTTTTGTTCCTTCCCATTGCTAAAGTACATGAGATTTTGAAATAGCAAGTTTCAAAACATTCTCTTTTTTTAAATTACGATCATTTTAAAGATTCTGTATAAGGTTGGAAGTTGAAAAATACAAACTTTGTATTAATGTGTGGCAGTATTTATCTACCTCATACATAAAGAGAGTCTAGATTGTAAGCTTTTGTACGACACCTAGTAACATGTACGTGAAAGGGACTCGATCTATTGTCCCTCTGACTTTCGTAAGGATGACTGTGCTTCCCTGAAACAGGATTTTGCGGTTATCTGTGTATGTTTATATACAAATTCGTTTACTGTCTTCGGTTAACGAAGTATAAATAGGAGTCGGAAATTTTCAACGGGCGGATTTCCCGAGTTTTACCTAATTGGTCAATTAGGCAGCTTTCATTCAAACGCTGTGAGTTTTTGTTTAAACATCATTCCAGTTTGGGTTGACGATTGACGTGGAATAAGCGAGGAAAGTAATTCCGGTAGTCTTGGAGTTTGCCTTTTTGTAAGGATTCTGCAAAATACATAGAATTGAGTGATTTTTGGAATCCATGGCATTGTAGTTAATTGAGATATTTGGTATAATTTTAAGTTTATTTTGATTAAAGTGTTTTACCAATAATGATTCTTTGACGTGGAAGTCGTCTTATATACGATCTTGAGCAACTATATTTTTCTTGCGTCAGTTTCTTGCGTTAAATTAGTAGATTTGCATTTAGTTATGTTATTGCGACTCAATCGTGCCAGGGAAAAATATCCCCTATTGGGGAAATTGGGAGTTGGCATCGTCCAGTCCTGAGGAAAACTTCAGAACAATTGCTGATTTAATTGTGAACAGAAGGAAAGTAATGTGATCCGGCATAGTTGCCAAGTGAAATTAGAGGATGTATATGTTTGTTTTGTGTGTTGTAAAATGTTAATTGTTAAGTATGTCCAAATTAAACTTTAAAAAGAATCAGCTGGACTCTCCTTTAATCCATTCGTTACAGTGATTTTTTGTTGAAAGAGACGAAAGAATATAATATTTACTACGGAGAAATCAACATATGTCATGAGTTAGTTCAATCTAAATGTGATTATTGTAGTAAAATTTTAGCCCGCTCCACTGCAATACCTAACTTATTATTATTTTAATAACAGTGTGTTGTAGCTTATATATAGTGTCATGGCCTCTTTAAGTAGAGTACCCTTTGAGAATACTACAAATGTATGAGATTCTTAAAAGTAATGTTACGTTGCGTGTGAATGCGAAATTTTCTTTCGATTTTCAATGGAATTTCTTATTTGTGAAAAAGATTTGAACTTTAAAAGAAGATGCAAATGTTGTGGACTTTAAATTCATCGAGAATTATTTAATAACCAATAAAAGGCAGCATATTCACTCAATTTGAGTTAGAATAGAGTGTGAACCTGTCCATTGCTAAAGCACATGGGATTTTAAGGTAGCGAGTATTAACAACTAATTAATAACAGTCAGTTGTGCTAAGTAGGTAAGAGGTTTAAACTTTCACTACTGTCACAGAAATTGCTCCATAGCTACTATGAGAATCTCTGAGCCGCTTAATCGAAAGATGAATTAACTCACAGGATACTGTTTCTGTACTAAACTTTATGTACAGGAATTTTATAATGAAAATTCACCTATTCAGAAGTCTCGAGCAATAGTACTAGGGTTCAGAACGAATAACAATTTCCTAGTATCTGTAGTTAAACTCAAAGTTACAAGTTCAACTGTGAAAATTGATAACCAAAACAGCACTCTCTGAGGCTACTAATGCTCATATTCACCATCTACTTCAACTGCTGGTTCAGCGCGAAAACCGCAGTCGAAAGCTCAGATGATATTCACCATTAAACTGATTGCACTTCAGCAGAGATCAGGTCCAATCAGGTTAATTGTGAATATTATTTAAGTATTCGACCAAGCTTTTCTCGCTTAACCGGCAGTTGAGGTAGATGATCAATAAGAGCGTAAGAGAAGTTAAAAGTTAACCCTTTAGTACCCAAGTGTGATTTGCCAGAAAAGAGTTTATTGTTTCTAAAGTTAGTATTTTAGCCTCAAAATAAAAGAGAGGTGTGTAATTTAATGTATTATTTTTTAATTTGCTTTCATGATACCACAGATAGCGTTTATTGCAGCGTAAATTGGACGCTGGAGCAATAATTACTTGATATTTTGATACACAAGAATTCTAAAACTACTCTATTAACAATAAATTTAACGATAAGAAGTCAGTACTCCCTTTTTACAAATCATGGTAAACACAAAATCTCTAGTATTTCTAGTATTGATTTAAGATAGACTTTAAACTAGGTCGATCCACCGTCACAATCACACCCTGTTTGAATCTCAGCAAATTCTGTTTATTCACATTTTCTGCGTTATCCTTGGCAGTGTTGCCAATTTTGGTGATTTAAAAAAAAATGAAATATCTACCACTATTTTCGAATAATATTATCCGCTTTATTTAATATGACTTGAAATAATTGGAATATTTTTATTCGATAATAATGACAGATATCTGAATAAAAAATCCACTGAATTGACAACAGTGATCCTTAGACTTGTGTTATCTTCATGGTGAACGTATGTGATGAACGTATTACAATCGAGGATGCTAATTTGTTACTTTTTATTTTAATTACGTATTTATTTATTTATTTGCTGTATTACACTTAATTTCCTTTTTGTCTAATTATGGAGCCTAATTTTTAGAAATAAAACTAAAGTATTATTCCAAAATAATATAACAATTTGCTACTAGAACACAAATATGTGTAAGAGAAAGATATTTTATTATCAGCTTCAAAGGTTTTATTCTTGACTTTTTTTCTAAATTTACTTTCGTTGAAACAATACATTATATCATTTTAATATTCTATGAAACACCTGAAAAGAAATAATGTATCTTCTACTCATCAAAAACGAGAAACCTGGGACCCATCTGGCTTTTATACCGTTCTTTTCTATTTAGGAAGCAGACTGAACTATAATTAATTCCTTTCTCTGAATTTTCTCATTGTTCGTTTTCTTTATTTCTTCTCTTCAAAGTGCATTTCAAAAATTCCTGTTTTTTACGCAAAATACGCAATGTTATACAGACGGTTTATTGCTTTTAGATATAAAATTCAAGGATTTTAGCAAGAGAAAATATTAGCATTTATTCTTATATTGATTATTAAGATATATCTTTCATTTTTTATGCATTTTAAGAGCTACTAGTATAGATATATAGTAACGATAAGAAAGTGGTTCCCCAAAAGATTATTTCCTCCTAACTGAACTGTCTCAAACTGAAAGAATGTTTAAGGTGACTTCTTGGATCAAAGATAATTCACGTTACCCTTTTTGGTACTTCTCTGTTATCCCGTCGACCACTTTTCATGAAAAAAAACTATCGCCAAACTGTAAGATTAAACGCCAAAAATGCAGTCCCATTTACTTGATATCAGAAGCATTATATGTGTTTGTTTTGTCATCAAGTGGTTTTTAATTTGACATTTGCGTGTATTTTCATTATGTTTTACTGATTTATAAGTTATTTCATTAATTAAAATAACAATTGTGTCCTTAAATTCTTATATTTTATTTATTTATTTATTTTGATATCCCAATGGCAACGTTCTCCCGTTTATTTGGCGTTACAGTTTGGCGATAGATTTTTGTTATGAAAAGTGGTCGACGGAATAATAGAGAAGTACCCCCTTTTTATTCTGTTTCTGGCGTCCATTTGATGTCTAAACACGAAATGAAAAAGTTTACGCTTTCAAGTTTTCTAGACAGTATGTGTAATTCAAAGGGTAACAGAAATGCAACGTCATCTGTTGACTAAGCAGTTTGAATTATTTCTCTTTATTTCTGCATATAGAACTAAAGAGCAGTATAAACATGCAACTTCGTCCATCTTTATGTTAAGTTGTTCAGGAAGTCATGATGTAATCTTTGTCTAATATAATCATAGAATTTCTGAGATTAAATAAGGCAAAAAATAGTGTTCGAAAACGTGGTAACAAAACAGTGTAAAAATTAATAGCGCTGTGTCATGACTTTTTCGGCAGCCCAATATTTATCATAATTAGTAAGCTACTGCATTTTAATGCGCAGGACAACTTTTGGGTCACCCTATAGATAAACATTCATGTATTGACGTATAGCATGCATATTTTCTAAGGGAAAAAGTATCCACAGACAGACCTATGCTGAGTAATTGTACGTTATGTAATTGAACGCTGAGTAATTGAATGTTGATGAACTACTGTGGCTGACACGTGTATGCTGCATAAGGTGATATTTTCTGGAGAATTTTTCATTACATTCTTGACAGGAATATTGGGGATTCACGTGCATGGCGAGATGTCTTTTCAAACTGTCAGCACGGGGGAAAATTTCTTCACACACATCAAAACGAAAACGGGTTGTTTCTTCAAAATGTATCTTCTTGTGACGGAGAAAACTATCCATTCTGCTAAATGAAGTTTTGCATATATCGCACGTAAATAGGGTATCCGTGGATTTTGTATGGGTATCACGATGTCGTTTCAAATTAAAGGCTTTTGAGAAAGATTTCTCACAAATATCGCATGTGTGGACACCCTGAAAAAAAGAAAACCGTTCATTAAAATGTAAGTCTTTATTAAACTTTTACATTTTTTTAAAAAGAATTAATTTTTTATTTAAAAAGAAAACCCTTCATTAAGCTTTTATGAACAAAACCTAAAGTTAAACAGAAAATTTATTTCAGTCTCTCAAAACCCTCCCAATTTTCTAAATGATACTCTTAAAAAAAAAACTCTTTAAAACTATTTAATCTTTCTCGAGGACTAACATTAAAAAAAAAGACCTGTAAAATTAAAAAATATATATTTAAAGAATTACCTTAGAGGGCTCCACGTTTGACGGGCCTGCGATAGAAGGGCGTGCATTAGACGGGCCTGTGACTGGGGCAGAAGGGTTAATATTTGATGCACCTTCTCTTTGCCGTGTGTGAATCAGTTGGCGTCGCTTTAAGTTGTTCTTACGTGAAAACGATTTTTGACAAAAATCACATATATGCTGATCCTGAAAAGAAATACATACCCTAGCTTTATAAACATGCCTACTAAAAAAAGGGATCCACTATTTATCAAGATTTAAACTTTAAGCTTTAAGAATTAAACTTTGAGATATTAAGAATTAAACTTTGTCTTATTAAGATTTAAACTCTGAGTTATTAAATATTAAACTTCGAGTTATCAAGAATTAAACATTACATTATCAAGATTTAAACTTTGTCTTATCAAGTTTGAAATAGGCAATTTTAAAACAATTTATAATTATTATATACTAAAGAAAACATACCTTAGGAACATCAGAATATGGTTTTGTCGTGGTTGCTTCAACCATACTGGGCAGGTTACGCTAAAAAAAGAATATCCCCTATAAGCTTTTATCAAAAAAAAATTAATTTAAACTTTAGTTGCTTTATAAAGTTTTAAAAAATACCTTAAGAGACTCCATCATTGGATTTTTTTTTTCTCTCACTTCTATACATCTTCTCAACTCGATCGATAAGATTTGTTTGGTTAGGCGTGAGGGAAAAATCCATGTCCCACTTTAAAAGAAAATTCTTGTTTACAATCTACATTTATTATAATTTTTACGCACTAATAATAATAAATAATAATAATAATAATATACCAAAGAAGACTCTTGCGTTGAAGGTGTTGGGTTTTTTTCTGCTATTTCCTTCAGAGCTCTTATTTCTATGGCGTCGATTTTGCTGGGACTGATGTTTAAATCAGTTTCCCACTAAATTAGAAAACATGAATCATTTTTCGAAAAGTGTTCATCAATAACATATTATAAAAAATTTCATATAGAATAGTGCTAGAGAATAATGACTTTGTTTATATTTTGAATTAAGTTAAATTGTTAAACTAAAATTTCATTCACTAAAATAACTATACATTTAGCACACATACAGATATTAATATCGAGATCAAATCAGAAAAGTAATATCTTTCTAAAAGAACAAATTTTTTTCTAATTAGGAGTTTTTCAAGAAAATTAGTATCACTTTAAAAATATATAGGTATTTGAATAGATTCATTTAGAGAGTTTCAAAAATAAATCGTTTAGCAATATTAAACCACATAACATATGGAAAACCCTTAGGTTAAAATCATTTAGAAAGGAAAACAATCTTATAAAAAATATAGAATGATACTAAACAGTTTTTCAAAATAATTAACTTACTTGAGTTTTTGAATTCATCGTTTTATTTATTATAAAATTGCTTGAAGCACTAATTATAACGTACACTCTCTAGGACAACTACTATAAGAATGAACCCACATCAGCGCGCTTATCTATTTAATCAG
Source organism: Maratus michaelseni (assembly GCA_963931845.1). NCBI lineage: Eukaryota > Metazoa > Arthropoda > Arachnida > Araneae > Salticidae > Maratus > Maratus michaelseni. The sequence goes on along the minus strand of OZ007589.1, from coordinate 294,063,222 downwards.
ATAAGAGAATCTTATCAGATCTATGACCTCATAGGTTTTTCCAAGTATGACGTCATGGGATTTTCCACAATGAGTCATTACAAGATATCGCTACTAATTAACTGAATTAATGAAGATTGTTTAATTAGAATACTTAACGAGTCAAAAAAAATGTATGGTAATGTGAATACTGTTTTAAATATTCATGTAAAAGGAAATATACTTCAAATAAAAAGGATCTATTTTAAATGTAATATTCATGGCTGACATTATAAACTAACTTTGCATTATTCTAATGAAGGTCCACACATTGGATTAAAAATTTGTAATAATAAGAAAAACTGTTTCAAATAAAGTTTAACTTTTTCCCTACTACATATAAATTTTATAATAAACATATTTACTTGTGAGAAGTATTAAAATGTATACAAAGTTCTTTTTTAAACTAACAATTTAAAAATATAGAGTCCTAAAAACTTTTCCATATAAATAATAGCATTCCACAAAACTTGAAAAAAATATTGAGAGATATTTCCACAGAATAAAATTACTTCGATATATATTTCCCAAAATTAATTATTTAGAACTAATACATTATACTGGTATGAAAATAAATTACAAGTAGCATTATTAAGACATACACACTTCTAAGGTGAAATATTTTAAATATACATTAAAAATAGTTTAAACAGGCATTAAAAATAGTAACCCTTAAAAAAATTATTGCTATACTTCACAATAATCAATCTTATATTTCAAAAAAATATACTCATGTCTCGTAAATAAAACCTTCATAAAATTTTAGTTAAGTACCTCTATTTAATATACCCCTCGGGTAAAAATTATTCATGGTTTACGGTAAGTAAAATATATGAATAATCACAGCTTAGAATAGTAATTTTGGAATATACAGAGTCCTTCATAAAATTTTAGTTAAGTACCTCTATTTAATATACCCCTCGGGTAAAAATTATTCATGCTTTACGGTAAGTAAAATACAGGGTGATTATAAAGAAACTTTGCCAACATCTGCACTTCTAGCGCCCGTTCTATTTAACCGATCAAGATGAAATTTTAAATATAGTTGTTTGAAGGTATGCGCTCGAGATTCTGTGAATGGCAATACAGTGGTGCTCACGGTTACGGTTATAGTTACAGAAACTCGAAAATTTCGAATGGCAACGCCTACTTTTTCCTGTCTCAAAATGTTCAGCGCATGCGAAAACCCTAAATAGCGTTGAAACGGTACCGATATGTCCAAAAACCGACGTGTTATAGACATACAAACCGTTCTTTAAGGCGCACCGAGCAATAATGCATTCGACAGAGACAAGAAACTGCTGAATGATGAGAACACATATCAGACAAAAGAAAACCTTTATTGGCATCAAACATTTTCCACATGGGTGCCATCACAAGCAATTACGCATTGCATGCGGGAGACGACGGACAATACCGCTGAACGCAACATGACGCGAGGAATGTTTCTAATCTCACGCCGTATAGAATCCTGCAAGCCCGACAATGTTTGCGGATTGCACAGGTAAACTCTGGATTTGAGATATCCCCAAAACCAGAAATCCATAGGCGTCAGATCTGGGGATCGCGCAGGCCACGGAATAGGATAATGGCGTGAGATGATGCGATCACCAAAATGCTGATCTAGGAGCCTTTTAACTGACCTCGCTATATGTGGAGGTGCACCATCTTGCATCCAAACAACGTCATTGAGTGCATTCCGCCGACGCAACTCCGGTAGTACAGAATTTTTCAGCATGGCTGCATACCGAGAGCCTGTTACAGAACATGTTGCAGGACCCGCTGGGGTCGTTTCCTCAAAGAAGAACGGGCCGAGAACAAATGTAGCTGTAATGCCGCACCACACAGTCACTTTGGCGTCAAATAATGGTACTGGTGCCACAGCGTGAGGATTCGTCTCTCCCCAGTGCACACAATTCTTTGTGTTAATGTTGCCATGTAAGGTGAAATGCGCCTCGTCCGTCCATAGTATGCGAAGTGGCCAGTCGTTATCAGCATCATATCGTAATAAAAATTCATTTGCGAAGTCCAGACGTTGTTGTGGGTCACCCGGCTGCAACATCTGGACGCGCTGAAATCGATAGGGAAACATGTGAAGTACTGAGCGCAAGAGCTTGCGGACCGTTGTGTTCGGAATATCCAACAAGCGCGATAATCCTCTTGCAGTTTCTGTGTGCCCTGTAGTCACTGTATGATGCACTTCCATGACAACGTCCTCAGAAACTGTTGGCCGTCCGGAGCGCGGTTTGTCACAGGTGCAGCCTGTATCTTCGAATTTGCGCACTAAATCACGCACAGCTTGCAGAGTACATGGCCCACGTCGTTGTCGATGATTGCGGCGATACACACGCAAGGCTTCCGCAGCGTTCATCCCATTTAGATAATAGAGTTTGATCAATTCACCGCGAACTTTCCCAGGAAGAGTCATATCGTCGGCATGTGCGAGTTCATGAATGACGACTTCGCATACCCGCTTGGTATTTTATAGGCTTCCTCCGCTGAATATCTGGCGAACGGCGTTCTGTGATTGGTATCTTGCCTGTGTCATATGCAAAGTTACTGCGTGCGCACATATCGTGTTTTGTTGGCCGGTTTTCAGAACTCTTCTTTGTGTATGCATAACACGTTTGTTTTTGGACATATCGGTACCGTTTCAACGCTATTTAGGGTTTTCGCATGCGCTGAACATTTTGAGACAGGAAAAAGTAGGCGTTGCCATTCGAAATTTTCGAGTTTCTGTAACTATAACCGTAACCGTGAGCACCACTGTATTGCCATTCACAGAATCTCGAGCGCATACCTTCAAACAACTATATTTAAAATTTCATCTTGATCGGTTAAATAGAACGGCCGCTAGAAGTGCAGATGTTGGCAAAGTTTCTTTATAATCACCCTGTATATGAATAATCACAGCTTAGAATAGTAATTTCGGAATATACAGAGCCCTTCATAAAATTTTAATTTAGTTAAGTACCTCTATTTAATATACCCCTCGGGTAAAAATTATTCATGCTTTATACTAAGTAAAAAATCACAGCTTAGAATAGTAATTTTAAAATATACAGAACCCTTCATAAAATTTTAAAATAGATTTTGTCTTGCATTACAGTAAAATATACCGATAAATAATAATATCACAGCTTAGAATAGTAATTTTATAGCATATACAGACCCTTCACAAAATTTTAATTTAGTTAAGTACCTCTATTTAATATACCACTCGGGTAAAAATTATTCATGCTTTATACTAAGTAAAATATCACAGCTTAAAATAGTAATTTTAAAATATACAGAACCCTTCATAAAATTTGAAAAATAGATTTCATCATGCTTTACAGTAAAATATACCAATAAATAATAAGATCACAGCTTAGAATAGTAATTTTAGAATATACGGTTCCCCTTCATAAAATTTAAAAATAGATTTTATCATGTTTTACGCTAAGTAAAATATACCCCTCAGGTCAAAATTATTACTGTTTTAGGCTAAATCATTTCACAAATTATTTAATAAATTTGCTGAATTAAAATTAGTTTTAAAAGTACATTATATAATAAAAATATATATTAAAATCCACTTACTTCATCATCAAAGTTTGAAGAGATTTGCTGCTGGGTAGATGAAATCATGATAAGTTCTCTAATTCTTCAGAAACTCAAACACAGAATTATTTAACAAACTTGGTCACACCACACAAGTATAAAAAAATCCAAGAGCACTAGCTTGTGACACAACACGAAACGAAATCTAGAACAGACTAAAGTTTACCCCGAAAGATCTTGCTAATATACAACCCATATGATTCATAGATAAGAGGATCTGATAAGGATGAGCAGAATATTGGTAGATAGATATGAAGCATTCATAGGAAAAACCCTTAGCCCTTACTCACGATAGATACGTTGTAATAAGAAATTTTAACTCATGAGCAAATAAATTAATAACCTTATTTAATTTTCCTAAATAATTGTCATTTATTTTAATTGTAGAACTTAAGAAATTTTTACGATTTTTTTCCACATAAAATATTTCCCTTTGTAAAGTTTCAATTAAGTGAAGAATGTTTCAGTGTTTTTTAATGAACCGATACTATTTTAAGATAGTTCTCAACGCGAAAAATTCCAACACATTTGTGAACAAATATTGAATTTAAAAATGTGTCAGACAATATGTTTTTTTTAGAATAATCTTAAAACCTTTTTTCTTAGTTCAAAACTACTTTTCATGACTGTAAATTGTTTTCTACATATCTCAAATCTGAAAAAAAAAAAACACTTAATGATGTTTAGGAAATAATCACATAGAAATTATTTAGGGGGAAAAAGTATTTTTATTCAAGCAAATGTTACAAACATTTTGTAGTTTTAAAAGCATTATGCTTCATGGGAATTTACAAACAGAGTTTCTAAATAGTTTTCATAAAAGTTTGAATTCAAAGTATCAAAAAATGCAGGTGTATAATGACAAAGACAGTTTGCAGTGACATTCTTCACAAACTGATAGACATTAAAGTTTAATAATGCACTATCTCTATACAGAACAAATTTTTCTCTTAATGAAGTATTTAAGCAGTCATGGTCTAATTGCGATAATTGGCTAATGGTACAAGCGTAACAAGTATATACTTGATTAAGAGATCTTTCTAATTCTTGGTCAAAACAAGAAAGGAAATGCTTCTTCACAGTATCCTCATTAGTATGTGTCAGAATACACTTTTTTGATTTTCGTAATACAGACATAGGAATCGCTTTCACAAGAAGCATATCGATCATGCACTCGGTAATTTCAGGAATTGCTTCAAGTAATTTAAAAAATTGATCTATAGATAAACGTATTCCTTATGGTTTAAAATGAAAGCTATGTTGATTTGCCTTGAAAATCTGTTGTAATATGCAATGTCCTTCATCGGAAAATGCTGTTAAAAGTTGATTATTAGACACGTAACTGTCTTTCACAGAATCAAAGTTTAACTTGATCATATTTTGTTGGAAATGATCAAACGTTAAAGGTGTCATTATGGTGCCATTTTTAGTTGGGAACAATTCTCCGCGTGCACCTTCTTTAAAAATTCTTATATGCAGTTTCAAATTACAGTTTTTATCCATTTCAATTTGAGCACAGGTATTCCATTCAAGATTCCAAAGAATTGAGAAATATCCATCTGATTCATGAAATGTATGTGTAAACAGTTTCTCTTCAGGTCTGTTTAATGGTGAAACATGTTTAGACGCGGTAGGTGGAGAATAGTCAGAGGATACAGCAAACAAGTCTAAATTCAGTTCAGGATCATTCATCAAGTCCAGTCTTGGCTTTTTCAAATCAAGAGGATGAACTATTAAATGTCTAAAAGTGAGGTTATTCGAACGTCTTTAATAGCAGGTTCTGCTCCGATGCCATGTGAGGATAATTCGTTGGTAGGAGGCAACATATTGTAGAAGGATCCATGTTCTAGCTTGATAAATGTCGAGGGTATACTAGGTCTCTTGAATTCAATAGTTCTTTGAGCACCAAAACTGAGTACTGTGATAGGGAACATAGCATTTAAGCTGGATTCATTATCTTTGTGGTGGCTGATATAGGTAGTTCCATCCTGGTACAAATTAAGTAGCACATAGTTAAAAGTACAGGCTGTTTCACTTTCCACTTTATCACGAAGTTCAATCATAAGTGAAGTCCAAGGTTTGGAGGGCACACTTGTTCCACTGAAGGCATAGCTGATATTGGGATCACCATAAGCTAAAACCAATCGCTTAGGTTTCACATCCTTTCCTCGCAAATGAAAAGTAGGTCTGTAGAATGGTAATGTTTTTAACTCCGTCAAATAACTATCAGCATGGGCTTTCTCTATAAAGTCACTTATATATTGGACGTTCAAGCCATTATCCGAAAAGATGATTGAAGACATTTTTACACGTTGAAAATCACTGAGCAATCAAGTCAAGGAATAATCACTAACTAAGCAGTAACACCGAGGCAGGAACAGCTAAGCAATGATTCCACCAATGATATGTTCCAATGATATGTTCGACCTTATATAGGGGTTGCTATCTGATAATCTTATCACTGATTAGATAACCTCGCGCATGCGTAGTGATATCCCAGGTGATGTCATGAAGGCACAAGATACTTGTGGGGATTCCCCATTAGATAAGATGAACAGTTTAAGTAGTGGTCTGTGGAAGACATGTTTTCTTCAATCTGGTGTGTAAGTATTTTTTTCATTCATTTGTATAGTAATTCAGTTTACTGTATTTTAATCAAGTTTATTGCCTATATTTTAAACATGTATTTTATAGAAATAATGACACAGATGTGAAATCAAGATAGTTTATTCAAACAATACGCTTTTAAAAGTTTGTACATTCAGGTTACATAAAAAGTGCTCGCTTACAAAATCCACTTTCTTTAAAAACATGGATAGTACATCATCAAAATTAATCAGCATTAAAATCATATCTCCAACCAGTTAAAAATTTTCACAGTTGTTAAATGTAAAACACGAATGCAGGCTAACACTTGGATGTCTAAAAACACATCCCGTACATTGATAAATTTCATTAAATATACTTATAATATTATTCTCGATGTAGAAAATTAGTTTAGACCATAACACAAATTCATTTTCTTGTGTCATTGTAGCCTGTTTACATTTTTTCTTTAATAAGTTAGGTAAATGTTTTTCATAGTGGTGATGAATCAATATCTTATTCAGTTTATAGGCTTTTTCTTTTAATTGTTCTAATTGATAATTGTTTAATATGATATGAGAATCGTTCGTTAAACTTTTAAGACACATAACAGAATTATCCTCATTTAAAACTAACATCTTGTTATTGCTAACGAAGGAGGAACTTTTGTATCTTAAATTAAAGGCAACGATTTTATATTGGAACTCATACCAAGTCTGGATGTCCATAGTAATTCCATTCTGGGTGGGAATTCCTTCAGACGTAAATTCCCTTATGTGGATAGAATAATCAGAATTCTGTAACTCGATCCCTTTAAAGATTGAGTTTCCAAGTTCTTTCCAAAATACAAATGATTCATCATTCGAAGCATGAGCAGTCGATTCTTGTAGTGGTTCTTGAATGGGTTCTTGCAACGATTCTTGAATAAATTCATGGGATGTCGTTGGGGTAGAAGGTTTTGCAAAGTTAAAGTCAATGAAAAATTCATTCAATATATCCTTGGTGGGCTCACAACAGGTGTCCGGAAAAGAGGTTGTTTCATCAACAAGGTCTTCAGTACTTTCAATTCTTGATACCAAAGATGAATCTACACGAGAACGTTTATTAGGCGAAAACACTTGTTCATCGTGATTTCTTTTTGCCATGTTACTTGGTTACAATCTTCTTTAAAGTTCATACGGAAATAGATGAGGTGACTGAATCCTTTGCTTATATAGGTTGAAAAATCAGTCTCAGTTACAGTTAAAAGGCTTAAGCCAATCATATAACTCGAAAAATAGATGACGTCATAAGTTACTTTGTTTGCTCATAGGAAGAACATACTTGTTGCAATAAATTACAAAGTCGATTAATCAGTACTCTACGCTGTTCATCCTTTTGCTGTTTGGAAGACCTGGCCGTTTTCTTTGGCTTGGAAGTGTTATGAATCTTCTTGTGTTTATACAAATCAAAATATCGTGGAAACACCATATTGCACAGTTTACAATTATATGTCCTTGTATAAGTCTTAGCATGATTTCGTAAATCATATTTCCAAATAAAGGTTTCTCCGCAAACACCACAGGTAAGAACTTTTTCATCTGAGTGATGAGTCATGTATCTATTAAACGCAAATTTCGTAGAATAGCCTTTCTTGCAAATCTCACAAAAATGGGGTAACTTGATCTCTCCTAAGGATGTCGGTTTCAGTTCAATACTCAAAACAGGTTCTTCTTTGGGGGTAATGTCCATCGTTAGAGGTTCTTCTTTGGGTATCAAGAAGGATTTTTGATTTTCTACACTAGACATTTTTTTAAACCAAGTTCCACTTAAATCATACAACCTTGCACATCGACAACGATGTAATGAATAATGTAATGAACAGGATTCGCATCAATTTATAACAATCTAGGGGGCGCGCATGATTCTAAAAAATCCTATGTGATTGGTTCATGAATAAATAATTATCATTGGTTAATAATCTACAAAAATAATTCACAAACTAAAAACGTATGACCTGCACATATGGTGATATCACAGACCTCTTCTTTTAAAATACTTTCAGAGACATGAAATCATAGCACAATGGTTAGAATAACACAAATCAGTGTGCTATGATTTCATTTTGTGAGGGTTCGATCCTCATACAGACTTGGAGACTTTTAAAACTGAAAATTCTATTTTTATCTCTAAAAATTCTACTTTTAGTTTAAAAGAAAAAAAAAGTCACAAAAAATGTCTAAGTTCTCCAATTAAAATTAATGACCCTTTTTAATTATTATTTTTAATTATTCATTCGCTTCTACTGCATACACTCCTATTCAAACTGCGTACTCTCGTTGAAAAAAAATTGCTTCAAAAATTTCTAAGTTCCCTAATTAAAATTAATGAATGACCCTTTTTAATTATTATCTTTAATTAAATCATTAATGACTTTTAAAATTCTCCTCAAATGTACTCTAACATATATATTGAATGACCTAATCTAGTTAAAAAAAAATTGCTTCGAAAAATTTCTAAGTTCCCCAATTAAAATTAATTAAATTTGTAATTCATTAAAATTCACCTTGTACTGTAATAGATATTTCTCCGCGGAAAAAAAAATTGCTTCGAAAAATTTCTAAGTTCCCCAATTAAAATTAATTAACATTAATCCCCTTATCTTATAGTAGAAATCCTTATCTTAGGTGGTGGAGGGCACTTCGAGCGGTGGGCAGGTGCTGCAGTTCGAGTGGAGGGCTTAGGGAAGGTGCTGCACTTCGAGCGCTGGGCATGTGGGCAGGTGCTGCACTTTGAGTGGAGGAGCTGAGCTGCACTTTGAGTGGTGGAGCTGAGGAGCCCTCCCTCCTCCCTCCTCAGGCTCCACAGCTCCGCCACCCCGGGCCGGACCACCACTTTTCCTCTACTCATGGCTAATCATACAGTTTTTTATAAACCAAATTAAAGGTACTCATTATGTCCACCTTTGGATGCACGGCATATGTCCATACGGTAGTCAAATTCGTCCCAAACTTTTGCGAGCCTGTCTGCATCCATATCTTCGACGGCTGCTGTTATGTGCATCTTCAGTTCGGCTAATGTAGCTGGAAAGGGAGGCACATATAAACGTAGTCTTTTATAAACCAACACAAGAAAATATCGCAGAGACGTCCTACGATCTTGGAGGACAAACAAACACTGAAGTGGCGGGCGAAGGAAGAGCGTTATCGCTACCTGTCGGCAACTGTGTGAAACTCCAGATTTCCCTCTTTCTATCTTATACATTATTCGATTAAACGGGTTAAAATATGAATAGATATGGATTTTTTAAGTGGATGTTTTTTAAACACCCTGTATTGTGCGAATAGCGGATTAGGCGTATCTTTGGAAAAATATTCGTTTTTCAAACAGCATAGGGGATAGAATTGAAAAAAAAAAAAAATGCTGAAAAAAAACAAAGAAAAGAGGTTTTTATGCAATGTTTCCTACAATCAGGTATGGGGGAACAGCGAAAGCATTTCTTAACGCGTTTGATATTTAGAAAAAAAATTAAGAAATATTGTTAATTGTGAATTCACTATTCCCCCATTATATGATTGTTGGAAACATTAACTAAAAACCTCTCTTTCTTAGTTTTATATTCCGAATGGAAAATTAGGGGTATTGTAACAAAATTTTAGAAAAAGAATGTATTCACTTTTCAACTAATAATGAAACATCATGTATGGACTGAAATCATTGAGAGTTATTATCAATATTTATCTGTAATGCATGTTTGGATCGACTTTTTACATAAATTAAACTGTTTGTCGATTAAGAGAGTAATAACCATTCATGAGTCAAAAACTGTTCTTTCTCATTGAAATATTTTAAATGAAGATTTGCATGAGTCTATTTGCTACTAAGTTCACATAAAAGAATTTTATATTGTAAATTGATCCCGGCATAGAGTCATGTCAGATCATTATTTCGACATTATATCTTTAAAATATCTAAGCAGCTCCAGGTGATTGATCTATAGTTTGCATGAAACTATAAAAATTATATAAATATTAATTCGGGGAAATTACAGGGTGACCCAAATACCATGATAAAAAATATTCTGTTTTAAGATTATTCAAAAATAGTGATTTATGTAGGAATGAGCATGGCCCTACAAAACTACAGATGTCTTTTCTAGGCTAAAAACAATATTCTGTGGGTGCATTAATTGAATTATACACAAACAAATAATGTAACGTAATGTTCTCCTTACAGCTGAGACTTTAATCTATGCAACTGTTATTTTGGATCTAATAATAAATTGATAAATAGAATTTATAAAATGTCCCTCATGAAACCAGATACGGTTTTAAATTATCCCCTTTACCTTTATTAAATCTCATTTTTAAAATTTATTGACTAATTTGTATGAAATTTAATTTAAATCATTTCATCTCAATTTAAATAAACGAAAGACATAATTAAGCTATTTCTATAGTTAAAATCATCCACGCAAATTCTGTTCTTTAGTCATCACGCGAGATCAAACACACAGGCCAAATAAAAAAAATGAAAGAAACATTTCGGCTACTTAAATATCTTTGTTTCTTTTCTGGGGCTCGTCACATATTTTCAGTTAAGCATTTGTTTGTTTCTGAATCATAATGGCTAAGTGCTAGCCTCTCTCTTTTTTTATTTTGTCACTCTACTCTATTTCTCAACGGAATCTTGCAACGTACTTTTGCCATGCTTTCAGTGCTGATAACTTATCAAGTTTAATCTTATAAATTCAAATATACCCTGATGTTAAAATTAACGGATATCTTATAATTCATATGCGATCTCCAAATTAAATATGCCAATAACTCAAAGAAACACTCTGTGACGCATGCTTTTCAGCATTTCTTCCCTGACTGCTGTAACTACCCGCATGTAGCATTAATAATATTCAACTATCCTGGTTGCCACTCATACCGGTAGCTATGCATCTAATTTAATTGTTTTCTGCAATTTTTTTATATGATGTGAACCTGGACAATTAAAGTATTTTAATCTATTCCTGATCTACTCTTCTAGACAAGAGTGTCTCTTTTGGCTGATTCTTCGAATACGGGAATATTTTAAAATATAAATTAGCGATCACATCCGAACAAACACTGTAACACACATATTACAAATTTGACAGGCAACTATGGATATTGAAAATGTCCCTAGTTCATGTGCTTGATTCCCCCTTTCTTCATCAAATAGCTGTAGATTATTGAAAACGACTCTATATCACTGTAGCTGCAAATGGTAAACATTTTGAAAATTTCTCCTTTAAATGTCAGACATATGTTATATGTCTTTTAGTTTCTACTTATTTATTAGCTGCCGGCTTTTCATAATAGTCATCTACTTTCTGTCATATTAACTGGGTCACCCTGTACAATCAATAATACTCACATACAGTCTTTCCGTTTAGATTAAAGACTTCATTCCGATGTCTTGGAGGTAATGGAATTCGTGAAGATGCCACTAGGGGGAAAATGCAATTTGGGTACTAACAGTAAATTAATATATAAAAAACATAAAACACACTATCAGGATAAATTAAAGAGATATCGCAATATCAGTATTTCTCAGTATCACCTATCTGCGAGATTCTTCAATTCTCAAAATTTCATCAAAGTCAAATTAAAATAATTTCAGAGTAATCATCAAACGTTACTACTGGTCAAATTTGAAAAAATTTGAGATTTTAAATTAAGTGAATAATTCCAGAGTAGTCATTAAACGTCTCTGTTAATTAAACATTAAATAAAATTAACTTTTAATTAAACGAATATAAAAAAAAGACTTTTCCTGCGTGAGTCTCGACATCTCAAAATTTCATACGAGTCAAATTCGAATAATTTCATAGTAGTCATTAAACGGCATTATATTTAAACTTTAAAATACACTTTTAAATTATGTAAATAGTTCCAGAGTAGGAAGAAAACGTCTCTACTAATTAAACTTTAAACAATTTTTTTAAAAAAATGTGTGTGACTCTCGATGTCTGAAAATTTGAATAGTTCTAGAGTAGAATTAAATTAAAAGATCCATCTATATGATTTTTTAAATTATCCATTTTTTATTGCCAACACCTCCAACGCTTGGAAATAAATAACACGAAAACTGCATCTCAATTTAACATTTTCACCAGGTTCTACAATTTAAAAAAAAAACTTTTTACGGTCTTTCTCTCTACCCTGTATATGATATTTGAGTTATAAAGTATGTCGTAATCAATGAGTGACGCATGAAATTCATCGTTTCTGATTTATAGTGTATTTGATACATCTTGCATAAAAATCCTCTTCTTGTTAAATTTATAAAATCTAAATCAGTTTTTAATTCTTGAATTAAGCATAAAATTAAATAAAAAATTTAATTTCTGGGATTAGTACACCTGATAAAATAAGTTAAAAATAATATTTTATATATTATATCATTCCACTAATTATCCTTTTCATAAAATACATATTATCCTTAAGACCATTTTAAGATATTCCTTGAATACAAATCTCTAAATCTCCTACTTCCTCTTTATTCATTTAATGGAAAATGATATGTGTTATATGCTTGGGTTTTAAATGAACATTAAGTATTTGCTTTGAAATTAAATAATTCCTCTACTGGATTCTAAAATTTAATTACTACATTTCAAGAATGTCCTTTTGGACTAATGATGAAGAGATTACATGACGTTTTGGCAGAATGAGTGTAGATGAAATCATTTAATAGAATTTTAAAGCAAAATACGCTAACTAAACAGAGGTGCAAATTGTTGTTTTTTGTTACGCTTACGCTAAAAAAATGAAAATGAAATAATAATAAAATTACTGTTTTGGGAAACTTTAGCTTGCAATAATATTACGAAAAATGGTGCTAATTTTCAGTATAATTAAAATACTTTGTTTTGAAACGACTTTTGCTTTTTTTTTGTTTTAATCTGGTAATATTTCAAGAATGTCCTTTTGGAGTAATGATGAAGACATTATGTAGTCCGTCTCAAAAGTTTAAGCAATCTGCAAATCTAGTTTAAAAAAAACTTGAAGATGAATATATATGAAGGCAATTTACAATAAATACTCGACATTTAATTAAAATCAAATCAAATAAGCAATTTTTATTAGTTAAAATAAAAATTACATTAATTTTTATTTAATTTACTTTTTTTTCTTGAAGAAACACTGTCTACAAAACTTTTAGCACTTTATGCAATTTTTTTTAGAAACACGGGATTTGACGGGTGTAATGACGCTGTATGACGTCCCATTCCAGTTTTATAAAAGTATAAAAGTGGAGAAATCATTTCCACTAATTTTGAAAATGCCGAAGAATAAAGAATTCACAAAAAGGGGATTTTAAAAGTTTTTAAATTGAAATCGCAAAATAAAACTTTTTCTGAAATTTCTAAAAAATTTAAATCGATGAAAGCAAGGTATATATCAAGTGCTCTCTAGAAATGATAATTTCAACTGGAAAACAAGGTGTAGATGACCGCGTAGGATGTCTGTTCAGATGGATTGGATAATACGGAGATTGGTGTCTAAACAAAATTTGTCCATACCGCAAATTAAAAATAACATGTGTCCAAAGGCACTGCACGTAGACTTATTAAATAATGTGATTACATCATACGAAACAAAATGGCTCGCAAATCGTGTCTCAAACTACACCACAAACAGGCATGAATGAACTGGGCTAAAATACACATGTCCTACGCGACAAGTGGCTTACTGTTTCATTCTGTGATGGGGGAAAATATTGAGCTTAGGCGGCCCTGATGGGTGAAACATGTATTGGTATGATCTACAAAAGGAACCAAGGGCATTCTTCAGCAGGCAGCAAGGCGATAAGTCTGTTATGGCTTGGGGGGCGTTCGGCTTCAACGGCCAGACATCTCTGTCTTTTCCAAAAGAAAGATAAAATCTCCAAAAATATCAAAAGACACCCAAGCAACATTTTCTTGCATTCGGTGACATTTGGGGGAGGGGGTGTTCAGAATGGATATTTCAATAACATAATGCCGCAATCCACATATAACCTTCTACAAAACTGTTGTTTTCACAGAAAAATGTTAAAATTCTTGACTGGCTAGTTTTAAGACCAGACATAAACCTATTTCAGAATGTCTGGGGAATTTTAACCCGTCATTTTTACAGCAATTTAAAGCAGTATGACTCTCTTGAAGAACGCCAAAAGGTCATTGAGAAAGCATAGTACTCTTCTCCACCAGAAACCCTACAAAAAATAATAATTTTGAGGGACGCACGTTTATTTGAACTAATCCTAAATAAAGGAAAAAGATTTTGTATGCAACAGTTTGTAAAAATGATAAATGCAATTGTTTTCGATATTGTGCATAAACTTTTGAAACAGTTTCCTTTGAAGATATTTTAAATTATATTTTTTACAATTGTAATTTTTTTTTTTTTTTGACTTCTGATAAAGTTTATTTAAATGAAGTTGCGAAATCCGCACATTAAAAAATGTTATTTATTCTAACTTTTTATTATTCTTTAAAAATCAACATTTTATGCTTGTGCTTAAACTTTTGAGACAGACCTTATGCACGGATGCTTTGGCAGAGTGAGTCCAGATGAAATCATTTGACAGAATTTTAAAGAAGAATACGATAACTGAGCAAAGTTGTTACGCTTGCACTATAAAAAGTGAGATATGAAGTAATAATAAAATTACTGTTTTGGGAAAGTTTAGCTCATAATAATATTAGGAAAATGTTGCTAATTTGCAGTATAATTAAAATAGTTTGTTTTTAAAACGACTTTTTTTTTTAATCTGGAAACATTTTAAAAATGTCCTTTTTGAGTAACGATGAAGAGATTATATGACCCTTGGGCAGAGTGAGTGTAGATGAAATCATTTAATAGAATTTCAAAGAAGAATACGTTAACTGAGCAAAGGAAAAATTATTGTTTTTGTTACGCTTGTTCTATAAAAAATGGAAATGAATTAATGATAAAATTACTGTTTTGGGAAACTTTAGCTTACAGTAATATAAAGGAAAATGTTGTTAATTTGCAATATAATTGAAATATTTTATTTTTAAAACTATTTTTGCTTTTTTGTTTTAATCTGGTTGCATCATGCGGTTTCATTTCGTATCTGTTTTATTTTTTTTAATTGTTTTTTCTTGTGAAGTGTTTACTTGTAATTTATAACTTGTCACTATTTTAATTAATATTTCTGAAAAATGAAAATGAAAATTAATCCTTACATAAAAAAAGTGATCGGTTTTGTAAAAATTCAAATTAGTCGAAGGCACTTTTAAAAATATAATAAAATAAACAATGGTTCGTAAGTCACATCTTTAAAAAAGGAATTTTTCTTTTCAAAATTTATTGAAAATAAGAAAAAGTGACTCATTGCACAATCATATTTGCATGAATATTTTATTTTATTACGTATATGCTAACCACATGTGTAAAGGTCATTTGTATACGATACCTGCAGGTTACCTTCGATATAAATTTTATTGCATTAAGTATTTCATTCTCTGTATGACGATTTCATAATAAACATTTTGGAAAAATGTAAAAATATTCCAGTTTCAAGTGTTATTTAATTTTCTTCATTTCTTTCAATCGGTTTTCAAAACACATATTCCAATTAAAATTCATAAAGATACAAATAAATGTAAATATATTGCTTGAAGGTGCGTAAAAACATACATAAATCATTTAAAAGCACATTAAAATCCTTTTAAAATCAAAACGTTTTCAACCGAACTTACTCGGTCGTCATCAGTGAAAAATTAATAGCTAAGTTGAGTTGTTGTCTCTTCGAGTCTTCTAGCTTGCCCGGAACAAACCATTTTACTTCAAGGGTATGTAATATAAGGTGGGATGGTTCGGTTGAAAACGTTTTGATTTTAAAAGGACTTTAATGTGCTTTTAAATGTTTTTTATGTATGTTTTTACGCACCTTCAAGCAATATATTTACATTTATTTGTATCTTTATGAATTTTAATTATTAAACAAAGGGAATTATCACTGAAATTTTAACTTTTTATTGAACATATTCCAATTTGTAACTAATAACTGTAGCCGAAACTTGACTAATAATCTGTTTGTGAGAATGTCTGAAACCAAACATTACAAAAAAATAAATAAAAATAAGCAGAAGTTTACATTTATTTGTAAAGGAAAATACAGAAAAAGTGCTCTAACAAAAAAATTTACAGTAGATTTACAGTACAATAAAATTAGGTAAATGCTTACCTTGTTTGTTCCAGGCATAGGGCATCGTTGTAATCCAGTATAATGTTAATCCATAACGGTGGTATAGTTTGCATCTGCATGGTCACTTTCATTTAATCCAACAAGTGGAACAACACAAATAAATTGAGATGGTTACTCTTCAAGTAAATTTAATAATTGATTAACAAAATTACATTATATGAGTTGACATTTACGTTAGAGTTTTATGGCAGTGAAATATTCCGCTTCTAGGTGCCTTAGGGAATTAGTTTTAGGGTACGTCTTTTACTCTCGACATAAATTTTTAGAGTGAGAGATATTATTACACACATATAAGATATATAGTCCAATTTAGAGTTCTAATTAGTTTGGGAAATAACGTCCAGTATGTCCTCAGGTGTAATAATTCTCATGAGCAGTTCATACATACATTAATGATCTTATTTATTATGGAGAGTCCTGGTATCAAGGTCCTTTGATTTTAAAGAAATAGTGTTCAGTTCTTCTGGAAAAACACATGGTGCAATACTGAAGAAACGATTAAATTGATTTTAATGAGTATTTATTATTTGTGGATTTTACGTCTAGTTTATTAAAGATTAAAAGATCATGTATTTTCTAATACTTCTATGCGTTTTACAAATTGTTTATGTAGACACTTTATTAATTTTTGTGTTAAGAAACGTTGTTACACTGAACTTGAATTGTAAAAACCAACTGTGAGGACTTCGCATGCCTTTTCTTGCTCTAGTAGTGCCCCCTTGTGGAAAAACAGAAAAAAAAGCGCAGCAGAACTTGGAATTTGCAGCAACGAAGAATGTTGTCTGTCATATGAGAAACCAGAAGACGTCATGAGAAGGGCCGTGAATATCGCCGGTCATAAATTCTAGAAATGCGATTAATTGTTTATGTTATTTAGTTTATATTGTGTTGTTCCTGTCCCTGTTAAGTGGTATAACTTTACGTTGTGTATTAAACTTTTGTTCGTCATTAGAACGGCCTTTAATAAATTAGAGCACTCCCACATTAATAGAAGTCAACACACCAAATTTGTACTAAATTTACTTTAATCTCTTAGGTAATAATCAACATCTGTAATCTTAAATACGAATTTTGATTAAACATTTACCCTCGTGAAGAAAAGTTCTTATGCTGTACGGCAGGCTTTCCACCATTTCCACCAGTGGGTGATTTTATTTCATTTCATTGCTTACTATGACATCATAATTTACCTTATGTATTGACGAAATTTTGTTATAAAATTCTGAATGTGTTAGTAAGTGTTTCATAATCTACGCTTGACCCACAGTTTTCTTTATTGTTTTAATTAGCCATTAGAACTTACTTTCTGGGCATCCAATGTACGAAAGACGATAATACAAAAGTTATACTGAAAATGAATTAATTAAAAAAAAATTTCTTTACCGCATACTTCATATGCCGAATTTTCATTTCTTATTCTTATTGCATATAAAATATATGAAAATCATTCAAATTGCACATAAATAAGATTCATATAACACTGAAGAGTTACGGAATCCTAATTCATTTTCTTTAAACGTCAGAACTTCAAAGTAAATTGCAAAATATTCCCTGGCAAAGATAAAGGATAAAATAATAAATATATACATAGCTCCTTGATAATGTAAGTAGTGTTTTTCTTGTTTATATGGAAAGAATGGATGTCAAGAATCAAAAGCTTAATTGATGTTTATTTAAAGATACTATTAAGCGATGCGATTTTTAATTAATTTTTCAAAGTAAGAACAAATTGGATAATTAGTAATTCAAAACTTAGTGTTAATGGTATGCTTAATCGAATTGCAAAAGAATTTTAATTTAAATAACATTATTCATCACGGCGGCTTTGAGCATTTCTGTAATTCAGAAAATAAAGTGCCTTCAGTAAATTCTTTTATTTCTCGACTCCTGCGCGGTGTTAATTGCTTAGGTATTTAAAAATAAACTTTCGAAAGTATATTCCTTGTAAATGATTGACTGTTTCCCCTCAGACTGACTGATTTCCTTCAATTTAACCTAATGGAAATTATTTAGAAAATAAAGCAATCATTTCTTTACTCAATTTCCTATATTTTTATTGTTTAGGAAGTTTCCAAATCAAATTTTTAATTACGGTGTTTTGGAAAAATATTTAGAAATATATGTAAGTATACTTCCGCAATAATATCAGCATTTTATTTTGCAAAAATCTTCACACATTTAATGTAATAGGATTCTGATTTAATTTTAATTTATTGACTGAATAACCTAATACTGAAGGAACAATTTTGTGTTTTTCGCTATATTTTAATCTCATTTTTTAAAAAATAAAACAAGGACCACTCATTACATTAATTACTCTTCCTTTTCTCCCAAGCATGTAGATTTTAATCTAAAAAAATCGCATTCGAAGAGTTTTGTTATATTAAAATAAATTGTCTTCATATTTTGCTGAAAATATGAAGGTGCGTATTTAAACAAATATCTGTTAACCCAAAATTCTTATCTTAATTTAAAAAGACTAAATCTAATCTAAGACTAATCTAAGTTTGCACTTTGTTAAACTATGGGGGAGGGGGTCATTTACTTAATATTTAATAATGAACTTTTAGACGAATGTTTTGTCAGTTATATATTGTTTTAAATTACAAATTAATCTATTGTTTACATTTTAGTTTTAAAAAAGTCTGAAGCTGAAGTATTCAGTGAAAAATGTCCTCTCTTACGCAAAATATTACAACTTGCACATTTTGTTTTTACAGAAACGTTGTCCCTTTTAAAGAACTGAAGAGCCAAATTTTATTCCTTCCTTCTGAATCTTGTGTTAGTAATATGAAAATAAAAAATATTTTTCGTTCAAGAACGTGGATTTTGATTCAAATGATTGAGTTGTTCAATGTATAGTAAAAAAAGTCATATTTTAACTATGCAGTAAAATAGCTCTTAGCACAATATGATTAAAATATTAGGCATAAAATGCAATACAATTTGCTTTCTGGAGAATGGTCCGATAAGATTATTTTTTCCAGCTGGATATCGCTTCTCATGGAATTTAGAAAACACATTATGCAAATTTAAAAATCGTTAAAATTGCAGTATTGAATGCCGTAAAATCATGTATCATCATGCTGTTAGAGAACAAAGATCGAACTTTCCGGTCACGTTGCCTTACAAGTATTGCAGCAGCAGTTGAGCTGCATTATGAGAATATTGACATTCGACACACTCTCGGAAAGTGAATATACCTATGTCGGAGAATGGTTTCGAATAGAATATTACTAAATTTAAAGTGACTGGAAGTTAGGTGTACTGTCGAAAATATAATGGAAACAGATTTTAAATTAAAGCATAGTTGAAGTCGCTGTTGGTGTAGTTAGAAAAATGTTCTATTCCTGATATTGTTCGACAAGTGCTCGAGGGATATCACATGAATTGTCTGTTCCTTATTCTACGGTGGAAAAAGTTATGTGATCTATTTCAAAATGGTTCTTGTACAAGATAGACATGGTGGAGAAGCTGCAACTTCAAAACCCACATCAACCCCCTTATAGTGTTTGCCGGTTTTACGAGAGAATTGTCGTTTACTTTAGAACATTCTCTTATTAGACGAGGCACAATTTACCATCAACAGACCGCGAATACTCAAAACTGTAGCATATTGGTTCAAGCCACAAATTTGTGCATAAATAACCTCTGCATTCTGATTACGCGGATGTATGGAGCATAGTTACTGCTGATTTCATTCTTCTTTTTCTTAGAGGAGTCATTTCTCAAAGCCCGAAAAGAGTTTTGCAACGAATACCTATTACTGCGAACTTCTTCAGCGTTAAGTCAATCGTGCCTTACAAGAACAAGACGGTTTAGAGACTAATATCATCATACAAGAATGGTGCAACATCCTATATTGTCTGACAAGTAAAGCAACTGTTTGTATGCACTTTGAACATGAGATGGACATTTCTAGAAGTTTTCCGAGTGTTTGGTCCTGTAACTCTCCGGATTTCAATCCCTGTGCCTTCGCGATAAGACATTTTTCTAATATCGTGTCTAATGAGGATGCTTGCGGATTCTGCTTTCATTGCAGTCATTAACATGTCATGTTTCTGCAGTTTCTCAAGAGTCGTTTAGAGATAACATAGAGCATACTATAATGAGTTTTGGTCACGTGGTTGACTCCAATGGAAAGCAATTAGAAAAACTCGGTTAATTGTATACAGTTTTATGTTTCCAAATTCTTTTTTCTAATTCATTATGTGTCACACTTTCATGTAGTGGTAAAAGTTATAACTGTTATTTCCTATTGAAGATTTATGTTTTCCTATATGGTCCATATAACGTATAAATAATTTTCAATAATAAAATGCCCTATAAAAATTTAAGTAGTATCGCTTCAATTATAATTTTTTTTTTACTTTTGTCAAAATAACAAATTGATGTAAATTTTACATCTGATTGACTTCAATTTTAATATTGGATGAAGTATAAGAAATAGCAAATGCATAAAAAACGGCATGATAGTGGAATTTGAAATTTTATTTATCTTCAATTGTGACATTAAATATTATTTTAACAAACTTTCTACGAAATATAGCTGCATAAAAATTATATAGCTGCATAAAATATAGCTGCATAAAGTTAAATCATTCAATATTCCAGAAAAGTTTAGCTTTAAGTAGCACTTGCGTACAATTAATTAGGTGAATAATGTTTGTTATTTTTCATACATGGGATACATAGGAATTTCAAACATTTTCTTAGGAATTAACTAATTCCTCAGCTGAATAATGATACGATTGAACTAGCTAACATTTAATTACTTCATAGCAAGAATCTCTTCTTAGAGAATTATGAAGCAATTACATTGTGCTTTAGAAAAGCTCAAACAGATAAACAATTATAATAGAATTGACAATATAAATAAATTCCCATGCAGCTGGGGTACAATTATATTAAAGAAATTTTGCTGTAATCCATTTTTCCAGTAGAGTTTAATATGTTTGACTGCATCTTAAAAAACTAATATTTTATTAGAATTATAATAATTTATTTTAGTTTTATAAGAGAGAATTTTAATACGACAAAAATAATTCACGAATTAGTACAATTTAAATATTATATCATATCACATTTCATCATATTATCTTTGAAAAGAATTCAGTTCAGAGTTGTTGAAATATTCTAAATTTATAAGTACAAAATTACTTAATTTAGAAATATTAAAACAGCAAAAAATGATGAATTACTGAACACTTATATGGAAAGTACATTTGAATGAAAGCCTGTACGTAACAAACACGCATAAAATCATATAAATTTTAAATTAGAAATTAATATTTTAATTAAATTATAGTTAAAAATAAAAATTAGCTATTTATTCATATAATAAATTAAGAAAGTTGAGTTAAAAAAATTAATCTTCTATGGGAGCAGAGCTTCCTGGTAAATAAATACTATTTTTTTAAATCTATAAATGTGTTTAAATTGTATACTTTAATCTCTAATTTTTAAAAATATAATGTGACTCTTGAGACAATTTCACTCTTTTCGGGAAAATCATTCACAGTTTTAAACATCTTTAATTTTTTTTAATACAATCCAGATAGTAAGTTAGTTTATGTTTTTCAAACTACCCTGAAGCATATGTATGTCTTTGCTACGCTTCTTCAGATACCAAATAAAGAAAGCATATTCCGCTTAAAATGTGCTGCTTAACGTTTAAGAAATCGTTTAAATTTTGTTTTTATTTAGATTTCTTAGAAATTCATCTGTTATGTCTTGGTTTTAAATTGCTAAAGATGCTGTTACTTTGTTAAAAATTTGGGCGCCAGGTTGAACCAAATTTTGGTGTTGTAGTAGCTGCAACTACATGATGATGAAATATTTTACCATGTTTTGGTACTTTTTGGGAATTTCAAAAACTGTTACTATAGTAATCCATTATCTTAGTTTAGGTTAAACCACAATTTGGATTTAGATTATACCAGTGACTCGTTATTTGATATTTTAATGAACTGACATTTGGTTAGAAATTAAAAAATAATATCGTCTCAATTTTCAAGCATAAGAACTAATAATAAGAGTTATCGAAATGCAGCAAGCATTTAAAGGTAGAAATGAACATCAAAATTAACCTCGCCGTTATTTTTTAATTTGTTGTTTTTCGCGCCTTAATTGGTTGGCTAGTTTAGGGTTCGAATGTCATATGTTACACACCAGGGACGAACAGATTGGAACCTCTGTTTAAAGCGGAATGTGGCTGTCTGCAAAAATCCAACACTGAACTGGGATTGAAACCAGACACTCTTGAACAACAGGTCTAGTTTTAACTAATAGACAAGTAACAATAAAACTATTATACATAGATAAAAATATTGTTCAGAGTAATAGGTTGAAAATATTTTATATTGGATTGTGGATAAAATTCATCGAGATTTGCTTTTTAGCTTGTTTATTTCTTATTTTATAGTTAATTCTTATCTTAAATGTCTTTAAAAATATATGTCAAGTTAGAAAAACTGAACATTGAATATTCATGCTCTTATAAAACGATATATTTTTTATGTTTAAACAAAACAGAATAAGAAAGTTTATCAATAAATTAATTTCTGCTCTTATTCTTGACTTTTTTCCAACGTTCAACACATAATTGAGTTTACATTGAGCCGATGCTTTGTTGAACATATCTCTATGTTCAACACATTCACATCTCTCTGTTCAACACATTCAAATATCTACGTTCTATATTGACAGTCGTGTTGTTCTACGAATTTTTAATGACGAATTTCAACACCCCATCCCTGCATCAGAGCCTTTCGAGAATGAGTTTCGTTCGAACTATTGCTTCGTATGTGGAACTAACAATACTTTCATGTGGTTCACATTCGCGTAAGTGTACCATTTTCATAGCTAGTGATATGCGGTACAGCGACATATACCCTATGATGTCGCATCATATATTATTTAAGTTCAGTAATTATTCCCCTCTTATTTAATTCCCTTTTCCATATATGTTCTCCTTTACCGTTATTTTAAGGTTCACTGTTCTACAAAGTATATATTTTTTCAGTCTCCTTTCCCTCCCTTTTTGTTAAATTTAGGTTAACTGATTTCATTCCGTTTATTCTAATATCCTTTTGATAACCATTTACATTAAAGATTTCCATACTGTGCTGATAAAGAAAATGAAAGTCGCCACATGTACTTTCTCCAACGGTTAGCATAGAATGCCCAAATGACATCTCCTTATTTGGTCACACAGATCTGTTGCTAACTGCTTTCTCTAAAAACACCCTTTTAAATTCCAATGATTCCTAGACGCAACTGAAAATTATTTTCGAAAAACATCTAACGTACATATCAACGCCATAACAAATTCATAGATCGCGGGTTCAACGAATGCAAAAACTCTCTCCCGAGCCCCATATATGCGGTTAAATTTCCTACACATGTTGGCTTTCACTGTAAAAATTCGTTAGGATGATTTATGCCAAAAATGGTTCTGTTCTCTAAATTTTTAATTGTTTTTATGCTCTGTTTAAAGAAAATATTGCACACTGTAACCCGTTGGCGAAAGATGAAATGATGGTGCATCTGCTGCTGGCAGTCGTAGCCAAGGAACCTTTTATATGTAGTTGTGCAACAATCATCAGAGCAACTTAATAATTAAATAAATTTTCGTCCATTTAATGTTTGCTTTTCTTCCAAATGTGACTATACCCACTTCTTTTTAATATATGGATTTCAAATTATGGAAACTGTTTTTCCACGAAATACTTCGTCCCCCATCTTGTTTAATCATGGTACAAAATTTGGCTCTATTCTCGCAATAAGATCACGTTACAGAACAAGCTGAGTATAGACAGAATAATTATGTACACCTTATATATACAAATGCTAGAACATTAGTCCCACTCCTTTGCTTGAGTAAATACCTGTATTTATTGTACAAGTCGTATTTAATGAAAGCATTTAATGTAACAAGTATTACTAAATTTGCATGAGTGTTTAGCCGATTTCCGAAAAAAAATAAGTAATTTTAATTAGAATTTTAATTTAAAATGTGAATATAAAAGCTTTTAAAATGTCTTCACAGTAACTAGCTACTAATTTCAATAAACTTTAATTAATATATTTTGATCGACTTAGAAACGGAAATGAAAATTTCGCTTTTGAGCCAAAGGTATTGCAAACTGACCTTTAGCTATCCCCATATACAGCATAGAAAATGTTTACTTTCAAAATCATTTTACTAAAACAACCAACCCTATTGCAGTTTGTACACGCGATTGCATGAAAATTAGTAACAAGGTTTTTATAAAATTTTAGCACCCTATGTACTGTAAATAAATGCACATAAATCGACCTATTATTTTGATCTTTCAGTTAATATTTCTTAAAATATATATATTTATGAATTTTAAATGGATCCAAATTTCCGATATTTATGAACTATTTACACATTTTTATGGGAAGAATATAAAATTTGTCCAGATATTTTAGCAATTTTATTAGACACTGCTTGGAATAGTATTAAAATAATGAAATGTAAAAATATTTTTATAAAAAAAGAAAAATACTTTCATTAAAATTCACAAAAAAGTCAACTTATATTATAAAGCACAAATGTGTGCGTCTATCAATGCTGACGTCATAATGATGAGGTCAACAAAGTGGTGAATATTGATTCCAACAATGCAGCTATTTTTTTCAATTAAACAATCGTAACGTTATTTCTATGGGGAAAGTGCAAATTTTGGAGCGACGTTGATCACCCTTAGGAATCGAATTTTAAAACAAATAATGTCCAATTCATGTACTGCCCTCAGGAATACATATATATTCCAAATTTCAAAGATCTATATAGACAGGAAGTAGGTGAAAAATGAGTATCAAGATTTGACTGCCACATATATACAGAAATGTAAGTTAAAAGAAAGTATGCAAAAATAGTACGTACGATTGAGTTATGTAAGTTTTATCCTGAATGTAGTGTATAAAATAAGTATCTTCTTATAACTTAAAATTAATAAAAATTAAACATATTTCAATTTAAAAAAATTAAGTGTGGTTGTATAAAAAATTCTTTAAAGTATTGCAGACATAGTTCTAAAATTCTTAAAATAACAAACTTGAAATTTCAGTGACTTTTGGCATTTTAATGGCATAGGATCCTTTAAAATGAGGTTCTACTTCTTTGGCATAAAATTCACGTGATGTTTACGATTTCTTTTTGGTTTCAAAGGAAAGAGATATCATCTTCGGACTTTTTGCATTATATTTATTGACATTTCACATATATATTTAAATTTTTGTGTGTAAAAAAATATATATATATAATAATAAAAATAGTAAGCTTTGTGCGACGAGGAGTACCTGCAGGTGCTCGCCGTTAGTTTCCAATCGGGTGACCGTTTTTCTACAGTCAGAAACAAGCATCTGAAACAAATTGGGTCGCCAAATTATGAAAGAGTATAATTCTCAGGAGCTTATACCATCATTTAATTTAAAAAGCTGATTTTTGACAAAATGGTGGTCATTTGAACAAAATAAGTCTTTTTTTTGCCCTTTTTCCCATTTGCGAGCTTGAAAAAATAACAAATCAATGGAAATTATACTTTTCGGTGAATATGAGTTCAAGCAAAAACGATTACCTTTCTTTTAAATAAAAAATGAAGGAAATAGTTCGAATAGTTGCCTAGAAAAATGGTCTCCCATTTTGAAAAACATGGTTTTGAGAAAAGCAAGTTTAAAGTTTTACAATAGCGTTACATTGAACGAACGGTGTTAAGTTCAAGGAACAAATCGGAATTTAAGGAATCGAAATATGGCAAAAACCGGTTTAAGGAAACTATCTACCCACTTAAAAATGGAAAAAAGGCAAAATTTAAAAAAATCGAAAAGTTTCACCCAAAGAAGTAGAATCTTCCCTTAAAGTTTTAAGGAAAAAATTTGAATGTTCTGATTATTAACTATTTTTTAAACATAGTTTTTGTTCTTTTATTTAAAAAACAGAATAGTTTTACTCATTACATAAAGTAACAAATATATATACTTAAATAACAGATCAAAAATTTTTATTAGCTAGAAAACAGTTTATTTTTAATCCAATTTCACCATTTCTCCTTCGTTTTGATTATTTTTTAAATTTTGTAAATAAGGAGTCGGGCATAACAAACAAAGCATCTCTCACAAGCAAATTGAATAACTGTAAAAAATGTATAAATCCCATTTTAATTTCTTTTTTCTAGGATTCCGTCAATATTGGGATTTTCCCAGTCAGACTTTGTTAATTCCTTCACTTTCCCCAGGGAAAGGAAAACAAAACATTAATAGAAAAGAATTTTATAAAACTCTTAAGATAAATTCTGAGTAAAAAAAACATAAAAGGATAAAAATATGTCTAACATTTTGAAAAGTGCTTAAGTATAATTTTTTCTTCTGTTTTTTACTTTAAAATTTAAAATTTAAAATGAGAAATTATTTTATTAATACACTTATGCTACTAAAAAGATATATAATTGACCAAAAAGAGAAAAAAAAAGGCAACACTCCCATACATTTTAATCTCCAATCGATACTGATAAAACAAAAATAACCATTTGATTGGAAATTATGTCGTCTGTCATGTATAGTAAAACAAATAAACTCAGGGGTTGTCTTCATAGTGAAATTGTACCAAATTCTCAAATTTTATTACAAACACTTAATTTTGACACCATATTTGGCTTTTTGGGGAAATTGTACGAATTTTATGAAAATGTATAAATCCCATTTTAATTTCTTTTTCAAGGATTCCGTCAATATTGGGATTTTCGCAGTCAGACTTTGTTAATTCCTTCACTTTCCCCAGAGAAAGGAAAAAAACTTTAATAGAAAAGGATTTTATAAAACTCTTAAGATAAATTGTGAGTAAAAAAAAACATGAAGGATAAAAATATGTCAAACATTTTGAAAAGCACTTAAGTATAATTTTTTCTTCTGTTTTCTATTTTAAAATTTAAAATTTAAAATTATAAATTATTTTATTAATACACTTATGCTACTGAAAAGATGTATAATTGGCCAAAAACAGAAAAAAAGGCAACACCCCATGCATTTTAATCTCCAATCGATACTGATAAAACAAAAATAACCATTTGATTGGAAATTATGTCGTCTGTCATGTATAGTAAAACATATAAACTCAGGGGTTGTCTTCATAGTGAAATTGTACCAAATTCTAAAATTTTATTACAAACACTTAATTTTGACACCATGTTTGGCTTTTTTGGTAAATTGTATGAATTTTATGAAAATGTATAAATCCCATTTTAATTTCTTTTTCAAGGATTCCGTCAATATTGGGATTTTCGCAGTCAGACTTTGTTAATTCCTTCACTTTCCCCAGAGAAAGGAAAAAAAAACTTTAATAGAAAAGGATTTTATAAAACTCTTAAGATAAATTGTGAGTAAAAAAAAAACATGAAGGATAAAAATATGTCAAACATTTTGAAAAGCACTTAAGTATAATTTTTTCTTCTGTTTTCTATTTTAACATTTAAAATTTAAAATGATAAATTATTTTATTAATACAGTTATGCTACTGAAAAGATGTATAATTGGTCAAAAAGAGAAAAAAAAAAGGCAACACCCCATGCATTTTAATCTCCAATCGATACTGATAAAACAAAAATAACCATTTGATTGGAAATTACATCGTCTGTCATGTATAGTAAAACAAATAAACTCAAGGGTTGTCTTCATAGGGAAATTGTACCAATTCCTAAAATTTTTATTACAAACACTTAATTTTGACACCATGTTTGGCTTTTTTGGTAAATTTTATCTTCGGAACCAAACGGGAATTAGGAAGGTTTAAAGTTTGGAACTCTAATGTTAAATTCATTTGTAATTTTTACAAAGCAGATTTCTATGCGGGTAGTTTTACAAGGACAACTCAAAACTATATAGCGGAATGAGCTGTAATTTTGAATCCGCATACTTGAAGCTTTTAGAATCAATTTTCACAAATAAGTTACAGGTTACAATTCATATATATCTCGAAAATTAATTTCGAAAAATATATATACTTTTTAAATTATATTTTTAAAAAATGTATATTTTAATATATAACTTTTTAAACAGAAATCAATTTCCAGAACCTTCAAATAAATTCAATTTCACACTTTCGTGTAATTTTACTATGAAAAACAAGATTACCGTAAGCTTATTTTTATAGCATAAATTGAAAGAAGATATAATTTCTAATCGTGTGGCTATTTCCTTTTTTTCCTGGGACAATTTGGAGATAAAGAAGTATGGGGTGATATAGTAATATCTCTTTTTCTTTTAGCCGCCTGTATATTTATCCGATTCCAGCTAGGTTAATCTATACTTTAAAAGCGAGAAGCTTAACTGTGAGTAAACTGTATTGCTTCCCTACACATCTTAAGCTAGAAAATAAATTAGCTTAAATACTAAAAATTAAATAAAATAGCTATAAAAATATACTGAACCGATAAAACATTTTTTTAAATGATTATCTGGTATAATTTAATTTAAATTGATCATTTTTGAGCAATCACACTACAAGAAAAGTTCTTACACAGTTCACATAAAATTTACGAGCAGGGAAGACCGAGCTATGCTCGGTCAAAATTATATTTGAGTTCAAATATCATGACCCATGACCAAAATGACCCACTAACTGAATTTTCTAGAACATGTGACTTAGCCCAACAGTTTTCTCGTGCCCGAAAACCATAGGATGCAAAATTTAGTGTAAATTGAGCCGCTTTTTAGATCTTGACCCACAATGACCCAGAAATGACCCACTCATCGAATTTTCTCGGACATGCGACCTAGCCCAATGCTTTTTTCGTGCTCGAAACTCGTAGGACACAAAATTTAATCAAAATCGTTAGAGCCGTTTTTTAGATAAAATTAATTTGACCCGCTTTGACCCAAAAATGACCCACTAATTGAAAGTTCTCGAACATGTGACCCAGCCCAATAGTCTTCTCATGCCCGAAAATAGTCGGATACAAAATTTCGTCAAAATCGTTTGAACCGTTTTTTAGATACAATTAGCTTGACCATGACCCAAAATGACCCACTAATTGAATTTTCTCGAACATGTGACCTAGCCCAACAGTCTTCTCGTGCCCGAAAACCATTGGATGCAAAATTTAGTGTAAATTGAGCCGCTTTTTAGATCTTGACCCATAATGGCCCAGAAATGACCCACTAATCGAATTTTCTCGGACATGCGACCTAGCCCAATGCTTTTATCGTGCTCGAAACTCGTAGGACACAAAATTTAATCAAAATCGTTAGAGCCGTTTTTTAGATAAAATTAATTTGACCCGCGTTGACCCAAAAATGACCCACTAATAGAAAGTTCTCGAACATGTGACCCAGCCCAATAGACTTCTCGTGCCCGAAAATGGTCAGATACAAAATTTCGTCAAAATCGTTTGAACCGTTTTTTAGATACAATTAGCTAGACCATGACCCAAAATGACCCAAAATGACCCACTAATCGAATTTTCTCGAACATGTGACCTAGCCCAATGGTTTTCTGGTGTCCCAAAACGGTAGGATACGAAATTTCGTCAAAATCGTTAGAGCCGTTTTTAAGATAATTTTTGCATATATATATATATATATATATATATATATATAACCACCCACAAGATTTGCTCGTATTAGAATATATGATTGATATTATCTGAAAACATTAATAAATAAAGCAATAAAGAGTACGACCTTCTTCAAAACCATCAGATTCTAGCGCTAACATTTCAATACCACCTTTTCAGTTTGATGGTGGTAATCGTATGTATTAGCACGTTAGTTAATATACAACAGAAGTTGCATACAAATGGCAGGAAATTTCTTTGGCCCTAATGTTTACTGTAAACGGCCATAAGTCTTGTGTTTATTGAGTGGCTTCTTGAAAACAGATTCTAGTGCTAACTGACTATACTACCTTTTAATGCCGCCTCATATTTATACACTGCAAAAAAAATGTTGATTTTACAGTATAATACTGCCACCCCAGCTGCATTATTATACCGTAAAATTAAAAGTAATAAACCGTAAAATAAGCAGTAATACGCTACCTTTCATGCGCGGCAGCGTATTACTGCTTATTTGACTGTTTATTACTGTTAATTTTACGGTATAATACTGGCAGTTGGGGTGCAAGTATTATACTATAAAATCAGCATTTTTTTATGCAGTGTAGATAGTGGTGCTAGGCGCATCTCACAAAAAAGCGGAACAACGAGGCAAAAAAAACGCGAGAGCAGTTTCGTAATAGGAACGCAAAAATACCTTAAATCTTATGAAAACGAAACCTGTGTATATTGTAATCCTGTCTCAAACGTTAAACATTCGTGATCCATACGGTATGTATACTATAAAATTATACCTGCTAAAATGAACGCTTGTCTAGAACGGAATCTCCCTATCATCACTAGAGATTCCATTTTAAGTTTTGGATTAAATAAGCACAATAATCTTTAACAGTTAAGTTTGTGAAAAGGGTTTTGCAAGGGACTGAAACGAATTCCCAAATTTGAGTGATATAATTATTTGAACACGTATAATTACATAGTATTTCTTCTACGAATTTTAACACTGGTTTTCCGTTATAAACAGGTTGGTTTGGCATTTACTGAAACTGTACAGTAAAACGTTCGTTATAGGCTGGTTCTGTTTTCGCGGGTTTTACTGCATTCATTTCCAATCAACACAGATTAATAAATAGTATGGTACTAAAATAAATTTAAAAGAGTTTGTACATTTTAAAAATTTTGACTATTGGCGTCCGCCGGAAAGTTCTTAGAAACCCTGAAAATCGGGACACATGGCAACACTAGTTATAACCCACATCTAGTACAGATGACTTCGGGATCTTTTTTCGGAGCCTGCACTGTAAAAAAATTTCGTAAAATTTCAGTAGATGTACCGTAAATTAACGTTCTTGTAACTGTTTCCACTCTTTACGGTATGAGTACCGTACTTCTAAGGTATATTAAGCGTAAAAAACAGTATATGTACCATTTCGATAAATGGTATTTATACTGTAAAATGATTATTTTTCAGTAAAAAATTGTTATTTATACCGTTAAATAATTATTTTTTAGTAAAGAAAAAGCTGGTAGCCCCGCCTCGATGTACGGTACCCCTTGAAGTGATGATCTTGCTCTTGTTACGTAATGCGTGCAAGCCTGAAGAGAGGTGGTTGCAGCCGGTACATATACTTTAAAGATTGTACGGTACATATACCATCCAGTTAAATTACAGCATATATACTGGTCACAAAGTTGCCAGTATATATACCGTATTTTTTGACCAAATTTTTTTACAGTGTGAGGCCGCTCCAGCTCAATACCGAAAGTACACAATAGAAAATTGTTAATAAACATTTTAAAGTTGCTTAGGGATTAATTTTCTCATTTAAAAAGTTTTTCTTGCATACAAATAAGCATTCAATGAAAACGTTGTTGATTTTCATGCCTTGAAAATATGTTTAAAATATGTTTAAAATAGAAAATTTGTCATTTATGTCGAAGCATTGGCAAAAATCTTCAAAAGTCAGGATTGTTATTGTTATAAATTATTATTGTACAACAATGGCACTACGACACGAGTTCTGCTTTCAGTAATTCTACAAAAGGACTTCAAACAGAAAGCGAGAATAGATAAGGATAACCCACGACTACTTTATGTTACTAACACTCATGTAAAACTTTAGAACCAGATAGAATAATTCTTCATGTATCTAAATAATAACAATTCAATCCCCTTTCAAATTGATTTATAAAGGATTTTAAAACTCTTCAAGAAACGTAGACTATATTCTGGTTTCTCAAATAGCATATTTTTTTCTCTTTTATCAGTTGGAATTATGAGAAATAAGCTGTAATTTTAAATTCGCATATATGAAGTTTCTCGAAATCGGATTCTGTTAAAACATTTATAGGTTAAAATTCATATTTATTTCGAAACTTAATTTCAAAATGTATGTTTTTTTGAAAGTTTTAAATATTTTTATGAAATTTAACTAACTATGCAATGCAAAACGAAAAAGAAAAAAAAACATATATTAAATAATCCAAACCTATTTTTTCTTTGTCCAAAAGTAAGCATGTTATACAAATAAGATTTACCTACGTCTTGACTTACACTATATTTTATTACCAATATGAATAATGGGAAAATTTTATTTGAAATTTTCACTAAACAAGAACGAAAAATCATGCATCAGTCATAGATTATGAATCACTTTCCAACGCTAATAGAATATTGTTAAAAAATTTCTTTTTTTTATATATAATGCAATGAAATATTTAAATAAACAATCTGAATAACAGAACAAATTTTTAGCATTTACTGCTTATATACTGTAGTGTGAGATAATTTTTTGGAGGAACCCTGTATATGATCTGTAGAAAATATTTACATCATGTAACACTTTATAAACTAGTTAAGTTTAAAAATACATCCACGACGGAAATCCATTTGGAACAGATGCCTTATACTCACGCAGCGATGTTTGGCGACTTTTTGGTTAGCGCGATTTTCAAGCCCGCGCCAAACCCATAACTTCATACAATGGCTAGGTTGCCATTAAAGGAAAAAATCCCCTAAATTTGGTGATTTTTTTCCTTTTTATAACCGATTAAAAAAAAAAAAAAATTGTGCGTGAGTGCATGACATCATAGCCATCTATTTATATAGTCAAAAATACAGGGCGTCTCACACCAATCCGAAGTCGCGCTTTCGTTCATAACTTTAACAGTAGTGAAGATATTTTAGCAAAATAATTACAATATGCTTAAATTCATACATATATGAGTCAATATGCAAATTTTGTTAAAGTATCTTCACAGCTGTTAAAGTTATGAACGAAAATGCGACTTCGAATTGGAGCGAGATGCCCTGTATTTTTTACTATATAAATGGATTTCGAACCCTGCTTTCCTAAACAAAACATGTTTGTTTTAGTCATCTGCATCCTCCCCTCCAAGTTTGTCCCATGATCGTAAAAACACTCTGTATATATTTAACAACATTACTAAATTGCTGTTTGAAATCTTATTTTTCAAATTTTATGAGCATTTACATTTCTAGTTTTGAAACTAGAAGTGAAACATACAGCAAACTAATCAAACTTTCCAGTTTAAATTGTTTTAAATTTTTCTTTATTACGTTGTTGAATTTCAGCGATGTAGGAACATTTTAAAGAGAAATTGTAATCAAGAAATTCGAGAGTAGGAAGGATTTTGTTTGGAGAAAATATAAATTACATCACTGTTGGAAAACAAAAGAAAAAATTTACGAAAGATTTTCATGATTTTTTTTTTATATTATCTAGTGTCTTCTTTTATATATACGACTTTTTCAAAACATTTTATTTTATTTATTTAGGGAAATTTGCTGTAGCACACCAATATGGGCCAGATATTACAACAATATTGCCTGCACTCTAAATATTTCTGACAGGACAGCCACTGATGGCTTTTTTTTATTATTTTGTCTACCATTATTTCTAAAGAAGAATATACTTTGAACATTCCTAGAAATTTACCACGAAAAATATTGTTTAGAAATAGTAGTATACGAAGTATTGAAAAACTAGTCACCAGTGGCAGCCCTGTTTGAATGTAATTCTAATATTTGTTAAACATTGATTTTAAGTTAAAAATCTTTACAATAAAATAACAATATTGCAAAAATATTGGTTTTATTTTCTTTATATGACCGAAATATTACATATACATATACACATTGCACATATGAAGTTTCTCGAAATCGGATTCTGTTAAAACATTTATTGGTTAAAATTCATATTTGTTTGGAAACTTAATTTCAAAGTATATGTATTTTTGAAAGTTTTAAATATTTTTTACGAAAATTAACTAACTATGCAATGCAAAACGAAAAAAAAACATTTATTAAATAATCCAAACTACTTTTTTCTTTGTCCAAAAGTAAGAATGTTATAAATTAAGATTTTCCTCCGTCTTGACTTACACTATATTTTATTACCAGTATGAATAATAGAAAAATTTTATTTGAAATTTTCACTAAACACGAACGAAAAATCATGTATCAGTCATAGATTATGAATCATTTTCCAACGCTAATAGAATATTGTTAATTTTTTTTTTGATATAATGAAAAGAAATATCTAAATAAACAATCTGAAAACACATAACGAATTTTTAGCATTTACTACTTATTTACGGTGGTGTGAGCTAATTCTTTCGCGCAACCCTGTATATGATGTGTAGAAAATATTTACATCATGTAACACTCTATAAACTAGTTAAGTTTAAAAATACATGCGCGACGGAAACCCATTTGGAACAGATGCCTTATACTCACGCAGAGATGTTTGGCGACTTTTTGATTGGCGTGATTTTCATGCCCGCGCCAAACCAATAACTTCATGCAATGGCTAAGTTGCCATTAAAGGAAAAAATCCCCTAAATTTGGTGATTTTTTTCCTTTTTATAACCGATTAAAAAAAAAAAAAAAAAAACTTGTGCGTGAGTGTATGACATCATAGCCATCCATTTATATAGTCAAAAATACAGGGCGTCTCACACCAATCCGAAGTCGCGCTTTCGTTCATAACTTTAACAGTAGTGAAGATATTTTAGCAAAATAATTACAATATGCTTAAAATTCATACATATATGAGTCAATATGCAAATTGTGTTAAAATATCTTCACTGCTGTTAAAGTTATGAACGAAAATGCGACTTCGAATTGGAGCGAGATTCCCTGTATTTTTTACTATATAAATGGATTTCGGACCCTGCTTTCCTATACAAAACATGTTTGTTTTAGTCATCTGCATCCCCCCTCCAAGTTTGTCCCATGATCGTAAAACCACCCTGTATATATATAACAGCATTACTTAATTGCTGTTTGATATCTTATTTTTCAAATTTTATGAGCATTTACATTCCTAGTTTTGAAACTAGAAGTGAAACATACAGCAAACTAATCAAACTTTCCAGTTTAAATTGTTTTAAATTTTCCTTTTTTACGTTATTTAATTTCAGCGATGTAGGAACATTTTAAAGAGAAATTGTAATCAAGAAATTCTAGAGTCGGAAGGATTTTGTTTGGAGAAAATATAAATTACATCACTGTTGGAAAACAAGAGAAAAATTTTACGAAAGCTTTTCATGTTTTTTTTTTATATTATCTAGTGTTTTCAATATAAATGCTGGACGATTACACCATGAAATATTACAACATTAAAGAAGTGAATATAAAACATCACATATTTTTACTGAAATAATATTTTGGCAATAATATTGTGGCAACAAGCGGATTGTTTTTCGCATTTGAAAATTTTAAAAGCAATATAAGAAAATTTTCCTGAAGATGACCATAGATGGTGGTCGAAACGTCGATATTTTTAATAGTAATGTATAAAATTTTAAATTTGTATACACCATTCAGTAAAAATATGTGATGTTTTATATTCACTTCTTTAATGTTGTAATATCTAGTGTTTTCTTTTATTTATACAGCTTGTTCAAAACATTGTATTTAATTTACTTAGTAAAATTTGCAGTAGCACACCAATATTGGCCCGATATTTCGACAATATTACCTGCACACTAAATATTTCGAACAGGACAGCCACTGATGGCTATTTTTTATTATTTTGTCTACCACTATTTCTGAATAAGAATAATATACCTTGAACTTTACTACAAATTTACTACGAAAAATATTGCTTTGAAATAGTAGTAAACGAAGTAATGAAAAAAATAGTCACCAGTGGCAGCCCTGTTTGAATGCAATTCTAATATTGGTAAAACTTTGGTTTTAAGTTGAAAATATTTACAATAAAATAACAATATTGCAGAAATATTGGTTTTATTTTCTTTACATGACCGAAATATTACTGCGATTATTTCTGATAATTAAATTAAAATGTTACGAAATCTTTATCGAATTTCAATTCAATTGCATGTTCTTTTCCATCACTATGTTTTAGTTGCTGTGTGTACATGTTAAACCCGATGAATTTCACTTTTGTTTATTTTGATTATTTTATCCCTTTAAATCCTAAACAAACCCTTTCTTGCGAGTTTCCAATGGTGCTTTGTAATAATAATAATAAAGTATAAATGGTGCTAATTTTTCTAAGATTTTTTTTTTGCTTTAAAATAATTAGTGTAAATTAGGTGTTGCAATGCCAATCGCTCCTATGGGTTATTTTGCACCACTTTTAAAAATTTAATAAAAGAGAAAAATATTATTGTAATAATTTTTATGGTAATAAAAATGTTTATGCACTGTCTTAGAATAGATAAAAATTGTTTAAAAAAAAAAAATGGACATTTACTGTCCCTTATACGAAATTTGTTTAATAAGCTCTCAAAAGTGGTCAAAATTAATTATGGTATATATTATCACATAAGAAAATGAATATTTAAAATGTAATTAAATTATCATAATTTAATATTTTCGTAGAGAAAAGTTTAAAAGCATTCTTATATTTAATGAAATAATGCTTTTATAAATAGAATTTTTTTTTACTATTCGTATACACTAGAGAAAGCATAGCTTTTTCTAAAATTTAGATAAATATCTTATTTTCAAACTTGTTATTTTATTAATATTTAGTACTTCCGACTTTTGACACTTTACGTGTCTCAATGAACAGAATAATAACAATAAACTTTTATATTTCGTCTATTCAAGTTATTTCTGCTCATGTAATTTCCAGTCCGTTATAACTGTTTAACAGTCACACTTTTATAACTAAACAGAATATATTAGTTAATACAAAAATCTTTATCTTGTTAATTTTATGATTCTTTCTGAATTTCAAAGTGTATTTTGTATAAAAGTATCTTGTAAACTTTAGGAGATACGATAGTCTTTCTTAAAACTTGTGCATGAGTAAAAAACACCAGAGGTGAAGTTAATTAAGGGGAAAAAAAACCTCGGTCACCTGGTTGATGCGTGGACTTGTACGTGTTAACGTGAAATAAACACCTTATCAATTCTAAATAAAATCATAATTACAAAAAATAATTTCATAAAGTACTTTTAATATTTTCAGTGCCAGGAATTTTAAGTAATTCAGTGAGTGCTCAGTAAGTATCAGTAATATTATTTCAGCAATTTTAAGGTAAAAAAAAATCCTTAACTTATTTTCAACTCTGTTTTCCTTTAATATCGTAAAACTTGTTCTACTTTCACCGACTTTCTTATAATAATGAAAAATAACTTTACTACAATATAATGTAATAGTTATTGTTTATTATAATGCTGTTTCTAAAACAAAATTGTCGTAGAAACTCAAAATTTAGAAAAAATATTTTTTTTCTTTTTACTTTGTGTAACAATTTCTTTAAAAAATTAAATTACTGCATATAGTCTTTACTGACTTTCAGTTTAAATTACTTGTTATGTTTATTTTCATTTCAGCGACAAATTAGTTTTCGAAGCTTAATATCTGAAACTTGAATATCCCTAATTTGACTGACACACTAGGAGAAAAAAAAACTGTTTGTATAAAAGACCATTACTATTGCAACGGATTATCATTCAATAAATATAATACAACAATTTATTCAAATAACTGACTTAACATTAAAATATCATTCTTATACGTATTAATTTTAAAAATCATTCGCACAATGTACTGCACATACTTAGGCAATTGATGGATAACTTATATAATCCTAGTCTTATTTAGTAACATTGACCGACCACTTCATCACACAAATCTGTAACC
Source organism: Maratus michaelseni (assembly GCA_963931845.1). Classification (NCBI taxonomy): domain Eukaryota; kingdom Metazoa; phylum Arthropoda; class Arachnida; order Araneae; family Salticidae; genus Maratus; species Maratus michaelseni. Next base: position 294,025,058 of record OZ007589.1, on the reverse strand, counting down.
TCTGGCTTATACGTCGCCTACCTGGAAGAAATATCTTTAAGGTTTTTTTCCTTTTCGTAAGCAGTACATGGCAATGCGGCATTAAGTGTCTTTTGGAATAAATCATTCTTAGAAGAAAAAATAAATGATTTCTAGGAAAAAAAAGTATCAAAACGACTTGATTATTTATACTTTAGTCATACTTAAGAAACAGATTTATAACATTTCTTTCATTATTTACAGACCATTAATATTGTTTCGCTTTGTTCTAATTGGTGCAATTTGATTAATTGTGTTAGAATTAATATAGTGAAATTTAACGTTTAATTAATATAGTGTAATAATCCAAAGTTTTCAAGGATATCCATTACCTGCGATTTAATTTGTTGAGCTGATTCATATATCAGACCATATGTCATAATAAACAAGGTTCTCTGGGTGAATTGTGTCCGCCAGATTTGTCCATAGCATCTCAGTTGGTAGAGCATTGGTAGATTACTCCAAAAGATACCTGGTGCGAAACCAGGTCTGGACACTTTTTCATTCAGTTGGAAAATTACATTTCGTATAATACTGATTGTTTTAAATAGGTTAGTATATAAAAGAACAATTTCATTTGTTAAATAAATCATTTTGATGCAGTTTTTCTGTTTACAATTTTAAGAAAAAATAATGCAATGTTTGATACTTATCAAAATTGCCCCAATGACAAAAATAATGTAAGTTTTATTATTTACTAGCAAGCTACAACCTCTACGCTGCTTAATTTCTCTTAACGCACCTCTTATCAAACGAAATATTCATCTTGAATTTCACCTCGTGTTTTAAAACCATATACACCTTTACTTGGAATGTCTTTCTGCATTTCTGAAAATGATACGAATGCCTTTGCGTTAATACATTTTTAAAGTGTCAGACAAATCTTGGGCTGTTAAGGACAAACTCTTTTAAGTGATGATTTACAGTAGGATTTAGTAAAGAACGATAAAACCATATGCTATATACTATAACCATCCTTGAAAACTCATCTAACTAACAGTGAAGGTTCCGTCAAAATCCATTCGGCAGAATATTTCTAAAAGGCTAAGCTTTCATAACCAGGTTCATCTGATTATAAAACTTTCCTCCATAATTCTATAACTAAGCAAAGTAGAACAATATGCGAGATACTAAAACCATCTCTAATAAATTATATAACTAAAAGTGCAAGTCATGCCAAAATCCATTCCGCAAGGTTAGTAAACATTTCCTTTTTGAATCAGCGAAAAATGTAAGTTATAACTTAATAAAAAGTATTTACGATTCAAAAAATAGTAAATTAAAATGTTTTTCATGCTTACAATTAAATAATAATTAAAAAAAAAATGAGATTCGCGTTAAAAAAATAGCGAGTCAGAGCGCTTGGCACGGTTTGAAATAAAAAATATTTGCACATTCAGGGTTGAAATAAATGGCACATTAACATACATTTTGGCATGATGTTGGTATAACGGAAAAGTACCGAACGAAGCCAAACAACTTCGTTCCAAATTAGGCCAATTCTCTGTAAACTCTATTATGGAATAGGTCGGCTTTTTAAAAAAATGAATAATTGTGTTACATTATGGTATCTATGGGGTTTACATTATGTAGTCTATGGTGAAAAATCATTTCTATTGGATTTTAATGAAGAAACAATACTTCAAATATAATGAAATTGATATGCCTCATTAAGGTGGACTAAAATATGCTATTTCTCGAGAATTAAATAAAATTTATGTACTCGTGACATCATTATATTTACTAACTTTGCGGAATAGATTTTGCACTGTTAGTTATATAATTTATTAAAGTTTTTTTTGACGAATTAGACATGGCTGAAAAAAACTCAACGATAAAAGCCGTGGGAGGCCAATCTATATTCTGCTGTAAAGTAGAAATTTTCCCGCTTGTTTTAATTTGTTTTTAGATAGTATTTACATCTTATAAGTAACTACAATGCCAAATTTCAAATTTTTAGCTCCTTCATTTTAAAAAAAGTCGAAATTTCAGAACGATTTTCGCTGCTGCACACCCCCTCCCCTGAGGTTAGTGGCACCGATATGAAATATAGCCTATTTTGGAGCAGGGATTATCACCATCAATTTGCCACCATCACTTTTGAAATATGTTCTCTAGTTTCAGAGATTCCATAGAAATTGTAATTTAGAATGTTTTTAGAACGCTTTTCGCTCATTTCACCCTTTTAAATTTCGATTTTTTTTATTTGTTCTTAAAGAGCATTTACATCTTAAAAGTAACTGCAATCCCAAATTTCAAATTTCTAGATCCTTCAGTATAAAAAAGTCGAAATTTTAGAACGTATTTCGCTCCTGCACCCCTGGGGGTAAGTGGCACTGACATAAAATATAGCCTATGTTGGAGCAGGGATTGTCAGCATCAATTTGCCACCATTACTTTTGAAATCGGTTCTGTAGTTCCAGAGATTCCACAGAAATTGTAATTTAGAATGTTTTTAGAACGCTTTTCGCTCATTTGACCCTTTTAAATTTAGTTTTTTTTTTTCTTAGAGAGCATTTACTTCTTATAAATAACGACAATGCAAACTTTCCAATTTCTAGCTCCTTCAGTATAAAAAAAATCACAATTTTAGAACGTTTTTTACGCTGCTGCACCCCCTTGGGGTTAGTGTCACCGACATAAAATTTAGCCTATGTTGGAGCAGGGATTGTCACCATTAATTTGACACCATCGCTTTCGAAATCGATTCTGTAGTTCCAGATATTATCCCCTACAAACAAACAAACAAACAATCGTTACTTCTTTATAATATTAGTATAGATTTCATAAATATATCATTTGTGGTATTAAAATGTAATGAACTACAATCTACAGCATAAAATAAAAACTTTCAAAGATATACCCATTTAAGTCATCACTTTGGTGGTTGGTGATTTTTCACATTTTTTCAGTATGTTATATTTCAGTATGTTAAAGATACCTGTAAACATTCAGGGAATTACTAGTTATTTAAACCGTTAATTCAATACACTCATATCACATAAATTGTAGGAGATAAATTTAATATAAATATAACCATAATTTTCTAGATAGAAAGTGCTTCTTAACTGACTGTTCATGATAATCCTGCTTTATAGAAAGCGAATTTAAAGTATTTATTTCTAAAAATACATTAAAATTTTCACCTCAAAATCTTATAAATCCCCCGAATTATATGTTTTATCTTCTTTAGTCACAATGTTAGATTATATTTTATTTCATAAGGTTACTTAAATACATATTTCCGGTTACTTAAATACACATTTTCAGTCTGAGAGATAAATCAAAATCAGCCAAAACTACACTTCAGATGATCGTACGCATAAAATTAAAACCATTTCGGTTATCTAATTGTTCAATCTTTCAAATAAAATGATAAAAGATTTTGTGATATTTGCCGAAAATTGGCTACTGAAACGTAGTAGGATACCTTAAAATTACATTACAGTACGTACCACTTAACAGATTAACGTTTATAGCAAAATCTTTATGTGTGTGTTTGAGATTTATATTACTTAGATATCTTTATAGATCATGTCACTTTTTTACCGAGATCATTTATGAAAGATATAATTTGGCTTTCAGCTTTTGATCTAACAGGTACGGTGATAGATAACCCCCACCTTAAGCCTCATTTACATGGAAGAAATATATTTGAGATTGAAGCCCTTCTAGGTCAGAAGTGTGCAATTGCGCAGCATTAAGTAACTTTAAGAAAACATTATTGTCGAGAAAAATATAATTAATTCGTGAAAGGAAAAATGCTCTTGAAATCATGTTCTCTAAAATAATTGTTTATTGAGACGAATTTTTATATTATATATTGATGATGATTAACATATCAATTCTTTATTGAAATTTTATATGAATGTAGAATTAATTTCTCAACATTTGGTCAATATGTAATCATGTACAATGATTATAAATAAAATTAAAATTATATAATTTATGCATTAATTGTCTGAAAATACATAGTGCCCTAAAATGCCGTTGAAATTTCAAAGATTCATTAAAAAAATAACAGATTGTCGTACAGAAGTGCTGTTTGCATTGGAAGACTTGAAAAGTAATCGGAGTTTTTGCGACAAAATAAAGATAGATTCTTCACGTTTCAAAAATTCTTTAAAAAAAATAACAAATGTTCGTATCGGAATGCTATTTTTACCATACGACTTATCAAACAGTTGAAATTGTCATGCCATAAAAATAATTCAAAATAAATTTGAACTTCCTTTAAAAAAGAAAAAAAACATTTACCACAAAAATTCCGACATTTTGGCAAGTCTTAGGAACTAAATTGTACTCCGATACGACAATTTGTTTGTTTTTCTAAATTTTATAAATGTGATAGGACTTATGCGACATACTATATATAGAATTCCGAATGGGTACTTATATTAATATGCATAGTGGATTGGTACACTGTTAAAATTGTCCGTGAATTAATGAGTTATTTAACATATATTTTACAGTGTATTTTATCTAGAAAATGGTACAAAATTAAACTCTGTGGTGTAACAATCCATTAAGAATCAGGCCTACAGTGCCCCACCCTGTTTACTAGACTGTGGGTCTTGAGATACTGTACATCATATGTCCATGTCGAATGGTAAATCCAACTCGATACCCTCAGTGTTTAGTTTCCAAGCAAGCTTAGTACTCATTTTATTGACCATCAGGGACACTGTTAAAAATTTGCAACAAACTGTCCAGTTATTCAATCGTTTTTATAGAAAACCGTTATATAACCGTAATTTATATCAATTCTGACCAATGAAAATGCTCCAAATTATGTTCAAATAACCATTATCTGTACAAATGGTGGAATGACTGGACAGTTTGCTGCAGGTTTTTAACTGTGAATGAAATGCTGAAGAAAATGGCATAGACACCATTAATTTACACATATTTTACTCGATTACTTAAAAAAATATATTGTTCAGCAACTTTTTATGAATCTGTTTAGATAACCGTAATTTTGTCGCTATCATGACCAATGAGAACGCTTAATAATATTGTTAAGTAGCCATTGTTTATAAAAGTGGTTGAATGACTGGGCTGTTTGCTGCCGTTGAAATGACAGTATTCTTAAGGTGAAATTTTGTATTTTGTAGATATTGCCTCTAGAAATCATTGGTTAAATGAATTGGAAGCTTTAATGAATCAAATGTTTCAGACTAGCATACTGTTGCTTTGTAGCCTCTTAACCGACACTGGGCAGCTGTATCTACCTAACTGTGACCACACCTCGGTTTTAGTGTTTGCAAACTTAATGGGAACAGCTAGAACTTTGTAATGTGTGTGTGTGCGCGTGGTACGCTGTCAAAGACTTCGCAACACACATATAGTCCATGAGGCAGCGTCACATTTTTGCAACTAATTTTAGCGTTGATGATTCTGGTATATATCATAGATTATATGATGCAGGAAACGAAACTGCTAGTTAGCGGGTCCATCAGACAGGGGTGAGGGTTTGCCCTAGCAATGTCGCACAGTTCGCTGAAAAGAAAAATAAATCGCAACCCGATTACTAAGTTTTCCACAGAGTCGAAGTAACATCAAATATCTTTTTCCATTATTTTCACATTATTGAAAGCTGTGAGATGTTGCAATCGAAACAACCCCGCTGGTTCACCAGCTGACTGGCAGTTTCATTATCTATACGCATCTCTCTAAATCTAGCATATCTAGCACAGTCATCGACGCTCAAATTGGTTGCCAAAATGTGACGCTGCCTCCTGGAGTACAATTATATAATAGATAGGAAAACGCCATAACGAAGGTGTTCTCAATTGGGTTCACCTCGCTATTATGTATTAATTGAATCAATATCTGTGGCATATTCTGCTTTATCTTAATAAAACTTATGAAAAATGATTTTCTATAATTATCTGGGAAGGGGGAAAATTTATTTTACTTCATCTATATTATTTTAACTTTTGACTATTTATTCGCGAAAAATGATAAATTTCATTTTGCTTATCTAATGAACATTTCACTAGATGACGAATTTTCTTTTAAGAATTCATTAAAAACCTAAAGAGACAAAATTAGATTTAATTAACATTTATTAATACATTTTTCGCCCTATACTTGTCAAAATATTATGGAATAACTATTTAAGTAACCAAGTTTAATTTTTATTTGTTTTAATTTTTTATAGTTTAGGTTAGCATAGAAAATATTAATTTTTCAAGTTTGTTTACGCATAATAATTACGAAATTTTCAATTAGACACTGGGGCTTCAGAAGTCTTTGGACAACTGAAAACTAATTTATTGTGATTATTTACGCTTTTGTTATAATTATTTTTGCATTAGATAAGTATATATATTCATATTGTTTATTCATACATCTTAACATCATATCATTTTATTTTCGTTATCTTAATCAAATATTATAAAATAATTGTTTTAGATTCTATTTTTCCAATTTAAACAAAACTATTATTTTTTTTTTAAATTAAAATTAAAAATCTGTTAATGAAGCACTATTGCACATTTGTTTTCTGTTTTGTTGCAATTTAATCTAAAGAATACATCTTTTAAAACTTTCAAAATAGCAGCAATTGAAATCAATATATTTCGAGTATTCACTGCGAAATGGCTTTACACGTCCATTTATCTTCAATGACACTCCAAATAAAAAATGATTTGAGGTCGTGAAAAAGTCAGAAAAGAACCGTTTTTAGTGATCGTCCTCCGATTACCTGGGAATACCTTAGAGATCATAAGATCAAAGAACATACCTCAAGCTACCATCGATGTCTTTCATCCATCAATGTCGGAAATTGCGCCTCTTGCTTTTTTTCATTGCATTACTTAGGAATCTTTTATGTTAAAAGCATTAAAATAGATTTTGTGACTAGATGGTATTTTTGCATACATTGTGATATTTCATCTGTTGTTGCATTAACTATTTTAACGTTTTTATTTTATTTTTACGTCGTCGAAAGAAATTGCTTTTTGATAAATTATTCTTTATTGTATATTTAAACGTAAAGTAGATTGTTTTTCGATTTTCTTTAAATAAAGCAATTTTATATAACGCAGTAATTTTTTTTTAATATGAAACATTACTAATCTTATTTTACATAAAACAATGTTTGTACTCATTAACAAGACTCTATAATTTTTAAAAAATCGATTATGCAGCAAAAAATTCAAATCGCCAGTAAAATCCCCCCCCCCCAGACACACACAGTTGTCAGTTCCCGTATTTTAAATTTATTCATTGATTTTAAAAAAAGCACAAACGTTTTTAAGAATTAATTGAGAGATAATATTAACAAGCATTGTTTAGAATAGTACGTAATTTAGAAAGATTGTAGAAAATAAGTTCTCTAATAAAATCTATCACTCATGTTTGGACACGCTGATTTCTGGATACTTCAAATACCTGCATAGTTGAGCGCTACAAAAACATGAACAGGGTGCGTGGGGGAGGGGAGGGACGTTCAACAAGAAAACAATTTTTTCATTTATTTTTCATCGTAGTCAATCAAATAATTCTGATTTTATTATTTTAAAATTTGCATTGGACAAACTTATTTTTTCGGAATTAAAGAAAATAATTTGGATTTAATTTTCAAGTTTATTTTTTAATATTTTGTGATCTCATCAGGATTTTAATTTAACATTGTGAGTAAGATGCTGCAGATGCTTCTCTTGATAGAGATTGTAGGGAAGTAAGTTCTGTAAACATGTTGGTTATGAAAAATAAGTTTATTAAAATAGTTAAGCTGGGTCTCGCATAATAAAGCTTTTTACATGCTTGTAAAATATCGCTTAAAAAAGAAAGAAAAAAAATGGAGGTGAAAGGATTACATCAAAAACATACTCGACAAATAAAATATTTGGGTCACATCACCAGTGGCGACAGTTGTCGAGCTCTGCTCATTAGTGTTACTAATTCAGGTACTATGCTTTTTATCCATCTTACTTTTTCCCTTGCGTTACTTAGGGATAATATGTTAAAAACATTAAAATAGGTTTTGTGGCTATAAATGATACTTTTGCATGCATTGTAATATTTCATCTTTTGTTACATTAGCTATTTTAACGGGTGTTTTTTTCTTCGTATTTTGTCGTCGAAACGAATTGTTTTTGATGAAGTACTAATTATTGTAATCCATTTAACGTAAAGCAGATTCTATTTAGACTTATTTCAGATAAAGTAATTTTTTTTTTTGTAAAATAACAATTTGATTTATATAAAACAATTTGAGTGCTCATTACTGTTTTTTGCTGTTGGTTGATGCGTGTCATCCGTCAATGTCAGAAATTGCGCCTCTTGCTTTTTTCTTTCGTTGTGTTACTTAGAAACATTTTATACTAAATGCAATAAACCAGATTTTATAACTATCTGATACTTTTGCAGACATTGCAATGTTTCATCTGTTGTTGCATAACTATAAAGATTTCCCGTTGTTGTTTTTCTTTTTATTTGAAGAAAAGATTTCTTTTTTGATAAATTACTCGTTTTTGTAATAGATTTGAACTCAAATTAAGTCTACTATCAGTTTTTAACGTTCATATTTGTAACGCATTGGAACACGAATCTTCATTTAGTGTTTCTTTCTACACATAGATGCGCATATATAATACATGTATAACATGCATATATAGATAAATATACATATGTAGAAGAAGGCTTTTATTTTGTCTCTTAAAAAATTACTGTATGATAAAACATTCTTAATTTCACTAAAACTATTTCCGAAGCAGCAGTTACAACTTATATTATAAAAAGGTTGCAGTGTTGATTCTCATTTATAGCCTTTGAGGCATGTAAATGGATATAAATAGATAAAAACAAGAAAGACAAAACATACGGTATTCGTAGATTGTAAAACACTAAGTAGCATTGCAAAAATATTATTATGGAATTTTCATCTTTCTTTACAATAACAGGCGATTTCTATGTAAGCATTTTGGTATCCGCTTTGACCCCTTAAGGGGTGGAGGGGAATTCATTTTTGAACCACTTATTTTTAAGCCCTAAATTCCACACTGAACAAGAATTTTGGAATAAATGTTTTCCCTTTATTAAGTACATTAAAAAAGCTTTTACTTATTTTCAAATGAATTTGCTCATAAATTCTGGTGACATTCAATCATTTAAACGTTTTACGAATAAACGTACTTTTCTCTTGAAAGGGGTAAGAAAGATATTTTGGAAAATTTTCACAATCACAGCACACTGATAAAAATCCCCATAAGAAATTGCTTGACACAAAAATGAACTATAATAACAGAAATAAAAAAAAATTACTGAGAAGACAGTACTTTGTCTTTAAACTGCCAAAAATCGAACTATTAGTAACGACTATAATTCTACATTGAACGCAGGTGAACCCAAATTTGTTGCATGTTGAAGTCACTGCTACAACATGCTAAAAATTATTTTCATTAAGAAGAGATTCTACTTTTTTGGTTTAAAATTCACGTGCTTTTTACGATTTTCTTTTCGATTATAAAGAATAGAGATATTATTTTTAGAATTTTTGTATTATATTTATTGACAATTCACTTAAACATTTAAGTTTTTGTGTGTAAAACAGTAAATAATATTAATTGTGTGACGAGAAGTACCTACAGGTTTGAGTCGTGAATGTCCAATCGAAAGACCGTTTTCTCCGGTTACAAGCATCTTAAACAAATTTGGTCGCAAAATTGTAAAAAGGCATTGAATTCGCTGGACCTTATACCAATATTTAATTTTGACAAAATGGCTGTCATTTGAACAAAAAAGGTTCTTTTTTCGCTTTTTTTTGTAAGATTGAAAAATAGTTAATAAATGTAAATATGCTTATCGGGATATAAGCTCCAACAAAAACGATTTTCTTTCTTTAAAAAGTTAAGTAAATCGGTCGAATAGTTTTCGAGAAAATGTTTGCTCAGTTAGAAAAACATGGTTTCGAGACTCATTTTCGACATTTTAAAAATATGTTTTCGATATGCTTTAAAGATGCCTTCGACATGGTTCCTAGACTCTATAATCTTCGGGAGTAGAGCCGCGCCTAGAAAGGCGTTTTCTGGCTAACGAGTAAAAAAGATTGTAAGGGACTAGAATAGCACGAAATCACATTATGGCAACAATCTACACACTTAAAAGATGTACAAACTGCAAAAAATTTTTAAATCGAAATTTTCGACCCAAAGAAGTAATCTTTAACTTACGCCCTTGTTTGAAGAGAAAATATTGTGACTTCATCTCACCTGGTGGGACTTGGTCCCTTCAAGACGTACCTTAAATATTTCAAGCACTCAGAAACCGATGTGTGTATCATGTGGCACCCAGGTTTCCCCCAGCCACTATTACTTCTATTATCCACTAACTGCTGCTTGGCGAATCCGGTTTCTTGCATCTCCTCCCCCATCATGGATCGCAAATATTTTAAATCGTCGAATGCTACAACGGAATCTACGAAAGATTTATAAATTCTTAATAGTATTAACAAACTTAGCCTAATACTAACCAATTGTATTGTTTTTACTAATTATACCTTCATTTTTATTTTTCTATTCAGTCTTAATCTTAATTCCTAACTTGTAAGTAAATGTAAATCATTGGTTTTTAAAACCCTAATTCTACCATTTCTAGTACTTTACTTTTACTTTAGTATCGATATCAATTTCTAATCATTATAAAGAACCTTCCAGTTATCAAATTTTTTATTTCTGGTTCTAGCCCCTTGCTGGTCATTGTGGCCTAAGTTACTCCCATTTTTGTAGCGCCATCTGTCACGCTGTAATCGCGGGTCACCCGGTTTTGGCGCATTTTAATCAAAGGGCAGTCCTATTTTGAACTGTACATCATAGTGCAGGAGCACCAGGAACTGTCCATCAAACACCTACGAACCGTGGAAAAGGTGCAGTCGTACATACTTTCCCTATGAAAGAACCACAGTTTACCGCTGCCTGTCACGAGGGATCGCTGACTCCAGCAGCTCTGGTAATGCAATTTAAATATACAGGGTGTTTCAGTTAAACGTTTCAGAACTTCTAAGAGGGGTAGGGTACATCCTGACGAACCAAAATCATATACCAATGGGCAGTCAGAAATGCTTTCCTGACGCGGTAGGTGGCGTTGTGCGAAAGTTCCGAGCTTTCGTGCAGGGAATCTTCATTTCGCACAAGAACGCCAAGTTAGTAGGATGGATGATTACACGAACGCAGAATTAGACGATATGCATTTGGTGTACGGGGCTGCAAATTGTAGTGGGCCAGCCGCACAGCGTTTGTACGCGGAACGATATCCGACGAGGCGTATTCCCAGTCATAATTTATTTTCAAGACTGCACCAGAGGTTAGCTGAGACAGGTTCATTTGAAAGAGCTGACAGGGTCAGGGTAAGAAGAGCACGGACTCCAGCCGTCAAACAAAATGTGCTGCAGCATGTACAGAGGAATCCAAGAACGAGTACACGAAGTCTAGCAAACGTAGTCGGGGTTTCCCCTTGCAGCGTCTGGAGGATTCCCCAAGAACAAGACATGCATCCGTTTCACGTGCAGCTTGTCCAGGCACAGCAACCAGATGATTATGCACCTCGTATTACTTTCGCACAGTGGTACCTTGGAAAATGTGCTACAAATCCCACTTTCCCTGCTGAAGTGTTGTTTTCCGATGAGGCATCCTTCACAAGGGAAGGAATTTTCAACTCGCATAACGACCATATCTGGGCGGTCGAGAACCCGCATGCAATACGACGTCGTGCAGCACAGATTCGATTTTCGGTCAATGTATGTGCCGGTATTATGGGAGATCACCTCATCGGACCTTACCTGTTACCGTGTCGTCTAACCGGAGATAACTACTTGCTCTTTCTGAAGCAAGTATTACCACAACTCTTGAGAGATGTACAGATTTCTGCATCGATGCAACAGACAATGTGGTTCCAACACGATGGAACCCCTGCCCATTATAGCGGAGCTGTTCGTAACTACCTGGATGTCACATTTGGTCAACAGTGGATCGGACGTGGTGGTCCCGTGCATTGGCCTGCTCGGTAACCCGACCTATCATGTCTTGATTGTTATTTCTGGGGTCATATGACATCGCTAGTTTATGATACCCCTGTTGACAATGCTGAGGAGCTGGTTGCAAGAATCGCAGTAGCTGCCGGAGAAATTCGAAATTCGCCTGGAGTATTCAAGAATGTTCGGATGTCCATGCGTCGGAGATGTGACGTGTGCATTGTAGCCCGTGGAAGCAACTTCGAACACTTACTTTAATCCATGTACCTTTTGCTTCATTTCATGTATTATTAAAACGATTTCTCACTTACGGTCTCTTTTCTTTATGGTGCTTCTGTGTACAACACCGCTTCAGGAAAGCATTTCCGACCCCACATTGCTATATGATTTCGAGTTGTCAGGATGTACCCTACCCCTCTTAGAAGTTCTGAAACGTTTAACTGAAACACCCTGTATATATATTTTTCTTTTAGTCTACAGTTTGTCTTATATTTCTTATTTTTTTCAGTCCCTGCACCTTGTTCGCGTGGAGGACGTTGTCCTGCCAGGGCAGGCATTTATTAGCCTAGTATGAGCCATAACCATTGTTTTTTCTGGGCGCTGCGGTCGTTCTTTCGGGCATCTATTTTGACTGTTTTTTTAAAGGACGGCTCTAGAGATTTGGACTGTGATTTTCTGGATTCTTCTTGGTGAGACCCGCATGTTTGTTGGTGGCCCCTGTGCTGTACTTTCTCTTCCCCTGAAGTCACCCATTACGAATCCCCGCTTACCGAGGAGTTTCCCGGGGGAGGCTATACGCTCTACGTCTTGGCTTCGCCAGGACAAGTGGCTTCCCTTAGGCATTCAATGGAAATATTTGTTTCTTTTCAAAGTCATATTTAGAGTAAATAAACTTTTCAGGTTACGCGACCTGATGCCGGAATAAAATCCATAATAATTTGACATCTCCTTGTGATCGCTTATTTTGACGCATAGTTGCTGTGCCACGGCACACTAGTGTGCCATGAGAGGATTTTAGATGTCCTTTGAAAGTTGCTTTAAGATCATTTATTAAATTATTTTTTAATATTTCTTAAGAATTAATGTCTGAATATTACAGAAAATAGCAATGGAAATATTTGTTTCTTCTCAAAGTCATATGTGGATTAAATAAACTTTTTAGGTCTTCGACCTGATGCAGGAATGTAATCCACATTAGTTTTAAATCTAATTGTTATATATTTTCTCATTGTTGTCGCTAATTTTGACGCATAGTACTCGATGATATATTAATTTTTTGAGGTGGCCATGTAAAGAAAAAATTATACACTATACGACGGCTATTTTCAAACGGAAATTCATGCTGCGTAATTTATATACCATATTAAAATTTCTTGAAGATTGGTCAATTTTTACAAATCTTAAAGACAATAAAGTACAAAAAAAGTGAAAGACATGAAAACAGTCACACACACAAACATACCATTATTATATCCTATATGATATTGAAACTAGACTATCTTCAGGCAGAGAGCTTTCTTAAAAAAATGTGCGAAATTTGTACCATCTGTTGAAGAGTTATGCGTGGGGGGACATATATAGAAAACTAAAGATGAAAACGAATTATATAACATCCTTCGTTGAAAGTCAGTTAATAAATAATATTTTTTTTCTTCAAAGACTGCTTCTTATTATTGTATTTAATACAAATTATAATAAATTATATCATAATAAATTATAATAATAAATATCTATTGAAATATTTTACTTGATGATACTCAAGTTAATTACATTATACAGAACATTTAATGTGATTCAATGACATTAAATGTCCGTGTGATTAATTACATTCAACGTGTACTGTAAATTACTCTAATTACATTATTTTTATTGTAAATACTGTAATTACATTAAACGTTGAATGAAATAAAATTACATTACACGTTTTTCTTTATAATACAGATTTATTACTATATAGAATACATTTTAACCATCTTGTAAAGCACATTGCGTCTTCACTCACACATTTATATGTGTGCGATTGTAGAATGCGATGCATATTGCATGAACATACACAATATAGCATATACAGGGTGAGTCTAAATTGTTCTTACAAAGTAAGAAAGGTGATACCCATCCAGACGAGAAATAATGACCATGGGACATAGAGTCGCATTCCATTCTGATAGGAAGAAAAAAGTGCAGTCGAAACTCTTCGACCAGGAATAAGTTATCGCCTCTGACGTCAGTTTGTACCTGCCTACGTTGTGTATCACCAAAGCAAGATGACCTGGTCGGTAACGCTGTGGCACCCTGTCCGGAGGTTCCGGGTGCGTATCCCGGTGCAGACATGGATGTTCGTAGTGGTTCTGCATCCACTTGAAGCAGTAGGTACTGGCATAATAGACCTCGTGTTCTGACATGATCGTAGTGCGACAAACCAAAACAAACCGTATTCAAATTTCTAGTGACAAGAAGCAGCACAGTAGGTTCCGTAGATAGTCAATCCGATCAAACGTTGTCCTTTCAAAACGGCACAACATCAACGCTTTAAAATATTACCATATTAATATCGTCCGAAACCTTTCATGAAGACAATGGTGGACTACACATGCGAGAAACTGGCTGATATGCACCTTACATATGGTCAAGTAAAAGGGAATCGACGCGAAGAACGAAGATTGTACGAGCAGTATTCCAAGTCGTCCTACCTTCGCCAGTGTGAATCTACGACTGCGAGAAACCGGTTCGTCTGAAACAGCAATGCAGGACGTTCGCGAAATGTACGAACGCCAGAACTGGAAGAGCGAGAATTGCAGAAGCTCCTACCACAAGTATGCGAGCGATGGCATACAAAATGGATATTTCTCAGAAATTGCCGTGGCGTATTTTACACGAGGAACGCATGAACCCGTACCACATGCAAAAGGTGCAATGTTTACACAAAGATGATTATCCGCGCGCAGGGCAGACTTTCTGCAGTGGATGCTCGGGATGAGGAACAACGATCCGCGGTTCTCTGCATTAATATTATTTAGTGATGAGGCAACATTCAGCAGAGACGGCATTTTCAACCTGCGTAATCAACACGTTTGGTCTGACAGCAATCTCCACTGCACTACCCCTCGTAAACACCAGGAGACATTTAGCGTGAACATCTGGGCAAGTATACTTGGTGATTACGTGTTAGACCTTTACATCTTGCTAGACCGTTTGATTGGCGCAACATACAGTATCTTCTTGAAACAAATGCCTATCAGTTTGTTGTAGGCTTTTCCGCTCCCCATCCAGAGAGACATGCACTGTAAAAAAATTTCGGAACGTTTCAGGAAATTATCCTGAAACATTACGTATATTTTACCGGAATTTCGAATTTCTTTATGTCCCGCGTCAATTACGACAATAATTCGTGGTGTATTTTTGGGAAGTTTCAACTTTTCCGCAAACTACATTATGCGCATGCGTGCTTCATGCTTTATGTTCCATTAGCCATTTTGATAACTAAAGAAGAAAAAAAAAACAGCTGCCTAGATACTTAGAGACAAATGCCATTCTTTATTTGGATATCAACCGATAAAGTAAGTAGCTAATTTAAATAATTTTATGCTTCATTATTTTAATTTTCATTGTATCTGTAATACGAAACTTTAAAATTAAATTGCTTAAATAAGACTCTGAATAAAAAAAGGATATTGATTATTGAAAATTGGAATGTGTCACTACTTTGTTGTGAAACGTAACAGCAAAAAGCCGTGGCATCTTAATGCCACCACTTTTTTCCGGAACCTTCCGGAAATTTTTTTACAGTGCGAAATTTAACCCTCTGAGCGTTTTGAAAAAGGGTAAAATTGTAATGTTGTTTTCTCTGTATTTTGTTTTAAATGCTAAAAAAATATGATTCTTTCAGCATTATAAATATAACTTAATTACAAATATGAATGTAACCCTTGAGAGTATTAATCATTCTTCAATGTTTTGAAAATTCATTAAATCTATAGAATTACATTATCTTAAACATTGCACATATTACAGTGAAACCTGCAGCTTAGTGAACGGAATATTACGTTCTAGAGGGTTAACGGTTAAAGGTGCATCAGAGCTCATTTAGACGAGGAAGGGGGGGGGGTGTGTGATATCATTTCCGGGTTCATTAAGAGATTTTTAAATGAAGGAAAATGTTAAAAATAATGAAATTAGTAAAATTACAATCTATTGCATCGATTTTTTTCTTATAAATTTGACTTTTCTTGGAATCGCAATATTCCGAGAGCAAGTTATTATTTTTAAATGAAAGTCTTTATTTATTCTAAACTGTTTTTCAAACTAACACACAGCGCATTTTTATTTTTAGTGCTCATTTCCATTATACGTGCTGAACTAAATTATTTATTTATTAATTTTGTTATTGATAATGTCATTCAATTTTCTCTTCATTTTGCAATAAAGAATCCGTAGATTTTATAAAGCTTTGAATTAAGTGTATATCTTTTTATTTGTGCTTTTATTTACGCTGGTTTTCATATGGCATGTTTTCACTACAATCTTTAGAAATACTTTGTTAATTACTAAATCATTAGAAAAAAAAATTAACAAAAAAAATCAAATTTATATCAAAATATATTTAATCAAGATTATTGCAATATAACACTGACATAGAGCAAAAGGAGAATATAAAGTTTAAAGTTAAAAGTTTCTTCTATAGCCCTAATCGCCAGCAGATCAAAAACCAGGAAAATTTTATACAAGAATTTAGAACAGTTGTGCCTATTTTAAGCTTTAAGAAAATCTGTCGCTACCAAAAAGCTTATAACACACCCATACCTCTTATTTTTAACACTCCCATGTAATTGTAAACAATATTCTTTTATATTAACCTTGAAATTAGAATTAACTTTTATTACCCTAATAAACCAGATATTCAAACAAATCATTTTGTGAAGCAATAAGAAAGATAATTTCCCGATTACGTTAAATTGCTTCAATCAAGAGATATTATTAAAGAAAGTGGAAACTTCCTAAATGTTAATATCTCAGTTAAATTGAACACATGAGACAAGAATTGTCATTAATCCGAGACACGCGCTAGAACTTCTTAATGGCCATGTATTAAATTAAAGGAATTTAGAAAAGCTCTTGAATAATCTTAGTTTTCCTATGTTGCAGTCATACGCTGCTGTATACATTTTCTACAGTAGAATGAGATTTCCTAACTTGTCTTAATGCATTAAAGAAGTAAAAGACTAGGGAATTTAACCCTTCTCTATTTCAAGAAAAATATTGAAAAAAATAATAAATTTTAGAAAAAAAAATATTTTTTGAACTTGTGACATCCCTGTCGGGGGCTGTAAGCTTCAAAGAAAGCCATGACACAGGGTTAACACAGGCACAGCAATTTATTTATAATAAGCTAATACTAAGCATGGAATTATCAGTGTAGCGGGTTGCTTTAATGCAGACGGTCCAAAATAAGCTAATTTTAAGAAATACTGAGAGGGAAAATCTTTTCCCAAAACTTGCTAAATTATAACTAATTTAACTCGGTTCTCAATATCCTTATCGTTAGTTACATAAGAGCTTAAGAAATCCACTTTAAAAGGTAATAATATAAACTATCAATGGAATCCTGTGGATTTCGATGGCTCTTTATTTAAAGTAAAAAGCTCTGCCTGTTAGGAAATTGTCAAAAATTCACAACCGATGACTATCAAAATTTACTTGTCTCCACTTGGCTAAAATTTCTTGAGATTCATTCAAAGTCCATTGAATCCATCCACTAACGAACTATATAAATCTACTACTCAACATCAGTTACCTAATTAACATATAATTTCAGAAGTAACCATGGCAATCACATTTCCGGAACATATCTACACTTTGCGAAAATTAAAGAATGACAGAATAGGTTTCATTCACGCACAAAT
Organism: Maratus michaelseni; assembly: GCA_963931845.1. Classification (NCBI taxonomy): domain Eukaryota; kingdom Metazoa; phylum Arthropoda; class Arachnida; order Araneae; family Salticidae; genus Maratus; species Maratus michaelseni. The sequence continues at coordinate 294,007,163 of OZ007589.1, read as the reverse complement.
ATTAGTGATTAGGAACGCCAAGATCTCACAAAAAATCTCAAAGTTAACTCGTCTACTAGAGTACCCTAATAAAAAAGCAGTTAGACAATCAGTCACAATCCTCCTGCGGTATACAAAAAAATCTCGGGCTAAAACAAGTCCGATATATTTTTTTTACTATTATTCCGAGCCAAAACAAATAAAATGTATGATGAACAATTGCATTGAAGTTTTCTCAAAATCCATTTTTTCACTTTCATCATATGTTACCTTTCAATGCTGTGGTTGTGTAGACATGCAATCTAAAATCTCTTCAATCTGCAATTTAAAATCAGTTTTAAATACTTGCTCACAAATTTTGCCTCATGAATTCATCGGCTTCATGATCTAACCACTCGGATAAAAAAATGGCAGAAATTACCTTACTACGTGCTAAGGCTGCAAAAACCTTAATTCTGCGAAACATTAAATAACTTTCCTAAAGCTCAATATAAATGTAAATTTATCTGTAACTCACTAGCTAAAATGAATTTCCCTCTCATTATAACTTCAAACTTACGTTGCAGGTTCTTCATTGTACGTTCAGGCTCTGAATCCAAAAATCGCAAGTTACGTCTCCCTAAATGAGAAAACACTCCAAAGTCTGTCAAGAACTTTTGCTGTGTAAATCAACATCTAACAATAAATGTAATATTAAAATTTTAACAATATAATCGACTCCACACATTAAAAAACTCTTCTTTTGTATTAATCCAAAACATATATAATGAGAGTACAATATAAAAAGGTAGCTTTCCCTAAAATGAACCTTCTTAACGCATAAATGCACATTTAAAAGACATTCATTACAAAAACTTATTCGTATTCATACGTTAGGGCACTGTAAAAAAATGCAGGTCTTTAACTTGACACACAGAGCGTTAAAAATATGACATACAAAACAAGTGCCATGATCGCTGACGAATTTTACTGGTACACTATATTTAGAAACGAAGTTATGAAAAAATGCGTCATCAACTGCTCTCGCAGAAGCTTGTCTGAGGGTAAGGAATTCCACCCATTTACTAAAATAATTTGTTAACACAAGGATATATCTATACCTTACAGGATTAGAAATTATATATAGGCCATTTAGGTCAATCTCCACAGACTTTAGGTACTAAATTTTAATTGGCATTAATGTTCCCGCTAGACATACAAGTGAAGGCATATTCAACTTTGGAAAAGTAGAGGAATCACATATTCGGTAAAATATTTTACGAATACCCAGTGTCTTACTAGTGGGTTTTCAGGAAAGTCCTTAAGAATAGCCATACGAAAACTAGAAGGCATAAAAACTCTTCCTTCTTCTCGTGAATTAACAATTTTAGAATAAAAAAAACAGATCATCAGTCAAGTTAAAAGACTGGGACCATTTTTTTTAAATAGCGGCATTCAAACCACTAATCCTATCTGGAGCCTCTAAATCCAGATAAAAACTCCAAATTCACAACCTTCCTTCTGCTTCTGATCCAACTTTTCCTTCGATCGCAATACCAACAACGACAAATCATAAATCTTTATCTCCTCTACGACCTCCATACTTTCCAGGGAATTACGAGTCAAAGCATCATCAACGATATTCACTTTTCCAGCCCTATGTTTAATATCCACAATATACTCTGCTAACTTTAAACTCCAACGTACCATTCTCAACAACAAACTTTCAGCATCCGTTAACTTAGTCAAAGTTGAATGATCGGTAATCACTTTGAACGATAGTTTATTAAAATAGAAACGGAGGTTTTGAAAGTACTAAATAACAGCAAAACAATCTCTTTCCGTAATAGAATATTTCCATTCTTTCGAATTCAAAATTCCAGAATCTTTATTCGAAGTAGAAAGCTTAACTTCTTACAAAATTGACGAAAACTCACATCCGACTCTATAAAAACTGCTAGTAGGTAACTCCACTCGTAGTTAACATTTGGCTTAAAATGCACGAGAGAACTAGTTAACTTACGGGCGGTATTCGTTCAAAATCCACTGAACCCATCCATTACCGTACACTATATAGCTACTACACAGACACCGTTTCCTAATTAAGATATCGTTTCAGAAATAACTGTGACAATCAGATTTTCGGAGATACATTCGCAATGAAATATTTAATGTGAGGATAGTAGCTTGAAATACAACTTTTACTAATAAGTTACACGGGGGAAAGTGTACATAAAGAATTGTATAGTGAAACTTTCACAATTTGCAATAAACACATTTTATTCCAAACAGAATGTAAAGGTTTTCACTCGTTCTGAGATTGACGCGCTGCCTACTGCATAAGCTTTGGTGACTTTCCATAATTTTAATATTTACTAAATAGCCATAATAAAGAAAGTTAAGTTGAAAGAGTAAACTTACACCGTGATTTTGCGATTCACATGACATGCGTACACGCGCACTTTCTATAAGATTTCATCAGTATTTTTGTAGCTAAATTGTAAAATCGAAATAAAAAAAATGTATATTGAATAAAAGAAGACATTTTAAGAGAATTTGTTATCATTAAATTCTTCAAAGATAAAAAAAAATATTTCCAATCATATCAAAATAAAAATCAGTAAGTTTTTCTTTAAAATTCACGATTCACAGCTTATCGACGCAGCATCCTGATTAGATTAATAACAATAATAAATAAATAGTTTTTTATGTAATACACAATTCGACCTGTTTGCAGCCTAATAGGCAAATGAAAGGAAAAAAAACTGCTTTTGGCAGTAAAATAAATCATGTTTAAAACACATAAACTTAATTTGGTAAGTAAATATGCAAGCAAATAGAACCTTATTTTCAATTATTTCCTTTTTTGACACTTCATTTCAGTTCCTTGCTCGAAGCAACATTTGCTGTACTTTTCGCCCCTAGTTTAGGTTTCTTCTTGTCTTTTACCAATTTTTGCTTTTTGCGCAAAACTTTTGTGTAATAGGGTGACGATAATATTTTAGCATCCGAGCCAACTCTCAACTTTATTGCGTTTTGTAGAGTTTGGAAACGGACTAGGAGGGACATGGATGAGGAATAATTCATTAAAAGACTTTCTTGATGAAGTACTGCCTGCTCCATCTACCTGGTGGTCACCGTTCTCTGAAGTGCTTTTTAATTTTCTTGAGGATCGTCCAGGCTTTCTTCGTTAGATGAAGATGTAACTCTTTAAATATTTTCATCTCTGTTGAAACCTTTTACGCACTGTTTGACTATTTACGATGTATATATTTAACCTTTAAAAATATGAGTAGCGTACTATATACGGCAAAACCATTTTAAAGCTTAAATAACAACTTTTAATGATTTTCTTGTTTAATGAAATGCCCTGTAATAGTATAAAAGTAATAAACATTAAATTGATTGAAAAATATTTTAATTATATTTAATTTAACACAGACGGTTTGTAGGTGATTTTTAAACCCCGAGCAGCATATTCCATATGCCAACTCCTTTTAAAAGCTAAATATCAACTTTTGATGGCTCTCTTTTTTAGTGCTATATCTAGTAATAATATAAAGGTAATAAACATTAAAGTTATAAAGAAGCTAATTTAATGGTATGTGTTTTTGTATGAAATAATCCATTTCCTTTCTTTAAAAAATAGAATAAATAACACAAACACATAAGTGGCGTATTACGTACGCCAGTGGTGACTTATCAATAAAATTTATGAAAAAGAGCAGAAAAAATGTGAATACTTCAACTTTAAAAATTGCTTGAACATTGAAGAGTGCTTTCGAAGAGTGTAAATGACGCACATGTGTTAATCACGAAATGATTTTTTTAATTAACAGCTGTATTTTACTGAATGTCATGCTCACTACGTCGTCCACGTTTTTAAAAGTTATATCTATGATACTTTACTTGATACGGCCTCCTATAGTTCCTTGTCATTTTGATAAATATAGTTTGTTTTCACAAAAAAGCGTACAAATATATGTACAAGCACAAAATTACTTCAAATGTTTATGCAAACACAGTAAAATATGCCAATTGTTTATTAAATTAATTGTTCATGGTCATCCAACAATGATTTTTAAAAAATGGTGACATAATAAAGTGCTTGAAAAATTAGTTTTTGCTATTTGATTTTAGTGTTTATTTACACTTACTCCGTTTATTATGTGTACACATGACCCAGCTTGTTAAAGCTGGAGCAAGTGTACACAAGTTGATGGACTCAAAACTGTGCGTAGACTAATCTCTGTTCTGTACGTAGGTTAAATTATTGAGCATTAAATGTTTACTTACAGCATTAAAAAAATCTAATCGCATAAACTGTCTTCAAAACTCTTTGTCGATCACTGGTCAATCAAACAGAGCTATCGAGTAAACGTTAACCGTTCGCACAGAGGGGCCCACACCTAATTGTATTTATGGTACCATTGTTATAGTAGAAGAATGAAATAATACTGCTCGACATTTTTAAAGGCATGCAAACCAAACTATCTTGCGGTTAGAGATTCAGTTTGTTACTAAAAGCCTGTGCGCTAGGCATGACATATACACTTATATGTACATATATACCCCATATGTACGCTTGCTTCTGTATACCTTATAGATAAAACACTACATCATTTCATTTAATTCAATTTTATTTGAACATGGATTCTTCATTTGGGTCTAAAATCTAGTTTCATTACATTCTATATAAACCCAATATAACTTTAAATTTCATTCAATTGTGGATATATTTTATTTATTGAATTAAAAAAAAATCACAAATTCAAATGTTTATAAATTATTGCATACAGAATCCTTCATATTTAACACATATAGTCTACACCGTTATTTTTAAAAGCATAGTTCCAATTACAAAGATACTTCAAATGTGTCTCTTCATCATATGCAAATCCATTTATATCAAAACAGATTTTTTAAATTACAAAATAAAACTTTTTATTCGGTCCCTGTGTCTAATAAGTTGTAATTTAAGAAAAGCTTTCTCCATGCTCTAACAAGTAAAAGAGTAAAAAGTCCATTCTTCCAAGACCAAAACATACCGAGTTATGATACTTTGAATTTTATTAATTTTCTGCTTTTTCTGGCATTTAAAACGTAAAAACGTAATTTTAGGACATGTGATTTTTCTGTGATCGAACTTCTTTAATCGGACATAGACATCCCAGGAATTGACAGCAATAAACAGCTTTGTCACTTAACCAACTGATATCTTTTGTCTTTTAAATTGTATCCAACACACTAAAAACACAACTTGAAATAAGACTTGAAATTAGGATCAACCTTTATTAGCCTAATTATCGAGATACACAAACAACTCATTTTGTGAAGTAATACGAAAGCTAATGCCCTGACCACATTAAATTGCCTTTATCAAGTGATATCATTAAAGGAAGTTGAAAGTTCCTATATGTTAATATCCCCGTTACATTGAACACATAAGTCAAGAGCAGTCTTTAATCTGAGACATCCAAAAATATACCAAAACTGCTTAATGCCGAGCATTAAGTTAAAGCAATTTAGAAAACTTTTGAATATTTTACTCTTTACATTTTGCAGTTATATATTGCTGGAGTAGAAACAATAGAGGCAAAAAATCGTAGAAGTTTGGCATCTATGTTGCTGGTGACATTTCCTATTGTACCAGTTCGTTTAGCGAAATAAAGAATAAACATATGGATGAGAAAATCAAAAGTATTCTATGTCAGACATCATTTCTATAATACTACAATATATTGATGAAAAATCAAGCGTTAAAAAATATATATATATATATATTAATAGATGATTTCTTTTTTTTTCCTCTTCGTATGGCTGAAACAGATGGATGTCAAAAATCGCTGATTTTTTATTATTATTTATGTAGCTGCTTAATTGTGTTAAACATAGTACAATATCTATCTTTCCATAAAAGTGCTACTCTGAAAGAACTGCTGCAATATTTTCTCATATATTGAACAGTTTACGAAAATTTCATGGCACATCATCAAACTGTGGAGTTATCCATTCTACAAAAAACCTTTCTTTTATCTTCAAAAATTAATACGAGAACAACTGAGTAAAAATCTCATAAATTAATAGGTTTCCAAGATTTACAATAAACATTTCCTAAAATAATGATGTTCCTTATCTGCGCGTAGTATTCGAGAATATTTGGTGTCCGAAATATGTTGTAACCAACACTGTAAAAAATGACCGATGTTTCTTATTTTATGAAAATATGCTATAACCACGAACGAAAATATAATATAATCTTCTGAGTTATCCGAAATTTCAAATAGCATGTTACATTGTCTTTTGAATCCCCAGAAACGAATACATATTCAAAATTTAAAGAATAATTTATAAAAACAAATTATTTTTAGCTGCCCGAATTTTTCAGAAACGTTTCCGAAGGGTTTTTATAGTGTATTAATTAGTGTCCTCAGGCTGGAATACCTGCTTTTCGAATGCTATCCATTCTCAAGTACACGTTTTCAGCCGCATAAGTTAATTTATACATGAAAGAGTAAAGAAATAATCTTAATTTTAATGTTATTGTTAACGCTGTTAATTTTGCATGTTTGTCTGTTAAACATTTTTTTGAGCATGAAAATGTTTACATCAGAATTGGTAGCATTCGAAAAACAGGTATTCCAGGCTGAGGACACTCAATAATACACTATAAAAACACTTCGGAAACGTTTCTGAAAAATTCGGGCAGCTAAAAATAATTTGTTTTTATAAATTATTCTTTAAATTTTGAAGACGTATTCGTTTCTGGGGATTCAAAAGACAATGTAACATGCTATTTGAAATTTCGGATAACTCAGAAGATTATATTATATTTTCGTTCGTGGTTATAGCATATTTTCATAAAATAAGAAACATCGGTCATTTTTTACAGTGAAAGGAAACTATTATTTATGAAAAAAACTGTAAATCACAGAAAACTGTTGTTTTCTAAGATTCCTAATTAGTTTTTATGTTGAAGTTTTTTGAATAATTAAAGGATTTTGGAATAGTGGATACATCTGAGTGTTTTTGAGGTTCCATTAAATCGTCGCAAATATCTTTGGTTTAATAAAAAACGTTGCAGCAATTTTTTACGTGTTCATTTTACATACTTCCATATATAGTTTCCAAAACAAATCCGAAAATGCCTATGTGTACAGTATATAACACTATAATTTAATTTATCGTAATGTTACGTACCTTGTAACTGATAAGCTTAACTCTGGAAGAATATTTATATTATGAAAATATAATAGTGTTTTAGTGTATTTTAAATACTTATTTCACCTTTAACATAAGATGACAATTATCTTAACCACATTTCTGAAAAATGCGTACAGTTTCTATTAGAATACATGAAACTAGCCTAGAAATGCCGTAACCGTAATACTCTTTTCTGCAAGTAATTAAGAGTGTTATTCTGTCCATATTTAAGGTAACGTAGAATCTCTGACCACTTACTTTGAAATTTATTCCTCATCTAGACTGTCCTATATAATTAGTGTAGTGCGTTAATGTTTTCTTGGTGGAAATATGAAGGGATTATACAGAATTTTGCAAATAGTAAAGTGAGGATTATATAATATTCAAGGGAGATTAGTGTAGAATATTAAAATATTAAACAATGATAAAGTAAATAAAGGCTCGATTTAATATCTGTGTGGTTAGGACTACATTGCTGTTCAAATAGGAGTGATAGAAAGTAACTTTCCTCAAAAAAATTATAAATTAATTTGATAAAGGTTATTTTTTTATAGTAATATTCCTTTACAGATTATTTATATGATTAAAATATAATAATGCTATAATTAATGTTAAATATTTAAATACATTACTATATAACTAACATATAATAAACTTCAGCGTATAGATTTTTCATACAACAAGTCTTTTTGGTATGCTCTGAAAATAATTTGAATAATTAACTTGATAATAATCGTAGAATTACTTTTAATAATGTTTTGAAGATATACAATATTAATAAATCAATTCTGTATATTGTCAATAATAAGAAATCTCAAAACAAATTTAATTCGAAAAGAAAACAAACATTACTTTTCAATATTTTCCTAGCTTTTTTGAGAATATTCAATGGTTGGCACCAATTATCCATCGATTTTAATAAACGAGATTTTTTATACACTCCTGAATAATTTGTGTAAATTTTATTGCAAATGATATCCTTTAACTTTGTAGGGGGTTTTGCTATTAGGCAGCTATTGAAACATTTAATGTTACATTTTAAATTCTCAAAAATGTCATAAGGAATTGAGAAAAGTTTTTCAACTAGGTAAATCATATTCAATGCCTGGAGTATCACAGTTGAGCTTTATTCCAACACAGCGAAAAATATCGGACTCGAACCAGGACTCGAACTTGGATATACTGACTTGCCGTGTCATTGCACTCAGCTACCCAAACGATATCTTGGCTGGCATAATTCCCACTTATTTGTTGGACAGGGATGCGAGGTAGCGCTAATTTCATTCATTCGAGCTATAATTATGTCATTTACATGATGAAAGTATAATATAACATTGAAACTTCTTTATACCATGTAATTAGGTCATTTCGCTATCTTGGAATAAAGCTCAACTATGATACTCCAGGCATTGAATATGATTTACCTAGTTGAAAAACTTTTCTCAATTCCTTATGACTTTTTTGAGAATTTAAAGTGTAACATTAAATGTTTCAATAGCTGCCTAATAGCAAAACCCCCTACGAAGTTAAAGGATATCATTTGCAATAAAATTTACACAAATTATTCAGGAGTGTATAAAAAATCTCGTTTATTAAAACCGATGGATCAAAGAATTATTATATTGGTATGACTAGCAGAAAATTTAGTTGTAGAAAAAATTAACATATAGATAATATAAAGTTTAATAGGAAAACTATAGCACTTGCAAGATTATAACAAGAAGAAGTCATCCAAATAAATTTCAATGAAATCAAAATAAATTTACCCTTCAATCTATACTGTTCATTCACTATAAAAGAAACCATTAATATTGTAACAATTTCAATATGTAATGATATCGCATCATTTAACTTACTGAAATTGCGAGTTTAGTTACTCCATGGTTACCAGTATGGAAATGAACATCAAATTAAAAATAAAATAAAGTGATTAATCTGAGAGAGAACGCGAAAAACCTGAATAATAGCGCTTCAAATCATTGCACAGCTATAGAAAAATACTTATTTGTCTTGAAAAAGGCTTCAAAACATGTAAACAGTTTATATAAAAATCTTTTTTTACTGTTTTTATAGTTTATATTTAACACCTTTTACCAATTAATGAAATATTTCAAATACTTATTAAACTTTTAACATAAAGGGTCAATTCTCTTAGTGACATTTCTATAAAATAACCATGATTTCTTTTGGTATACATGGAATTAGCCCTTAATTATTTTTGTAAGTAATTAATGGCAAGGTTAATATTTATATATTTAAAATAACGTAGAAATCGGAACACTTAGTTTGAAATTTTCTCCTCATCTAGTCTGTAATATGTAATTAGTATGTTGTGTTAGTGTTTTCTTGTTAAAATTATGAAGGGATTATGCTTACATTTAGGAAAATACTAACTTACATATAGCATATAATATTCAAGAGTAAATAAACCATGAGTATTCAAAAGTAATTAAATTTAAGAGTAATAAAATATGATAAGATATATAAATAGACAATTTGATTTCTGTAATTCTAGGATTAAATTGCTGCTCCAAGCATTTAACAGTAGCTTCTCTCAAATAAAGTTTTTTTTAATTAATTGGGTTTTTTTTTTCAGAGTACTTATATTATGAATTCATTATTGAGTTATAATTTTTTTTTTTAAATTGTTCAACTCTTCGCATCGGGAAACGAGAATTCTCGCTTTTAAAAAATAACAGTAGTCATCGGGAAACGAGATTTCTCGTTTTTATTCAAAAAACATCATTGACAAAAGGCGTGTCTTTATATCATGTTGCTCATATTTTTTTAGATCGCAAGACATTTGTTTTCTCCGTCTAGAACATTTTGTTAGCCAGAGGGCGCTGCTGAGTGCTCAGGACTAGAGATCCTACATAAGAGAGAGATTGGACATTGACGAAATGTCCGCCATGTTCGTTCCAAAATTGATTGATCGCCATAGAACGTATTTTATTTTCTTCAGCATTTAACACTTTTAATTTTGTTAACATCATCTAAAATTTGTTTTATATGCCTTCAGAGAGCCAAGCAAAATATAAATATAAGTGTATTTTCACTGAAATGAATAACACATGTCCGCCATTTTTGTTCAATGTCCAATATCTCTTATGTGACTAGAGAATGCGAAAGTGGATTCCCGCCAGATGAGATGTGTTCTTAGACGTAAGCGCAGTGTATCAACCATTGCCAGTCCCTTTTGTCTCCTTGTAAATAAATATAAATTGTTTAGCTTAATTTACTCAATTCTCTATTGAGTAAGAAGTAATCATTTTAGTTTTTTACCTAATTATACAGTCCAAATTTAGAGAGTACCCGAGCTATCGAGGACAACATTTTATAATAAATCCGTATGTTGAATGATATTTACTGCTGCATAAATTTGAGAAAACTATCTAGGAAACAATTTATGAAAGTCTTTCAGAAGAAGGAGGACTTACCATTGTTTTAATGTCATTAAAATACCCCGCTTTATAGGAAATTTTAAGGAAAAAATGCCTGTTGCAAATGTGTTAATATAACATGACCAATGTCTTAATAATATTTTTAGAAAAATGCTACTTTTCCTATTAGAATACACAAAAATAGCCGATAAATGCAGTGCCATTAATTTCCCTTTCTGTAGGTAATAGTACAAAGAGTATTTTTAAGTCTATAGAAGTACTCAGGTACGTAGAAACTCGGAATATTTACTTAGAAATTTATCTCTTATTTAGACTGTAATGAGCAGTTAGTTTGTTGTGCTAATGTATTCTTGCTGGAATAATGAAGGAAATACTCAAGATCACATGAAATTAGTAAGGTAAAAATTATATAATATCCGAAAGAATTTGAATAGAAAAATAAAATAATATGCCGTAATAAGTTAAATAAAGACACAATATAATATTTGCACTAGATTGCTGTTTAAGTGCGAGTGTTAAAATGTTATTTCACCCCAAAAAATTTAACAAGAAAGTAAACTCATTTTTCACTCGTAGTTTATGAAACACTTCCGAACACTTCCTGAAAAATGTAACGAAACTTCACCATACTTAATAAGGTAAAAGAATTTGCCCAAATAAAGAATTTTGAAGACGCGAACTCTTTAACATATAATTGCAGCAATTAGCACCCATACTCGGTTGCAGTAGTCAGTTTTTAAATGTGCAAACGTGACTTTTACCGTTTATTTCTGTTGTTTCAAGAACATATTTAGGCAAAATGATTTTTTAAATATTTATTCCGATAAAAATAAAAGGCGCTATCTTAAACAAAATTTATGATAAAATACATCATACGTTATTACCAAACATAATATTTTCATGAACCATAAGTTTGTAATTTGAATGACAGAATGAAATATGTAAAACTCATGAACTTTTGGCACCCTCCCACTGCTGGGAATTATCGGCATTAGTTTGAAGTCCGGACGCTGCGATAGATGCTCCCTCTCATGAGAACTCAAGGGGCCGGATCAGGTCCGGATTCCGGGGGGCGGGGCAATCGTGACATCATCGCCCCAAGCATTTCTGAAAGCCCATAGGAGCAAACAGAGACGTAGAAACTAAGCAAGTGCTCCCTCCCGAGATTTGCTTTACACCCGGTCGAAATCGAGGAGCATCTATAAAGGTTACTTCTGAACTTCCTTCCAAGGGACGGAAACATACAACAAATTTTAATGTTAATAACACTTAACTAGGATAGACAAAAAACTAGAAAAGTTTGTCCCTCACCACCGCCACTTCCCAAGGTGACTAGGCTTGGGGCACCGTATGGCAGATTAGGAATTAAAGAAAAAAGAGATCTGGCCAGGCCTTGTTACTGTTTTATCCCGTTTGCTTATCCTAGCCAGGATACGGCCACCTGCTTTCCATGCCCTTAATCGGAAGCCACCCCACAACTCTCCCCAACCTGAAACGGACTACCTCCGACGCCACCGCCAGGGCCCTGAGACTGGCCGAGAGTAGCACGCATCTCGGATAACCTCTGGAGTGTCTGGAGTAAGAAGAGTGAGGCATAGGCCGCACAATGCCACACCTGGGTCAGACTACCCCGAGAGGTCCTTAGATCCGCTAGACATGGTCAACGAAAGTCGAGCATGCCCATGGACCCGGAAGTGGTGCTATGTTGGTTCCGGCCCCCATCAGAGACCCCGATTTAGCCTAGTCTCAAAAGTGAAACGACCGCCAGGGCGTCCAAGGCCAGTATCCCGGTCATCCTTTCGCGTATAAGTCGGGTTGATTCGGGACCACTTGCAGAGGCATATGTAAAACAAATTACAGGTAAAAAGAGAAGCTTTGTTCTAAAAAGTATTTTGAGGTACTTGTTAATTAAAAAATTAAAAAAGTTATCACCGTAATTGTTGCAGTTCTGTTTGTCGTGAACGGAAAATTTTTATACCAATATTATCTTATTCTTAAATAAAAAGTAATAGGTTTCAATCGACTTTAGAAATTTCGTGCTTTTAAAAGAAATATTATTAAGATATCCATCTGCTTTCTTATTAATGATATAGTATAAAAATATTTATACCGTCGGTTTCAATATTTTCATTAAAGCTGTAATACTAATAGTTTTTTTTTTTATACATAAGCCTTAAGTTTTTATATTAAGAATTATATTACTTTTATAATACTAAATATTATAAGCATTCACATTACACAAAAATAGTAATATGTTGGAGTTATACAAGGCGACACTGTATAAGACCTGTAATGACATAAGCATTGAATAATAAGTTAAACTTTAGTAGAGCTGGAAACGCATAATATCATTCAACACGCACATTTACAAATAACTACGATTAATCATTAGAAGATTTCAATAAGTTACTGTACATGAATTTCACATGCTATTTGAATATAAATCTTGTTTCAAGCAAAATGGCACAGGCAGATGCATCTTTACTTATTTATTTATTTTTTATTTTTTTTCATGCTTTCCTCGAAAGCATTAACTCCGTTATTCATTATTTTATTTTGAAAAGTACAGTACATATAGAGAGATGCTATTTATATGTAAAAGTCGATTGGATAAAATTGTCCCATCATTAAATTCTATTTTAAATAAAGTTCTAGCATAGGTCGTCGTATATCAATAGAGAAATGTATTTGTGTCCGCCTATAAAATATCGATAAACGTTAAACGAACTGTTTTCCACGTCCTGTAGGAATAAAAATTACTTATACCAGTTTCATTCTTTTGAAAATTGTATGATATTATCAAAAAGTACTTTATACTTTAATACAACGTACTGTAGTCGAATTCTTTTGAAGGTCCCCAAAATTGCTATACATACCAATTTCTACAATAAACATCCTGTAGTAAATCTCCTGATAATGTTTCGATTTCGCACAATTTGAAATTATTTAACTGCATTAAAACGCACTTTACATAATTTCCCTTAATATTCCGCAATAATTTCTACTTCTGTTGTGCGCACATAAAAATATTATAAGTTTTAGGCTTACCATTTTCAAAATACACACCCTGCTGTGATCCTTAATATTATAGATAAACAGTAACATAGTGAAAGTGATAAACATTTTTTACTTATATTGAAATGTAATGCAAATAATTATATTAAAATCTAGTATAATACTTCTTATTCTCTTTATAAAAATGTATCCTTATTGATATATAAACTTTTCGCTAAGAAAACACTTTTTTTCATTCATAAGTATGAAGTGTGTTTAAAAAATAACAAGGATACTATTAACATTATTTTACACAATATACATATACACAATATATGTATATAGAAATATAGATATCAATTGAATTATAATTAAATGACCAGTGGCGTTTGTCTGTAATCGTGTTGCCATTCAGTTCCCTTTTTTGAGGGGGGAGGTAAAGCCGAATTGACTGCTGTCACTACAGCTAACGGCCGTTTTCCGTGATGGATTTAATAAGAACAATTAAACATTTGAAAATAAGCTTGTATAAAAAAGGTAAGTAATCACTCTCGCTGTATAACGATGGTATAAGAAAAATTGTTTTAAATAAGACGTTTTAAATGTATCGTTTTCAGTATGACGTAATGTTCACCGAAGTTTTCTTCCTCTTTTTAATATTAACGTAAAAATACTGTTTTTAATTGAAAGAAAATATTATTATTTGCGTTTTTTTTTATTTGCAACAATAGGCAAAAATAAATTTTTCGAAAGAAATAAATCTTTTGAGTAAATATATTTATTATCTCGTGTATATATATCTCGTAAGAAGATAGAAACACAATAGTCTAACATTTATAAAAATGTTCGAAATTTTCCATAAAACTTTTTGTACTACGTGTATATCTAAACTCATCTAACATCTCAACGAAGCTGAAAGAAACTATTTTATCTCCCGTTCATAAGTAGCAAGGAACAGAGATCCATCTAATCAAAATAACTTACTTGTTTCAGACAAACAACACTCTAAACAATAATAGAGTTTGTGTTGTAGATTCTCTTATTGATCTTTTTTGTTTAGTCGTTTTAAGATGCTGATAAGATTTCTTCTTACTTATTAAAATGTTTTTGTTTTTAAACTAGTGAAGCATTTTATATTATAGTTAGACATATGGGAAATGATATACTCAGGTATATGTCTATATATATAATATTTTGGTTTGCAATTCTTATAATTATTAACAGTATCGATGCAGCAACGTATAATTTATAATTTCAAAATGTATCTTATAACATCTACTGTCAAGTTCATTTAATAGCTTATCAATTGAATTCTGTACCAATATTACATGCCATCTTTAAATACAAGATTTTGTGATTTTTGGTATAAGAAGTTGCAAATTATTTTTTTAATTCAAAGCTATATAATATGTAATATATCCTCTGTGAAATCCGCCATTAATATGGTTTGATGGTTCTCTAGTTGTTAAGGAAACATTTCACACTTGTTATCGATAATGAAGTCTCTATTGAAGCCCAATTCATTATTCGATGTTAATAAGCATTAGCAGTATAACTTCCATACTCCGATCCTCAAGCCGGTAGATGTTTCATAAAAATAAAAGGCTTCGCTAGTGAAATTCTTTACTAGCATGATATACAGTAATTTGCAGTCACCCATGTTCAAAATAGCAAAGCAGCGAGGAATCTATAGTGTTTTTCTAATAAAATAATCCATAATAGAAAAATGTTTATTACTCCAACCGACAGTTCACAGAATCAGAACATTCTCAAAAGCTAAGAATCTATCATATTGTAATAATATTAGCTGCGGCATTTCAAATTATTAATCGAGAAGTTTCTTCGGGGACTTGCGTAGATGTTAGCAACTCAAAACAACACAGAATCCGGTCTCTGACACTTGTGCGATCCGTTCAATACATTGCGTGCATGTCTAGAATACCTGCAATGCAGAAGACGCACTCAGTGAGTGAGAAATCTAAAAGGGGGGCCTACAGGTGAAAAAAACAGGCGTTCTGCGGTCTCTCCGAAAAGGCGGGAAGTAACTTTTAGAATAATAAAAATTAAGAAATGGCAAAATAAAATAATATTTCTAGAACAGTTAATTTAGTAGGGAAAAATCATATTGGCATTTAAGATTGAAATAAAATGAAATGACCTTGAAAACTGGACAGATTGACTGCGAAAAATAAAAATAAAATAAAAGAATACAAGCATTAAAAGGGATTTTGAAAAATTATATATTTGATATCGTGCGCATTTAGATGATTGGAAAGCAGGGTAAAATGAAAGTATTATTGGAATGTTTTAAAGACAGGTGAAAATAAATGTTATCGTACGAGAATTAAATAAACTAGGGTGAGAAAAATTTATATTAGATGGGAAAATATTATACAATACTTTTAAGATAGGGAAGAATTTTAAATTTTGTTATATGTATATTATATATACACCTATTCCGTTTGTACATTACCAATACTTAACTTTAAAATATTCTTATTATTTCATTTAGCCAACAATTACTTTTGTTAATTTACCAGGACACAAATTAATCTAGTGTTCGCCCACATATTTTGGAATAAACTAGATCAAAAGAAAATATAAGTTTTTTACTTTTGAATGTAATCTTATCGATAATATACGAAGACTTATAATAAAAAAAAGCTAAAAAATACAGCCTTGGTGGTGTTTCTGCTGGTACAGAGGGGGAATGATACTTTGGAAATTGCTCAAACATATGCGGCTGGTGTAGAAATAATTACCTGGAATGAACCTAAAACATAGATGAAATATAGAATGAAGCATTTGTGTTTGTTTTCAGAACTCTACAACAGGAGTATATGAAAAGGTGCATCAAGCACATTGCAAAGATTGTTTACTTCAATCAATATTTCTGTGGTTTAAGTAACTAAAAAATGATATGCTTCGTCTTTAGAGCGAGGTCGTTTGAGTGCTTTATAATCTTATTTACTCTGTAGTGTACAAATAATTAAAAGTAACATCGCATTTACAAAATGGAACTTAAAGTTCTTTAAGATTTTTTATTAGTAAATTTAATATTAGTAAATATACAGAAGATTTAATTGCACATAGTACGGTATAAATTGCACCTACATATTCAAACCGATGTAGTACTCTTTGTATTTTCAATTCTAATATTGACCAGTCAAAAATATTCCATACATTTAAAACGCAAAGGTGAATTTTTAAGACTGATTTCGACTTTTCGGAGCACGCGCAATGAGCATTTCTAGATTCTTTTCTGTCTGTAAAGACAGCGGAAAATCTTTTTTGAAGTTCTTTCTTCTCAGAGGAAAGTTAATCGAAGTCGAGATGGCCATGTGGTCTAGCACCAATAACAGAAATTCTGGTTCTCCGAAGGGAAAGTTTGTTCGAACCCCGCTCATAGAATAAGATGTTTCTCTGATATTTTTAGTCTTCTGATACTCAGTTCAATAATGTTAATTTTTATATATTTATGGAGGAAAAGTTATAGAATTGTATTTTCTTCATTATTCTTAAGTAAAATTTACCATGCCCAATATCCTTTTAAATTAACGATTTTGTATTTAAAATTATAGCTTAAAACATTTGATATATAATTACCAATAAAATAAATTAAAAAATCGTGGTCCCATCTGTTTGTATTGTAATACAGTTAAAGCTTTATATTTGAAAAAATTGATTTAATTTTAACTGCAAAAATTTCTTTATTTACAAACTTTTTAAGAAAAAAAATCTTAGAGTTTCTCGTTTTTATGTGAAAACTGAATTCTCTGGAAAATGTTCTGTTGACTGTATTTCTGTAAAGAGTGTTAATATGCAACCGGTCGCCAGACAAGTTATTAAAAGAGAGGATTTTATGTATTTTAACTATTGCTAACAAATATTCCATAAAAAGTTCTCACATTTTAATGATATTAAGAACCTTTTTTTCTGAGGAACCTTTCTGTTCTTTAGCATCAAGTTTTGACTTATATCATCTAGTTACTATGAGAGTATAAAAAGACTTTTCCTCTGCGGTGTTCGATATAAATAATACTGATAAAGTTCCTATAACTTTTTATGTTTCTTTTTGTATTTTCTATTTGAAATATAGGAGGCCTGACCCCACCTGTCTACCACAGTCAAACGTTCACGACTCATTGACACAGGAAAAAGTCTATTTGTGCTTTGTTATATTCCAATCGAACAAAACCTTTTACCTTTACAAGCTGTGTCTAGGGAATTCTTGGGGCATTATTTTGAATTGTTTTTTTCCGTACCCAGCGAAATCTTGAAGTTCCTGTTGTCTAGAAAGGAAATCAAAATGAAACTTAGTTTAGGTATGTTTTTCTTTCACATGAAAAGTCAAATAAATTTTGTTACTTCTGCACTTCATAAGATGGATAACAAAAATTTCTCAAATGTATTATTACAAACTTTAGTCATGCTAGTACACTTCAAAACAAACAATTGTCATAAAGGAAACCATATAATAAGACGAAACTACAGAGTGTTTCATTCCCATTAGAACCCGGATTTTCGTACATAACTTTAACAAATGCGAAAAAACTTTTAACAGTAGTTTCAAAATATTTTGTTTGTTTTGCGTGAAGTAGGATGATGTCACGAGACGTAGTCCAAGTACACTGTAAATTGATGAGTGCCACCATATGTACTGTCAGCTACATTCGGAATTATGGAGTGTATAAATCAGTGTTGTTTGAACATCCATTTCCAACATTTTTCGTTACATCATCACACATCACAGAAAGTAAGTGCATGTGTTGAAAATATCGTTAGAATATCTTAATTCCTGTCAATGTTAAAAATGAGCATCTGGGTTCGATTTGGATTAAGAGACTCTATATGTTTACTGGGTATGTCGGTTGTGATCCTAGTTTTCTATACATAAAAGTGTTGGCCTAGACGTGTATTGTGAAATCTATTAAGCATTTCTACTAATAATTTTGTAAGCCATTCGATCAAATTTCATCAGTGATTTTTTGTTCCATTTCTTTTCATTTATAAGATTTCTTGTAGTTATATTTTGAGATCCAGAAAACAATGGTTCTAAAAATTAATAATTTTCCAATATTCTTTACCTGTAATTATAAATAGCACACTTTAGCTGATATAATGATGTTCTGAGGAAATGCATGGAATTTACCCGTATTGATGAGATTTATCTTTGGTTGGTCTATCTGTCTGTCCGCACTGTAACTCTCGTAAATTTTATTTCGATCTCTATGTAATTTACATATGTTATTGAGTTTACAATAGAGTGTTTCCCATTGAAAACTAAGTGTGTAGCATTTATATTTCGTTTACAAGGACAAACTGCGTTACATTAATATGTACGGGGGAAAATATTGTAGTGCATTTTAATGATGTTATACTATTTACAAATAGTGAAATGGACGATTATGAGAGGATCTATAAAACATTCTTTTTGTAGAATATTGAGTGCAAAGACATTCTCATTCATTTAGAAACACAGAAAAAAAATTCAATTACATAATGGTGTACAAGAATAAACAGTCTGCAGCGTATTGTAATGAGGTTCACACATAATATAATTTATGCATACTGGAGTGCATTCCAGTATGCTTACTATAGAATATAGCGAACGTAGCATTCATTGTTCATGTCAGGGACGCACAAATTGCTGGAGTTACTTTTTTTAGGTGTGTTATGCGTACCTGGATTAAACATTAGCTTAAACTGTCGTGTGTATAAAAATATGTATATAACAAGCCGTTTTGTACGAAAAAATCGAGTACACTTCCATCAAACAGTGGAAGTTGTTGAAAGGGTGTATTTTAACTAAATCGGACTCTACTATGCCAGAAGCTTTCTAAAACCTTTTGAATGATGCCTCATTCATCTTTCTGTATTTTATATGTGCATAGAAAAAGTGATGTGGACATCGTAAAGAATGCAGAGTCAAACTCGGTTAATATACGAGAAGCAAGGGAATTATAAAAATCCTCGAAATAACCGTTACTTGTACTACCCGTGAAGATAATAAAACTCTTAATTGACAGACACATAATTAAACTAATTACTAGTGCATTCTATATTCTATAGCAGTGGTTCCCAAACTTTTGGGCTCGCGGAGCCCTTTTTGGGAAGAATTTCTAAGGCGGAGCCCTTTAACAACACGGTACTATATGGTTTACAAATTAATGTTTTTTATACCTATGGAGCAGAGAAAGATCTGCTGGATAAGACTCCGAACCAGTAGTTTCCAACATGGGGACAAGGTTCTCAGTTTGGCCCTTTTCTTGATACAGAAATTCTGAATTCATACTGGAAATTTTGAAAATCAAATTTTCTCTTATTTAACCCCTTAACAGTTTTATTTAATATTACTATTATTGAACACAATAAATTAAATATAAGGACTAAAAACCACTTTTTTGTATTAAAATATCTGCCTTGTATAATCGAGATATGTCCGCCAAATACAGCAAAAATTACAGTTAAAAATTTGGGGTTTCTGAATAAACTTTTCTTATCCGAGCGACGTTCTAGCAATACTGTTAATCGATTCGCTGCCAACCACGAGTATACTCGTGGCTTTTCAATCTAAAATTTCGAATTTTAGAGTTTTTATTTTATATAATCACGAAATGTCTGTAATTAAATAATGTAAATATTGCTACTAGTATTTTCAGGTATGAAGTCGAACTTTCTAAAAGAAAAATCGGTAATTTTAACCCGGCAGTGAACGTGTTAAGTGGTTAATGACATCCATTTTTAAAATAAAACATATTCTTTCGAGATTTCCAGAATGAGCTCGTAATTAAGGATAAAACTGCATTGCATTGGGACTTACGTGAAACTATTATTATTTGTGGCGAAAACCACACACACACAGAAAAAAAGGTAAGTTGTACAGTTTTGGTTTACAAAGAGAGACTTCTGTATAGTCCCAATAGGCTACTCGCGAAAAGAAAGAAAATGCATAGGTCCAGTCGCTCATGTGGTTACGGATTCTTTTTTCGTTCTTCTTTACGTTTCTAGTACTTCTGAATATACAACGAAAACGAATCGCGTCTGAACTTCTTTTGAACCATTTTTTAAAAATACATTTAGAAGCATATCAACGTTTTAGTGTTTAAAAGGGCGGGGAAAAATCTATAACCTGTATTGTTAGGTTACAGCGCCTAGAATACATAGTGTGGAAAACGGTTTTACCGTTTTTTAGTTAAAAATTTTCGAATTCAAACCGGAAATTCTGAAACAAGAATTTTTACTTTAAGAAGTCACGAATTATATGCCATTAAGAAAGGAAAAGAACATTATAGGGAATTTCTGGTATGAATGTGAAATTTCGGAATTTAAAAAAAGCCACACTGGTAATGATTTAAAAAGTGCTTAAAATTGTAGCCGATAAACGTGCAACGATGCAGTACAATAATAAGACAATCGCAGCGACATCTGCATTAAAAATAGATTTACCTCTAGCAAAAGTAACAGTTTACTATTGACAACATTTCCGTTAATAAAATCTTCTTATAAGTGTATATTTCAGATGTAACTGATTTTGAAGTTAGTTTTTTATCATATCAGGGAGTTAATCTTTTCCACTCTTCTAGCAGAGATTCATTCTTTGGAATGGTAAATAGTTTCTAGTTTGCTGTCTTGTATCGAGTACTGCAACCAGACGCAGAAGAATGCGTATCACGTTTTTTGGCCATGATCAATATCATATTTTCAAAGCTTATGAAAATCACTATCCAAGTCAAAGGAAATTTGGTGTAATTTAATTATTTTAAATATTTACCACCAGCTGAAAAGTTTTCTCAGTTCGATTCTTATACAATGTTTGCGTTGAAAAGAGCAAGCAGACAGTGGCGTAGCGAGAGATGGGGCTCCAAATGCTCTGAAAACAGGTAATATTATAAAGTTTTCTTCGCCTTCAATATCGCAGAAAATTCTCCGATTAGATAAGGCAAAAATATTTTTATAAAACTAGTGGTGTCCACGCCATTTGGACCTCCACCCTGTCTACGCCACTGCTATAAGATGTCGCTGCGATCGACCCGTTTACTTTTCAGCATCGTTCTACATTTATCGGATTCAATTTTTTAGTACTATTTTGTAGCCGTTTTCCACACTATGTATTCTAGGCGCTGTAGTTAGGTGCAGCATCGTTCACTTTTTTTGGATGTTTTATATGAAGTATTTAGCTATTAATTATAGTTTTGAAAGGAACTTTCCTTCACCATTGTTTTTGCCTCAAAATAGACATACGATTAAAAATTACACATGTTAGAAGAACTGCAACTGGTAGAAGAACTTCTAACAAACTTCTAACAAACAGGTAGAAGAACTTCTAACTCTACTAACAAAACGGGATATATGGGTAGGGTTAAATTTATATCAGGGCGGGTACTCGTCGACAAAAAGTCTAAGAAAGGGGTGGAGCTGAGCAAAAGTTTAGATTGTTAGTGTGATGACAAGTGTAAATAACCAATATATGTTTTTTAACTGCTACAGCCTTATTTCTGATAGGAAAATGTGGCATCATAACATAAGAATCTTAGCCAATGCTGAGACCAATTAAAACAAAATTTTAAAGAGGGGTTGTTTAGAGATAGAAGATGTTAAAAAAATGCGTTTTCAGCAACATACTTTGATTTAAATATTAAGAACAATTATGTAAACGAGACTAGAAAATTTAAATAGATAAGAATTAAACATATGAATAGGCGGAGCTCCAAAGAACAAAACTGTTCTCACTTTTGTTCGGCAAGCAGAGATAACAGCACTGGCGCGCCTTTGCTCTTTCGATTCACCTTGTGCATTAGATTCGGAATACTATTTCTTGTAGCTTATTTTGAATCGAATTTTTAAAACACATTAAATGCAAAACATAAAATGAAATAGTTCAAACCAAAAATATTATATAGAAAATAAATACATGTATAATGCAAATTTTTATATGATTTCAAAAATTATATTATAGTAGAATTTTTAGACCCAGTGTTAGATGTATTTATTTTTGACAAACACACACACAAAAATTCCTACATACTTTCGAAAAAATTTCCTTTGCAATATGCTAATTTCTTTCATGTTTTGTTTATTTTCCTGGAACGCCGCGGAGCCCCTGAAAACTACAGGTGGAGCCCCAAGGGCTCCGCGGAGCACACTTTGGGAACCTCTGTTCTATAGTATAATTTAGTTTCTATAGTAAGCACTCCAGTATGCTTACGATAGAATATAGCGAGTGTAGCATTTATTGTTCATGTCAGGGACGCACAAATTGCTGGAGTTACTTTTTTAGGTGTGTTATGCGTACCTGGATTAAACTTTAGCTTAATCTGTCGTGTGTATAAAAATCTGTAGATAACAAGCCGATTTTTACGAAAAAATCAAGTACACTTCCATCAATCGGTGGAACTTGTTGAAAGGGTGTTTTCGACAATTTTATGTGTTTTCTAACTGAACTAAACATTAACACACGTATACATGCAAATTTATAGATCACATACAGGGATCCATAAAAGATTTCGAGTACCGTTATGACTAAGGACAATAATCGATGAGATAGGTTTTCAAATATGTTATGTGTTTTTTAAATTGTTTATTTAAAATATCATCTGTTACCTTATTAACCCCTTGGAGGGCACCGGTATATTATATATACCACTTAATTTTAATCCCAAAATGCCACAATGACACCAGATATTTATAATAAAATTTTGAATTTATAAGGTACATGAGGAAAATCCTTTACTTATTTTAAAATAAATTCTTTCGTGAATCCTGGTATCAATCAGTCATTTCAATATTTTAGCTACAAGAGTACTTTGCCCCTGAAGGGGTTAAACGATGAAGTTTATTTACATTACTCTGGAAATGTCAGAAAGTGTTTCATTTTCTCGACGCATGATTATTCTCTCATGTTTATTTTTAGGTAGCATTCAATACAAAAAGCTACTTACTGCAGCCGTTCGGAGGAAAGCAATTCCAAAAAATGTTGGTATATTTTAACCGATCATGACCCACAGACCCCCAAACCACCCTCCGTTCAAATATTGATTTATATATATATATATATATATATATATCCATAACCGATTTGGATGCCACTGAGTTTGTTTATAGGACATACCAAGGACGCGACCGAGTTCGTTGGCCAGTTTCATCCGCCATCTTGTTTCAAAATGGCGGCCAGTTACATATTTTTAATTCTTTTTAAAAATCAAAAAGAAGAACAAAAAATTATACAATGAAAAAATTGTTTCCTTTAAGTGTTAGAACGTGATTCAAGGATTAAGGAACATTTTTGTTTTAGCTATATCTTAAAAAATGGCAGTTTGAAATTCTAGGGTGGCTGAGATTTCGAAACCATCTGATATTTGTTATGCTGTAGCTCTCGTATTTATGAACCAATTTGGATGTTACTGAGTATTTGTACAGACCAAGGTCTCGACCGAGTTCGTTGGCTAGCTTCATGCGCCATCTTGTTTCAAAATGGCGGCAAGCTAAAGTTTCTTAATTTAATGAAAAATTCAACGAAATGTATAAAAAATTATAAATTGAAAAAATTTGTTTCCGTTAAGTATTAGATCATGATACAAGGATTCCGGAACATTTTTTGTTTTGGCTTTATCTTAAAAAATGGCAGAGATATGGCAGTTTTAAATTCTAGGTTGGCTGACATTTTGAAACAATCTGATTTTTGTTATGCTGGAACTCTCATACCGAAATGCGCATTCAAATTCAGTATTAACGAAAATCGGGATTGAATCTTCTTTTATCGTGTTCCTAGCAATTAAGCTTCGGGTGTTTGAGTAAAATGAATTGAATTTTTAAAAACATGGACTATGAAAGCTACCTTTTCCTCCCTGTACAGGCCGGAAGGACTTTTTTAATGACCTCTCTGACATATAAACTCGGTTTATTTATAGAAAAGAGGAAAATTCGAATTGTCCTTATCATTTAGTTATCATTATTTTATGTGTAAAATACGGTTTTTGGAATACTTTTAAAATGCAATATTGCACATATCCACCACATGCAAAATTAATTTTAAATCTTACTATCTACTCTTATGCATAAAATATTTTGTGCAAATAAAATGTAATTTTTCATTACAATGGCTGAAGTGCACTAAATTAAATACATGTCAAGTATTATATATTATTCACTGCATCATTTGTAAAAGTTTCTTTTTTTAGGTGCGTTCGTAATTATATAAATACGTAGCACCTATAGTCGTCGCTTGGTCCGTCCGTCTGTCCGTCCGTCTGTCTGTCCGTCTGTCTGTCCGTCCGTCTGTCTGTCTGTCCGCATATAACAACGCAAAAACTACCCAACCAAATGGTTTGCAATTTAAAATATATTATCTTTGCAGAATTTTGTCGAGACATTTCAAATTTTATTAAAATCGAATCAAAACTTTAGGAGATATTAATAGAAATATTTATTAAGAAATTTGATTTTTTTTTTAAATCGGTGCTTTTTTGTTATAGGAGCTTCCGATGGATGTTAAATCGTCAAGCGACCGAGATGCTTATTTTATTACAGAAATTAATCTGCAGACGATATAATTCATTTCACAGAATTAAAAATCATCAAGATCTGAATATTTATATAACTAGCTGATACATATATATCTGAATATTTATATAACTAGTTAAGATATTTGTATGAACAGTGTCATAAAATATATACTTAACTAGCTGTTTAACCCGTTCTATGCACGGGATATCATGAATTTAATTCTAAAACGTGCGTACGAACGCACCTCGTTTGTAACGTTTGACGTACAATTTCCAACTTGTTTAAATTTAGATGAAGAAAAACTTTACGAAATGCAAAATAAGCGGTTATAAATATCACAATTAATTGAATGTAATATTATCATAATTCACTGAATGAAACTGATATAAATTCATTTTAATGGGATATGTAATCATTCAATAGTGAATAAAAGAATATAATTTATAATAAAATAAATAAAAAAATATTTGCAAGTGAACTTACGAATAAAAATAAATTTAATTTATAATAAATTAAGTTATAGTTATTTAAAAAATAATAAACAAAAAATAAATAAAATAGCAAAGTAATATAAATTAAAGTGAAAATTAATAAATTAAAGTTAAATAAAACAGCAAATTAATATAAAGTAAAATAAAATAAATCTAGTAGACCCGTTCGAGGCTTTTTCACTATATATGAGATTCTTTGCTGATACATTTTTTCATTATTTTTAATTAATTGCAATTTACCAAAGAACGTATTTTAACTAAATCGGACTGTACTATGTCAGAAGCTTTTTAAAACCTTTCGAATAATAATGCTTCATTCATCTTTCTGTATTTTATATGTGCATAGAGATCTGAACATCGTAAACAGTGCAGAGTCAAACTAGGTTAATATACGAGAAGCAAAGGAATTATAAAAATCCTCGAATTAACCGTTACTTGTAATACCCGTGAAGATAATAAAACTCTTAAACGACACACACATAATTAAACTAATTACTACTGTTGCTCTAATTATCTCGATGCTGAAATTAGCTTAATATCATGAAGTTAACATAAATTATTCATTCTTACCTTTGCGAGTCTGATTTTTTTAGACGAATCTTTTTTTCCAGACAAACTCATATAAACTGAAGTCAAACCGTCTAATGAACTAGTAATTCCAAAAAAATGAACGATGTACAGTAATTAAATTGATTACATCACTTTTTTTTCTGAAAAACATAGGCTAACATTGCAATAGTTACTCAAAGTTTCCAGCAATTGATTTCACAGATCCTTTTCATTTTAACAGTGCGTTAAGAGTCAGGAAAATGCTAGCTATTATAGCCCAGTGGCCGGATTTACAGAAATAAGCAAAACAGTTTTATTCTATGAACCTTCGTTTCCATGGCTCATTTGTAATCCATAGAAAATGGCAGTATTTAAAAAGTCCTTATCTATCTTTTCTTTCTTGAATTATTTCAAGATTTTTGTCTGGTAAAGCTACTATATTTTGACAGATAGCTGCAGTGTAGAAATATTATCGCTGAGAGAAAACTGTATTCTATAAGAAATGGATTTCTTCCCTAATTCTAATTTTTCTTTTCGCCGAAAATCACACTAAAAGGAACACCAGCCTTGATGCTGTTATTGTTGCTCGTAAAAAGCATGAAAATCTTAATAAGGTTTAAATGATGAGCCATTCATACCGCGCAAATTGCTCGTTTTAACTGCGTCCTCGTTTTATTCATTCTCGTATTAAACGAGTTCAACTATATATGATAATTCCATTAAATGGATTCGTATCTCTCCAGCTTCCATTTTGTATGTTCTAAGACTAAATTTCCTGCTATTTTATTTTAATAAAGATTGTAATAATAAAATAATGTAATGTAATTTCAGACGACTACTATGTAGTACAATAATTTACGGCTTGTAAAAATGGAAAATGACTGGAAATTACTCAATTTAACGCTTTCAAACTTTATAACAAAATCAAAAATGACCCGAAAATTTGCTCGTTACAAGGTTCTTTTGTTAAAAAGTTATAGCGATTATTTTAGTAAAGACTTCAATTATTACGACTAATGTATTATGAGCGTAATCTCGTAATGAAGAAATTCGGATAATAAGGACAATTTTATAAGAAAAGCCATTTTCTGAAATTAAAGTTTTTCTTAAAATCGTCCTTTGTTTTGCTCCTTAACAGTGTCGCAATATTCTCCTGTTTCTAAGGATAGTAAAAATAACATACAAATAGTCAATTATATATTTAAATGTCTAATCGAAAGGAAAGCCAACTGGATTCGTCTTTTACGCAAAAGAAATAAAATAATGCATAAATGAAATTGTATTTGGATAATATCAAATATTACTTGTTTCAGAAACATACCTTTTCCCGAACTAAATTCGAACTACACTGGTAAGGGGTTAATGGGAAAATCGATTTTGTGTATTACAATAAACTTTAAAAAGATCATTTTTACTACAAAAATGTTTAAAAAAAACAGAAAAAGAAAGAAAACCATTGATTTAAAAAGGAATTTCAAGAAAATTAAATTTTGACAGAAAAAAATAATGCAATTATTAATTATTAATACTCAATGAACAAGTAATAATCAATACAATTATTATCACCAAGTGTTTTGCTTAAATGAAAATTTTTATTTTGCGTTACATATCTGGATGATTGGAGTTCAGTTAATGATAATTTCATTGTATTATTTTAGCGATACATAAAATAGATATGACTATGCAAAAATAAAAAAACGGGAAAATTTAATATTAAAAAAATAATGAACTTAATTCTATGAAATGATAGTTTACATACCTATATTCTGTAAAATTTTCCGTATATATACGGTATGTGATATTTTTGTCTTTTAACAAAAAATTTCTATTTTGAGTGGAAATGGTAAATTTTCTCGGAACATACGAAAATTTTCCTTTTTATCCTTACTTATTTCATGTTAAAAATCATTCCTTTAAATGTTTCTTTTCAGTTGCGAAAAAATATAAAAATTCCAATGACATTTTCGTAACTGATGTTTTATCCTATAACCAAGTCGTTGGGTACGGCCAGGTAGTGTAAGGGCAGAGATACATCTTTTAACCCTTTCAAGGACAAAGTACTTCCATTCGTAACATGCTCAAATGAATGAGTGTCACCAGAATCTATGAACAAATTTATTTGCAAATATGTAAAATATTTTTCTTCATGTACTTAATAAAAGGAAAATTTTCATTCGAAATTT
Source organism: Maratus michaelseni (assembly GCA_963931845.1). Classification (NCBI taxonomy): domain Eukaryota; kingdom Metazoa; phylum Arthropoda; class Arachnida; order Araneae; family Salticidae; genus Maratus; species Maratus michaelseni. Next base: position 293,978,879 of record OZ007589.1, on the reverse strand, counting down.
TCTGGTGCCAATGTGGCATTGAAGGATTAAATTTAAGTGGTCCAAAAATGAACCACCGCCCTTCAAAAGATTAGTGGCAAGCACCGAGGTTCGAGTCCAGAGAATGATAATACAGTAATAAACAAGTGTAGTAATATACAATACAAATACCTGTTCCGTGTAAATATGCATTAGTATACACAATTATTATTTAGATTTTTTTTAAACTATTGTGCTATTTTATATTAACTACTGAGCTATTTTATTTAATTATTGCTCATATTTATTTCTAAAATCAGACATTTGACGTTATAATTATGTGACAACACATAATTATTTCTAAAAACAGACATTTGCCGTTTTGAGTAGCGGAAAATTATGCAGATTAACGGAATTTACGGAATTTAATAAAACTTGAGTTTCAGTTAGACTTTGATATAAATTGGTGCTGATTCTGTTTAGTGTACGCGAAACCTGTGTGAGATAGAAGAAAGTTTAGACTAGTTTATTTTGGAATTGTGATGTTAATTTCACCTTGTACAGTTTGTAAAAAAGGGGTAAAAGATCTCAATTCCACTTCAAAATTTTTCTATTTTGTTCCTCTGCTAATTTTTAATTTCATATCGTGAGTTGCGTCGAACGAAAAATCTTAATTTTCCAAGGGTTGGCAGCCACGAATCTGTTTATGAAAATTAATGTGCTTCTGTGCTTGAATAATTATAATTATTCGAGAACTGATCCGGGGAAAAAAACGTGAACTCTAATACAGATCTGATATTCTTAAATCTAAACATGAGATCCAAATGGTTCCATCATGTACCATTTTTCAGAGAAAGTTTTATAGTTATATTAATTTACGCTAGATAAAATCGAAAACAAGAAAAAGTATTTTCGTCGTGCTAAATTAAAGCCATCATAAATCTATTTTGTTGGCATTTTTCATTTGATGTTTCCCTTTCCCCTTCGTTTCCAGCACTATCCACTAACAACACATAATTAATTGACAACACATAATTATTTCTGGTATGGAAGTTTCTCGATAGTGACTATCATTTCTTCTTCTTCTCTGATACTTTCATCGTACGACTCGTCTTCTACACTTTTGTTGATTATATCCACCTCATTCAATTATTCATTTGCTGTTATACTTTTATCAACATTAACGTAATAAAATTAAAATCAGAAGTCAGATGTAATATTCAGATGTTTATCCAGATCACTCCATCTGTTCTTCCAATTCAGGTTATAAAACAATTTCATTATTATTGGAAGGCGTTAGAAAAATGCCCGTGGCTGAAAAGCGTAAACAAATGATTCGTTTTGAAACATTGCACAAAGCGTTATTTATCAAATCAATTGCTTTCAATACATCTATTTTTTTTTATTTCTTGTCATCTGAATTCCCGATTAATTTTTAATAAGCATCCGATATTTATCACTACACAACTGATTGCTAGGTAGAAGATGTAGAGTTTGAGGGCAAAAATAGTAATTTGATGTATTCAAGAGGAAAAGAGCTCCCATGCGAAGTGATCTTGTTTAAAATAAATTCAATTTTCCTATTTTCTTTTTGTATATCTATCAAAATCTAAACTCCATTCTTCAAAAATACATTTTGCTGCCAAATTTGGGCTGTACATCACAAGCAATGTTTTCATTTAGTTTTTTGGGCTACACCTATGATATTTCGCTTTCAATTACAAAAAGTTTTTAGAATCGTTGGCATCGCGGTATAATGTTTATGGAATTTGATCTTTACAACGTTTCTTGCCACGATCTTTGCTACAATTTTTTTTTTATGTTTCTAACGATTTTCAAACGTTTTATTCACAAACAAACGAAAAAACAGCCGAATTTCGTCTTTTTAATTATATATTTTCAATCATCATCCTGAAACATTTACGAGTTTTCGTTTTTCTATTCTTCATTTTTTCGTCTGAAACAGATGCTTATTCTCCAGATAAATTATTTATACACAATTCAGTGTCTTCTTTTTTTAATTTACTCAACTAATCATCACTTACACGCAACTCTTTAAATCCAAATATTCTGCCAAATGCAAACGATATTTCTGGCCAAATTCTTCCACTAATAGGAATATTTTTGGATCTAAAATATTTAAACCATGAAAATAACACTTCCTCCAAATCTGCATATTTCGCTGCTCGGATATGTTTAAATGATGAAGAAAATGCGTTTCATTCGTATATTTTATGACTTTTTACCGATGAATCAATATTGTGCTTAGAGTTCTATTTGGAATCCGAATTATTTCACCACATCACTTTTCTTATCATAATTTTCGACTCATCTTATGACTTCGAGTTTCTCTTCTAAACTCAAACATTTTATTTTGCTAGACATTGCGAGGGTGCAAATAGTTTTAAAAATTTACAGGCGATAATTTTTTGGAAAAGCAAACGAATCAATAAAATCTGCATAAATATGTATCAGCGAACAAACGAAATAAATAAAAACATAATTCAGATTCATTAAAATGCTGCCCGACTGTCTTAAAACACTGTCCGCCTCAGAGCTCTCTTGAAATTACTGAAAGTGTCTGATTGGCAGGGTAGAAAAGGATTGAAAGTTACGTCACGGAAAGAATAGCTCAGGGCAGCCATTGGCGACTATTTTTTTATTATTGTGTCTGAAACTATTTCAAAACAATAATCTTCGCGGTGGATTTCTACTAATCTTGCAGTTAGATTAGTTTTGTTTAGAAATAGTGGTTGACCAATAAATGAAAAAGAAAACTGCCCAGTTAAAGTGAGGGCATTGAGCTCACAGGCTATTCACACCAATTGTATATTATACTCTTATTTCAAAGAATAATACCCCTCGAAAAATAAAGAAATAGACAATATATTAACGGGGATCATCCACCCGTCCCCCTTATAATTAACCAATGAACACCCAAAACTAATCAGGGAAGCGTCTTATTACAACTTACATACAAAATTTGCAGCAAATCGGATAATTGTGCATGAAATACCCATTTATCTAAATTAAGGGCGGATTAGACCCCCTTTACCCCTTTTATAATTAACCAATGAACCCCCAAAACTAATCAGGTAAGCGCCTTACCCCAATAAACCTTACAAAATTTGAAGAAAATCGGATAATTCTGCATGAAAAACCCATTTTTCTAATTTAAAGGGGAGGATTAGCCCCCCATTACCCCCTTTATACTTAACCAATGATTGCACAAAACTCATCAGGAAAGCTCCTTACCACAATGAACCTATATACAAAATTTGAAGAAAATCGGATAAGTCTGCAAGGAAAACACATTTATCTGAATTAAGAGGGGGATTAGCCCCCTTTTCCCCTTTATACTTAACCAATGAACCTCCAAAACTAAACAGAGAATCGCCTTATCACAATGAACCTATATGCAAAATTTGAAGAAAATCGGATAATTCTGCATGAAAAACCCATTTATCTAAATTAAGAGGGTTAGCCCCCATTTCCCCCCCCTTAATACTTAACTAATGAACTCTCAAAAATAATCAGGGAAGCACCTTATCACAATGAACCTACATACGAAATTTGAAGAAAAACGGATAATTCTGCATGAAAAACCCATTTATCTAAATTAAGGGGAGTTAGCCCCCCTTCCCCCCCTTTATACTTAACCAATAAACTCCCAAAACTAATCAGGGAAGCGCCTTATTAGAATGTACCTATAAACAAAATTTCAAGCAAAACGGATATTTCTGTCACGAGTTATCGCGTTACGTACATACAGAACGGGCGGGCACATTAGCTCTCAGGCTTTGATAGCCTGTGAGCTAAAAACTTTCACCAATGGCAGTTTTTATTGGAGAAATTCAATCCTATTTTTGTGTCATTTTTCGGGTAAAACATAGTAAAAAATTTGGTCTATGTTTTTTTTCACACTTTTCATGCCCAAATTCTTTTCGTTATATCGTGATTTTCGCAATAAATATTTCATTATATAATTTCGAGTTTTGTATTCTTTAACATACAGACATGAGCAGTTACAATATATCGTGTTTTTCGTGATATCATAATTCTTATAAAGTGCTTCAACTGTACTAGTACCAAATAAGGCCAAGGTAAGGTCTGATCACAATAAAGTGTGTTATTTCAGCATTAACATTTTAAATGTTGTTAGATCTACGAGGGATGTTCAATAAAGAATGATTATAATTTTTTTATTCGGATAATTTATTGTACACAAATTTAATTTCCTGATATATTGTCAGATTAATCTGTAATGAATATGTGGAAATTTCATTCATTTAATTTCACTAGTACGGCAGTGGCAGCCGTGTAAGTTCAGACACATTTAGAACCACCTACGGGAACGATGAAGGCAACACTCGATGAGCAATCTGAAATTTTGCTTCCACTTGAAGAAATCTTCTGCCAATGCCATTAAATTCTTCAGGGCACGCGCCCTAATACATTTTAAAAGATCTTTAAATTATCTCGTACATCGTGCAAAGATTTAATGCCTAAGGGAGGCCACTCGTCTTGGAAAGCCATGACGTCGAGTTGATAGCCTCCCCCGGTATCACGCAAAGATTACAAATTGCAATCAATAATTTACGCTGATTTATATGAATATTTACTTATTTTTTTTAACAACGACCTATCGAAAGATTCAATGGACTAAAATTAACGACGAAGCCGGAATAGATTTGAGTTGAAACTATCTACTGTCAAGTATGTGCTGCCATATATCGGCTTGAGACTTTCCTACAGGATATGAGGTGATGACCTTATTAAGGGCCTTATTTGGTTCAAGTATTATGTGAGATTATTTGCTAATACTTTTTCATTATTTTTAATTAACTGCATTTTTTGTTGAAACAACGCGTTTTAACTAATTCTGAATGTACTATGTCAGAAACCTTCACAAAATCCTTTTGAATGATACCTCATTCAGCGATGTGCATTTTCTATGTGCATAGAAAAAAGAGAATGTTGACATCAGAAACAATATAAAGTGGAACCTATTTAAGAAGTTTTCCCGCTTAAGAAGTTTTATATTAATTGTCCCAATTTTTTTTTTATTTCTTTACAGCCAAATCCACTCTTTAAGAAGTTTTAATTTTGAAAATCTTCCGCTTAAGAAGTTTGTTTTCCCGAAAATCCTCTTTCCGAATTTTACTATATGGAAACATTTTTTGCATTTACAATGTTCTTTCTTTCAATGTGAAAAAAGATTCAAAATGTACATATGAAGAAAAGAATAGATAAGCGGAAAAGCAAAATAATGTGACACCTGTCTTCATAGAATACACGATAGCCATTGTTCAGAATTCGAAGTAAGTTACCAGCCAGTTTTCAGAATTACATTCTTGTAAGGCAAGGGGTTTTCGCTTTAGCGAGGGGTGGGAATTATCGCTGTGATGAAAGTAGTTATACATGCAAAAGCCAGCGGTATATTGCACAAAAATACAGTTTGATATGAAATTGTTTGTTTTTTTTTCCTAAAAGGGGCTTTTGCATTAAGTTATTTTTGAGTGACCTTACAAATTTTATTCGCAAAAATAATCATAAACAACTGTTCTTATTGACATTTTCACGATAGTATACTTTTAGACATCTTTGATTGCTCTACAAACGTTCTCCTGAGCGCAAATGATATTCTGCTTGCAGTATCAAGCTCTATTCCTATACTAACTTGGCTCAAATTTTAATAGGGGTGTATTTCTATGTTATAGCCCAGCAGTACTCATCTGTGTACTCTTCTCCTATGTCTAAATTTTAAACATGTCTACTAGAGCAATAAAGCGAAAGGCTTTAACTGTTGTGAAAAAACTGAAAGTTTTGAAAAAAGTAGAGTAAAATATACATCTATCATGCATTCGAATTGCAAAAAAGTTGGATCTGCAAGTGACAACTCTCAATGGCATTAATGCTAAACGAGAAACCATATGTTCACTGCATTCTTCAAATGCAAAAAAAAAAAAATTAAAAAGGTAAATATGAAGAAATTGAAGAAAAACTGGTTATTTGGTTTAAACAAGCAAAGTAAGCAAACACACTTATAAGTGGAATAATTCTAAGAGAAAAAGCAGAAGAAATTGCAATGTTGAATTTAAGGCATGAAACGGTTGGATCGACAGTATGAAAAACAGAGCTGGATTAGTTTATAAATTTGAAAATGGAGAAAGTAAAAGCGTCAATATGTAAAAAGTAGATGAATGGAAATCGAATAGCTTACCACGTTGAATATCCGAATATAAAGAAAAAATATTTAAGATAGACGAATGTGGTCTATTCTATAACCTACTACCTGATAAAACATTCGCATTTAGGTATCTGACTACGTTTAAAAAGTGCTTTTCGATCAAAATAGTCAAAACGAGTTAATTGCATTTTATTAAAGCCTTATTTACCTTTCCAAAACTGTATTTCTTTTTATTCTACGACAAATAGAACCGGAGTTGTAGCGGTTTTTAAACAACTCAAAAGTTGTCATTCAAACCGGAAGTACAGTTTAACGGACCGGAAATACTATTTAAAGGTACTAACGGGGAAGGGAGGAGCAAAATTTTGGCCTTCTTGAAAGAAACAAAGGCTCAGTACTTAAAAAAAAGAGTATGGCTTATAAAAACAGTGATGTTTAGATGCATATTACTGTGTAAATTCTTGTAGGCATAAATCATAAGTATAAACTTTAAATGCAGTTTTTGGAATATGTAATTTTTGGTGAAAATTCCATACGCAAAACATGATTTCTCAAAAAGTTATTAGAATATCACTATGAAATTCAAATTCTTTACACTATTGTAAAGGCAATGAACTACAGATTTAATTTTTGAATAAATATTTTTTTATTTTATGGATGATTTTATGGAATGACATCGATGAATTTTATGAAAATTAACATGTAAAAAGGTGCGATTGCAACATTTAAAGTATCTCTTAGATTTTAGTTCATTGCCTTTCCCAATGTCATAAGAGTGAAGTGTAAAAAGGAAATTAATATACATGCAACAGAATTTTCTATAGAGCATTTTGCGTATTGGGCCAAATTTCACTAAATTTTACTACAAAATCCCCCATTTACCAAAATTTCATCAATTAATGAATTTTATTTTTGCTTTTTTTCTCAGTTACTAGTCATAATCTTAATAAAAATAAGTTAAAAAATAATGAAATATCTTTTTTGGAAAAAAAATTGCTCTGTACGTAAACAGGCACCTTAAAGGAGATAATTGCTATGGAGTAAAATCGAGTAAGGAGCGTTTAACAATTTTGCTAGGTTTCAACATGGATGACAGTGAGAAACTTCCACTTTTAGTAATTGGAAAAGCAAAAGAACTCCGGTTTCTCAAAAATGTTAAATCATCGCCTTGTCAATATGAAAGCAATAGAGCATCTTGAATGACAATTCCAATTTATGAAAAATATCTAAAGAAATTAGACACTAAAATGAGAAAAGAAAAAAGAAAGATTATTTTGTTTGTTGATAATTGTACTACACACACATTGATAACTGTACTACACACACATTGATAATTGTACTACACATTTATGCAACAGCTACATTTCAGAAAACGGTTAGTCAAATGGATGCTTTTAAATATAGAAAATGGAAAATAACTGAAATGTTTTATAAGCTATTCATATGATTACATCTGCGTGAGAATCTATAAATCCAATTGTCATTGCCAATCGTTTTAAAAAAGCTGGATTTTCAAATGGAGAGCTAACAGAAATGTATGAACCAGGGGTTGAAGAAGATGAGTGGAAAATACTGCAGAAAGAATTGGATTTTACTTCGTCGTTTTGTGAATATATTAATGTTAATAATGATATAATACTGAGCCAAATTTTATCAGATGATGATATTTGTGATTTGATGCCAGATTAGAATGGGGCTGAATCAAGTGATACTGAAGATGATCTAATAGTCCCAAGCTACTCAAATGCTACAAAAGGACTAGAAACTTTTCGATGCTACATAGAAAGTCAAGAGAATGTCCCAGACGAAATACATAAAGACTTACGACTACTTGATTCTTTTCATTTGCAAATATTCGAAAAAAAGAAAAAACAAAGAAGTATTAAGGATTATTTCAGTAGTAATGGTAGTAGTAATAAATAAATAAGTAACGTTAAACTCGAAATAAAATAATTTAGGTAAATCAGTTTGTTATTATTTTTACCACTATGTTTTCTTTATTTTTATAATGTTAATGAATTAAAATATTTTAATTTTTAATTTATAAAACTATTTTGTATATATAATTCAATACTTTGTATAATATTATACTAAATGTTTTCATTATGTAGTTTGATATTATAGATTCATCTGAGAAATTTTCCAGTTTAAGACGATTTATTTAACAGGTTTCCTGGAAAACTTCTTAAGAGGGTTTCACTGTATATGATAATTCCATTAAATTAACTCGTATTTCTCAAGCTTCTATTTTGTATGTCTAAGACTAAAGTTCATATTTTATTTTAAGAAAGATTGCAACGGTACTATTAAAAAATTATTTTCAGAAAAAACACAGTATGTTTTATATGCAGTACAATAATTTAGTACTTGTGAAAAGTAAAAATTACTAGAAATTACTCAATTTAACGATTTCATACTAACGTTATTATGTTTAATTAATTTAATTCACATTTCTTTTTAATATATAAGAATAGGATACGTTTTGAAATAAATATAACGTTTCTTTTAGCATTTAATAACTATATATTAAAAACTCAAAATTATCAAAACATTCCTTTCCAAACTCACTTTATTTCAAAAATGTGGCAACAATATATTAAAAAAACATTTTATATGAAAGTTATAAATTATTCTGCATTTCAATGACAAAATATTGAATTTAGTACTCAATCTACACGCTTAACACGTTGACCGACCCACGAGCCCATATGGTATCATGCGCAGAGCGCCGTTGATTCGTCTGTAATTACTTCATAGCGCCATCTAGCGGACAAATGCCTAAACTACCTTTTTCAGGAGTGCTAAGGAGTAGTTAGTGTTGTTTCGAAAAAGTAATCAATTTCAGGTTGGATGGTCAACGTGTTAACTGGAATAAAAATCAGCCTGTATTGTTTATTAGATTCTAATCATCTTATTAAAAAAAATTAAAAGTAATTAGTCTAGCACTTTTCATGACTTTGTTTGATCTCGGTATCTATGACGTCATTTGAACAAATAGGAGATATTGGCTGTGCCTAAGCCCATCCAATTTCCTTCATTTGTGTTATTTATAAAAATATTTAATTGAATTAACTGCAATTTTTAATCAAACAACATGTCTAACGACATGTAAGTGTACTGAGTGTAATATGTTAGAAAACTGTTTAAAATTCTTTCCAATGATGCCTCATTCATCGTCGTGTCTTTTGTATGTGAATATAAAAAAGGACAACAGAAATAGTATATATGATTAATTTCCACCAAAGGAAAATCAAAAATATATTAAATGAAAGACCATGTAAATATGTAATTTTTACATATTGTGTATTTTCTACATTTGGATATTAATTAATTACGTAAATATCACATGACCAAATTGAGGTGGACGAATAAATTACTTTATACATTTAATGCACATCACAACACCAAGTGCTTTTACATGACATATAACAGAACTATGAAAACATTCTATGGGTACTGCAGTGAAAGAACAACATCTGAAAGATAGGTGGCAGCAGTGACTGGAAAACTTAAAATTAAAATTCTTACAAGTTTTCTTGTGGCGCTGCCATCTAGAATTTATTATTAAAAGTAAAACAACATAACTTTTCCCTGCTTTAATATTTCAGACGAGTTGGAGCTCTTCGAATTCTTTAGAATGTCTGGGATTAATTATCTGGTTTAGAACCTGTGGAGAGGAAGAAGAAGAATTAATTTTTACAGCATCTGAAGCATCATCAATTGAACTATTTGGAGTCATGGGTTTTGGAATTGGGCGTATATCAGAGTCAACTGGTTCAGGACTTGGAGTATTTGGGAGGACAATGTCAGCTAGTTTAGAATTTGGAGTATTTAGGACAACAGCGTCATCTGTTTTAGTATTTGTAGTAGATGGGAGGACATTGTCAGCTGGTCTAAGATCTAAGACACTAGGAGACATTAGTTTAAAATCACGTTGATTAACAACTGTATTACCACTTCTGTGACTTTCTGTATCACAGTCTTCAGAATTTGAATCATTAGTTAAATGTACCTCTGAACCGACATTAGTTATCTGATCAACAGGTATTTTCCAAATATTTGAACCAACTTGAATTCTATAATGTAATATGCCCTCTCTTGCAATAATGCGACCAATTTTCCACTTTACTTCAGGAGTATAATTTCTAACAGCCACTTTCTGGCTAATTTTAAATTCTCTAACTTTAGCATTGGAATTTCTCGCATTTTGTTTATCATGAACAAAATTTGTAACATTTGGAAGTATCAAATCTATTTTTGTTCTAATATGCCGCTTTAGAGATAGAGATGCAGGACTTTCCCCCATTGTAACATGAGGCATAGTTCTATACTGTAAAATAAAGTTATTTAATTTCATTTGTAAAGTACCAGATTCTGAAGATAAGGCTTTTAATCCCCGTTTGAGAATTTGCACCTATCTCTCGGCCTGACGATTGGTAGCTGGGTTGTATGGGGCACTAAACCTGTGTTTAACACCCTGATTTTTTACGAATGTCTAAAATTCTTCAAAAGTAAACTATTTAAGATTATCAGATACCAGAGATATAGGATACCCGTTTCTGGCAAAAAGAGAAGAAAGGCCAAGTAATCGTATGTTCTGAAGTTGTATTAGGAACGATGAAAACTTCTGGCCATTTGCTATGAGCATCAACTACAAGGAAAAGAATTTTACCAATAACAGGACCAAAATATTCAATATGAATTATTTTCCATGGAGCTGTAGGCTATTCCCAATGATGAGTATCTACCTTGGGAGGATTATTTTTTAAATTGACACAACTAGTGCAATTCCATGCAAGATCTTCAATATCTTGATCAATTCCTGGTCAATTCCTGTGAGCTAAGAACTTCTTTTTCACTATACCGAAATGTCCAAAGTACAAGTCATTTAACATTTGTTTTCCATGACATTCAGGGATAAGTACTCTACATACTTTTAAAATACAACTATGTTGAAAAGTAAATTCTACTTCCTTACATCCAAAAAGTAATTTTTTTGTAACTGGAGAACCAGAAATTAGATGATGAAGAAAGTGACGTAATAAAGGATCAGATTTTGTAGCTAAAGCAATTGTTTTGTCATTTAAAGGTAAAGTAGAAATTTAGTTAAATTGAAAATATTCAGATTCATTAATTACAGTATTTAAATTTAATTGTGGAGATAAATCTTCACTACGTAATGGATCTCGGGAAAAAGCCTCGACATTTACGTGTTCGGATGTTTTCTTATAGCGAATATCATATTTAAACGATTGTAAATATAATGCTTACATTTGAATTCTAGCGGCTGAAAGTACAGAAATGCTCTTAGTAGGAGAACAAATAGACACAAGTGGTTTACTATCCGTAAATAAAATAAACCTGTTACCATATAAATATTGAAAAAATTTATTTACAACAAAGATAATAGCTAGTACTTCCTTATCTACCTGGCTATACCTTTTTCTGTATTATTTAGAGTTCTGTATACAAAATCAATCGGTTTTTCTACGTTATCTGGCATCACATGCAAAAGAACTGCAGAGATACCATATGGAGAAGCATCGGTTGCTAACACTAAAGGTAATATATGGTTGAAATGTGTAAGAACTCTTTCAGAAAAAATCTCATTTTTATATTTTTAAATACTTGTTCACAAACTGGAGATCATATAAATTTTACATTCTTTTTGAGCAATTGGTTTAAAGGACGATCAATTGTAGTTAATTTGTTTTTAACTGAACATCTGGTGGAAAAAGTTTATTATTTGGAAAGGTTCTCCGAAAACGTTTAACAGGTACAGCAGAAATTCCGGAGCCGATGTCTAACTCCATTTCAGCTTTAGCTTAGTTTTCAATTAAAACACTTACATATTAGAGTAGTACCGTTATCATGATTCAACGATAAAATATCAACAGTGTACAATACATTCGTTTGTTTCTAAGAATTATTATTTTTACTTTTACAAAATATATTTAAAAGACTTCATTTCTTACATTGGTTGCAAATTATATTAATATATCTACATGTATTTGGTAAATGTGAAGTATTACCACATTTGTAACACTTCATTTTACTTTTATTTACCTCATAATTTCCCTTATTTTCATGACTGTTAATTTTCGGTTTTTGAAAATTATTTGAAAAAATTTATTGGGTTGTACATTTTTAAAACACGCAAATTTATTTGCATGCAAATTTTTATGCTTCAATTCAGAAATATCAATTTCATTATTTTGTAAAATAATTGCTTTTTCAATGGTTTTCTCAAAAATAAAATTTTCAACTTGCGTAAGTAATTTAACCTGAATATCTTCATTTCTTAAACCTCTAAGAAACTGTTCCAAAAGATTTTCATTTAATATTTCACCAGCAAAAGCACATAAAGTTATCCGTTTTTTTTAATCTAGCAGCAAATTCTTGTATCGATTCATTTTCATTTTGATAAGAATTACGATACTTTAATCTTTGACAAAATTTATTTGGGGTGGGGCTTAAGTGCTCTAACAGAATATCAGCAATTTCCTCATATTTCAAAGATTCAGCATATTTAGGAAAAGATAAATCGCATAACAAAATATACAATTTTGGACCATGCACGATATAAGTGCAGGAACCTTCTTTTCCTGTTTAACATCATGAAGTATAAAACTTTGTTCCAGTCTATTAACATACGCTTGGAATGTCTCAATAGAAACATTAAATAATTTGAAACTTAAACATAATTGCACTACTTCAGAAAAGAAACAAAATATATAGACTTACCAACCCCGTAAATGACGAACTTTTTTGCAGAAAATCAATTTATAGCATAACTTTAGCAGGATGAAGTATCACGTACTTGCATAGCGAAAACAGAAGTAAAGCCATTTTGCCTTCGACTCGGTACATTTAAAAAAAAAATTCCGGTGAAAACATTTTCGCTCGTCGCCACTTTTTCTATATTTGGGTATTAATTAAATAAATAGCACATGGCCAAATTGAGGTGGACGAATAAATTACTTTACACATTTAATGGACATCATAACACCAAGTACTTATACATGACACATAACAGGAGTACGAAAACATTCTATGGGTACTGCAGTGAAACAATAACATCTGAACAATAGGTGGCAGTAGTGACTGGAGAACGCAAAATTAAAATTTTTACAATTATTCTTGTGATGCTGCCATCTAGAATTTATTATTAAAAGTAAAACACCATAGTGTATATACAGTATGTCTCAAAATATAGCGACAGCCTTTTAGGGGAAATAAGGCACATCATAAGGATTGAGAATTACATAGCAACACATGACCGGAAACGTCAAGGGAAAATAGTAGTACAGATTGAAGATTGGAAAGAACACAAGAGAGTGATTAATTGGAATCATTTATTGGACATCATGAGTACAAAAGGCGTACGAGATGAATATAACTCATAACATTACAACAGATGCTCGAAGTTTTCCCCATCAGACGACAAGCATGCTTGACACCGACAGAGCATTGTTTGCCGGACACGGCATACCAATCTTTGAAACGCACACGTTTAGGATGATCATCGGGGAGCATTAACTGAACCCGTTGGAGGTGAAAGGTGTGTAAGGACTCGGCGTGAAAAACAGGATGTACACTGTAGCGAGACACTACTAAGGATGAGGCAACATTACGTATGCTGGTCCTCGGAGTAGTCTCCACGGCTTCCAATACATTTACTTCCATAACGACCGGACGCACCGATCGTGGACTGCCCTCGGTACGCCTGCTATTGCATAATGACCAGTAAACACAGTAATAACCAATAATGACTGTGCAAACAAATTGTGGTGTAGTTGATGTCTGTCTGGGAAGCGTTCTCGATAAATTCGTTCAGCGGCTCGTCCATTGCCTTCAGCTATTCTATACACTAAGTGCATATCTGCAAGATCACCGTTCGTATACTGTTGCATGTTATTTGTATGCTGGCTTCCGCACAAATGAGGAAATCCTTACTTTCCCTACCAGAGCTCATTTGCGGCGTACGATGATGATTCCAGGCATGGGTTGCTATGCAATTCTCAATCCTTATGATGTATCCTGCCTTCCCTAAAAGTTTGTCGATACATTTTTGAGACACCCTGTAATTTTGCGGCTTTGTAAAATCTTTTCAAGAAAAATAAAAGTTAAAACTGCTTTCTTGCGTTATTTTTTATACGCACCAAAATCTTTAAGCGAAAACATACTTTCAAATCCTAATCCACAATACAACAATCTATATGTTGAGTATGATCTACAACAACAGTTTGTTTCCGCGATCACATTTACCTACAATTGAAAACAATAAGCAACTCTGCATTTTGAAAATTAAATAAATAACCAAAACTTTTATATCAATATTAAACAAATATATAAATTTTGAATACATTGAAACATATATGAATACAATGACATTAGAAATTATTATAAAATTTTAATATAATTATTTTTTCAAAAGTTACATGTATACTGCAAAAGCAAAAGAATAATTATGGAAAAACATTAACTTTTATACACTTATCCAATCCATTGAATACAAACATTACATTAATATCATATCCTGTTTAGTTGTATTTATTCTTGCGATTCATGTATTTTGTGTAATTTAAATGAACTTTTTCTCAATTAATTCAAGGGACTCCTTGCTGACAAAAAATATAAAGGAATATATCAGAAAAGTGAAATTTAAAAAAGTAATGTGATATTTAATCACGTTTCTTCTTGAATCTTCTTTATCTTATTTCTTTCATTCAACAAATACTGCTTTCTGAAGAAGAAATTGACAGCTCATTATATATACACGACGAATTATTTACAATTTACGGCTGTGGGGTTCGCATATCTCTAAGAGCACATGAATTAAAGTAAAATGCATATTAAAAGGCACATTTATTGCTTATTTGCAGCTCTTGCAGTTTCTTTTTCAATTGAACAAAAGAAATTCAATCAAAATTCAAGTAGAAATAAAAAATTACTTTAGTTAATATACATTATACATAAGGTCAGAATAGCTGAATGGCTGTTAAATATTAAGTTAAAACTTCAGTTGTTGAATTACTTCGTCTGTTGTGTCTATATGCAAATCACTAGCAGCTTAATAATGAGATCGGCATGTATTAAATCATATACACTGCCCTTCAAACCTTAAGGTACATCCAGTTTTTCGACACTCACTATTAAGAGAATTATAATAAAGGTAAAAAATATTATTTATATGAACTATCATAAGCAGCTTCAATAAAATCTTGTAAAATATTTATTCCCATCTCTATTTTTTTAAGAACTAGGCATTTATACGGCAGTCAAGGGAAACTGTGAATATCTCTTTTGTAATTTGTGTAGAATTTTTTATGCTTGTTGATCTTGAAATACTGATGCTAACATACTATTATCCATATATAGGAGAAGTCGTTTACCTAATTCGTTAAGATGTCGTTCGGATGGATGTAAATGGGGTTATCAGAACCTGGTGCTGCTCGACGTCTCCATGTGTTCCTTAGTATGGTCCAAAAACTCTTGGATCCGAAAATTTAGTATCAAGAAGGTTTGTTCCAGACCATTCACGGGTTATAACCCCTGAACGAGATCGTTTCATAACTCTCTTGGCCCGTAAAAGAGGAACCTACTGTGGTTCAGTATATTTCAGATCATCGTAACGCAACAGAGATGGCAAAATTTGCTACTATGGTGCACAGACGTCTTCGCAATTAATAATTCTATTCAAGACGACTTATTGTATGTATCCCTCTTAATCGACAACACATAAGCGGAAATAAAAATTCGCATTAAGTTTACAAATGTTATTCATACCGCCAACGTTCCACAAGTGGAACATACCTCTAACTCCACTTCTATTTTACATAATTCCAAAATTTTGCACACAACTTTAGAATTAATCCAAATTATCAAAAATAAAATTTCAAATTAATCTAACAAGTAGTTCATGATTATTAATAAGTATGACAATAATAAATATGATAATAATAAATATGACAAGTAGTTCCTGATTAGTTCATATTAACTTTAGACCATATTGTTGCTATCATCGTCCGTGTTTGATGCGAACCTGGCTGTAGACCGGAATACAGGAGATTAGCTAATCTTTGATTTTTCATCCGTACTTTTTAGTTAATCTTTAGTAATCAGGAAAGTCACAATTAATAAATTATTTTAATGGGGGTTTTTTACACTCTGTGAAAAGCAGTTCCTAAATGAATGCTTAAGGAGAAAATACCTTTGATGGTAAAAATGTAAGAGTTTGAAAATGAAATGCTTTATATATTTTTAAACAGACGCATACAATTCTACGAAGAGTTGTACAACTATTTCCTAATGACTGGCATATGCTGTGACAAACTTTCGGACGAATCAGAATAGTTTAAGGCCTGCAAAGCGAAAGTTTATCTTTCATAATTTAAGATTTAATCAGTTATCTAAATGCACGATTTTCTTCATAGTGAATACAATTTTAAAATCTTAATCGTCTGAAATCTCGCAGAAAATTATTCTGACATGACACAAAATGTCCTATTTCTTTTTGAACTAACCACCAAATTCAACCAAAAACTATACAGGTAATTTCATATAACTCACCAACATATCTACTTAATTTAAAGCTAATGATATACATTTTGTAACAGTTAATGTGTGATATATATGCATACATACACGCAGATACCAAAACGTTTTCGTTTCTCCACAGAGAGTCTGTCACTTAGGCCATAATAAAACAAATAATCGAGAATGTCAAATCAATGGTCAAAAGAAACGTTTCATTTCGACTATATTCCAATAAAATAAATACAATAATACTTGAAATGTATTTAATAATTAATATAATTATTAAATAAGCGCGTGTGCTTCAACAGTAAAACAAACGTTATAAAGTATCAATAACATCTATACTTATCCATCCAACAAATGCAATACTAATTAAAAATTTTCCTTAATTATATTTATTCTCGCCAATATTTTGCATAAATTTAATCATACTTTTTCAAAATTAATCCATGAGCCTGCTCATTCACAGTAAATTTAATAAAC
The DNA here is from genome assembly GCA_963931845.1 of Maratus michaelseni. Classification (NCBI taxonomy): domain Eukaryota; kingdom Metazoa; phylum Arthropoda; class Arachnida; order Araneae; family Salticidae; genus Maratus; species Maratus michaelseni. Next base: position 293,961,709 of record OZ007589.1, on the reverse strand, counting down.
TACAGAAGCTATCGGGGAAATAAAATAAAACGCCAAGTAAATGATATTTAATCACGTCTCTTTATGAATCTCGTAAGTCTTTTTCCTTTCGTTGAACAAATACTCTTTCTTTTTTTCGAAGAAAAATCTGACAGTTCACTATATATAAAGCAGAGAAACATACATACGAAATATTTACATTCTCCAACTTCGCTGTTGACATTCGTTTGAAAAGACATGAAATAAACTCTAATAAATACAAATATGCCACATTTATTGTTCACGACAGCATTTCTAAAAAGCTTCATTTTTTTTCAACGAAAAATTACTTCACTAAATTCAAAATATTCGGGAATAGTATATTGCAATACAATAATGTATCATAATGTATCGTATTTGAATGAAAATGTTATATAAAATCCTTGCCAATGAATGTTGTCGTTTAAAAGCGAACAAAAGAAACTAATTTAAAATAATGTTTCGCAAAAGTTTATTTTTTACTTGGATGAAGAAAAACTTTGCTAAATGCAAAATATTCAATATGTGCATGCAAATTCGTTGAATAATACTAATATACATTCATTTATAATATAATACGATGTAATTTAAAAGTAAACAAATGAAAATTATTTAAAATACAATAAAATAAAGCATTTTATTTTAATAAAAATCTCTCATATGGCTCCATACCAAATTATCCTAATCGTTAATAGATTATGACTATACATGCACCTCGTATACTTACTTACAGTTAAAACATACATACAAAGAACAACATCTATACATACAAAAGATATAGCAATCTTTACTTTGAATAAATAATACGATTAAATTTTCATAAATAATTTATAGAAAAACTTACTAACAAAAATGTGCAACCCTTCAACGTATGTGTAGCTGATCCGCTATATAAATTTTTAGTGCATATATTACATGGAGATTTTTAACACTTTCTAACATACAATTGAAAAGTGCATATGACTTAGGTTTGTCTGTCTATCATCTACCATCTCTCGTCTGTCTGAACGTCCTCCCGGATCTAACTCTCGTAAATATACCCATATTTACATGTTATTAATGTACGTTAATGATGCTGACTACTATGGTAAAGATACCATATATATCTTTTTCAAAAGTTAAAGAAATCTATATTTTAAGTATTTTATTAAATATACTTTCCCCTTTCTGCATTATCGTAACTTATATACATTCCCGGCTGTTAAAACGCGCACCTTTTTATCATTCTCTTTCAACGATAACTTTTAGTCAAAATCATATATATTGTTTGTAAATTATCATTAACGTACTTTATTCGGTCTCCCACACATCAATGTAAATGAAATTATCCAAGCATAAAATGTTTCCTTTCTCATGGTCAGTTTTGACTTCATACTGAATCCAGATGTTAATTCCGTCTGAGTGACGCCTTATAACATATTTCTGAAATATCTTTCCTGCATTTTTCTCAAAACAACTAACCGCCAAAATTCTATTTCACTCTCTTTTTTTGCCAAAGTGCAATCTTCGCCAATAAAGATTCCCCTACCACTGACGTCAATTATGAAGTTCATCTGATGTATATGTAACGGTTACAATTCCCACGCAAAAATACAATACTCTTGGCTCTAAAAATGTAAATGGTTTGGCGTATTTTCCAACGCACGCTGTCATTAACAAACAGACACTTTCCTCTCTGATCTCCGCGATGTAACATCTCTAAAAATATTCTGGCCCCTTGGCCACCCTATGGTACTCTCCTAAAACATTTTCCCACTTTTTAAAAATCGGATATGCAGCCTAAGTTCTCGATATTCTTACTTCGCTCCTCTGTCAAAAATTTGGATTGTCACCCCATCATACAAGATGTGATTTCTCATACCCTTGGATTATTAACTGTGGAATAACTTCATAGATATGTCTTATTTTCATCGTTTTAAAATAAAGAAAAGATGTTTGTCAAATACTTCTTGATTCTTCCTCGTCGAAACAAAACTTTTTCCAGTTCTCAGCAGGATGTCGTCAACTTGAGTCATTGAGGGAAACAACATGTGAATTCACTATACGTCTCTCGGGACCTAAGTGCCTATGTCCCACCGAAAACAATTTTCCCCTATTTCAGATGCTACTACAAATTCTTCGTCTATCCCATACTCCGAACCATTCTTGATTCTACTCCGAACCGTCACCTGTTCTTTTCGATAACTACGGCGTTGTAGTTATTGAAAATAGAGTACGTAGCATTTATAGTTCATCTACATTCTGCAGGGATATTCAACTGAATTCCGTTACATTGTGGTTTACGGGGAAAAATTGTTTGCGATGTATTTTAATGATGTTATACTATTTCAAACATAATGAAACTTATATACATTATTGAATTGTAGTACAAGATGCTTACTGTAAAATGCTACGTGCATAAAAGTTCAATTTCAAGGCCACAAAAAAGATTTTTTTCTGCAATATTTAAAGCGATAAATGGTGGAAGTGCATTTTCAGTTTTGGTGTGCATTTTTAAGTTTTACTAAATTTCCCATATTATGTGATAAATTCTATAGATCCATATAGGGCTACAAAACATAATTCGTAAGCATTTCTGCATATATATGCGTGTTTTTTCTAAGGGTGTGTCGTATCTGAGTTATGCATTTCGCAGCTGAAATATATTCAGTATACTAAGAGATGTTTATAAAATATAAATAAATTCATATAGAGGGCTATGCAACGAACTGGTTATGGATACTGGAAATGTTATGAATTCAGTACAATCTACGAATGGTAATTTATAAAAGAAAGCTTTTACTGCCGTTATGCTTTTTTTAAATTAAATTCTAGTTTAATAATTGTTTAAAAATCTGTAGATACAGTGCTGTACAAAATTATTCGAGTACATTTCCGTCTATTAGTGGCAATTGCTGAAGCCGAAATTTTGACTGTGTTAAATTGACTGTGTTTGCAACTAAGCTAAATTTTAGGGCACTATCTAGTGTGTGTATATATATATATATATATATATATATATATATATATATATATATATATATATATATATTAGGTATATATAAATCGTGTACAGGGATGCACGAAAGAATTCAAGTGCCCAAGTGCCTATTCGGCTATAGATGGCAATTACTGAAATTTGGTTTTCAAAAGTGTCAGAAACTATCTTTCACCCTTTTAAACGGTGACGTTCCGTTAAAGTATTCTGGAAGCGTTGGAAAGAGTTTCAGAATATATACTTAAGCATTTTCAGAATATATGCTTAAGCCTATGCTTTCTGTTTTTTCCTGTTTTTTTTTTTATTATTATTATTCATTCCTGTTTTTTTTCCTTCCTGTTTTTTCCTGTTTTTTTTTCATTCCTGTTTTTTTTTTTCTTTTTTTTTTTCGTAAATACCTTTTTACATCCATTTGTATTCATTCTTATTTTACCCTCTAGTATAAGAGATTGATCACAGATTGCAGCATGACAGTGTTATGATGGATTTTTAAGTGATAATTTGCGTATATTTTCGCAGAAAATTAAAGCATGGAAGGTGACTTTTTACAGCTGGCGCTTCTTTAAATTAAAAAATATTTTTATGATTTAAAAAAGAATGCATCGTAATGTTTTTATATACTTTTGTATGAATGGCAAAAAAATTATGAAATCATGTTTTTAATTAAAATCTATGGTTAACTAATTTTCATGCCAATTAAAAAAAACATATATTTATATTTTTATATTTTTCTGGCATTTCAGACACTAAAACGGAAATATAGTTTTTTTTTTCATTAAATACAAAAAATTGTTAATTTAATGGTTAATAAACTATGGAAGTTACGAGAGAAATATAATAATAATAATAATAATAATAATTTATAATTTTCGTTTAATCATGTCTCCTTATGAATTTCATGAACATTTTTCCTATAGTTCAATAATTACTCTTTTTTGGGAATCGTCTAGGAAAAATGTAACAATTCACCATAAAGACACATGTAAATTATTTACATTTTCTAGCTTTGAAGTTGACACTCGTTTGAAAAGACATGAAATGAACTCGAACAAATACAAATATGAAACATTTATTACTCACTGCAGTATTTGTAAAAGTTTCTTATTTTATTTGCAACGGAATAATTCTTTACTAAATTCAAAATATTAGGGAATAATGTATCGTAATTTATTATATTTGAATGATTAAGAATAATACCAAATCATTGACAACTCTAATGTTCGCCGTTTAAAAGTGAATAAAAGAGAATAATTTAAAATGAAATTTCGAACAATATATATTTTTTAAACAATTTTTCCGAAAGTGAGAGTAACAAAATAAAATTGTCATGTAAATATATTCCATGCTTTTTTGGATAGTGTGTGAAATTTTAAAAATGTTTTAATAAAATACTATACATAATATCACTGCTATCACACTATCGTAATATTTCTAATATTTCTAATATCTGTATCATATACTAATATTATACATTGATAAATACTATAAACTTACATGAATACGATAAACGTTTTATAATTCGAAATAGAAACATAATCTGAATTGACTAAAACTGATTTTGAATTCAATTACAATTAAAATGTTTATAGAAAACTGTGTACATATAGAATTTAGGAACAAAAAAAATAAATGTGTCCTTTACCAGACAAATTCATAAAAGTTAATAGTTAAATATTTACTATAAAAGTCTGGAATTTTGTGATTAGCTGTTATTGTTACTCATAAAAAAAATTAAAAGATGACATTTGGAGTTCAGTTTTAGAAGAATGTACATTTAACCTGTTTAGTACCTAGCTATAAGTTAATTTATTTATATATGTAAGTATGTAGTAAGGTGACATGTAAACAGTTAATTTACTGGAATTATTTGAACAATAATATTGAATAGAATTTGAACAACAATGTTGAATAACAAAATATAAACTTTAATACAGTTCTAGGAATACAATTCTACAATACTTCGTTAGTAATTTCTTCACATGTAATAAACTTCTCGCCCAAAATATACAATACGCTTATTTTCGAAAAGTCCAATTAAGCCTAACAGTGCATTAATTGACTATTTCACACTTCGACGCTTCCTCGATGATAAAAATTATAAAACTGGCTTCTTTTGCAATTTAGAAGGTATTCCAATCTTGATCTCGCGATTCAAACTTTTTATAACTCGTGCTTTGAAATCATTTATAATAAAAATAATAGAGCGTCAGTTAATTTGATGATCACGCACGTCATAAAGGAAATGATGTATGTTTAAACTCAAATCCTACATATATATATATGTATATATATATATATATATATATAGGATTTGAGTTTAAACATACATCATTGAAATTTTTGTTGAAATTGTGATTAGATGAAATTGTTTTAAATCTTTTTTTAAATACAAGGTACGCACATATTTATAAAATTATATTATTGACATTGTTTTTTATTTCGTACCCATCGTTTCATTTGCAAGATTTTAAGATATGTAGACATTGCGTCTGATAAAAAATTATATAAAAATTAAAATCCTACAGTCAGACAATTTAATACACATTAAAAATTCCTTAAAAACATTTAAAATAATGCAGACGTTTCGGACAAATACCAGTCCTTCTTTAATACAATAAAAACGTTATAGTCATGAACAGGGATTAACAAATTTGATAAAATCTGGTAGCCAGCAAAAAATTCTAGTCGTCAATAAAAAGTATTTACACCCCCTCCCTCCCCCGTCATTGATTTTCAAAAAATAAAAAAGTGTTTTGTGAGTTAATTTAGAAAAAAATCATAGTTTAGAATTACTAGTTCCATACTTTAGAATAGTACATAATTTAGAAAATATCTAAGTTTTCTAATGTAACTTATCAAAATTACATATCTTTCAATAAAAAGCACAGTAAAGGCTGAACTAACCAACGTGTTTGGAAAATACTGATTGCTGAATACTTCAAATCTCCAGGTAGTTGAGTGCTACAAAATCTAGATCTGATGAGGCATCGATAAAATAGTGAAGCAAGAAAACAATTCTTTGCCTATTTTTCAATCCCTACTATTAGTTCACACTCTCCCTGTATATATTTATATATCTTGTTTAAATTTTCAATCCTTAATAAAATACTTTTTATTCATCCACTCAAGTTCAAATACATTTTATTATACATGTAGCAGATGACACTTGCTGTTAATACAGTTTCTTCAAATATTAATACACTAATTAAATTTAATTAATTAATTTTAGTTTTATATGGGAGAAATTTTTTTCTCTTATGTAAGATATTTAGCAGGATATATATTTAGGAATAAATACCGTCAGTGGCAAAGCATGTAGATCGCTGAAAAAAACAAATATTTTTGACCTAAGTAGGAATTGATTTAACTTTTTTTATATTACTTGTTCTATTGAAGTTAGTCAAATTATTCAGATTTTATTATTTTAAAATTTGCAGTTCATAAACTTATTTTTGCCAAATTAAAAAAAAATGTACAAAATAATTTTTGTTTGAATATAGTTTCTATTTTTATTTCTTAATATTGGGAGAAGAGAAAAAATACCGTTTGTGTTCATTTCTTAGGTCATTTTTTGGGAGGTGTGGAGGGAACCTGCCGCCAAGTTAATTACCTTGGTCACCAAATAAAAACACTTGGTCGCCACTGGCGACCAGATGACCGCATTTGTCAAGCCTTGGTCATGAAAGAGGAAATTAAACAATTTACAGAAGTAACAGTGTCAAAACATACAAAATCGAATTTAAAGTCAAAGCAGGACCATGAAACTCCGAATGGACTCGGCTTGCTTCATTCAAGGTTGAACGGACTAAACTTGTATGCCAAACCTCAAGAAAAATTCGACTTGCCTGTGTATTTCAATTTAGTTTAATTATGGTAGAGTTCGCAACATCCGGGATATGGTCTGTATCTAGGTCGTAGACAACTATTTTGGAATTAAAATTGTAGGTGGTGAATGCGTATTTATATTTCTTCAATCTGATTTCAAATGTGCAACCACTTTCACCAATATAAGTTAACAAACACTGCTTGCAGGGTATACAGTAAACGATGGCTTTAGATTGCGAGATGAGATATTGATGGTTAAAACTACACAAAAACCACGTTAAAGCTTTTGGGGGGGAAAGGCAGTATTGATCTTAATTGTTCTGAGTAACTTTTTTCTGGAAGTTTTTATAATAGGATATGCAAACGAAGTGCTTCAGCAACCTCACCTTGAAAGCGGGGAGGAATTGCTGCAGCTGTGTTTAAAGTTTCTGAGAAAATTCTCTTTCCCCAACGTAGGGAACAATTTTTGCACAGATCCATAAAAATCGTCTTTTTCTTACTGTTAAAAAGTGTTTCATCGCTGTAATACTTTAAGGCTCTGATAGCAAGTGTTTTGGCAACCGCCACCTTGTGGGAAATAGGACATTCGGAGTGGAAATTTAAGTATTGAACTGAGAAATTTTCTTTGCAATAGATGGATGTACTTAGTTTCTGATCTGTGAAATTTTCTTTGCGTTCAATATATATTAGTTTAATTAGTCTCTTTCTCTATTGTAAATTGAATGGATGAAAGTGTACTAAGAGATATTGAATGAGATATTACTAACATTTCAGTTAAATCTTCATTTCTTGATACTATAAGAACATCATCAACATACCTTCTCCAAACTTTAAGCATCACGCCCAACTTATGAATAATTTTATCATCTGTGTATTGCATAACTATTTCTGCAATCACACCCCACAATGGAGACACAATCGGCGACAATCGTGAGGAACATCTTCCCTAGAAGCACCTATTAAGTAATTCAAATCGTAGTTGAGTAAATTTATCTGACACTATGAAAAAGTTCTGTAAGAAAGATTCAAAACCCAAGTGTTTACAGTGTCCATTTTAACTGAAAAAGAGTAGGCATTATTTTAATGTTAAAGTCTAGATATGTCTAGAATTCAGTTTATTCATCAACGAAGTTTTCAACCTGGTAAGGTATGATAAAAAACCCAAACAATCAAAATCACCACAAAGTCGAAAATGTACAACAAAGTGACTGGATGCAACGTAACCTTCTTTCAGTTTTAACAATACCAAAACTTGATGTAATTGCTGCGCAAATAAAACGTTTTTCTTATTACTGAGGAAGGACTGATATTGTCCAAAACATCTACATTATTTTAAAATGTTTTTAATGTATATTGTCTGATTTTAGGATTTTATTTTTTACAAAAGTTTATTTCAGCGACTTTTTGTGTACATGTTCCTTCAGCATCTAACAGTTTTTAATACCAAAGGAACGTTGCAATTACAATATCTGTTCTACGAGAACTAAAATTCAAAGAAAATGTTGGAGAAATAGGAGAAATCGATGAATTCTTTTCCGTCAATCATCACTGGTACTTGAAAAGATTTTATCATACGAGGTATAATTTAAATGTAAGCAGTGGCGTACACAAAAGGTTTGGGCCAGGGAGAGCCATGAAAGAGGAAATTAAACAATTTACAGAAGTAACAGTGTCAAAACATACAAAATCGAATTTAAAGTCAAAGCAGGACCATGAAACTCCGAATGGACTCGGCTTGCTTCATTCAAGGTTGAACGGACTAAACTTGTATGCCAAACCTCAAGAAAAATGCGACTTGCCTGTGTATTTCAATTCAGTTTAATTATGGTAGAGTTCGCAACATCCGGGATATGGTCTGTATCTAGGTCGTAGACAACTATTTTGGAATTAAAATTGCAGGTGGTGAATGCGTATTTATATTTCTTCAATCTGATTTCAAATGTGCAACCACTTTCACCAATATAACTTAACAAACACTGCTTGCAGGGTATACAGTAAACGATGGCTTTAGATTGCGAGATGAGATATTGATGGTTAAAACTACACAAAAACCACGTTAAAGCTTTTGGGGGGGAAAGGCAGTATTGATCTTAATTGTTCTGAGTAACTGTGATACTTTTTGGTTAAAGCTTTCGTTAAAGCTTTTGGTTAAAGCTTTTTTGCAAGTACGAACCCCTTCTTCCCCTGGAACATTTTCTGCCGACATATTATAATCCCATGCACAGTCAAAACTATAAAATATTTTTTTTTGGCGTCACAATAACGAATATTGATAATAAAAGAGTTTTAAAATATCTAACATTCAAATCTATGTATTTTTGTTGAAATTACTTGAAAAACTTCAAAGAGTATTTATTTTTGTTACTGTATTTAAGGATTTTTTGACAGTAAGCTCAATTAAAAAAATTATATCCTTTTAAACTACAATTTCTGAAATACTAAATGCAATAAAATAATACTTCAAAAGATTTATTTTCCAGAAGTCGAACTGTTGTTTTTATTTATGCACAACTATTGAATTTCATGAGAAATATATACGCCGTAACGATAATGTTGTGAGTAAGTACACCGAAAAGTTGAAGTTACCATATTTTATATCCCATTAATCAAAATAACGTACGATTTTTTTTCTCGCTAATGCCCTGGTGTTAGTTAAGCGATGAAATTATTTTGTAGTTTTCAACTATAACATATTTTTACTTTCCGAAAACACAGTGTAAGAAAAGTGTTGTAATCATATTGTTTTGTGTATGCGTGTGTAAGTGAACACGGTATCTCCCAAACGGTACTTCCGAATAAGGTCGGTCCCATTTGGCGAATATGTTATAAACGAATGTCGTAAGAACTATGTAGATTTTCGGCCAACTACTTAGGTCTTGAATCCATTTTTAAATCATTTTCAAACCATTTTGCAACCAATTCTAAACAGCAATTCACGAAAGAAACGTGACAGAGTATAGATAAAGAATACTGTGGCGATGCAGTCAGCCATAAATAGTGCAGAGATGACATCTCTAGTTTCAAAACGATCGGTCCATCATTCAAATACAAAAGATTCAATTGTGCCAGGTTTTTTTTTTTTTTTTTTTTTTTTTTTTTTTACACTTTTAAGACACTAATGTTCAGAAAGTCGAATGGAGTGATTCTAGACTTCTTTTTTATATATAATTATGAAAAAAGTAAATAGATGTGTTTCATCGCAGGATTGTATATTAATAATTATGTTATTAATCTATTAATGCTATTAAGCATTTTTTAATAGATGATTCTATTAATATGATACTAAATGGTTTGATGTACACGGACGTCGAACCTTTGACCATCCCCCTGGAAAAATTCTTTTATGAGCCTCTTACTATAATTAATATAAAGATAACATTTATAAAGTTGCTAATAAAATTCGTGTAGAGTAATAATAAAAAAATAGTTTACGTTTTCATCAAATCAACAACATTTTTAGGAAAAAAAGACTATTAACTTTTTTAATTGATATACGAGGCTAGTTTTGTAAAAAATAAGCCTTGAAAGTATTTTCATGGAAAAATAACACAATAACTTAGATAATGCATATGATTTTTACTAAAGAATTCATTTATTACATCAAATAATATATTTTAATCGTTTACCACAACTTTTTATTGAATATAAAAAATAACAAATTACACATTTTTCCGATTACATTTCTTTTTATCTATATACTTTTTTGTATCTTTTTTAAGGCTCGAATTTAATAACATTTCGAGAAAAAAATTTAATGAATAATTTATTAAATAAATACTGTTAAAAAAACATTCTTTTCGCCATAGATGAAACTCAAGAATACTGTTTTAATAATATTTCCTTTGTAATGAACTTCGTGCTTTAAGGCTTTTTATTAAAGCATCTGCAAAACAGTCTGGCATTTTTAACTTTGAGTTTAATTAACAATTGGAGCTGAACAATGCAATAACTGTTTGCGTAAATAATGAGAAAGTAATTTCAAACTATGAAAGAAAAGCAGTTTTCGTTGAGAACTACGTCATTGTTTAGCTCTCATTCATTAAACATGACAGAAATTCAGTGAACGCATGAATAAAATTAAAATTGCTGATTAACAAGATTTTTTTAATAAGTAAATGAAAGTAAATAACTGTAACTTTATAGAAATGAATTGAAACTTTTGTTATTTGAATTATTTAGACTCCTTCAATTATTTTCAGAGTTTACTTCAATTACAATGTAAATTGTATTAGCAATTAACTATAAATCATATTTTTAGATTTCGCTCTTTAACATTTTCTTTAACCATAATCGTAAAATTATTTTATGGGATTTTATTTTTTCGCTCTTGGTTTAACTTATACAACAGGCATGTTTTCTTAAAGATGTTAAATAATAATCTTTTGTTTACTCAAATAAAACGTAACTCATTAGCATGTAAATGGTAACAGAAGAAAAAAGAAATGAGGAATATGGAATACTGAACTTTATTATTTACACACCGCGTGTAAAATTTGTGCATTTCAGGCATTGTTTAATCTATTAAGTATAAATAACTTTTACTCGCATTTTCAACCGTTTTTATACTTTTTGATTCATTTAACAACAGTTTTTTTTTTGATGGAGAGTTAGGCATAAGCTTGAAGTTTACTAAAATAAATACATTTTAATTATATAATACTCGTAGCTGTTGTATTGGGAAAAGCGTCATTTATCCTTGATTAATTAACCAACAACAATTTTGTCCTACCTATATGTAATTTCGTGTATTTATATACTGTATATACATATATAAATGTAAGAAGATGATATGTAAATAGTAGATTTACTGGAATTATAGGCACAAATAGACGATGATTAACAAAATATGAACTTTAATACAGTCCTAACTCTACAATACTTTACTCATAATTTCTCTTCAACTAATACGCTTTTCGCCCAGTATATACAATATGTTTATTTTCCAAAAAAACAAATAAGCCTAACAGCGCCTTTAATGTCTATTTCTCACTTTGATGCTTGCTTCACTATAAAAATTAGAAGACCGGCTCTTTTCTAATTTTGAAGATGTTCAAATCTTGATCTCGCGATCCAAAATATTTATAACACGTGCATTTAAATCATGGATAATAATAGTACACTAGAGTGTCAGTTAATTTGATGATCATTTACGTCATAAAGGAGATGAAGTGTTCAAACTGAAATCCTACATATATATTCAGGAGTTTTCAATAAGTGGAACTTTAATCTTTATGATTTAAGTATAATTTTATTTATATATGCATTTGTAATTTTGCGTAATCGATACTTTTTATCGTGACTTTTGATCACATAATCTATAAGGAAAATTCCTTTCATTATTAATCTCAAGAAACATTTCCCCCGTGAATTCCAGTAAAACGGTTAAAACAATAATGTGTAAAAAAAAACAAGATTAAAATGAAAATAAAATATTCACTACAATATATATAAACTATATAATAAAAATAAAAGTAAAAAATATTTCAAATTTCGTTTTGAGAAAACATCTGTGTAAAAAAAAAATAACGATCAAATCTTAAATTTAGTACACTAAATTTACTAGTATTTACTTAAGCAACCTAACATTTGAAAATAGTTAGATATCGTTTCTAAAACTGAGTTTTACTAGTTCAGTATATTTTATTATCAAATAATAGATTTAAATTAAGTATCAAATACATAATATATTATACGAACATAACAAACTATACATTTAATTTAAATAATTTTCCAATGAATTACTTTTTATTAATGCAATATTTTGGAATTATTTAGGCATCAATTTTAATATCATTTGCAGAAGAACATTTATTGAATATGTAATTTAATAAATATTTAATTTCTTTTTGTTAGTCTATATGCGAAATTTAAGAATGTTGTTTTCACAATGTTTTCTTTCCAGTGATCTTTCTACCTTAAGGGTTTTTAATAAAGCCTATACAAAAAAGAGTCCGGTATTTATAATTTTGAGTTTAAGTAACAATTGAAAATGAACAATTACATAACTGTGTACATAAATAATGAGAAAGTAATTTCAAACTAAAAAAAGAAAACAATTTTTCGTTCAAAACTACATAATTGTTTATTTCACATTCGTTAAACATGACAGGAATTCAGTGTCCTCAGGAATAAAATTAAAATTGTTGACTAATAAATTTTTCTATGAGTACACGAAAGAAAATAACCGCAACTTTACAAAAGTGAATTGCAACTTCAGTTATTTGATTTGTTTAAACTTCTTTAATTATTTTTACAATTACAATGTAAAATTCATTACCATTAAAGTATTATTATTATTATTATTATGTTCCCTTTACAAAACCTTCTGAAACCGTAAACATAAAAATCTGTGTAGGTTGTTACTAAATATGTTTTCCTTGTTTAGTATAATTTAAACTATAGAAGTGTTTCCTTAAGGGTGTATTCAAATCCAAACTGCCTTTTTTAAGACACATTTTTTAATTCATTTTTACTCTAAAATGCATCCAATTGGCAGGTTCTGTTACTCAGAAACTTTATAATGTCCGTATTGTCTCGATTTTTTTTATAAAGGCAGAATATATTTTAAAAAATGCTGTCAAAGTGGACATTTTGAACCGAATTTCCCGAAGCGATAGCGCTGAAAACAAAAGAAAATTATCGTACTGTGAAAATAATTGTTTGTAAATCAATTTCTAATTAATTGAACGAAAAATAAAAACATAGGTCCCTTATAAAACTCTTCATAAATCACGACGCCAAGTTTCATGTTTTTACTTTTAAAAATGAGTCTGAAAATATGTCTCAAAATTTTGAGTTGTTCAGCGTGGAAAAATATATATTTATTTTAATACCGCCTTAAAGATATTAAATTATAAACTTTTATTTTTCCAAATAAAATAAAAGTCATAATCTTATAAGTTGAACTATATAAGTAATGCAACAAATTGTTGAAATTCTGCATTCCAGCGTAAATAATTTGTGCCCTTTAACATTTATTTATTTATTTATTCACTTATTTTTTTATGCATTTTCTACTGCTTTTATATGTTAGAATTTTTCTAAAAATTGTTTTAAAAACTACTTTTATGAAAAGTGAAATTTATTTAAATGAACAAATTTGAAACCACAATTCCATAAATTATACAAAGTTTCTGAAATCTAACTTTTCCTCAAAACTTCATTTCTCATAAACTAAGCATATTTTATAAAATACCAAATAATAAATTTAAGTTACTTATCACAAAATTTATTTAGATTAAAAAAATAATACATTACACATTTAGATGAAGTATGTATTATTTTATAGAAGAAAAGTACCTTTAATTTTTATATTTAATAAGCAACACTGGTTTTCTAAAAATTGGTTTCGAAAGTATTTCCATGAAAATAAAATACATGTAAATGGATGAATTTGAAACCAAACTGGCAATAAGTTAAGATAATGTTTTTAAAAACTATTTTTATAGTAATATTTCAAAATAATATTTTGTTTTATGTAACAACAGATTTAAATCATTTATAACAATTTTCTGTTTTAAATATATAAAATTTAAAAGAAAATGTATATTTATTTTATGTATTTTTCAAATTAATTACTTTTCATCAATACATTTGTATTATTTTTTTAATCTCAAATTTAATAACTTTTAGAGGGGAATTTTTAATGAATAATTAACTTAATTAATATCTTTTAAATGAAAAAGAAGTTCTGTTTGATACAGATAGATTTTAAGAATTTTATTTTCATAATGATTCTATTATAACGAACTGTGTGCTTAAGAGTTTTTATTACGACCTCTACAAAAAGGGCGGGAATTTTTAGATTTGAACTTAATTAACAACTCAAGCTTAACAAAAACTGAAAAAGGTACATTTTTCGCTCAGAACAACATGATTGTTTATTTCACAGCCATTAAAAATGACAAAAATTACGTAACCATACGAATAAAATTAAAAATTTTGACAAATAAGTTTTTTTCACAGGTTAAAGATTGAAAATAACTGTAACTTTATTGAGTTTAATTGCAACTTTGGTTCTTTGAACTGTTTTGAGATCTTTAATTATTTTCAAAGTTTTCTTCAATTACAATGTAACATGCATTAGCGTTATGTACAATCTACGGATTCAGTAATTGCTTTTGTATACTTTGTTAAAACACAAACGTAAAATGCTTTTGGAGGGTTTTAATATTACGTTAAACTTTTACTACAGCCACGTTTTAGTATATATATATAAAGATATTAAGTAATGAACTTTTATTTTTCCAAATAAAATGAAACTCGTTAGCTTGTTATCGGTAACAGAACGGTAATGAAAAAGGTAATATGAAATTATGAATTTTATTATTCACACATTACGTATCAAGTTTATTCATTTTAACCACTGATCTTTTATAAATAAAAAATTATAACCATTTTTCTACAGTTTATATGAGCTTATTTTCTTTCATTGTAGAATATTCCTTTACGGAGTGCATCGCGTACGTTTAATTTTTTTTTTTTTTAAGTGAACCTTTATACTATTATAATACTCACAGTTGGTATAATTAGAAAAGCGTATAATGTATAGTTAACCAACATATTGTTTTCATGCTTAGGTGGCACGTCTTCTATTTTTATTCATGTTGTGTAGTTTTAAATAAGTCGATGTTTTATATTTATTTTTTAAATATACTTTTATTACATGCATTTTAATTTTGCACTTTTCAAAGTATAGTTTTGATCATAAAATCGATATTTTTGTTGAAGTCTTTGGTTATGTAAAAGGTATTTTTGCTCATATAATCTATAGATAAAATGTCCTTCATGTTTATCTGAATAAACAACTTCTCCTGCCATTCTAATAAGAACGTCAAACAACAAAACATGGCTAATAAAACTATAGCAAACGAGGAATAATCACTAAAAATAAGATAAATGAACTACTAATATTAAGCTTAAAATGCTTTAAACTATGTTTACGAGAAGTCTTGTCAACCAAAAGACAGTAATGATTAACTTTCAAATTTAGTATAAAACGCTGGTTTTCATAAATTCGGTTTCAAAAGTACTTTCCTATAAAACTAGTGCTGAATTTAAACCCATGTTGCAAAGTTAATATCGTTTATAAAAATTGATTTTTACTAAAGCACATTTCTTTTTATATTGTCAAATAATAGATTTAAATTATTTATTACAGTATTTTATAAATAAAAAAATCGATAACTACATATTTAATTTAAATATTATTCGAATAAATTACTTTTATTAGTACAATGTTTTAGTCTTTTTTCGTTTTAAACTTAATAACATTTCCAGAGGAACATTGGTAGATTCATTAATAAATTAAGTGTCATTTAAGTTTTTATAAAAGTTTTTTGGGCTATACCGGAAACTTAAGACATGTTGTTTTAATAATAATTCTTCTGAAATGTACTTTGTGCTTTAAGAATTTTTATTAAAACCTCTACAAACGAGAAAGGAATTTTCAAATTTAATTAACAATTGAAGTTGAACAGTTATTTCATTGAACTGTTAACATAAATAATTAGAAAGTAATTTCAAACTATAAAATGAAATAATTTTTCGTTAAGAACGACCTCATTCTTTAGCTCGCATTCATTAATCATGACAGAAATTCAATGCAATCATAAAAAAAATGACTAAGATTTTTCTTATTATTATGAGTAAACGAATATAAATAACTGAAAATTTCTAGAAATTAATACAATTTTATTTTTATGAATTCTTTAAACCTCTAATTATTTTCAACAATTACTATGTAAAATCTCTTAGCATTACATTATTTAATGCATTATTTTGTTAATATTTTTTAGCAATAAATTATTTTGTTAGATTTTATTTTCCAAAAGTGTAGAAATCTTATTTCGTTGCTATTTTTTTTCAGAAGTAGAATAGAATTGATTCCTTAAAAATATTAAAATATAACTTTTTCCGATTCATAAGCATATAAGTTTTAATATAACATTAATATAACATGTAATATAACATGTAATACGGTTTCGTTGTTTACACAGTATGTTTTTAATTTACGTATTTTAATCATTGTTTATAGTTTACGTGTTAATAATCTTTTTAAACAATTTATACGGATTTTACTTTATGTTCCTTACTACTTTTATTAAACTTTTTTTTTAAATACTTTAAAAAAAGTAAAGTACATTCAGAGGAATAAATTTAAAACACAATACAATAAATTACATAATGTTTTCGAAAACTATTTTTTACTAAAATCTTAATTTCTCAGAAATAAGCAGGATTTTATAAATAGTATTTTATATAAGTAATAAAATTAAGTTATTTATCACAGCAATTTATTAAATATTGAAAAAAAACTGTTAATGAATTACACATTAATTTTAAGAATTTTTCGAATGAATTATGTTTATCAGATTCTTTTTTATAAAACTAAATTATGTTTAACTTTTAAATTTATTATATAAATAATACTAGTTTTCAAAAAAATTATTTCGGAATTACTTTCACGGAAAAGTGAACTACATTTAAAATTAGAAACTATAATGCAATACATTAGATAATGTTTATGAAAAGAGTTTTTTAATTACAAAATTTTTATTTTACTATTTGAAAAAAAAAAAAAAGAGATTTAAATCATTCATCAAAATGTTTTGTTTGAATATAAAAACAATAAAATATAGATTCAGTTCAAGTATTTTCCGTATGAATTAATTTCTATGGCTACATTTTTTTTTTAGTCGCAAATTTTATAACATATTCAGGGAAACTTTTCGTGAAAAATGATTTAAATAAATATAATTTCAATAAAAAAAAATTTGTTCTTCAGAGGCGAGATTTAAAAATATTGTTTTAATAATGATTCTTTTGTAACAAATTTTGTACTTTAAGGATTTTTATTAAAGTCTCTACAAAAGAGCTGGAAATTCTTAGCTTTGAGTTTAATTAACAATTGAATCTTAACAATGAAATAACTTTTTTCATAAATAATGAGAAAGTAATTTCAAGCTATGAAAGAAAAGGATTTTTCATTTAGAACTATATCATGCTTTATTTCACGTTCATTAAACATGACATAAATTCAGAGAACTCATGCAGAAAACCTAAATTGTTGATAATTTTTTTTTTTTTTCGTGGGTAAACAATTGTAAATTTATATACATTAATTCAAATTTATTTTATTTGAAATATTTAGATGTCTTTAATTATTTTCATAGCTTTCTTGAATTACATTGAAAAATTCATTCACTATAAATTAGTTTTCATATTTTAGTTTTTAGTACACTTTAGAAATGAAAATACTTTTGAGTGGGGAGGGTAATTTTTCCTTCTTAGCTAAACATATTCTACAAACATGTTTTATTAAAGAAATTAATTAATAAGCTTTTAGTTAGTAAATAAAATTAACCTCATCCGCATATAAATGATTACAAAACGAAAATGAAATAAGTAATACAAAATGACGCATTTCATTACTTACACATTAAACGTACAATTTATGCATTTTAACCATTGTTTAACCCTTCTACGTATAAATAACTTTTATACTACTTTAATGTTTTCCTTTTTTAGGGGCGTTCGTAATTATATAAATACGTAGCACCTATAATCGTTGTCTCGTCCGTCTGTCCGCATATGACAACGCAAAAACTACCCAACCGAATCGGTGTGAAATTTAATATATATAATCGATGCAGAATTTTGTCGAGTCATTTCAAATTTTATGAAAATCGAATCAAAACTTAAAAAGATATTAATAAAAATATTTATAAGTAATTTGAATTTTCTAAAAGTCCGTACTTCCTTTTTACAGCAGCTTCAGAGGATTAATCGTCAAACGACCGAGATGTATCGTCAAGTTATCTGACATGTATGACGTTATAGTCATATATGACGTATATGACATTTTATAACCTCTATGACGAAGTTATGGTCACATTTTCCCTTCTGTTAAATCCTATCATACGAAATTAATTCTATGATATCCCATGATAGGCACGATTACGGTTACAGTTAAAAAACTTCGAAATTTTGGAATGGTAACACACACTTTTTTCATGCGCATATTCAACTACTTTTACTAAACTACGTACAGATTCCTCAGCGCTTGAAAAACAATAAATGGCATTGGAACGATACACGTACAACGAAAATTCTCGACGTAAAACATTTGCAAAGAACAGCATTGAAAATGATCAATGACAACACAAGACGAAACAGAGAAAAAATATTTGAATTAACAGTTTTCAATGTGCCCATATTCGCAGATGATAACGCATTGCATGCAGGAGATTGTTGGCAACAATTACGAACGTAACATCGCAGGAGGAATCTGTATAACTTCACGTTTTATAACATCTTTCAATTCTGACAAATCTCTTGGATTAGAAGTGTACACCTTCGATTTCAGATCCAATCGGAGGGTTGTCGGGAGATCGCGGTGGCTATGAAACCGCAAAGTTGCGGGAGATGACCCTATCACCTGTGGAGAAGTACCACCTTGCATCCATACAATGTCATTTCACTGCTGTAATTTACGTAATTCTGCAGCATTGTTGCATGCCGAGCACTTGTGATGGAGAACCTTTTTATACCTTTGGAAGTGACATGTTCGAAAAAGTACGGACCGAGAACAAATGTGCTTGCAATGCCACACCACACAGCCACTTTAGGTTTGTGTAAAGACGTTAGTGCAACATCGTGAGAATTTTCGCCAGCCCAATGAACGCAGTTATTGGAGTTTACATTCCCAGTTAAGACGAAATGTGCCTCATACGTCCATAATATTTGCAGAGCCCTCCTGCTGTCTTCATCATATCTGAAAAGGAAATAATTCGCAAAGTCAAAATGCTGTTGCTCCAGGTTGCAACATCTGGATACGCTGGAATCCATAAGGAAACATCCGCAGAACAGAGCGCAGAATCTTGAGGACTGTGGTTTTCTCTACATCCAAATTGCAGGCAACACATCTTGGAGTATGGAATGGACTTGTAGTAATCACTTTGTGCACTTCCGCAACATAATCAACAGGAACAGATCCGGATCGCGATCTATTTCATCTGCAACCAGTTTAATCCTTTTTTTTTACTAAACTACGTACAGTTTTTACGGAACATGGGTCTCATCGTAGCTTATGATTTCGTCGATAAACTCGCTTTTTTTCGGCATCATTTTCCCTGTTCAGATAAAACAGCTTTATCAATTCACCTCGCTGTTTCCCCGTAGTGTCATGGAGTGTCATTATGTTGGCACGTATGAACGCCTGATTGAAGAAACAATCTTCCCACCCTGCTTATTAAAGGTTTCTCACACGCAATGCTTTGCACATGGTGTTCTGTGACTCGTGCTTCTACTGTCTCTCCCTGCGATTTATGCAAAGTGTGTCAATGCAATTCCTCTCTGTGTTGTCATTGATCCTTCAAAATGTTCTTCTTTGCACATGCTTTTCGGCGGCAATTTTCGTCATTTGTGTACCGTTCCAACATCATTAATGTTTTTTCAATATTCTGATGAATTGGCGCAGGAAAAAAGCAGGTGTTGCCATTCGAAAATTTCGAAGTGTTTTCACTGTAACTGTAACCGTGAGTTTGTTTTACCGTAATTGTTTTAAATCATCACGATCTCGAGTCCACACCTTAAAAACGTATCTGAAATTTCTTTTCTATAGGCTCAGCGCTTAGGCTGCTAGGGGTGCATATATAGGGGAAGTTTTTTTATCATTTCTCTGTATATATATATTTTTTTGATTTATGGAAAAAGGTGCCACAAAAAAAGTCTTCTTGAAAATTTACTTGCACATTGAATAGTCAAATCAAGTGAATAAAGAAGTTATTGTAGAAAATAAAATTTCGAATCTCCACTTATGAAAGTTTGGAGAAACTTAAAATGCATCTTACACCGAGAAATTTTCCTATAAAAAACTTCCTTAGAAATTTAACTAAAAAATTAATTTTTAAAAAATGCTGCTTACTTTAAAACTAGTGAAGATTAATAGGTGTTGTAGCAACAAAATATAGTTTAAATATACATAATTCTTAAAATATAGTAAAATAATCTTCAAAAAATTGTACATACATAAGCTGACGCTTTGTATTAAGGTAAAATCTGGTACTTCACTGTTAACTGATAATCAGTCATAAAAAATGGTTAATGTAATTATTATAACTTATTATTATAACTTAATAATAACTAGATGGAACCCGTCAAAACGTGATGGAAAAAATACTATAACAATATCAGTAAAATAAGCTTCTTTATTATTTAAGTAGGGCTTCGTATGAAACAGTCTTTCAAATATTTTATTTTAAAAAATCCCCCCCCCCCCACAGTGAAATGCTATTTCCGATGCAAACTCCAAATGAACACTCCGTAAACAAATGTGTAATGCAAATCAGTTTGACATTACCACCATATTACCTACGACAAAAACAAAAACAAAAACAAAAAAAATTCATGGATCTATAAAGTATCATACAAATAGTCCTATCATAAAGTATCATACAAATTTCCTACTTTCATCTCATATTCAGTAAATAAAAGAACATAGTATAAGCACCCCCCCCCCCCCTCTGTGATACTGCAATCGAATGAGCTCCTATGAGCATATGTATTGCATCTGCCCAAAGGCACCGTTGAAATTCGACGTTAAAAAAAGTTTTAAAATGTTTAAATTAAAAGTTTTAAAATGTCCTCTTTAATCATTGTTCGTTTCAAATCCATATCTTCTAAAACGCATCCATTGTTTTAAACTAATCAATTTTTATGTAAAAATGAAGAATTTTTGTTAAAAATAATAAATTAATATGCAGATGAGGAAGAATTTTAATGTTTTCAATTGTAATTTATTTGTATGGTTTCTTCTATCCCTTTACATAATCAGGATGATTATTCCTTTTCCATCACAGTCGGTCTCTTATACAGTTAAATATCCAATGGATCTTTAAAAAAATAATAAATAACAGTTCCTAGCATATTCTGATTCAACATATATATCAACGAATTCAACATATCAATTTTATGTTAATCATTAAACTCAAAATAGTTTTTCTTTTCTTTTGACAGATTTTATATTAGCGCCAAAATATACTAAACAGAAAAATCTTATGGATAATCTGATCTTATGATTTATCAGGTTTTTATTATTTTTTTTTTCACTTTTCATGAAGGTTAGGGATACCTATTTTCAATTGTTGCAACTTTCCAAGGGGCTATTTTACATTATTAAAACAAACGGATGGTCATTGTTGAGATAGAATTGAAAAATATTTCATGCTTGAAAATTATTTAAAAAGTCGTTAAATTAAGCGGCAGATTTCAAATAAATTTCAATCGAAAGCTAATTTTTTTTCTAATTCAGGATGTAAGAATTGAAATTGTAAAATGTAGTAAAAAAATTAAATTTTTAGTATTTAGAAGTGATGTAAGCGCGATGACTAAAGCGATAGTGCCGTTTGTTGTCACAACCGTTATACATTTCTAAATATTGCCACTGTGTTTTGGTTGGCGTCCAAAAGTAGACTACCATTTTTTGACATCGAAAGAAAAATTCACTGTGAAAGAAATATGACTTTGCCGCTAATAAGGAACTGTTAAATGAACTTATAACAAACCTACCAAAATAATTCCTATAAAATATTAGCCTTACATTGTTTATTCTAGGTAAAAATACAATCATTATTTCAAGTTTTTTTTTCCTGAAATTCTTTACTTTTGTGAATTTTATTTATTAAAAAAGGAAATCTTAATAATTTAAATCCTATAATTCCTATAACTTAATCCTATAATTTAAAAAAGGTAATTGGTAACATGTAATCAAGGTATGCAATCAAGATGGAGCTACCAATAAAGGCTCCATTTCTAATCTTTAAAATTAAAAATTGAAATATCAGTTAATATTACGCCATGTTGATACAATCATATAAATTTTTCTTTTTAGTTTTATCAATGTTAAAATGCATTTCAAGCTAAGCATAACGTCATTTTCACCGGTACAAACTTTTCACACGTACATTTATGCTTAAGCACCATGCATACAAATAAAAATATATTTTGCATTTAATTGTAATGAAAAAAATGGCATCAACAAAGTTGTAATGCTTAATGATAAAATGAACCCAATGGACAATATTTCCTTGACGTCACAGTAAATATGAATTTTTTATTTGCTTATAAAACACACGGATAAATATTTTTATCGAAATACTTAAACATTTTAACTATATTTTAACTTACAAATTAAAAAATTCAGCCTAAAAGTCACGTGCTTTTAATACTTAATATTTATTTTTTACGCTCGCAATCATCGAGTTCAGAAAATAAATTCTGTACGTCGCAACAGTGGGCGTTAATCCGATTGCCGACTTTATGACGTCATAAGCAGAAGTAAAGGTTTAATTGAAAATTACGGCTAATTAATTAAATTTTCGAACAAACGAATGCACGATAACAAATCTGTGTCCAAATATCTTTCATTTAAAAAAAGAATGGTGTAATTTGATGCAGTAGTTTGTTCTCACGGATTGTCGAACAAAACGCTTAGCGTTTTAAATATATAGATATAACTTCATATACATCTAGTAAAATGTAACAAAACATTTTTTATCTTTATAGAAATTAAATACTTGTTTATGTTATTAAATATTATACATTTTATATACATTTATATATACATTTTATTATGTCTATCACACGTTAAAAAAGTTGAAATGCATGCCTAAATTTTATTATAAAATTATTGAAGCTGTTAAGAAATTGGTTATAGAAAAGTCTGCGTTTAGCGAATAACTTCCCCATTCTCGTGATCTTCGTTATAATCCGTATACACGGTATTTTTTAACGTATTTTCTATTTGTAACAATTTTCGTGATAGCTGAAAAGATATTCAGTTTAAAAAGTATAAGCAGATATACTTCAGTATATTATTGAAAAGAAATAAATGGATATCTTTATACAGAATACAAAACACATGTTTCTTTATACAAATATTTAAATTGAACCTGAAAAATTCTTTTCGCAGAGCAAAAAAGGAAACACATGTAGTTACAGTGCAAAACATTTTCTTCCAAAAAAATGTAACAGATTCAGCGATGACATAAACACCCCGGAGAGACTACAAAATATAAATTTTTTTGTATTTCTTTGTGGGATTTTTTTTTTCATGATATGTATCGAGCACCTTTGCTCGAGAATATACATTCAAAAAGAGAGTTTTCGGTTTGTGTTGTAGTCTTTTTCAAACAAATTGAAAATGTTTGCTAAACATATTTTAATATTAGGGTTTCAGTAAGTTGTTTAATGTTTCGATTACTCCATTAAATGGCTTAAGATTTGAATAATATATTTTCCAATATATATATACAGGGTTATTCTAAATGATGGACCCATTTTCAAAAAAAAATGTATTTATTAAAGTACAAATCCAAAGTGGACAATCTTTATACCAATGAAAAGAGGAAGTTTCAAAGTTTTTTAAGACATTATAAATGTTCAATGTGTCCACCGTTTGCTGCACGGCAAACATCTACGCGATAGCCAAACTCGTCCCACACACGAGAAAGCGTATCTGTTGTTACTGAGTGCACGGCTTTCAAAGCGGTAATGGTTCCAGAGGCGGCCGTTAGAGGTCGCGCGGCATCAGGCCGCGATTTCGTTTCGTTGTCAGTTGTGAGTGAGATGGCTACTGTGGAGCACAAGGTTTTCTGCGTTCTTGAGTTCGCAAGAATTGAGCCGCAAATTGCAGTGCAGCGTTCATTTCGTACCAAATTTGGTATTAAAAAAAAACTTTGAAACTTCCTCTTTTCATTGGTATAAAGATTGTTCATAATGAATTTGTATTTTAATAAATACAATTTTTTGAAAATGGGTCCATCATTTAGAATAAACCCTGTATATATATATATATATAATTATGCATATCTACGTATGCATTCAAATTCAGAATCACAATATTCTTAATAAAAATTAATAGGTATTACAAAGAATGTTTAATATCTATCTATACATAAGGTGGTCGGGGCAAGAGAGTGCTAAGCCACATTTTTGAACTTCTGAGATGTATCAATGTGAAAATTTGTTCAAATACTCAAATCAAGATATATAACATAAAAGTTTTTTCGCCAATGTCTTGGTAACATTTGAAGTATTCTGAGTAACAATATGGCATAAATTTTATGATATTACTATTACGGTTTTTTGTAAATTAGCTATCTTCATTGGGGGCATAAACATCTGGGACAAGAACGGAACCTGGGACGTATGCTGCCACCAAATGACATTAGAAACAATTTCTGTGTAGGACATTATAATTTACAATATTAAGCGACAGATTACGGTGTTAGGTTTGTTTAACCAAAAATGTGGCTTGGCACTTTTTTGCCCCGACCCCATCATATATATTATAAAAAGTTATTGCACACCCCCTCACACACTATTATATAAACGTATATATATGTGTGTGTGTTATAAATTTTAATTTTGTGGCTGGTTGCTATCGCTTCCGTTTGTTCAGAAATCGTTGTTACCAAAAATTATACGATAATGATATGATTATGTGAAACTCCTCAATTTAAATTCATGCTTACTAAGTATTAGTTTAATTGGGATTTTTTTGTTGAATTCAAACTAGTCCATTAGCGCACCTGTTCCATAGGAAAATGAAATCAAGGAGTTCCCTAGAGTTCCATAGAAATGAAAAGTTTCCTAGGAAATTCAAATCAAATTAATAACAATCGCTTATGGATCTTTTGAATCTGTATTTTTATTATGTGTCTTGCACATTCCATAGGTTTTTTTACATATGTTTCATTACATCCTTTTGTGGGTTTTTTTAATAGTCATTTTATCAACAACAAAGTGAAATACATGAAAAGTTAAACGAATGCTATACATTTATTTTAATGGTGTGAAGTTGAAGAAGAAGATTCAACAAATGTTTATAAGTGAATAAAAATGCTTCTGTCATAAGTAACAGAATAAAATAATTAACTGTTTGAACAATTAAAATTTTTGTATGAAATATCCTGAGTATATATAAAGAAAACAATAGATTATCCAAGAACCAGCTTTAACTTGCTTTTATATAAAACTCACAAGAAAAGTTAATTAAAAATGAAATGAAAAAAAAAAGTTCTTGAAAGTTTAATTATAAAGTAAACTATAGGGACCTAAAAGTGATAAAAACAGATCAGAGTAAATTGGAATGTAATCTTTCATACAGTTTTATTAAATAATGTAGAAAACGTTAGGATAAATTAAGATTTAGAAGATTTCATTAGTTTAATTAAAATACAAATACAAACAATATAAGAAATATCTTGTTTGATTGTACATTTTTTTAAATGAATTATTGCAATTACTTTACTAATAAAAAAAAGATAAAAAACAAATTTAAAAACAAAATGTTTATATTCATAGAAAATAATAAACGAAATAATATTTGGAGATATTTTAAATAAATGATTGCAAAATTAATTTCTAAGGGATTGTAAACTGAAAAATAAAATTTTGCCTCATCAGCAGATTTTATTTATGTATCAGTTTAGGCTATGATTGTGGCAACCTCTTTGTGCTTACCCTGTGACATATCCATCTAAGCTGATCACTTGAAAATTGTCCATAACACATATGTAACAAAAACGCAGCAAGTTATTTATAACAGAAATAGGGGAATTAGCAGATGATCAGTAAGTATTAAATACAGATTGTAAAAAAGTAAATCCAATTTTATAAATGACTGGGAAAGGGTAAAATTATTTCCCAAAAATTCTTAGATGCAACTATCTTAACTTGGTTCTAAATAGCCTCACCGTCCCTTCTAAAGGAACCTAAGAAATTCACTCAGCAGATAATATCACTGTAAAAGGGAATCCTGTGGATGTCAATGAATTTTTCTTTGCAGTAGAAAGCTAAACCGTTTACCAAACTGGCGAAAGCTCCAAGTCGAAGATTCTAGTCAAACTGCTAATCGGACACTCAGCATGAAGTCAACACGTATAGAACTCAAATACACGAAAGTAGGATGAATTGAAAAACCATAGATTCCATCTCATACGGCTTTTGGAATACTATATATAGCTATTACATATCCTTAACATATCACTGCAAAAATAACCGTGATAACCAGATTATCGGAGATTCTTATATACTTTGCAAAAGTTAAAGAAAGGACAGAATAGGTCTCATTCAAGCACAAATATTAGAACTCATGGCACCACGATCGCATGCAACATCTGAAAATTCAATCGAACATTACAGTATCCTCATAAAAGTGTACCTAGGTACTCTGATACAACCCATAGTATACGCACTCAAATTTTAATTAACCCTCTCGCACACGAATAATAACAAAATCAGAGAAAACAAATATTTCTGTTTAGCGTGATCCTGTTAATCCTTTATATCCCAACCGTATGCAATGAACTTTCTCAAATTCGGCACACTGCTAGGTCATCTTCTCGTGCATTATTTAGTACTAGCTGACCCGTCCGTCGTTGCCCGAGCCCTTGTAAAAAACTTAAATCTCTTAAAAAACGGAACTCTGGCTTCGGAACCGTATACCAGGCATGCTCGTACGCTCTAGAAAATCTTTTATTTCCCCCTACCACCGCCAGGGGAGCATTCTGTTCTAAACAAACCTGTTTCCGAACGAACTTCTGAGACAGGTCCCCGCTGCCTACGTTACTGTATAGTAGGCGCACTACAAAATTGATCTGGTTTCGAGAAGATAGGAACATTATTAGCCCAGTTATTGCAATAAGGCACAGTTAGAGAAAATAACCTTGAGTGAGGTGCCGAAGGGAGGAGATGTTCGAGTGTCGTTCAGAAAATGACTAATTAGGAGGCCCACTATGCATGGATAAATATTCGTTCGTTTTGTTAAGCTAGGAACTTAATTACAAAGTTGGCTTAAACTCTTATTTGTAAATAGTGGTAACCGCTACTCATAAATTTAATTTAATGTTATAAAGGGTGACTATTAAGTTAAATAAAATGTTTGGAATCACTTGCGTTGAAATCGGAAAGATAGTTGATGATATATAGAAACGGGGCATAGTTAGAGAAAAACCTTGAATGAGGGGCCGGGGGGGGAGGGTTATTCAAGTACCCTTCAGCAAATGACTAATTAAGAGGAGCACTATGCATCTTTCGAAATTCGTTCGTTTGCTTAAGCTAGGAACTTAATTACAAATTTGGCTTACCCAATTATTCGGAAATAGTGGTAACCGCTACTCATAAATTTAGTTTAATGTTATAAAGAGTGACTATTAAGTTAATTATAATGTTTGGAACCACTTGCGTTGAAATCGGAAAAATAGTTGCTGAGATATGGAAACGGAGCATAGTTAGAGAAAAAACCTTGAAGGACGGGTCGGGAGGGGGGTTGTTCAAGTGGCCTTCAGCAAATAACTAATTAGGAGGACCACTGTGCATCTTTCAAAATTCGTTCGTTTCCTTAAGCTTTGAATTTAATTACAAATTTGGCTTAAACTGTTATTCGTAAATAGTGGTAACCGCTACTCATAAATTTAGTTTAATGTTATAAAGGGGGACTATTAAATTAATTATAATGTTTGAAATCACTTGCGTTGAAATCGGAAAGATAGTTGCTGAGATGTGGAAACGGAGCAGAGTTAGAGAAAAAAACTTGAAGGACGGTCCGGGAGGGGGGGGTTGTTCAAGTGGCCTTCAGCAAATAACTAATTAGGAGGATCACAATACATCTTTAATGATTGATTCATTTGGTTAAGCTAGGAACTTAATTTGAAATTTGGCTTACTACTTTTACACTACTATTCGGAAATTCTGGTAACTGCTTTCTAGAAATACACCTTGAAGCTTAAATGTAATTAGACCCTTGTCCCTCTTAATTCCCGCAAATATAAAAAAGAATCTGTTAAATAAAGTTTTCTGTATTAACAATCTCCATCATAATAATAAATGTCATGTAAAAAAAAACTTAAACCCGACTAATTGTCATGAAGAAAAATATGCCTGCAAAATATTTCAATCAGTGGGACGTATGTGTAATTTGTCATGTACAGGTGGCGTGACATTCGCATGGCTCCTCTACGCTGATAACTTCAATCCATGTTCACACTATTTAGTTAGAAATCCTTATTTATGCATCGCTAAGCAATCTCGGCCCTTGCGTTTTGTAAAACCAGCGTCAGAAGAATTTTCCTTTTAAAACCGAATACCTCATTCAGACTAGAGGATTTAAGTTACTTAAGAGCCTACATCAGTCACGCGAAAAAACGCTCCAGCTAATGTTGGACACAGCGGGTTTATTTAATTACTTCTGTGAAGAATCGATGCAACCAACCAGTGAACCAACCAACCCAAGAGAATAAAAGCGTATTTTTAATGAGAGTTCTTTGTGCATTTTAATTAATATTTCAGAAAGTAATTAAAATATTAAAATTCTGAAGTAATGGTGCAACAGGAGAGGGTTTGGACTACCTAAATCTAAATTTCCAGCCTTCTAGGTGGACCAGATTTTCCTAGCCATCGCCAACAGACACACACACAGACACACAGACACACAGAGCGAAACTTTCTTTTATTAGTTTAGATAAAAAGCATGTTTTGGGAAACTCGTTTGAGCATTTTTCAATATGTATTGCAACAAATGCAATCAGCATTTTCGGCGCTAATTTTGTTTTAACCTGCGAAGACAAATGTTTACGAATTCGGGAACCAGCTAAATCATTTCCTCATGTTTGATTTAATGTAGTACGCAAGTTTCATGAAAAACGATGCAGCCGTTTACAATATCATCATAATCAGTAAAATCGCATCTAATATATATGATTAGCCGGTCTTCGCCCCTCTAGCCGGTCGCTTCCGAGTGGAGCCCCAGATAGTGCAGTGTACCGCCCTGACTTTGCTTGGGGCTCAGAAAGTGTACTTTACATGCAACCAGAAAAATATAAATAAAATACTTTAAATTAAAAGTATAAGAAAATAACTAATAAGAATATAAAAAAGCACTTAAATAAAGATTGCGCGACATAAATATTTTTATGAACACCCTGACAAAGTAATACTGGGCCCTACCCGTGATTTTCTAGGGGTGGGGCCCAAGTAGTACTTTGTATCTGGGCCACACTCGAAAGCCACCGGCTTGACGGGCGAAGACCGGCAGAGTTATATACATGAGAAATAAAATGAGACACATAAGTAATAATTTTTTATTATATATCATCGACTAAAAAAGGAATTCCGACGAGCCGGACTCGAACCAGCGACCTATGGAT
Source organism: Maratus michaelseni (assembly GCA_963931845.1). Lineage (NCBI taxonomy): Eukaryota > Metazoa > Arthropoda > Arachnida > Araneae > Salticidae > Maratus > Maratus michaelseni. The sequence goes on along the minus strand of OZ007589.1, from coordinate 293,931,700 downwards.
TTCTGATTACGCCGTCCTCTACAGTCCTTCGCTCTGCCAACTGAGCTATCGAAGAAACACAACCTTCGATTCGTTTAACACATTACAGAAAATTCCAAATGAAACTCTTTTAGTTTTAAGCGCTTTCTTACAATTCTCTCAATGTAAATATATATGAGAAATAAAATGAGACACATAAGTAATATTTTTTTATTATATATTATCGACCCAAAAAGAAATTCCGTCGAGCCTGATTCGAACTAGCGACCTATGGATTTCTGATTACTCCGTCATCTACAATCCACCTCTCTGTCAAGTGAGCTATCAACGTACACAACCTTTGATTCGTTTAACACATTACATAAAATTCCAAATGAAACTCTTTTAGTTTTAAGCGCTTTCTTACAATTTCTCTCAATGTAATTATATATATGAGAAATAAAATGAGTCACATAAGTAATATTTTTTTATTATATATCATTGACCAAGAAAGAAATTCCGTCGAGCCTGATTAGAACCAGCGACCTATAGATTTCGGATTTCTCCGTCTTCTACAGTCTACCGCTCTGCCAACTGAGCTAACGACGAACACAGCGCATGTATGCTGATAAGGTGAAATCACCGAAAATTTTCGACCCTTCAAATTCAAACCCCCTTTGTAGTTGATTTTTTAAAATCGCCTGAAATGCATGTTTAACTATCCTTTAGTAGATTTGTTATCCCGAATTTCCTAACTATAACTTCTACTGAGATATGGCAAAATAGCGTAAAACATTCGACCCCCATTTAATCCCCCTTAGTGTCTGAATTTCTAAAATCGCTGAAATACATGTTTAACTATTTTTTTAGTATATTTGTTATCCTGAGTTACATGATTCTGCCTATAATTTCTACTGAGATATGGTAAAATGACCTAAAATATTTGACCTCCTATTTAACCCACCTTAGTTGCTGAATTTCTGAAATTGCTAAAATACATGCTTGTCTATAGTTTTTGTAGATTTGTTATCCCGAATTCCGAGCTCCTAACTAAAAATGCTGCTGAGATATGGCGAACAGGCAAAATGACCTAAAACTTTCCACCCCCCATTTAACCCCCATAATGGATGAATTTCAAAAGTCGCTGAAATATGTGTTTAATTATTTTTTTAGTATATTTGTTATCCTGAATTTCACGTTCCTACCTAAAACTGCTGCTGAGATTTGGCGAAAACGTGAAATGACTAAATACTATCGACCCCCCATTTAACCCTCTTAGCAGTTGAATTTTTAAAATCGCTGAAATATGTGTTTAAGTAACTTTTAGTACATTTGTTATCCTGAATTTTCCGCTTTTAACTAAAACTGTTGTTGAGATATGGCGAAAAGGCAAAATGACTTAAAACTTCAGACCCCCATTTATCCCCCTTAGTGGTTGAATTTCGAAAATTGCTTAAATACGTGTTTAATTACTTTTTTAGTAGATTTGTTATCTTGAATTTCACGCTTTTACCTAAAACTGCTGATGAAACATGGAGAAAATGTGAAATCACAGAAAATGTTTGAACTCCCATTTAACCCACTTAATAGTCGAATTTCTAAAATCGTCTGAAATACGTGTTTAACTATTATTTCGTAGAATTGTTATCCCGAATTTCACGCTCCTACTTAAAACTCCTGCTGAGATATGTCAAAAGACGAAATTATCTAAAATTTTTGACCCCCCCATTTGACCCCCTTAGACTGTGAATTTTCAAAAATAATCCTTTCTTAGTACGCGCCTACATTGTGTAAATAACATGACTTCTAAATTTCATTGTTCTAGGACAAACGGTTGAGGCTCGGCGTTGACTATGAAAAAATCAAGCTACTCCTTTATAAGTATAGATATGAGATTGATCAACTTGCTGTTTATGTTTTATATTTAGCCAAGATCTCTTCCTCATTACTAGTGACTTTTACTGGTAGCCATTTTACGCCATAATATATATTAAAAAAATTCAGTGCATGTAAATGTAACAGTAAATGTCAGTGCAATATGAAAAAAGAACCAATCCCTTAAAGTCAGTTTTATAATATTAAGAGTCAAAACTTAATTAATTAATAATAACTAATTTGAATGATACCACCGTTAATTTTTTTGATATGTTGATTCCATCCATGATCATGTATTATATTAAGAAGTATGAGATTAATCAACTTAAGAGGTTTATGGCTTATCTTTAGCTATGATCTGTTCTTCACTTCTGGTTACTTTTTCCCGTAGTCATTGTACGACAGAATGAAATGTATTAGAAAACGTTAGTGCATGTAAACATAACAGTAAATGTCGACGAAATAATATTCCTTGTAGTCGGTTTTATTTAAATTATAAGTATGCCATAGCTTAATTAATTAATAACAACTAATTTGAATAATGATGACATCGCCTTTACTTTTGTGATATGTCGATGGCATCCACGATCATATATTACATTAAGAAATATGAGTCTAATCAACTTGCGGTTTATCTCTTATCTTTAGCTAGGATCTCCTCTTCATTACTGGTGACTCTTTGCCGTAGTCATTGTACAGAAGAATAAAATGCAACAGAAAACGTGAGGGGTTCACAAAAGGAAAAAACGAGGTCATTTTCCCTTGAATAACATTCATTTTCCTAAGACTGTCCGATAAAATCTCGTGTTCGTTAAAAGGATTTAACTCACGTTCTGGAGCATTTAACCCTTTTCTGATAAAACGAAGTTGTTTAAGTTCTATTTTCAAGATATCGAGAAGTCAGACGTTATATTTCCCCTTTACAGAAACGAAAGCGAGTTGAAGCATTGATTTCCGTTTTCCCGATGCATTTGTGTAGACTTTTATAATTGAATAAACAGAATTACCATAGAATAGATGAAAAATAAAGTGAAGTGTTTAATTTAAAATCTAGAATAAGATAAGAGAAATTATCTTAACTTTTTCAAGCAGTTTCGTTCAGATAATACATTTCGGGACCCTTGAGATTTGCTTACGTCTTGGCATATTTTTAAAAGTAATGTGTATTTTAAAAAATAAAACAAAATAATTTATAAAATTAAAAAAATCTTGAAAAAGTATTTTTTTTTAGAAAATACCCCAGAATTCAAAATTATGTGAAAACACTTTCGTCTCACGGATTTCCTGAAAAAGCAGTTATGCACAATTGCCGTTTTTCTATTTTTTTTTCTTCTTTGGAAAATTTCCGTCATTCGCTTTAGTTGACATGTTCTTTTTAAAATCACTCATTATCTTGCTGCATAAATAGTGTTAACAGTCCGTGTAAGTACTTAATTATGTTATTTCCAACAGTATACGATGCACGTCGCCGCCAACTTTTATGCTTTTTTATAAAGAAACATTTGGCTTATTTAATCGTAGATTTTCCCGATTAAAAAAGGCATATTTTTTAATTAAAAATACTTTTATTAAAAAAGTGTAAACTTTGGCTGCTATGGATGTGGTACAACAACCGTTTCCATCAAAACACCAAAGCTTAAGCAAAATCGGGGACGGCCATTGCTTTGAAGTGTAATTCATGGGAACAATGCGTAACGGTGTGCTCTATGTCGAAGCCACAGAACTGTACGTAAAATCAGTGGTGTGCAATACCCCGACGCTGGGAGATGGAAAGAAATACACAGCCGGGAGTGTCCCTCTGCAGTAAGGATACAATTGTGGAGATACGCTTAAGAAGTCCAAACTCTCTTGCTCCCTCTTCCAGAAAAGTGCTGTAAAGAGTAGATTTATTAGAGTTTCTATTGAATTTATTCACAGAATTATCTATAACAGAAGTGTTTAAACCTCTTCTGACAGCAACAGGATTTAAGTAATTACGAGAAGCAGAATATGAAAACCATTTGAGACACGATTTACATAAATGTTAAAGACACCAATTTTATCGTTGGCTTTGTAATTTAAGAGAGAATGAAGGGGGATGGTTGGTTAATGAAAGAATTAGTCTTTTTATAAACACTGGTATTGAAAAAAATTATGATACGTAACTGAAACATCAAATAATGGAAGTTTAATTCAATTTTCTATTTCAAAAGTTAATTAAATATGTGAGTGGATACAAATGACAGTTTGGAGAATGGTCGAAATATCAAAAGGATCAACTAAGGCAAAAGTATCGTCAACATACTGCATCCAATATTTAAAATTTAACAGACTCATTCTTTTTTCAAAATAATGCATATAAATTTCACAAATAATTGTTGAGAAAGTATTTCGCATACTTAAGTTGTCAGATTGTTTATAAAATTTACTATTAAATTCCAAAGTAGTATGAGTAATGCAAAGTTTAGTTAAGTTAATAAAATCTTTGACTTCATTATCAGAATAATGAAACTCATTAGTGCATTAGTATTAATAACATTTGCAAATAACGAGTTGATACCATCTGACAATATAGTACAATTGACCGGGTTGACATTTTTTAATTTACTGACAAAAACCAGTAAATTAAATCCAATTCTCGGTGGCATTTATATATATTATTTTTTGGAAACATTATTAAACCTATTAAATTTTAAATGTTCAATGCATTATTTTGATGATACATTTGTCTTAGTTGATAATCCTTTTGATATATTTACCATTCTTCAAACTGTCAATTTACTTTTGAGTTAGAAAAGTGTAATAAATTTCCCTTCTTTGATGGTTTAGTTACCAGATGGGATTCTTTGTTCAAAACATGTGTTTATGGAAACCTTTTTTCTATCTCTAGCCCCTTTCATGCTCTCTCAAATCGCCCAAACAACCAAAAAAAATTTGTGGATTTGTGTATTTGCACTTGTGCAAAATGTGCCCTCAACATTTGTTCAGATTCTGCTTCCTTAATGATGAACATAATGTGTTGCTTTAAAAAGAGATTTCAATTCTTCTGGTACCGATAATGTTGTGAATAAATTCAATAGACCCTGTAGTAAATTTAGTCTGTCGAGATCTGTCAAAACAAATCAGATAATTTGATTGTTATGACTAAATATCTGAAGCAAATCGGTCTGTATTTGTGTATTTTCACTTGTGCAAAACGTGCCCTCAAAATATTTTTAGATTCTGCTTCCCTTAATGATGAACATAATTACTTAAAATCTGTTGCTTTCAAAAGAGATTCACAATTCTTGTGTTACCGATAATGTTGTGAATAAACTCAATAGACCCTGTAGTAAATTTAGTCTGTCGAGATCTGTCAAAACAAATCAGATATTTTGATTGTTCTGCCTTTTTATTTTCCTTTTTATTTCAAATTAGCTAAAGTTTTAAAATGGTTTAACTTTAATATTATCTCTCTAAACCTGTTGCCATCCAAAAAGTCTTCTGTTCCTCATCTTCGCAAATGGGGACGCTGTAATGTTCCTTGTAATGGTTCTCATTTATCTTATATAGGTCAAACTAAAATAAATCTCTAATCTAGCTTAAAAGAGCACTCCCGCTCTAATGAAGAAATTTCTAAATATTTATGGCAAGAATTCTTGGAATTAAAGCCACCTCAGAATTGAACTTTCGCGAAATTTTAGCTATTTATCTTAATCGTGAGGATTTATTTAACGAAACATCTGATTCCACCATGATCTCTGCAGCTTGGAAGATCTTATTCAGTTCAACCATGTAATATTTGATATTATTTATTATTAGTAGTATTAGTAATAGTAGTAGTAGCAGTATCATTATTATTATTATCTTAGCATTTACTTTTTATATTTACAATTTTATATTTATTTTTTATATTTACAATTTTTAATCTGAAGCCATGTTTATGCAAAAATAGTACGTGGTACAACATTTTTAACGGGATTTTTAAATTCAGCATCAGCATTTATATTAACACTAGCTAAGCTTATCAAAAAAGTTTTTTATTGTTTAATTAAAATTCTAAAAAAATTCTCCTTTATTTATACTGATTAAATTTCTTTTTAGTATACTTTTTCCTAAATGAATCACTTCTGTATATCAACATAGTGTTGAAACAAGTCTGCAATTATTCTTTTTTTTTTTTTTTTAACTACCGCTATTAAAATTTTCTATATTCTTACACAATATCTTTTTGTATTTTCCTTGTTTTAATTAGTAAACAAGTAGGTTCAAAAAATTCTAATCAACATTTTAAAGAAAACACAAATCCCTCTGAAACGTTGTGTCCATTTTCAAACATTAAAAAAATCGCCAATTTTTATATGTTTTACTGGTAAATCTTGTTAATTTTTTATCTTCTTAGGAAAAAAGAGGAAATGATCACAAGGAAAAAATATTTCATAAATTTTTAAAGTGAATTTTCTATGAAAACTGTAAATAGATAAGAAACTTACAAAGTTCAGTGTTAAATACTTTTACGAAGATATTGTTTGATAAAAAAATACTTTTTAAGACTTTAAACTAAAAGTTTCTCATTTATATCTCTTAAACAGGGAAATTTCTGAAATTTTAATAACAAATAATAATAAATTTTAATAGTAAATAATAATTAAATTTTCTTCAATAAAACACATAGTTAAAAAAAATGCATATATTAAATATAATATAATAGTATTTAAAACTATTTAATGCATATTTTTATGTTTGGATTTTTGTTAAAATGTGTAAAGAATATTTTAAAAAAAATAGATTTTTGGTGACTTAATAAAACAATAATATCATGAAAAAAAAGTTATTCTCATATTTTATTTGTGCTCTAGAGTGGTGAATTTAAATGGATACTTTTATATTTCTTAATTGCCTTCATTTTAAATATTCTTTAAAAGCCTTCTTTTAGGAATAAATGTTTCATTTCAACAAATAAAAGTTTACACAATATTTATTATATGGCAATGTAATTAAAAATTTGATATACATTTAGTATTTCCTTACTTCGGTATTATATTTATTATTATACATTAGTAAAATGTACAACGAATTAAATGACTTAAGAAATTAAATAATTCAATAATGAGAGAAACCTTATTGATATATTTATTTATGCTACATCGTGACTCATTTAAGTGAATGAAATTACCTTTATTTTAAATATTTTTCATAATCCTTCCTTTATAGAAAAATATTTACTTTTAATTAGGGAACTTCCATAGCAGACATTCAGTACACCAAATAGTGGACAAACTCCGTGCTTATGTTTATTACAGAGACGTTTTACTGTAGTCGTAAAATATATATTTATTAGACAGCAAAGGAATCAAGTGTATTTAATACAATTATATATATGTATATATATATATATATATATATATATATATATATATATATATGGGAATTATTAGAAGTAACAGCAACAATAATATGAACTCAATGAATTATTACTTTTCACGAGGAGTGATAAAAGCGATGATCACGCAAGACCAAGAAAAGCTCGCCAGCACGAGCAGTGGTTCCATAGATTTTAGCCATAGCAGTTGATGGATTTTTGACGCAATGCTCAGGGAAGCTTGCAAATGTTTATATTAAAATACGGAAGTTGGTACGTTCATAAATATTAATCCTGTTTGATATTTGTATTTGAATCTTCAGTTGTATATGCTGTTATTATATTAAACCTTTTTGTTTATATTATATTTGAAGAATCTTCTGTTGTATTGAAACTACATATTGGTTATCGTAATCCCACATATATATATATATATATATATATATATATATATATATATATATTCGAATACAACTCTTCAATACATAAAATAGATTTAACAACCCGTTTTCGAAAAAATTAAAGAAATATTGAAAATTGATAGAATTGAATAAGTTTCTAATTTAATAATATTGGTGCAATTTTTACTGTTACCAATAATAAATGTTTACACCCAATGATATTTCAAATAAACATACTTCATCCCACTTCTCCACAACAGCCCGGCCATCGATAAAACACACATTACTAACTCACTTTTATTTCATTCCATTGCAGCGAAACTTTTACTATTTTTCACCTTCCTTTCGAAGTGGGCAAGCACCAAGCAGGACCGATACACTCAGATTTTCGCTCACCAGTGGAGTGTACCACCTGTGTCTCTTCATTGGTTTAAAACCTTCTGTATCAGTCATGGAAGGGGGGTTAGGTGCAGCTTCTGTTTACCTGCGCACCCGTAGTTAGAAATCTGACTTAGCTTTTCACCTGCTTGCATTAGCTGAGCATAATGGTCTGGCCTTCACGCGTTGGGTGCCTCTACCAGTAGTAAACACCCGACGTACTTCACCCAGACCGCCCAGTGTCACCCCCTCGCCACGACTGAGGCTGCAAGCAGGACAAAGCAGGCAGCAAGCAGGTGTAGTGGTCATTTGAGAGGACTTGCTTTTTATGGTGGACAAAAGGTTTACCCGGTTTGCAATAAGTGTGCTTCTGGGAATGCCTCTCCTAACCACATTTTGGACTGCCTCCAATTCACCCACGAGGACATAAGTAGAGATCCTCTATTGTTTCTGGAGTATATAACCTCATGGAACAAGTCTAGCTGTCGATGGACATGGAGGATATGAAACAACAACAGAACCTTCTGTGCATGGCACTCTTTATGGAATTGAGGGAGTCGGGGCAAGAATGTGCCAAGCCACATTTTTGGGGAAATAAATCTAACACTGTAATCTGTTGCTAAGTATTGTAAATTATAATATTCTACATATAACATTTTTCTGATGTCACTTGGTCGCTGCATATATTCTAGGTTTCGTTTTTTCCCCAGTTGTTTATGCCCCCAATTCAGATAGCTAATTTACAAAAAACGTAATAGTAATATCATTAAAGTAATGCCGTATTGTTACTCAGAATATCTCAAGTGTTACTAAGGCACTGGCGAAAAAACTTTGTTATATATCTTGTGCTTCATCTGATTTTTCATTTTCAGAAAAATCATAGTATATGAATCAAACGTGAAAATACAATAAACTTCACGCAATTATGCAATCCTGAATAAATTGTTTTTATGTTCATTTGTATCACGAATAAACTTTCTTCTCCCCACCTGTTCTTTACAATTTAGCGGCCACGATCCATATACAAAAGACATATAGTAACTCATTTTTATCACATTCCAATCTATCGAGACTCTTTCTGTTACGATCGCGTCTAAAGATTGCTAAAAGTATTATCGTGTTTTGTAGAAACGGAATAAACTATTTTAGTTCTAGTAACATATAAAGTAAAACGAAAAATATCTTTCTCAGCACCTTTTTTAAACTTTTTTCTTCAAGAAAATCTTATGCTTGTATTCATCTATAAAATTTAGAAACTCGTAGCTTATAACATTTTAATAACTTGAAAAACTGATTGAAATGATTAAAATCTAGAGAAATGCTTAAGTGATGCTAAAAAAAAACAACAAAAGGCTTATAAAACCTTTTTAATGATCCACCTTACGTTTCAACGCTCACTGCGGTGTCATTTTAAAGAAAAGACAATGATAAACAAAGTATTCTTGCAAATTTTGAAAAAAAACCTTGAAAACTAAACCTTGTTTTTGGATAGAATCGGGCCCTAAGAACAAGATTGTATTAGCGAATGAAACCTACTCCATGTATTGAACCTCCTTCCTTCACTTGAATGCTGGGTGGTTTTAGTTTCGGATTGTATTGCACTCCTATCGCTCGCTGCGCCATTTATTGCTGGTAGTAATTCGAACTGAAATTGAAATCGCAGTAAAAAAAAAAAATACTCATGACATCATACATTACTCTCCTGCAAGATTTTTTTTAAATATCTGTCACCGTTGGGAAGTTATTGAATTTTAAAATCTATCAGTTTATTTTAGGACACCCGGTAGTTAACCCCACATTTATATTGAGACTGTTTCTCTACTAATCGTGCCGACGAAATTAACGAGAGTATTAACTTTTTTTCTTAGAAAAAAGAAAATCTGTATGTTCTAGTTACATGAATAACGGAATGAGATACAACTTTCGCAAATCTTTTTGTGTTTGTTATTGCTTAGAAGAAAATTTAGTCAGAAAGTCATGTCGCTTGTAAACATAACTCGCATACAAAATCGTAGTTTAAATTTTATATGTAATAGTATAATTGGCCTTCAATATCCTTGATTCCACCTAATTCTCCCTAATTCTTCTTATTCCAGTTTATTCCATTGCATTGCAACGAGACTTTTTCCGATACAATCGAGATTAAAGAATTAACGAAGGATATCACTACCTGATATTACTTCTCAGTAAAGGGCATAAAATGTGGCAACATGTTAAACGAAGGAATCGACAACTTTCAAAGCTTTTGTTTATTTGTTTGTTTCTATTTTCTTTGAAAAAAATTCGGTGTTAATTTTTAAATTATGAAAATGATAATTAATGTGCATTGCATTTTGTGTTGGCTATGCATTGTATAGTACATACAATATTATTTTCCTGCTATTAATACTCCAAATAAACTTTCTTGATCCCACCTGTATTCTAAATTGAACGGTCACGATCCCTAGCTAAAGAAACATAGCTAACTCACATTTATTCCATTCCATTGATGCGAGACTTTTTATCTTACAATCGCGCCTAGAGAATTGTCGAAGGCATTATCCTAACTTATTTTGTTAGGAAAATACTTAAGTTCTAGTAACATATAAAATAGAATGAGAAATAACTTTCTCGGTTATTTCTTCTTTTTCAGTTAAATAGTAATAATTGAACAAAATTTGTTACATTACATTCTTGATTAAATTATCTTTCCACTGTTATATAATTTTATGGCATTACTTAACCAGAAAGTGGTGTTATGAGCCACCAAACCTCAAACGTATACCTTTTCAAAAAGATTTCTACAATTTTGGCCACTAGTGTACCTTGGTATTGTTATGGACTAATGTTATTTTGCAATAAAGTTCAATTCTTCCGAACACTTTAAGTAGCAAAGTATAAAATAAAAATAAAACTACCCAACTAAACTGGGGGCATCTAGCACACAGGCTATTCACATTAATTGAATATTATACTTGTTTATTGTTGAAAACTGAGAATTGATAAGTCCCGCGAGAGGGAGTCGCGAACTCCCCTCGATTGAAAGTGAAATCGAACTGAACTGAAGTTATGTTTTGTTGTTCTGCCAAAAGGGTACGCTACGCATTGTTGCATTTAGTGAAATAAATTATTTAACGTATTACAGTCCACTATTTTTGATTATTTATATGAGTTATAAATACGCATGCATCAAATTCCTACATTTGAATGTCACGTCGAGCCGCAGAGAAAAGGTAAAAGATTTTTAATTGTATTTCTTCGAAAATGTTCAAACTAGAATCGAATGTTCGAATAAAAAACTTGTATATTGAGTTCTACAAATATAAACTGCTGACTGTCTTTCCCTATTTTCTTCGCAAGCGTTTTTTATCAAATGATGATTTTGTTCTGTTTCTCGCAAGTAATTTAAAGCAATTTAATGTTTGTTCGAAATGACGATTACGCAATAATGGAAAAAGCACGCAAGTAATTAAAAAGTGAAAGCTGAAGACAAACGATATTTTACTCTTGTAGAATAACGGAAGTTCGGTGAGTAAAAAAAAAAAAAAAAACCTTTTATTTTCATTGCATCATTTTTTGTCAACATGTCTGATATTCGATCAGCAAAAACTAATAAAAAAAGCTTAAAGTCAAATTTACAAAATTTGAGGACAAGGTTAATTCGACTTTAGAAAACGCAGATATAGTCCTTTTAGAGCTTTATAATGCAAAAATACTGTCCTTCGAAAAGGAATTGAATTCAGTATTCGATGCAATATTTGCACATTGCGATGACAAGGATATAGATGAATTCATTAGTGAAAAGGAAGGTATTATTGAAACCATAGATGACATTAATTTAGCGATAAAGCGAAAATTATTGGATGTATATTCTGTAAAAAATAATAACAATTCAAAGAGTAATGAATCCCTTTCTAAAAAATAACTCTTTTTCTGAAATTAAGCTACCAAAAATAACACTTCCTACATTTTTCGGTAAATTGGAAGAATGGATTGAGTCTAAAGATCTATTTTCTGCAGCTGTACACAATAATACAAATCTTACAAGTGCATATAAGCTACAGTATTTAAAAAGTTCATGTAAGGGCGATGCAATTAAAATTATTCAATCCATTCCCATTTCTGACCAAAATTATGACATTGCTTGGAATCTATATTAGTAGAGCACTATTCAAATAAGAGAGATTTAATTAATTCAGTAATTAAAAAGTTACTTTCATTACAACAGACACACGATACCGCCCAATCTATTTTAAAATTTGTTGACATCATAAATGAATGTATAAGATCCTTAAAGGTATTAGATCAGGATGTAAATAACTTTGGTGAAACATTAACTGTGTATTTATTAGTGGAGAAGTTGGATAGCAATACACGCTGTTGGTGGGAAAGGTCCCTTAAAAAGATGAATTGGGCACTGTTGAGCAATTAATTTCCTTTCTGAAGGAACGCGCTCGTACCCTTCAAAATAGCAAACCTCTCAATAAAGATCCAAAATGTGTGTATAATTCTAAGACTCTAACTTCACTTTCTGAAGTTCCATACAATTGTTTATTGTGTAAAGGCGATCACATTTTAATGAAGTGCCCACAGTTTATAAATTTGTCTGCAAAAAAGAGATTTAACATGGTTAAAATGAAAAAATTATGCTACAATTGTTTATCAGGTTTTCATAACATTAGTCAATGTAAGAATTCAAATACATGTAAAAGATGTAGTAAGCGCCATCACACATTGATTCACCTAGAACACGGTGATGAAATCTTTGATTCTAGTCAGTCATCAAATCAAAATAGATGTACTCCCAATCTTAACAGTAATTTGTCGCCAACCGCAAACGCATATACCCCTAATAATTACCCAGATAGCCAGATGTCTACCACCACTTTGGGTGCGAATACACAGTCATCTAGCACCACGCATTCAACTATCAACAATACTGTTGTGAGTATGACGTCTTTTAATAAACAAATACTACTTTCAACTGCAATAATACATGTGAAAAATGCTAGAGGAGAGTTTGTCTCCCTCTTAGAGCGTTACTAGATTCAGGTTCGCAAAATAACTTCATAACTAAGGAATGTACTGAGTTATTGTGCTTGAAAGGAAAAAAATAAATGCTTCGGTTTCAGGGTTGAATGATTCAGTTACGAATATAAAAGAAAATGTCATAACCACTATCGCTAATGCAAACAAAATTTTAGTGACACTTTGCAATTTTTTATTGTTCCAAAAATAACCAACTTTATTCCAAGACATTACTTTAGATTTCCATTTTCTGAGCTGCCTCTAGATGTAAGATTGGCAGATCCAAAATTTAATGAACCAAATAAACTTGACATTTTATTGGGTACTGAGTGTTTTTACGATTTATTACGAAATGGTCAAATCCGTTTAAAGAATTCTAACGTCCTTTTACAGCGTACCGTATTTGGGTATGCGGTGGGAGGTTCTCTCACCAATTCGAACCATGCTAATCATAATGCATATTGTGGTCTAACTTGCAATGTTGAAGAACAATTGAATAAATTTTTCGATTGCGAATCAATTGGGATTAGAGATGACCCTTATTGTAATGATGAAGATAAGGCATTAGAAATTTTTACCGAAACAGTTTCCTGTAAAGATAATCGATACGAAGTAGCTCTGCCGTGGAAAAAAGACTGGATTAATTTGAGTGATAACTATAAGATTTCTGAGAAAGGATACAAATATTTAATTAATAAAATGCGTAATGATGATAATTTGTTTTCTCACTACAAAGAAATTTTAAAAGAATATCTTAATTTTGATATTATTGAAAGGGTGTCAGATCCAACTAAGCCAAAGGACAGACCCATATTCTATTTGCCACATCGAGCGGTCTTTAGAAAAGATAGTGTTACAACGAAAACGCGTATTGTATTCGATGCCAGTTCTCACGATGTAGGACAACTCTCTTTAAACGATTGTTTGTGGCCTGGTATAAATTTAAACCCTGGTATTTTCCAATTGCTCGTTAATTTTAGATTAAATAAAATAGGAATTTTGGCAGATGTGGAGAAAGCATTTCTCCAAATTTCATTATCAAAAAAGGACAGAGACGCTGTCAGATTTCTCTTTGTGGAAGTTATTGAAAATCCGAAAGATGAAGTGTTTGATAATTTGAATATCCAAATATATCGTTTTAAGTGTTTACTTTTTGGATTAAATTCTAGTCCATTGCTCCTAGCTGCCACAATAAAGGAACATATAAAAAAATTTAAAGATCAATATCCTGAAACTTTTCGAATTCTTGATACGTGCCTTTATGTCGACGATTTAGTGAGTGGTACTGCTAGTATTGAAGAAGCTCTGAAGATCTCACATGAGGATGAGACGATTATGAGTCAGGCCAGTCCCTTTAAGCGTTGGGCCCGTGTTTTTCCGTTTTATGTAATCATGTTAAAATGGCTGTAGACAAAAATATTTTTAACATATTACTTTTTTGTACCGTATATAGAATGAGGAGATATAAAAAATATTATAGCCTCAAACAGCGATTAAAATATATATATATATTCTAGGATTTACACGCATATTTATAGAAATATTGGAAAATCTTCAAACGGTGAAAGGGTTAAATTTGAGAAAGGTTAACAAATGACCAGTCGTTACTAGAACGGTGGATAGAAGAAGGTTTCGAAATTTATCCATTTGATCAAAATCATAAGGTTATGAATTCATTGAAGGTATTGGGCATATCGTGGGATATTAAACAAGATTCTATTAGTATAGACATTTCAAGCTTAATAGAATTTTTGAAGACTAGTAAAAATACAAAACGGTTTGTTTTACAGACTTCCGGCAGAATTTACGATCCAACTGGTATCCTTACTCCATTCACTATAAGACTTAAATGTCTATTCCAAGAATTATGGATTCGTAAGCTGTCCTGGGATGCTGAGCTCGCCATTAACATTTGTGAAAAGTGGACTCAGTGGTGTTCGGAACTTCCTCTATTAACGCAAATTAAAGTGTCTAGATTTGTATTCCTATCATCTGATACAAACAATGTTGAAATTCATTGCTTTTCCGATGCAAGTCAGAAGGCTTATGGTGCTGTTGTTTATTTAAGAGTGCAAGATTTCGACCAAGTGTCAGTTAATTTAATAGCATCTAAGACCAGAGTTGCCCCACTAAAGAAAATAACTCTCGCGCGTCTAGAGTTGCTTGGTGCTTTACTTGCATCTCGCTTAGGATCACAAATTAAAAAGGTAATCGATGTAAAAAATACTTCTAAAATCTACTACTGGACAGATTCAAAAATTACTTTGTGCTGGATAAAGGGATCTAGCAATAAATGGAGGTCTTTTATTGCCAATCGTGTTGATGAAATCCAAAGTTTGACGGAACCAGAGACATGGTTTCATTGTGCTGGTAAAGACAATCCTGCAGATCTTCTTTCGCGAGGAATAAGTGCTGACTCTCTTGTGAACAATTCCAAGTGGTTTTTTTGATGGATCCAGAACTTTCAAGTTATTTGCAGTCGATTTCTTCTGAAAGTGACTTACTAAGTGAAAGTGAAAATGAGAACTATTTAAGTGAAATTAAATCTTCCGAAAAGGCAAATAACTGTACAGTGACTTCATTTTTTATCAACGAGAACTTTAGTTTTTTTTGACAAACTTTTTGAACTGACTAATGACTATTTCAAACTGTTACATGTTTTTTCTTTTATTCGCAGATTTATATTTAACTGCAGATCTCCTCTTAAAAGAAGAGGTCATTTGACCTTAGAAGAAGTCAGGGAAACTGAAAATGTTTTAATTAGAGCCTCACAAAGAATTTAGGTGGTAAGAAGGCTCTGACAGGTAATATTAACTTTTTAAATCCATTTATAGATGACCAGGGTATAATGCGAGTTGGCGGAAGACTTAACAAAGCTTCCGTATCTTATGAGCAGAAACATTCTGCTATATTGCCTAAAAATTCAAAATTAAGTGAAATTTATTTTCTTACTATGCACAAGCGTCTGTTTCGTGTTGGTCCTCAAGGACTCTTGAATTCTGTGAGGTTAAAATTTTGGCCTATAGGGGGTAGAAATTTGGCAAGAAAAACGGTACATTCTTGTGTTATTTGTTTTAAGGTAAAACCAACTCCATGCTCGCAGTTAATGGGTGAATTGCCTTATGAGAGAATTAATGAGTCACCGGCATTTAATTGCACCGGTTCGGATCTTTGTGGGCCGTTTTTAGTAACTTACAAAAATCAGCGCAAAGGTTCTTTGAACAAAATATTTATCTGTGTTTGTATATGCTTCGTGACTCGAGCAATCCATCTTGAACTTCTTTCAAATTTAACTTCTGATTCTCTGATTGCTACTCTTAAACGGTTTCTGGCCAGGCGTGGAAAATGTTCTAGGATATTTACGAATGACGCTAGGAATTTCGTTGGGGCAAATTCCAAACTGAAGGTGTTTTACAAAATGATAAATTTTCCAAATGAGATTTTGGTGAATTATTTAATTTCTGAAAATATCGACTGGAAATTCATACCTCCCAAGTCTCCTCATTTCGGAGGACTTTGGGAGGCTGGAGTAAAATCTGTGAAGCATCACCTTAAAAGAGCGATGAGTGACTTGCGATTTAATTATGAAGAGTTCGAAACTATTGTTATTCAGGTAGAAAGTATTTTGAACTCTCGACCTCTTACTCCCCTGTCAAATGATTTCGACGATTTTGAGGTCTTGACTCCCGGTCATTTTTTGATCGGGAGACCAATCAATGCTATACCAGAACCGTCGTTAATTGATGTTAATATTAATCGTTTAGGCCGTTGGCAGAAAACTACTAGGGTCGTCCAGAAAATTTGGAAAAAATGGAGATTAGACTGTTTAAATACGTTACAACAGAGATTTAAATGGATTGTGGAAAATGATAATTTAACTACAGGTTTAATGGTATTAGTGAAGGAAGACTTTTTGCCTGTATGTAAATGGTCCTTAGGCCGCATAAGTAAAATTTATACAGGAGCGGATGGCAAGGTCAGGGTAGTAAAGGTTCGCACTAAATCAGGTGAATTAAAGCGTTCAATTACGAAAATAGCTGTTCTTCCTATTGATACCTAAGAAAGAATGTAGTGATTAATTATTGTTAATTTTACATTTTTATTATTATGCTGTGTATATCTATTTGTTGTGTAATAATTTTTGCTGTAATTGTGAAATGTAAATTTATATGATTGTAAGAATTCTAAGTTATTGAAATTTGTAAATTTCAATCCGGAGGAGAATGTTTATTGTTGAAAACTGAGAATTGATAAGTCCCGCGAGAGGCCGTCGCGAACTCCCCTCGATTGAAAGTGAAATTGAACTGAACTGAAGTTATGTTTTTTTGTTCTGCCAAAATGGCACGCTACGCATTGTTTCATTTAGTGAAATAAATTATTTAACGTATTACAGTCCACTATTTTTGATTATATATATGAGTTATAAATACGCATGCAACAAATTCCTACAATACTCTTATTTCAAAGAATTTGAAATAAGCCCCTCAAAAAATAAAAAAAATCGACGATATATTAAAGGGGACTCACCCCCCGTCCCCCCTTATAATTAACCAATGAACTCCCATAGCTAATCAGAGAAGCGCTTACTTACAATGAACATATATACAAAATTTGAAGAAAATCAGATAATTCTGCACGAAAAACCCATTAATATAAATTAAGGGGTTTTAGCCCCCCGTTTCCCCCTTTGTACTTAACCAATAAACTCCAAAACTAATCAGGAAGCGCCTTATCACAATGAAGATATATACAAAATTTCAAGAAAATCGGATAATTCTGCATGAAAAACCCATTTATCTAAATTAAGGGGGGTGTAGCCTCCCGTTTCCTCCATTATACTGAACCAATGAACCCCCAAAACTAATCAGGAAGCGCCTTATCACTATGAACCTATAAACAAAATTTGAAGCAACACGGTTATTTCTGTCAAGAGTTATCGCGTTGCGTACATACGTACATACATGCATACGTACATACAGAACCAGCAGGCACATTAGCTCTCAGACTTTGATAGTCTGTGAGCTAAAAACCTACGTAATCATTTAAGAGGTGTAACATTTCCAGCTGAGTGAAAAAGTGTTCAGGCCGGGAGTTGAACCCATTTCGCTTACATTGCCAACGCTTTAACACTTGAGTTATCTCGGCGGCAACACTACCGACACATTTCACTCAAACAACCTTTTAGAAATGGATCTGGTCTTTTATCCGAAATAGCTCAACAAAATATACAGCAGGTTTGTATTTTCAACACAATCATAATGATTGGAAAGGAAATTATACAAGTTGTAATTGCTCCAACTGATTGAAAAAGTTTCTTTGCCAGTCAGTATGATTATGTTTTTAAAAAAATAAGCTATGTGGTTTTTGTCTACGCATATAAGTTTCACCTTCTAAGACGTTTTTGCACAAAAAAAATACATTTCCGAAAAAAGTGGACATGTAATTTTCGAAATAACCAATTCAGTTAATTTGATTGTTTGTTTTCGATGAAAACAAATAAAATTTATTTGTGTGCACATTTTGTAAATAAAGTAAAATCTAATTACAGTTCAAAACATTGTGTGCATAGATGAAATTATTTAAAATTCAGATACTATTTTAAATTTTCTTAAAATTTAGGTAAAGGATATTTATAAATCATATCAATTCAAAGAATCATTTTTTTTATTATGTTTACTTACAGGTAGTAATATCTTTCACATTTTGCAATTCAAATGTAGCAGAATGCAAGCATACTGGCAATAAAGTTTATTTTATACATAAATAAGATAATTCGCACTTGTCAAACTGTTGAACTCTCAAGTTAAGAGAAATGGTGGACTTGAACAAAAATCGACCAAAAATATGAATTTTAGTTTTCGCATCGAAAATTTTTGAAAAAATGTTTTAATTTTTTTTAAAACATCTCGTCACACACTTGTGGCAAAAATATGCGTTTTCGTACTGTTTACAGGTAAGAACTGAAAATAACATATTGTATAAAATATCAAATCGTAATAAAATGTCTTAAAGTATTTCAAGTACAGTTTTTCAAAACAAATTTTTCAGTCTATATACATTTTTAAATTGTTCCATACATTATAATTCTACTTGCAAATTTTAACATCTCTAGAGTGCAAACTTCATACATACTACAGTAGATTTTCTCTATCCGTTTTGGAATTCTTCATTAAGATCTTCAATTTAGTTATAAAGTCTAGTAACGTATACATTTTAAATGAAAACTCTATTTTGTGCCAGTTTGTTATTTATTTTTATACTGTCTGTAGTATTAAAAAAAGAATACACAATTAGTTTTTTATAAAATCATTTGTAAGTAAAAGAAAATGAATAAATTAATTTGAAAATTGGAACATATGGAACATTTTTATTTATTCAATATTTTATTTATTTATTTTATTAGTAGTATTATTTTGTTTATTTATTTTTGTTTGTTTGTTTGTAAAGAGAAACACTTCTAAAATTTTGTTTTTTTTCTTCTGTCACTTAAATTGTACTTTATACACATGAAAATCAAATTTATTAGATACAAATCTATTTTGAAGTTGAAAGTTGAAGCTATAGAAGTAAAGCACGCTACATAGCGAGGAAACACTAACAAAAACTTTGAGCGCCATTTTTACAGGACAACATTTTAAAAATCGGTAGACACTCTAACTGCTCCAATTTTCTTTCAATCAGCTTTATATCTTTGAAAATTAAATGTGATATATTTGTCTAGTAAAATACGTGAGTTTATTTAGAGATATAGATATCTCGTGTTTCAGTATAACTTTAAGTCAGTAATAGTCGTTAACTCTTTCCAGTATGACTCTATTTGTTATGATAAGAAAAATAAACGGATATTAATAATTAAATATTTACGAGCAGGGAAGACCGAGCTATGCTCGGTCAAAATTAAATTTGAGTTCAAATATCATGACCCATGACCAAAATGACCCACTAATTGAATTTTCTCGAACATGTGACTTAGCCCAACAGTCTTCTCGTGCCCGAAAACCATAGGCTGCAAAATTTAGTGTAAATTGAGCCGCTTTTTAGATCTTGACCAACAATGACCCAGAAATTACCCACTAATCGAATTTTCTCGAACATGTGACCTAGCCCAATGATTTTCTCGTGCCCGAAACTCGTAGGATACAAAATTTAATCAAAATCGTTAGAGCCTTTTTTTAGATAAAATTAGCTTGACCATGACCCAAAATGACCCAAAATGACCCACTAATTGAATTTTCTCGAACATGTGACATAGCCCAACATTCTTCTCGTGCTCGAAAATCATTGGATGCAAAATTTAGTGTAAATTGAGCCGCTTTTTAGATCTTGACCCACAATGACCCAGAAATGACCCACTAATAGAATTTTCTCTGACATGTGACCTAGCCCACAAATTTTATCCTGCTCAAAACTCGTAGGACACAAAATTTAATCAAAATCGTTAGAGCCGTTTTTTAGATAAAATTAGCTTGACCATGACCCAAAATGACCCAAAATGACCCACTAATTGAATTTTCTCGAACATGTGACCTAGCCCAACAGTCTTCTCGTGCTCGAAAACCATTGGATGCAAAATTGGATGCATATATATATATATATATATGCAAATTTTATCTTAAAAACGGCTCTAACGATTTTGACTAAATTTCGTATCCTACAGTTTTGGGGCACCAGAAAACCATTGGGCTAGGTCACATGTTCGAAAAAATTCGATTAGTGGGTCATTTTGGGTCATGGTCTTGAGCCGCTTTTTAGATCTTGACCCACAATGACCCAGAAATGACCCACTAATCGAATTTTCTCGGACATGTGACCTAGCCCAATGATTTTATCGTGCTCGAAACTCGTAGGACACAAAATTTAACCAAAATCGTTAGAGCCGTTTCTTAGATAAAATTAATTTGACCCGCTTTGATCCAAAAATGACCCACTAATCGAAATATATCGAACATGTTACCCAGCCCAATAGTCTTCTCGTGCCCGAAAAAAGTCGGATACAAAATTTCGTCAAAATCGTTTTAACCGTTTTTTAGATAAAATTAGCTTGACCATGACCCAAAATGACCCAAAATGACCCAAAATGACCCACTAATTGAATTTTCTCGAACATGTGACCTAGCCCAACAGTCTTCTCGTGCCCAAAAACCATTGGATGCAAAATTTAGTGTAAATTGAGCCGCTTTTTAGATCTTGACCCACAATGGCACAGAAATGACCCACTAATCGAATTTTCTCTGACATATGACCTAGCCCAATGATTTTATCCTGCTCGAAACTCGTAGGACACAAAATTTAATCAAAATCGTTAGAGCCGTTTTTTAGATAAAATTAATTTGACCCGCGTTGACCCAAAAATGACCCACTAATCTAAAGTTCTCGAACATGTGACCCAGCCCAATAGTCTTCCCGTGCCCGAAAATGGTCGGATACAAAATTTTGTCAAAATTCGTTGAACCGTTTTTTAGATACAATTAGATAGACCATGACCCAAAATGACCCACTAATCGAATTTTCTCGAACATGTGACCTAGCCCAATGGTTTTCTGGCGCCCCAAAACTGTAGGATACGAAATTTAGTCAAAATCGTTAGAGCCGTTTTTAAGATAAAATTTGCATATCTATATATATATATATATATATAACCACACACAAGATTTGCTTGTATTAGAATATATGATAAGCAGTAAAGGCTAAACTAAATAAAATAGAGAACAAGGCTAATGTAAATAGGATACATCCATAGTAGCTAGTGCTTAAAGAGAAGGATGATAGCAATTGAACCCTTATCACCCTTCTTAGTCAAATAACAAAACGTTTAGTTGAAATTTTACTATAACGAAAATGATTTATCTTAGCGCAGTCATTCAATTACTAGATGTTCTAAAAAAAATAATCCAAAGATCTAGAAACCAGGTGTACGTGTGAAGAGGATGAGAAAAAAACTCCAGTGTGAAATTAACCATTTTATTAAGTGACAAGTTCACGAATTGGCCGAAGGCAGTAGAGAGGCATAAAGGTTTACCTTCGAAAAGTTGTTACAGCAAGCGTCAAGAGCGAAGTGAAGATGTTTTCACATATCAACTTAGAATCGGACTGACATGTATGCTCGCCAACTAGGGTTACTTTGGCGAGAAAAATTCCAGAGGAAGCATTCTGTAATGAATGGTATTTATCGAACAGGTCCGCCAGATTTTGGTACAGGAATGCATTTTATTTCAAAAAATTAACATTGCCAAGAAGAACGCAACGTATGCATATTTCTCATGCGAAATAAATTCTTAGGCCTTCTTTCAACAATCAGAATATATTTTTAGAACAGCGTGTGATGAGTGACTTACTATCGATACCTAATAAGGAAATGTATATATGCCGGTTGAAATGATAGACACAATTATAACTGACACTCTGGCCGCAAAAATGCATATGAATACATTGTGTTAGGAAGGTGATTTGGAAAGTAAGTAGCAGAAAAAGAATCTGTGATGATTTAATTATCTCCTTTTTTTTAAATCTCATATCATATTTACATTTCGCTTTGTAGTGTTTTCATTTCACTAAAAATGCTTTTATTTTCAATTTGAGGAGGTTAAATGGTGTCACACCTTAACCACTTCAACGGCCGCATAGACAGGGAAACAGGGTTATTACCAACGACTTATCTCGGGTTTTATACTAATTAAAGTTTTATATCTTTTTAAGTTTCTGTAAATTGATTTTTTTATATTTATGTAATTAATTATAACAAACATATTTTAATGTCAATTGTTCCCTTAACAATTGAAGATTCGTAATTTACACGTTGTTGTATGTAACCAGGTATATACGATAGAAGTTAAGTGTCAATCGAGAGGAGGTGAAGAGTCATAATATCTGTAGCTAAAACATTTGTATCTGGCAAAGCGACAGAAGACAAAAGGCGATTTTTGACGATGTTGGAAATCAGAAAATTCTTCGTGATAGGAAAGCTTGAGATGAGTATTGGTCTAATTGGGTAAAGGTTTCATTTTAAACTGGGTATTTATGTATCAGTTTTACTGGCAAAACGGTCATTAATTTTCCAATGTGCGTGTGTTACAAACATGCGAAAGGGGGCTTCGAAGCTACCCCTACACCGTAGTAAAACAATTCATAATTAATAGTTTAGTTTTGAGGAAAAAACAATCAAAATCTAAAATAAATAAATAAATATATATATATATATATATATATATATATATATATATAGTCCGATTTTTCTTTGCAAGCACCAACTACCTACACTGGAACCGCAAGGCAGATAAACTAAACACTGAGCATAGGATATATATTATGTTAGAGCTCAATGAAACTCGAGGTCATCGTGGTTGTTTGAACAAGGGTGGGATCATGATAGTCCATATAAACCGTGAGAATGCACGCTGGCCCTTGTTTCTCAATGTCTCTCATCTGCAGACCAGCAGGAAAAAGGCAACTTTTTTCATGCAAGGAACGAAAAACTCTTAAACATTTTTCGTTCCGTATATAGGCTGTGCCGCATATACTCTTTAGTATCAAACGTATAACCACCTTGGTCATATCATACGTTTCCAAAATCTTCACCTCATATAATACGTATTATACGTATACTCGTATAAACGTTTAATAGGGAGCACTATACGTTACCTCTTTATCGAGAAAACTAAATAAATATTTTTAGCATTTTTTTAGCATTTTTATTTTAAATAAATATTTTATTAAATTTGTATAACTTTTAGCCAGAATTTTTTTCTGAAGTTACATGTTACTTTTTTTCAAGTAAACTAAATAAATATTTCTTAAACAGATATTTTTTCAAGATTTTTTTTTTTTTTTTTTTGTAAATTTATAATTTTTTAAAATTACATGTTATCTATCTCTTAAAAAATCTAAATAGATATCTTTAACAGATACTCTCTTTAGCAAAAAATTAATTATATTGATTTGAGAAGGAAAAGAAAATAAATAATTTTTAACACATAATATTTTTCGCTAAAATATTTTGCTAACTTTCTAATTTTCTAAAGTTGCATGTTACTTTTTCTCAAGAAAACTAAATAAATTGTTTTTAACGTAAACCGTCTCAAAAGAGGCATTTATTTCAGTTGAATTTTGCAGGTTAATGCATTCCTAAAGAAAGTAAAATCCAAAAAGAATTTGATTTTCTATAAATCATATTAACATAGAAATGCTTAAACATAAATAAACTGACCAATAAATTAAATATATATACGAGTATCAACATTATCATATAAATTTTATAAAGTAGATTGTAAAAATCAGATATTGTGCAAATTAGTTATTTAATTGCATTATAAATTCTAAGAGTTATTTCAATAATACACCTATTTTTAATTTTGTAGCAGTAATGTAGCAAGCGTTTAAAATGGAGCAATCATTCACAAATGATCAGATATCGCGTGCGATTTGCATTCATTCATTTTCATTTATCCAATCCTTCATTTACTGTAAAGACTGCACAGCAGAAAAAAATTCTTCCAACAATATATAATGCTTTATTTGTGCATTCTGTATTCAAGCATTTAAAATTTTGTTCACAAACGTACACTTTCAAATGATTTTCTCTTTAAGACTGCCATCATCTTCTAATTAGGAATGCAGTATTGGAACAGATAATTTAATTTACATTGATCTGAACATCAGACAGCAAATTTCAATTGCCTTAAGATGTATTTGATTAACGTAGCGTTTATTTTCTCAATTTTTAAGAAGTTTTATTATAGTAAAGCAGATAGAATTTACGAAATATTATTTTGAACTCATTTTTAATCAAATATTAATATAAATTTAATTTATATCAAAAGTAAGTAAATCTAGAAATTCATCTCCATATTTCTTCAATTATTTTCTAATTTTATAACATATTCGCATTTGCAATCATATTTCGATTAGAAAAGCTTTATTTATTCAGAAAAATTATTTTGCAAAAACTTGAAAATTAAATCACAATTTTTAGCTTTTTAATATCTATTGGAATAATCTGCCATCTGTTTGTTTTATTTAAGTATATTTTATTATTATAAAGGACAGTTATAATTTATGAAATACTCACTACAGACTCATTCATAAGGTACAGTATATATTATATCGTTATGTCATAAATTGCGTAATTGATCTCTAAATGACTTCAATTATATTGCGTGCACAACTGCTAGTTGTGACTTTATAGTAACAGTAGTTATCAAACTTTTATGCTATTAATTTTAAAAAATAGCAACAATTAGTTCAGTTTTAAAAGTGGATATCATTAAAGACTTTCACAAAATAGACTTCATTGCATCAAATCGTATTAACTAAAATACGCCAATTGGCAATGGATCCAATTACGGAAAATTACTTAATATGTTTAAGAATCTCCGCATTAGCGAGCATATTGCATCTGATAAGAAAACAGACATAAAGCATTATTGCTTAAGTGGTTTAAACGGTTTTTGTCAAGAAAAATGAAATACAAATCAACAAAAAATATGCGAAATGCTACCATGATCGCAAAAGTTATTGATTTGACTATTAGAATCTTCCGATTTGGAAAAGGATTAAGGGAAAAAATTAAATTATGAATAAAAGTAACGTGTTACAATGCTTAACATACATTTAAGGGAGACCAAACTGGTCGCCAGTGGCAGCTAGTTAATTAATATTGAGAAATTCAAGAATGTACAGGATGATTACAAATGAATATCCCAACTTTGAAGAGCTATATCTTTTGAACAATAAAAAGTAGTGTTCCATTTCACACATCGAAGTCAGTGAGAAATTATGAAGTTTCATAAATGTAAAGGTTCCTTTTTTTGGCGAGAGATAGCTCAACGAGCGGAGGGTTGAAAGTGAACCGCCATGTTCCGTTGCGAGTTAATTGAGTCAGTTGCCGCCGAGATGACAACAGCACAGCAAAAGGCGTTCTGTCTAATCGACACTACTGAACTGTAAACGAGGATAACTGCAGCTATTGTAATTGTAACACTCGACATGCTGAAAACCGTGTGGGAGGAATTCTCCTACAGAATGGATGTCCTTCGTGTTTCTTATAATGGTAACACTGAACATTAAATTTTTGCTATTAGTAATTTCACAATCTCCTTTTTTATGTCTTTTTCACAAATTCGTGTATCTTCTGTATTATTTAAAGCCCTTCAATGTCAACAAATAAACAATAAAACCCTTAAATAAAGCCCTTCAAAGTTGAGATATTCATTTGTAATGACCCTGTATAAAAAATTTACGGATTACCTAAAAATGCATATCATCGTTAATACCTACTCGTGTACAGTGCGCACCCAGCTTTGAAGGAGAATGGCAAAAAAACATGTACATCGTATATAAGACTAATTTAACGTAGAAAATGTGAGAATTTGAAAACAAAAACAAAAAAAATTAAGCATCACACATAGATTAAGAAACATCTTCCAACACTATCAGAATATTGTTTCAAAATTTCATTTTTTTTATAGCTAACTAAATATCTTACATCTGATATTTAATTAAATATTTTAGAAAATGCGTAACGCAGTTAAAATGTCATTTTCAGCAATTATTGTGCATAGACAGCAATATATGAGAATTGTGTCTTTTAGCCCTGTACATACACTAGAGATTTTTATAAACAATTCATAGTAAAATTAAAATTTCATTCAGATGGAAAACACCCAAAACAATTAAAAACGTTTTTCTGGTAATTGCCATTCACACACGGCTATGTATCCATATACTTTTGTGAAATCCTGTGCAGGACTTTATATTATACTTACATCAGTTTAGATATATAAATTCAGTTTAAAAAAAAGTAAAACACCTGAAATCACATTTTCAGCAAATCAAGTCCATAAAAGCTAATTAATTCTAATTTGTTGTAGTCTCCTTGTATATGTTCTGTAGAATGTGTACACATCATGTAAGCTAGGTATTAAGATTTAGTTAAGCTGGAAAATGGATAACACAACTGAAAAAGTACTTTTTTCAATTATTGCTCACATATTTTACGTATCCAACTGTTTTTGGGTGACCCTGTATAAGTACTTTAAATGTTTCATGTCCTCTTTAACCTGTGGACGATGCTAGTGTGCATATAAATAACATAACGTATATAAGTTTAACAAAACGCAATTCAAACAATCACTTTCTACTGAGGAAAATTGACCGAATACTTTTGAGCATACATGTAAATGGACAATAAATGCGACACACAACATTTTGTATAGTTGGATTGTGTATCAATAGTGTTTATAAATTTTGTAATGATTGAAGTAGTGTAACAACATTCAAATGTATATAATAATCATAAAAATTTGCATCGTCATAAATGAAAACAATAAGAATATAAATCATCATAAAAAATTAAGAATAATTGAGTTTATACTGAGAATAACCCTTTAATCCTTTTCATGGTTTAACGAATTTCTATAAATAATTTAACCACCAAAACGTGGACTAATAAAATTTTGTTAATTAAAAATGTTCGATGACTCGTATTTTAATTACTGCACGAATTATTAAAAACTATGTGTTTTTTAGATTTTGAGCAAATTACAGTGCTGGAAAAAATTATAAAGCCGATAGAAAAATTTACTAAATTCAAAAAGTAATGGAATTGTTGATAACGCAAATTCTATTTTCATTTGCATGATCAACATTGCAATAATACACATAAACTTTATATAGAAAAACGGAAGGGGGAACATAAATTATGTTAATTTCTTACAACCAATGAAAAACAACTTGGAAAAAAGTATAAAGCCGATGGTTCTAGCCTCATTTGGCATAATGCCAGCCTTAAGAAAATAGGTCGGCATGAAAGTTTAGGTAAATGTAAACGCGTCACGTGCATTCATTTTGTATTTGGTTTGTTTAATGAAATGCCAAGAGGAAAAAAGTTATCCGATGGTCAACAAATTAAAATATTAACTTTAAATGAAGCTGGAATGTCTGGTTCTAATATTACAAGAAAAATAGGAAGGTCCAAGGATGCAGTAAACAGTTTTCTCAGAAATCACGAAGATTAGGACAGTAAGAAGCATACAGGAAGACCGAAATCCTTAACTGTAAGGCAATCAAGACAAATCTGGAAGCTAGTTAGTGGACAAAAAATGTCGTATGCCCAAATTCAAGAACAGTTAGAATTACCATGTACAAGCCGAACGGTAAGAAATGTTTTAAGTAACAATCCCATAGTTCAATTTAAAAAAAATAAAGGAAAACCACCTCTTTCTAAGTACCACAAAAATGCTCGCTTACACTTTGCACGAAAACATGTAACCGAAGGTACAAATTGGAGAGATGTTGTCTTTTCCGATGAAAATAAATTTAATTTCGATGGACCCGACGACTATAAATACTTTTGGCATGATTTACGACAGGAGCCTGATATTTTTCCAAAGCGTCAATTTGGAGGTGGCTCGGTAATGGTTTGGGCTGCATTAGCTGCCTGTGGAACCACTCCAATTGTTTTCATGCATAATAAAAGAATTGGGTTATGTATCAATAAATGTTAGGAGATAATTTATTACCCATTTGCTCCTCTTATAACTTCAGGAGACTGGACATTTCAGCAAGACAACGCTTCCGTTCATGTTTCGAAGTCAACTAAATCTTTGCTGGAAGCTAATCAGGTGAAATGCCTTCAATGGCCAGCTCATAGACCCGATCTGAATGTAATAGAAAATAATTGGGGAATTTTAGCTCGAACTGTTTACAAAAATGGACGAAAATTCAATTTAAAGTTAGATTTGATGAATGCTTTTAAAAATTGCTGGAACAGTACTGTTGCAAGTACTTTGTGTGGTCTGATAGATTCAATGAACAAAAGACTAGTCAAAGACATAAAAGAAATTGGTCTCACATCGATTATTGATGAAATACATGTATCGACTTTATAATTTTTTCCAACTTTCTTTGTACAGAAAATTTTCTTAAGTCCATTAATCTTTTATTAATGTAGTTATTAATGAATTTATTTTTTTCTTTACTTCCTTGTAGCATATAATATATATGTATGAAATTTCATAAATGTTCTATATTTTGTTTTTTAATTATATCATATTTTCAAGTGGCTTTATAATTTTTTCCACCACTGTATGAATGTTATTTTTGACGTCGTAATTTTTAAAATATATTTAAATTTTTGTTTCAATAAACAAAGATTAAAAAAACGTGAATGAAGTGAAGATTGTAAAATTCAAAGCGGATGATGCCTCATAATTAACTATGTACATTGAAACATACGACCTAATCACAAATTAATTGGCTCAGAAAATGAAAAATTTGATAGTAAAAGACGAGAAAGTTATACAGTTTTCATAACATAAGTTTTGAACATTCGTTGTTTTGTAAACATGCACATAAATTCATTCCGAATTTTAAAGGCGAATCTCAAGAGATTCTTAATTTTAATTTTGGAACAGTGATCAAAATTAAAACACGGATCCCAGCGTCATCACATATGTGATTTGCATAATCTTTCAATTACTCTATTGACTGGAGAAACAGAAAAAAAAAGTCTGACAACGAAGGAAAACACTTTAATTGTATACTCCGTCTTTATATATTTTCAGTTTTGTACTCAGGGGAACATTTTCAAATGATTTTCTCTCCAAGACCCTAATCATCTAC
The DNA here is from genome assembly GCA_963931845.1 of Maratus michaelseni. Classification (NCBI taxonomy): domain Eukaryota; kingdom Metazoa; phylum Arthropoda; class Arachnida; order Araneae; family Salticidae; genus Maratus; species Maratus michaelseni. The sequence goes on along the minus strand of OZ007589.1, from coordinate 293,902,144 downwards.
TAATTAGAAAAGCTTTGTTAAAAGAGAAAATTTAATTTACAATAATCTTGAAATTAGATAGTAATTTTTAATTGTCTAAAGATTTATTGGATTATGTATATCTCTTGTGCATAAAAGACTCTCATACTTATGAAACAGTCATACTTTGTGAATTGTTTGCAAATTTATAATTAATGAAAAATGTTAACTAGATTATATTTTATATAAAATATTTATGATTAGTCTATTTATAGATTGTAATCATCTGCTAATTGGAAAACTTTGTTAAAAGCGGAAATTTAATTTAGAATCATCTTCAAATGCTTAGAATTAATGTAAATTTTAAATTAGCTTATATCATATGTACAAAAATTACATAATTAGTCAAATTATAGGCAATAGTCATTTGTTAAATATCAGGGAAATTTTAATTTACACTCATTTTGAAAACATATTATAAATTTTAAAAGCATAACATTTTTTATATTGTAGAATTTTACTATTGTATTTATAAGAAAATACTTTAAACTGTTAACAATATAAAATTGAATATTTGAAAGAAATTTATTATTTGGAAACTTCAGAACTAAGATTTGTAGAACTTTAATATCTGAAAAATATTTACAGGTCAATCGTTATGTAGAAACTCATCTATAGTGTAGAAGACTAACGGTATTTCTTTAGTAATAAACATATGCATAAAACCGACAGAGTGAAAAATATTCAACCCGGGAATCGAACCCGAACCCTTGAAAAACGCTCCATTGCTCTACCATTGAACTACCAGGACGATACCCAGCTTGGTATCTCCTACTCATACAGAGAGTTATATATACACATGCTTATTACTCAATAATTTCGGGCGAATTTAACCGCTGTAAATTAATTGAAAAATTCGTTAAAAATTACTGATAACTGTTTAATTTGTCATCAGTTATTTCAAAATTATTTGTTATAATTTAAACGTTTTAGTACCTTCATAGTAAAAAAGTTTACATTATACATTTTGTTTTCATTTTTCATTGCTAATATATTATATATTAATGTAGACCTTGATTTATCCGGCATATTTAGTAGAAAAAAGAATTTCTGCAATAATTATTTTTAATACTGATATATGATACCGAAATATGAAAAAATAAATATATAAAAGCAGTATTCATAATTCACGCTTTTGCATTGTTCAGAACACGGAGGAGAGCACACAAAATTAGCAAAATTATGCAAATATATCTACTGATAACTAACACAAATCAAAACAGCAAAGGTTTATACACATGAATGTCCAAAAGTCCAGACTGGCGTACCACTAAATCGAAGTTATTACTTTTGCCATATTCCCATGAAACGAAAGTAATCCTAGCAGGAATTGAGTTACAGCAGTGGATTCCACTAAGGTGCGATGAACCACCAGAACTTTAAAATAGACCTTATAAAATAATTATTAAATAGGTAAAGTGCTCTATCCCCCCCTCTCAATAGAATTGTATCCCTTAGAATACCAAATACATAAATCGGTCTCTGGCTCTCAATACTTGAAATCGCATGATTATATTATGGCACTTAATTTGTCATCTTTTATTTATAATCATACATGGAGTACCATCATGACTATACATAAGTATTATGCAAATTATCTTAAAATAATTTGGAGGAGGTACTAAAAAAAATATGATTTATTGGTATAAGATTATATTTATGTATTATTGGCTGACTTGTGTATAATACCTAGCATACACTAACCTAATTATATTGCTGATGTTCTCCTTTAACTATTTCAAGGGTGGTGCTACGTTTATGAAGCCCCTTTATTTCGATTCGCGAATACCACAATGACTTCAGAAATTTGTTATAAAATTTTCCGTTTATTATGTATGTTAAATATAGATTTTTTTTTCCCAAATTAATGTGTCCGAAAATTCTGGTGTCATTCATTCATATCAACATGTTAGCAATGGAAGTGATTTCCCCCTGAAAGGGTTAAACAACAGTTGGAGTGAACCTACTTAACCAAGTATAGCTTCTTCAAGTCCAGTTGTAAAAATATACTTTTTCCAATTTTAGCCGTACCTGATTTAATAAATAATTTATTCCTTAATTTTGTTTTCATAGAATGAAGGGAATAAAATGCACTATCACATAGATAAGTTGTGCTAAACACTAGAAAAATTTTTACAGCTGTCAAATCAAAGGTTACTCCATTCCTCTCTTAAAACAAAGCATCCTTAATTCGTCTTTTCAACACTTTCCAACCTAGTTGAAAAGTGTTTATGACTTCGGTTTGTCTGGCCGTATAGCCGTCTGCCGTCTGGCCGTCTGGCCGTGCTCTAACTCCCGTAAATATGTTCGGATTGCTCTGCAATTTTTATATGTTATTGTCGTTATCTATAGCATGTTACCTATTTCAATGGAAGTGCGTAGCACTTATAGTTTTTTTCACAGGAACACTCAAAAGAATTCCGTTATATTGCGGTCTATGGGGAAAAATCATTTGCGGTTTATTTAAATAATGTTTCACTATTTTAAACGCAATGAAATTTATATATATCACTAAGGTGCATTAGAAGAAGCTTAATATGGAATAGGGTGTGCATAGCACTTACAGTTACTTTACAGGGACAGTCAAAAGAATTCCGTTACATTACGTCTATGGAGGAAAATCGTCTGCGGTTTATTTAAATAATGTTTCACTATTTTAAATGCATTGAAATTTATATATATCACTAAGGTGCATTACAAGAGGCTTACAACAGAATGTTGTGTGTATAGCAGTCATCATTTACAGGGACAAACCAAAGAATTCTCTACTGTCTGTTAACAATAATTCCTGGAAGTGTGTTTTAAGTTACTGAACGCGATTTTAATTTTAACTCGCTCTTTGTCTATTACGTGGTGTATATAAATTCTGTAGATCTATACTGGGAAGCACAAAAGTTCGCGGACACATTTCCGTTTATTGACAGAAGCTCCAGACGGAGAATTTTAAACTCTGCTACGCGTTTCCTAACTGAACTAAAATTTAGCATCCTATGTAGTATATACACAAATCTATAGATCCTATACAGGGCTGAATAAAAGTATTCGGATATTTTTCTGAATATTTTATATGTTGAAAATTCTTGAAATTATGTTTTTAAATATGTTATGCGTTTTCCAAATTGGTCACTTAGATGTTATCTTTTAGCTTATTAAACGGTATGATTTGTAAAATTATTTTGGAAGCGTTGGAAAGTGTTACATAATCTATGATTGACGCATGATTTTTCGTTCTTGTTTTATAAATGCTCTCAAGAATTCCATCATATGATAATTTCATTTTTCTCTCCATCGTCAGTGACAATGATGGCGACAGAGTATCTTCATTAAAAAAAAGGGTTTATGTAAAATGTTCTGTTGTTAAATTTTCAATAACATAGTTATTGAAATCTCTTACTATCCATTTATAATACAGCCACTCGTCAGTCCAGTTCACATACCAATATAAGAAGTCTTGCGTACCAATACTGTTACGCGTACCATAGTTTAGGTAAACCTACTGTATATACCGGTTATCAAAAGAAGAAAACATCACATACAAATCAACCTTCTTTATGTGAGACACCAGAAAAAAATATAATATAAAAATTGAAATTGCAACTTTATCGAAAATTTGCGTTTTCATTCGATAATTCGTAGAACGCAGTCACTGAATTTTTTTATAGAAAAATCTATTTTAAGATGTTAGAATAACTTATCAAAATCCATAACTTGGTGAATAATCGGGAAATTGAAAAGTTATATAAACAATGAAAATTCTAGCGGATTTTGACAGGGTAAAGCAATATCTTTTCTCTCCTGAATTAGTGATTAAAAGAACAGAGAATATAAAACTTGAGCCAAGGAATTGTCGCAAGCATGCTGCCACAGAACTGCCACACTATTTTTGTGTATTAAAATAATCGGTTATGAAAAATGATATCTTAGTTATTCTCACACCTAATAACAAACAATGAAACTGGCAACAAAGTTTTGCCAGGTTCGTTGTTTAAGCAGAAACTTTCAGAACATTTTTGCCGAGAGAATATTTTAACACTAAATATCTTAATATACAAGTGATAGAAATTTTGCTTATCGAAATTTTCATAATTTTTACAGGAGAGAGTGGACAATTCATGAACTATTTTGCATATAATGTGTTAGACTGTATTCAAAGAGACTGTATAATAACCTGATAAACAGATGAACCATTCAATTTTTATGTTAATGTTGTTTAAAAGAAATAACTTTCCTGTAGTCAATGAATTATATTCATTTCTATTATAGAAACAGAAATATTAAACACAGGTTTTGACACTAAAATTTTATTAAGTCTTAAAACTTTATATTGATTCAATTATACTGGGTGTGTTTAAATTGTCCGGATAAAACATAGAACGCGATTTAAAAAAAAAGTTCTAAGTGTCGGAGAGACTTCCGGTTTACATATTAATATTCTCTTAGAAGGCTGGAATGTCTCTGGCATGAAAAAAATAATTTCGGCTCGACAGAAAGCTTCTGATTTTAAGGAAAGGAAATAATATCCTTTAAAAATAATAGATAATTTTTCAGTGACATTTTTAGCTGCAACTGCTCAATTATTGGTACATTCCTGTACTACTTGCGGAATTATGCATGATAGAGAGTGAAACAGTACATCAGCGAAAGTGGCTATTACTTCTTGCCACACTTTCAGTGCTCGTAAATATTGCAGATTTTATGTATAAACATGTGCTTTTAGGCACTCTCACAACCAGAAATCACACGATATGTTTTGGTGTGATCCTAATTTTGCTTCGTGCAAGATATTGCATGCTACATTCCATGGCATTACGTGAAGCAAGACCCTCTACTGTCGAGATTTTCTACTAATTATACTTTTCCATATCATACAAGATCCCGTATCTGCAAACACCAGGCCTCTCCTATCTCCGGATTTCGTTTCATCGCGTTTTACTTTTGTTCCGGACTTTTGTTACACCCTGTGCATGATGGAATAAGTAGCTATTTCAAATATTATACATATGAAAACAAAAATATATAAAATATCCTTTTATATGAGACATAATTTGATATACTTTGACAAAATTTACTACATTATATATTTATTTCTCAAAAGTGTATAATTATGCTTTTCCAGAATGATTATCTAATTCTCAGAAATGCACATTTAGAAACATACTACCTACTTAACATTAAGAAAATTCCCTTTCCAATTTTGTTTTCAAGTTTCCCATTTCCCGTAAAGAATAATTTTTAATTTTGAACTAATGAATACAATCTTTGTGCTAACTAAAGAAACTCTAACATCATTTGTACGTTTGGAGTTGCTAATATGATTGAATAGTTTAGAATTTAAATTCAGAAATAATTACGGAAAATAAAAATGTTGAGAAATAGAATGCCTTGTTATGCGCATGAAAGAAAAATAAAATATTCAGTGCAATATATAAATTGAACCAGATTTCATTTTTGTGAAAACAAAAGATATAAATATGAAGAAATTCTCAAGGTTTAATATTCTTGTCATGTCCAAGGAAAACATGTAAGCAATGTGAGTAAAGAAAAAATAATAGTGCATACTAGTTTTGCTGTTTTTCAGTACTTATATGATTAGATTTCAAAAATATAGAAACTTGTAAAGCGTTAATGTAATGTTAAATTAAGAATCTTCATTATCACTATCAATTTATTAAATAAAGTTAAGGAAATAAAGAAATATTTATCAATGATTTAAAAAAGAATGAATTTCTCAAATGTACAGAAATAAGTAATTTTTAAGAAAAAAATATAAACGATTTCAAATACTATTTCTTACATTATTACATGCCAGATGGCATATTATAGGCAGAGTGGATTTGGCATAGTTGAGCAGTTTTGAAATTATATATATTTAAAATAACAATAAAGGGTAATTTGCCTTGTCTACTTGTTTTCTACACGCAGCCGTAACGTTTATACTATGAGTTTTAAAACAACATATTTATATGTATTCATGTAGGCAGTTATCCAGCTTAGTCACTGTGTGATGGCAAAGTAGGGAAGTATAGAAAATAACAGATATTCGAAATACATACTTATAATATACATTTATTTTTTGTATTTTGAATTTTAAACTGATAAAACTAAAGTATTTTAGTAATGTATGTTGTAAAGCGTTTTCTATGTACTTCGTATTTTCAAAATACTTAAAATAAACTTTCCAAATTTCAAATTTGTGTGCTTGAAACGCATATCAACGATTCCCAACAGGAAAATACAAGTCTGCCTGTTTATTCTAGTATTTGAACTCGTTTCTGGAAGTTAATATAAACGTACTTTTTCCACTACTCGTATGATAATGGTTTTAACGAATTGAATGTTCAGCTTCTGCAGAAGAAAAATTTTGCTAAAATGTTATAAAACGAGATTTCCTTTTTATTTTTATTTTTCTACACCGTATGCGCCAATGCGCCATATATTATCACAATTAATTAATTTCCTTGATGCATTTTTACCTTAAGTTGCAGAAGTATTATCCATCTTTTCACTAGATGTTATTAACTTACATTACTAATATACTTTAACAATGTAATAAGCAGCAGAACGCTGAATTATCCTTCCTGTCTAACACACAATATTTATCAATGTTCATGGCAATATTAAAAATATAAAAAAAAAATTCTATAATAATTTAGCAAAAATGTTCTTCTGCTAAAGCCAATCTTCCTATTCATTAAAACACTTTTCGTACCAACAGTGGAAAAAGGATATTTATATAAAAACAATTCAAAGACTAGACAAAACAGTCAAACATGTATTCCCCTGTTGTGAGTCGTTCATCTAAGGTTTAAATAGAACAATATGAAATCTGGAATTATGTATTTTGAATATTTTGAAAATATGAAATACTTAGAAAACGCATTACAACAGATATTAGCAAAATAATTTAGTTTTATCATTTAAAATACGAAATACTTAGAAAACGCATTACAAAAGATATTAACAAAATAATTTAGCTTTATCATTTAAAATACAAAATTCAAATGCATGTATTTTCTATACTGCCCAACTCTGCCAGCACACAGTGAGTAAGCTGGGAAACCCTCTTTATGAATACATATTAATATGTTGTTTCAATACTCATAGTGTATATGTTGGCTGAACATAAGTAGAAAATAACATATAAAATAACCCTATATTAAATGCTTTAAACTCAAGCAGCGACGTACTAGAGATCACTTCACAGCACGCACAGTAAAACTGCTGGTTACAGCTGCTGTCATCATTTGTGCTGCACGCACATATCCAGAAAATACGTATATACGTTACATGTAAATAGCTGCTAATGAAAATGAAAGGAAAGACATAAAATTGTATAACACTTTGTAACAAATAGCGATTCAGATCCAAGAACCTTCAAACGTCTGCACATTAGGGATTACAATCCTTATTACGCTATTCGGAAATTGTCAGTGGTGCTTAGGATATTGAGTGTACAATGACTGTAACTATCCCACGTGTAGAAATTTACATACGATGAGATATTGGTATGAAAATAGCATTTGAGAAGTGTTCCAAGCCTTCCCCATACAATAATGTGGCGAATGCCTCGTTAGGGATGCAGCTGCCAAACAAACGGGGGTGATAGAAGAACCCATGTGAAGCATAAAACACCGTAGAAACCCTGCTCTATCTCTTACCGTTTTTGAGATTTGGTGAATAAAAGACAATTCGCCAAATCTTAACAAAACCACAAATTTGTGAGGTCTCTGAAAGACCTGCACACGAAATAGGAAAAGAGCATAAAAAATTCTGTCTATTGTTTCCATAAGGATTACTGTATTTAATGGCGAGCTACAAGCACTGATACATTGGCGAAGTGCAAAATCGAATTGTCGCCAAAATCTGCAAACGGAAATATTGCAAACACTCTTCTAGCTACAATCGGTCAAATTTACCAAAAGCCTGTTAATTCCGCCAGCTTTTTAATGAGCTTACCATAAACTATATCGGTGTTCTAGTTTTGCAGAATATTTTTTTGCCTTTTGTTTACAGTAATTCACGCAAATTACTCGGGATGGCACATTAAATTTACAGAATTGGCATGATTACGCGCAACAAAATGCATTTGTAACTCGAAACTTACCGTTCCAGAAGATATTCAGCACAGACGTTTAGCTTGGAGTGACTGGCAATCGCTTAATGTCCGCATACCTTCCAATATATCTTGAGATCTAGGTGGCCACGAATTTCGTCCCAAACGACTAATCCATTGAGTAAAATGCTCAGTCTGGAAGTCCCAAGCAGCATTTGAAGAATGTGCTGGGGCTCTCATGTTGCAAAAATATTTCCGCTTATTGGGCTGAAGTTATGACATCAACTAATCCTGGCAGATGATGTTCCGGAAATTACAAATATGTATTGTTTATCAAATGACTCTGGGACACATGTGTACTTATCAAGCCATCGCCATTCTCTTCAAGCCAAGTATTAAAATTGAGTATCGCGCCTGGAACGATAAATATCACGTCACAAATTGAACTCATTGAAGGTATTGATGTCAATTATACAAATTTAAATGATTCCAATGATGTATTTGAAACAAAAGGCTAAATTTCTCTAGAAAATTGATATAGTTTATTGCAGGCTCATTCGAAATCTGATGGAATGATTCTCCGGAAATTCTAAATATGCCATATGACTCCGGAACATATGTGGACCTAGCAGTCGTCAACTTCTTGAATTCAAATATTGAAGCTGAATCGCGTCTGAAATTGATTTTGTTGAACGTAGTGATGCAAATTGAACTTGCCATTGTGTAATTTTATTGATGTGTTGCAAAGAAAAGGCTGAATTTCTCCTGAACTAGAACACCGTTATGATTTATTGTAGGTGCATTCGTAAGCTAGTAGAATTAACAAGATGTTGGTAAACTCCATCTAATGTAGCCAGACGGATATTTTCTATATTGCCGGTTACAAATTTTGACAACATTTTTGCATTTCGTCAGTGTTTCAGTTCTTGTAGCTCGCAGTTAAATCCAGATATCCTGATGAAAATGGTGTCACCTTATAAGATAAGATTGTTTTTCCTCTTTCCAAATATGTGCTAATGTTGTGTGTAGGTTTTCTGAGAATCTATACAAATTTGGCTTTTTTTCAGATTTGAGGCAGAATTGGCGCATTTTTTTCTATCTACCGCAATTTGGAAAAGTTAGAAATAGTATAGGGTTCTTATGGTGTTTTATGCTCCACATGGGCTCTTGCATCACCAGCTTTTGTTTCATAGATTAGGTAAAATTTACACTATATTTTATCAAGTTCATTATTTTGAATAGAACTTAAGAATTTTCAATAAAAATGCGATTACATCACACTCGTGTGATTCTCTCAACTTATTACGATCGATAGGCAGGTGTAACAATTAAAATTAATAAGTACCGTTAGTACTAATTTCTTCGAACATTGCATACTCAATTTATCAGAATTGCGTATTAATATAAGAGAATTTTGTTATTTGCACCCGAATTACCTATAGGCGAAATTAATTTAAATGAACTTTAGTTAGTAAATGCAACATATACATATTTGATTGTTACAGAAACAAAACTATGTGTAAGTACAGTTGTACTCGTTGCATCGTGCTCCGTAATTTCATTTAGATCCATTTTCCAAAAAATTATATATGGTCTAAATTAAACAAATTTTTTTATTTTTTTAAAATTATTTTCAATTACAGTTATTCACTATCCGGCATTTTTTTTAAATGTAACATGTCTGTAAATTATTGTTTTAGAGACAAACATAAAACATTTATTCGCAGGTTATATATCTTTCTTTTTTTTTTTTTTTATCCTTCACTGTTAAAAATTTGCAGCAAACTGTCCAGTCATTTGACCGTTTTTATAGAAAAAACTCATAACCATAATTTAAATCTATTCTGACCATATTATTGCCCATATTATGGTCAGAATAGAGTAAAATTATGGTTATGTAACCATTTTCTATAAAAACGGTCAAATGACTGGACAGTTTGTTGCAAATTTTTAACAGTGTTGGTTTTATCAAGCATTCGTAAATATTGCGCTATTTTTTCCTGTCTCTCGATATACGTGATATCACCAAGAGTTACTGTACGCGTACGGTCTCTTAAGCCTACAATATCTAGTGTGAATGACTGTGTACCGAAGAATAGTTTCTGCTTGATTCACATTAATATTTAACAAAATTAGCCTCACAGTGTCACTTTAACCAAATATTCGCGTAAATGTTCACGACAGTTTACTTTGATCTTTGACCAGTCAAGAAAAAAAAATTACTTTTCAAACACTAGAAATATATATATATATATATATATATATATATATATATATCGGACAAATATTAATAATTACACTTAAAATATTAAAGTATTCGGACGGAATGCATAAATAATTTCTAAAATAAATTTAAGCAAGAATTGTGAAATAAAGATATGTTAAATCTTAATTTCTGAATGTTGTGCTAAATACGCATTTGTCTCCTCTTAGCAAAATCAAAGCAGTCTTTTTTTAGTTTATATACCGTTCAATAGCCATGTACTTACCTTAAGAGATTATCCACAATTTATTTCTTCCGGGTAGTTGACATGTAGGAGAAAGGTCCTATGTCACCAGATTTGTGTGATGGAGTAGTCGGTCAGTGTTACAAAATAAGATGAGTGTTATATAAGTTACATATCTCTTTATCGAATTTTTATATAGGTAACATTTTTCTGGAATCATTACATTTTTAATTTCTTATAATTTAAAATTTACTGTATCTTCTAATGATACATTGAAACGTCGTCAGTTATATGTAACTATTTTATATTCAGATTTTTATTCCAAATTAGGTAAGTTGCCAAAAAAGTTAGGATTAACATTGCAAACATGCACAAACTATTTTTATGAGTCGGCAATTTTCTAGATTTTTTTTGCAATCATATAATTAACGATAATATTTGAAAATGTTTTTAGATACATTTCACGTCATACACATTATGTCACTCGGCGCACTTAAAAAAAACTCATTTGTCTAAATGGATCAACTCACTATTATTTAAGGACATAACAATATGCTACACAAACTCTTTTGGCTAAACTAAAGGGGTGATAGAACACGTCAAGCATTGGCGTAGCCAAGCAGATGGTCCAAATGCTCTGGGTACCAGTAATAATGTGAAGTTTCTTCGCAATAATTGTCGCAGAAAGTTTTCCGATTAGATAAGTCAAAGAAAAATTTACAAAATTAGTGGTATCCATCTGGACTCTCATCCTGGCAACACCACTGCCGTCAAAATGAAACACTTTTGTATAAAAAAACGCAGTCTCAATCAGCATATTCACTCAAAAATACAGAGCATCTCACTCTAAGCTTAATCCGTGTTTTTATACCTAAATTCACCAATAATAAACACATTTTGATGATATTAATCTACATGTTTTCTTTGTTTCCCGTAAAATGTGATGACATCAGGAGAAGTCCTGAAAAAGGACATCATTCACGTCCAAACAAAGTGGAGCTAGATGCTCAATAATTCCAAATGTAACTAACAGTAAATACGTTGCGACAGACCAAATTATACTACGCTTCTAAAATTACATGAAATAGGATCCCATTTGAAGTTAGTACGTTTAGTTAGTAGTGTTAGTCTGAGTTTAGTCTGTACTTAGCTCAATTATCTTCGAAACTGTCAAATATATGGAGTTAAATCTGAGTTTGACTTGTGGCGATACACCCTGTATTTGTGACTGAATAAGTGCATTGTGACTTGGGTATCCTACACAAAACGTGTTTATCTTGAAGTGTTGCATCACCCTTTTTCATTTTCTCAAAACAGCTTACGAACACCTTGTACACATACGCATTCATACATAGACTAATAAATATATCACCCTATTTATTGTGCTGAAATTATTAAAAATATCACTCAATTTATGTACATTATTCGTAAACTTTGTAAAATCGATGTTGCTCTTAAAAGCTTTTTTGTGACATTATGAATTACTTGCCGAATGTGAATTTTCTTTACAACATCAATATTCAAAAAACTCTGAAAGAAATGAGTTAGCCATATTGTAAAGCTCCTACTTATAACAGCAATTCATAAAGTTGTATCTATAAGAAAATGTGTGTAATTTTATGTGTAATGTGAATATGTGTAATTTTAACAGAGATTCTTGTGCTTAAATCGTTTATAGTAACCACTGGTGCGTTACATGCAGTTATTAATATATGCCCACAAAAAGCATTGCACCGTTTTATGTGGTACAACTGGTGGCTCACAGCATGTCTTTCTAAGCCCGCGTCCGTACTCACAGAAGCTAATAAAATACATAAAAATGCAACTAAATAATGTTATAAAAAATCAACCCGATAAATAAATAAATACTATTAAACGTTTGAATGGTTTAATCTTATACTCAGTATGTGAGTAATATATATTGCACTAGGACTTCCCTCAAAGGGATTAGTCTGAGTGATATTGCTGAGAACATAGGGTTAACAATTACAATATAAAGAAAAAGAGCAAATTAAATGATAGAATTACAAAATATCATATATAAATTTATATACACTGTTAAAAAAATAGAAAAGAAGTACCGTTCACCAGATGTGTTGTCATAATTTTTTTTAACATGTGGCAAAGGATCTCCTTTTCCTAAGCGCGTATTGCGCAAAACTTGAAAAAAAAAAAAAAAAAAAAAAAAAAAAAAAACGCCGGATCTTTTAAAACGCCAAGCTTTTTAAAGTTACGTAATTGGATTTGCAGCCAATAGATTATTCTATCAAGCGTGGCTTAACGCAAATTTAATTTCATTGTTGCACCTTTTTTGTGTGTGAATTTAAAATTTTTCTTCCTTGATTATATATCTATTATTTGTATAACTGTTTATAAAAACTCTTACACTTCAAACCACATTGATAGCATGTTTTGCTACAAACCAGATTGCAAAACTATAGTCTAAATTACTATTAAAGTATAGAAAAAATCTTTCGATGACTTCTGTAAAATAACTTTTATATTAAATCTCCATATCGGCAAAATTGAAAATTATATATATTACAAAGTTAAGCTTAACAGATACTTCTTGATTATTCTATATTAGGCTCTGCCCCCTGCGCCTTTAATGCGCCTTTAAAGCGCCAATCCGCAGACTTTTCTTTTGCCTGTCTGTCTGTCTCTCCACAATCTGTCTGTTTCCCTATCCGTTTTTCTGCCCGTCTCTCTAACTGATTGTCTATCTCTCTACACGTCTCGCTACCTGTCTCTATATTTCTCTACCGGTCTCGCTACCCGTCTCTATATTCCTCTACCAGTCTCGCTACCCGCCAATCTATTTCTCTAACCGTCTGTCTATCCGTCTAACTACTTGTATGTCTAGCCGTGTCTCTATCCACTTCGCTACCCATTTGTCTATCTGTCTCTCTACCCGTCTGGCTATACGCCTCTCTACCGATCTTCTTACCCATCTCCGTACCCATCTACTGTCTCTCTACTCGTCTGTATACCCGTCTGTTTTTGTACCCGACTCTTCACCCGTCTCGCTATCAATCTCATTACCCGTCAGTCAACTCGTCTCTGTACTCATCTCTCTACTCGTCTCTTTATCTACCACGCTACGCGTCTCACAACCTTTCTCGCTACATTCCAGTCTACCGTTGTCGCTACCCGTCTCGAGACCCATCTCGCTACCCCTCTGTCAACCCTCTTTTTACCTTTCTCTCTAGCCGTCTGTCTATTCGTTTCGCTACCCGTCAGTCTACCTATGTCGCTACTCGTCTCTCTACCCATCTCACTACCCGTCTGTCTACCCGTTTGTTTACTCGTCTTTCTACCTCTCGCCACCTCTTCCCAATATTTAAACAGTTCATTTATTATACAGAAGCCGTTTATCAGTTATTAAATGCAAACAGAAGTAATTTATCTAATAAGTGTAATCAGATGCATTTTTTTAAAATACATACATAAACCTGAATAATAATTCATCAGTTTTGTGTTCATAGTTGTTTATATCATTTGACAGTAAATCTCAACTTCTTAAACCTGAATTGTCTCAAGCTTTTTAAAAAAACCACAAGGTCTGTATAACTGCAAAGTACCCTGAGGGCTATATTAGCTACATGTTATTAAGTTTCGTTATCGCGTTTGCAGCCAATTGCTTATGTCAGAAAGCGTGGCTTAACGCCATTTTAAATTCATTACTGTAACTTTCTTTTCTTTTCTTTTCTTTTTTTTGGGGGGGCGGGGGTAGGGGGGAAGGGTTTCAAATATATACATTTAAATTAAAACTTTTGCCTCCATGCCATTAGTGTTGTTTGTATTATTAACTAATACCTTGTAGACAGAGCTTCATTTGAAACAAATGTAAAAGACTTCTTCTACAGTTTTTTTGTAGGAGAAACTTTCGTAATTGGGCCCAAAGCCAATCGGAGTATTTAATATCATTATTGTAACTCTTATAGAGTTAAAACAATATTGTTGCTAGCTTTACTCTTGTTTGAGACCAGTATCTGAATGGGAAAAAGTTTCGTATCCTATGTCGGTTGGCGAAAAAAAAATTAAATGGTGCCAAAAGGTAGTTTTAGCAACTTACAAAATTTTTCAAGAGAGCGGTAAAACATGTTTTTCAAATATTTACAAACATACGTTTATTAAAGCATGTTTTTGCGCCATCTTAAAAATTTAAGCACGATGCTAAAATGAAATTTTATCGCCATATTCGATATTTTAATAAGTAATGAAAACACATAAACAAACTTATATAACAAACCTAAGAGGCATTTTTGTAATAAATAATTGTTATTGTCAGGGGGTTAAATTGTAAACAATTAATAAACGGCTAGTAAATAATAAATAGCATTTAAAATCTAAGGTACTTTTCGGTTAGCCGAGCGCCAGTGAAATGTATATATCTATATATACATATATATATATGTATGTATACATACACACATATATGTATGTGTATATATATATGTATATATACATACATGCATATATAAATGTGTGTATGTATAGATATATGTATATATATGTTTACATAGATATATAAATTTCACTGGCGCCCGGCTAACCGAAAAGTACCAAATCTAAAAATGGAGAAGTGGTCCGTATAAAAATTAAGCGCTTGATATATGTAAATCTTTTTTTATTTTTTAATATTTCCGAATGCACAGATAAAAAGGTAAAAATCTCTTTTCCAAAAGCCAAATAGAAAATATACAAAATAGAAAAATATCTGCTAAAAAATATATTTACATAATACTACATCTGCAAAAAAATAAGATTTAGAAAAAGTAAGCCAAATCCTTCAGATCCCAACAATCACATCGAAAAACTTATCACCAAAAAAGAACTCGCCAAATCTTACGGCACAGGAGATGGATTTTTTCCTCTGAATGCAGAATATTAGTTTTTTTCTTGTACGATGGATGATTATAACTGTTTCATTTCACATACTACATACCGTTTGATATATTGGTACTTTTATGTTATCCTGGCGCAGTTGATAAATCGCCAAATATTGTTCCTATAACATTTTCATATTGAATTCATTTCATTTAAATATAAACCTTTCACTCATTTAATGTAAAATACATGCCTTTCATTAATCCCATTTAAAATGCTAAAAAGAGAAAAAAAAAGAAATAATGCCATAAATCGAAACCTTTTATTTAAACACCAAAGAATTTTTTTTTATTATTTACACATGAGAAATAAAAAAAGCTGCTATTGCTGAGATTTGCGCCAAATCTCTAATACCAAGTCTACTAAGTTATTGCGGGGTTTTTCTTTCAAAGAGAAAAAAATCCAGATTAATTTTCGATTTCTACTCAATTGAAATATATTTTATTGTGCTGAATATTAGTGCGTGCATATTTTTTTTGCTCCTTGTACTCCATGAACTTTTCAATTCCTATTGTCTACAAAAATCTCGCGCCGGTGAAAATGACGTACCACAAAATTTCGTGACGTATGTACTTTAATTGTGCTTTTTTATCTATTTTTTTAATATAATTTCCAAACGGTTTAGCATTTATTCTTGGTAATAAATAGACGTCGTTGTCACCTTTATAGGTACCTGCTGTAAAAATTTGAACGAAATCCGTTAAATATTTTTTGAGTTATGCTTGACGAAAGGTTTTAATATCCATCGTAGCTATATATGGGGCAAAGTAATACTGCGCTGTGTATGAGTCTTCGTTGCACTCAGACAATTAGATTTAAAATTTAAGCAACGAGCTGCAAAAAATCCTTCAAAAATCGTTCTTTATATATTTTATCTCTGTTAATCTTATTTCGAAGAACATTGTATTTGAACTACCCCCAACCCCCTCCATCCAACCTTCCTACTCCTTTTTTTGCTACCACGTTCATTTCCAGAGAAAATGGAATAAAATTCTATAACATGTTATGTTTAAGACAGTGATAAAATTATTTTGTTGCGTACTTAACCCTAAACACCAAATACGGAAGCGTTGTTAAACGTGTCAGGCGGGATGGCTTCACATGCAGAAGAAATGTACTGCTCAGTTGTTCAATTGTTTCTGGATTGTGGCGGTACACCTGGTCTTTCAAGTTTCCCCACAGAAAGAAGTCACAGGTTTACAAAGGTTTCTGGTAATTTCGTTCAGAGACTACGCCATATTATTGCTGCGCATGGTGGATATGTGGAAAATATCGTGGTTTAGATTTTTCAAGACTGCAGCGCCATCTGTTGTTGAAAATTGTAACTAATTTCGAAAGTTTGTCTGCCTGAAAATTTACTGTTGTCCCAAGCATATTGCAACAAACGGTGTATTTCTATCGCTGCCCGTTTAGTTTTTATTGATTTTTCAAATGTACCGGTCATTTTTGAAACACCCTGTATCTAATGTACTCTTTATAACATTGCTTTAAGGAATTTTATCACGCAGTTTATAATTTTGTACTACTAGGAATGATATTTATACTCAGAAAATAAAATGTAAATTTCGCAATAAAAAAAGCTATTAATGAAATAATGATATGTAAATATAAAACATTAAAATGATTTAACCAACTATGATTTAAAGCAAATCTAAATATATGCTAGAAATTTTTACTGTGAAATTAATCAGAATAAAGGAAAAAATCTTCTTTTGAAACATAATTTTCGCAAAACATTCATAAATTGTTTTTTTACTGAACATGATTGCAAATTAATAATTAACTATTTTAAAATCTTATAACATGCATAAGTCAATATTTTAATAGCATTCAGTTTCTTTTTTAAGTGAAGTTATGCACGCGATGAATATTCGTTTTTTAACAAATGTATTTTGAACTTTAATAAAGCACACGGTTATAAAATGAATTTTTTTTCTCCATTTGTTATTTTACATTTCATAAGGAACAAATATGTAAATATGATTTGCCCATTACATTTCGAAATTTCTCTTTAGTGTTATATTTTATGAAGTAACGATTGTGTGTCTTTTTGTTTGTAGAGGTTTGCAGGGTTAATCTCTGGAACTACCAAACTCATTTAAAAAAAATAACTAGCTGACACCCGCCCGGCGTTGCCCGTGCCCGTGATAATAAATTTTTAAAAAAATCAAGTTTTTATTATTTTATATCTTTAACCCGATTTTGTACGAAATTATATTTTAAGATGAAACATTCGCGAAAAAATATTGATATTTAGTGATAAAAGCACTAATTTTCTTGTTTTTTTTTTAAGTAGGGTCGTTTCATAGTTTTAAAATAAAAATTCTTCTTGTCCGAACTCTTTAAAATCTTTATTGGTGATAAATAAAACGGTTTTACAGCCCGTGTAAAAATTTCGTGAAGAATTATTGTTATCCAGTTGTAAAAGAAATGTTTTCTTCTCGCTTTTTTGTTTGTTTGTTTGTTTTCGCGTCGGCTCCTTTAACATAGCAATAAAAAAGTAGTTCTCATCTTCCGAACTCTCTGACATTTTAATCGGTTATAAATATAACTGCATTCAAACTCTCTTTAAAATTTTACGAAAAAATATGCATATTTAGTAGTGAAAACATGAGTTCTTTAAAAAAAGCTTTAGATTTCAACCTCAGAGAAAAATATATTAGAAGGTCTATGCTTTCAATGCAATGGTACACCTCCGCCCGTTTTCAATCAACTCTTTTCAATCCCCTAAGCTAAACAGGTGAGGGTTGGGTTAACCAATCAGGTTCCCGTTTCTGCGGATAGAAGCCTTCAAAAAAAAAAGTTGACGCATGCGCAAAGGGACGATTTTCATGTGGATTTGACAGAATGCGCTTTCCGTTTTAAATATATAGATGGTGGCAAAATACTGATGACCATCTCTGTTCAAACACAGGCTATATTTTATGTCAGTACAACAATCCCCAAGGAGGTGCAAAAAAAGCTCTAAAATTGTGATTTATGTGTTAGTGTTGGGACTAGAAATTTGAAACTTGGTGTGGTTAAGATATAAATACTTGCTATGAATGGTTTCTAAAAAGTTTGAAATTTAAAACGGTGAAATGAGTGGATAGCTTTCTATAAACGTTCCAAATTACGATTTATTTGGAACCATTAGGGATTGAAACATACAATTTGCAATGGCTGTGACTTTAAAGACGTAAATTCATCCCAAAAAGAGTTTTGTAAAAAATTCGAAATTTAAAAGGGCGGAGAAGCAAAAAAATTCTAAAATGGGATTTTTTTATGCTGCTAGGACTAGAAGCTTAAAATTTTGCATAGTGTTTGACACTAGTTATTTTTAAGATATAAGTGTTTGTTAAAAACGGTTTTTAAAAAATTCGACTTTAAAAGTGTGGAATAATTCGACAAAGTACTAAAAATATTCTAAACTATGATTTATCTGAAATTGTTAGGGATAAAAGCTTGAAATGTGACATGCCTTTTACTTTAGTGAAGTAAATGCACACAGAGATCAGTTTTTAAATTTTTCGAAATTTAAAAAAGTGCAGCAGTATAAAACGTTCTAGAATTCAGATTTCTGTGATATAGCTGATATAGAAGCTTGGATAACTGCAATCTTGGAATATGGTATCTTGGTTGCTTTTAAGATGTAAATGGATACTATAAGGATAATATAACATAAAATAAGAAAGGATTTTAAAAAATTTGAAATAAAAAATGAAAAATGAAATGCGCGGAAAATCTTCCAAATACATTAATAATTACGATTTACTTGGAACTAATTTCGGATTTTCTCATTCATTGAAGTCTCATGTTCGCCTATGGAGTATAAAAATGCCTCTTACTCAAAATATGGCTTAATTAGTCATTTTTTAATTATTCCTAGCAGTATAATTTCCTCTAAAAATATGCACAAAAATACCACTTGGAATATTTCAACAACTACGCCTGCGAAGCCGGGAATTTTACTAGTAATGTCATAAATGAAAATGGTATTTCATAAAACACAATCTTCTGTTACGTAATGAGAATTCAGAAATATATATATATATATATATTGGACCATCGGGAAAGTTCTGATATTTTTCAAAGTGAAACGGGGTTTTGTTTAATTATATTTTGCTACTGTTGATAAAGAGGGACCTTGAATGATCCAGATATGTACATTCAATCTTTTCTGCTTGCGTTGCATAATTCTCACTTCTGTTGTGGCATATATATATATATATATATATATATTACAGTGTAGCACTATGTATGGAGAACCAAAAAGTTAATTTTCATCATATTATGCTCTTACCATTTCAAGAAAGGTAAAAATGCCAGTCAGACTTCTCGTAAAATTTGTTCTATATATGGAAAAAAGTGCTCTTTCAGAGGACACAGTTGGAAGGTGGTTTGAGAGGTTTAAACTCGGAAATTTCATCTTCGAAGATGATGTCCGCTCTGGACGATCATCATCATCTGTAAAGCAGAACTTCTTAAAAAAAAGTTATCAAATGATCCTGAACTGTACTTTTTGGAATATTGAGTCTGTGTGATAGCTTCTGAACTGTGTAACATGGGTTTTCAGACATAGCTTCTTTTAAGAGTCATTCTTGACAGATGATGGTCATCCAGAGTGGGAATCATCTTCGAGTCTGAAATTTCCACGTTTAAACTTATCAAACTACCTTCGAACTGTGTCATTTAAAACAGTACTTTTGTCCATATACAACACAAATTTTACAAGCAGTCTAACTAGCATTTTTACTTTTCTTGAAATATGACGAAAATGAACATTTGGCCCTCCATTCTTAGTACTGCACTGAAACAAAAATTATGCCACAACACAAGCTAGAATTATACAGCAGAAAAGACCGAATGTTCATATCTGGGTCATTCCGGGGCCTCCAAGATCACGCTGTGTGTTTTCTCAACCGGGCCTGCTACAAGTGACGTCACAACCTGCTGACGTCACAAGAGTGATCCATACTACTTAAAATGTTCCATGTACTTTGTTCGTTTGTACGGATTGTTTACGATAGTATTTTGATATTATTTATTGTTTTATTTAGCACATAAAAATATTTTTCTGTGTATTTAGATTATAACGCTATCAATAATTATAGATTATAACTATTAAAGAAAGTGTAGATTATATTTATAAAATAATGCGAAGAAAATATTGCGCTCCTAGTTTCAAATCTAAGTCTTTAAATTCCCAACTTATAATGAAAAGAAGAAATTTTTGCTACGAAAATTACATTATGATAATTTTACTCATATTTCAACAGCAGTGGTCTGCATTAAACGTATCGAAATACGTTTTATAATTCGTAAAGCTAAAATTAATATGATGGCACTGAACTTGTTGCGTGGAGAAAAAAATGAGCCCTAACAATGAATGTGTATTCTACTGTAATGAAAATATTCCGGCATATTTGAATGAATGTGTACTTCCAAAACGAAAAGAGATAAATGATCTTTGGAAAAAAAATATGCAGATGATAAACAGTTTAAAAAATGGTACAACGATGACAACAGACCTTTCGAAGATTTTTAAATATACGGTAATAAACTGAATAAAATCTGGATGCACTTAATTAGAAGTGAGTGTGCTTTGTTTATAAAATTAAAAGTTACTGATTTCCCCAAATTACTAGTTCCATTTAAAATTTTAGCTAACTTAAGAGTACAAATATATTATGAAAATAAATCTGTTGATAAGTTCCTTTGAGTGGTTCTTATGTTCTGGACACAAGTACAATAAAAGAGACAATTTTTTAAAATATTGTAAATAAGTTATAAAGCTGAGGTAAAACAGAAAGCAAATACAGGCGATTTAAAGAAAATGGCTTATGGCGAAAGAAGGAAGTTTGGCAACATATTTTCGGGCAACCTATTTGTTGTTTTATATAAATAAGCATTTTTTTCAATATTTATACAAATTATTTAATATAAAGAAGCCATTTATCTATTTTCATATACAGATAGAACAGAATTGTATAAAATAAATATAAAAGTTCATAAGGTTTCTTTTGATAGCTGTGTATGCAATTTGGAAACATATCTAACTTTCTGAAGTCCGAATTGCGCCAAGCTTTAAAATAAAGCGCCAAGTTCTCTATAGTTGAAAAATATCGATTTCTCTATTTAATTTGACATTTATTGTGTTTTGGTGGTTAAATTATGGTATGCAGTGGTAAAAGGAGGTGATGGGATTGATTTTACAAAGTTTTCGGTAGATTTATTATATTTTTTGTACGTATATTTATTGTAAATAATGTTTTTAGGAAAAGCTAAGTCAATGTGTTCAATCTGATCTATTAATCTTAGCATTTTTTAAATTTAAAACTTTTAATTTCCTTTTATAAAACAAGTTTATTAACTCCCTTTTATTTCACGATTAGGAAAATTAGTACTATTATTTATATAATGACAAATT
The DNA here is from genome assembly GCA_963931845.1 of Maratus michaelseni. Taxonomy (NCBI): domain Eukaryota; kingdom Metazoa; phylum Arthropoda; class Arachnida; order Araneae; family Salticidae; genus Maratus; species Maratus michaelseni. The sequence goes on along the minus strand of OZ007589.1, from coordinate 293,880,327 downwards.
TTAAGACAAGAAATTCAAAACATCTCACTTTATTAACTATTTCTGCTGGGATACATTGATCAAACTGGATAACTCTTGTGACGTCCCTAATACTTGTAGCAGGCCCGGTTGAGAAAACACACACCGTGATCTCGGAAGCCCCGGTCATTCAAGGTTACTCCTTATCAATAGTAGTAAATAACAGTAGCAAAATAATATATATATATATATGTCTCTGTGTGTGTGTGTGTGTGTGTGGTATTTTATTATTATGAAGTTTAATTAAAGATTTTAGATTTTTTTATCTTGTTCAAAAGCACGTTTTACATATTATCTAAAAAACTTCGTTTGATAATGAACTTTTGCAGTGATTTGGAATCTATTTTGGAGTGGTGGCTTTGTTTAATCCTCGTGTACGAAAGAATAAATAGACAGAAAATACCATAATAAGTAACTTGGAAATATAATGAAGTATAATGAAAAATACTGAATTATCCCAAAGCATTTGTAAAGTCTTTTTTAATGTGCTTGACTGGAAACTGATAATTAACTATTTTAAAATCTCTTAAAATACGAAAGTAAATATTGGAAATGCTCCTAAGCCCTTTTTAATCAAGTTATACACGCGATAAATATTTTTCTTTAGCTAAAGTGTTTCTAACTTTAATAAAATACGCAGTTATCAAATGTGCGTTTTTTCTTTCCTGTTCCGTTTTCTATTCCATGAGGTCTTGCACAACCATGCAGTCATCATTTGTTCATTACATTTTCAGATCTCTCTTTATTGTAATCCTTTTTATAATAAAAATAGAAACAATGCTTCAGCTACTCTCCATTCTTTTTTTTTAAAGAATCATTTTAGTTATAAATATATTGGTTTGGTATCTCTTGAACTACCTAACAAAAACTCAATCCTCTGTCACGTAAAAATAATTTAGCATTTATATTTACTCATCGGATAAGAAACTCAGTCTATCTAAATATAATAAAACACAGTATGTTGATTCCGGTACATACACATCTATATTACCACAGTGGATTGGTACTTCCATTTTTGCAGAAAAAAAAAAGAAATAATGAAAAATATTCAGACACCTGCCTTTTTTCGAAGTATTTCTTTATTTTATTTTCAGGTTTCTGTATCTGTTTTTTTATAACTGAATAATAAAAGTTCATATTTACCGTGACGTCGCAAAAATATTGGGTACTTTTCCCTTATACAAACATCATACCAAAATGTATGCTAATGAGCTAATTATTTCAACAATGAACGTGAAAAGTATATTTATTGTAAACCATGTCAAACATTGTTATTTGCAATTTATGGAACGTGAATCACTTTTTTTATTCTTATTATTTAACTATAACCTTGCAAAACATTTAAATTTGCTATTTTTCGTATCAAAGATATTTTCTGCTGACTTTTACTACTGACGTTGAGATGGATTTTACCAGATGATGAGAAAGCTGCAATAAAATTGTTTCAGGAATTTGGAATTCTGTATAAAAAGAAGTTTTGTTCAAAATAGAAAAACCATGAAATGAAATTATGAATGAGTTCTGAATTTCATCCGCAATGGACATGTAACTTATGGTCATGCCGAGAAAGCATAGGAATACGAAAGAAAACATGGTTTGATGCATCGCGGTTGTCTTTTCTCAATGCTTTGATATTTATATATTTATGGTGCCAAGAGTTGGCATCGATTGAGTTTTGTGAGCTGCAACTCGAAACGAACCACAACACGAATATCTGATATTACAGGACAAAGTGATTTTATATATATCACTCTATATTTGTGTAATAGGTGTGTGATATTTATTACTTTTTTTAGATTTTATAAACTTGTAATCTTGGATTTTTATGAAGTGTCAATGTATCGCTAGTCTCTCTCGTATATCTGTCCCCGTAATATAACATCAATTTATTGGATTTTTTGTGAAGGGTTTTTTATTCCAAAAGGGGGGATCTGTTCAATGTTTTGTTAAGGGGGTCCTTTTTATTCAAATAGGGCATGTATCCATTATTTTGTGAAGGCAGCTTAATATCTATAACTTTTTTTCAGTTTGTTTCGAAGGGTCCCTGTATTTTGAACATATCGATGCGCAAGCTGTATTTTTAGCCTAACTTGAATTTTAAAAAAAGGGTGAGGTGTAAATTACCGGATTTTAGGAAGGGATCTGGTCCTTATACATAATTGGATAATTGTGAAGGGCTAATATCTATAACTTTTTCCAGTTTCTTTCGAAGGGTTGCTGTAACTTTTCACTATTTTAATTAACTAATGCACTAGATGGTAAAATTATATTTAGTTCACATAAAATTTCGATAATGTTGGAAAGTGATTCATAAACGATACCGCTATGCGTGATTTTCGTTCTTGTTTATTTACTATTTTATATTAACATTTGAATTCTTCGTATCCTTTTTGCGGGCACTCTGTATTTTTGAAGTGCGTATTGTTAGCCTAACTTCTATCGAAGGTCCTTCTGAAAAAAAGTGGGGGTGCTATTAAATTGAGTGTAGTATAATTCATACGGGGCCCTGTATTTTTAAGATAATGTGTATCGAATTCATTAACTTATTTAATTAAAACCCATCTCTTACCCAAAAAATTTTATAAGACCGATCATATCTTAATTACTATTTTTCATTTATTTTTCATTACTATATTTCATTCTACTACATACTCTAATATTCATACTGCATATTCTAGTTGAAAATTCTCGCAAAAATTCTTAAGTTCCTTCATTAACATATCTCTTAATTAAGATTTTAATTATCCTTTTTAATTAATATATTTTTTTTGAAAATTCAATAAATCTCGCTAAATCTAACACGTTTTAACAGTTCAGAAAAAAATCACGTAAAATTCTTAAGCTCCTTCATTAATATATCCCTTAGTGAGTAATTTTAATTATCATTTTTAATTAACATTTCTAATGACTATTTTTCGTTCCACTACATACTCTAATATTCAAACTGCATACTCTAGATGAAAAAAAAATCTTGCGAAAATTCTTAAGCACCTCTTCCTCTTCCTCCTCCTGAGGCCGGACTCTCATTATTCCCCTACTGATACAATTTTCCAGTATATATATTTACTTATTATCGATGAATAGAATATGAGTATAGTTATCAATTATCTAAAATTTAAAAATTTAAAGTGAAAACCACAATTTCTACCCACCGTCCTAGGATGGGCATTTACATTAGAAATAAAATAACAATGACTGAAAATTATACTAAAAAAAGAGGTATACAAATTTTCATTTCAACTTTTTTAACAATAATAACTTATTTATATAGACATATACACGATATTTTATTATTATGAATTTTAATTAATTTTTTTTTATAATGTTTTATACATTACCTTAGAATCTTTGTAGTAATTCAGAATTCATTTTGAAGTGGCAGCTTTGTTTAATACTCGTGTGCAAAAGCTGATAGGAGTACAAATAAAATATTTTTTTTTAATATTACATTTCAAATATTAACGTTATTATTCTATAACGAAAAAACCTGAATTATCGAAAAGCACTTGTGAATTACTTTTAATAATGAACCTGGCTGCAAACTAGCAATTAACTATTTTAAAATCTTATAAAATAGAAAAATAAATATTCGAAATGCTTTTAGCCCCTTTTTAATTAAGTTATGCACGCGATAAATATTCTTATTTAAACAAAAGTGCTTCTAAATTTAACAAAACCCACGGTTATCAAATGGGATTTATTTTTTTCTGTTTCATTTTAAATTTCATAAGGTCTTGCATAGCTATGTAATCATCATTTCTCCTTTAAATTTTCAAATTTTGCTTTAGTTTAATCTTTTTATGATAAAAATAGAAACAATGAAATCTATAAGTACTATGCATTGCTTACTTTCAAGAAAACATGTTACTTCCATTTTCCGTACGAAAAGTTTTAGAGATGTTATTTTTCTTCTGGTATCGCTTGATGAAATAATTTTATAAATGAATATATTCTTATCACACCCTTTTATTGCATAATAAAAATTGAGCATTTGGCTTTTCCCTTCACTGATAAAACTGAATACTCCCCCCCCCCCAAAAAAAAAAAAAATAATAATAATAATAATTAATTAATTTTACTGAAAAATATATAAGTATAAACATTTTAATTTCCTTACCCATAGTTACTTCTTTATATAAATTTATCTGATACTTCATTATTTTCAATTGTAATTAAAAGCCTTTGGATTTATTTTTAATTTTGTACAGAAAACTGTTTTATATTTTTATATACTACTTGAGGATTTTTTGTAATTATTCAGAATTGAGGGGGTCGGGGCAAGAGAGTGCCAAGCCACATTTTTGAACTTCTGAGATATTTCGGTTTGAAAATTTCATCAAATACTCAAATCAAAATATATAAAATAAAGTTTTTTCGAAAATGTCTTAGTAACATTTGAGATATTCTGAGTAACAATATGGAATTACTTTAGTGAAATTACTATTACGTTTTTTGTGAATTAGCTATCTTCATTGGGGGCATAAACATCTGGGGCAAAAACAAAACCTGTCACATAGACTGATACCAAGTGACATTAGAAACAAATTATATGTTAGATGTTATAATTTACAATATTAAGCAACAGATTACAGTATTAGATTAATTTCACCAAAAATGTGGCGTGGCATTCTTGCCCCGACGCCCTCAATTCATGTTGGAGTGACGCTGGTATTTCCACGTTACACCCGGTTTTCCGCCGCATCAGCTTTTGTATTTATCATACCAAAGTTCTGGGTTGTTCATGCCCATAGTTCTATAAAACGGAAATCGCTATAACGGAGGTCCTCAAAGAATGGGACTTTGTGTGCTTCTCTGTCATAACTCGTTTTAATGGCATTCACTCTAACGAATCCCTCGCAATAAAGGGTCTTTCTGGGATACGCATACCCATAAATTGTTAATATGGTAATAATTATAATGGAGCCTACACTAAAGAGAGGTCCTGTGGACTTTGCGCCCATAGTTCGTAATTAACGTTATGTCTACCAGCAAGAACTTTACATACGAACTGATTTTTGCTCAGCATGGCGATCTTGGCTTTCATAAATTAATCTCAGTGCCAGCGGAGTAAAAAATCCAGAAATTTACAATATTTAGACATATTTATTATGAAAAATTTCATTTTCATCAATGAAAACGTTCGCTTCTTGTTAAAATGGCGTCATTTTCTTACGCTAAAGTATTTCTGCTTATTCTGAGATAAAAGGAATTAAACGCAGAATGATGGTATCATCTTATCAATATAAAATCTCATCATAAATATCATTTTCATTCATAAAATTGAAAAAAAAAATTCTTTGTTTAACACTCATGTGCAAAATATGACCATAGTATACATGGGACAAAATAGAAGAATCTCCATTTGAAATAAAATGAAATACACTAAATTAAGGAAAAGCATCCGAATAGATTTTTTTAAGGATTTTTATCACAAACTGATGATTAACTATTTTAAAATCTTATAAAAAACAAAACTAAATATTTGAAATACTTTTTAGCCTTTTTTTAATCAAGTTACGCACGCTATAAATATTCTTATTTAAGCAAAAATGCTTTTATCTTTAATAAAATACTCAGCAAAGTTGATTTCCCCAGCATCTTTTTCGTTTTATATTTTATAAGGAAGCAAGAATTTATATTTCACAAGAAGCGAACGTTTTTATTGATGAAAATAAAATGTTTCATAACAAATACATTTAAATATCGTAAATTTCTGAATTTTTCACATAATCATGCAATCATAATTTTTTCGTTATATTTTCAGATTTCTCTTTAGTTGAATCTTTTTTTATTATGAAAATAGAAAGAATGGATACTAGATACTCCTCGTTAATTTTAACGGACATTTTTACTGATTAACTGACTTCCAACAAAGAAGGCTATATAATTCGTTTGTATTTATTTTTATATTTTTTTATGTATGTCCAAGCAAAAATTTTGGACAAGTGATCCAATTTATATATATATATACATATATATATATATATATATTTTTTTTTTTTGTGTGTGTGTGTGTGTGTGTGAAGTGCACTGGTGATGGTCCCATAAATTTGAATTTGACCGATGTCTAATTTTACCAGAAGGTAAACATAATGTTTGTCTTTTTGCCTGCTTTTATGTATTTTGTACACTATAGGGATAGTCTTAACTTTAGTAAAAATTGGCAATAGTTATGAAATTTGAACATGTTGTTAAGGTACATACTAATACTTTATGATATATTAAAACAGTTTTCGTATCGAAAAAAATATATATATACTGGAATACGCAAAAAAAAAAAAAAAAAAAATTGTACTTATGTATAATCCGTACCAGGAAGAAAAAACCACGCCGAAAATGGCACCCATAAGACTCTTTCTTATTTGATTTTCTTTCTACATTGTAATTGCTGCATATTTAATATTATATTATTGTCATATTGAAGGTAACTGTTGAGATATTCATATATACTATATTATGTAATGTAGTATAGATGTAGATATATGTATTCATACATATACACTATATTGCCAATGATGACCGGTCACTTGCGATTTTAGACGTTTTGTTAAATATCTGGAAAGATACATGAGGAATTATCCTGAGACTTCAGGAGTGTAAACAACATGATAAACGTTATATATTTCCGCGAAGATTTTTTCCCGAAACCCCATAAGGGACCGTCAACAAATTGAAGAAAAACGAATATATTTTGGATAACCCTGTAAAAACTAATATTGCAAAAACATTCAACTTTTCAAAGCAGACCAACTTTTATGAAAGTCTCAAAAACATAGCTTGAAAATTCTGATAGTAATCGTCGATAGAATAAGCTCGAAATTCACTGTTTCCAAAAGGAAGCAAAAAGATGAGGGGTTGTATCAAATACAGAATGAGAGACACTTCATTCTTATTATGTCAACTTTGATAAGCTAGTACATTTGGATACAACCCCTCATCTTTTTGCTTCCTTTTGGGAACAGCGAAATTCGAGCTTATTCTATCGACGATTACTATCAGAATTTTCAAGCTATGTTTTTGAAACTTTCATAAAAGTTGGTCTATACATTTAGCTAATATATTATGCACAGTATATTTTGATTGAATTCGCGCATGCGCAGTGAAAAAATATTTAGTAAACCTGCTCATTTTTCATACAATTTTTATTATTTTTTAATTCTGATCACAGGGTATTGTGTATAATTTTGTTTGTCATATTTTCAGGAAAAAACTTGTTTTTATATTAAAAACTCTGCAAATTATAAGCAAAAAACTTGGTAAAATTTGGGACTGTTTTTATAAAAACCTGAATTTCTCTTCGAGTATACATGCTATCTTCATACAAATGAAACGAAATTATTACAATAATCTACTTAATCATAATCTATAGTTTGAATGCTTTCGCAATATTAGTTTTTAAAGGGTTATCCAAAATATATTCGTTTTTCTTCAATTTTTTGACGGCCCCTTATGGGGTTTCGGGAAAAAATCTTCGCGGAAATATATGACGTTTATCATGTTGTTTGCACTCCTGAAGTCTCAGGATAATTCCTCATGTATATTTCCAGATATTTAACAAAACGTCTAAAATCGCAAGTGACCGGTCATCATTGGAAATATAGTGTATTATTTAAACAGGATATATTGTATTTATTCTAGCGGGCATAACATCCCTCCGGAAGAAAAAAAACTGCCATTGTAAATATGTTTATTCAATTACTGTTTTAAATAAGACTAGTGATTGGCACGATAAACATGATTGGCGACTGGCATTCACTTATGGCGATCTATCTTTTTGTCACGGTTTATACATAAGGTAACGTAAGTGTAAAAAATATTTAATATATAATCTTTTACTTTTGTCAAAATAAGCAATTTTGGCAATAATAACATTTTAAATAAATATGCATAACAATAAAGGGTTGCCACTAAACTCATTATTGTGCCAAATCACTTTTCTAAAAATATGTCAATTGCTGTGTAATAAGAAATAATCCCTTGAAGTTAATTTTACTTTTTTCTTCAAAATTATTTTCTTTTTTTACGAAAAGTTTTGACATATGAGTTTTTTGTCTATCATTTCTTGATGATATATTTTCATAAATTTATTTTTTTATTTGGAATTCCTTGATTGTATAATTTTATAAATATATATCGCATTCATAAAAGGCAATCTTCTTACATATAACAAGAAAGCAATATTTGGCACAGGATAAAATTCAATAATGACAGATCTGGCATTGACGATTATTATTTTATTATTTTCTCTAAATATATTTCCAAACAAATATAATCTACCTCAAAGATTAGTAGAAATACATCATAATTATTTAAAAAAACAGTAGTGAAGAAATATATATATTCGTCAGTGGTAGCCAGTGACAATGAAAATAACAAGTGCTGTAAATTTGAGTGATAAATGTAAGTATGAAAATGTAGCTATTTTCATAATAAATGTAATGTAATTATTTTCAAAATAATTGCAATACAATTATTTTATAATAATATATATTTTTTTAAATATCTTTTTTTTTTTCATACTATATAAAAGACATTTTTATTATTGCCTAGCAATGTCATTAATATCATTTCTATAAAACCAAAATGAATATGGTACATATGGTACTGTTTATACTAATATTACATAAATTTCTAAATCCTTTGACAATTAATAAGGACTGAAAAATTATACATACATACACACATACGTGCGGGATGTGCCGATTTTTAGGCTAAAATAAATGTCCACGACAGCTAATTTTATGATTTTAGAACAAAACTGTTGAGGACCCAACGTATCGTACGTATACATGGTATCCAAAAAGTCTGGAAACGGTAAAATAACTTGAGAAATATACATCGGATTGAAAAACAGAAAAATTCATGTAATATGTACGTTCTAATGACAATACTCTATTTTTATATTTTCAGAACTTAATTATCAATTATACAATAATATGAAATAAATTATGATTATACATTTAGAAAACAATCCTAAATAGATAGTTTGATGAATGCTTTTGTTTCCATATAATAAAAAGAAACTGAGCAAAACTTTTTTTTTAAATCTATTATCACGTGACTCAGCAATACATATTTCTTTGTTACAAATTTTGCTGCATATTTTAAAAAGAAAGTAAAGAAAATTAAAAAAAATAATAATAAATAGATAATAAGTAAATAAATAAAGTGTATGTCTGTATAATAATTGTATATCTTTAAACGTTGAATGCAGGCGTTATTTATGTGTCTTTTAATATATATTCGTAGATCTGTGGAATAGTAAAAATCTCTTCACCGTTGTCCGGTCATCCAAGGCTGTCTGTTGATGGCTGGTGATTTTCTCTCTCCCATGGTTTATTAGTGAGAAAATGCAGGCACAGGAATCGGCCGGAGTGGCTGAGTGGTTACAACAACAGCCCAGAGCGCTGTGGACCCAGGTTCGATTCCTGGCTCTGGCTGATTTTTCACTCCATATTGGATTATTGTATGTAATGTATATATATGTCTGTATAATACTTGTATATCTTTAAATAAATTATTTGTTCGCACATTCTACCAAACATACATAAAAGCAGTAAATTTTCCTTAATCGGTTTCCAGGTCAAATTCTCGCATTGCATCGGAGATGTCTTGGAAGGACTTGAAATTTGGCGTGATTTTTAAGATAAAGATTGAATCATTATAATATGCTTTTGATTAAATGTTTTTAATGCTGGTTTTTAAAAGAACTATTTTTATTTTTATGTTTATTTACTTATAAGGCAAGAAACTATGTTGGATATTAATATCATAACACAAGATTGCTGTATAGATTTAATTGATCAAATAAGAACAAAAATGTTTTAGTAGATTCTTTTGATAAAGATATTTTCATTACATCCTAAGGGAATAAGATATCAGTATTATCTTATTTCGTGGCTTCAGTAAGCCGCTGCTTACAGTGTATTTGTAATTAACAACCAATGCTTAGAAGCGGAAGATTACGCAATGTTAATTGAAGCCTCCGTTAAACGAAGGGGAGTTTTATTAATTTTTCATGTTGAACACCATTTTGCTAATTAGTAATTTACAGACTCAATATTAATGATGCATTTAAGTGGTTTGTAAAAGAATTCCCATTAAAATGACTTCATTGATAATGGCAGAACCAAGAATGCAAGTGCGTAGCACAGAATCGATTTTACTTTATTATTTTCCTTCCGTTCATGTTTAAGAAGTAATTTGTTACATTTTCAAGCACGAATTCCAAAATTTCTCCTTATAAATTTTGCAATTTTAAACTGTTACCATGTTAATGTGTGTTTGAAGATACGAAGTTTATAGTTCTCTATTGTTTAATCCTTTCGGGTCTGTTTATCTATTTATTTTTTTTATTTCTGGGGTGGGAAATTTGCTTTAAAATTTAAACAATTAAAAGTAGTTATCCAATGGGCAAAATTCAGTTTTACTGAAATCTAACGAATATGTCTGTAGCTATTTTTGTGGACAATTAATATGACATAGATTATGAAAAAATAGAGGGGGTCGGGGCAGGAGAGTGCTAAGCCACATTTTTGAACTTCTGAGATATTTCAATTTGAAAATTTGATCAAATACTCAAATCAATATATTTAACATAAAGTTTTTTTGCCAATGTCTTGGTAACATTTGAGATATTCTGAGTAACAATATGGCATGACTTTAATAATATTACTATTACGGTTTTTGTAAATTAGCTAGCTTCATTGAGGACATAAATGTCTGGGGCAAAAATGAAACCGTGGACATATGCTGCCACCAAATGACATTAGAAACAAATAATATATTGGATATAATAATTTACAGCTTAATTATTATTAAGCAACATATTACAGTCTTAGATTTATTTCGCCAAAAATGTGGCTTGACACTTTCTTGCCCCGACCCCTTCAATAGACTGTGGACTATGGAAGAAATTTAGAAGAAATTTGCAACATGTTCTACATTACAACTACAACAAGACTAACAAGAAGATTAAATTGGCATCTTGATTTTTCAATGAGGTTTGCTTCTTTTATCATAAATAATTGTTTGTTATGTATCTGTTATTGTTTGTTATATTCTCTGTTATTGTTTATTATAATGCTTTTTATATTGTTTATTTTGTTTATTATTGTCTGTCATCGTTAGTTATGTTTCCGACAAATAGACCCCATTTCAAATGAATGAAGTACGTACTTGAGACAAAAGTCTCAGCATGATGTATGAAACTATAATCGCACAATTTTTTTTATTTTATTACTAAATGCTGAAGCACTACTGAATTGATAATAGTAAATGTAAACAGGATGCCAAACATGAAAGGGTTAATTAATCACAATTTTATTATCACAAAAACATTTTCTTTAAAAGATTTTTAGATCATATTAATGTTAATAATCATTTCACGTGCAAGAAAACTCTTCGATGTGAGAATATCCGATTTACTTTAAAAAACTACCCGCATAATATTATTAGTGAATAGCATTTTTTGAAAATATTAACTGCTGAAATGCAGTAAAAGAGATAGGAAAATCTACAAGGTGGCTACTAAATCCTGTTATACTCCAAAAAATAAGAAATAATTATAATCTTTTGGTAAAACAATTTATTTCTCTATTTCAGCGTTTGGTAATTTTCTATTAGTGTAGATGATTTTTGTATAAAGCAAATATTTTAAATTATTTTAAAAATGGAAGCCAAAAGAATGATGATTAAACAGCTCTTGGATCGGGGATTTTCTGCAGGTAAAACCTTTACACAATTAAAATTCCTTGGTTTTAATAGAACATTTATATATAGAACTATAAATCGATTATTGGATATTAATAGCTGTAAAGATCGACCTAGGTCTGTACGTCCACGCTCAGTTCGCACAAAAGAGCGCATGAAAAGAATTTGTGAAAAGATACGAAGAAATCCACAACGTTCTGCAAATAAAATGGCTGCAGAAAAGAACGTGAGTCGGTGAGCTATGCAAGTTATTATAAATGGAGACCTGGGTTTTCGCCCTTATCGCAAAAGAAAAGTTCAAAGTTTGACTGCTGGACAAAGAATATAAATATTACGAAGATGCAAGAAATTGCTGAAGCGGTATGGTAAGAAAAGTGTTGACAGAATAATATTTTCTGATGAGAAGCTATTTTGCACTGAACTGTGTTCTAATACTAAAAATGATGTCATATATTCAGCAACCTTCGAGGATATACCTAAAAACCTTCGAACTGTTAAACGCTTTCAGAACGAGAATTATGTTATGGTTTGGGCTGCAGTGTCAAAAAATGGAAAATTGCTTTTGATATTCATCGATAAAGGGATAAAAATCAATGTGGAATATTACAAACAGGACATATTGGGTGCATATTTATGCCATATGCTGACAGGTTGTATGTCATAAGGAATTGGATATTTCAGCAAGATTCTGCACCTTCGCTCCGAGGTAAATCAACACAGGCTTGGCTCCATGTAAATTGTCTGAACATTATCATACAAGAAGATTGGCCACCTTCTTCACCGGATCTAAATCCTTTAGATTATTGCACCTGGGGTATTTTAGAGACTAAAGTAAATAGCAAACAACACAGAAGTTTGGACTCTCTAAAAGCTTCCATATTGCGTGAATGGGACCGATTACCTCTTAAAATGATGCGTGTGGCAGTCGGACAATGGTATAAGAGATCTTTGGTAGCCGATAAAGATGGCGGTCGATTCGAGTAAAATTATTTCCAGGTAAACTTTCATCTCTGATGTTCCTCAATTAGTGTATTTATCATTTTATATTTTGTATTTGTAAAATAAAATGACTGAATATATAACAGAATTTATTAGCTACCCTGTCTATATATAAAAGAGAATCCTGACTGGGATCATCAACGCACAGCCCAAACTACTGAAACTAGAAATATGAAAAATTGGTGGGAAAATACTTCTTGGGATGTAGAGGAGCTTTAAGAAAGGATTTTCAAAAACTCCATTCCTCAAAAACTCCATTCCTAAGCGGGAATAAAAAAAGAACAAATTAAAAAAAAATCCTTAAAAGTCAGCTATTATAGTTATGTCAGAAATTATAACATAGTTTAATGTATTTTTGCATTCTGGATCGAATGTGACCAAGAACGTTCTTCTAAGTCTGGTAGTTCGTGAGATACTGAAGTTTTTTTTCTTATTTGGCAATGTCTTTGGCGCCAAAACCTGAAAATTCTAACATTACAAATGAAACTTTAAAAAAATACGAGCTTTATTATATCAACGGAAGCAGTTTAAACTGTCGATAAAAGGTGAGGGACTACTTTACATCGCTATAATATAAAGTGACGAAATTAGATTTATGTGGGAAATTTCTATAATAGAATAAACCCTATTATGAAAGATAGCTGTTTTAAACAATGTGCTGAATGGATTTTGTTGCGAATTGAACTGTTAGTTTGATAATTTTTAAGGGAAGGTTTTGTTTATAAAATTGTTTATGTTGTTTAGTTACAGAACTATGTGGCAGAAGAATCCATTTATGAAAGTTTAACATTTTAAAAATGATTTTGATAAATGGATTTTGATGGGTCTTACACTGTTAGAAAGATTATTTTCTAGGAAAGGTTTTAGTATATAATATATCGTTTTACATTTCTTTGTTCTAAAATTATGATGGAATTTTCTATAATCAGGTGAATCTCATTATAGAACACCAGCTTTTTAAAATAGTTCTATGGATTTGTTAATTGAAAATTTTTCAGCGATGGTTTTAGTATATTTGATATCGTTCTATCGTCCTTTACCAAATCTTACTGTAAATTATAATCTAAAGTCCATATTAGCCCTAATTTCTTCTGACAAATTCGAAAATATAATAGCGCAAAGGCGTTCGTATCGTTTCAGTAATGAGGTAGGATATTCTCGGTAAATTGGCTCCACATTGTTTTAAAATACAAGATCAAATTCCCCAATATATTACTTTTGATTAAGATTGTTTTTGAGAGAAACCGACCAGTGTAGCGGGCGAAGCCTGCTAGTATATATATATATATATATATATATATATATATGTTTATATATATATAATAGTCTTCTGTTTAGGTTTGCTTTTCCGACAGAAAATTCCTCAATTAGTAACTGTTGGAATACCTTTCTCGTCTCAGTCTTCCTATAACTGAAATTAAATCTCCCAATGCATTTATTATTGCATTGCCAATGCTATTATTATTGCAAAAAAAATTCTTTTCAGTTTTCCTTTAAAATTTATCTCAGGGGTGTCCAACGTGCAATTCTGTATTATTTTTCGTGTTGTCCGACATAGAATCAAAAACTTCCTTAAACTAGTGGGATTTAAATGTATTTTTTAATTGGTGGGTTTCATAGTACATTTAATGAAAATCTTACTTACAGACGATGAAAGTATAAATTTATTGTTAGAAAAATGCCTTCAATAGATTGTTTTCATCAAAAATCAAATAAAACATAATCACAACTCACGTACGTCCATATAATAAGCGGGCACTTGCCTGAAGTATAATTTTCGCGTGAAGAATTGAAAAGTTATGTAAGAAGTGCTAGTATATATATGACTATATAATTATACATACATGTATATATATGACTATATAATTATACATACATGTATATATATATATCGTATTTTACTTGGCATTCTATCCAAAAATAATACAGAAAAAGACAAATGTTTCTTAATCTAACAAAAAGATTTACAAAAATATATTTCCTCTTCCGAGTTACCAATGATTTCGAAAAGTGTCCCTTTATCTTTAATTACACCGATAGATTCCACAGAGTTAAAAAAACATTCCTAAAACAAAAGTTTTTTTTTCTGTCAATAATTTTCGGAAACGTTTCCCTGTAAAAATAAATTTTCTCAACCTGCGATATAGGTTTTAATGACACTCCAATTCTCAATTAACATTTCCAACTGCAGATCAGAATTCATACATCCAAGTGCAACAAAATAACGTTAAATTAATTGTTAATGTTAATGCCTTTAATTTATCATGTTTGTTTGTAAAACATATTTCTTGAACATGATAGTGTTTACTTGAGAACTGGTAGTATCCGAAAAACGAGATATTCCGATTTGAAAAAAACTTATTGATAAACTGTAAAGAGTACTTGGAAACGTTTCCGAAAATTACGGGAAGCAAAAGAAAATTTCTGATTATAAAGCATTGCTTTTTAGAATTGTTAGTAACTTGGAAAATATTGTATTATATTTTTGTAAATCTTCTTGCTAGATCAATAAACATTTCTCTTCTTTTAGAGTGTAGGCATTTGTTTATTTATAAAATTTTCTGTGCATTACAAGTGTTCAGGATAATTTTTGGCTATTGCCTAAAATTGAGGTAATAAAGAGTAAATTATAAAATCACATCAGATGTTTGTATACATTAATTCTCTTATCTAACTACAGTAATGCACATAATTAAGAAAGTAAACACAGTGAGTCAGATAAACGCTTAAGAGCTGGATTAAGAGTCAGAATAAGATTATCTTAGATCATAAATTATATCTTACACTGAACGTAAAGTACAATTTGTAGTACGATATGACTTTTTATTGTGATAACTTCAGAGTTATCACTAATTGGATTGGAACTTCATGTTCTCCATATTTTTGAGATAAATCTTTGTCAAGTGTTCAATTCTAGATTGTGGTATTGACATTGTAACTGAATTTCAGCTATAAATTTAACATGAAAATGTGTTTAATTTAAACATTTTTCCGGTTTTAAATGTTTTCCCTTTTAGATTTACCTGTAAATATTTAATTTAAGATTTCATTTCATTTTATATATTTATTTATTCATTCATTCATGTATTACATTTGCAAGTACAAAGTTTTAATTAATGTGGATTTTCTTTAATGAAATAAGAAAAAGAGATTTAATGAAAAATTAAATCCAAAATACTTAAAAAGACATTCATTATCAATTCAGTAATTGAGTAAAAAATTATAACTTCAAAATGTATGTTTTATTTAAGTACATAAACTACATGAATATTAAAACATACACTTGAACTCGGTTAGTACGAGAAGCAATGGAATTACAAAAGTCCTCACATTAACGATTACTCGTAATACCCATGAATATAATAAAATTAAACTAATTACTACCATTAATTGCTCAAACTATCTCAATGCTAAAACTAACTTGATGTCATAAAATTAACATAATATATCCTGTCTTACCTTTGTGAGTGTCATTTTAATTACCTTTACTTTAGACAAAATCACAATATTGAAATCAAAGTCTCTAAAGAACTAGTAATTCAAAAGGACATGAACGACGTACAGTAATGCAATTGATCACTACCCTTTCTTCAGAAACAAAATCGCCAAACATTGCAATAGTCACTCCAATTTTTGAGGCATTCGTTTCCCATGTCTAATTTTATTTTAACGGTGCAATATGAGACATGGAAGGTTGCTTCATATGGACGAGAGTCCGTATTTAGAGTAAAAACAAATGAAGGATCTTTCTCTCCTTCCTTCCTTTATATGGCTTAGTTGTCAATCTTACAAAGGGCCGGTGTGTGAAACGTCTTTATCTCTCCATTCTTTCATTCAATCTTCTAATGATCCCTGGAATTCCTTTACATTTCGTTGGGCGTGGAAAGCTGAAATTCTGTCTAGTAAAACTGATAAATTACTAAATTTTGAGTACCAATTGTAATGTAGAAATAGTATACTACAGAGGAACTACAGGGAAAGAAGAGATAAAATATCTAGGTGTAATCATACATAAAAGCCTAAATTGGTTGCCACACTGCAAGACACAAACAGCCAAAGTTAGAAAAAGTTTCTGGATGTTGGGCCAGATGGCCAAACGGGGTTTGGGGATAAAACCACAAATGATAAAAACTTTGTATGGGAGAGTAGCTGAGAAAACACTGACCTACGCGGCCCGAATCTGGGGACATAAATTGAACGAAAGAAGTAAATAAGTAACAACTTGTCAAAGACACTTCCTGCTAGCCAGAGTTAGAGCGTATAAAACCACTCCCACTGCGGTCTTTTAGGTACTTGCTGGCCTGATTCCAATACACCTCCATGTTAATTACGAGGCAGTCTAAGATACAATTTCAAGACATCGAAAGAGCAGAAATACACGGAGCAACAACACACCCAACAGACTACATAAAAATATGTATTGTGTATTACACCCAGCAGACACCATAAAACCCAGGATAGGCTACAACATCAAAAATACAGTAATCTACACGAATGAATAGAAACTTGAATCAGGCACTACGGGTTCGGCATTCGTAGCATTTAAAAATGATTTAAAATAATAAAAACATGGTTAGCATCATTGAGGAAGCATAATAGTCTTTTCCAGGCCGAGCTACTGGCTGTACTCAAAGCAGCAGAATGTGGAAACAGCTCAGGGAAGGAATGCAGCATTCGCTTGGACTGCATGTCAGCCATTCAATCACTAAGCGAACCATTCAATGTAACAAAAATAGTAAAAATCTCAAATCTCAAATTTTAAATTTTAAATTAGCTAGGTAAAACACACGTGGACATCCAAAGAAACGAGGATGCCGACGAACTACCAAAAAAGCGGCAGAAAATCAAATAAAGGAAATACAATATCATTTTGAAAAACCGATATTAAACCTAAAAAGAAACTTAAGAGAGTTAACAACTAAACAATGGCAGCTCGAAAGGGATTATGGGGACAAGTGCAGGACGACATATGAATACTCTCAAAGTAGACTCTCGCAGAATCATCGGTTGCAGTCTACTAAGCTAAATTTACACAGGTCATGGAGCATTTCCAGACTATCTACACAGGTTTACGCGTAAAGATGAACCAAATTGCTTTTTCGGGGAATCGGGGACCCCCCCAAACATTATCTAACATCTTGCCCATTAACCCAATCACTCCATCTGATGCAGATTACACCAAACAACCAAAAACTATGGCATAACCAACTAGCGAACAATACAGAAAAGGAAGAGTAGTGATCAGATGGTTTGTAGAAAATATAGATATAGTATCACATTAATCAATTCTTCCCAGCAGCGAGATTCCTGATAAGCAATCACGATTCCCGATAACCCCTCTTTTCGTAAGTGTAATTTATTATTTAACAATAATAATTAAAAAATAGTAGCAAGGGAATATCCTTGCTATGCCGAACAAAATCGTTCTTTTTAGTGCTAGAGAGGAGTGGAAGTCATCTATGAAGGACTGTGAATTCTCCAAGGGATAAAGACAACTAACAACACAGAGTTTAATAGTGCCAACAATGTAAAAGGGGGAAAAGCAAAATGCACACCTGCTCTCAAAAGTGACCATAAAAATGCATGCTTCATCGAGTGAAAACAGCCTTATAGGCAAGAGACGGACTAACGGCCATGAAACAAGCCCCACAACATGCGCAAGCTACTCAAAAAACTAATCAACAAAGTTGCACATAAAAAGAAAATCAAGTAGTCATAACAGCCATTAGGTTTCAATGGACTGATCGTATAAAGCGCATTCGCGAAATTACAAATATAATAAGAATCCCAAAGCAATAAAAGAAAGGAAGGAAATCATATAATGTGAAAAGGTAGTTTAAGGTGCAACAACAAGGAATGTGACAAACACCAGCGACAAAAGTCAAATGTGACAAACCCAATAAATGTGACAAATAACCAACAAAAACATCGCAAGTGACTAACACCCAAGAAAGTGACAAACATCACAAGCAACAAGCCCGTGATAACAGACAACCAAGCCAGAGACAAGACATAACTCACCTAGACAATGTCAGAAACAACCTAATAGGGGTGAACCCATAAAAGCGGCAAAATTTCCTAACAGAAAGAAATAAACACAACAAAGAAACCAGCCCATAATAGAGGTACGACCATGTATGCTAATGGCACCCGGTGTATGTAAACTCCGTCCTGGGTGCAATGTCCTCCAAGCTCCCTGTGAATTATATCTCTGGAGGTGCCTAGTCAGGTGAAGGTCTCGTCACCTGATCAAGGTTCTAAATTAAGAAACCAACTCGCGTAGCGATGGCATGACGTATGGGTGTGCGATACAGCGTGAAATAAGTAAATACTCCAGTATCGCACATCTGTACAGTATGACTTTGATACACTGGGCAGTACTGAATCGACTCATCCAAACATCAAATAGCAACTGGCCAACTAAGGAAAAGCACCATAGGCAACAAGATGCACTGAAACCACCTCGGCCTTGGGACTTATCAAACAGATCTTCCCCATGCGGAGATCAGGAGAATCCTCGCTCCGTTGCCAGGCAACGACAGGTTAAGCTGGGTGAAAGCCCGGCAGGTATGGGCCTGGTCAGCGGTCTAAAAAATATAGTATCCCTAAGAGAGAACAGTGATCGATAAAAATTAAATTTCTTTCCTAATTCTACTCTACTTTTTGCCAAAAATTAAATTGAAATGAACATGTGCTTTGCTCGTATTAGCCTTAAATCGTAATATACAAGGTGGCCATAATTAAACTGACGGTACTCAGAGTGTTCTGTAGCGCGATCTACTTGCGAGAATGGCGCAAAATTTTGTAGGAAGATTAAACAAGGAGGAAGAATTCCGCGAAAAACAATTTTAGTTCCAAAAGTCACCGCCAGAGGAATATGTGGCGCTGTGTATTTGAAAAAGAGAGTTTCAAAAATGAAGAATCAATACTGAAATAAAATTACCGTTTATTTAATGAATTTAGCAATTTAATCCAAGCTCAAAATGGTAACAGTTTATAAAAAGCTAAAAATTTACATAAACACTGCTAAAGTTTCTTTATCTCCAATTTCACTTAGAGAGCCCCAAAGAAAGCAACAGCAGAAAAAGAAGTTCTATATTCAAATTTCACGTTACATCTTTTGGCCCAGTGCCAGCTTGTTCGTCTTTAAAAGGCAATGTGCTACTGTTCGAAGCAATTTCATTGAAAGTTATCTTTCATAAGGTCTCCTTCTTTAGTCGAGCGAGCTCTACTAGTCAAATTCTTTTGCCTCAACCAGTGTAATGCGCCAGCCGCTCTTCGTGCTTTTATAGAAACCACAAAAAATGCGTAAAGGTAACGGTCCTTTGTCAGTTAATGGTTTAAAAGCAATGGTTGAGAAGTTTGAGAAAACAAGTTCTCTAAATGTTCAGTCAGGCAGAGGACGAAAACCCGTATCACAGGATACAATCGAAGAAGTGGCAACGGCAATTGCCGACAAAGCACCAGACACTATTGCTACCACTTCCAGCGCTCATGTGATTGCTCGGAATCTGGATAAGCCTTATTGTACGGTATGGAAAATCCTACGAAAGATTATCTACTTCTATCCGTACAAGATCAGCCGTGTACAAGAGTTACGTCACACCGACCATGATAAGCGATTGACTTTTGCTCTCACTTTTCTTGCCAGAATGGATTTGGATTATGCTTGGCCCTGGAATATCTTATGGGGAGACTAGGCCCACTTTTACCTGAATAGAACTGTAAATACCTAGAACTGCCGAATTTGGGGTAACAAGTCACCAAGAGCATTCCAGGAAATTCCTTTGCATTCACCAAAGATAACTGTTTGGTGTGTTTTCACAGCAGATATGATCATAGATCCATTCTTCTATGAGAACATTACTCCGACAGGACCTATAACTTGTTCTGTTAACGGAGACAAATATCGCCAAATGCTAAACAACTTTGTTATTCCGGCACTTCAGCAAAGACAGTGCCTGGAGAAAATCATTTTCATGCAAGATGCAGCCCCTCCACATATTGCTTTGCGGGTACAGTAGCTGCTACGACAAAAATTCACAACAGAAAGAGTCATTAGCCGCTGTTTTCCAACTGCATGGCCACCTCGGTCCCCTGATCTTACACCCTGCGACTTTTGGCTATGGGGTTACCTAAAATCCAAGGTCTATCACGGAGGTGTCCAGGACCTGGCTACGTTGAAGGATAACATATCGCGAACTGTACGGGAGATTCCTGCAGACATGTTATTCTCTGCTGTTGTAAATGCTGTGCACAGAATGAAATATGTGGTCCACAAAAACGGCGGCCACATCGAACCTGAGTTGGATGTGCTAAATAAACGGTAATTTTATTTCAGTATTGATTCTTCTTTTTGGAAACTCTCTTTTTCGAATACACAGTGCCACATAATCCCCTGACAGTGACTTTTGGAACTATTGTTTTTCGCGGAATCTTTCGTCCCCCGTCTTGTTTAATCTTCCTACAAAATTTGGCGCCATTCTCGCAATTAGATCGCTCTACAGAACACTCTGAGTACCGTCAGTTTAATTATGGCCACCTTGTAGTTTAAACGGTGGACGATTCTTAACATGCAACTTAGTCGTTTTAATCCTGCACACGTTTTATCCGTGCTCGTATTATGCGAGTTCGGTTGTATTTGCAGGGATATAAAGTTATTTAAAATGCTGTTATATGGTGATCATACATTACGAATATTAGAGGTTTTTCTTTTTCAGAGTCCAATTATCAGAGTATGATGGAGAGATTATTAAATAGAGTTTCTTGAAGAATTTGTATTCCATAAGAGTTCATTTGTATGTGGTAAGGTCACCAAATTTCACATCTGCTTCATCAGCAATGCTTTCAACGCTTTATATTTTTTAAACTTTACTTTTTTTTAACTTCTTACACTTTTCTTCTTTATAAAAGTACCGCCATTTGGAAGATCATTACAGAAAGCATGTTTACGTACTCATTGGTCGTGCGCGAACATCATCGATCACGAAAGTGCAGCTCAAGTTTCAGTCCAGAACATGACAAGGCAGTACCCATTAATTTAGTCTGGCTGCAACTTCCATTGTATTAGTACGACATTTGTGGTATTGTTTTGTCTTTTGCAGATTTATAAAATAACATCAGTATTTAATACTTGATATTTTGTTTCGATATCAATCTTCGAAGCATGTAAGTTTTGAAATGTCCAATGGATTAACAACGGCGTATTTTTCGGCTTTAAAAAAAGTCCGTGTCCTGAAAATAACCCCTTCCATTTTTTTTTTATAAAACAAATATCTACAATCTAATCTTTACTGGTCAAATTTGTTACTGAACGCGTTCATAGAAATACACTATAATAATATTTTTTAATCATTATAAAGGAAAAGGTTTAACTTTTCCATACTCTTTTGAAATAAATTTCTCTTCCAAATTCATTCCAACAACTGCTACAAAAGATAAAATTACAAAATAGTTTCTTTGAAATATGCTAGAATACTACTATTTAATAAGTAACCAGAACAATCTTCCATTTGTCTCGCATTCATTTGAAGTGCATTAGTTTCACAATTCATCCCAACAATTGCAATTTTTTTTTCTTGGAATGTATTTCTACACTCTAACCTTCACTGACTAGAAATGTTAGTCCCATCTGGAATACATATCTGACTGTTTTATCTAAGTGGCACTCCAAAAAATAGTTAAAATTTTGTGTTGAATTCTCTTTTTTTTTCTGAAGCTATATTGTCATGATTTCGTTTTTTACTAACGTGAAAAGGTGACCAACACATATTTCTGTTAAGACTAAGCATAATTTAATATTAAATATATAATTAAATATATATATATATATATATAATCTTTCGTGATACATTGTTACGGAAATTTAACGATGTGATACATTTTAATGCCTATAATATGCTTTAATTATGCCTCTTTATATAATATGAACTGCATATTATAGAGTTATTATACTGGACGTATAAAAAAATAAAATTACAAAATGACATCATTGAAATATGCTAGAATAATAGTGCTTAGTTAAAAAAAACTGTAATTTATATAAGACCCATTTGAAGTTCATTAATTTCCTAGCTTCATCTAAACAATTGTGCAGTTTTTCCTAGAACGAATTTCTACTTTGTAATCTTGACTGGCCAGAAACGTAGCTTCCATCTGACATATGTATTGTACATATATCATTGCTTTGTCTGAATGACACAAACACAGGAAAAAAAATTGTGCTGCATTTACACATTTTTTATGAAATTTTATTGCCATGTACTTCTTTTTCTGACGTTGACAATTGCTTTATTTAGGAAATATACATGCTGAACAACAAGCTACATTTTATGAAACTGTTATCAAATTGCGTCAGATTCGTTTGAAGTTCCTTTATTTCCTAACTTCATTTAAACAATTGTGCAGTTATTCCTGACAAAAAAATTCTACTCTGTAATCTTGACTGACCAGAAACGTAGCTTCTATCTGACATTATACATTGCTTTATCCGGATGACACAAAATAATAATAAAAATGTTGTGCAGCATTTGCCGATTTTTTTTTTATGAAGATTCATTTTTATAGATTTCTTTTTCTGCCTAGTATATCATTTAGCGAAAAAATATGCTGAATATGCATACTCAAAACCCCACATTATCTGAAATTGTTATCACATTACGCTATTTAAATGCCAAATATAATATAATAATTTAGATATAGCATTTACTGAATTACATATTAATTATAACATTTATTTAACACGAGAGTAGTCACGCGTTTTTTTTTTAGAACGTTACTGGTCGCGTTTAGACTTTTTGACGCCGGTTCTTGCTGGCTGGAAAAAAGAAAATAACAAATAGTGTTCATTATTTTTTCAACAATTACTTTTCAATGAAGTTATAAAGTTGCACTTTACTGAGATTAGTGACTTTTCTCGCGAGCTATGAAATATTTGTAAAGGGTGAAAATGAACTGCTTCTAATGATTTTGTTATGCTCTTTTCGACAAATTTCTAATTTTCTTGTCAATAAATACTTCCTGTCAATATAAATTCATTTAACTTTACTATGATAGTGGAAAAACATTTAAGTTCAGCTACATGAAATCTGACTGTTGTATTTATAACGGGAGATGACTTAGAGGACGATAATTGATATAAGCTGTAAAAATACCGGGACGCGACTACTGCTGGGTTAATTATTATAAGGGGAACATATAAAGCTAGACTTACTAAATTCCTTCACGGAAATGTACTAAACTATTTCTTAATCAGAAAAAGGCTTTCGTTTACTTCAGATTCTTTCGAATTTATTTTCAAAAATCCTCCTTGCATCTGCTAATGTTTTCTGGGACGAATGTGCGCATTACTTCACTGGCGAGGAATTTTGGTAGCAACTGGCATTGATTGTTTCATCCAAGTGCCACTGTAAAAGATAATTAACATTTTGTGGCGAAATGTATTGATATTTATTTTTTTTTTCTTCTGAAGTTGTATCGTTATGACTGTCTTTTATCTATCATTAAAAGATGAACAACACAAGTGTTTGTTGAAATTAAATGTCATTTTTATCAAATTACTTAAATTGACTTTTTGCCTTTTCTTTTTGAAATTTAAAGCTATGATATAGTTTAATGACTCCTATATAATTTCAAATTATCTCGTAGTAAAAATAGAAATAACCTGCAATTTAATTATTATATCAAGCACATAAAAAGCTGCAAATTACTAACTGCTTTCACTTAAATCTGCTAGACAATTACTTCTTAATCCGCAAAAGTCCCTCTCAATTGAAATTTAAAGATATGGTATATTTAAATAAGTCTTATATGGTTTTAAATTATCTCTATACTCCGTTCGCTGAAACGAGATAACGAAAGTAAACAAATGAGCGTGCGGATTGGCGATGCTTAAACCTGGCGCTGTGCCAGAAGCGCCAATTGTTTGAGCTTCTGCTTTTTTCTCAAACGGCTGTTTGTTTCTTGTCTTTCACTTTTAAAATTGGCGATTTTTTTCGATTGATTTGGTATTTTATATACACAAATGGAGTGTGAAAATTCTTCTTTGAGCCCGCCTAAGAAGAGAGTAAAAAGAAAAGCTTTGAGTAAGGTGGAGAAAGATATGATTTTAAATGTATATAAAACGGAACTTGAATCGAATCCTGAACTTCCGATTTCTCATATAGGAGATAATGCTGCTCGTATAACAGGCGTAGGTAACGCTTCTGTTTTTCGAGTGTTAAGAGAGTATAAAAAATGTGGTGTGTTAAACTCGCCGAAGAAAATAAAATTACGTAAACGTGTTTTAGAAAATATAGATGTTTTTGATAGGAATGCTATTAGGAGAAAAATCCACGAGTTCTTTTTGAGGAATGAATTGCCCACTATAAATAAAGTTTTGGAAGTTGTAAATGATGACCCTGATTTGCCAACCTTTAAAAGGACAACATTTTATCATCTCCTGAAAGAATTAAACTTTAGATATTCACGGAGAGGCCGAGACAGTACTCTCATTGATAAAAACGAAATAATTGTGTGGCGAAGAAAATATTTAAGGCAAATCAAATCTTTCAGAGAAGAAGGGCGCAAAATATATTATATGGATGAAACTTGGTTGAATGCAGGCCATACAGTTAGTAAAGTTTGGAAAGATACCTCAGTAAAATCATAAAAACAAGCATTTTTGTCTGGTCTTTCTTCCGGATTAAAATCTCCTTCCGGAAAAGGAAAACGGATGATAATTACCCATATTGGTAGCGATTCTGGTTTCGTGGATGGAGGGCTTGACTTATTCGAATCAAATAAAAATAAAGATTATCACGAAGACATGAATTCAGAACGTTTTGAAAAGTGGTTTGGTGATATCTTATTTCGACTGGAAGATAACTGTGTAGTAGTAATGGACAATGCTCCTTATCATTCCCGAAAATCAGAAAAAAATACCGAATACTTCGTGGAGAAAACAAAAAATTGCTGATTGGCTTTTAACAAAAAATATCCCTTTTGAGGACGGAATGTTAAAAGCGGAACTGTTGCAGTTAGTGAAGCAAAATAAAAATAAATATGACAAGTACGCTGTCGATGAAATGGCAAAAGCACAAAGTAAAACTGTCTTACGATTACCCCCTATCATTGCGAGCTTAATCCTATTGAACTGATTTGGGCACAAATAAAGAACTTCGTTGCGAAAGAAAACAAAACATTCAAAATGCCTCATGTAAAAGATATATTCTCTCAAAGTATCAGCAAAATTGGCACTGAAGAATGGAAAAGATGCATTCCACATGTAACCAATACAGTGGAAAAACAAATGTGGGATTTAGATAATGCTATAGATAATATAGTAGATTCCATGGTAATTAATCTAGATTCAAATAGTTCCGATACTTCAACTTCATCTTCTGAATGATTTATGAGGTAAGTGGGCTTCAATAATGTAATATATAAATAGTTTTTTACTATTTTGTATTTAACAAAATTAACTCCTGATGATTTTTATAACAATGTTGAATTCAGACGGTTTGCCCCGGGAGGAAATTCCGTTCGGGGCATTAAAATGTCCCCCTCCCGAAATATTTCAGATTTTATACTTTAAATGATCAAAAAGTATAATCCCCCCGCCCCCGCAACTATATAATGTCTTGCCTGGAGGCACAGAAATCCCTCCAGGAAAATATATGTCTGAATTCAACGCTGTTTAAAATAAATAGAGAATAATTTATATTTTGACGTCTTAAACTTTTACATTTTTGTTTAAAATCTCGATGTAAGTCGGTTAGCAACTTGTGTTGTTTTCATATAGTTATCAAAATAAATGTTTAAAAAATTAACAAATCGAAATAAAAAATAAAATTCGCCAACCTAGGGATTAGTGCCAAATGTGTGGCTCCTTGGCGATTTTTCTGCAACCCGTTTGTTTACTTTCGTTATCTCGTTTCCCTGAACAGACTATAGTAAAAATAGGAATTCAATGTTATTTAATTTCTACTTGGAGCACATAAAAATCTACAATTACCCAGTACTTCCATTTTAATATACTAGGCTACTACTGTTTAATCAGAAAAAGACTCTTTCATTCATCTTAGATATATTTTTTAAGTATTTATATTTTTTAATTCATCTCAGCAACTTTATAGTTTTATCTGGAATGAATGTTTACTCTCTAATCGTGACTATCCGAAATCCTTGACAACATATCTCATGCGTATCTCATTCTTTATGCAAGTGGCGGTACAAACATAAATTACATTTTCTGTTGAATACTCTTTATTGTTTTCTGCAGCTGTATAATCATGGCTTTCTTTCTTCTAATCTGAAAAGCTTATTTTGCCCTTTTTTTTAACAATAAGTGTTGCAAAATATTAGTTATATGTACATTAAACAAACCAACTTTTATGAAACTATTAATTAATTAGTTTTATTATGAAATTCTTTACATGCCACGTAATAAATATTAAATGTTTTCAGAGAAATATATTACAATACCATTTTTAATAAGTTTTAAAATACTTTTTCCAACTCTTTTGAAATACATTGATTTCTCAGATTTCTCAAATTCACCCGAACAGTTGTACATTTTCCCCTTGGAACGAATTCTATATTCTAACCCTTGATTGACCAGAAACTGTGGTCTCATCTAGTATCTCTCTAGTATTAACTATGTATATCTCATTATTTTATCCAAGCGGTACTGTAAAACCTAATTAATATTTTTTGTTGAATTCTTGTAAATGTTTTTCTGAAGTCATATCATCAGTGCTTTCTTTCTCTTAACATGACAAGGTGAACAACACATAATTTGGTTGATACTAAACATTTATTCTTACACATTACACAACTTGTTTTTGTGTTTTCTCTTTGAATTTAACGATAAGATATATTTTAATGTATCTTTAGGCCATAAAAATGCTCTTAGAAATATGAATTGCGAAATATTTAATTATTATTCGGGGCGCATAAAAGGGTAGAATTACTAAATGCTTTCAGTGAAATATACTAAATTACTGCTATCAGCAATGAAAATAAGAAGAAGAAACAAAAACCTTTAATTTCTCTCACATGTTTTAAAATGCATTTATTTCCAAATGAATCCCCACCAGCTGTGCGTTTTTTCCTAAAACGAATTTCCACATTCTAATCTTAACTGGTTAGAAACATTGGTCCCATCTGGCATGTATATATAATTGTCTTATCCAAGTGGTACTCCAAAAAATAATTAACATTTTGCGCTGATTTCTCTTGTGTTTGTTCTTTTTTAATATTTCTTCTGAATCCTCCTGCCTTCTATTTCTAATGTGAACAGATTATCTTTCTACTAATTTTCTTTATTTGAAAAGAGGAATGTTGTATATGAATACTTAACAAACAGCTGATTTTTTTTATGAATTGGTTATTAAATTATGCCTTTTAGACGAAGGAAATCAAATCATTTAACATTTTTTGAAGCTCAAACAACATTATGAATATATTAAAAACGGATAATTGTGTATCAGATTCAATCATGTCACATCGGTGTAGTTCATCGCAAATATAAATAGTTTTCTCAAAAGTAAATTGGATATGAATCCGTTTCTTTATGCTTACCAATAAATAGATTTTAGATTTTAGATTGTAAACTAACGTCTAAATTCATTTTTCGTTTTGTGAATGTAAGTGTTATATGTTTTTGTAATTGGATTTTCTCTTACGAAATATTATAATTTAATACCCTTTTTTCCAAGACCAAATTTTGTATACTTGAGTATGATTAATTCACTTTAAATTTTAATAACTTAAATTACTTCTATAAATATTTATACCGTAAATCATTATATGTGATCTGTAAAAAGATTATTAAATGCTTTCATAGAAATATTCCTAAATGTTATTGATAAATCAACAAATTATCTTTTATTTATCTCACATTTTTTTTAAATAAATTTCTTTCAAAAATTCATTTCAACAAATGTACATTTTTCATGGAATGAATTTCCACACTCAAATCACCCCACCAGTGGCTGAGAAGTTCTGCTCTCAAAGCTGGTGGACGGGAGGTGCTGGGGTTCAAACCTCTGTCACGCTCATCGACCTTCCGTTCGCAGTTTTCCGTGGTTTTCTTCTAACCTTGCCGTAAATACGGGTTAGTATCCCTTAGAATGACCCCCATGGAGGGCTCTGCCCCCGATGGCCTATATCCCTCGTGTAGATAATCGCCGTGATAAATCAACCCAACCCACACGCAAATCTTTGCTGGTCAGAAACGTTGATCCCATCTGGTTTGTACATCTCATCATTCATCCAAGTAGCATTCCAAAATTAATTAACATTTTTTGTTAAATTGTCTAATTGTTTTTTTCTTTTTAATTTTACTTCTGAAGCTGTATTATCATAATTTTCTTTTCTGCCCTGAAGAGACTATGTTTCTACCGATTCTTTTCTTTTTTCGCAAAGAAGATGATGTACATGTTTAGAGGAAGATGGGTTAACGGCAGTCATTGGGCAATAGTTGTTGCCGGAGTATCTCGTAGTTGCTGTATGACAGTAGCAATTTTGTGAGTGCTGCAACGCTGTAGAGTTGGGATGTTTTGCGAACAAACCACACTCCATCGTTGACCTGAAAACGAACATTGAAAATGAGATTTAAAAAAAAAAAGGTGTTCCAACATTGAGAAGAGTGGCCTTGTAAAAAACGCATACGTCTTTGTATCCGAGAAAAAGAGTCACATTTTGAATATCTCCTGTAACAATATTGATTTTCGCTCAGTTTTGTGTCTCAGTATTTTTACTCTTTCAATTTAGTTTATGTTTGTAAGTTGAATCATATTTGCATTTTAGAAAAAAAAAATAGTTTTCAAACGTTGCGCGATTTTTATATCATCCCGTATAAATTACAGTTTACCACGTAAATTTAACATTAGCATCCTCAAATTTTGATCTCTTTGCCATGAAAATTTAACAAGAATACATAAACTATATATGTCTCCGGACTTATTTAATCCAAGGAACTGAAATAGAGTCAAAAGTGGTGTTACCCTTTTAAAAATCGAAGTTGGTGCAGTTTTTAATATGTCGTTGACCACTATTTAAAAATTTGCTTTTATATTCTAAAAGGAGACATTATGCCGAGTCTAAAGACACCTTTGGTGTGCTTTTTTCGTAAATGGTCTGCGAATAAAGGCAGTTGTATTCTTTTTTTCCCCTAAATGTACATCATATTAATGCACCCACGAATTTATATATATATATATATATATATATATATATACCGCTAACCAGACCTCTACCTGACGGGCATGAGTTCCTAGCTTGACGAATTAGTATCTGGGAGCTGGGCGACATTCGCCTGATCACAGCATGGCTGTGATCCACATAACAAGAGTCTTGTTGGCATCGCTGCAATGCTCTCTAGTGGTTTGCTACAGTTGTATTTGTTTGCCGGTTGAACGTTTCTATTTAACTTTGTTGAATTGGCAGATTTGAATAAAAGAAAAAATTAAACAAGAGAAAGGAAGGTCTTTTAATTTAGAACCTTGATCATGTGACGAGACCTTGACGTGACTAGGCACCTCCAAAGGTATAATTTATAGATGCACCCAAGGTTTAAATATTGATAATTTAAACACTCACGGTTTAAATTACCACAAAGAACTATTCAATAACTATTAATAATAAATTTTAAAGCTGGTAACCTGCATACAAGGTTCGTTCTATAATTTTACATTAAATGTAATATTTTTAAAATTCAAATTTGTTTCTTTATAATAACAAATTTAGATATATTTCAAGTGCGGTACATGTTTTCACAAATTGAAAAATAATTCGAGTGGGATATATTTAAAACTTTTCATATTCTTTGCAGATGAAATTTTTTTCTGTTTCTCTTTTTATTTTTCAAATTTGAGAAAACTTTTTACTTAGAAATAAGTCAGAAAAATACGATTATTTAAAAAAAAAAACACTTAAATAAACAATAATTCATTTAATTTTATTTATTCGATTCGCAAAGTAATAGCAGCAGCTAAATATTTAATAATAAATATCATATAAAATAAAACAGGCAAAAAATTGTAAAATTCTATTCTTTAATAAATGTCATAAAAACTCGATCCACACATTGTTTTCTAAAGAAATATTAATCGTACTTGTTTTTTTTTATTTATTTATTTATTGAATAAATTAAAAGATGATGCATATATCATTTGCAAAAAATAATGTTTTTTTGATGATTTATTGCGCAAAATAAATTGGTCTTGGCTGTAAATAATGCACAAAGAAGAATCCATCAAATTTTGAATAAAAAATTTCCTTGCAAAACATTCCAATCTTTCCGAAAAGAAATGAAAGAAAACAAATTACATTTTGCGGTTTACATCGATAAATATTTTAGCAAATAATTATATATGATATTAAAATAGCTTTACTCTTTTATGTTACGTAACATGAAAAGAGAATTTATTATTTATGATTTACAAGACATAACATAAATCTTTAAGACTTTTTGAAAACATAAAGTAGATTAGATTTTCTTCTCACAAAGGCAAATGTTTGAAATTTTTCTCTATTGAGCCATTTTAATTATTCAAAAAAAATATTTTAGTGAAAAATCAAAACATTTTCTTTGAAACATAAGATATTTGTATTTCATATTCCAATGTTCATAAAGGTTTGCTTTAATTTTATTCTAAATGGATATTCATCAATATATGATGAAATTTTATTAAACACAAATGAAGTCTCACAAATTTCAAAGTACTTATTTCTTCTTTCGAAAAGAAAACAAACTATAATTTGTATATTTTGAAATTTTAAATTTATTCGACAAATGTTTCCTTATTACAGTTTCTCGCAGCAAAATAAAATGTATTTCCCATATCCTATATTCTATCGCAATTATTTTATTTCTTTACTTTTACACACTTTTTTTTTTACTTCACACGACTTTTTTACGATTTTTTACTTCCGTACACATACAGTCTAGGGTAAGTATTGTAATCATAAAAAAATCGATTATGGAGATATTATATAATCACATAATAAGATCACTAATTATAATTATAATATAGATAAAATGCTTAACTGATACAAAGGGGAAACACGGCTTATAAAAACCTTTTAATGATCGACAAATGTTTCAGCGCTCATGTATGGTGCCATTTTCAAGATATATAACGATAAACAAAAATATTCTTGCAATTTTTTTAAAATAAACTTGCAAACATAAATCACGAGATCATATATGTAAAAAAGCAGGCGCTTGAAATAGTCAACTGTAAACGCGAAAATTAATTTTTCCTTATTGCTTTAAAAAAAAAACTGAAAAGTACCTCGTGCCAAATTTTAGGTAATTCAAATGAGGCGGATTCATTGCCAATGTTCGCGTTACGCATATAGATTTCTATAGATTCACTGATAGTAGATGGGAAATAAAGCGTTGATGGATAAATTATTTTACTATTTTTAAAATCAATTTTTAAAGTATCGGTTCTATGTAGTCTTGCCAGAAGAACTACAGCACTGGCAAATGTTTGGTTTTCAGTTTTTTTTTCTTTTTTTTTTTAAGGAATAAGGAAAAATGAATTTTCACGTTTACAGTTGACTATTTCAAGAACCTGTCGTTTTACATATATGATCTCGTGATTTATGTTTTCAAGTTTATTTTCAAAAATTGGCGAGAATATTTTTGTTTATCGTTATAATCTTCAAACATATGTCGATCATTAAAAGGTTTTTATAAGCCTTTTGTATTTCCTCTTTGTATCACTAAAGCATTTTATCTATAGTTTAATTATGAAGATATTGTTATATTTTTACATTAAGAGGTTTACTTCACCGTAAAAGATTATCAATGTTTCTTATTTTATGAAAATATACTATAACCCCGAATGAAAATAGAATATAATCTTCTTAGTTATCCGAAATTCCAAAAAGCGTGTTCCATTGTCTTTTGAATCCCCGGAAACCAATATATTTCCAAAATTTAAAGAATTATTTATAAAAACAAAATTTCTCTAGCTGCCCGTGTTTTTCAGAAACGTTTCCGAATAGTTATTATAGTGTATTAAACACTTTCCTCAGCCTGGAATACCTATTTATTGAATATCATCCATTCTCCAGTAAACGTTTTCAGCTGCATAAGTTAATTTATACATGAAAGAGTAAAGACATTTAACATTAACATTAAAATGGTATCTTAATTTTAATGTTAATCTTAACGCTGTTAATTTTGCACACTGTAAAAAATTTTCAGAAACGTTTCTGAAACTAACGGAGACCTGTGCTGCACGATACTAACAGAAAGGTTTCTGATTCGATCAGAAAAATGTTTCGCTAAAACACGAAACCTTTCCGATTCGTAATGAAACCTTCCTGAATATATCTGAAACCTTTCTGAATATATAGAATATCTTTCATTACGGATCGGAAAAGTTTCTGAATATAACGAAAATCTTTCATAATATATCTGAAACCTTTCTGAATATATCTGAAGTGTTTCTAAATCTATTTTTATCTATTTTTATTATAAATTATCTGAATTTTAAAAGAATACTTGAAAATATAAGAATTTCTGTTCTTTTAAATACTCTAATCAAGCTTTTTTTTTTAATTATTCTTTTTTCTAGGCGAAATTATGCGGTATACTGTGTGATATTTTTCAGTTTATATCAATATTTTCATCAAATATGTTTTAACCCTAATATTTAAGAATATTCACGCAATGAATAGTGGAGAATGGAGATATTTATCTTGTTTTTTTTAACAACATATCATGAAAAAAATATGGGTTTCATACAGCTCCACAAAAAAAGTATTTATTTTAAAATATTTAAAAAATAGCATTTATATTTAGAAAGAAAACTTTCAAAACTTTTCATTAACATGAAAAAGACATACTAAAGCTATACTAATATATTTTAGATACATTTCAAAATATCTAACTCCCAACAACATAAAATGATTCAAACTTATGAGCTTCCCAAAAGCAATGCAGCTTCAGAGATTTGTTAAAAAAAAAAAATCGGTCTTTAAAAGGTATTTTTTCATATTAAAACAAGACACTTCACAAAAATTCTCATCATAAAACTGAACCCTTCACAAAATTTTTCGTTCCAAAACAGGTTCCTTCACAAAATTCTTTGTCTTAAAAACAAATCTTTCATAAAACTTACCACCTGCAAACTGAACTTTTCACAAATTTAATCATTTAAAAATAAAATCTGACCTATCACAAAACAATTGAACTTATCAAAGTGCATAGTTTTTTTTTATGTGTAAAGGATAGATACAACGGAACCTGATATAATAATTTCAAATTCACAAAATTATGCCTGGAATTTTCAAACATATTAAAAAAAACTTCACAATTTCACAAAAACAGGACCCTGTGAGAAAAATCTGGATATAACCCGGAGATTAATAAAAACACCCGTGAAAATTTTTTTCATAATCAGAATAAAATAAATATAGTTTGTTTACTTTAAAACAATATTTTTAAAGTAAGACAAGTCAATTTTCAATATATAGTATTATTAAAGTAAGAGTTCTGAAACATCGTTAAAAAATATATAAACAAACACACACTATCGCCAGGAGATAATATTCTTTAAGAGATTAAATTGCTACTACATGCTATTTATAAATCTTATTTATTGAAGCAACATTAAATAACTTAAAATGAGAGACAAAGGATTTGTAAAGTTATATTTTAGAGTATATTTTAATAACTATCCTTCCAACTCAAAAGATCTAATTCCTCACTCATATAAATAGTCCTAAATGTTAGGGTTAAGACATATTTGTTTAAAATATTGATATAAACTGAAGCATATCACGGCATATGTGGAATAATAATGAATATAAAACAGAATCATTAAAAAAAACATGATTAGAGGTTTTAAAACAGCAGAAATTCTTACTTTTTCAAGTGTTCTTTCTTTAGAATTGTCTTTTTGGACCGCGGCTGGAACAATACTTCCACCGCTAACAACGTGCTGTTCGCGTAAGCTACACACACCACACCGGACGGAGGGGGTTCCAGGGGTAGGGGAAATGGCGTATACTTTCGGCACTTCCTGTTCCTTCGATGGGAAAATAGTTGGGAAATACTTGGAAGGGGGTGGATTTTCCTCCACAGCAGATACGAACCCCAAAAACTCGGAAAGGTTTCTGATGGTTTCAGAAAGTGAAAATAGCTCTGAGATATCCGATGGTATCAGAAACATTCCTTTTAGAATACTAAACGTTCCAAATATTTTTTACAGTGCACGTTTGTCTGTTAAACATATTTGTTGAACATGAAAATGTTTACTTGAGAATGAATAGCATCGAAAAAAACTATATTCCGGGCTTAGAAAATTGGTTAATACACTTTAAAAGCTACTCGTAAACGTTTCCGAAAATTACGGGCAGCTAGAAAAATTTTGTTTTTCTAAATCCTTCTTTAAATCTCGAAGTGCCTTTAATGTCTGAGGTTTCAAAAGATAAAGAAACACTGTTCATAATCATGGTTAACAAGGATGAGTGTATATTATAAATTTATTCGATATTATATTATATTTTCGTAGATTCAGAAACATTCGTATTTTTTTACAGTGTACATCCGTGTGTACATTGTACAGTGTACATTGTTAGCAATTTAATTGTAGTTACTTTTAGTAACAATCTCTCCTACCCATGTGCGCAATAACACCATCCCTGTAAGGACAGATTGCGCAAAATCACTTTCTTGGTTTTATTACAACTGTTCTATTAAATTACAACATAACAACAAAATAGCAATGGAAATGCATAAAAAACAAATGAAGCAAAAATTATTCATGGATAATTTAGCAAAAAACTAATATTTAGATTTTTTATTGTTATTCTTTTGAATTGTGCGCAGACTCTCCTAGCTTTACCTTATATGCAACATCATATTTTTACGAAAGGTTATTTGCATCTATCTCTGCAGTTAAAACTCAGCACAGGTTTCTGCTTCAGTTAAAAACGTCTTCTAGTGTTGGAGAAACGTCATTGGGGCCAAAAATACATTATTTAATTTCTAAGTAACAGGAATAAATGTCTCACTGAAACTGTGTGATACTTAACTAAGCTTCAATTATCTTGCAATATAATTAAAGTAACTTAAATAATTTTATTATGACAAAACAATCTTTAAATATTTTTGTTACGATTAAATAAGCATTTTTTATTTTCTTATAATTAATAATAAACTTTTATAATTATGTTATATTATATAAGCATATGTCATATTAAAATCATCGAAATTATTTCATCATTATTTGTATAAATGTATTTATGCTTTTAAAAAATTCATATTAGTGTTCCACGGGATTTAAATTTTAAATTTAGTGGTGTGTGAGATCCTAAATGTTGGCGACAGCTGTTATAGATGGTATGAGTGAGATACGTCGAACGGGGTGCACACATGATCTTCATAGAAGACAATGTTGATACATGTGATAATGTTAGTCAACGGCTACTATTATTTTCTTTCCTGAGTAAACTACTATTAGTGCATAAAAAGTCTTAACCTGGATATAATTTGAAGTCACCATCTAAATAAACTTCTCATATGGTATGCAATATCATCGGCCCTCTTTTTATGGGCCACGAAATGATAGTGCATGCTATAAGAAAAGTTTATTTAGATGGGGACTTCAAATTACAGTGCATTTAGGCCTTTCTCTGCCCAAACAGCGGTACCTTGTTTGTTCAGGAAGCAAACTTAAAATGGCCGCTCACTAATATCATCACATGCATCAACAGTTGTCCACTATGCAGACCACGTGCAACTTATCTCTTTCATACCTAGCACCACCTATAAGATTTTTGACCGACATTTCCTTCTGGTCCATCTCCTATATAATTTTAAATATATATGTGTATTAGCGATATCAAAATGCACGCATTTCAAATTACAACAAACGAGCAGGGAAGACCGACCTATGCTCGGTCAAAATTAGCTTTGAATTCAAATATCATGACCCATGACCAAAATGACCCAGCAATTAAATTTTCTCGAACATGTGACCAAGCCCAATTGTCTTCTCGTGCCCGAAACCCGTAGGATATAAAATTTAGTCAAAATAGTCTGAGCCGTTTTTAGATAAAATTAGCTTGACCCACAATGACCCTAAAATGACCCTCTAATCAGATTTTCTCGAGTATCTGACCTCGCCCAATGATTTTCTCGTGCCCAAAAACCGTATGATACAAAATTTAGTTCAAATCGTCTGAGCCGTTTTTTAAGATAAAAATAGCTTGACCCATAAAGACCCATGACCAAAATGACCCACTAATTGAATTTTCTCGAACATGTGACCTAGACCAATAGTCTTTTCATGCGCGAAAATAGTAGGATACAAAATTTAGTCAAAATCGTTTGAACCATTTTTTAGATACAATTAGCTTGACCCTGACCCATGGTGACCCAAAATGACCCACTAATCGAATTTTCTCGAACATGTGACCTAGCCCAATGGTTTTCTGGGGCCCCAAAACGGTAGGATACAAAATTTCGTCACCATCGTTAGAGCCGTTTTTAAGATAAAATTTGCATATATATAAACACACACAATTTTTCCTCGTTTTAGAATATGTGATACGTTTCAATTCTTTTTCAGTACATTAGAATGAAATTAAATTGCTATGTCAATGACAGGTATAACCATTATGATACACCATACGTAATGTACTGGCAAAATCTCGTTTTTTAATGTTTGCAAAAATTGTGTTAAATGTATATGTTTACATTGAACAGTAATAAATATGCAAAGATTTCAAATTTCAATATAAGCATTTCATTTTTCTAAACTGTACTTTCTTAAGTTAAATTAATGAAATTTGTTATTTCCAAACAGGTAACTATATTACTTTATACGTAATGTAATAGTAAAATAAATTTTAAACTTTTTAACAAAACTGGTTTAAATGCACATGTATACATTTATCAGTCATAAATATATGCAAGTATTTGAAATTGCAATACATTCATTTCTATTTTCTTACTTTGCGTATCGTAAAGTAAAATTAAATTTGTTTCACCGAATGACATGTAACCGTATTACACCATACTTAGTATACTATCAAAATATCTTTTGTTATATTAAATATATATATATTCCTAAGAGATTCATGACATAAAATTTCTGGCATTAATGGATGATAAACACCTGTGCGAATCTTACATATATTCTTTGATCTTATAATCTCCAAGTTATTCCCGTATAATTCAAGAACGATCAGTAACAACGGTTCTTTTCTGATTTTGTTTTAGAGAATTGAAATTTTTTTTCACTTGGTATACGACCCTCAAGATAAATGAATGGCTAAAACTATTGTGAAGAGAATTGCTGACGACATTTTTCTAAATTCAGAGTATTAGAAATCTTCGAAAGACTGTATCTTTGAAATAGGACACTTAAAAAAGATAAATTAATTTTATTATTTTTTTACATAAGACGTTTTCTATAATCAATTTAAAACTATTTACGGTTTTCATAAAATTTTTATTAAAAATTGCCAACATATTTTACAATTATTCACTTAACGTAATATAAAAAATATTCATTTTGGCAGCGTATTTCAATTTCGTTTTTTTTTTAAATCCTTCTAATGTTATTTTTGTTCTATACACTTAAATACAACTTAATGGGCTCTAAAAGATGCAAGATAACACAATTTACAAACATATGCGAGTTTAAATCCGTTCGTATAAATTTATAAGTCATAGATATGTCCACGAATATTAAATTTCACATATTATACTAAACCCAACAAACTATCAAAATATCTCTCTCCGTCTCTCTCCCTTTTTATTCATCAAAGTGTTGTTAAAATCAGTTTTCACATCTCGTTATTTTCATTTAAAATAAGAATTCGAATTTTTATTTGTACACTAGCGGATCTGTCCGGCGTTGCCCGTAAATCAGCAATTTTCTTTTCGGTTTCGATAATAATAGTTGTTTTCGGCGCGCATTCTGTTCTAAACAAACCTCTTTCCGAACGAAACTCTGACCCTCGGCCCCTCTGCTTACGACATTGTATAGCAGGCATAGCACGCACGAGCTTCAATATAATTTAGTTTCAATTTCCACTGATAGGGGCGTGAAATCATCTTACTTATTTATCTATATCTTAATTAGTTCATGTTAAGTTGAATGAACGAACTCCCGTTGAACACAATACCAAACATTTTTTAGAACACTTTGGTCGAAATATAAAAATGCCCTAGGTCGACCACTTTCAACCACCATATCTCCCACATCCCCACAGCTACCGACATAAACCACCATAGTGCACGATGGAAAACTCGAGTCTACTACCACACACAAACACCAGTGGTCTGCGCAGGGTAGTTGTGGCTGCAAAGTGAAATATAGGGACACACACATCTGTTTTTATATATATAAATTTA
The DNA here is from genome assembly GCA_963931845.1 of Maratus michaelseni. Taxonomy (NCBI): domain Eukaryota; kingdom Metazoa; phylum Arthropoda; class Arachnida; order Araneae; family Salticidae; genus Maratus; species Maratus michaelseni. Next base: position 293,841,227 of record OZ007589.1, on the reverse strand, counting down.
TTAGTCATGCATAAGTGAACTTATTTCAAATTTCCATACACGAATTTATTTATTTATTTATTTTTCCATTTTACTCCTTAAGTTTAAACTAAACTGTTATTCCAAAGACATGTACACCATATTACACTGTACGTAATATAATACCGAAATCTGTTTTATTCTTGTTTAATAAAAATTATTCCTAAGAGATTCATGATTCAGAATTTCTGACAATGATGGATGCCAAACACCTGTACGTGTGTTGGGTATATTATTTGATCTTACAATCTCTAAGATATTCTCATGTAAAAGAAAGATGATCAGTAATAATGGTTCTTTTCTGATTCCTTCAAGACCGGAAATCATTTTTTGGTTGATATATGCGCCTCAAAATAAATGAATAGCTAGAACTATTGTGTAGAGAATAGCTGATGTGTCTTTCCTAAATTCAGACTGTTTCAAATCTTCTAAAAACTTCATCTTTGAATTCGGGCATTTAAGAAAAAAAATAATAATATTGTTATTTTTTATCTAAATCAGACGTTTTCTATAATTATTTTAGAACTTTTTAAGGATTTTATAAAATATTTATTAAGAAATTGAACAATATATTTTACTATTATACACTTAATGTAATATAAGAAAATATTCTTTTTGCCAAAATATTTTATTTTTGTTTCCGTTAAAATCATTGTTACATTTGATGTTATTCTATACATTTAAAGTCTACCCAATTAACTCAAACAGATGCAAATTAACTCGATATACAAATGTGAGTATAAATGCATTTATTTATATATTTATCAGTTATTAATATGTTCACGCATGTAAAATTTCAATTGGCACATTTCATTTTATTTCATTTGTATATCTAAAAGTTAAACTTGTTGCCACAATATCAGGTAGCCATATTATACTATACGCAACAAGCAATCAAATTTTCATCCGTCTCATTCCCTTTCTATTTTTTTTATCAGTAATTTTTATTTAAAATAAGAATTCAAATTCCCATGTGTACATTTATCAGTCATAGATATGTGCACTTATTTCAAATTTCCATACACATATTTATTTATTTATTTATTTTCACATTGCATTATACGTAATATAATATCAAAATCTCTTTTAGTCTTTTTTAATATAAATTTTCCTAAGAGATTCCTGATTCAGAATCTCTGACAATGATGGATAACAAACACCTTTGCGAGTCTTACGTATATACTTTTATCTTATAATCTCTAAAGTATTTCTATATAAAAGAAAGATGATCAGTAACAATGATTATTTTCTGATTTATACATGTTTGTTCAACTCAAAAATCATTGAACGAAGAATTAAAAATCGTTGGAAACATAGGTTTAAACGCAGGACATCCGAGAAAGATGATACTTAATCGAAATAACGAAAGAAAGATTTGACCGTATACAACCAGCACAGCAGACTCTTACATATACACCCCCCCCCCCATTCCATATATGTATAGTATCCATATATGTCTTTGAAAATAATACATGATTTAGAAAAGTTTAGAAAACAAGTCCCAATAACCCCAAATTCATCCAACTTCAGATCAATAAGAAACGGAATAGAAAAGTATGAAAGAACTCAAACAGCAGGAATATATAAAATCAATTGCTTAAATAACAAAACGAAAAGGTTACCTACATAGGAATGACAAAAAGAAAAATTGAAGAAAGGAAGAAGAAACACATCAGGGATTTAAAATTGAATAAACAGACAACAGCACTTGCAAAGTTAAATATAAAAACCTCCATTAAACTTGAAACCCTTTAAATATAAAAAATAGAGAACTATGAAAATCTACATAATGCCCTAATAAGAGAAGCAACAGAGATTAATACATCCAAAGTAGAAGTCTGTAATGATATGGGACATGCAATGTTGGATTGCCGCTAGAAAAAGATGTTAGAAGAAGAGAGAAAAATGAGTGAAAGTAGTGAGAGTAAAGGAAGTTCTTCAATTCCCAGTCAGATAAATAGTGAATAGATGGATGCTTGAAAATTACAACTGATGATGCGCTGGCGGGAGTGAAAACATTGTTGCTGTGTGTGTGTGGCAGTTTTGCGTTAAACTTAAAAAAAATTTTAGGGATGAAGGACTGTTTTAATGGAGATTTTACGATGTTTTTAAGTAATTTCTGAGTGTAAAACATGGTAATGTAAAGAATAAATATTAAATATACAGACATTAGTAATTGAATACCTTTTAACGTAAGATTAATACATCGTATTTTTTGCTTTCTCTGCTGGAATTGCTTGCTCTGCATTGTAAAGATGAGAATCAGTGTCAGATTTCATTGCAAATGCCACATGGGGTGAAATTGACACACAACACACAAATATTTTAAATGAATATTCAAAAAAACATTTTGTTTTAGCTGACGTTAAACGTGGAATTACATAAGTCTACTATAAGTCTACCCCACTATAAATTCATATGGCTCATAAATGAAATAGATGAAGACGAAGGAGTGGTAATAATCTAAAGTTTGAGGTGTTCTGATGATCGATCTAAAGACAGATTTTGTGCATAAAGAAGATGAAATATTTGCATTGGGCATTATGGATACTGTTGCTGCCCTGAGTTTTTTTAAAGCTATATTAAAAACCAGGAAAATTTCTTGTAATTTTCCTGGCTGTATAATATTGATGAACAATGAATTAATTCAATCAGTCCATATTGTAAACTACATTTTTTTTCCCTTTTTCAATAACGAGTGTTACACCATTGCAAATATACTTCTAAAATCTCATACAAATATAGTTTAAGTGTTGGAGATAATTTCCTTTTACGTCTTTTACCATAAATTAAGATCTAATAAATTATGGAGGGAGTTTATTGTAGTTGGTGTGTATTACTATTCTGGTTGACTCTTGAAGGATATCACAAAATCCAGGTAAAGTGAAAGATAAAAAGTTTTTTAATAATAAAGCTAAACCATAGGATCTGGAGAACTTTGTTACAGTCTTCACATTTCCTTGGTGCTTACAACTATTTAAAAGTAATGGCGTCCCACTTTAGCCCCATAACCGTCTCGTATTATCCCCATTTCGTGGGGTTAATATGAGACAGGGTTTTTACTATTTTTATTTTTACGACTTGCAATATTTTTTATCCATAAACAGATAAAGGAAACAAAAACACAACAAGAAAAGAAAACAAATGTTTATATGAATATGTCTCGTAATAGCCCAAATTTACCCTAATTTTCTCTTTAATAGTTATAAATTATTATTTAGTAATTGGTGAGTTTTATCATCGTATGCCACTAAATCAAATCTTTCTTTACATAATTATGATTCTCAAAACAGTAAATATATATCAACATTTAATTTCTACCAGTAATAAGGCAGAATCACACAAATCTTTGGGGAAAATTAGCTGTATTTCTGGATCATGTCAAGAACACTAAAGGCAATAAACATGAATGAACTTTCAAGATGTTGTAAAAAGAGTGAGTCTTTTAATTATGCCCATATAGAAGAAAGAGTATTTGACGGTAACAGTGATAGTTTATTGAACTTTACAAACTTGAAAACTGCTTGACCACTAACTGGCTTGACCACTAAGCCAAACATATTTTTTGTTGGAATTTCTGGCGGAATCATTTTGTTACTTAAAATATTACATTCTAAAATACACGTAATTACGTGTTCAATGTTTCATTAAATAAAGTTCCTTTAGTTATCTAAGTGTTTTGCATCTGTTCAAATGGTAATTTTTATCTTTGCTCAAGTGTCCCAACCTGCTCCACCCGGTGAGCCAAATTAGGACATTTGAAATGATTTACATTTCTCTTAATTAAACTTTTCCTTCATATACTTCATTAAGGAATTTAATTTATTAAGTCAATGAATCAATCAATAAATGAATCAATCAATATCAATCAATTTTTAATGAATCAATCAATACGTATAATTCACTGTGAAAAAAATTACAAAAAATAATATATATAAAAATAATTTAACAAAAGTTTTCCAAGGTGTCCCACCCTCCCATAGATAGTAATTAAATTTTAGGAAATTAAATAAAATAAATATTCTTAATCTAAAGTGGAATAGAAGAAATTTTCACCAATGTTTATATGAAAATCATTTAATGACAGTGGTTCAAAATGCACCCAAAAGCATGTTTGAGATATTAGAGATTTTTATTTAATGAACATGATAATGTTCAGCTTTCTTCTGAGTCTAATCAAGACCTACAGATGTCTTGGTATTCTGTAAAATTAGAGTAAAATATATTAAATTATTTTGTGTAAATTGCTACTGGCGTTTCACTTTAGAATATCTTTAGCATTTCTCCATTTTTTTGTTAATACATAACTTTAAAATTTAGCTGCATTCAAACCACATGTATGTACAATCTTATCTATAGCAATAGGGGTTTGTAATAGATTGAGCTTTATAGACAGAGATATAATAGAGTTTTATAATGTATAAGCAAAACTAATTATATATATATATGTTATGTAATACAATAGACGACATACAATTATTTTGCTCTATACATATTATACAATCACATAGTTTAAAAAATTAAATATGACACACGAGATAAATATAAAAAAAAATAGAAATCACTCTAAAATCGCTCTATATAAAAAAGAAACAAATGAATAAAACTAAAAATAATTAGCTTGCAGTTATTAGAAACAGAATTTTCTATCTTTCACTTTTTCTATATTTTAACGTCCTAGACTACGGTTAAAATACTTTTAATACTTTAAAAAATTTTAATGAAATTATAATATATTTTGTAATTAATTTGCTTATGTTTTTATTTAAAAAGCCAGGTACAAAGAAATTCTAAAGCACAAAATATAACAAGAAAAACCTACTGTTGTCGTCAAATGTATTTTTTCAATTTTATAAATACTCCATTCAATATTTGAAAAAATATTAAAATAAAGAAATGTTGTATATGTTTCAAATATTTGTTTTAATTTATTCTTATGAAAAAATAATCAAATATTAATCATAGCATAAATCATTCTCTAAATCAGGCAAATTTGACAAAAATTTATTTTTTGTCCCTATTACAGAGTCTTCAAAAAACTCTTAAATTTCAGACCCACCTAAAGACACTTTTACTTTAGAAAAAAGATTTTCTACAACTAGATGTTTTTTAGAAATCTCTGAATTCCTAATTAAGATCTTTTAACAGCTTTATTTTTAGATACCTTAAAAGGAACTCGAGAGCGGTTTTCTTTAATCACACACTTTCCATACATCAAAGGCACATTCCTGAACAAATAAAGATCTCGTAAAGTAACTCATTTAGAAAGCAACAGTCCTTTGTAGAGATTGAGTTTTTTGATATTCTCAAATGATATTGAAATTTCATGATTTTTTAATTTCACCTTTAATTTTGACTAAGATATAAAGTAAAATAATTTAAAATATTTTCTCTGTAAGATTTCTACTTGATATGTTGCTTAGCTTTAATTATTGTAAAATAAATAAATAAATTATTTAAAGATCTTTTTCATTTTCTTAAAGGATCAACAATAAAAAATTTCTTCAACGTGAAATGTATTTCTTATGTTTTTAATACTTTACAGCATACTTGAAAGGTATTTTTGAATGTCCGTCTGTCCGCGCTCTAACTTCCATAAATATACTTGAATTGGCATCTAATTTCTAAATGTTATTGAGATTTGCCATTGCGTGTTTGGTATTTAAAATAATTTTTGTTTACAGGAGCACTCAAAAGAATTCCGTTACATGATGGTAACTATGGGGAAAACTCGTTTGCAGTGTACTTTAATGATGTTATACTATTTCAATACATCATGTAGGTGCAAGATACTTATTATAGAATATGGGGTGCATAAAATTTATTATTCATTTAAAAGGGACACACAAAAGAGTTCGGTTGCAATGCAGTCTATGAGCGTTAATTTTTTAAAGTGCTGTTTCAATTTTAGTATGCGTTTTTAAATTTGACTAATTTATTGCATATTATTTGATGTGTATAAATTCTGTAGATCATATACACGGCTACACAAAACAATTAGAGTACATTTCCGCTTATTGACGAAAATTGCAGAAGGGGAAATTTCAGTTATGCGTTTCCTTACTGAACAAACATTTTGCATAATATTTAGTATATAAACCAAACTATAGATCATATATAGCGACGTAAAAAAAAATCGGATATTATCCGGAGTATATAGATCGTACGACCATAAGTGCTGAAATTGAATTTTCAAACGTGCGATTTTCGAAATTGTTTACTTAGACATTGGCTTTCACTTTATTAAACGGTGAAGTTTTGTTAAAATATTCTGAATGGCGGAAGAAAATTTTAAATACAATTTGTAGAATATTGTATTTAAAATAGGTGGATTGAACTTTGTGACGTTATATTAAAAATAAATGATCAATTTAAACGGAGGAGAAATGGGGGAGGTCCCCCCCCTTTTTTTCTCCTCCGTACTTAAACTCGTCCAGTCTGACCGAGCGCTTCTATTGGTCTCCTACGTCACATGTGTTTCCTGACTCCACTGTTGTGTTTGAAAAACTCACTGCCAATCAATCTTGGGCGCGGGCAGAGACGCAAGCATACTTACATGACTTAAACTTTTGAATCGGTTTATAACTTTTTTAATTTGGCACTGATGATGGAGCTTTAGGGGCTCCGAAACAGCTGTTTGCCGTTTTATATATTTTTATTTGTGCTATTTTACGTTGATCATGTATTTTTAATATTGTATTGACACCGGAAATACGTCCCACCAAACATTAGGTCAATTGTAGCTCAGGAAGTGTATTAAAATTTGATTACAAATTATGAGCCAAACGAACAGACACGGAAAGTTAAATAATAAGGCCTTACCACGACCATTGCTATAAAATCTTTTCTATAGTGACATTTTGTTTCTTCTTGCACTGTAATTTTTTTACTAGCCGTCAGCGCTCTAACCTCTATATCAGTTTCGCACTTCCTTTAGGGCATACATTAATTAATTTCGACAAAGACTAACATTTTTCATTGTGCGACACTCTTATGAGTTTTCTCAAATAAACCTAATCTAATGCATTAAAATTTATTGTTAAGTAGGAAATGCGCAAACAGTCGCAATCGTTAAAGTCTTGAAAGTGAAATGCTAATTAATGCGCTTAAATCAATGCCTTATATAATGTTCCGACAAGAGCCATACTTCAAAGGTATAATCTTTCAAAAGAATAGGAATTTCGCTAAGATTTTCTCAAGTGTTCTGGAGTGTCTTTTGCGTCGAAAGAGTTAAGATAAAGACTGCTCCTTTCGTTTAATCGTTAGGAGAGTTTTTAAAAAAATCTTTACACAATTCATTTTTCGATAATTAAACATAATCATCTAGAGATGGCATTTTGACATATGAAATATCTTACGTACAAATATTTAAAATAATATTTTTATGTTTGCAGCTCCAAAATTAAGGATGATACATGCCGAAATTTTGTTCTCATTTGGAATTAATAAAATAAATCAATTATGTATTTTACTTTTATACACATTTTCCGGTAATTAATTAAATGAACCTGGTATAGATACTTTTTTTAAATTTTAATTTTCTATTTATTTATATATAAACCCCCAACACATTTTCTGTTCCAACTCTATGAAAACTTCAGACCGAATTTTAACGAACTCTAAACTGAAACTTTGTTTTTTATTCGGCTAATTAGATAAAAGAAACTGAAATAAACTGACAAAAGTGGGTATTACCAATGTTTAGAAGTTGGCACAGTTCATAATATGTAGACGATATCTTTTTTTTCTAAACCTAGCGGATCGAATATATGAAACTACAAACTGATCAGCAGCTAAATACAGGTCATCGATATTTTATAATTATTTCTTATGAAATGTTACTGAGTAGTCGGTTATCAAACAATCAGTGTTGAGAATCGCATTTGACTCAAAAACAGCAGTTAAAAGATGTTTAAAAAATATTTAATTAATTAACGAAGCCTCTTTTAGTGATAGAATATTTCTAGACCATATGGAAAATCATACCCTCATAAAGTATGACATATTGTAGTATTTAATTCTTTTTTCCCCCACTTAATTTATCAAAATAGTTTAATAAATTTCCTTTTATAATTTACATCTATTTAGTATGGGTAATAACAAAGAAACCCATCTTTATTCATATGCTCAAATAGATTATGAGCTGTTATCTATAATAATAAGTAATTCAATAAATAAATCATAGAAATTATTTAGCCTTTCAAGATAATTTTGCAGCTGGCAATAAATCATTAATATGAAATTAAAAGAATCTCTTTACATCTCACTTCATTATTTCAACACGAATAGGCAATAACTCAGATAACAATATGAAATTTAATAAAATCTGTTTACATATCGAATCATTATTTCAGCAATAGTAATTACTTTAACCTATCATAAATTACGCTAATATTAAATCTTTCCGAATCACTCAAGGCCTAGGTCAGGCTAATGTAACTATCGTACATTTTCAATGCGCTGTTAACGGATTTTTCAGATACGTTGTGGCTCTCGTCCTCAACAATAGCAAGATATACTTCTAAGGATTTTCTGACAGCCTAGCCGTTGAAATTTGACGGCGGTTGGACCAAACTCCAGACTTTATTACAACGGACATTTTGTAAGGTTCAAAATCTTAACGGTCCTTTTCCAGAACTACCACTAGATCTATAGACCTTATTTTATCAGATTGAATTGTGTTGGTGACTTGGAAGGATTATTTTTACAGGAGCTTCTGAGACATCACTTACCTGATGGAATGGCTTATAAGTCGAGGACTGCAAAATAACTGTCCGCGGTGGCCCGCATTAATACTCCGTCAGTGTCCAGTCCTCTAGGTGATACTATTTGTCAAGTAATTTTCTGCTTCCTTGTCCTTTACTGCCCATTTGTGCCTGTACCTCTGCCGTGTTTCTTATCTAAGAAAAAGGCAGTTCTTCTCATCGGTGTGTTTATTATACAAAAAAATGAAAAGTCTTCTCGTCGTTGTGATCGTTATACTATTATAGGAAAATATGTTAATCGGTGTTTAAGCTGCCTGTGTGTGTTTATAAAAAATAGGAAAAATCATGATTGCAATGTCAAAGTTTTCTTTTGTGTGCTTCAATATACAATGATACGTATTTTTAGTAAAAAAAGGAGTCAATATCTTCAGTGTCAAAGAAAGTACAAGATATTTCTAATTAATATCATTCACATAAAGACTTGTGCTTCAATGACAATATCTCACGCCATGATCAAAAAGAGCGTTTTTTTTCCTTATTAGATTTTGAATAATTAAGTAATGCATTACAATAATAGTTATCAATTAAGAGAAAATAACAGTGTGAGTTGGCCAACATAAAAAAATAAGTATTTCGTTGTTATATTATTCGTACGTTACTTTTTCTATACATGTTTCTTTATTATGTCAATGTTTATATTATTATATGTGCATATAAGTGCTTATTTTATTTTTCAGTGCTTTTCATGCTGATACATTTCTTTTCCTAAATTTATGATACTCAATACCTTTTTCTGAAGTAAAAAGACAAAAAAAGAATAAAAATTTAAAAAGACAATATTTTCCTAGTAATTCTTCATTTTATCTTGTTATTGTGCTTTCTTTAACTTCTTCTTTTACAGCTCAGCTTTTTCTCCTTGATAATTTTTGCAATAACAGATATACATAATTTTATGACTTTTTAAGAACTTTTTATTAATTATAAATTTTATTATCGGTTATTTCCTTGTCTCTCCCCCGCCCTCCACTGTATTTACATTACGATCCTCATAACAACTTCCTTAGGCAACATCCTACAACTTAGTGTTAAATAAATTATAAAATCCGGAAAAGTTGTAATAACATGCCACAATCCGTTGTTTTGATTGTTTTCCAAACTGTTTCAGGCCCTTGAAAGTGTAATACGCTTATGCGCACGTACAGACAGCGCTGCTAATTAAAACTCTCGAGAACCAAGAAAAAAAGTTCAAATTATCCAATATAAAAAAAAAATCTATATATATATGATTTTTCCATAATTCGAATTGTTTTAAATATACAGTCGAACTCGCTTAATGAAATCACACCTTAACAAGAATACGGTTCAATGAGCAATTTTAACGTTAAGAATGGTTCGCCATTTTAAACACATTCAAATTTTCACGCTTTTTACGACCTACAAAAGCAGGATCACAGATAATACGAACAAAGCATCTGTTCATTTCAATGTGATTTTCGGCGAAAAGTAAAACAGAATAAAAAAAGAAATCCTTTTCTTTTCTCCATTATCCTCTGTCCGCATTTGTATTTCTAGATTATAGCTGTCTGTCAAAATATAGTAATTTATCAATTTTACCAGCCAAAATTTCAACTTTCAAAGAGTTACACAGACATTCCCCCTGAACGCAAGAAAATGCAAAGGAATATCCTGAGGTCTTGAAAGAATGAAAGAAAGAAGGGGAAGATAAGGACATTTCAATTACCGCTAATTTGTTAGATTTACAACTCAACCATCCCAGCAAACACATACCTTTCGGCACATGATCGGACCGCAGCCGGCAATGTCGTTTTATGTCGACATCGGCACAGTGATATCGGTCAAGTGTCGGTAGCATGTCGGCAAATAATACTAAAGAACCGTGATTTTTCAAATGCCAGTTACTGTTATCGGTCCCCTTATGGTTAGATATCGTCAAGTGACTTATATAGGCAAATGACGCTGGACCGATATCTGATGTTCGATAATGATCAGATTACATTTGTCAGCATCGGTCCGAATTTGGAGTGGCCCCACCAGTGGCTGAGAGGTTGTGCTCTCCAAGCTGGTAGACGGGAGGTGCTGGGTTCGATCCCAATCGCGCCCGTCGGCCTAATCGTTCGGAGTTTTCGTGGTTTTTTTCGAGCCATGGATTTATCCATGCGTAAATACGGATTAGGTTCCCTTAGAAAGACCCCCACGAAGGGCATTCCCCCCGGGCCTATATCCCTAGTGTAAATAATTGGCCGTCAATAATCAACCCAACCCGAATTTGGAGTGTTTAGTCTTAGCGGGCAATCTTTCATTCTCGATTGTGATTAAGTTTGAGATTTGTAAGGATTATTGCATGATTTAAAAAAAATAATGTATATTATATATATATATATATATATATTGTTGTTTTGCTCTTCCTTCGAAGAGTTAGTGTAACAATATCGAAAAAAACTATTATTATATTCCTCTTTGTTTTGTTTTGTTTTTTTTTCCATTTTTTAAATAAAAATTGTGGAAAAAAGAATTATTAAAATTTTTGAAAATGAAATGAAAAATGCATTCAATATTTTACCCAAATTTTAAATAAACATATTAGACGGGATAACAAACCCATATATGGAAGGAGATTGTTCGCTTCCCCCCCCCCCTCCCCCCCCCAAAAAAAAAAAAAAAACTTCAGATTCACATTCCGCTTTGCTCGGGTTAGAAAAGGGGGAGGGGGAAACGAAGATTTCAGAGGTAATTTAGATTATTTTACTTATTTTTAGAACAAAGTAACAAATGGGACAGAACAGGTTTGAAAATTTTTAAAGCATTGGGTGCCAATGGGAGTAAAGTAGGAAAGCAGAAATTTCGAAGGATAATTGATTAGATATTTATTGTTAGATAAAAGTAACAAATATGACAGAAATATTTAAAAAGTAAATGGTTTAAAAAAAAATAATTTTTAAGATTGGTGGGCGGTCGATGGTAAAGGATTTGATTGATCACATATTAATTATTACAACAAACTAAAAAAATTAAATTCTGAAGGGTTTTTTTATTTTTTTATTTTTCGGTGCGAACTGGGAGGGGGGAGGGGATGGAATGGAAATAAAGAATTTAGAAGAACATATTTAAAAGGCGAATTGCTTTTTTAAATTATTATGCGATAATTCACTTTCATTTTTTAGAGACTTTATACAGATATGTTTACAGATCAATGAAATAGTAATTTCTTTTCAAATAATATTTAAAAATTTTCAGTAAAAATGCCAAAAGTAACGAATGCTTCATTGTTTATGATATAGCTTGTAAACGTCCCTTATAACTAACTACTTTTTAGCAGAATCCAAGAATTATTTAAATACTTGGTTTTCAAATTTCGGTTTGAAAGTAATTTCTACTGTAATAGCTTTGAAATTTCTTCTTTAAAAATCAATATACAGTTCTTATATAAACAAAATATAAACAAAAAAAATAAACATGACTGTTTTTATCTTATCTCATCCATAAGAATTTTTGGTGCTATTATTAATAATAATGGCAATTTATTTTGAATTATCTTACAAATACAAAATCTATCATTAATATTGATTCCAAGAACTACTAATTAGCTTAATTATGTTCACAATGAAAAATTAATTAAGATTTGTTTTAATTGAAGTTCGTTTCCTTTAAAGAGACTAGAAATGTTTGAAATGACGAAAATTGAACGAAATTGGATCATGAATTACGACACCTGTAATTAATTTAAACAATAAGATATTTTTGCATTTATTTATTTATGTTTTATGGAAAGAAAAAAATATGTATTTGTTAAATTGTAGAAAACTTACGTTTTAATATTGTACGACAAAATTAATCTATCAAAACAAGTTTTATCATGATTATGAAGTCCAGGTTACATATTTATGAGTCGTTATTTCTTTTTTATACAACTTTTTAACTTTTATCTCGATTACACCGCACAAAAAAAAATTGTAGAAAATGTAAAAAATGTATAATAAAAACATTCATATTCTTAAAAATTGGTCCTATGTTTTAATGTAACTTGTAAGAAAACAGATACAGTTTGTAGAGAATTCAATTTTCTCTATTTAAAAAAGCAAGAACGAAAAGTCATGCGTCAAGCATAGATTATGAAATACTTCCCAACACATCCAGAAAACTGTAACGAAACTTCACCGTTAAATAAGGTGAAAGAAAATATGTAATAAAAAGTTTAGAAAACATATAACACATTTAAAAATCCAGTTTTAGCAATTACTTTCCATAGTCAAAAAATTAGTCGAATTATATTGTGTAGCCCTGTATATGTTCTATAGATTTGGATACATACTACATCGCATGATAAAATTTAGTGAAATTAGGAAATTCATATTTAGGAGTTTTTGTCAATCGATCGAAAAGCACTCGAAATATTTTGTACAGCGCTGTATACTATCTAAAGACTTTTGTACACATAACGGATTAAGCTAAAATTTCATTCAGGTAAAACAATGCATCAGGCAACCTAAAACTCACTTCGAGCAATTACCAACCGTAAACGACAATGTATCTTATTCTTTGCATAGCCCTGTATATGAATTTACTTATATTCCCCAAACTTCTATTAATCTACTAAATATAGTTCAGCAGGAAAATAATTAGTAACACAATTAAAAGTACCCTTAAGCAATTCACTCCCAGAGGCAAATATTGCAAATTCCTTTGTGCAGCCCTGTATATGATCAACATAATTTATACACACAACGTAGTATGAAAAAATTTAGTTAAACTTGAAAACGCACCTATCACAAATAGGCTGTAATTATTGCACTAAGACTAAAACAGAACTCTTTTGTGTATCCCTGTAAATGAGCGATAAAATCAATACGCACCATACTTTACAGTGAACAATTTATAATCCACCTCAGTAATGCATATAAATTTCATTATGTTTGAAATAGCGAAACATCATTAAATTACACTGAAAACGATTTTTCCCCGTAAAACATTGTGTAACAGAATCCTTTTGTTCGACCCTGTAAATGAATAATAATTGCTTTGCATCCCATATTTTACAAAAAGCATGTTTTAGTGCGCTTCATAATTGTGCATTAATTTCATTATGTTTCAAATGGCGTAACATCATCAAAAAGCACTTGAAACGAATTTTTCCCATTGACTGTAATGTAACAACGGAATACTTTTGACTAAACTATAAATGCTACACACTTCATTTAGAATAGGGATCATGCTATCGTAAATGTCAATAGCATACAAAAAATTCAGGGCAATCCGAGCATATTTACGGGAGTTAGAGAACGGGCAGACGGACAGACAAGCAGATAAACCGAAGTCAGAAACACTTTTCAACTAGGTTGGAAAATGTTAAAAAATAAACATGTAAATCGGTTAACTTGTTCAAAAGTTATCGTGGCAAAACCACGAAAAAACAATGTTTCGAGAGAGCTGAGTTTAAAGTTTTGCCCTTGCCACATATCGTCGGTTTGAGGTTCAACGTTTACAGATTGTGGGATAGTAATTTTAGGACTTCTCTTATAAGGCCAACTGTACGACATTTTTAAAGGTTCTCAAGCATTATAAATAATAATAATAACACAAAATACATTTTTTCGTCATTACAAACCTTTCTGGTACCATTAAGGAAGTCAATTAAATTAGTCTCACATGAGCTCTCATTTTCAACCGAACTTCTACTGTTACTATTGTGTTAGTTGTAATGTACATTCCTTCATAAAAATTATTGCAAAGTATTTAAAATTTATACCGATTATTCTTTATCTAACTATTTGAATATTCAAACGCATAAAAAGTATATAAAAGGAAAAGTGCCCTGTTGAGCTGATGGCATTGAACTCACAGGCTATTGACACTAATTGTATATTATACTCTTATTTCAAACAATAATGCCCCTCGAAAAATAAGAAATCGACAATAAAAATGCAAATTCCGATTATGAGATATACTTTTGATACAAACTAATTTTTGATGTTTTACCAATGAACATCCAAAACTCATGTGGGAAGCGCCTTATCAGAATAGACCTGTATACCAAATTTGAAGCAAATCGGATAATTCTGCATGAAATACCCATTTAGCTAAATTAAAGGGGGGAATAAGCCCCCTTCGTCTTCCCCTTTATACTTAACCATTGAACCCCAAATACTAATCAGGGAAACGCCTTATCAGAATAAACCTGTATATCAAATTTGGATTAAAACGGATAATTGCCTATGAAATAACCATTTAGCTAAATTAAGGGGGTTTGGATTAGCCGCCGTCCCTGCCCCCTTTATACTTAACCAATGGACCCCCAAAACTACTCAGGGAAGTGCCTTATCAGAATATACCTATTTACAAAATTTGAAGCAAATCGGATAATTCTGAATGAAAAAACATTTTATCTAGATTAATGGGGATTAGCCCCCGTCTCTCTCCCCTTTATGCTTAACCAATGAACCCCAAAATCTAATCAGGGAAGCGACTTATGAGTATAAACCTGTATACCAAATTTGGATTAAAACAGATAATTCCCTATGAAATAACCATTTAGCTAAATTAAGGGGGTTTGGATTAGCCGCCGTGTCCCCCCCCCTTTATACTTAACCAATGAACCCCCAAAACTACTCAGGGAAGCGCCTTATCAGAATATACCTATTTACAAAATTTGAAGCAAATCGGCTATTTCTATCAAGAGTTATCGCGTTACGTACGTACATACATATGTACATACATACGTACGTACATACAGAGCCTGCGGGCACATTAGCTCTCAGGCTTTGATAGCCTGTGAGCTAAAAAAGTTTATTGCTTTGTTATGCAATTATTTTCTTTTGCATTCAAATAATACCGAAATATAAGAAGGAATCACAATTATTTACTTTGTATATGGTTTACAATAGCTCATAAAAACATTTCAATTGATTAGTAAATAAAATAAAATAATTTTAATGACAAATATAATAAATAAGTTTGTCAATAGTTTTTCAGATTCAAATTACATCTCTCTTGATTAAATCATCTTATATTGTGATTTTATTGTATGTTTTAAATTTAATTGAAAAAAAATCCTTTCACTTTAGTCATTAAATATAGTAAAATAATTTTAAAGACAAATATAATAAATACGTTTGTCACCAGTTTTTCAGATTAAAATTACATTTCGCTTGATTAAATCATCTTATATTGTGTTTTTATTGTATGTTTTTAATTTAATTTAAAAAAAATCCTTTCACTTTAGTCATTAAATATAAATAGTTTCAGAAATATAAATAAAAGTTTTTAAATACTGCTAAGTTTAAAATTTGTCAGAAAACAATTAAAAACGAAATAAAATGCAGCAATTTTTTTTGTATCTTTCATTTTTTCACTACCAATTTATCCTAAAGGCTGGATAAAATCTTTTATTTTTTGAAAAAAAAATATTTACTTACTTCTGCGAAAAAAGTCAAAGATTTAACGCAGTCTCCCTGCAACAGTCTGAATGTTCACGAAAGTCTTGAGAAAAAGAAATTAATACTGGATTTCAACGGCTACTTTTTTATTCTGTTATTTATTTTGTTAGAAACGTTTTTGTAATCCAAGTACAATAGCTACCAAACGTTCGATATAAACACAAAAGTAGCTAAACCCCGAGAAAATAATAAATATATGTATATATATATATGTATATATTCGTTAAAAATATGTTTTAAATATGCTACAAATGCTAATAATTGTTGCGGCATAAAAATGATAGTTAAAAAATCTGTTACGTCAATTCAAAGAGAAAAAACATCCGTTTTTATATTTTTATACAGATTTAATAAACTTGAAGAGTTCAATTTTATTTTTCAATCGAGTAGAAAAAGTATGTTTTAAACACTTTACGACCGTAGCACATACAAGGTGTTTTTAAACTGCTTTGACAAAATGTAATGATAGTATCTATCAAGACTAAAAATTTTTGCATAGAAAACCAGGGTTCACAATCTATTAATTCATTCAAAAATATTGGGTGTCTCATCCAGGCCGACCCGCATTTCCATTCACAAATTAATCAGCAATGGAGATATGTCAGAGGTGCCAAGATCTCACTAATCGTCCATAATATGAGGTTAATTTGACCCAGGTTTAATACGTTTCGCACCAGAAATGTTTTTAAGAAATAAAATTAAATATATTTTATGTAGAAATCTTAAATAAATAAAGATGCATAAAATAAATTTTCTTGTTTGAAACGTTGCCAAACTGGGTCAAATTAAACCACATACTACGGAAGATTAGTTGGAGCTTGGCATCTCTGAGATATGTTAATAAAAGTTTCAGCGGGCTAAATTTGCGCGTGTGATATGTGCGGACATTACCAGAAGTACTAGAAGCGCACTAAATCGACAAGTCGCAATATTTGTACAGCGAAAATAGGGCAAATGTTTCTTAATTTATGAAAACATAATATAACCACGAATAAAAATATGCAAGAACCTCTTCCTAGTTACCATAATTACGAAACTCGTTCTTTATCTTTAGAAACCTCAGAAATTAATATATTTTCGAGATTTAAAGAAGGATTTATAAAAACAAATTAATTTTAGCTGACACTGATTTTCGGAAACTTTTCCGGGTAATTTTTATAGTGTATTATTCAGTTTTCTCAAACAGGAAAATATCCGTTTTCAGTATTATATCGATTCTCAATTAAACATCTTTAGTTGTGTAATTTGATTTATGCATGGAAGGATAAAAAATAATAATTTTATTTTTAATTTTAATGTTAATGCTGTTAATGTGTCATGTTTGTGAATCAAACATGTTTGTTGAACATGAAAATGTTTACTTGGGAGTTGATAGCATCCTAAAATTGTTCTGGGTTGCGAAAGCTGCTTAATGCACTATAAAAAAAATTCGGAAACCTTTCCAAATATTAGTGGCAGCAAAAGAAACTTTGTTTTTATAAATGCGTCTTTAAATCTTAAAAATATGATGGTTTCTGAAGTTTCTAAAAATAAAGTACTCTTTTCGGAATCGTGGGTATCTCGGAAGAGATTATTGCATATTTTCGTTCGTGATTTTGTGTATTTTCCTATATTAGGAAACGTTTGTCTTTTAGTACAGTGTACTGACAGGTACAGTCTAAATTGTGGAGAGTCTAGCTCCGTCTTATTTAAAAGTGGATAGTGGTTATATCCAGTATTTCTCGTGATGTCATCACGAATCACAGAAATTAAATAAAAGCTGTTGGCAATATCTTGAAAATAGTTATAGACCAAAATCCGGGTTTGACTTGGAGTAAAAAACTGTGCATTTTCCATTGAATGACTGGATTGTGACCATGGTTTCCTATACAAAAATTGTTCGTCTTGATAAAGGCTATCATCCTTCTTATTTTGTCAAAACAGTTGATGATCACCTTGTCTAATTTTATTTCATTACTAAGTTATTTTAAAAGGGCTTGCATATTTTTAAACTTTCAAAGTGCTTGAACTTTTACGTTTTGTACCGTGCTATCACAATTTTTGCATGTTTGGCGTAATTGTTTTTCCCAGTATCAACTACATTCAAGAAAATATAAAATAGAGAATTTAAAATTTAAATCACATCTTTCTAAATTTGTCAAATTTTTCTTTTATGTACGCTATGTTTCGAAAACTAGTACAAAACATTTTGATGAAATTTTTAAGATATATTCTACATAATATTTGAAATTAATATAATCCTAAGTAAAGATGAAAATTTTTATATTTTTATTTCCAGTCAATATTTCTCTTGCGATACAGCAATAGTATTATTAAATCGTTATATAATTAAGGTAAAATTAAAAAATAATAATGTATTAAAATGAATATTTTTTTTATGATTATCAGATGTAATGGAAAACAGGTTCCTTAAGGATGTATTTCCAACTTCCCCCAGGCATACCTCTAGACTCCCAGATTAGGGCATATTGCGCCTCACAGACGCCTATCGTCATTAGTTCCTAATTAACGTCATCTCCCATTTAACACAATTTTCAGGCTCTTAAATTCATCAGTGACCTTCATTAGAGAGTACAAATCTCATTAAATATACCTTATTTATGAAACTCAATGCAAGTAAAACAAAAAACACTGAAATTCAAGACGCTCTACACATTGCCTTCAGTTTTTATGACCAAAAATTAAATAAACATTAAAATTACAACCAAAACTCGAAATATGGGAACAGTAGAATCATCGATGAGATCTATAGCAGTAATCCTAATCCTAATAATATTATAAATCCGATTGTGTGCAAATGTTAGGCTGAAGCCAGAGTCAAAATGGAGAAATTAATGGCCCTGTATCTTTGCATATAGGTGGATTATAACCCGGAAATGAACATAGACTGGTTTTTGTTTATTTTATGCAAATACTTTTCTTAATAATTCAAAATTTGATTATTTTCATAGAGAATCAATGGACATTTTTAGATAAAATGTAACCATTTTACTTTATCGTTGCTAGGGCTTTGATCGTTGCCAATAAATAAAAATGCTGAAAAATAATTTTTTCTCAACAATTAAGTTCCAATTGAGCGATTTTCACGTGAAAAATGAAAATAATTCAAAAGAAGATGAATTTCTGTGATATTTGAAACAACAATATGGAGTATTTGTTATTATACATGAAGTATGAATATCGGTTACATTAAAAAGATCTTTTTCTGTAAAAACGGCGTTATAATTAGAAAGAAGAATTAACAATAATTATATTACTAAGAAAAAGATTTCGCTTGAACCATGGAACTATGAAAAGGATCCTCCTTGGCTTGAACAAATATGACGTCATAAATAAAACATGTATTTTCAAATATTCGTAATATTACAAAGAGCATGACTATCAGTGTATAATAAAAGTATATACATAATAGACGTCATATTTAAGATGAATAACTGAAATATTTTTTTGATACTGATTAATAATAAGCTTGATTATCAGTTACAAACAGATGTGAGTTTTCTGCTAAAATTCACGTCATTATTGCCAGGAAAAGAAAATTAACAAGAATTATATCATTGAAAACAGATTTCTCTGGGATCAAAGTGACGTCATAATAAAACGGGATTTTTTAAATATGTTTCAAATGGAGCGTGTATCAATTTCATACATTAATAATCACTGAATACAGTGAAATAATAGAAAGGTAATGAACCGTAAAATCGGCTTGCAATATGAAGCCGGTTATCGTTCAAATCATTAGGCCCAAGGGCTAACTTCATTGGATGGAGAGAGGCTGCACGTGGAACAAGGACTGGATTCATTGGACGGGGAGAGGTTTTCAAAGCAAGCCGCCAGTTGTTTGGGCCGACTGTAGGGTTGCATTTTCAGCATCACGCCAAACATGAACATTTTATCTCTATTTATTCTCTGAACTCTGTGATTAATAATACAAGCATCAGTAAGATTATTAGGAAAAGAAAATTGAACACAAGTCTATTAAGTCAAAATCTGACTGTGTGTATTTCGCAACTACTCCTCTTAATGCAACGCGATTTACTTAATACCGGTTATCATTGATTCATAGATGTCATATAAACTCTGAGAATTTAAAATTTTGAATTAAATTTCGAGATATTATTTTTTTTTATAAATTTTCACGAAATATCTCTAAAAACGATACTTAAATTACTCCATTTTTGTGGATAAAAAAAGGAGAAGTAAAAGGGAGTAACATATTTTTATGCCATTTTCTCATTAAAACTGAAAAAAATTATTTTATTTTCAATTTGAATAGTTGGTGAAAAAAAAATCTTGATTACAGTAAAATTTCCGAAAAATAAAAACATATTTCCACATATTCAAACTTTATGAATCAATTTATTCCGCAGAGCAAAAATTGCCTGTCAGCATATTGTCAAGAAATCAAGATTTGTTTCAGCTATAGATTAAACCAAGGACACAAATTTGCTGTTACATGCAAACGTAACACTTGCAATTGCAAAGCTTTTTGCAACCCCAAATTACATGCAAACGTAACATTTACATGTAATTTGCACCCAAATTAATTTGAACCGTAATAAATGTTAATTTGCAATGAAAATTACATGCAAAAGTAATGTTTACATATAATTTTGGGTTGCAAAAAACTTTGCAATTTAAGTGTTACGTTTGCATGTAATTTTGGGCTGCAAAAAGCTTTGCAATTGAAGCTCCTTGCATTTAGGTGTAGAATTATTACTCCCTATTCACAAGAATTGAATTTAAAGAAAAAGTATATACTATTTCCAATGAATTTTTTTAAATGATGGCTGTTGAAACGTTTCTCAAAGTCGTTAAAAGTAAAACGGTTTATCAGGTAAAATTGACATTTCTTTTTACCCAATTCGTCGATTTACGAGATTTTATTTGGCCGTCTTTTGCCATTGGTTGCAGTTTCCTTTTCGCGGTTATTTGGCACAAAATTTTACTTTTTTTAAATTGATTTATGTCAAGGCCCCTATAATAAAGAAATATCGTATTTTCTTCTATGAAATGTGATAGAGTTAGTTAATTATTTACGTTTTTAATTATCGGAAGTGAAATATTTTGCTTGATTAGTACATTAATTTTTCTTTTAATGTTACGTGAACGAAGTCACGGGTAACAGCTAGTCCTAATAATATTATAAATCTGATTGTGTGCAAATGTTAGGCTGAAGCCAGCGTCAAAATGGAGCATTTAATTATCCTGTATCTTTGCATATAAGTTGATTATAACCCTCAAATGAATATAGGCTGGTTTTTGTTTATTTTATATCAATATTTTTTCTTAAAAATTAAAAATTTCATTATTTTCATACAGAATAAATGGACATGTTTTCGTATATTTTAAAATGGTTGGTTGGTTTGGTTGGTTTGGCCCAAAGGGCCCGGTTTTGCATCTTTTTTTAAAATGGTTAAATTTATTTTACCGTTGCTAATACTTTATCGTTGCCAATATAAAATAAACCCCTGAGTAATAATTTTTAATCAACAATTTATTTTCAAGTGAAAATTTTCCACGTGAAAAATGAAAAGGAAATGAATTATTTAAGAATTAAACAGAATATGAAATGATGTCATATTAGACATAAAACGTGCGTTTTCAAATATTTGATAAGTTGATAATAATACAAAGTGCATAAATACGAGTAAGTATGGAAAGCAAGCGAATATGATGTCATATATAGAAACATAAAACAGATTTGTTTTGATGTTGAAATAAAATGATCTTGGGTTATCAAATTATTTGTGATTAATTTCTCTTTTATTTTTATTTTTATTTTTCACATGGAAGGAATTATTTTAAATGTACGTAATATATGTATTTTAAATGTATGTGTTGTAAATTAAAGTTCTGTGTTTTAAATGAAATGAGTGAAAGATTTATATTTTTAATGAATTCAATACGAATGATGGGATAGGTTGGCGATTTATCGTCTGCACACGGCTAACATAAAGATACCATATTTTTAATTTAAATTTTAAAAAGTAATATCATAGAAACTCGACAGAGTTTCTCGCCAAGCATAAGAAACAGCAATGCATTACACAGCCAATGAAAGGAATTTCCGCCAATGGATGCCAAACGATTTTACAATTTTTTTTTTTTTTTAACTCTGTCTAGTTTATATTTTGCGGACGGGACAAAACGGGTTTTTGACACATCTATATCTCGCGTTCTATTTATGATAGAAGCAAAATTCTTGATTCTATGGAATGGGGCGCGCCAAATGACTAAGAAATCAAAAGAAAAGCAAGATCTGTCGAATAGGTTTTCAGGAAATGCGATTTTAAAAGTGCTGTTTTTGCCCTTTTTAAATCTTGTACAGACCAAAAACTGTTGACAGGGCTACAGCAATGTGTAATTATCGGATTTTTACGTGGTTTACGTCATTTGAATTGTTTTTATGAGTAGTTTAAACCTTTGTAAGTTTCATGAAAAAATATTAATTAGTTTTTGATTTATATCAGTTTAAAGTTATTGATTCCTATACTTATCATAGAGCAAAAAAATAATTAATGACCCAACTCTTTTAGAAATGGTCGTATACACATAATATTAAGATATGTTATTACAGTCGACCCAAGTAAGCTCCCTATTATAAAAAAATACTAACATTTAAGGTTCGTTTACAGGTTCTCACAAAAGATCATTTGATATAGGGCTAAAGAATTGTGTAATTATCCGATTTTTACGCGGTTTGCAACAATTGCATTGTTTTTACGAATAGTTCAAATGTTTAATATTTTGTGTAAAATATGAATTAGTTTTATATATATACTAGGGGGCCTACCCCCTGCGATCTACGCTCGCCAACCCCCACTCAGACTTCGAGGCCTCTAAAAACATGACAGCGTGCTTTGTTTTAAAAATATTGGTCGATCTGTAATTGGGTTGCCATGCTTTTAACGTTTTAATGGGGCATTTTTTGATTATTATGTCCTCATACACAGCTGTTACAACAACTGACGACTGTTTTCGGGATTGATAAGTAAAATCAATTACAACTTAAAACCAGCTTGTATAAAATGGTTAGGTTTAAAATGTGGCTACCTCTTGGACTTTTATAACAACGCTCTGTATTCTATTCTTCAATTGCGTTAAAGGATGAAAAAAATTCCATCTGCTTGTGAATAACATTAAGAACCACGGTATTGAAAAGTACTATGTTATATATATTTTCAGTAACAGGTTTTAATTTTCTCTCTATTTTAGTGCACCATCATGCATATTTTCATGTTATTTTAAATATGTAAATTATTTATTTTAATTAATATGTATATACAAATTTTCTAATAATTATTTATCATGCAAAATTAATTAAATATTTTGTGCATGCATGACTGCATTTATTTGGCATCTATTGATGAGATATTTAAACAAATTTGCTATCGCGATAATTTTACACCATGTTATGTCACTTGAATATTGTCCATAAGAAAATCGGGTACTTTTCCAGTATAGGATCCTTTGCTTTTAGGTTTGGCGTAATTCAAGCTTCAAAAAGGGATAGCTTCGTTAATATACATATATTTGTTGCCAAAAGTTATGAAAACAAACCCAACGAACTTTTGGTGCTTTTCTATTATAGCGGTCTTGACGCTTTTTTAAAAAGCTTGGCGCAATTCGGGCATCAGAAAGTGAGATTTGGTGCCAAATGACATAAACAGCCATGGAAACAAATTCGACGATTTTTTTGTTTATATGCGTATTTTAATTATACGTATATTATTATTGTTTTTTCTATCAAAATACTTCTGATTATATATAAAATAAGATAAATGACATTTTACGCTAAACAAATTGTATAAATATTGAAAAAATGCTTCTGTATACGAAATGACAAAGTGAATAAGTTGACAGAAAGTATGTTGCCAAATTTCCTTTTCCGCCAAGGCTATTTTCCCTATTTCGTCAAGGCCCCATAAAGTGGAAAAGCACCGAATAAAAAAAATTAAATGCTGACAGACGTTTGAATCCTGACGATAGAAATGTGATTTTTTTTCCAAATTTTCCTGAAAAACATAATTTAATCACAATCTTGTCTTCATTAATGATAGAAATAAAAGATAAATTCAAAGTAAAAAGAATATAGATTCAAAGTAGATTCAAATAAAAAGAAATCAATAATCCCTATCGGGATCCTTTTCAATTTTTTTCCCTTTTTTGTCACAAAAAAACTGAGTAATTAGTTGCCATCATTACAGAAATGTCATTTAAAATTAGAAAAAAATTAATATCTCGAAAACTAATTCCAATTTCAAAATTATATTACCAGTTTTGACATCCGCGGATTTTTATGGACAATTGGTATTAATTTCACCATCAAGCGTTTAATATTTTATTAAAAATAGCCCTGAAACATACTCAGTCGTTTAATCAGTCGTTTCATAAAATCGTTTCATAAATTCGTTTCATAAAATCGTTTCACAAATTCGTTTCATTAGGATTTTATATATATAGGGTGGATATCACTTTAAAGTGATTTATTCCTATACTTAAGATGAAGCAAAGACACATTAAATGGTCTAACTCTTTTAAAAAAGAACGTATGCGCAGGATGTTAAAATATGTTACTACGAACGACCTAAGTTTGCTTCCTATTGTGAAACAGAACTGTAGAATTTAGTTTTTGTTTACAGGGTAACTCAAAAGATTTTTTAATAAGATTAATAATTGTGTAATTAGCGAATTTTTACGTTGAAGTACTTGATTCCTCAACACACAGGAAAAACAATAGTAAATAGCATAATATTTGTCAATGTTGCTATATACACAAGATATTAAAATATGTTACTAAATCCGATTCATTTAAACTCTCTATTGTTTGTATTGTTGAACCATATACGTTTCGTTTACAGAGTCTCTTAGAAGATCTTGATTACATTACAACCGATGTATATTTACTGAGTGAGATGTATTATAATGATTTTATACTGTTTCAATCTCTGTAAGGTTTTATTATATTGCTTTAAAACTTGATACGGGTTCATTTTGTCTGTCTGAAAGCTCGTCGATCTTAAGCTCTAAATCTATTAAAATATAGTATTTTCATCGTTTAAAAAACTGTGTTTATTAATAAATGTATCAGGAATTGATTGAAAAAAGCGATTAAAGAATTCCAACTTTACATTCATGCGCTGAGTAATAGAATGTAAAAATGTTGCTAGAAGTTTTGCGTTTAAATATTTGCCGTTCATCGAATCTCCGGCTATGACGAACTTAAATTGCTCTAAAAACAGGCCTAAGAGCACAAAAAAAAAGGAAATAATTTCTTAAATTCCTCATAAAAATTAAAAATGCTATATTTCGTATACAATCGGTGATCGGTAACGAACTGTTCGGTTTACGAACAAATCGGTTAACGAACACTTTCGCGTGAGATTTTTATGTTCGGATAACGAACACATGTTCGGTTAACGAACACTTTCAAAATATTTTTATGTTTGGAGAACGAACACCTCACGAAACAAAGTCATGATGAAGCAATGCCGTGTTTCATATTTGACCAGCTATACTTATTGCTTCTATTGTCGACTTTGGGAACATTTTAACAGTTGCATTACATATGCCCTAATTAATTCATGGACTGCCGGGGATTGAGGACCTATATTTTAGGATCCCCGAATCGGAATGGACAGACTAGAAACATTAATTAGGTATTTTGTGTCTATGTATTTTGTGCATTTAGTAAATATAATCCTTTTTGGTTTAATCACGCTCCTTTTTAAAATCTAATTTAAAACTTTATGATTTATCAGATCAAAAATTTTAATAAAATTTTACATTTTTTTAAACGGTTTATTATGTAAACGCATTAGTCTTTGTGCTATATTTACAAAATCACACAAAATTTTGGAATACATGTCATCCTACGAACATTTTCTATTTTGAAATCACTTTAATCGTTTTTATACTTTTGCAAACGTTGCGAATCTTATATTTTTCCGATTCTCGAAACGTTGAGTTAAAAAACTTAACAAATAAAAAAACTTTTAAGGTGCTCAGTAATTTTCAAGAATAATATTTAATATATTAGTATAAAAATCCCTGTAAGTAACAATGGTTCGTAGAAAAACAAATTTGATTATTCTCGGTAAAGTAAACTCATTGTTATAATTGACCAAAAAAAAAAAAGGTACTTCTTATTTATCCACATTTTTCTGAAACTGTAGTATTTTAATTACTTTGTAAACTACTGTAAAATTTTCTATTTTTTTGTTTTTTGAATGTATATAAACGGAAGAGTGATATTAACAAAAGAAAAAGGAAAATAAACATGTCATAAATAATCTGATGAATACAATCTAAGGAAATGAATATAAAAGTTTCCCCTTTGCTATGGTAGAGACATGTACATTGGAATAAGTCACTCAATAAATTGTATAATTCTGATGTATAATTCTATTTATAGCATCACAATTATTTTTTTATTTTGCCCCTTTCATCTTTCTTTTATCTTTTCTTTTCTGAATAAAAATGGAATCTGTGTAATTGAAATTAAATACCTTACAAAAAGAAGTGATATCTCATCAAAAACAACTCGTTGTAAATGATCCCGCCAAGCCACATACCTAAAACGTCAGCCATAAAAAGAAGTGATATCACATAAAAAGAAGCGATATAGAAGTGCATACTCCGAGTCCCGTGTAAAAATCTATCGCCACTCATAATGTTTCCAAAGGACTCGGAGTGAGGTACAGTATGTGAAAACTGCTTGGCGACCTGCAGTCTTTTAGAATATATGCAATATATCAATTTTGAAAATCGAAAAAAAAATTTTTTTAATTTTTGTTATATCACTTTTATAAATATTTTTTCATGCGAAAGAACTGACAGAACGGATTTTTCCCCAGACTTATGCGATTCCGCTTACGCTATAATTATTGCAATATATCTCAATTTAGTTAACGTTTATTATAAAGTGCATTGTTATTAATATGTGTATGATCATTACATATATATATATATATATATATTACAAACTCAAAATCTTTACATGTTTACTTAAGAAATCTTCTTCGTAAGAGTGGTGTTTCTAGTTTAAATAATGGTAAATAAAATCAACAAATTAATTTTTCAAGCTCATAAATAAGAAAAGACATGCAAACACAGAAGCTTCAACTTTTTACAATTTTATGGGAGCAAAATAATTAAATAAATAAAAATAAATAAAAAATAAATAAAAATAATATAGTCATATGTAATTGCAGGAAACGCGAACATTATAAAAGCCTGCAGGTCGCCAAGCAGTTTTCACATACTGTACCTCACTCCGAGTCCTTTGGAAACATTATGAGTGGTGATAGATTTTTACACGGGACTCGGAGTATGCACTTCTATATCTCTTCTTTTTATGTGATATCACTTCTTTTTATGGCTGACGTTTTAGGCATGTGGCTTGGCGGTATCATTTACAACGAGTTGTTTTTGATGAGATATATATATACAGAGTTGCCAAGTCTCCGGCTTTTTTCCTACCAGTATATTGTTAGAGAAAATGTTATTGTTTTAAATCGCAAGAATGCTCCATTTAAATAAAGTAACATTTTCTGTAATAAAATACTGGTATCCAAAAAGCCGGAGATTTGGCAGCTCTGTATATATATATATATATTGGATGGCAAATGTCAATGATATGCATCGCAAAATTATCCGTATCGAAAATCAGAAAATCTTAATAAAAATAACTATATGTTTTAAAAGAAAGTTGCTTTTCTCATAAAAGCTAAAGATTTAATATGATTGTGTCGAAGTAACAGCATTTTTCCTCTATCCTTTTCCCACAATCGAAACACATTTGTAAATCGTCGTTTCGAACCGGAATTTAATTTTACATTTCTTTTAGTTTTAAAATAGGAAAAACTTTGTTGTCTTTTTTAAATATAGCTTTTTTTAAAGTTGTTTCATAATAGATTTTTGTAAAGTCTTGTAGGATAAGAAAAATTGCATAGATTTTAAACCAATGTTTAAGTAAAATTACAATATTTTTTTTAACTTAAAAAACAATAATGTTATCGAAAAGAAAATCGATTTTACCAACAAATTCGCGTAATGCAGAAGCAAAGAAGAAATCAAAAAGTAATGAATCTTTTCTTCCAGCCGAATTGTGTAAACTTGAACAAGCCAATCGTGCCAATTCATAACATTATAAACGTGAAAGCGTGTTCTATATAGTAGATTTTTTTTTTTTAACATATAGGTAGAACATTTCCAAAAATAGGAAGGTTAGGGGTCTGTAATTAAGTCCATAGTCAATTTGCTTTTTTTTTTCTTTTCTTTTTTTATCAAGTGAAATTTGGCGCAAAATTAAATACATTGTTGTAACCAGATTTGTTTTTTTGCGTGGTAAACACTTAATGGTATTTTAGATGATCATTTCCCCGCTCACCTTTGATGTCAACTATGACTGTAAAACATATTAAAAAATATCAGACGATAATTTTCTAATTTTCTTATTGCTTCATGATGTAGCTAGACTTCCTGGTTCATACTTTAAACCTGAATTGGTCATGCCATTGTCGTTCAATTTTTATTCCTAATCGTAACCCTAATCGTATCCTATCCTAATCCTGATTATAACTCTACAGAATATTCTTTGACACGGATATGTAAATTAAATCAGTATCCATAAATGGAATGAATGGAAAATAGAATAAATAGAAATGGTAAAATAAAATAACAAGAAAGTACATTTATTCGACACCTAACCCTAGAGAAAGCGTAAAAAATTTCAAGCGCATGAAATAAATCAAAATAATCCTATATATACTAACAAAAATATGTAAATTTAGATCATCAGATTTGTGTCGTCGGTATTTATTTGCTTATAGTGTTCTTGACGCGATAGAGAAAATATCGAGGTTAAATTGGGCAGAATTTAAAGTACTTTCTAGCAACCTTTATTTACATTTTAGAATCGCCTCAGATTGTTATATCTTTGTGAAATATCTATGAATGTATAAAATCCACAAGCAGTTTGTTCACTATTTACACCACTTAGCGTGAAGCACTTAATTTAATATATACATAAACAAGATAATGTAGTAAGAAATATATAACATATGTCTATGCAAATAAACAATATAATAATGCTCATTTAGCAATGCACATGTATACAAATTGTACACCAAATACCACCTAAAATGCACTGTTGTATAGAAGAATTCTGCCAGTGTTGTTTTTCGTTTTACGAAGAGGAATTCCTCGATTTTCACGATTTTACTTGGTCCTCCTTTTTTCATTATTTGCAGTTTCATTTTCGCGATTGTATATATTATTTGGCATGAAATTTCACTTTTTTAAGACTGGGTTATGTCTAGGCCCCTATAGCAAAGAAATACCGTATGGTCTCCTATAAAATGTGACAAAGCTTTGGTTAATTATATATGTTGTTAATTATCAAGTGAAATGTTTTACTAAATTAATGTATTTATTCTTTTTTTAATGTTACGTGAACGAAGTCACGGGTAACAGCTAGTAAATTCTATAGATCACATACAGGGCAGCACAAAAGTTCTCGAGTACATTTACGTTTATTGATGGGAAATTCTTGAAGGGTAATTTTAAACTGTGCTACGCAATTTCCTAACCGAACTTTAATTTAGCATCCTATGTAGTATATACAAATCTATAGTTCATATACAGGGTTGCATAAAAGAGTTCGGATATTTTTTCCGAATATTGTTGGTAATTCTTGAAATGTTTAAATATTTTATGCGTTTTCCAAAATATCATCTTTCACTTTGTTAAAATTTAAGGATTTCTAAAATTATTTTGGAAGTTTTAGAAAGTGTTACATAATCTATATTTTACGCATGATTTTTCGTTCTTGTTTTTATTTGCCTCATGATATGGCGATTCTAATAATTTTTTATGTGCCCCTTTTGGCCCCTTAAGATTTAAAGTTTTAAAAATAAATACCCAATTCATGCATTTCCCTCCAAAATACATATATGTTCAGATTTTTAATTTTCTAAGTTAAAATAAAGTAGACGGAAATTGACTCTGAATATTTGAATACCACCAAATGCCACAATATAGAACATAATTGTAAGTTAATAGAAAGCAAAGTTCGTAATAAAAAGAATATTTCTTTTCAATAACAACAATAACAACAACAACAACAACAATAATAATAATAATAAAGCCTTACTTACCAATTTCATCATTTCTTTTAAGCTTCTTATTAAGTAATGATTCAATGGTAGGCTGAACTTTTTTTAACCGTTTCATTTTTGTGATTGCTTTGTCACTCTTAAACAATGCTCTATCAAAAGACAGGCGTTTCCAATTAAATTTTTATTATGCTCCTACACACATCTCAAAATGTCCCTATATCTACTCTAAAACCAGCGGTGAAAAACTGCCAAAAAATTCCTACATAGATGTATCCATCCCTAAGGTTGATAATTCTACAAAAGACAAAGAAAATTTCCCAGACAAACAGACTACTCTTAGTACACTTTCTTTCTAATATTCATATGCAAACAAAAACAAAACAATTTAAAGCTAAGTTGTTCAATGAAGAGCCTGGGGGACGCCGCCATGGCGCCTTTGACGATTTCTCGATGACCTATCATTTTTTTTTTTCTTATCGAACAAATTCCTTTTCAATATTTCTTGCTACTATTTTTTTTAAGTAAAAAACTTTTTACAGTTATAACACAATTTTCAAAGATACTTTCTTTAAAATAATTAATTTTCACACGAATTTACATTATAGATAGCTATTAAAGATTTTGACTCCTTTTTCTACAAAATATTTTAACATTGACCACTCTAAGTTTTCATTGTGATCCCTAAAGTTAACGTATATGCCATATGCATATTACACTTACTTTTTCTTAGTCAAATTAATAATACAGAATTACACATAACGAATTTTACTGTGCATAAAGATAGTCAAAATTGTGTTTTAAGAACTTATATTCTTAGTGGTATATACCAATAAAAAACACTATATCCGAATGAACAATATAACGAGGATTACTGTAAGTGTAAATGAATAATTTTATATTTTTTCAAAAGGAAAGGTGCGTAGGTTTAATGTAACGGAAGATAAAAACAAAAACATTGTCAAATTTTATCATTAAAGATAATTTTGCAAAATCTTTTTTAATTTTCGGGGGGGGGGCTTCAGCCCCCTTAGCCCCCTCCCTGGCTACTTGCCTGGGCCCGGTAGGTGATTAATACACCTCTGGATATTAATTAGATTCTCATTAACCATCGCTTCTAAAATAACATCTTTTAAATCAAAATGGCGTAAGAAACGAACTGGCGTATTGGACTTGACAGCGGAAATGAACGAATTCGAAATTATTTTACTAATTAGCGAATTTTAAGAAAACTAATTGAGATATCAATTCGAAAATTTCTGAGCATATGTAAAAAAATATTCTGCATCGGACTACGTGATTTTTGAAAAATTCGGTTGGTAATTTTTTTTTAATTTCTGCAAAAAACTGCCAAAAATCTGCCGGTGCCAGTGAAAACAATCCGAGGAAGTTTCAGACAGGGATCAGCTTTCATTAAAAACTGGACTACAAAGAGATCTGTTTCTCTGGCCGATCCCTCCATTTAGTTTGCGAAAATGAAAGGAAATAATTGCCAATATTTACTATTGAACAAAAATTTAGGTAACTAATTAAGATATAGATTTGAAATTGAGGTCGGGAAGGGGTGTCATCTGCCGGCTATTTTAGCTTAGCGTCTTTGTTATGTTCTAATTATCAGAAAAATGTAATTCTATTTTTAATGATCGCGTTAATGTAGGTGACGGTGGTTCTCTTGAACAAATTATTCATTATATTTGCGGGTATGTAGGGAGGGAGGGGTTAATGCCTTTCTCTGAGATTGTAATGATCTCGGGCCCGGGCAACGCCGGACGGGTTAGCTAGTAATATTATAAATCCGATTGTGTGCAAATGTTAGGCTGAAGCCAGCTTCAAAATGGAGAATTTAATGATCATGTATCTTTGCATATAGGTTGATTATAACCCGTAAATGAACATAGGCTAGTTTTTGTTTATTTTATTCAAATATTTTTCTTAATAATTCAAAATTTCATTATTTTTATGAGAATAAATGGACATTTTTTCGTATAATATTTTAAAATGGTTAAATTTACTTTACCGTTGCTAATACTTCATCGTTGCCAAAACTAAATCAAAACCTGGAATAATAATTTTTACTCAACAAATTATTTTCAAATGAAAAATTTCCACGTGAAAAATGAAAATGAAATTAATTATTTAAGAAACAGAATATGAAGTGACGTTATATTAGAAATAAAACTTGAGTTTTTAAATATTTGATAATAATAGAAGGTGCACAAATACGAGTAAGTATGGAAAGCAAGCGAATAAGATGTCATATATCGAAAATA
The DNA here is from genome assembly GCA_963931845.1 of Maratus michaelseni. Lineage (NCBI taxonomy): Eukaryota > Metazoa > Arthropoda > Arachnida > Araneae > Salticidae > Maratus > Maratus michaelseni. The sequence goes on along the minus strand of OZ007589.1, from coordinate 293,808,663 downwards.
AAACAGATTTGTTTTGATGTTGAAATAAAATGATTTTGGGTTATCAAATTATCTTTGATTAATTTCTCTATTTTTGTTCTTTTTCTATTTCACATGAAATGAATTATTTTAAATGTATGTGTTGTAAATTAAAGTTCTGTGTTTTAAATGAAATGAGGGAAAGATTTATATTTTAATACGAATTCAATACAAATGATGGTGATAGGAATAATACTTGGCGGTTTATCGTCTGCACACAGCTAACATAAGGGTACCATATTTTTAATTTAAATTTTGAGAAGTAAAAAAAAAAAAAAAAAAAACCTTTGAAAAGATATTGGACAGCAAATGTCAATAATATGCACCGCAATATTATCCGTATAGAAAATCAGAAAATCTTAATAAAAGTAACTTTATTTTTTAAAAGAAAATTTTATTAAAGATTTATGCGTCGATGATTGTGCCGAAGTAATAGCATTTTTCCTCTATCATTTTCCCACAATCAAAACACATTTGTAAATGGTCATTTCGAACCGGAATTTAATTTTACATTTCTTTTAGCTTTAAAATAGTAAAAACTTTGCTGTCATTTTTAAATATAGCTTTTTTTAAAGTTCTGTTTCATAATAGATTTTTGTAAAGTCTTGTAGGTTGAGAAAAATGGCATAGATTTAAAGGAATGTTTAAGTAAACTTACAATATTTTTAAAAACTTAAAAAACAACAATGTTATCGAAACGAAAATCAATTTTACCGACAAATTCGCGTAATGCAAAAGCAAAGAAGAAATAAAAAAGTAATGAAACTTTTCTTCCAACCGAATTATGTAAACTTGAACAAGCCTATCGTGCCAATTCATAATATTATAAACGTGAAAGCGCGTTGTATATAGTAGAAAAGGTTTTCACATACAGGTAGAAAAATTCCGAGAATAGGAAGGTTAGGAATCTGTAATCGGGTCCCTAGCCAATTTGCTTTTTTTATCAAGTGAAATTTGGCGCAAAATTAAATACGTTGTTGTAACCAGATTTGTTTTTGCGTGGTAAACAATTAATGGTATTTTAGATGATCATTTCCTCGCTCACCTTTGATGCCAACTATGACTGTAAAACATATTAAACAATATCAGGTGATAATTTTCTAATTTTCTTATTACTTCTTGATGTAAATAGACATCCTGGTTCATCCTTTAAACCTGAATTAATCATACCATTGTCGTCCAGTTCATAATCTTAATCCTAACCCTAATCGTATCCTATCCTAAACCTAATAATAACTTTAAACAATATTCTTTGAAACGAATATGTAAATTAAATCAATATTCATAAGTGGAATGAATAGAAAATAGAATAAATAGAAATGGCAAAATAAAATAATAAGAAAGTACATTTATTCGACACTTAACCCTAGAAAAAGCGTAAAAAATTTCAAGCGCACGAAATAAATTAAAATAATTCTATATCTACTAACAAAAATATGTAAATTTTGATCATCAGATTGGTGTTGTCGGTAGTTATTTGTTTAAAGTGTCCTTGACGCGATAGAAAAAATATCGAAGTTAAATTAGGCAGAATTTAAAGTACTTTCTAGCAACCTTTATTTCCATTTTAGAATCGCATCAGATTGTTATATCTTTATGAAATATCTGTCATTGTATATAATCCACAAGCAGTTTGTTCACTATTTACACCACTTAGCGAGAAGCACTTTATTTAATATATACATAAACAAGAGATAAAATAATAATGTAGTAAGAAATATATAACACATGTCTATACAAATAAAAAATATAATAATGCCCATTTAGAAATGAAAACATTTACAAATTTCACACCAAATACCACCTAAAATGCACTGTTGTATAGAAGAATTCTCTCAGTGTTGTTTTTCGTTTTACGAAGAGGGATTCATCGATTTTCACGATTTCACTGGGCCCTTCTTTTTTCATCGGTTGCAGTTTCCTTTTTGCGATTGTATATATTATTTGGAATGAAATTTCACTTTTTTAAGACTGGGTTATATTAAGGCCCATACAGCAAAGAAATACCGTATTGTCTCCTATAAAATGTATAAAGATTTGGTTAACTATATATGTTTTTAATTAACGAATTAAATGCTTTTCTAAATTAATGCATTTATTCTTTTTTTAATGTTACATGAACGAAGTCACGGGTAACAGCTAGTCCAATTATAAGTAGCATTGATGTGACCAGATCCAAATATGGGCTTGGACATTCTCTTCATCACATAAATTGTTAGTGATTTTAGTTAGTCAAGTCGTAGATTTTATGGGCCATTGCTGCACCAAGTGTGAAACAAAAAGAAAAATAATAACATAAACTTCAGTACAAATTTGAGGGAAGTGTGCATGAGAGACCACCCTGGACAAACCTACACGTTTCTGAAAAATATCTACAACCTTTGTAATTTTCATTCATTAAACGAGCAAAGTAAACAATTTTGATAAAAATATAAAGGGAATATGAACTTTCAAAAGTCAGACAAGTTCATGCACAATGGGTTTGAGAGGCCAGGAGGGTTACTACTGCATTCTATGTAGATGGTGGAAAAACTAACTAGGGACAGAGAAAGGTTTCGGACAGCACTTATAAAAAAAAGTAGAGATAGGAAGAGAAGTACAGGCCTCTGCGCAACCTTGTGGCAGAGAGAGAAGCGAGAACAGCTTTCTCCAGCTTTCTCCTGCGAGAACAGCTAGCCTGCCAGACACCCTGCGTCCGAATGAGGGTTAATTGAATGTAAAGTCATGCAGATGTAAAATAAAGCGTTCAAGTACGCAATTTCATCTTGGATAGTACATTGCAAATCCAGCAACAATAAGTGTTTCTGATAGAATATTCCAAATCTTACAGGAAGTCTTAGTATGGACTGACAGTCTTTTAAATTCAATAGCAAGTAAAAGGTGGCAGCTATTGAAGTTATTATTGCACGAGATTAATGTATAAAGGCAGAAATTCTTTGCTATGATTTCTTGATTTAGTTACACAATACACATATGACTGATGAATAGCACTATGTTATTTCAGACTGCTAGAATCTCATACTAACGTATAAAAGTAGATCGGTTCACTCAATTTTTGCCCCTTTTTTAATTGTAGATCATAAAAATATTCTTTTATACATTGACACCGTAAATATTATTTATTTTATGTAATAAAATGTAACTTCGTGCACTTATGTTGTTCAGTCTTTTATTTAAAAAAAGTTGAGCACGACTCCAGTGGCTATTGGCTACCACTTTAATTTTTGCTTTGAAAGCAGTGGATTATTTTTTGTTCTATTTTTGTACTTTCAATTGAAACTTAATTTATATATTAAAATTGCTTAACCCTTTTGTAATTTACGTTTATTATTATATTTAAACTATAAATTTAATTTTCAAGTAGTCTTATACTATAGTTAAAATTCTCCCTAATGTTTCTGCAAGTCGCTTGTATATCTCTTAGATGTAAAGTTGCACCGCAGCTAGGAAGTCCGTAAAAATGCTTAGATTTTTCCATAGAAATATACCACTGATTGGGCCATGAACTGCAATTAAAAGCTGTGGAATCTGCTAGCAAAATAATATGCTTGTTAGCAGGGATATCCTACACGCGATTGCTGCTGATGGGTTGATCCAACACGTCTGACTAACGTTATGGTTAACGTTTACCTGAACTGTGTAGAATCTCTTGTTATTATGCGAATTCTGAAAAACTTATCAATTTTACGTCACTAAACTAATATAAATATTTTAACATTATGTTTCTATTTTCAATATATCATTATTTATTTATTTTAATTAGTAATTACAACAGAATGTATTAAAGTGGTATGAGCGTCTTATAAAATTAAAAAATATGTACGCGGTCACAGTTATGTAGGTTATTCTTGCAGAAGATTGTTTGTGAAGTGGGAGATTTCTTTACTGCCTTTTTTGTTCTAAATGCTGCCGATAGAGGTCATTGCACCCTCTCAAACTTTATAAATGTTCAAATAACGTATAGGGGTCATTCCACAGTATTCATGTGTTACGTACGGGACATTTCACAGCAAATTTTTGAGATATCTGTACTTTTATCAGTATCAAAATATAAATGAGAAAGTTTGCAATTATATTTAATGCATTATATATCACTTCAACGAGATTCTTATGAAATTTCTTTTTGTTTGAGAAAATACATATATATTTTTTAATTAACAAAGTTGTGTTACGTACGGGACATCATAAAAAATTGTTTTAAAAATACCTCTAGCAATTTGGATTTTGCTCTGAATTTATTTAATATTTTTACAAATAAATTTAATGAGTAGAAGCAAAACTTTACATTTTATTAATTAACTTTAAAATTATTTTTTAAAATTACGTCATTAATTAATGAAAGCTAATTATTTCTGTTACGTACGGGACAAAGCTATTTGTTACGTATGGGACCTATGACCAAATTTTTCTATATAGCTGCAAAAAAAATGCTCTAATTATTATTTGATTTAAAAAACAAATAATAATATTTTGGATCAATTTTAATAGAAGAGATTTAAAGCTTTAAAATGATGTATTACACTTAACTTTTTATTAAAAAAAATTCAAACTTGTGAAGCCAAATACTGTGGAATGACCCATAGAAACTAATCAAAGTTTACTCAGCTGTTAACCTTCATTCTGTTTAGCTTCTGAAATACCAAAATAATGGTGTGCATCTTGAAATTGCAATGTTATTTTGACCATTATTTGGGGCAGTGCAGCATCTGCTGGTGATATTTAGTACTAAAATAAGAAAAGCTATTAAAGAAATTCCTGACTTCATGCATTACTCTTTTGAAAGCATAACTTGAATGGCTCTCGCCGTGTAGTTATTTTTTAAACCTATCGATCGATTTTAGGACACTCTGTAAATATCCCTTAGTGATGTTAAAATGAAGTTATATATAGCTAGTATAAGGGATACCAACTAAACTACTTTCGAAGAAACGTATCGTAGTGACGCATGACCCTAGAACTGATAGACCAAAGCCACAATTTCGTAAATTGTGAGGAGATGTTCCATCCTTTGGAAATGTGTTATAGAAATTGTTAATCCCTCTTATCTGCATTGCAGTAAAGCATTATTCAAAAGTGGTTCGTGTGGGAAGAAAGGGAAAAGACCAATAAAGCCATTAACTATCCTGGTAAACCAATATGTTAATTTCTATGGCTGAAAGATTAAAAGGACAGACCGATGTCGACTCACTTCCCCACATGGGATAATTTTGATGAATAGCGCAGGTTGCTATTCAATCAAAAGTGCAGAATCTTGTAGCAGAACACGATACTTTTCACATGAAAATTCTGTTCTCCATTAAGTGACGAGATGTGAATCGGAAACGCATAACGCTACTAGATTGCTCTTGTGTACAAACGTTGGAGCATTTGAACTACACAATGCTCAAAATCAATACAACCAAGCACAAAACCCGATTAAGGTCTATGTACCGATTAAGTTTCATGCAACGCTTAAAGTTTTGCCTGTCTTCTCAGTCTAATAAGGGTTTTAAAGTCTTAATAAATCATAAGATATTGTCTATGTGTTGATAACCACCTCTGATTCAAAAGCTGTACAGTTTCTTCCCCTCGATTTACTGAACCCTGACATTTTTACCATATTGATATACGCAGAATGTTGATGACGCCACCGCATATACAGGTGGTTATTAAAGTAATGGAAACACCTGTGAATAAAAGTAACATTTAAGAATGCGCTTCGTAAGCATTAAAATATTATTCTAGCTACCAGTGTTTTTTATATAACATTATATACAACAGTATATATCATATATCATGGTAGTATATCAGGTAGCTTTCGTGAAGTTGTATACGTCTTGGATTTTTGTCAACCGTGTAAAATGTCAGACCTCACAGACTGAATGTCTGTGAAGTCTGACATTTTACAGAGGCCAAATTGTAGGAGCAACTGTTACCTGAACATCAAAGCTTTTATGTGTGTATAGCAGCTTGCGATAGCAGAGGCGTGCCATAGCAGAGAGACGTTTTAGCTGACCAGGTCCATGCTATGATGCAAAATTTATTCCCTGCAGGAGATGGAATTTTCCAGGGTGATAATGCTCCTATTCATGCAACGGCACTGTCTAATCATGGTTTGATGAACACGGGGATGAAGTGCAACATCTACCTTGGGTCGCACAGTTCGCCGACCTCAATGTAATCGAACCGTTATGGTCTATTTTAGAGTGTTCAATCCGGAATCGATAGCCTCCGCCGGCATCCCTCCCGGAACTTTCACAATATCTCCTCGAAGATTGGCACAATATTCCTCTTACACTATTGAGCACTTGTATGGATCGAGTCCCAGGCGATTCCAAGCTGTATTACATGTCAAAGGCGGTCCTATATCATATTAGTAAAGGATTCCAGATAAATCTAGGGTGTTTCCATTATTTTGATAACCACTTGCATATCTACAGTCCAGCAGTGTAAAAGAGCTACAAGGAAGTGTGCCCTGTGTATATCTGTTTTTTTTCTTATTATGAAATGAATTGTTTCTGTGTTTTGAATCCTGTTGATATTCTAATCGTAACAATACTGCATATAAAATGCAAGAATATCTGCTTCATAATCTAAAATCCTTGCTCTTGTGTCATTTTTAATACTTGTCTTACATTTTTTCATACATTTTATATAATTATTTTAAAGTCCGTAAAAAGTGCATTTACTGAAAACAATCCAACTTGCATGATAAATTCGAATATTTTCGTAAACCGAAAAACCCAAGAAACATTGTAACGTAATCTTTCAACAAGATTTATGAAATTTCAACCACAATCTTGTTTCAAACACTATTATGTTAATGTATAAACATGAGATTATAATATTCAGAAATGAATTTGAATTTACATACTTCAAAAAATAACCTTATATTTTCCCTCATAACAAATATTTATCATTCTGATTTTTTATTAATAACATAGATGATATATATATTGTTTCCGAAGAGCAAAAACTTTGTTCTTGATAATTTATTCTCCAAAAACAGTGTTCTTGATGATTTATTGTTTAAAAAAATTCGCCTTCCAGTAAATAATACATATAATAAGAACATAACATTTTCAAACATTTTAATCCAAGAAAACATATAAGTGATTATAGGAAATCTGGGAAAAAATATTGTGATTCATATGCATAAACATGTTTTCACAAATAATAATTATATATGATTTTGAGCGAACCATTTTTTATAAGTATGCTAATTCATGTAAAATATCCATTTTTAACAGTTTTTAACGTAGCTCAAAAGTGTTTATGACTTCGGTTCGTCAGTCTGTCTATCCTTCTGTCTGTCCGCACTCTAATTCTAGTAAATATACTTTAATTTCTAAGATATATGTTACTATGTTTCTATATTTCTAAGATGTATGTTGCTAAGATATTGATATATGTTATTCTTGTTCACCATGACATGTTCCCTATTGAAAACGAAGTATGCATCATTTATAGTTCCTTTACAGTGCAACTCAAAATAATCCGGATACATTAAGTTCTATGGACAAAACATTTTTGAAGTATATTTTATAATGTTACTTTACTTCAAACATTACGAAATTAATATACAATGTTGATACACGCTATAAATGGGTTTCTATAGAGATTGATAAGCATGACATTTATTGTTCATTTACAGAGACACATTAAACAAGTCGCTCTCACTAAACTTTGATTGCTTAAAGTGCATTTTGAAAAATCGGTATACGCTATTGAAGTGCACGATAACATCTTGCATATTGAAATAGGACATGTAACACTTTATTTTTTTTTATTACAGAGCCGCACACCAGAAATTACATATGAATTTGCCTGTGAGCAATAATTACAAGAAGTGCGTTTTCAGTTGTGTCATGCATTTTCATACTTAAACTACATCTTAGTATGTTATATAACGTTTATAAATTATATAGAAATATATACAGGAATATCGTTGTTTCATTCACTTAATTATCTTGTATGGACGTGAATTGCTGAAAATACGTTCTCAAATATGCTGCTCCTTTTCAACTAAACTAAATTTTATTGTACTATCTTGTGTAAGTAAAATATAAATTTGTTTACAGGGTTACACAAAAGCATACGGATACATTACCGTCAAATAATGATAGTTATCAGAAAAACGTTTTTAGTTGTGTTATAGGTTTTCCAACTGATTTAAATTTCGGTTTCACTATGTGATAGGCATCATATACACGGCTACACAAAAAATATTTCACATACATTACTGTCCACGGAGAATACAGTTGCTGAAAAAGGTGATGTGTTATTTTGATTATGTTATTTGTTTTCTAAATTGTTTAATTAGGTATCTCCTAACATTTTATGAAACGATGAAATTTTGATAAAATAACCTGATAGCGTTGGAAAGTGTTTCATAATCTATGCTTGATGCATGATTTCTTTTTATTCTATAATTTGCTTACCATACCTATTCTCTTCAATATAATACATAATTATAATAAAATGTCATTAAAATAGCCACTATATTATTTATAATATTCTAATTTCTTTACATACCGGTTGTGTCATAAATTCGTGCAAACTTTAAAAATTCATAATAAAAGAAGTAATGCTCAGAAAAATTTTCGGTTTGCGCGAGCATGATCAGAAGGCTTTTGGATTTTTTTCCATGTATAATGAAAAATGATTCCAAAAGTAACCCATTGAGGGCGCTCACACGTCATACTGAGGTGTTTTATGCAAATCAGGCAAACACAGCAGACAATGAAACAAATCACAATAACATGACACTGTGCATTTATTTTAAGGGAAAAGATGCTCAACATGACCACCACCACCAGGTATTCAACAAGTAAGGCACGTCAATATGCCTGTTGCAGCTTAGTGTAGCATGTCGGCATCCATGCCACCGACGGTACGTCGAATGGCATCTTTCCGTTCCACCAAAGTGGCCGGGGAGCCCCGATATACACGAGACTTTAAGTATCCCCACAACCAGACATCTGCCGGGGTCAAGTCCGGAGATCGCGCGGGCCACTCAAACTTACAACCTCGACTTATCACTCGGTCTTCAGTGAAAGTGTCCAACAGGATCATCTTGACTTCACGTGCAAAGTGGAGTGGAACACCATCCTGCATGAAGGTGACGACAGGTAACGCATGTATTTTCTGCAATGCAGGCACAACGTGGTCACGCAAAAAGCGTAAGATACCGTTCTACAGTGACTGTACAGGTTTTCCAGCGGGATTCAGGACAAGGCTCTTCAAAAAAGAAAGGACCCAGAATGAAAGACGCGGTGAAACCACACCAAACAGTCATATGAGGAGCATGCAGTGGCTTGGTCAGGTACTCACGAGGGTTTGGCGTCGCCCAGATACGACTGTTTTGCGTATTGACGTCACCATGCTGTGAAAACTATGCTTCAACCGCCCACATGACGTTCAGCAACCATTGTTGGTCACGCTCCATTTGTGCCAGCGCCCATGTAGCAAACTTTAGTCTTTTATCTGTATATGCCGATAATAACTGGTGAAGTGCCTGTATCTTGTACGGATACGGATACAGATCCAAGATTCCGTGCAGAATACGTCGAATCGACGATTCCGGAATCCCTGTTATTCTCCCAGCTTCACGAGCACTGCTACTCCCCATTGATGTCTCAGCTGCCAATTCTTCAATGACACTTTTTACAATATGGACGCGATCCGCGCTCGAGGATGGTCTGCCACTACGTGGACAATCCTTCAAACTCCCCGTTTCCTCAAAACATTGTACTAAATTGAGTATCTCATTAAGTGAAATAAGGATTTTTTGCGCCTTAAGTCCTTCTCCATGCAAAACTTTCACAATGCAATAGGTGTGGATTCACCATTCTTGTAGAAAAGTTTAGCCACCAGCGCTCGATCTGGTAACAATAGCATTTCCAGCTTGGCGTTTTATTACGAGCCTGATTCGCATAAAACGCCTCAGTATGACGTGTGAGAGCCCTCTATCGGTTACTTTTGGAATCATTTTTTATTACACATGGAAAAAAATCCAAAATCCTTCTGATCATACACGCATAAACCGAAAATTTTTACTAGCATTACATCTTTTATTATGAAATTTTAAAATTTGCACGAATTTATGACGCACACGGTATATATATGAAAAAAAAAAGATTTTTTGTACTTACCTTATAACTTTTATTTTTGCCACAGCAAAAAAATGTATTTCTTTGATTAAACGTTGACGCAGTATTCATACTACATCCGTCCGACTATTTGACACTGTTCGAATTTCTTTTGCTTGTGCCCTTTCTATGATCGAAGTAGCTGCAATCCACGTCCTAAATGTTTGAATAACTAATTAATTGTTTAAATCACTAAGTATTTAAGTTAATAAGTAGAAGAAAATATAATTTTCTTCCATTTTAATGGAGGTCTTTAAAATTTTATTCGCGTGCTGAATGTGTAGATGGTTATTAATTAATATCAGTGAAAGGAATTTAAAAATGCTTGCATAGTTTGACCCGCTATTCGTTAAACAAAATAGAGGAAATAACCATGTAATCTTTTATTTTACTTATTTATTTATTCGAACGAGCTTATTTTCATGGCGGTTTTGTTAATAATTTATTACTATTTGAAACTTATTTATTTATTTTTAATGACTTTTAAAATTATTTCTTTTTGCAAGTTATTTGAAACAAAAATATTGTAATTGAAACAACTTTTGACAACTATTGCAGTAACTTACGTCTTCTTTGTACTGTATCTAAAAATATACTGAGCTTTATTGTATGCTCGATCGAAATCAGTTTCTTATCAATTGATAGAAACAAAGAAAATGAAAAAAAAATAATGAAACTTCTATTTTTTGTATTTCATAAACTTCTTTAGCTTTTCCAACTTTTGTCGATGACTTTTGTATTACTTTTCTTTTGCAGGAACGATTGTAAAACGAAGTGTTATATAAAGCATTTCTCTATTATAGGAATTTTTCATACTTTTTTTTACAAAAGCATATTTATTGCCTCAAAATAGATGTCGGGGAAAATGTCTTTAATAAGTTTAAATTAAATTTCTTTTACAATTTTTAGGATCTTCAAAGACATATGTTTAAATTTAATGGTTAGTGACTTTGATAATGTAAGGAGATGGGTAGATCAATTTACAACTTATGATCTCTATTTACTACCTGTCTGATTAATTTTCGTTTGATGATTATTTTTTCTTCTTCTTTAGGAATTCCAACTAAATAAGCAGTGGGTTTACTCGAGCCAAAAAATATTGTTGAAAGAACTTTTCCATTTATCTCTGTTCAAGGTAATATCATTATTTATCTTATAACTTTTCCTTGACTCTTGAATAGAAAATTCAAAGTCATTCTAAGTCTACCCAGTCTTCATCTCCTTTTCGGACTCTATTCGAAACGAATTTTTGGAAGGCAATCTTCTTTACTTCTGTGATCATGTCCATATTATCTAAGCTTATTATGTTCGCCTGTATTTATAACATCTTGTTTGAACTGCATGATTTCATGTATTCTTGAATTTTTAATTTTTTCCAGCCTTAACTTTCTTTCTGATTTTCGCAAGAAATCTATTTAGGAAAAAATGAGTTTATTTTCCAGGGAGAGATTTAAGGTCCATGTTTTTGCGCCACACAGCAAAATGCTTTGCACAATTGCACTAGAAATTAATCGTTCAGTTTCAGGGAGAATATTACAACTACACAGAACAGAATTCAACATTGCAATTGCTCTCCTGACTTCACCAATTCTGCTTTCACCAACTCTTTGACTTGATCCATCTTCATTAATAATATATCCAAGGTATCTGAATTCCTCAACAGTTTTAATATTACTACTTCACAGAACAGAATTCAACATTGCAATTGCTTTTCTGACCACCAATTCTTCTTTCAACATCTCTTTGGCTTGATCCATCTTCATGAATGATAGATCCAAGGTATCTAAATTCCTCAACAGTTTTAATATGCATATCCCCCAATAAAATATCAGTTTTCTGACTTGTTGTTAAGGGCTCAGTTTTACTCATATTTATCTTTAATCCCCATTCATCATAAGTATTCTTTAATTTACGAAGCATGTACATGGTGTCTTCTTTATCCTCTGCTATGATAACTTGATCATCCGAAACCAATAAATGATGGACATATCTACTATCATTCAGTTTCAAACCCAATTTATGACATTTGGAAAAACGTATTCTGTATTTTAAGGTCTGATTGTGCACAAATTTCAATCAAACGTTTTCCGTTGTTATTGCAAAGTGTTTATGATTTCGGTTCGTCGGTCTGTCTGTCCTTCCGCTTGCCTGCACTCCAATTCTCCTGAATATACTTTGATTTCTGAGACATATGTTACTATGTTTCTATGTTTCTAAGATATATGTTGCTAAGATATTGATATATGGTATTCTTGTTCACCATGACATGTTCCCTATTGAGAACAAAGTATGCATCACTCATAGTTTCTTTACAATGACACTCAAAATAATCCGTATACATTATGGTCTATGGGCAAAACATGTTTGAAGTATATTTTATAATGTAACACTACTTCAAACATTACGAAATTAATATACAATGTTGATACACGCTACAAATGGATTTCTATTGAGATTGATAAGCATGGCATTTATTGTTCATTTACAGAGACACATTAAACAAGTCACTCTCAGTAAATATTGATTGCTTAAAGTGCATTTTAAAAAATTGATATATGCTACTGAAGTTCACGATAACATTTTCCATAGGGAAGATAAGACATGTAACATTTATTTTTTATTACAGAGCCGCACACCAAAAATTACATATGCATTTGAAAATGAGCAATAATTATACAAGAAGTGCGTTTTCAGTTATGTCATGCATTTTCATGCTTAAATTACATCTTAATATGTCATATGGCGTATATAAATTACATAGAAATATATACAAGAATACCGAAAAGAATTTTTGCATTCACTTAATTATCGTGTATGGACGTGATTTGCTGAAAATACGTTCTCAAATATGCTGCTCCTTTTCAACTAAACTAAATTTTATTATACTATCTTGTGTGAGTAAAATATAAATTCGTATATAGAGTTACACAAAAGCATATGGATACATTTTCTTCAAATAATGATAGTTATCAGAAAAACGTTTTCCGTTGTGTTATAGGTTTCCCAAATGAATTAAATTTTAGTTTCACTATGTGATAGGCATAAAATGATTTACATCGTCAACACGGCTACACAAAAAAGAATTCACATACATTACTGTCTAAGAAGAATATTGTTACTGAAAAAGTGACGTGTTATTTTTAATTGTGTTATTTGTTTTCTAAATTGTTTAATTAGGTATGTCCTATCATTGTATGAAAAAATGAAGTTTTGATAAAATAGCTTGATAGCGTTGGAAAATGTTTCATAGTCTATGCTTGTTGTATGATTTCTTTTTAATCAATAATCTGCTTCATGTAGCTATTCTCTTCAATATATATTACATCATTATAGTAAAATACCATTAAAATAGCTACTATATTATTTATAATATTCTAATTTCTTTATAAATATATATATATACTTACATACATATCTATATGGATAAAAAAAGATTTTTTTCGTTTGTACTTACATTTCTTACTTGTGTGTAACTTTTCTTTTTGTTACTGCAAAAAATGTTTTTCGCTGATTACGCGTGGGCCCAGTATTCATATTCCACCCGCTTGACTATTCGGCATTGTTTGATTTTTTTTTCTTAATTTTGCTTCTGCCCTTTCTATAATCGAAGTAGCCGCAATCCACGTCCTAATTGTTTGAATAACTAATTAATTGTTTAAATCACTAAATACTCAAATAAATAAATAAAAGAAAATATATTTTTCTTTCATTTTAATGGGTGGTCTTTAACATTTAGTCGTGCGTGCCAAATGTGTAACTGATTATTAATTAATATCAGTGAAAGGAATTTAAAAATGCTTGCATAGTTTGACCCGCTATTCGTTAAACAAAATAGAGGAAATAACCATGTAATCTTTTATTTTACTTACTTTTTATTTATTTATTTTGAAAGAACTCCTTTTCATGGTGGTTTTGTTGAAAATTTATTACTATTAGAAATTTATTTATTTATTTAATAACTTTTAAAATTATTTCTTTTTACAAGTTAATTGAAACAAAAAATATTCTAATTGAAACAGCTTTTGACAACTATTGCAGTAACTTACGTTTTCTTTGTACTGTATCTAAAAATATACTGAGCTTTATTGTATGCTCGATCGAAATCACTTTCTTATCAACTGGTGTAAAAAAAGAAAATTAAAAAAAATAATGAAACTTCTATTTTTTTTATTCTATAAACTTCTTTAGCTTTTCCAACTTTTGTCGATGACTTTTTTATTAAGGTCTGTCTCAAAAGTTTAAGCACAAGCATAAAATGTCGATTTTCAAAGAATTATAAAAAGTTAGAATGAATAAAAAAATTGTATTTGCAAATTTCGCAACATTATTTAAATAAATGATATCAAAAGTAGGAAAAAATAAATTACATAATTAAAAATATATATAATATTTTTTTTAACTGTCTCTAAAGTTTATGCACAATGTCCAAAACAACCAGATTTATAATTTTTACAGAACTTTTACTTAGAAATTATTTTTCCGTGATTTCGGATTAGTTCCAATGAATGTGCCTTGAAAGATCTTTTCCTTTTATTTCTGTTCAAGGTAATATCATTATTTATCTTATAACTTTTCCTTGACTCTTGAATAGAAAATTATAAGTCATTCTTGGTCTGCCCCGCCGTCGTCTCCTTTTCGGTCTCCATTCAAAACGGATTTTTGGAAGGCGATCTTATTTCATTCTGCGAACATGTCCATACCATATAAGCTTATCATATTAGACTGTATTTACAACATCCTGTTTGACTTGCATGATTTCACGTATTCTTGAATTTTTAATATTTTCCAGCCTTGACTTTCTTTCTGATCTTCACCAGAAATTCATTAAGAAAGAGAGGAGCTTCTTTTCCAGGTGAGTTCATGTCTCTGCGCCATACAGCAAAATGCTTTGCACGATTGCACTAGAAATTAATCGTTCAGTTTCAGGGAGAATATTACTACTTCACAGAACAGAATTCAACACTGCAATTGCTTTTCTGACTTCACCAATTCTCTTTTCAACATCTCTTTGGATTGGTCCATCTTCATGAATGATAGATCCAAGGTATCTGAGCCCCACCGGTGGCTGAGAGGTTCTGCTCTTAAAGCTGGTAGACTAGAGGTGCTGGGTTCAAACCCTTGTCGCGCTCGTCGACCTAACCGTTCGGAGTTTTCCGTGGTTTTCTTTGAACCTTGCCGTAAATACAGGTTAGGATTCCTTAGAAAGACCCCCACGGAGAGCACTCCCCCATAGAGCCTGTATCCCTCAAGTAGATAGTCTGCCCTCATAAATCAACCAACCAACCAAGGTACATGAAATTCTCAACAGTTTAAAAAATATCAGTTTTCTGACTTGTTGTTAAGTGCTCAGTTTTACTCATATATATCTTTAATCCCCATCAAAGTATCCTTTAATTTACAAAGTATGTACGTGGTGTCTTCTTCATCTTCTGCTATGATGACTTGATCATCCGCAAACAATAAATGATGGATATATCTACCATTATTCAGTTTCAAACCCATTTTATGACATTACGTTTTCTGTATTTTAAGGTCTGATTGTGCACAAATTTCAATCAAACGTTTTCCGTTTTCAAAGCAAACTGCTTCTCCATATCTTCCAATAACATTATTTCCTAAACTTTTACCTACTTGTCTCCTAACAAAAAGGCATATTTTTTGTTTAGTGTACTTTCGATGATATCCCATAATCCATCCCAATATTTATCTTTTTCTTCCTCACTGGTATCGTTGATTGGTCCATAAGTTCCTATTATGCAAGAAGATTATTTAAATGCGTTATATAATATTAGAAACATACATTTATATAGCAAATATATATTATGTAGCAATATATATAAATCACATCAATTTAATTTATTTTTGTTGAACTCATAGTACCATCGTAATTTTTAAGACTTTCCAACATAGTTACAAAGTGTTTATGAATACGTTTTGTCTGCCTGTCTACCTCTATGGTCGTACTCTAAATCTCCTAAATATACTCAAGATTGACACGAAAAAGATATATGATATTGACATGCTAACTATTGAAATTGGAATGTATAGCATTTATAGTTTATTTACCGAAACACTCAAACGTTACATGATGATCTATAATGAAGAATTATTTGCAGTCTATTTTAATTATGTTACACTATTTCAAATACAATTGAAATTGATATACATCACTGAAACGCGCTTTCTCAGGAGTATAGAATGAGAAGTATTTTTTATTCGTTTACAGAGATGCGCAAAATAATTCGGTTACTGGATGGGCTATGATGGATTTCATTGCATTAAAACATTAAATTTCTTAAAACTAATCTGTTAGTATTCGAAAACATTTCATATTTTTTTAGTTCTTGTTAAACATGCTTCCCTATAACTTGCACTGTTTAATATGTGTAAAAACGACGACAGTGTCACGAACGCATCATATCGAAAATAAGTCGAATTTATATAATTGAAATGCATGAAAATTGCTAAATAAAAATATATTTCTGCTAAACTGTATCGCATTTAAACTATCTTCAAACAAAGATTATTCTTGACCTTCAGACCCCCAAACCACCCTCCGTTCAAATGTTGATTTATATCCGAAAAATTCGCAAAAAAGGCGCGACGCTCAAGTTTCGATCGGGTCGGGCCTCCGACCCGGACCCGGGGCGTTATTAATGAGCGAAAGTGTTTTAATTACCGACCGAAACCGAACTGGAAAAAGAATCGAAAAAAATTTCCGTTTTGATAATCGCAGACATCCAAATCGTCGCTTTTTAACGCATCATCGAATTAAAAAAAATGTACCGGAGGTATCGATCCGAAAATCGGGGTACGCACGCGGCCGATTTTTGTCGTTCCAAAACGTCAAATTTTTTGAAATTCGGACCGTAACTTTTCTTTATTTCGGCCAAAAACTGACCAGACATCCAACATCGACCCCAGACGTGAAAAAAGGTTGCCGTAAAGAAAGCAGTGTCGACAGATATGAGATCAAATCGCCCCACTCCTTTTTGAAACAAGTGGAAATAATGACTCTACATTCGCGAAAATTTGCTAACACGTGTATAAAAAAACCGCGAATTCAACAAAAAAAAAATTCGTAAAAATCGACCAGTAATTTTTGAAGATATCAATTAAAACTCATTAATGACACGGCAAATGAATTTATTTCTATTCCGGAGAGACAGCTTCTTTTTTATTTCAACATTCAACGCAGACGAATCGTCTGTGGATAAGTCATTTCTGAAAGAGATAAAATAGTCACGTGACTTTCAACTGCGTTCTTTCAGAGGGGGGGGGGCATTTCCGAATCTAAGGGGCGCATTAATTCTAAACTTTGACAGGGCGACTCAAAATGGATTCTGCTTTCAGAATATCTAAAAATTATTCTCATATCTTCATTAGGAGCCGATATATTATTTTATTGTGTAATTAATCATCGTTATTTGTATAATTAAAGCAAAAGAAAGATTTCTTTTACAGTGCCGGCTAGATATTACGATTTTAAGAAGTAGGCCGCGTCTAAAAACTGCCATAACGAGTATCTTAAGTTTTTGTTTTAGAGTGGCAACCAGATATTATGATAGGGAAAAGCGGGCTTCGCCCGTTATCGATTTTTTTTCCGTTTTAAGTTTTCCTACAGGTCCCTGTCTTTGAACAAGAAGTCTGGTAGTCTAAATAAGTTGTTTGACATCAGATTTTTTTTTTCCGGCAGTCTAATTCAGTTGTTTAAGGAAAAGCAGTGTCCTCCCCCCCCCCTTCAAGTTTTTTTATCTTAACTGTGGGGTTCTAGAGTTCGTTCAGTTCGAGGTTTATCTTATTCGAGGTTTATTTTTTCTATTTGCGCCACCTGGTGGCGGAAGGTGGAACTAACGTATACTGCAGCGCGTGCGCAGCACGACTGCTATACGGTGTCGCAGGCAGCGGGGACCGAAATCACCCACTCGTGGACAGCCACCCGTGAGGTATAGGAACAATAAGTCCGGAGGTTCGTTCAGTTAGAGGTTTATACTATTCTATGTGCAATTTAAGGGATTATCCTGTGCGTGCGTGGCACGGCCGGTATACGGTGCCGAAGGCAGCGGGGACCAGGGTCGGAACGACTGCTATACGGTGCCGCAGGCAGCGGGGACCTGAGCCGGAGGTTCGTTCAGTGACAGATTTATACTATTCTATGTGCAATTTAAGGGATTATCCGGTGCCGAAGGCAGCGGGGACCAGGGTCGGAGATTAGTTCAGTTAGAGGTTTATACTATTCGATGTGCAAATTAAGGGATTATGCAAATTATGGGATTATCCGGTGCGTGCGTAGCACGACCGGTGTACGGTGCCGAAGGCAGCGGGGACCCAGGTCGCAGGTTCGTTCGGTTCGAGGGGGATGCGAGCCGGAGAATACAAAAGTTTCGACCGGTATACGGTGCCGAAGGCAGCGGGGACCAGGGTCGGAGTTTAGTTCAGTTAGAGGTTTATACTATTCGATGTACAAATTAAGGGATTATGCAAATTATGGGATTATCCGGTGCGTGCGTAGCACGACCGGTGTACGGTGCCGAAGGCAGCGGGGACCCGGGTCGGAGGTTCGTTCGGTTCGAGGGGGATGAGAGCCGGAGAATACAAAAGTTTCGAGGCACCGATGTAAATTAGGGGCCCGCTGGCGGGCGAAGCCAGCTAGTCTCCTATTAAAGTAAATATATATATATATATATATATATATGAAATATATGAAATCTCCATATATATATGAAATCTCCAAAGAGATAATTAATGATATTGTGTATACAGAATACCACATAGCTAATAATTAACATGTGCAAACATAATATTACCATAGCTTGTGCTTCAATGGTAATTGGCCAAATTTTACTCATACCTAAAGAATATTGAAAAAAGAAAAAAGAAATAGAGAGAAAGGGAAAAAAAATTGGAGTTGCAATTAAGTAAATACAAATGGATTAATAAATTAAATATGAACCATATACAATGGAAAATTGGATCACATGAGAATTAAATATGAATTGGATATGAAAAAACACATGCACATGTACTCATCAGCCTGGATGCACCCACATGTGTTTTAAATAATAATTCAGTGTTTCATAATTCTACTGGCATAATGCTAAGATCAGTAGAATCATCCAGGTACACTGAATTATTACCAGACAACAATTGGAAATATTAAAATTTGGAAATATTTAAATAGGAAATAAAAATTTGGAAATATTTAAATAGGAAATAAAAAACCATTAAGAATTATACAATATATTTCAATCACATCGATTATCCCAAAAACTGTATTTAACACCTCACGAAATTACCACGAGATAACAGTTTTGAAATAATAAAATTGGAAATATGAACGCGTAAAGTGTAGATAAAATATTTTACTCACAATAATTATACAGAATCCTTAAAATGTCACAACTTCTGCATAATATTCACATCCACATGGCAATGCATCATACATATCTGACATATCTGACATATGTCATGCAGTAACTCTCTTATTTATGAACCGATTTGGATGTGATTCAGTATGTGTATAGGATTTACCAATGTCTCGACCGAGTTCGTTGGCCAGCTTCATCCGCCATCTTGTTTCAAAATAACGGCCAGTTAAAAATATTTAATTTTTTTTTAATCCAAAAAGATGTATACAAAAATTATAAATTGAAAAAATTATTTCTGTTAAGTGTTAAAAGGTAATGCAAGGATTCCGGAAAAATTTTTGTTTTGACTGTATCTTAAACAAGTTGGAAATTGTGCGTCAAACGTTACAAACGAGGTGCGTTCGTGCTATAGCTAGTTATATAAATATTCAGATCTTGATGATTTTTAATTCTGTGAAATGAATTATATCGTCTGCAGATTAATTTCTGTAATGAAATAAGTATCTGGGTCGCTTGACGATTAAACTTCGAAAGCTCCTATAAAAAGAAAGCACCGATTTAAAAAAAAAATCAAATTTCTTAATAAATGTTTTTATTAATATTATCTAAAGTTTTGATTCGATTTTTTAAAAAAGTTGAAATGTCTCGACAAAATTCTGCAACGATAATATATCTTAAATTTCAAACCATTCGGTTGGGTAGTTTTTGCGTTGTTATATGCGGACGGACGGACAGACGGACGGACCAAACGACGACAGTAGGTGCTACGTATTTATATAATTACGAACGCACCTAAAAATGGCTGAAATATGGCAGTTTGAAATTCTAGGATGGATGAGATTTTGAAACAATCAGAAATTTGTCATGCTGTAACTCTCGTATTTATGAATCCATATAAATGTGACTGATCGTGACTACAGAACATATTATACCAAAGTCTCGACCGAGTTCGTTGGCCAACTTCATACGTCATTTTGTAAGTTTTTTTTATTTTTTTAACGATGTATAAAAAATTATAAATTGAAAAAGTTGTTTCTGTTAAGTATTAGATCGTGATACAAGGATTCCGGAACATTTTTTGTTTTGGCTTTATCTTAAAAAATATCTGAGATATGGCAGTTTGAAATTATAAGATGGCTGACATTTTGAAACAATCTGATTTTTGTTATGCTGTAACTCTCATACTAAAATTCGCATTCAAACTCAGTATTAATGAAAACCGGGATTGTATCTTCTATAATCGGGTTCCAAGCATTTTAGCTTCGGGTATTTTAGTAAAATAAGTTGAATTTTTTAAAGCATGGACTATGAAAGCAACTTTTCCTCCCGGTACAGGCCGGAAGGACTTTTTAAAAATTCAACTCATTTTACTCAAACACTCGAAGCTAAAATGCTTGGAACCCGATTATAGAAGATTCTATCCCGGATTTCATTAATACTGAATTTGAATGCGAATTTCAGCAAGAGAGATACAGCATAACAAAAATAAGATTGTTTCAAAATGTCAGCCAACCTAGAATTTCAAACTGCCATATATTAGCCATTTTTTAAGATAAATCCAAAAGAAAAAATGTTCCGAAACCACGATCTAACATTTAACAGAGACATTTTTTTTTTAATTTATAATTTTTTATACTTCTTTTTCAATTTTGAAAAAAATTAAAATAATTAACTGACCGCCATTTAGAAACAAGATGGCGGATGAAGCTGGCCAATAAACTCGGTCGAGACCTTGGTATGTTCTGTACGCATGATCAGTCGAGTTCATATCGGTTCATAAATACGATAGTTACAGCATAACAAATATCAGGATTGTTTCAAAATCTCAGCCACCCTAGAATTTCAAACTGCCATATCTGATCCATTTTTTAAGATATTGCCAAAACAAAACATGCTCCAGAATATTTGTATTACGTCCTAACGCTTAACGGAAACAATTTTTTCAATTTGTAAAATTTTTATATCTTGTTGAATTTTAAAAATTTTTAAAAATTTAACTGGCCGCCATTTTGAAACAAGATGGCGGATGAAGCTGGCCAACGAGCTCGGTTGAGACCTTGATATGTCCTAACTCAGTCACATCCAAATCTCTTCATAAATAAGAAAGTTACAGCATGACAACTGTCAGATATATACATATATATATATATATATATATATATATATATATAAATCAACATTTGAACGGAGTGTATTTTTGGGATCTGGGGGTCATGGTCTGTCAAAATATACCAAATTTTTTTGGAATGGCTGTCCTCCGAGCGGCTGCAATAGGTAGCTTTTTGTAATCAAAGCTACCTAAAAAAAGAGAAAGAAAACCTTGATACTATCTGGTGAGCCAAAATTGCATGCTTATGTATCCTTCTCCAATAAATTCCCATTCAAACATTAGAAAACATACATCCAAAAAATATTTAAACAAAAAATTTTTTAAATATTTGTAAATGACTCAAATGCATATGAAAGAGTTTAAAAACAAATGGACTTTGAAAATATATTTAAAAAATAAATTTTATTACAAGCACTCTTTACCTTAACCAAGTAGTAAATTTTGAAGAAGTTTATTCCTTCTTACATAAAAGCTCAAGATTAAATACTAAAAAGAATTCATATTTAAAAATTGTCCATTTTTAAAAGGGTTTGTCCTTATCTGCCTGGGATTGTCTGTAAGGATTGTCTGTAAGGATTGTCTGTCTTATTGTCCTCACGTAACTCTGGAAAATAAAAATGTCTTCGAAAACTTCGACAGATAATTTTTTTGTTATCTTTAATTGACAGTTTTGAAACAAATCAAAATTTTAGCAATTGGATTAAAAAAAATCTCAAAATAAACACAAACACTGAAAGTTTTATAAAATTTAAAAGTTGTCCCTTTTTAAAAGGGTTAGTCCTCATCTGTCTGGGATTGTCTGTAAGGATTGTCCACATGTAACTCTGGAAAATAAAAATGTCTTTTAAAACTTCGCCATATAAATTTTTTGTTACCTTTAATTGACAGTTTTGCAACAAATCAAAATTTTAGCAATTGGATTAAAAAAATCTCAAAATAAACACAAACAGTCACTGTTTTTTAAAATGAAGTATTTTGGTATTGTTTTCAAATTGTGTGTACAAGCAAAAATTAATAGCTAAATTTGTAGAGTTGTATAGTTTTTAAAATAAACTCTTTTAAACAGAAATATTAAAATCTTATTAAATTTAATAATTCATGCAACTGTCACAAGCGAGATATTTTACAATTTTAAATGGAATATTAGCTGACTCGCCCGGCGTTTCCAGAGCCCGTGATAGTATTTTTTTTTTTTTAAATCAAGTTTTTATTATTTTATATCTTTAACCCGATTTTTCATGAAATTATGTTTTAAATTGAAAAATTCGCGAAAAAATATTGATGTTTAGTGATAAAAGCACTCAATTTCTTGTTATTTTTGTCTCTCCGAACTCTTTGAAGTCTTTATTGGTTATAAATAAAACGATTTTACAGCCCGTGTTAAAATTATTGTTATCTAGTTGTAAAATAAATGTTTTCTTCTCGCATTTTTGTTTGTTTGTTTGTTTTCGTGTCGGCTCCTTTAATATAGCAATAAAAAAATAGTTATCATCTTCCGAACTCTTTAAAATTTCAATCGGCTATAAATATAACTGTATCCAAGCTCTCTTTAAGCTTTTACGAAAAAGTATGCATATTTAGTGGTGAAAACATGAATTCTTAAGAAAAAAAAAAGTTTTCAATGCAATGCCCATATTACGCCATCCGTTTTCAATCAACCCTTTTCAATCTCTCTAGACTAAACAGGTGAAGGCTAAACACGTTTCCCGTTTCTGAAGAGAAAAGCCTTAAAAAAAAAAAAAAAAAAACGTTGAAGCCTGCATGCGCAAAGAGACGATTTTCGTGTGGAAAAGAGAGTGTGAATTTGACAGAATGCGCTTTTCTCTTTAAATATATAGATTATTTACATCAGTACTTTTGTACGATCAAATAATGCAATTTTTAACAATAATTTATTTTACATAAATAACAACTAATTGATAGGTTTGTTTCTTTACTGACTGCTGCAATTTATCAATGATATGCATCCCCGATTTAGGTGTCTTCAAGTATTCACGCTTGAGAGACTCATCATTAAATTCTTAAAACGTAAGCCATTTAACTATAAGTCATTTAAAGAGCGTAAACGAGAAATTTAGGCACGTAACAGATTACAAGAAGTTGAGCAGATCGTAAAGAGGTATAGCGGATTTGCAGAATTCCTGTTTTTTCTTGATTCATAAAAAACATTTTTTTTATTTATACTTTTACGTAATATTCAATAAAATAACTTTAACTTCATAAAGTATAATTGAAACTATAGATTCACCTTTGTTTATTTAAAATATGAAAACATTCATGACACTGATTCATTATTATTTATTTTATTTTATTTTTTACTAAAAAGGTGTTTGATGAAAATACGTATACAAAACGTTTTAAAAACTTTAAAACGCTAGATGGTAAACAGTACTAAACTCTCCCCTTGAGCGCTTTTAATATGATTTTAATAGCCAGACACAATGCTAAATTAGTTGATATATTTCAGAAAAGAATTGATCCTATTGATATGCACAATAAATCAGGTGTTTATGTAATCCCCTGCAGAGATAAAGTTGTAAATAAATTGTTAACTTATGTTGGTATGGCAACTAGTAAATTCCGGATGAGAATCAATGAGCATATACAGGATGCTAGCAAAAATATATCTGCCACTGTCCTATCTAGACTGTACCAAATCAGTGACATTGAAATATTTTTTAATAGAGCGAAAATAATTAAGCGGACTTCTGATTTTAATAGTTGTGCAATTCTGGAATCGGCAGAAGTATGTATTATCACAGACAAACAACTGTTGTAACGATGTTTTTTCAAACTAAATACCGAGTATTTGGTTCGAACTGCTTCAGGTTACAGGAAAGTATGGCCTTTAGAAGGAGTCATGGAGTTGAACTTTCTCCCCCTCACTGACAGTGGTTTGGTCCATCTGTAAAGAGTCTTCCTGTCGGCTAGCGTCTAGTCTCGACCAACATCAAACTTTATTCACCGCTGATTTTTCTCGTTGATAATGGCTCGGATTGAAGCCGAAAGCGCTCGGAGAGAGTTTCGTGCTGTTTACTATCTAGGGTTTTAAAGTTCTTAAATGATTATGCATGTGTATTTTCATCAAACACCTGGTTTAGTAAAAAAAAAAAAAAAGTATGAATCATTTTCATAAGTTTTTTTTTTGCTTTTTTTTTCGTATTTTATGTAAATATATAATTTTGTCACCAGAAATTACATAAAGTTACCTCATGCAGTTATCGTAATAGTTGCTGTGTAATCGATGATTTGTTCGATTTATTTTATGATTATATCTCCAGATTATGTACGCAGAATTAAACGCAACATCAAATTTAGAATCACCATTATAAAACTAATTTGATATTACATTTTGGTTACGGTCGTCTAACAGGGAGTGTCGAAATTCGATGATTTTTTTTTCGAAATATAATTATATCACATGTTTCAGTGCACCGAATTCAACGAAAATTCACTTTTATCATCCTGAATATGAGAATACAGTGCCATTCAATTGTGTTGTAGACTTCTAAGACTGGTTGCCACAATTAGATGCACGCAAATAAATCTGTTTTTCCTGTTTTAAAAGTCTGCATTGTTCGAGATTCCAGTGCAAAATTATGCGTTTCTAGTATGTTGTGGCCATCACAAAACTTTCTATTATATCATTATAATACATTAATTTAAATAGCATAATCACACAACAACAAGTATGGATATGAAGTGTAATGCCTTTCTTTGAATTTAGCATAGAGTTGTAATGGCTCGGATTGAAGCCGAAAGCGCTCAAAGAGAGTTTTGTACTGTTTACCAACTAGGGTTTTAAAGTTTTAAAATAAAATAACTTTAACTTCATAAAGTATAATTGAAACTATAGATCCACCTTTGTTTATTTAAAATATGAAAACATTCATGACACTGATTCATTATTATTTATTTTATTTTATTTTTTACTAAAAAAGGTGTTTGATGAAAATACGTATACAAAACGTTTTAAAAACTTTAAAACGCTAGATGGTAAACAGTACTAAACTCTCCCCTTGAGCGCTTTTAATATGATTTTGTGAACTAGTAAATTCCGGATGAGAATCAATGAGCATATACAGGATGTTAGCAAAAATATACCTGCCACTGTCCTATCTAGACTGTACCAAATCAGTGACATTGAAATATTTTTTAATAGAGCGAAAATAATTAAGCGGACTTCTGATTTTAATAGTTGTGCAATTCTGGAATCGGCAGAAGTATGTATTATCACAGACAAACAACTGTTGTAACGATGTTTTTTCAAACTAAATACCGAGTATTTGGTTCGAACTGCTTCAGGTTACAGGAAAGTATGGCCTTTAGAAGGAGTCATGGAGTTGAACTTTCTCCCCCTCACTGACAGTGGTTTGGTCCATCTGTAAAGAGTCTTCCTATCGGCTAGCGTCTAGTCTCGACCAACATCAAACTTTATTCACCGCTGATTTTTCTCGTTGATAATGGCTCGGATTGAAGCCGAAAGCGCTCGGAGAGAGTTTCGTGCTGTTTACTATCTAGGGTTTTAAAGTTCTTAAATGATTATGCATGTGTATTTTCATCAAACACCTGGTTTAGTAAAAAAAAAAAAAAAAAGTATGAATCATTTTCATAAGTTTTTTTTTTTGCTTTTTTCTTCGTATTTTATGTAAATATATAATTTTGTCACCAGAAATTACATAAAGTTACCTCATGCAGTTATCGTAATAGTTGCTGTGTAATCGATGATTTGTTCGATTTATTTTATGATTATATCTCCAGATTATGTACGCAGAATTAAACGCAACATCAAATTTAGAATCACCATTATAAAACTAATTTGATATTACATTTTGGTTACGGTCATCTAACAGGGAGTGTCGAAATTCGATGATTTTTTTTTCGAAATATAATTATATCACATGTTTCAGTGCACCGAATTCAACGAAAATTCACTTTTATCATCCTGAATATGAGAATACAGTGCCATTCAATTGTGTTGTAGACTTCTAAGACTGGTTGCCACAATTAGATGCACGCAAATAAATCTGTTTTTCCTGTTTTAAAAGTCTGCATTGTTCGAGATTCCAGTGCAAAATTGTGCGTTTCTAGTATGTTGTGGCCATCACAAAACTTTCTATTATATCATTATAATACATTAATTTAAATAGCATAATCACACAACAACAAGTATGGATATGAAGTGTAATGCCTTTCTTTGAATTTAGCATAGAGTTGTAATGGCTCGGATTGAAGCCGAAAGCGCTCAAAGAGAGTTTTGTACTGTTTACCAACTAGGGTTTTAAAGTTTTAAAATAAAATAACTTTAACTTCATAAAGTATAATTGAAACTATAGATTCACCTTTGTTTATTTAAAATATGAAAACATTCATGACACTGATTCATTATTATTTATTTTATTTTATTTTTTACTAAAAAAGGTGTTTGATGAAAATACGTATACAAAACGTTTTAAAAACTTTAAAACGCTAGATGGTAAACAGTACTAAACTCTCCCCTTGAGCGCTTTTAATATGATTTTGTGAACTAGTAAATTCCGGATGAGAATCAATGAGCATATACAGGATGTTAGCAAAAATATACCTGCCACTGTCCTATCTAGACTGTACCAAATCAGTGACATTGAAATATTTTTTAATAGAGCGAAAATAATTAAGCGGACTTCTGATTTTAATAATTGTGCAATTCTGGAATCGGCAGAAGTATGTATTATCACAGACAAACAACTGTTGTAACGATGTTTTTTCAAACTAAATACCGAGTATTTGGTTCGAACTGCTTCAGGTTACAGGAAAGTATGGCCTTTAGAAGGAGTCATGGAGTTGAACTTTCTCCCCCTCACTGACAGTGGTTTGGTCCATCTGTAAAGAGTCTTCCTATCGGCTAGCGTCTAGTCTCGACCAACATCAAACTTTATTCACCGCTGATTTTTCTCGTTGATAATGGCTCGGATTGAAGCCGAAAGCGCTCGGAGAGAGTTTCGTGCTGTTTACTATCTAGGGTTTTAAAGTTCTTAAATGATTATGCATGTGTATTTTCATCAAACACCTGGTTTAGTAAAAAAAAAAAAAAAAAGTATGAATCATTTTCATAAGTTTTTTTTTTTGCTTTTTTCTTCGTATTTTATGTAAATATATAATTTTGTCACCAGAAATTACATAAAGTTACCTCATGCAGTTATCGTAATAGTTGCTGTGTAATCGATGATTTGTTCGATTTATTTTATGATTATATCTCCAGATTATGTACGCAGAATTAAACGCAACATCAAATTTAGAATCACCATTATAAAACTAATTTGATATTACATTTTGGTTACGGTCATCTAACAGGGAGTGTCGAAATTCGATGATTTTTTTTTCGAAATATAATTATATCACATGTTTCAGTGCACCGAATTCAACGAAAATTCACTTTTATCATCCTGAATATGAGAATACAGTGCCATTCAATTGTGTTGTAGACTTCTAAGACTGGTTGCCACAATTAGATGCACGCAAATAAATCTGTTTTTCCTGTTTTAAAAGTCTGCATTGTTCGAGATTCCAGTGCAAAATTATGCGTTTCTAGTATGTTGTGGCCATCACAAAACTTTCTATTATATCATTATAATACATTAATTTAAATAGCATAATCACACAACAACAAGTATGGATATGAAGTGTAATGCCTTTCTTTGAATTTAGCATAGAGTTGTAATGGCTCGGATTGAAGCCGAAAGCGCTCAAAGAGAGTTTTGTACTGTTTACCAACTAGGGTTTTAAAGTTTTAAAATAAAATAACTTTAACTTCATAAAGTATAATTGAAACTATAGATTCACCTTTGTTTATTTAAAATATGAAAACATTCATGACACTGATTCATTATTATTTATTTTATTTTATTTTTTACTAAAAAAGGTGTTTGATGAAAATACGTATACAAAACGTTTTAAAAACTTTAAAACGCTAGATGGTAAACAGTACTAAACTCTCCCCTTGAGCGCTTTTAATATGATTTTGTGAACTAGTAAATTCCGGATGAGAATCAATGAGCATATACAGGATGTTAGCAAAAATATACCTGCCACTGTCCTATCTAGACTGTACCAAATCAGTGACATTGAAATATTTTTTAATAGAGCGAAAATAATTAAGCGGACTTCTGATTTTAATAATTGTGCAATTCTGGAATCGGCAGAAGTATGTATTATCACAGACAAACAAATGTTGTAACGATATTTTTTCAAACTAAATACCGAGTATTTGGTTCGAACTGCTTCAGGTTACAGGAAACTATGGCCTTTAAAAGGAGTCCTGGAGTTGAACTTCTATATGTATTTTCATCAAACACTTGTTTTAGTTTAAAAAAAAATAGTGAATCATTTTCATGTGTGTTTTCATATTTTACGTAATATTCCATTCTGTCACCAGAAATTATATAAAGTTCCTTCATGCAGTTATCGTAATAGTTGCTGTGTAATCGATGATTTGTTCGATTTATTTTATGATTATATCTCCAGATTATGTACGCAGAATTAAACACAACATCAAATTTAGAATCACCATTATAAAAATAGTTTGACATTAAATTTTGTTTGCGGTCATCTAAGAAGGAGTGTCGAAATTCGATGATTTTTTTTCGCAATATAATTATATAATATGTTTAAATGCACCAAGTTCAACGAAAATTTACTTTTATCATCCTGAATATGGGAATACAATGCCATTCAATTTTGTTGTAGACTTCTAAGACGGGATGCCAAATTCGATGCACGCAAATAAATCTGTTTTTCCTGTTTTAAAAGTCTCCATTGTTCGAGATTCCAGTGCAATATTAAGCGTTTCTAGTATGTTGTGGTCATCACAAAACTTTTTATTATATCAATATAATACATTAATTTAAATACCACACTCACACAACAACAATTATGGATATGAAGTATAATGCCTTTCTTTGAATTTAGCATAGAATTGTAGTGATCAATGAACAATAATAGAAAAAATGCAACAATTGATTGTGAACAAGATTAGGAATCTTTCCCCAAGCAAAGAATACAAGATCCCCCTGTTGATTGATCAAAGTGAAAACTGAATCAACATCTGTTTATATCAAGATCTAACACAATATGAAGTTTGATGAAATTCCGTGCATGAACTAATTGAGATATAGCTAATTCAGAAATCGTGAAAAATGCAGAATAGCAGCATCAAATGTTGGGCGATATCCACCGAAACATAATCAGCGATAATGTACATTCGTCGCTACCATGTCAAACTGTCGAATCTGAAAAAATGCATTTTATATTACTTTAAATTGAGCCGATTGTCACCACTAAATTTTAATAGTATTGTTCAGCAGGGTTGCCAGTTTGGTCGGCTTTTTCATTCAGAAATTTCGAATACATACCAGAAATTCCAAATAGAAATTTTTGCTTTATTTAATGAGAGGCATTTCATGGTTACATAAAGTAATTTTTTTTCAAAATTTCAGGTTTGAATTCGGCATCTCTAAATAAAAAAGAAGGTCAAACTGGCAACCCTGTTCTCCAAGAAATTTTATTAGTATTTTTACTAGGCGAAGAATTCTAATAAAATTTAGTGGTGACAATCGGCCTATTTTTAAAAGTAATGAAAAATGCCTTTTTTCATATTCGATAGTTTGACATGGTAGAGACGATATGTCAAGGTATAAAGTACTCTGAAGTTTTATTAAATTCCGTGCAGTAGTCTGTTAGTTAGAGCGCCCACAAAATTTGTGTTCCATATAAACAGACACAGACAGACTCACGGACAGACATTTTCTAAAAGCAGTCAAATCGAGTTCAAGTCCTTCTGAAACGTATAAATCCGTTGAAAACCGAAAGCCGAAAATTTTCACGAATCAAATACTATCTTCTTGTATATAGAAGAAAGTAAAAAACCCTATTTGCTAAATCGAGGTAATTTCTGGTATTAATTAAATCATTTAATTGATTTGCTTTATATACAAGAAATTTTAGTGACGGCCACAACACACTAGTTATTATTATTATCATAATTATTATAAGGTCATACCATTATTATTTTTTTGTACTATGACAAAGGATATTGCACATAGTGGGTGATGTTGGTGCTGGTGCGATTTATTGCAATTTACGGAAATTAAATCTTAATACTAGAGCTTACCGTGTTTCATGTTTTTTGTATACCTAGAACTACGGGGATATGTTATAGCTGACCCATGGATTTTAGTGATGTTATTCTTGTTTTGTGAGGGAGATACAGACACACAATAAGGTTTGATGTTTAATGCATTGAATTTTAAATAAAGATTCATAAAATTTAGCTTCTAGAGTATTTCATAATATGAAATATAATGATAAGAAAATTTATGTTTCTAATTTCGAAATAGATACTTTGAGACTTTGACAGCTCATATGGAATGTAAAATAAGAAAGGTCTTTCAAATAATATACATTTAATTATCGATTTGAATTCCATAATAATGTTCGTACAGAATAATAAGATAATAAAGTTGAATAAAAATTATATATATATAGCTCCATGATTTTCAACTTACATTTTAGGCACGGTAATTCTAGGTATACAGACCTGTACATAAAAAAAAGTATTAGTAATTGGATTTCAATTAAATTCGTGTTAAGGCATTATACAGTATATTTAGGAAAATTCAAGCAATTTCAAATTTTTATTTTTAAAAACAGTGGTAAAAACGAAAAATCACGTCTTGGGTCATGCATGACCCGCCTTGGTAGTTCTAGTGTTAAACATACAAAAAAATAATTTAAAAAACGAAGCATTTTCTAAATTTGTCTTTGATTCGCCAACTCCGATGCTTTTTTTTCAGTTTGTATTTTTTTTTTTTTTTTTTTTTTTTTTTTTTATTCGCAAAGCTGACACTTTTATTTAGGAAAACATTTTAAAAAAGAATCTTTTATCTTGTTTAATTATTTTTTCATATATAATGTTATAAAACGATGCTAGCAGAAAAATTATTATTCTTAAATATAATAGTTTGAACTAACTCCTAAAAAAACTTTAAAAAGTTAGTAAAAAAAAAAATTAAAATATGTCAGTATAAAATCTTTTTCGGAACAATCTACGAATCTTCAGGGAATAAATACCCTTAGGAATACAAACAAAATTCCTTTATTTTTTCATGGTTTCCTTCAAACGCTGTGTCAATTTTTTGCTCTTGTACACAGTGAAAAAAAAGTGTTTCTATATCTTCGAAAATATAATATAACCACGAACGAAAATCTACAATAAACTCTACCGAGTTACCTATGATTCCGAAAAGTTTTCTTTATCTTTAAAAATTTCAAAAAACAATGTTATTTTGAGACTTAACCCTGTAATACTCATAGTAGAATGTATTCTAGAATTTTCAATATTAGGAAAATCGGAAATCCCACCAGAAATTACAACTATTAATTTTCGTTTTTTTAAAAAAATATTTTCATTGCATAAACAAAGATTTCCATTCCGATTTTCTGGTATGAATTCAGAATATCTGAAAAAAAATATCCACT
The DNA here is from genome assembly GCA_963931845.1 of Maratus michaelseni. Lineage (NCBI taxonomy): Eukaryota > Metazoa > Arthropoda > Arachnida > Araneae > Salticidae > Maratus > Maratus michaelseni. The sequence continues at coordinate 293,776,522 of OZ007589.1, read as the reverse complement.
ATATTGGCAACACTAATGTTAGCATATAAGGTTGTTTGATAAATTCTTGGCCTGACAATGAAACACATGATTTTGGACATAATTTCATATTATTTTTCAATGTAGTCCCCTTGCAACTTAATACATTTAAAACACACCCTTGTGTGCAAATTCTTTAGTGCAGCCCTGTACGAAGGTGGTTCAAAAAGTTCCCGGCCTGACAAAGGAAATACAAAATTTTTGACGATATTTCCTATTATTTTTCAACTTGCAACACTATACATTTCAGAAGACTCTTGAGAAATTTTCATTCTTTGGCGTTTTTGGTCAAAGTTCAACAAACGCGGCACGCATCGAGCGGAAAGCTTTTTCATACCCAAAATATCGTGTAAAATGTAGTGGATACGGTCTATTCGAGGTGTTTTCAATGTCAACAAGTTTGCGTATCAATCGTTGTGAATTTTTGAGACAATTTCCTCGGTCGTAGCGGTTTTGTGGCGTCCTCAGCGTTCGTCATCGTGAATTGATATCCTACCATGTTTAAATTCAGCAGCCCACTTCTGTATCGTCTAATATGAAGAAGAAGAATCCCTTAAGATGGACTGTTACTCTTTTTGTATGTTCATGGGGGATTAAATATTTTTTAAGAAATTATTCAAACTTCAATTTTTTCCATTTTAGAAAATGTCAAAACTTGTTTACTTTGCTTTATCGCCCAGCAATAACCTATAAACTCACGCGTCTGAAACTCGGCGGAATGTCATGTAAGGCATCATACTTTACAAACATCATTGCCATTTGGTCATACTTATTTCAGCTCTGTGTCAGGCCGAGAACTTATCAAACTACCCTAGGGAATCTTTCGGATCATAGGCAAGGCGGAGTGCTACTGAGGACATATTACTTGATTTTTGGAGATTATGAGGATACAACTAATAATTTGCACCGGCTGTGTGGGAACGAGCATTGCCATGGAGAAAAATATTTATAGGTCAAATTTTCCATGTTGCTTCGACTTTATTGTCTGTCGCAATGAGGTCAACGTCTTGCATTAACCGTAACTCCGCTTTTTATGAAGTCGACAAGAAATGCTACTGCACGAATGTCTAGTGTACGTTGATCTCGACAAAATAAGGGATAATAAAGGATCATACTTCACAAACAGTATTGTCATTTGGTCATACTTGTTCCATTTCTGTGTTAGGCCGAGAACTTATCAAACTGCCCTCGTATGCTACCATGAGCAGTACAGGGTTAAAGAAACATTTATAAAAATAAAGTTTCTTTTGCTGCCATTGGTTTTCGAAAACATTACCGAGTAGATTTTACGGAGTATTAATCGGATTTCTCAAATCGGAATATACATTTTTGGACTCTATAAATTCTCAATTAAACATTTTCACCTGCGTAATCGAATTAATACATACAAGACAACAAAATAAAATTAATTTTAATGTTAATGTTAATGCTGTCATTTTTTTTCATGTTTGTCTGGAGAGCATGTTTATTGAACATGAAAATGTATACTTGAGAATCGGTAGCATCCGAAAAACCTATATGTCGAGTTGAAACTGATTAATACACTACAAAACTACCCGCTAACATTTATAGTATATTAATCGGTTTTCTCAACCCGGAACAATTTTCCGATGCTATCTATTCTCAAACAAACATTTACATGTTCAACAAACATCTTTTGCAAACTCTAGATTTGGCAACATTGCTTATTAGCAATTATTTCACGTTCATCATTATCGGAATGGAGCAAATCCATTTTCAAAATAATTCGTAATATTATAATAATTTTCGAATATTATATTATTCCAAATAATTTTCGTAATATTATAAAACATACAATAAAATAAAACACAAGTTCTTCTAATCCCAGTATTTCACTGCTGTTGATATCGCAACTGAGATTACAGTCTCCTGCTTTCAACGTTTTTTCTATTTTGGACTGCGATCGGAGTATCGCGCCTGCAAAATGTTAAAATAAAGAGAAAGACGTTTTTTCTTCTTTTCTTTTGATTGAGTTAAAAGGGGCTTGTTTTCGACTCGTATCTGACTCCGTTTTAGCAGATTTTACAGTAAAAACTGGATTATAATCAAATTTAAATTAAATGTTTTAAGCATTGGAGTTTCTTAATGGTTTCAGTCGTCGATAGAATGTCCTGATATTATGATAAAATACTCCAATAATGGATAAAAATGCCTTCATTGTAACGATTTAGTGTTGGAGATTAGAATTATGGAAGATCCTGCATCAGTTATTACTACGTAAATTTATTGAGAAAAGAATTGTTGCATCTATTGTAATTATGTATGCAAATATGTAAAGTCCAATAGCAAAAAAAAAAGTTATAATTCGAAAAAGGTCTAAAATTTCCATTATAATTTTTAAAATAGATATATACTAAAGAACTTTATTTCTGAATATAATGAATGCTATAATCGACAAAAAGATAATAAAAAAGACACAAAAAAAATTGTAATGTAAAAAATATACGGTTATGAAAAAATATTGTTCACTATACGTATATTAATTAAAAAAAATAGAAAACTCTTAATTGATTATGTATCCTTTTTGTAAAATAGAAGAGTTTGGACTATTATTAGAAAATAAAAAATCAACATAAAAAGTTTTTAAAAAATGCATTTTCTTGTGAAAAACTAAAAATAAAATTTTATGTCAATTTAAAAATATTAGTCGGTAATAAATTCAAGGTCCCAAGATTATCCATTTAAAACAGGTACTGCTCTAATGGCGTTTTCACAGCTATATATCGGTTGGGATAATTTGGGCATAGTAGGGTAATTTGAGATTAAATATCGAAAGGGTTATTTAAATAATTATACCGTCACAAATTATTATTTTTCCTAATGAAACAATGGGAAACATGGTAAAAACATATGATATAAACTGAATTTTCTAAAAAAATAATGTTAAGTTTTATATAAAAAAAATAAAGAAACGCAATTTATGCTCAAATTACACCTACGGACTCGTCATTCCGTTTCAAGTAGATTAAATTCAGATATTGTCCCTTCTCAATCCTATTCAATTTTGATTTTATCGCTACAGGATGTACATATAAGTTTAAGATAGACATCTGAAAACTGTCAGAGCCATAAGAAGCATGGTTGAGGCATCATACGTCGATTGAAGCCTCTATAAAGTGGATTTTTAAAGTTCACTTTCTCTCTTTCAACTTTTTTAATTATGTTGTGTTTACGTATAAAACGTGACTTTATATTAAATCAAGGATGCTATACATTTTTGTAGTTGACTTGGTGTCGCTATCTTATAATATTGGAGATAACTTCAATAACTTCTAATTTACATCACGAATGGAGCTTCAGTCACACTTATATAATAGCCATAGTTGTTTCACTATAGGTATTCACTTGCTTCCCAATTCTAGCTTCAAAGGTTTAAATATTTAAGTGTATCCCGACATTATTTTATGTTCGTACTTCATGCGAATTTCAGGCAAAATTAGTGTTTTGAACCTTGCTTTTTTTACTTTGTACCGAAAAGTGCTAAATTTAAATAAAATTTTCTTCCCAATTAGTGTGTGCACTTTCAAGTGTTAACATCAAAAGTGTATAATCGTGTATAATAAAAGTGTATAATAGCATAAAATCAGAAGTGTAAATTTTGAGATGTAGGCATCTGAAACTCGAGTTGAACTTATAAATTTAATTTTTGAGGGGATAAAATGAATAAATAAAAAAACTATAAAAGATACTTCATAAATTCATCCTAATTGGGAAGAAAATTTTATTTAATTTTAGCATTTTTTCGTACAAAGTTAAAAAAGCAAGGTTCAAAACACTAATTTTGCCTGAAATTCTCTTGAAGTATACTAACATAAAATGATGTCCGGATACACTTAAATATTGAATCCTTTGAAGCTAGAATTGTGAAGCAAGTGTCTACCTATAGTGAAACAACTATATCTACTAATCAGGTAGCACATGGCTTCAGTACCTCTATGATATGCCCACAGGAAATTAATTGGTAAAGTTGAAATTATGAATTACCTTTTATATTTTTTTTTTCTGAAGTTACCGCTTGTTAAAGAAGGGGAAAATTTATCGTGGTAAATTGAGAGGCTTACTTTGAGGCCAGGTGGCGATGAAACTTATTGATTTCTGATCTTTATTACTGTATGTTCATCATGATACATATTTTGTATGCTATGTATTCATGATACATATCACAAAATGTATTAGGAAAAAAAATTAAATATGCAAGGTTTATTGTAACACAATCAGTGAGATCTCTAACTTGAGGATTTATTTATGTTTGCGGAGACTTTGAAAAAATAAATTTGAAGATTCCCCCTTGTGCCTCAAGAATATTATTTATGACTGTGAGAGTTTGCAAAAGTTTATCTTAGACCTTATCTTATTTACAGTCGGCCAAAAAACAAAAAAGAGAACACCCCATATACTTTAACTAGCTGTTACCCGTGACTTCGTTCACGTATCATTAAAAGAAGAATAAATGCATTAATTAAGCAAAATATTTCATTCCCGATAATTAGAAACGTAAATAATTAACTAACTCTTTATCACATTCCATAGGAGACAATACAGTATTTCTATGTTATAGAGGCCTTGACATAACTAAGTTTTAAAAAAGTGAAATTTTGTGACAAATAATCACGAAAAGGAAACTGCAACCAATGAAAAAAGGCGGGCCAAATAAACTCGTGGACATCGGCGAATTATATAAAAACATATGTCAAGTTTACCTGAGAAACCTTTTTACTTTTAACGCTTTTGTGAAACGTTTTAATAGCAATCCTTCAAAGATAATGGAAATAGTATATTGTTTTTCATTAAATTCAATTCTTGTGAATAGGGAGCAATTATTATAGACCTAAATGCAAGGAGCTTAAATTTGCCTCCTTGATTTAATCTATAACTGAAAAAAATCTTTATTTCTAAATAAAAATATGTTGACAAACGATTTTTGTTCTTCAGAATAAATTGATTCATGAAGTTTGAATATGTGAAAATACGTTTTTATTTTTCAAAAATTTTACTGTAATCAAGATTTTTTTCTTTCACCATTTATTCAAATTGAAAATAATTTTTTTTTCAGTTTTAATGAGAAAAAATATATTAATCCGTTTTATTTTTTTTATCCACAAAAATGGAATAATTTAGTTGTCATTTTTAGGGAAACTTCGTTAAAATTTACAATAAATAAATAAATAAATAAATAAATAAATAAATGAAATAAAATAATAATAATAATAATAATATCTAGGAATTTAAATCCTTTTTTTAAATTCTGGGAGTTTATGACATCCTCGGATGAATGATAACCGGTGTTAAGTAAATCGCGTTGCGTTCGACAATCTGAAAATAGTAGTTGCGAAATACAAACAGGCGGTCAGATTTTAATATAATAGATTCGTGTTTATTTTTCTTTTCCTAATAATCATGGTGTGGTTTTTGGCAAAAAACTCTCATCTGTATGTAACTGCTATTCATGCTGAATAATCGGTATAGATAAAAAACATTTCAATTTTTCGTTTTAAATATGTCGTGAAACTAATCTACTTTCTATACTTACTGATCCTTGTATTATTAATGTACGGAATTAATTCCCGCTCCTTGTAAAACACATTTGAAAATTCCCGTTTTATTTCAAATATGACGCCACATTTTCCTCAGAGAAATCTCTTTTTAATGCCGTAATTCTTGTTAATTTTCTTTTCCTGGCAATCAGGACGTAAATTTTAGCGAAAAACTCATATTTGTATGTAACTGGTACTCAAGCTAATTATTAATTTTCTGATTAATAATTAGGTATTGGTATCGATATTTTTTATTGGTATCGATAAAAAACATTTGAGTTTGTCATCTTAAATATTACGTCCATTATCTATCTACTTTCAGTATACATTGATATTAATGCTCCTTGTATTATTACGACTATTTGAAAATACATGTTTTATTTATGACGTCATATTTGTCCAAACCGAGGAGGATCCTTTTCATAGTTCCATGGTCCAAACGAAATCTATTTTTAAGAATATTATTGTTGTTCATTTTTCCTTCTAATTATAATTATTTTTTTGACAGAAAAAAGATCTTTTTAATGTAACCGATATTCATACTTCATGTATAATAACAAATACTCCATATTTTTGTTTCAAATATCACGGAAATTCATCTTCTTTTGAATTCCTTTTCATTTTTATTTTGCACGTAAAAATCGTTCAATTGAAAATTAATTGTTGAGGAAAAATTATTTTTCCGTGTTTTTATTTATTGGCAACGATCAAAGCCAATACGATAAAGTAAAATGGTTAAATTTTATGGGAAAATGTCCATTTATTCTGTATGAAAATAACAAAATTTTGAATTATTAAAAAAAATATTTGAATAAAATGAACAAAAACCGGCCTATGTTCATTTGAGGGTTATAATCGACGTATATGCAAAGATACGGGATCATTAAATGCTCCATTTTGACGCTGGCTTCAGCCTAACATTTGCACACAATCAGATTTATAATATTATTAGGATGACCAAATTGTGCAAGAAAAAGAATGGAAATAGCCATCCGACTGAAATTTATATCTTCTTTCAATTTATACTTAAAAAAATCATCGTAGTTTCCAACTTTATATTGAAATCGTTCCAAACGCTGACATTTTTCAACACAAACATCTAATTTTGACATCATATTTGGCTTTTTAGGTAAACAGTATCTTAGGAAGTCAAACAGGTATCCATTCATCTTTCAAGTAGTAATTTAGGAATTATAAAGGTATAACGTTTGGATCTCCAAATGTCAAACTCATTGTTTTCGTTTCTAAACTGACGATATGTTTTAAGCATAACTCATAAATTACCTGGCAGAATGAATTGAAATTTTGGATTCACATATTTGAAGTTTTTAGAAATCGATTTATTTTATTTATTTTTGTAGTTTATAGTACACACAGTCCCTGATTTATGGCAGGGCATTCGGGTCACGGGACCAGGGCCCCTGATTCCCCAAATGCTACTGAAGATTTTTCAATTATTGGCAAAAATCTGATGAAATTTTAAACAAAAATTGTTATTTAAAAAAAATTAATATGGAAAAATCTGTTTTTTTTTTCATTTAAAAATAACTACTTCACTCACGCGAAAACACCCGCTCGCTAATATTAATTCTATGGGAGATTTTTTTTTAATATCTCGTTTGCATTTCAATGTATTCAAAAGATTTTTTTTCGTTGGATAGTTGAGATCAATCTCTACAAAGGCCGTGCTTTACTTTTTCGATTTTGTTTACAGGTTTTTTTTTATTAGGTTTCTTTAACTTTCGGAATCGATTTCGAAAAATCGTTAGAGACATAGAGCACTAAAGATTGATTATGAAGATGTTATAAAAACTTTACTGCTAAAAAATTGTGAAGAAAATTTATAAAAAAAAATATTGAAATATCATAAAATTAAGTTAGTGGTTATCTTAATAATTACGGCTTTCAATGATACTCATGACCGCTGTCAGGATTGGTGCAAGCCCCCCCCCCCCCATAAGCATCTGTGCCCAGTGCCCCCAAATTTGTAAATCGGTCCCTCTGAGTACACAATATATATAGAAATAAACGAAGTTTATTAATACATATGACTATGATGTGAGTACTGTTGTACATATGATTTAAAAATATGTATTTCATAATTAAAATTTTAGGACTTTTTGGATGAGGGTAGCATTAGGGTAAGGTTTAATTTTTGAAGAACTTTATGAATATCATAAGATGTATATAAATATATAGAATGCATGCAAGAATATAAGATGTATCCTAGTATATAAAATGGATGTGTGCAATCATATAAGTAAGAAAGTACATTATCGTATGAATATAATGTACATTTGCGAACTTTCCAATATTCATCCGAACACTGTGTCAGTTTGACACAAGCTAAATATACATGTTTTGCACCGGGCATTTAGCTAAATAAATGTAATTTAATAAGTACCACAGAACATAGTTTAAGAAATACATTTTCTAGTTCAAAATATATGTATTTGATTTGGTTCAAACTTGCAAAGTTCTCTGGAAGAATATGGAAGTGCTGGCAACTATGATAATTATTACTTATGAGGAATTCAGCATGAAGTTAATTTTAAAAATTCCAAATTATTTATTAATCCTAATTATCGTGCCACTTAAATAAAATATATGAATGATGCAGATATTTTTAAACTAATATTTGATAAATAAAAAACTCCAAATCTTCAGATTCATAAGGTTACTTTTAATTTTTAAAATTAAATCTCGATGTGATAGAAATTTTTAATTCCCTTGAAGAAAGAATTTCTCACTAAAACTCTATCACGCACTTATTTTATTTTTAAATGCATTATAAAATACTTGAAACTTATTTTCTTTAATTATACATTTTCGAAATGTCAAAGGCATATTCTTGAACAAACAAGTGCCTGTTAAAACTACTAAATTAGCGTGCAACAATTCTTAACAAAATCAACAGTTTTTTCGTGCACTCAAACGACAGTGAAGTTCTAAAAGTATTTTCGACACCATTAATTTTGACATTAAAAGAATAAAAATATCATTCGTAATAATTTTCCTTTGAGACTTGTTAAATATAAAACAACCCATTTTTACAGTCAACTTTAATTTATGGAAAACAAATAGAAATAATGAATAAGAAAAAAACTCCACTAACAATTACATAAACAAAGCAATCCTCATGTAAGCTCTTACAACACATTACCAAAACCCCTTTATAACTCTCAAGAAAAATCTTAGCGAAATTTCCATTCTTTTAAATGATTACCTTTTGAAGTATGTTCTTATCGGAACATTGTAGAAGGCATTGATTTGAAGCGCATTAATTAGCATTTCACTTTTAAGAATTTAACGAGTATGACTCTTTGTGCATTTCCTGCTCACTGGGAAATTTTGTGACATTAAGATATGTTTATTTGAGCGAACTGATAACAAAGTGACAAGTTCAGAAATCTGATAATGACTGTGTGCTAAAGTTTCCTCTTTATTCGGAAATTGGTTAATAATGTAATTCAGAATATAATACATTTAAATGAAGGCTTCTATAAAAATTTTAAAAGTTAATTTGTTACACTGCATTACAGCATATATGCTAAACAAAAATGAGGAAATGAGACATATTAACATAAATATTTTTATATATTTATCTTTTATTATTTATGTGATGGATGTTTATTTACAGTATAACAATAACTTCACGACTATAAGCGAAAGTATCCTCTTTATTCGAAAATTAGTTAAAATGAGAAAATGAAAAAAATGGAAACACAAATTTATATATTTTGTTTTGTTAATTTATATCATGGACTGAATACCGCGCGCTTGTCTAATTACACTATAAAAAAAAAACTACTTCGTAACGTTTCCGAAATTTCCAGTCTGACAATTTCGGAATTGAAAGGAGTGGAACGGAATTGGGGCTTTCAGGAACGGGTCTTTTTAATGAGAAAAAATTCCATAAATATGGAAGAACATATTGGTTTCTGAGACTACCGATTGGTTATTCTCCTATAGTTTCTAAAGATAAGGTAAAAATTTTCTGAATATGGAGTAACTCTGTAGCTTTTCGATATTTTTGTCGGAATACCGTAGAAAACATAGATTTGAAGTGCATTAATTTCAGTTCATTTTTAAGTTATTTAACGAGTATCTAGCTGTGAATTTCCTGCTCACAGAGAAATTTTGTTATATTAACATGTGTTTAAGAGAAAACTGATAACATAGTGATAAGTTCAGAAATCTGATATTAACTGAACTGTGAGCTAAAATTTCTTCTTATTTGGAAATCAGTTAATATGTAATTCGGAATATAATGTATTGAAAAGATTTAAAAGTTACATAAAATTTTGAAACCTATTTTGTTATTTTGTATTACAACATATTTTCCAAACCAAAAATGAGGAAATTGGGAAACTTTATATACACTGTTAAAAATTTGCAGCAAACTGTCCAGTCATTTGACCGTTTTTAGAGAAAACGGTTAAAAAACCGTAATTTAACTCTATTCTGACCATATTATTGCCCATATTATGGTCAGAATAGAGTTAAGCTACGGTTATGTAACTGTTTTCTATAAAAACGGTCAAATGACTGGACAGTTTGCTGCAAATTTTTAACAGTGTAAAAAGATGTATATTTTTTCTATTAATGATTTAATGAATTAAACATAAGTGGGTTTGTTCATTTATATTAGAAACGCTACTTCACGAATGTATGGAAAAAATTCCTTTTCATTCTGAAATTGATTACTATGTAACTCAGAACATAATGCATACAAAAGAAGGGTTCTATAAAATTTAAAGACTAAATTTGTTAACTTGCATTCAGGCATAGACAGGGTGTCCCTCTTTATCTTCATCAACAGCTAATTTCTAAACCATTAGTATATAAATATATAAAATATTATAAATATATAAATACTTACATACATTTAAATTTCGTAACTTTTTTAGAAAACGTGCTACAATAAACGCAACTATTACTAATGTGAAAGAATGCAGTTGTTAGCAATAGTTACGAAAATTTTAGCACGTTTAAAGACGTTGCTGCATCCTCAGTCTCTTACTGACGTGAGGGAATGAAGTTACTTAACCCTCTATTTTTAATATTTTACTACGTGCGCAGCTTTTCAACACTTTTATTTTTACATATATTGAACATTTTTATGTATTTTAGAATATATGTAACATAGAAAGTTTTGCACGATTGCGTTCATATAAATAATTGAGGTAAAATTAGGAGAAATTGCGTATTTTTCATCAGAAACTACGAATCATAGGAACTTTCAGCTTGTGTAAGTCATATAAAAGGAATAGTGGATGTTATTATTTTTTTTTTAATTTTCATCATAGAAATATAAATTTTTTTGCATATATACATTTCATCATAAGTTATATAAAACACATTAAAAGAAATTTCCAATTTTTTTGCAGTTTTAAGATTTTTTTTAAATTTTAAAAGGAAATTTTAAAATGCTCCGGGCGTTTTAATATTTTAGATATGTCCTTGCTTTTGAATTTTAATCACTTAAAACTATATTACAAATAAATCTAAGCATTGTTTTTTAATATCTTGTATAGTTAATTTTTTTAGAGATTTTTTTCTGAATTTCCTATCGATTTTCATCAAAATTTTGCCTTTTAACAAGTTAAAAATCCAATTTAGCTATCTTAATGAAGTCGAATTTCAAAATGCATGCTTCTTTTCCTTGTACATAATATCAGTATACTTCCTTTTCAATTTCGTGAAGTTTGATCAAAAACTAAGACGCTAGGAGCATTTAAAAAATCTGAAATTGTTGAAAAATCAGTTTTGAGAAAAACAGATTTAAAGTACATTAAATGGCCGAAAACTTGTTTGTGTACAAAATTCAAACGCTTGTAACTTTGCGAAAAATAGTCGTAGCTACATGCAATTTTTCGCAAATGGCTCAAAACAAACTGGAGAAAAATAATATGCACAAAAAAAAAATTCGAATTTTGGGTCGCTTTTTGCACAAATGAATGCCCACGGTCCCCTAAATCCGAACAAAATGCAAAAACTATTATTGAAATCATACAGTATAAACCTTCTAATATTACAAAGTGAGATAATTAAAAATTAAGTCAGTATAACAAAATCGAATTTTAGTCTTATTTCATGGGCTAAAAACACGGCTTATGGACCTTGATCCTTTCAGTTACAAAAATCTAGGTTATTCGTATAAAATACTAGAAAACAGAACAAACTTGAGCGCCATCTGTTTGAATTTTTTATTGTAAGCTACATCGCACAGGCGCTTACCATTTTCTCACTGCATTCAGTGGTGGTTACGATATACAGAAGAAATGTAAACAAATCGTACGATAAAATTAATGTTTGTTATAACTTTAAAAATATATTACCGAACTACTTCAGCACTTGCAAAATGTTTCCAAGTTCCCATTGGCATTGTTTGAGATGAAAAAAAAACTTTTTATCAAAAATTGTCGGTTAAGATAATTTATTGGGAAGTATTGTATACATTTTTAGTCATAGATATTTGTGCGCATTTTAAATTTCAACACATACTTTTTTTTTCTTTGAATAGCTTAAAGTTAAATAAAATCGATTATTTCAATGCCAGGTAACCATGTTATACTAAATGGGATATAAAAATCTGATTTTTTTTATTTTTCCAAAAAATATATTAAATGTAATGTAAGTGTATGTAATCATATATCAAAATTTTTTAATTGCTTAAAACGCGTATAGCCAAAAGAGTGAATAACAAAAGAAAACTGCCCAGTTAAACTGAGGACATTGAGCTCACAGGCTATTCACACTAACTGTATATTATACTCTTATTTCGAAAAAATTTAAATAAGCCCCTCTAAAAATAAAGAAATCGACAATATATTAAGGGAGATCATCCCCCGTCCCCCCCCCCTTATAATTAACCAATGAACCCCAAAACTAACCAGGGAAGTGCCTTATTACAATGAACATATATACAAACTTTGAAGCAAATCGGATAATTCTGAATGAAAAACAAATTTATTTAAATTAAGGGGGGATTAGCCCCACGTTTTCCCTTTATACTTAATCAATGAACCCCCAAAACTAAACAGAAGCACCTTACCACAATAAACCTATATACAAAATTTGAAAAAAATCGGATAATTCTGCATGAAAAAAACCATTTATCTAAATTAAGGGGGAGGGAGGAAGGATTAGCCCCCGTTACTCCCTTTATACTTAACCAATGAAACCCCAAGACTTATCAGGAAAGCGCCTTATCTCAATGAACCTATATAAAATATTTGAAGAAAATCGGATAATTTTGCATGAAAAACTCACCCATTTATCTAAATTAAGGGGTGGGGGATTAGACCATCGTTACCCCATTTATACTTATCCAATAAACTCTCAAAACTAATCAGGGAAGCGCCTTATCACAATGAACCTATACACACAATTTGAAGAAAATCGGATAATTCGGCATGAAAAACACATTTATCTAAATTAAGGGGAGTTAACCCCACGTTTCCCCCCTTCATACTTAACCAATGAACCCCAAAACCAAAAAGGGAAGCGTCTTATCACAATGAACCTATATACAAAATTAGAAGCTAATCGGATAATACAGCATGAAAAATCCATTCATCTAAATTAAGGAGGGGTTAGTCCCCATTCCCCCCTTTATACTTAACCAATGAACCCCCAAAACTAATCAGGGAAGCGCCTTATCACAATGTACCTATAAACAAAATTTGAAGCAAGACGAATATTTCTATCAAGAGTTATCGCGGTCTGTTCTGGAAGAGGCCTTCTTAGAACACTCGACCCAACCAAATTTCCTAGTAGAATTGAAATTTAACCACGGGTAAACATTGCCAAAATAGCGGAAATCGCGAAAGTTGGTTACGTAATCGATCGGTTTCTAAAGGGTTCATGTAGATATTTATTAAAATCCAATCATACGTTTTGAAGAAAATAAACGCGTCTATGATCTGGAGTCTACTATTTGTCCGTACTCACATTTCCTGAGTCGATGCTGATTTTTAAACCTGGACCGAAAAACGAAAATCGCGTGAGTGAGTTTTGGAAAGGATTTTTTTGGGGGGGTTAAAATTAAAAATTTTCAAAACGGATACCAGACTTTAAAAAACAAAGGGATGTAGATTAGTTGAGGTATTTTTAGTTTTTCGTATCTTGTTTATAAACGCCAATTCGGATTTTTAAAGATAGGGGAAATAGTTAAAAAAGCGAAATTGACTTACGGTAAAAAACGTTTTCGAAAGGGTTAACGTGATTTTATTTTTAAACTAAAGGTTTCTGCCTAAATCCGACAGAACGTAGATGTCTTTAGGTGTGTTTGATTTTTGTTTGGTTATTTTAGAAAGCCGATGCCAGATTTTATATATCAAGGAAAATCGAAATTCGCAAAAGAGAGTCCTCGAATTTTTTTGAAGGGTTAATATTTGTATTTTTCAAAAACAAATACAGATGTCGAAAAAGGAATAAATGTAGATATTGTCTGGTATTTTTAGTTTTTCGTACCTTTCTCTGAATCGCCGGCGCGAATTTTTAAAAATTGACAAAATCGCAAAAATCACAAAACGGCATACAGAAAATATACTTTTTAGAAGGGTTAATTTTTGTATTTTTTAAAACCAAAGGGGGTTTTGCAAAGGGCAAAGTCAGTTCTTTAATTTGGTGACCTTCGTTTTTCCGTATTTTTTGTATTTCGGTGGATGCAAGGCTCGGAGAACGGGAGAAAATAAAAAACATGAATTCGATGCTTTTTGATTATTTTTTGAAAGGGTTAAATGTAAATTTTTTTCAAACCAACCAGATCGTTTGAGACGTAAAAGTATTTTCTTTCAGAATATGTAGACGGTTTTTCCGTATTTCTAACCGTTTGCCCATGGCGAATTTAGAAAAACTTAAAACAAAAACGGGATGTGTTGTGCTTTATTTCTTCTATTCCGGAAGATACGGATATTGGTTTCTGCACATGCGCCAGCTAGCTTTTGAATAATGACGTTATTATTTGTGATCTTTGATCAGTTTTTAATTAATAACTACTTTAATTTTCAAAATATTAAAATTCTGACGTAATGGTGCACCAGGAGAGGGTTTGGACTACCTATATCTAAATTTGCAGCCTTCTAGGTGGGCTGGATTTTCCTAGCCATCGCCAACAGACACACTGACACACAGACACACACACAGAGTGAAACTTTCTTTTATTAGTATAGATATTTTACTACGAAAATTTCCATTTTTTTTCTTGCACACGGTTTTTCTGTTTTTATCATTCCTCATATAAAATTGCGCTTTCTATAATAATAAAGTACAATTTCTTTAAGTATTAATCACAGGTAATCCCTTCCTGTTATAAAATTAAAGAGCAGTTACCTTTTTGATGATAGATTGTCGTGATCCTTTTACGTATCTACTTATAATAAAATCCGAAGGCAAGAAAGTGTCTGTAACCATTCCGGGCGGGACCACTCTGGTGTGCGAATTGACCGCAGTTAAACACCATGTTAGGCTTAATGAGAAACCTACGCTAACATATGACAGCTAAATGATAATATCCTCTACTTGAAATCCTGTCTGTTCACCATATTTTCCCTATAAAACATGTATATCATATCCTATTATAATATTTTAAGTTTTAAATTAAAAATCCAGATTAAACATCGGCATGTCAGATATAAACAAACGAACACTGTTGCGATCTTTTTAGTTATTTAAATATTGTTTTGGCGCCATCTACCGGCTTTAAAACGTACTTTTCTACAATACAAACCTTTCGATAATAAAATCTTCATGCTGTTTGTTTGTATGAAGTCTTATGAAAATGGAACGCAAATAAACAATGCGTCATTTTTGACGAGAGTTGTATGCTAGTATTATATAATGATAAAAGAGATTAATGAACTTGCGGGATACCTGAACTATCTTTGGCCTTAATCTTAAATTTGTTAAAACACGTTTTTAACGTCGAAAAAAACTGACATTTCTTAAAATTTAAAGTATCATAACTCGGTAATTTTTTGTCGTAAAGTAATGGGATTTTTTTTAATGCTCATCATAGACAAAGGAAAACATTTTCCAAATATAAGTTAAAGGGAAAGGGGACTATATAAAAATTTAAAATTTGTATTTTAATACACATACAGCTCCTTCTTTAAAAAAAATGTCGTATTAAAAAACTGCACTTTATTTGAATAAATTTTCCAATTTAAATTGTTTTTGTCATTCACGTTATGAAAGACAATCTACTATTTTGAATCATTGATATAATATCATTTCAAATACACCACTGTATGCCTTTATTGTGCTCTTTTTTACCGTCCCTTTTATAAAATTACACAGCCTTGAATAACAAAGTAACTATTTTTTTTTAAATTCTAATCACTAGTAAACCCTACCTGTCACAAAATCATAAAGCATTTTGAAGATAGGCTGTCGTAATATACCTATATATGTTATCAACCGAGAGGTGAGATTGATAAAATAGGGGGGGGGGATAGATAGTAAACAAAGTAGAATATATATATATATATATATATATATATATATATATATATATATATACATAGCTGCAAACCTTCCAGTTTTTTCAAGTCAAATAAATATGATTTTTCCAGAAATTTTACTTAATAATAAAATGTAATAAGTATCACAAAGACAGATTTCATGAAATGATCTTTTTCTTTCAAAGTATGCTTATTTGAATTGAAAAAAATCAGAGAGTTTGCAATTATGTATATTATAACACCATATCAAAAACAACACTGTATGTTTTATTGTGTTAGATTTTTTTTTCTACAAGATTTTATTCTTTTTTACAGTTTCTTGTATAATATTACGCTTCCTTTAATAATGTCGTACTATTTCTTTAAATATTAATCACTAATAATCCCTGTCTGTCTCAAAATTATAGAGCAGTTGTCACTTTGATGATAGGCTGTCATATTGCATTTACATATGTTACCGAACGATAGGAGAGATTAATCATCTTGCGGGCTATATCAAAAACAACACTGTAAGTTTTATTGTGTTTGATTTTTCTTCTACAAGATTTTATTATTTTTTATAGTTTCCTGTATAATATTACGCTTCCTTTAATAATGGCGTACTATTTCTTTAAATATTAATCACTAATAATCCCTGTCTGTCTCAAAATTACAGAGTAGTTGTCACTTTGATGAGAGGCTGTCATAATCCATTTACATATGTTATCGAACGATAGGAGAGATTAATCATCTTGCGGGCTTTTTCAAAAACAACAGTTTTATTGTGTTAGATTTTTCTTCTACAAGATTTTATTCTTTTTTATATTTTCCTGTATAATATTACGCTTCCTTTAATAATGACGTACTAGTTCTTTAAATATTAATCACTAATAATCCCTGTCTGTCTCAAAATTATAGAGCAGTTGTCACTTTGATGATAGGCTGTCATAATCCATTTACATATGTTATCGAACGATAGGAGAGATTAATCATCTTGCGGGCTATATCAAAAACAACACTGTATGTTTTATTGTATTAGATTTTTCTTCTACAAGATTTTATTCTTTTTTACAGTTTCCTGTATAATATTACGCTTCCTTTAATAATGACGTACTATTTCTTTAAATATTAATCACTAATAATCCCTGTCTGTCTCAAAATTATAGAGCAGTTGTCACTTTATAGGGCTTTTTATATTTCATGTCACTTTATATTATTTATATCACTTTATATTTGATGATAGGCTGTCATAATCCATTTACATATGTTATCGAACGATAGGAGAGATTAATCATCTTGCGGGCTATATCAAAAACAACACTGTATGTTTTATTGTGTTAGATTTTTTTCTACAAGATTTTATTCTTTTTTATAGTTCCCTGTATAACTTTACGCTTCTTTTAATAATGACATACGATTTCTTTAAATATTAATCACTAATAATCCCTGTCTGTCTTAAAGTTATAGAGCAGTTGTCACTTTGATGATAGGCTGTCATAAACCATTTACATATGCTATCGAACGATAGGAGAGATTAATCATCTTGCGGGCTACCCGCCCTATCTTCGGCTTAGATCTCTCCTAGATTCCGGGTGAATTATTCCCGAAGCCATTACGAGAGATTTAAGAAGTCCGTTCGAGAAAACGTGGGAGCTGGCGGACGAAAGCGGTGGTCATTTTCCTTGAATGGCAGTCATTTTCCTTAGATCGCCAGATAAGGGCTTCACTTCGTTAACAAGTTTAACTCACGTTCTGAAGCACTTAACCCTTTTCTGATTGAACGTTGTTGTTCCAGCTCTGTTTCCGCGATATTTTATTTCTGTATTTCAGAAAAGGAAGAAACGAATTTGTGTTTTCTGATATATTTATGTAGAATAATATACTAAAATAAATATTGGACGACGTGTTATTAAGCGACGACAGATATGCTTGTCGTGATTGTTTTATCTTGGATTAGGATTATGGAAAATTCCACATAGTCACTGTTATTTTGATTTGGTAAAAATGGTTGTTATATCCATTGTTATACATTAAAATTTCGTGTAAATAAAATTATATGTATTTTATAAGCTGGGTGTAAATATGTAAGATGGATGTAAGTAAGTAAGATGTATGTATGTAATCATATATACATAAGCACACTTAATGATACTTTTCCTGTATAGCTTGGCGAAATAGACAAAATGACCTTGGCGAGAGAAGGAAATTGGGAAACATATTTTCTGTCAGCCTATTCACTCTTTCATATACACAAGTATTTTTTTTCAATATTTCTACAATTTATTTATTATAAAGCAGCCATTTATCTGTTTTTATATACAAACAGAAGTACATTGTGTATAAAAAACAATATTTTTTTATATAAATTATTATTGTTACATAATATGTATATTATTTTAATTTATCTGATGATATCACACATCGCTTTATATTCACACTCAATATTCATTAATGTTACTAAATTATTATAAATTTTATTAATCTGTTATTCACTAAACTAGTGATCATTTGGTCATCAACACTGTTGTTTCAGATAGGTTTTCGTGACATTTTATTTCCTTTTCTTAGAAAGCTGAAATAAACATGGAAAATAATATGTTATTAAGAGACTGGGTTGTTTATTTAACTTTTAATCACCCATCTCCACCCACACAAATACGTCACGTCATTTATGGTAAAAGTGCCCCAATCACGGAAATATATTTTTATATTTTCTTGGCTTAGAAAACACTCTAGAGGATTTAGAAAGAAATGACTAGAGAAAAATTCGTTAAATAGAGAATTTTGTAAAATAGAAGTTCGTTAAATAGAAGTTCGACTGTATTTTTTAATTTTATTTATAGATGATTTCGCACTTAGTCTGTTTATCCATAAGTATGCATAAAATGATTGGTTCTTTAAATATATTATTCATACACATTCTAAAACGTTTTCTCTTTAAAGGATTTCCGGGACAAAAACACCTTGAAAAAAAAATCACATTTTTATTTTCTTTCCTTAGAAAATATTCCAGAGGATTTACAATGAAATGACTAGAGAACATTTGTTAAATAGATAATTTCGTATACTAGAAATTCTTTAAATAGAAGTTCGACTGTAATTTTGATTTTGATTTATATAGATAATCTCACACTTAGTCTGTTTATTCATTTATCCTGAAGTAGGCATAAATTGACTGGTTCTTTAAATATGTTATTCATACACATTCTAACCGTTTTCTCTTTAAGCAGTTCTGGGATACAAGCACCTTGAAAAAAAATCACATTTTAATTTTCTTTGCTTAGAAAATACACTAGACGCAGTGGTTCTTAAACTGTGGTCCACGGACCAATGGGGGCGCAAGTTTACGACCGGGGATCCTCAAGATTAGTGCTAAATTCAGATTTTTTTTCTCCTGAAATAATTTCTGTAGTTCTTTTAGGAGGTGTTATGCAGGACAAGAACTTGAATTCTAGACAATTAGTAAGCATAAAACACCAAATCTTCACAGGGAAACATGTCAGTGCTCCAAAAAGGACATCGCCCCCCTTCTTTTTTTTCCTGGACAATAATTTGAATTTATCAATACGCAACCAAAATTTTCAGAGAATATTTTATTTCCCCAGTTTGTTTTAAAATGCATAATGTTTTAAGCTATCATAGTAGCAATCACATGACCTTCGGTCTGTTTATCGCTGCAAGAAAACGAAAGCAAAGTTTGTTTTTAATCCTCCGACCCCTTATCTCGCAATTTCCATGGGCAAGACATTTGTAGAATAATTTATATAGTACATAATTTTTGGAGCAAATATGTTTTAAAAACTCCGCAGTCAAAGGGTAAAAACGCAAATGATAAATATCCTATATATTTCAAATATATTTCAAATACATTATGATTTGAAATATTTAATAAGATACGTATTGGTGAAAGGATTTTGAAACAAAAATTAAGCAGTCAGAGGGTTAATGAAGATTCTCCATTTTAAAAAAGAAATTCTAAAAATTCACCTAAGCAATGTTTTACAATTATTTGAAATTTAAACAAAAGAGAAACATTTATTTTTAAATTTTTGAACATGAACTTGTGAATTTTATTATTTAAAATATATAATTTTAAAATCCAGAAAAATGCAGTTTTTCCCAAAATTAGGAAATAATTTTAGAAATAAAACAAGCTTCACAAAAATCATAAGCCTTTTTCTCTTTCTAAATGTACAAGAATTTTTATTTAAAAAAAAAAAAATAGAATGCACGGGTGAGAAATTTGTTTTTAAGAGGTAATAGCAGCCGGTTCGCATTTTTTCAAAATCATTTGAAAAATGCGATATTGTTATTATACAGTCATTGTGATTTTTAAATGCACTGCTCGTATCTCTTGTTACATATTTACATAGTTCGACAATATGTTTTACTTAATTTAAGATATGGATGAGTGATTAAAAAGGCTGGTACATTAAAATGTAGAGGAGTTAGATTTAGACGATCATCCTTCAACACCTCAGAATTCAAGACAGAAGAAAATATCGCCAAGGCAAAAGCGTTAGTCCTCTGAATAATTTTTAACATTTGGATTTACGAGCACCCACATTAATAACGAGGAACAGTCAGTCTATTATTTGTAGCCATATACTGTCAAATCAGTATATGGGACCAGCAAAACTCTTAAGACAAACTAAACACAAAGTGTATACAAACAAACCAAATGACTTTTTTTAAAAGCAAGTTAAAAGAATTTAAAGCAAGTCAGAAATGAAATAAAAAGACCACAACTGGACCACATCTAATGTAAAGGCGAGTAAAGTCTGTAAAACTTCACACGATTTCAGCGAATGGAATTCTACCTGCTGCTAAAGTAACGATCACAACAATAATAGAAGAAAAAAACAGCAAAGAATTTAAATTTCATTTCATTATCTAATTATGCTCTTAAGAGCAGAAGCACAGACTTGTGTGACAATTTTGAGATCTAATAGAATGAACGTGTAAAAATTAGTCCTTTTTTTCACATTGCAACCAGATGAGAATTTAAATATTTCCAATAATGTTAATTTGATAGTTTTCGCTTGTTATACATATATGAATTTGGTAATAAAATATGTGAAGATTTTTGCAAATTCTTTCCAACTCGCACAACAAGTGCTGTATAATTCATATGTTTAGACGGTTTCATATAAAAAAAATAAACCGGTCAAGATGTATTGCAATAAGTGCAGATGGGGTTTGAGCTATGAGTGGAACTGTTAAAGATTTGACGTTTGATCAGCTTCGTTAAAGCTAAAACATCACGTGTAATTTGAAACTCTGTTGTATTAACCGTGAGCCGCTATTTGCTTCAAAATTCTTGCAGATTTTAAGACTACATTCAACGAAGTTGTTTCAGTAGTACATTATATCTGAACTAACTAGCTTAGATATAATTTATACTGAAACAACTAAATTAACTTGAATTATTCACCAACATTTTATGAGAAGAAATTGGGAGTAAACACAAGTGGCTAATTATGCATGCATTAGGTGGCTGTCACAAGGAAAAATGCGATTTAAAAATTTGAATTTTTGTACTGCGTGATGAAGTAAGACTGTTTTTAATGGACTCTAAATTCCATTTGAAAGATCGTTTCAATGTTTTCACCTGGGTTGACAAGGTGGAATATTTCACAGTTGCTTTCAATCTCCTGAATAATATATATCATAAGTCTAATAAAAAGTAGAAA
Organism: Maratus michaelseni; assembly: GCA_963931845.1. NCBI lineage: Eukaryota > Metazoa > Arthropoda > Arachnida > Araneae > Salticidae > Maratus > Maratus michaelseni. Next base: position 293,754,808 of record OZ007589.1, on the reverse strand, counting down.
CAACAATAAAAAAAGTATTTGCAAGTTATCGACTTGAAAATAATATTTATGAATGAGATCCACCATTATTGGATATCTTACAAACTTCTGACGATGCAATTTTCCCTGGTATTATTGAACATTTTGTTGTACACGTGAAGCGCTTGAAAAAAACTTTAAGGCTTTATTATCCTCCCTCGAAGTCAGAAACAGAATGTATGACGGATCCATTTAATTTCCATAAAATTAAAGTCTAATTAAAGTTATTTGTGAATTACAAAAAATGAACAAAAAATTAGTGAAATTAAAACCATGGCATTTTTAGAGCAGGAACAAAATTTGAAATTACCCTGCGATGAGTGCATGAAATTTCCTTTCCATTGCCTTTCCAAATTTTGGTTGCGCGTGATAAATACCTCTGAAGAACTAGCAGAAAAAGCTACCAAGCAATTACTTTCTTTCTGCGCCACATATTTGTGTGAAAACACTTTCTCCAATCTTGTGGACATGAGAAGCAAATATAGACATCACCTGGATATTTTAAACCTTGAACCAAATATTGCACGTCTACTAGAAATAAAAAAGTCCTTCCGGCCTGTACCGGGAGGAAAAGGTAGCTTTCCTATATCTTCGCTTTAAAAATTTAGCTAATGTTACACGAAAACAGCAAGTTAAAATGCAAAGAAAACATTTACAAAAGATTCGTTAATACTGAATTTGAATAAGAAATTCGCCAAATTATTGAGCTATAGCCAAATTTTGGTCGCCAAATTTGGCGGGATTTCACCAAATGTCGCCAAGTCTGGCGAGAATTTGGCGCTAATGGATATGAATATATAGTTTTATGCGTATGATTGGGAAAATTATTACAACAATGAAAATTTCTGTAATGTGCTGTCTTGTTTCAAAATGTCAGCCACCCTAGAATTTCAAACTGCTCTATCTCAGCCATTTTTTAAGATAGAGGTAAACCAAAAAGTGCTCTTTATATGTAGCTTTATACTTTTAGGTAGCTTTCAAAACAAAAAAGTATAAAGCTACCTATTGCAGCCGTTCGGAGGAAAGCAGTTCCGGAAAATTTCGATATATTTTCACCGATCATGACCCCCAGACCCCAAAACCACCCTCCGTTCAAATGTTGATTTATATATATAGATATATCCATACATATATATATATATATATATGACATATGTCATACGATAACGCTCGCATTTATAAATCAATTTTGATGAAACTAATTGTGTGTATTAAGCTAACCAATGTCTCGACCGAGTTCGTTGGCCAGCTTGGTCCGCCATTTTGTTTCAAGATGGCGGCCATTTAAAAATTTTAAACTAAAATAAATATACAAAAAAATTAAAAATTCAAATTTATTTTTTAATTACGTGTTAGGCCTTGATACAAGGATTCCAGAGCATTTTTTGGTTTACCTCTATCTTAAAAAATGGCTGAGATAGAGCAGTTTGAAATTCTAGGGTGGCTGACATTTTGAAACAAAACAGCACATTAACGTGATTACTCGCAAATTATTTTCTTTCATTGTTGTAATAATTTTCCCAATCATACGCATAAAACTATATATTCATATCCGTTAGCGCCAAAATTGGCGACATTGACGACATTTGGCAAAATATCGCCAAATTTGGTGACCAAAATAAGTCTTCATAAATGAAGCCAATTTGGCTATTGCTCAATAATTTGCCGAATTTCTTATTCAAATTCAGTATTAACGAATCTTTTGTAAACGTTTCTTTGCATTTTAACTTGCTGTTTTCGTGTAACATTAGCTAAAATTTTAATACGAAGATATAGGAAAGCTACCTTTTCCTCCCGGTACAGGCCGGAAGGACTTTTTTGTATTGAAAGCTACCTAACAGCAACATCCTTCTCATAGCAAATAGTAGTATGAATATTTTAACTGTCTTAAAATGTGTATTATAATTATTTTTCTACTTATTAATGCAACTTATTTTTCCAACACTGTAAATTAAACGTAGAATATAAGTAATGAAAAATAAATAGGGTGTATGCAGTAAAATAATTTCTTATTTCATATTACGTGAAGTATTGTTGGGGTCCCCAAAATGTATTTCATATCAAAGGGTGTCCGCGAGATCCCAAAGTTTAAGAACCGCTACTCTATAGGATTTAGAATGAAATGAATACAGAAAATTTCGTTAAATAGAGAATTTCGTATAATAGAAATTCATTAAATAGAAGTTTAACTGTATTTTTTATTTTGATTTATAGGTGATCTCACACGTAGTCTCTTTACCCATTTACTCTAAATTAAGCAAAGAAATAATTGTGTTCTTAAATATAGTATTCATACACATTTTAAAACGTTTTCTATTTCAGGAGGTCGGAACACAGACATCTCGGAAAACAATCACTATTTTACTTCTTACTGGCTTTAAAAAATACTCTAGAAAGACTGAAATGGCACGAGAAAATTTTGTTAAATAGAGAAGTTTGTAAAATAGACGTTCGTTAACTAGGAGTTCAACTGTATTTTTGATTTTGAATTATAGATGATCTCATACTTAATCTTTTTATCCATTTATTCTGAAATAACCATAACAAAAACATAAAATTATGCATCAAGCATAAGTTATGTAACACTTTCCAAAACTTCCAAAATACTTTAAAAAAATTTTACAGTTTAATAAGGTGAAAGATAATGTCTAAGTAAACAAGGGGTGACAAGGGATGACCACCCGGGAACCCAGCTTTCGCTTCAGAGATGCGAAGGAAGGAGATTAAATATATGGAGTGGGTCTCTTTCGCCAATACAATCTTGTTCTTAGGTTACCCACTCTATATATTTAACCTCCTTCCTTCTCATCAACAGTGGGTGATTTCTGCTTCTTCCTCGATTGGACGTCTAGTACTCGCAGCGGCACATATTTCTGACAGTTCGTAATAAAATCTAGAATCATAGGGGAAAAAAAAACTCCTGACATCGCACATTACTTTCCTGTAAGAATTTTTTAGATATCTGTCACCGTTTGCAACTTGTTGAAATTTAAAATCAGTCAGTCTAATTTAGGACACTAGGTATGTTGGAAAGATTTAAAATGATTGGTTCTTTATATATATTATTCATACACATTCTTAAATGTTTTCTATTTAAGGAGGATCTCGGAAAAACATCACATGTTTACTTTGTTGGCTTAAAAAACACTCTAGAGGATTTACATTGAAATGACGCAAACCACATGTGAATATAATAATTAGATAAAAAGATATAACGATTTTTATGTTGCATTGTCTGCCGCGACTTCTTCCATGACTTAAATGCATTTATCTTACAAGGAAGGTCTCCTTAAATCACCATACTCAGAATATTTTTAAAAAATTGCTAATGGGACAACTCATGTACGGAATAAACGATCAGCCAAATTTAGCTGCGGAATCCCAGTAAAAAATCTGTAAAAAAATAAAATACTTTGGAGTATTTGGCGCAAAAAGACGCGATTTGGTGAACAAAACTTTTTCTTCGCCAAATGCAAGCGACTTCATAAAATGGATTTGAAAATGCCTGGTTAGATGAGTGTTAAAATGCATAGTACTTTATGAATTTAAATTTCAACGATTAAATAGTTTATTATTTTTTCTATAAGCTTGTATAATATAAATACAATTTAAGTATTGATGAAGTTATTTAATTTTACACGATTTCACTGGATGGATATATTTTAAGTGTATTTTAACAGTAAATGTCGGATTAAGAAGCCTCTCATTATACATTTCTATATTGAATAAGTCATTGTTTCCATGGCAACAAGACTTTTCTCTTTCTGTCTCCGGCACTAACAATATCGAAGTCAAACTGACAGTGCTCAGAATCGGACAATTAATTTTTAGTTAGAAGCATTTTTAATCAATTTAAATTTTGTTCTAAACCGTAGAATACGATCGTTAATTTTCTTTAAATGTACATATAAATGTACATGGCAAAACTGTAGTTATAAAAGTGTATTTATTTAAGTTAAACTTACTTAAACTAGTTCAGTATAAAGAGAAGAAAACGTTTTTCCTTAAAGCATATTTATCGTAAATGCGCATTTTAAAATTTCATTGTGTCGCCAACGCAGCGATAAATCGCCAAAACACGAAATTTTTATAATTTTTTTACGGACGTTATATCGAGGTTTCGCAGCAATTTTTTTTATAAATGTATATATCCTCATGAGAAGAATATTCTCTAATTTTTTCAAATTTTTCTGAGTATGCGCTTATGGAGACCTTCTTGTTAGAATTTTTTTTTTTTTCAAAATTTATTATATTTAAATTGATATGTCTAAATTTCTGTGAAATATAAAATTACGAAACTTTATACAACGTTTTCCAGTCCATATTATTTTGTCTTTGGATTTTGTTTTTCTTTTGAGAGAAAGTTTTAAAAAAATTGATTTTTGTAGAAAAATAAATACTTATAGAAAAGACTCGGTTTCTTTTAGAAATTGTTAAATTTTGGAAAATAAATATGTTGGCCCATCCTGCAAACAAATTAATAATTGTTCTTTTCGGCATCGAAAAATGAACAAAAGTATATAAAAATTATTTTTTCTTTTGAAGATTTGTCAAATTTTAAATATAGCAAAAATTATTAAATATATTTTTATAAATATATATGCAAATATAGTTTTTAAAATTCCTTTTTTAATATCTACATTTGTAAATAATTATATATATATATGAAATGTACATAAAAAAAGGGAGATTAAAAATGTCTATAAATGAAAAAGTAATATTTTGTGCCCTTAAGACCGCTCTGATAATTTAAACATTTTTTTAGATAGCTTATATCAAAAGTTATCACACTTGCAAGTGATTTTCGTTTGAACTGAATCTGATAATACGTCCTACACCGAGTAAGTACATCGTGTTGGTTAATTCAATTTTTTGTTCCAGGTATTTAACAGCTTTGAAATTGAACTAAAAATTTTATCTACAACATAAACTATGATTTGATACCATAACATACATTTTCCATTTTTTAAGTAATTTATAAGAAATATAATCAATATCCATTATATTAAAACGGGATCAATCAATTGAAGTAATCGTGGTGGAATACATGAGAGATATAACTGACAGCGCCATCTCTTGGTGACAAGATGCTGTAAACTAAAACTTCGAATTTTGAGGAAAAGTGATTAATCGTACTTTTGACGGTACAAAAAATTCCAAGCTGATCAATCAAGTTTATGTGCTATGATAGGACGCGTTAGAAAAATCCTTAATCGCTTAAGTTTTATTAGTTTGAAAATGATAAAAAAAACGGTAGTTTTTTATTTTACATCAATTTTAACCATTTCATTTTTTTTTTAATTTATTTATTGATTTCATGCTTAATAAAAGTTGTAAGAAAGAAATCATTTTACCACAAAAATACAAGAATATTAACAAACACATTTTATAGCGTAATTAAAATGTTATTGTCACTAAATGATTTTATGCATAATGACATTTAATAGTTCGTTATATTATATCTTGGACAGTTGAATGAAATTAAATCACTCTCTCATAATTAAAGCAAACTTAATAAACTATTCATTAATAAATTTCTTACAAATTATCATCTTTATTACATGGAGGAAAAACCCCACCAGTGGTGAAGAGGTTCTGCTCTCAAAGCTGGTAGACGGAAGGTGCTTGGTTCAAACCCCTGTCGCGCTCGTCGACCTAACCGTACAGAGTTTTCCGGAGTTTTCTGCGAACCTTGCCGTAAATACGTGTTAGGATACCTTAGAAAGACCCCACGGAGGGCACTACCCCCCTAGGGCCTATATCCCTCGTGTAGATAATCGGCCGTCATAAAATCACCCACCCACATGGAGGAAAGAACTTTCCTTTTTATTTCAGAAGTAAAACATATAGTAATATTTCTCTAAAGGAAATAAAGAAAAAACAAAGTTCTCAAATATTCGTATACAGACTAAACCCTCCGCTTACCAGACGGATCCAAAGGACCCTCCAGGTACATTCAAAATGGCTATTCGAACCAGAAGTTGTTTCATAAAATAAGTTAAATATAAACTGCAGAGAACTAAAATAAATAAATAAGTTAAATGATTTTAAATAAAAATTCTGGTGTAAATTTTTTTTCATCAAGGTTGAGTAAAGTTTGCTGTAGTTTTAGAGTAAAAGCAAGAACAAAAAATCGTGCATTAGGCATAGATTATGCAACGCTTTCCAACACTAATCAAAACATTGTTACGAAGTTCCTTTTTTTGTACAATGAAATAAGATGTCTAAATAAACACTTTAGAAAACACATAACATAGCTAAAAATACATTTTCAGCAAATGCTGTCTACAGACGGTAATGCGTATGAATTATTTTGTGCAGTCTTGTGTATGATATATAGATTTTTATACATATATCACATAGTGAAAATAAAATTTAATTCAGCTAGAAAACGCATAGAGCACCTAGTAGCGTTTATCTGGGAATTGCCATCATAAATGGCAATGTATATGTATATATATCACTTCATGCCACCATGTATAAAAATTTATTTACTGCACTAACACCACATAATATAGTAAAATTTGGTTGAAATAAAGAAAACAAGTAGGACATTTAAAAATTTGCTTTCAAAAATCTCGTATAGATACGTTCATCTGAATTCTTTTGGATAGCTCTGTATATATAAAATTTATACACATCACGTAATATAAAACTTAATTTAGCTGCAAAGTACGTAGCACAAATAAAACCACTCTTCCAGAAACTATCATCTATAGACGGCAATGTATCCAATTTCTTTTGCGCAGACCTGTATGTGAATTTATTTATATTTTAAAACTAACTGATCCGTCGGAAATCAGTAACTTTCTTTTGCGGTTTCGATAAAAATAGTCATTGTCTGCGCGCAGAATGTTATAAATAAACCTCTTTCCGAATGAAACCCTGCACCCGTCCCCGCTGCTTACGGCATTGTATAGCAGGCGTGCTACGCACGTGCTGCAATATCGTTTAGTTTCAATTTCTACCGCTAGGATGCGCGAAATCACCTTACTTATTTATCTATATCTTAATTAGTTCATGTTAAGTTGAATGAACCAATTACCGTTGAAGAAGATTCCAAACACTTTTAGAACACTTTGGTCGAAATATCAAAATGCCCTAGGTTGACCAGTTTCAACCAGCATATATCCCACACTCCCATAGCTACTGACATGCAACCACCATACTGCATGATGGGAGACTCGAGGCTACTACCACACACAAACACCATTAGTCTGCACTAGGTAGTTTTGGCTGCAAAGTGAAATATAGGGGCACACACGTCTATATGAAAATACCCTAGGTCGGCCACTTTCAGCCACCATATGTCGCACACCCCCACAGCTACTGACATGCAACCACCATAGTGCACGATGGGAGACTCGAAGCTACTACCACACACAAACACCATTTGTCTGCACTAGGTAGTTTTGGCTGCAAAGTAAAATATAGGGACACACACGTCTATTTTTATCCTAAACATTAAAGCTACAAGCAAATATCTTAATTTTCAGTGCAAATTTGACGTTTATGCACATAAGTGAAATTAAATCTAGAACGTATCTAGGTTTATAGTAACTCAGAACGAAGCCACCGTGGCTGAATGGTCTGCGGTGATGGCTTGAAGCTATGAGATTGTCGGTTCGATCCTCACTCCGGGCAAGCAGGTTTTCTGTTATTTTGTTGCAATAAGTTAATTCATTTCAATAATGTCATATGTTACTTCAGAGGAGAAGTTATATAATTTGTATTTATTATCATTATTATTTGAATGCTTTATAATTAAGTAAAATTTAACACCCGACAATATTTTTTTATTTGCTAATTTTATATTAAAATTATTTAAATTAAAAGATTTTTCATATCGATTAAATAAATTGATCTAAACTTTTATCTATATTTCGTATGACCATTAGCAAGAAGATATATTTATATACTAAAAAAAGTGTGTGATTATTTTTCGTAAAAAGAAAAGAGACAAAAGCAAGGAAACATATTAATATAAGAACTATAAATCACTTTGATATCCATGGTTTAAAATATAAATAATGTATGAAAATGTTAAATAAAATTCAAGTAATTATAAAATATATATTATAAATCGTTAGCAGCAAAAAGGGGGAGAGATTGTAGAAAGTACAATTAAATGTTCTACTCATTCAATTAATATGTTTATTTAAACTCCTGTTTTAAAATTCTTTCACTTCATCAGTTGAGTAGGTTGCACTGACAGCGACATCTATCGCCTTATATGTACAGGAATCGGTTGCATTATATAAAAAAATTTCAAGTTTTCAATAGTTAATTAATTTAAAAACAACTAATAAAAAATTGAAACATATTTCTAATGAAACTTTCAAATTGTATACCGTCAAATCTTTACGGGTACTATCTAGTATATACACTATATGGCCAATGATGACCGGTCACTTCCGATTTTAGACGTTTTGTTAAATATCTAGAAAAATAAATAAGGAATTATCCTGAAACTTCAGGCGTGTAAACAGCATAATTGACGTCATATATTTCGACGAAGATTTTTTTTTTCAAAACCCCATAGGGGGCCGTCAATAAATTGAAGAAAAACGAATATCTTTTTGGATAACCCTGTAAAAACTAATATCGCAAAAGCGTTGAAACGGTAGCACATACTTAGGATGCTTCTTTTAATAAAATATGTTCATTTTTATGAGATAGCACGTATACTCGGGGAGAAATTAAGGTTTTTATAAAAACAATCCCAAATTTCACCTAGTGTTTTGCTTATAATTTCCAGAGTTCTTAATATAAAAGAATGTTCTTTTCAGGAACGAGGACACACCACATTATATACAATACCCTGCAATAAGAATTAATATATAATAAATATTGGAAGTTAATTGGAGTGCATAAATATTGGAGTTAATAAATATTGGAGGAAAAATGAGCAGGTTCCCTAGATATTGTTTCACTACGCATACGCGAATGCAATCAAATATACTGTACATAATATAATAGCTAAATGTATAGACCAACTTTGGTGAAATTCTCAAAAACATAGCTTGAAAATTCTGATAGTAATCGTCGATAGAATAAGCTCGAAATTCGCTGTTCCCAAAAGGAAGTAAAAAGATGAGGGGTTGTATCCAAATACACTAGCTTACGAAAGTTGACATAATAAGAATGAAGTGTCTCTCATTGTATATTTGGATACCGCCCCTCATCTTTTTGCTTCCTTTTGGGAACAGCGAATTTTTAGCTTATTCTATCGACTATCACTATCAGAATTTTCAAGCTATGTTTTTGAAACTTTCACAAAAGTTGTTCTATACATTTAGCTATTATAATATGCACAGTATATTTTGATTGCATTCGCGCATGCGTAGTGAAACAATATTTAGGTAACCTGCTCATTTTTCCTCCAATATTTATTATTTTTTAATTCTGATTGCAGGGTATTGTATATAATGTGGTGTGTCACCGTTCCTGAAAAGAACATTCTTTTATATTAAGAACTCTGGAAATTATAAGTAAAACACTAGGTGAAATTTGGGATTGTTTTTATAAAACCTTAATTTCTCCACGAGTATACGTGCTATTCTCATAAAAATGAACATAGTTTATTAAAAGAAGCCTCCTAAGCATGTTCTATCGTTTCAACGCTTTTGCGATATTAGTTTTTACAGGGTTATACAAAAGACATTCGTTTTTCTTCAATTTGTTGACGGCCCCTTATGGGATTTCGGGAAAAAAATCTTCGCGGAAATATATGACGTCTATCATGATGTTTACACTCCTGATGTTTCAGCATAATTCCTCATGTATCTTTCCAGATATTTAACAAAACGTCTAAAATCGCAAGTGACCGATCATCATTGGCCATGTAGTGTATATAGATGGATAGATAGATAGATAGATAGATAGATTATCTCTTTTTAAGCTAAAATATAATTCAAGTGAAAATTCCAAAACACAATTAAGGACATTTAAGCACTTTACGAAATAACGGTAATGCTTACGAATTCTCTGTATATAATTTATACACACCACAGAATGTATTAAAAGCCATTTAAGGTTACAAATGCATACCATTGCTGAAAATACTGATAATCAGACCTGTAACCTAAGGTTGTGCGACACTATAAACACAGAGTAAAAGTTACTTTTGAAGGTTCTCTTGGCGTCCTTCAAATGTTTTCTGTTAGTTGCTTTAAAAAAAATCCACTTTAAAAAGGTAAATGCTAAATTCCCTATGATTATTTTAATCGGACCTTTATTTTGTAGTGGACTTATGTCGACCACTTTGGGCCATATGTGTATCATGTATGTAGACTCTTGTGCATCTCTATCAGTACTATAGTGAGATAATACTGATGCATGTTTCTAGTCACAAGAATTGCCCTTCATTGTGTTTGTTTATAATAAAAGGTTGGACAAGCGTGCTGTAACCGAATTATTTTGCATGGCTCCATAAATGAAGGATAAATGCTGCACCCTCCATAATCTATTGGAAGCAAGTTATAGTTCCCCGTATTGATACATATCAATTTCATTATGTTTAAATATGGTAACATTGTTGAAATAGACTGCAAACATTTTTTTCATATAGATCATGATGTAACGGAATACTTTTGTGTGTACCTGGTAAATGAACTATAAATTTTACTCACTCCATATTCTGTAGAAAGTGTGCTGTAATCCATCACAGTGATGAATATAAGTTTATATTTGACGTAGCGTAATTACAATGCCCCCAAACAGTTTTTCCCCATAGGCCATAGTGTAACGGAATTGTTTTGCGTGTCATTGTAAACGAGCTATAAAGCCACATACTTCATCTTCAATAGGGAACATGCTATAGTGAACCGCAATGTATCAATATTATGGAAATCTGAGTATATTTACGGGAGTTAGACTGAATACGGACAGACTGACGAGCAGTCAGACAACCCGAAGTCATAAGTACTTTTCAACTGTGTTGGAAAGTATTAAAAAAGAAAATGAAACAAATTAAGAGCCTACGCTAATCATCCGAAGAAAGTCGAACGACAATGTTAAGTCTATGGGAAGGTTCTTGACAGATTTCTCGCTCAAATTTTAATATTTTTAAATGTTTTTTTTTTTTTTTTTTTTTTTTCACAGGACAGTTGAAGTCGATCGCTAACGTTGTTACTTTTTACTTTTTCGATTTTGGTTCCAGTTTTTTTTATATGTGATTACTCCTCAATTTCAGAACCGGTTCCAACCAGTTCTGAAATTGAAAATGTCCGCTTATAAAAAAAACTGTAACTAAAATCAAAAAAGTAAAAACTAACAATGTTAGGGATCGGTCTCAGCTAGCCTATGCAAAAAAAAAAAAAAAAAAAAAAAAAAAAATCATTTAAAAATATTAAAATGCGAGCGAAAAATCTGTCAAGAACCTTCCCATAGACTTAACATTAGTTTGGGTGTTTCTTCCCGTGACTAGTGTAGGCTAAAGTAATTAGATTAATTTTAACACAATTATTCAAATTGGTATAGAAATCATACGAGTTGTAATTTTCCAACTGGACGAAAAATGTCCGGGCCAGGATTCGAACCTGGGATCTCTTGGCTGAAGCTGCCATACTTTACCAACTGAGCTATCCCGGTCGAATGAACCTGGATGAATTATGCCCTCTAGATTCAACCGGCATAGCTTGGTAGAGCATGGCAACTTCTGCCAAGAGATCCCAGGTTCGAATCCTGGCCCGGATCTCCATAAAACCAAGTTTTTACATTTATAGTTTAAAAAAAAATAATTTTTAGATTTTAAAATAAACTGGTGCAAATCGCATAATTACTATAATAAGATCAAAATATATAATACTTTTCATGTAATCGTTATTCCTTCTTCAAAGATTTCATTACAATAATTTCAGAATGTTTTATTTAATTTTTAATCAAGATTTATTATATTTAATTGGATATATCTCAATTTATATGAAATGTAACGTTATGAAAGCTTTCAGGTCTATATTCTTCAAATTCCATTCGAGATATTAATTTTCAAAAAAAATGTAAAAATGTGATTATTCTTGTAAAAAGTATACTCAGAAAGAAAGGTATATTTTATTATTAAAAATATTAATTATTTACTATAAATATTTTTACAAATCTTGAAGAACTCAAAATGAAAACTGTATGCAGAATGAGCTATTCGTCCAGAAAATATATCAAATTACAAAAAACGCTAAAATTCAATAATTTTATATTTAAAAAAAATTCAATATACTAAAAACGTTTTTAAAGTAATTACATTTGAAAAAGAATACAATTAAAATGATGCATTTCTAAAAACAAAAATAAGTGAAATACATATATAAATAAAAATAATAAATTCTTTTTTTCCCCGGATCATATTAACAGAAATATCCCATATTCATTATATTTTAGTGGCTGAGAGGTTGTGCTCTCGAATCTGGTAGACGGGAGGTGCTGGGTTCGATCCCAATCGCGCCCGTCGGCCTAATCGTTCGGAGTTTTCGTGGTTTTCTTCGAGCCGTGGATTTATCCATGCGTAAATACGGATTAGGTTCCCTTAGAAAGACCCCCACTAAGGGCACTCCCCCCGGGCCTATATCCCTAGTGTAGATAATTGGCCGTCAATAATCAACCCAACTCATTATATTTTAAGGGAATATTCCCCGAATATCAGATCAACATTTTAATAAAAGAGCATAAAGAATTGAAGTTTATTAAAAACTGCTACTTGGAAACGCGGAAATATTTAAAATGTCCGTTGCATATATTCTTTGAGAATGAATTAAAATAGTATTTTCTTTTGGAGTGTTTTTAGGTGCGTTCGTAATTATATAAATACGTAGCACCTAAAATCGTCGTCTGATCCGTCTGTCTGTTCGTCTGTCCGCATACAACAGCGCAAAAACTACACAACCGAATGGTTTAAATTTAATTTTATATAATCATTGCAGAATTTTGTCGAGTCATTTGAAATTTTATGAAAATCGGATCAAAACTTAAAAAGATATTAATAAAAGTTTTCTTCATTCTATTAAATCCTAGAATAAGTAATTAATTCAATGAAATTCCATGATAGGTAATGATTCTAGATTGCCATGCCATACGTCATATTTAAGGTGGGTCATATTATTTCCGTATTACTAAATTTAAAAACATAATTTGTACACTAAAATTGTTTAATTATAACAATCATATAATCTACCGACAGTTTTTTGGATATAGATATTTCCGGAGAAATAGATATTAAATGGAAAAAGAGTCTAAATATGGATTTCAAGTTCTGAAATTTTCAAAGCTAAGCTTAAGTTTCCCATTGGAATTTTCAGTAAATGTCAACAAAAGATAAAATGTTGCCAACTTAAAATGTACTAATTTTATTACGGAAATTAATCATATCATAATAATAAACAATATATTTCATTTCACTGAAATAATAATAGTACGAACGCACCTCATTTGTCACGTTTGAAGTACAATTTCCAACTTTTTTTTTCACTTTTCAACATAGATAGAAAGTGTTTATATCTGTGTATGCTGTCTGCCGTGTGTCCGGCGTATGTTCGTACTCTAATTGTCCTAAATATGGTCGAATTGCCATGCAATTCATATATGTAATTGTGGTTTACCGTGTCATGTTCTCTACTGAAAAGGGAGTATTTGGAAAAATTGTTTGCGGCGTATTTTAAAGATGTTACTCTATTTGAAACATAATGGAATTTATATACATTAGTGAGGTGCGCTACATAATGCTTGTGCACGTTAAATATATTCGTGGCTCCAATGTCCTCCAAGTTTACAATAAGCGTTACCTCTGGGGGTGCCAATGCAGGTGCAGGTCTCTCATCTAGAATTACTTCAAAATTAAGAGACCAGCTTCTGGATGGGGCTTGTGAGTGCTTAAGCCATTTGGTAGGTCTCCATCCAGCTGACTCTCTTTATTCATAATATCTCAAATGTTATCCATAAATTGGCGAAAACACTTTATGTTATATATTTTGATTTTGAGTATTTGATCTAATTTTGAAATTGATATATGTCAGAAGTTCAAAAGTGTTGTTTACCACTATCTTGCCCCGACCCCCTGAAATGTGTTATGCAGTCAGAAAGTTATTTACTTACATCTTCTTTCATCTTTTTAAACGGTGAAGTTCCTTTACAGTATTCCAAAAGCGTTGTAAAGTGTTTCATAATCCATGTTTGACGCATGATTTTTATTTCTTGTTTTTTTTTTCTCTCATCCTGAATTTTATTTCTTTTGTTGAAAATATTCACTTATACCAAATTTATTTTTTAACCATTTTTGAAGCTCAGTTGCATTAAAAACACCTTTATTTAATTTTGAAGATGTATTTTTCATTTAAAAATTTAAAAATTTAAATCAATACAGCCCAAGGAAATTTATTGAAAATTCCTGTTTAAATTATTACAGTAAGTAATTATAGTACATAGAATATCGTCAGTATCCTCACTTTCATAGACCGTAGTGGAAATTTATAACATGAGAAAACACATAGGCACTGGCAATTGCTCTCATAGTGAAATAACTATACACAGAATAAGGTGTGTGTCACCCTTATGAATCATAGGATTTTATTAGTAAGGCTTTCGTAGCAACTTAATTTGAAATAAAAATCTTTTTAAGAGTTATTGTAAGGTAAACAATAGCCCTATTTACCAAAATTTGCGTTTAAAAATTTCCAAAGAAATTAGGACCATAGTTTAGCCGTTGATAGCTGTACACTGTCCAGTCATTCGACATCATTACATTCGAATCATTCATAGAAAATGATTACATAACCATAAATCATCTCTATTCTGACCATAATATGGTCAATAATATGATGCGATTACTTCATAATATGGTCAAGTAATATTTACTTTTAAAAACCTTTGAATGACACAATTTGCTGTAGATTTTTAAAAGTATATCGTAACATGTTCACACTTGAAATGAGTATTTCGTAATATTATTCAGTCTTATGTACGTATTACACATTAAGAAAACGTTTAATTTTTTTCGGGGAGGGGGGAGATAAATATTACAAAATTTACGTTACTTTATATATATATATATATATATATATATATATATATATATATATATATATATATATATATATATATTCACGTTCGTTCTTTTTCATTGTTTTTTATTTTAAATTTCATTCATTTAGTTATACTTCAGACAAAGGTAAAGATCTTTTTAAAAAACTAGCTGAAGAAGTACAAAGAGCGAAAATAAATGCTATTAATAAAGTTAAATAAATATTTTTATCCGTTCCATTTGCAACAAAAAAAAAAAAACCTTGCAAATATTATGCTCATGCAATAAATAATAATAGAGATATATAATAGAAAAGATAAATATGAGTAAAACTGAGCACTTAACAACAAGTCAGAAAACAGATATTTTATTGGATGATACTAATATTAAAACTGTTGAAGAATTCAAATACAGTGGTGGCCGAAATTGTGGACACCATTTGGGAAAAATGACTTTTTTTAAGTTTGATGGATCATAACATCAAATATTTCTTAGTAATGCCATAGAAGCTATATACCACTCGAAAGATAATTTAATAAAGAATATTATGCAATACAGGTTGTTGAATTATAATTATTTTGTCAAACGTTATAGCCCAATAATCAGAAAATGCAGTAAAACCTGGTTAGGTTGATGATAATTATTTTTCTTTTCTTCAATGTAGCCAATACATATGAATGTTTAAAGTGACAGACAGATTCCATTTTATTTGGTAACATGTCAATCAAAGCTAGGGTAGTATTAAAAAAATATGTCATATTTTGGTACCTATAGGTGGACTTTTATCACTATTTTTTATTATTGCTATCAAGCTGCTAAAGTTCTTTGCCATTTTCAATTTTTGAGCTAGTAAAGCAAAATAGAAGTAACAAAACACCATAAAGAGGAGATTAGTTACCTAGAAATCAATTTTTAGAAAAGGTCCAAGTCTCTGCACGAGATAGTAAAATGCTTTGCACGATACCTCTACACTGATTTTTTAAAAAATGTTGATTTTGCGGTATAATACTAGCATCCCAGAAGCCAGTAATGCGCAGAAGGGCTGGACGATATCAGAAATTTAATATCACAATATATCAACGAATTAATATTGATGTTGGTGATATATCGCGATAACTACCTTAAAGTGTGTGGGAATAGAAAAAATGTTAATTTTCAAAGATAAATGGTATGGTAGCAGCAATTTAAGTACAAACAGGTGTAGAAAGCAACGAATCAACTCTCCTAACCTATTTGCTCACACAGCATCCTTTAAGTATTATAGTTTCATATTTATACAAAACAGAAATATTTTAGGAAATGGACACATTGTGCGATATATATTTGGTTTATACCATTGCTTGGATAGTGGTTTTCTTGCAAAATAGTATGCTCCCTATTCTTCCTATTTTCTGCACTATTTTGACTATTTAATATCCTCGTGTATAACTAAGAATATTATAAAAAAAGAAACTAAAATAAAATGTTCTTAAATTTAGGACGTTGCTGATTTTAATATTATTAAAATAAGTAAAAATCAACAGCAAAAACTGAAATTAGTTTAATGCCACATGTCGTGCTAATATACTTGTAATTAAATTGCTTTCAATGGATTACAGATGCTGCAGAATTGTTGTTTTTCAATCTTTCTCTTAGATATCAATGCATTCTTAATAGAAAAAAAAATTAAAAAATTTCACTGTATTTACAGTTTCCTATCTATTTACTATACATAAATACAGCATTGAAATCTTTTTTGAAATATAAATATTCAAAGCACATTTCGAAATAGTTTTATACTAATTAAAATGTACTTTTTTGACTTCGTTTTATGCTAAAGTATCAAGACAGCATATATTAAAATCAATCCGATTCGCGCGCTCTCTAACAGTAAAACAACAGGCAAAATAGGAATAGAATAAACACTGGCTGGCTATTCAGCGCTCGCAATATTAGACGTTAATAGCTAGGAAGCTCCTCTCAAAAGAAACAAATCACAGTGAAAGAATGTGGAAGCTTAGCTTCACCAACGTAGCCGAAAGGCCAAATTTTCCCATTTCGCACTCTGATTGGTTGCTCGCGAACCGAGCTTTCCAGCTGCTAAGCTCTGGTAATATTATCGACTCCACAACTAACTCGTACGTATTTTAAGCGCTTCTTTATTCGTTTGAATTTGGACATATCAATATGTGGGATATATTGCAATATGTCTAAGCAGCGACGGAAACACAGACGATAACAGTTTTATTCAGTAACAAACGAACAGGGGAATATGCGGTTTGTTTAAATAAAAGTAAAGCATAGATTGTATCGGGATATATTGGAATAACGACGAAAAAGAGATAATCATTAGAAGGGATATTTGGCTTTGAATGAAGCAGGCAGGAATAAATGAATGGTGGAAAATGATTATTCCGATATTAGTACTGCAATTTCGGTGCTTTTTCTAGGATATCGAAGTCGCGCTGCGGGAAAAAAAATGTTATTGGGATACATTGGATTACAGTCGCGCAGCGGAATTTTTTTTTTTATTGGGATACAATGATTATTCCGATATTAGTACTGCAATTTGGGTGCTTTTTCTAGGATTTCGAAGTCGCGCTGCGGAAAAGAAAATGTTATTACGATACATTCGATTACAGTCGCGCTGCGGGAAAAAAAATGTTATTGGGATATATTGGATTACAGTCGCGCTGCGGGAAAAAAGAATGTTATTGGGATACAATGATTATTCCGATATTATTACAGCAATTTCGGTGCTTTTTCTAGGATTTCGAAGTCGCGCTGCGGGGAAAAAAATGTTATTGGGATATATCGGTAGAGTTTCAGCTTAGCTATCGTTATTGGGATATATCGTCAGAATCAGAGCTCAGGTATCGGTATTGCGATAATTAAAAAATATCAATATTTGACCGATATATCGATAAATAATCCAGCCCTAATGCGCGATAGCGTATTTTACTGTTTATTACTGTTAATTTTATGGTATAATACTTATGGTATAATACTGCCAGCTGGGATGTCAGTATTATACAATAAAATCAACATTTTTAGTATAGAGGTATCGTGCAAAGCATATTACTATATGGTGCAGTGACCTGAAAAAGAAGCTCCTCTCTGCCGAAATGGACTTCTGGCGAGGATCTGCAAGATTATCAATGCTAGAAAAAGTTAAAAATTCAAGAATATGTGAAATCATGGAAGTCAAACAGGATATTGTACATACATCCAAACATAAAAAAAAGCATAGATGATATGAACATGTTCGCAGAATGAAAGAAGGGCGCCTTCCAAAAATCTTTTTAGAATGGAGACCGAAAGGGAGACAAAGGAGGGGCAGACCAAGAATGATGGAATGATTAGAATGATTTTATTCAAGAGTCATTGAAGTCTTATAATTTAATTGATGTTTATTTCCCTGTACAGAGAGAAATGGAAAAAAAAGTCTCAAAAATATTTATGGGTCGAGGAAACCCACCTTTTAGTGTAAATTCCTAAGGATGATGACGAGAGAAAATAATAGTTTATTTAGAATTTATATATTTATTTAAAAATTCTTTTATTATATTTTCCGGTGCCAGAAATGTATTTTTAATGTTCTTTGTCATTCCGTCATATATTTTCATTTCCGCCAATATTCATGTTTACACTGAATGGTACTTTTTAATTGAAAAAGAGGATTAAGAAATAGTATTAAAAATTACGAAAAGTGTTTATTATGATGAACGTAAAATATAATCATATTATTTTTTTTCTCTTAAAAAAATGATAATTTTATTTATTTATTTATTTATTTATTGAAAAAACTGTGGCGGGAAAAATTAGAATGAAAAAAAATAAGAATTTTTTTTTTTAATCGCCAAGAAACATGATTCGCCGTAGATGTTTATTATTATGTTTTCTGCCCTTTTGTTTTTTAATATTTTATACATTAAACGATTCTATAAACGACAATAAATAAAAATGAATGATATTATTTTTTCCAGCTATCTAGGAAGGTGTTTCTGAGATATCTTATTTTTTAAATTACATGGTACTCAATATGAAAATTATCATGAATGCCAGAAATTTCTCTTTCTACTTTATCTTCTCTTCCACTAATGCTACACATATTGGAAGAAAATATCTGTTACCCTGTTTCTAATAAACATTTCTAACATTTGGTTCGAAACATTATTACCATACTAAAATTTTAAGCCCTCTTATCTAGAACAGACTCTTTTTATATATCATGCAGACATCCGTTTTTAATAAACAAATTTTATTTCCTTCAAAATTCACTATTTCACGATCGTGGCAACGGTTAAAATTTCAGAAATGTGCACTTTTCACAATAAATAACAAATTACCAGACTGGTGCGTTATTTAACGTCGACAGCGGAGTATAATGTGTTGCCATATTCAGAATCTTATGTTTCGTAAAATCCCTTTTAAAATATATTAAACTCCTTCAATAATTTAAAAAATATTTGAGCTCACTTTGCTCAGTCATTTTGCTCAGAAAAATTATTCTTATTAGTGAAGTATTAGAAAGTTCCAGATTTTATTGGTGCACATTTTCAGAAGTAATTAAAATTTTTAAAACTAAAATACAACAATCCACATTATTTTTTTATAATTATATAGGATGTCCTTTCTTATCGTCGACAAATTGCTAATTTCCAAACCGTTAGTTAAAGATGTATAGTTCTAGTTGTAAAAATATTTAAAATGTTGTTCTTTTCCATATGAAAATGCTTCTGCGCCAAAATACCTATGTTTACGACAAAATAGTTATGTTCATAAAAAAGTTGCGAAATTTAAATTTTTATATTATCTCGGGGGTATAAGTTATATTTAAAATACCTTTATCCGTGCTCTTCCAAGTAAAACAGTAAAAATTCCATTTTCATTTTACCAAAATTTACTGAGTTATGGTATTTTGAATTTAATTAACTTTCAGCGTTTTCTGGGATTAAAAACTCGTACCCCTTTACGGCCGAGTGGGGCTCTCTAGTACGCACTGAAGGTTATACACTTGATATATAATGTAAACAATATTCAGCTGCAGCAAAACAAAAAAAAAAATAATAATTAATCTTCTCGAGAAGTGAGTGTGCTATTTTTTAAAAGTTCTAAGCACACTAAAAAATGCTTTTTTTTTTAATTTAGCATGTCTTTTTTAAAGAGTTCCGTCTTTTATGCTGATGAGTATGGTTAAAAATAAGTTTAAAAAAATCACTATTTTTCAAATATAAAATACTATAAAAACAGTAAATAATATATGATACATTACACTAGATACGTATGATAAGTTATACTAAATAGAAATATGACATAAAATATTTATAAAATATAATTCAAAAGTATACAAATATTAAAAAATACAGTTAGAATTATAAAAATATTCAACAAAAATATGATATAAACAATTACTTAAAAATATTATTATTAAAATACAGTATATTTGCAAATCAGGTAAAATTCAAATAAATGTACATAAAGACAGAACAAATATAAAAATGCAATATATAAGTAGTTACAGCCTATGTTGCTACTCCATACAACTTATTTACAGACAGATATTTGCTTATATGACGCATTAGTGGAGATTATACTTAGGAGAGAAAAAATATCAAACTTCAACAACTTTACATAATCACATAATAAGATCACTAATTACAATTAAAATAAAGATAAAATGCGTAGGTGATAGGAAAAGGAAACACAAAAGGCTTATAAAAAACCTTTTAATGATCGACATATGTTTCAGCGCTATACGGCGCCATTTTCAAGATATATAACGATAAACAAATATATTCTCGCATAATAAACTTGAAAACATAAATCACGAGATCATATATGTAAAAAAGTAGGTGCTTGAAATAGTCAACTGTAAACGTGAAAATTAATATTTCCTTATTGCTTTTTTAAAACGGAAAAGTACCTTGTGCCAAATTTTACGTAATTCAAATGAGGCGGATTCATTGCAAATGTTCACGTTACGCATTATAGATTTCCATTGTTTCACGGATAATAGATGGGAAATAAAGCCTTGATAAATTATTTTACTATTTTTAAAATAATTTTTTAAAGTCTCGGTTCTATGTAGTCTTGCCAGTGCTGTAGTTCTTCTGTCATGTTTGCTCATATAAGTTGGAGAACAGATGTTCAAATGTAATCCATGATTATTATTATAGTACAGTCTTAATAACATTTGTAAATCAGTCGCATTGAATTTACAAACACCTGTTCACTCAGCTATACTTTTATAATTACGCTTATTTCCTTTGAAGGTGCATATAAACTAAATATGTTGTAGCCATCACAAAAACTCCTTTTATATAAATCAAATCAATTAAATGATTAAAAAAAACAGAAGAAATTACATCGATTTAGCAAATAGGTTTTTTACACAATGTATTCCCCTATTCAGGATGCTAAGCGTGAAGTTTCGTTGAATTCTGTGCATTTAAACTGGTGATATGAGCATTGCATATTTCAAACAGACTATCGAATTTCGGCACCCCATATTAGAAGACCGCAACTAAAATTGAGTGACAATTTATCCCTATCATGAGAATTCTAAATTTGATGTTTTGTTGAATTATGTGCATATCAATTGGAAATATAAGTGTCACTAAAATCGAGCAAATCATCGATTTCCGGCACAACTCCTCGTATTTCGTGAGCATTTCGTGAGTTAGAGCGCCCACAAAATTTGTGTCACAAACATACACACAAACCCACTGACTCACAAACAACAAACATTTTCTAAAAACAGTCAAATCGCGTTCACGACACCATCCAAAACGCATATATCCATCGAAAACCGGAAGTCAAAATTTCTCATGAATGCAATATATTCTTTTTGTATAGATAGAAGAAAGTAAAAAAAACGATTGAATTCAATGTTTAAATACGTTAAAATAAAATTTAAAAAAAGCCAAAATTTATTTTACTAAGTATTTGCAGATGAGAATAAGGATATACATAAAAAACATATAAAGTTTTTCTAACATAACTATTTATTGTTAAATACCCTGAGATTCTATGAAGAAATTAAATATGGAATTATTTTACGTTAAATTAATATCATTACAAAATAGGATTAAAATGTTTATGTACTTGCAATAATTCAAACCCGTTTATAAAAACTTCACTTATATATTAGTTATGAAAAATGTATCTTCTTAAAAAGATTTTTTTTCTTGGTAACTCGTAATCTTCTTATGATTCTAATCCGATTTTCCTGGATTTATTTTTCATTTCTTCAACCTCAGATCTTTTAGGCTTTTGAGAAAAGATGGAAACTTAAAAAATGTATCGTGAGTGATATGGAGTGCGAATAATTGAGGAATGGTTGTTTTTTAATTCATAAAGTTATGGAAACGATCGTGAAAGATAAAATTTTAAAAAGAAAAAAAGTGCAATTTATTAAGTTTGTTCTCATCTAAAATTAATATCAGGAACTGAAAATCATGTGTCTGGAATAGATTATGAAACCCTTTCCTACTCTAACATAATATTATTAAGAAATTTTATTTTCACATAGAATGAAATAAAATATCTTAATAAGCAATTTAAAAAGCACATAACTAAGTAAAAATCTATTTTCATCCATAGCTGCCCATATCCGAATTCTTTAATTTAGCCCTGTATATTAACTGTAGAATTTATACATGTCAGACAATACACTAAAAAATAGATAAGTTTCAAAATGCATGCCACAACCGGAAACGCTCTAGCAATTATCGATCTTGCCACAACCGGAAACGCTCTAGCAATTATCGATCTTAGTCAGTTCTGTAACCGAATTATTTTGTGCGTCTCTGTAGATGAACAATAAATGTTAAGTACACCATAGATTACATAAAACATGTCGTAGTACATCTTACAAGAAAGGTCTCCTTAAATCACCATACTCAGAATATTTTGAAAAAAAATGCTAATGGAACTACTCATGTACGTAATAAAGAATCAGTCAAATTTAGCTGCGGAATCCCAGAAGAAAATCTAGAAAAAAATAAAATATTTCCCGAGTATTTGGTGCAGAAACACGCAATTTGGTGAGCAAGACTTTTTCCTCGCCAAATGGAAGCGATTTTAATCTATTTGAAAGCTTTTGGTTAAATGAGTGTTTAAATGCGTAGTACTTTATGAATTTAAACTTAAACGATTAAATAGTTTATTCTTTTTTTCTACAAGCTTATATAACATAAGTTGCGTATTGCTCTTTTACTCGGTTTCGTTGACAGCATAATATAAGTTTTGAGTGTGTTTTAACAGAAACTGCCCAGTTACGAATACTCTCATTAATACATTTCGATATTGAATAAGTAGTTGTTTCCATGGCAACAATAATTTTCTCATGTTGTCTCCGACACTAACAATATCGAAGTCAAATTGACAGTGATCAGAATCGGACATTAAATTTTAGTTTGAAACATTTTTAATCAATTTAAATTTTGTTCTAAACCGTAGAATATGATCGTTAATTTTATTTTTACAGGGTGTCCCATAAATAACGCCCAAACTCTGCACAGCCAGATTCCTCGTTGGGAGTACATAAAAAATGCCCAAAGAACTGTACCTGTACGATCCATAGTTTACGAGAAAAAAAATGAAAAACAAAGTATGGCTTCACAGTGCAAGGAAAAAACACCGCATCGGACACATTAACAGCAGTATTTGCATATATTTTCAGACGATAACGTCAAAACGTTCGCTGCGTATATCGGATCATGCATGCGCGCGCCGTGGAATGACGTTAAGCCGTCGTTGAACTCGTATTTAAAATAATGCATTTTACAGCTATACCGGTATTCTACGCATGGTTATCACGTATTCCGTTTGTGAATATTGCGACATGTATTTGATGTACGGCCAATGTAATTGAAATGCCTTACAAACTGCTAGGGAGTATGCCCGTCGATATCCGTCACGCCGTTCTCCCGATGCCAAAGTCATCCGCTGACTCGACGACAGACTGCGAAATACGGGAAGCGTCTGCCCGAGAGACAGTCGTCATGATGTTGGAAGAGCACAGAGCGCCCTGACGCGACGACGCGACGGTAAGACAGGAGGATGAAATACTGCGGCGGGTAGAGGAAACGCCCGCGGTAAACACGCGCGCATTAGCCAGTGAGCTGAATTCGAGTAAAAGCACTGTGCACAGGCTCTTGCTGTCAGAGGGGCTATACCCATTTCGGTACCAAACCGTGCAAGCTCTAAAACCAAATGACTTTCAGAAAAACAAGGACTTTTGCGAATAGCTGTTGCAGCAACATAACATAGATAATGATTTCATTTCACATACCCTGTGGACTGATGAAGCATGTTTCACTCGTGGTGGGGTATTCAACCATCACAACAGCCATATCTTGTCCCAAGTCAATTCGTATGCAATTAGGCCGCAGAAACATCAGGAACGCTGGTCTGTAAATGTGTGGGCCGGGATACTCGGGGATCGCCTGCTTGGACCCTATCTGTTGCCTGAATGGATCTAGGGATAATCCTACTTGGTATATCTCCGAAATGTCTTATCCGAGTTCCTCGATGACATACTTTTACTCGAATTCAGCTCACTGGCTGAAGCGCGCGCTTACCGCCGGCGTTTCCTCTACCCGCCGCAGTATTGCACCCTCCTGTCTTACCGTCAGGGCGCTCTTCGGTCTTCCAATGTCGTGACGACTGTCTCTCGGGCAGACGCTTCTCGTATTTCCTAGTCTTTCGTTGAGTCAGCGGATGACTTCGGCATCGGGAGAACGGCGTGACGAATATCGACGGGCATACTCCCTAGCAGTTTGTAAGGCATTTCCATTGCATTGGCCGTACATCAAATACATATTGCTATTTCACGAACGGAGTGTCTTAACCGTGTTCCTCGATGACATACCCTTAGCGGCAATTCACGTCCTTTGGTTCCATCATGATGGGGTTCCGGCGCATTTATGTGCTCCTGTACGTGATTGGCTGGATATACCATACCCCGACCACTGGATCGAACGTGGGGGTCCAGTTCTATGGCCGCTACGATTGCCTGATCTCCCACCGTTGGATTTTTTTTCCTATGGGACCATCTCAAGGAATTGGTGTATCCTGACGTAGTGACTACACAAACGGACTTAGTTGCTCATCTGCAGGCTGCTTGTACTTCGGTGGACACAGCGCTGCTGCGACGTGTGCACTCATCCATTCCATGGCCCGCTCAAGCCTGCCTCGATATGCACGACAGACACTTTGAACATCTGGCTTTATAATTTGCAAATACTACTGTTGATGTGTCAAATAAAGTTTTTTTTCCTTGCACCGGCTGTGACGTCATACTTTGTTTTTCGTATTTTTCTCGTAAACTATGGATCGTACAGCTACAGTTCTTTGGGCATTTTTTATGTACTACCAACAAGGAATCTGACTGTGCAGAGTTTGGACGCTATTTATGGGACACCCTGTATATACATATAAACATACAGTGGAACTTCCCTTTAACGAAGTCCCTATTTAACGAAGTTTTCTACTTAACGAAATTTTCTGCAGAACTTTCACTTTGAACACCATTAGCATGTAAATTAATCTCCGTATTACGAAAAATATATTCTATATAACGAAGTTTATTCCACTTTTGTATTTGTGCAGAATTCAAACTAAGAGGTTGCTGTTGCGATGGATATGCGATTTTATTTCAACGGATTGTAAGAAAATGAACACATTTAAATAATTTCTATTCTACTCGGTGCTAAATAAAACAATTTTT
This sequence comes from Maratus michaelseni, assembly GCA_963931845.1. Lineage (NCBI taxonomy): Eukaryota > Metazoa > Arthropoda > Arachnida > Araneae > Salticidae > Maratus > Maratus michaelseni. The sequence continues at coordinate 293,729,069 of OZ007589.1, read as the reverse complement.
TTCCACAATAAGAAAAACACTTGTTATCGTTACTCTCCCACACCGAGACGCCAGCGCTGACAGTTGGGGACCCCTTTTTACATTCAATGACACTGAAGATGCAGTGACGCAATAGCCCAATAGCGTCAGATGCATTGAAGCAGAAAATATCAAGTAGAGTCAGACAGTTACCATTCTGACCTCCTATTGCTAACATACAATTTCTTTGTACATCCACAAGAATGTGTTTCAAAATGCAAATCGAAGAACATCAAAGTTATTTGAGTTCCTGCCAATACAACTTCTAAACTTCAGCTATTAGTCTAAGCTAAGGAATAATACAAAATCTTGAAGTACATTATCGAAAAAGTCAGAAAAAAGGCAATGTAATGAAAACATTAGTTTGAGAACCTGTGTATCAGAGCTGATGGAAGCTTGGGAATGTGACGTGATTTCATCGACCGTACACAACTGTTTTGTAAAATACGGCTTCATACTGGAAACTGAATCAAATGCTTCTGAATCCAACACCTGTTTGTCATATCTAAAGGAAAAATTTCATGAATGTAAGTTGATTTCTATTTAACGAATTTTCTTCATAACGAAGTTTTTAAGTGTAACGATGAGACTTCGTTAAATGGAAGTTTCACTGCATATGGCAAAACAATAGTTATGAAAGGGAATTTATTTAAGTTAAACTTACTTAAACTAGTTCATTATAAAGAGTAGAAAATTTTTTTGTTAAAAGAGTATTTACTATAACATCGTTTTTTTTAAATTTATTGTGTCACCAACCAACGATAAATCGATAAAAACACGAATGTTTCATAATTTTTTTGAACGTTAAATCGAGGTTCTACAGCCTTTTTTAATATAAACATATATATCCTCATGAAAAAAATATTCTGTATTTTTTTTAAATATTTTCTGAGTATGCGCTTATGAAGACCTTCCTTATTAGTGATCCTTTTTAATTTCATTTATGTTTGTAGTATTATAATATTACTAAAATGCATCGCAAACGATTTTCCCCCATAGATCATAATATAATGGACTTGCTTCGTGAGTTCATGTAAGCGAACTATATATGCGACTTATTCTATACTCCTGAGAAAGCATGTTGTCGTCTGTCTCAGTAATACATATCAATCTCATTAGGTTTGAAAGATCGTAACATAAATAAAATGCACCTCAAACCATTTTTCCCAATAGACTATAAAGTAACGGAAATATATTTTGTGTTTCCCTGTAGACGATACCGAACATTCTATCGTTAACATCAATAACATATAAAATTACACAGCAATACGAGTATATTTAAGCGAGTTACAGTCCGGAGAGACGGAAAAACAGAATTCATAAACCCTTTTCAACTGTGTTGGAAAGTGTTAAAAAATACAACTTTTCATCTTTGTTATATTTAGAGATCTTTCTTTAGAATTTGCTCTTCTACTTTTTCGCACATTAAATTATTATTACTATAACTATTAGTACAGTGGAACGTATTTTTATCGGACTCGGATATAACAATGATCCTGGTTTAATGAGAAAAGAAGAAAGGAAAATCATGCAGAACACGTAGATTATGAAACACTTTTTTAATTTTTCATAATATTATTATGAAACTCCTTTTTTTTTCAAACTATGAAACCAGATATCTAAATAAACAACTTTAAAAAAGATATGTTTCCAAATGTATACATATATTTCATGTATATACGTATACTAGCAGCTACGCGTGACCTCGTTCACGTAACATTTAAAGAAAATTAATGCATTAACTATGTAACATATACAATTAACAAACCCTTTATTATATTTTATAGTAGATAATACTTTTGATAATCACAATTTGCGTATTTCTGTTTTTATATATATGATCATTTAAATTTCTTTCATGGGCTTGAAATTTCATACGCTTTCACTAAGATTAAGTGTGGAACACATTTTTTTTTTTCTTTTTTATTCTATTTTAGCATTTCTGTTTATTCTATTTTACATTTTTCCGTTCATAAAAATGGATTTAATTTAAGTTTTCGTGTCAAAGAATATTTTTCAAAGTAATTATATTAGTAATTATTTTTGAGGAAAATTTGTTAATTAACATGTCACTTTAGATATGAATTTTTTTTTATTGGAATAATCTAAAAACCAACATAAATTATTTTTCTTTTCCAAAACAGTTTATGATATGATATGATATATAATATTAAAAGTTATATGATATAAAAAATAATTAAAACGTGGTGGATCATAAAAGTTTAAAAATAAATAAAATAAGTAGAAAAATACCTTTCACCCTCATACATTTTTGTTATTTTTAATTAAAAGTCCCACACTTTTAACAGCTTTAGATCTACCATTAAAATCAAAATGTTTATCACGCTCCAAAAAATTTCAAATCCTAAATGCTTATTTGTTAAGCAATGGAGTTGCTTATTTATTTGAATTGCGAAAACAATCTGAAAAAAAGCACCCCAATTATGGAGCATTGTCATATTGATTTCTGTGTTGTAGATTAGGATTATGGGAGTTTCGAAATTTGACAGGAATGTATTCCAATGAGGGGCAAAAATTACCCTGCAGAGACATTTTTAACTATAGATTTAGATATTTTAAAATTACAAGGGATTTTATAAGTATCAGAGAAAGATAACTAATAATACCTGTATTTTTTAATTGGCTTTTCTCTTGCTATTTTCAACAATTATGGTGCCTTTAAAAAAATAGGAGGGTTCGGGGGGGTTCTTGTTTAATTAGCGGCATCGAATCTTCTTTAAATTTCACGAGAACGATGTCAAATGCAAATCCCATTTTCCAATGAAAATTGCATATGCTAACAACTTTCACATCGACTTTAATATATTTATTGAATTTAATCGAAACTTAATATTCTGGAAGATTGTACGTTTAAAGGATGTTAAACTTATGCTTTGGCGACCAATACATTCTGTGGAAATTACACTACTTTGTGTAATTGCTATAAAATACTAATATTTTCTGAATGTAAACCGGCATATAATTTGAAATATGACGACACTTTCACCGGGGAATATTTTCCTATGAACCGATACTTGTCTAGTTAAAAAAATTATTTCACTTCGTGAATCATGTACAACTATGCATTTATATTTATAGATAACTATATGCATGTTTGTCAATTTAACGTAGGCAAAACGTTGAGCTAAATTGTTTGAAGTTTCGCTAAATTTCTCGTAATTTTCAAGTAGTTAGAATGCATTATAGTAGTGTAGTAAATAATACATTATGAATTACTAACTCTGCAAGAATTTTTACATTTCACCTACAATTAGTTGAGAAAAACATCTTTACTTGAGTAAGTGACGTCACATGCACATTATCTATTTAAAACATGAAAGCGTTTAAAGAAATCCAATACTACTGTACTCATAGAAAAATTTTAAACATTAATATTATTAAATACTAAATTTAACTCAGAAATTATATTTAAAATGTAATTTAAACAGAATTTGCTAAAATTGCGTTCTGAAATTATGTGATTTTTGATGCAAAACATTTTTTCTAAAAAATATATTGTTTTTTTTTTTTTTTTTTTTTTTTTTTTTTTTTAAGAATTAGGTAATAATTTCGAAGCTGGTGAAACAAAAATGTCGCCACTTTGTTGAGCTTATAAGAAATATATTAGTTTTTAAAATTAAAATGAATGTTTTACATTTAAAAAATATTACGTCATTTTCCCCGTAATTTTGTTTTCGTTTTATTCTATTAAAAATAAGCTACGAAATATACTCGAGTGTCTATCAGGCTCGACTAAATACGGTATATACATGTTTATAAGTCTAAAATAAAAAAAAATATCTAAAATATAAAAAAATTCTGAAATATAAAAAATATAAACTTTTTAAATTCCGAAAGAATTTTTGAGAAAATCTATATCATTTAAAATTCATATTTACGTAAACAGATTTTTTTAAAGATATTTCTGAAAATTGAATGAAATTTATAAAGGAAATAGTCTATTTTACCTATTTAGGACATTCCAATATTACTTGCGTAGGCAAAGAATAATCGAAATATTTGTCATTATGCCGTAGATGTTTTTATAAATCCAATTTGTTTCACCCATTGCCTCACATTTTCCTGCATTGTCTTCAAGGAAAAAAAGTTTTCTCATCAGAGAAACAGAAATCAATCGAAATAAAATTCATAACTTTTTTTCCGTACCTAATTTACTTTCTGTATTTTCTCATTTGAAAAAAAGTCAGGGACGAAAAACACGATATTCCAAAAACATAATAATAATAATAATAGAGAGACAAACATAACCAAAAAAAATTATTATATATTGTAAATAAATAAATTTAAAAAAAAGTTTTTTTTTTAATGTAAGTTTATTCATATTGTTATTTCATTCTCGTCTCGAAATGCATTTAGATAAATAGAATTCCGGCATTTACAAAAGTGATGCCACTAATATACAAACTTTGTGCTCGCAAAGCTATTCGAACAAATTTTTGTTCGTTAGAAAATTTTATATCTATGAAACTGGAATATAAAATATTTCTGAATATTTTAAAATTCTAAATAGAATTTTCGGAAAAGCCTATATTATCTGCAGAAGTTCCTAACCATTTAAACAAATAAATCAAAATTCATAATTTCGCCGTACCACCGTCAATAAAGGTAACGTTAACATTTAAAATGGCGTTATTATATCATTAAATTAATACTATTATTATCTTCTATTACTAATATTCAAATAATAATTTTTACATCGTGATTATATTTTAATACAAGATTTATTCAATATATAATCAAGGAAATTCTATAAAAAATTTTAAATACAGAAAAAATCTCGGAAATGTTATGAAAACTACTTTATGATGATTTTATTACTGCGCACATTACCCACACTACTTATACAAAAATCTCCAAAACGACATTAACATTTTCATAAGCTGATGTATCTTATGCGTGCTAAACTTCATGAAAATAAAACTATTTATTTATCTAAAGAAATTACCTATCGTAACCGCATAACCATTAATAGCGATACCATTTGTGGACTAAAAAAAAAAAAAAAAAGAAACCACAGATCTTTTAATTCACAACATAAAGGTCCTGGCATTAAATACAGTCTATATTGAACTTATCCGCATAATCACCCAAAGTATCGTTTGCTTCACAACAATAGTGAAGGTTAATTTGCCCTTACAAACGCTTCGGCAGCAAATTCTGCCTATAAGCCTGGTAAGCCGAACATTCTTATGAATCTGCCCTATGAGCACAATTTATGCTCCGCCGAGCATTTGCCGCAACGAACCGCACCCTTACATTGGCCTGACATGTGACCGAAGGCCTGGAATTTGTAACAACGAATAATAGTAACGAATTGAACCACCCTGTATCTCTCAAATTCCAAGTAAATCCTCTTCTTTCTCAACAACCAGTCCCTAGCCTCGGTGTCAACATCCAAAAGCCAATTAAATTTGCCGGCCTTAGTCTTGATTTTCCTCACTATCCTAAAATCGCTTCTATGTTCCTCATACATATCCTCTATAACCTTGCGCACTGGACAGGTCAATAACGGATCATTCATTCTAATGGTGATCTTGTGGACTAACAATACTTAAATATCTGTGGTCACCCTTGATAGAAGACACACTTGGAAAGTTGCCGATATTTCCAAATCTTTGGCTCCTCTCCTCAGACTCTCTCCATTAAAAACCAACTCCTTATTTACAATGCTTGCATTCGATCTGTTTTTAGCTCACAAGCTATCAAAGCCTGAAACGTGCCCGTAGGTTCTGTATGTACATACGTATGTATGTACGTAACGCGATAACTCTGTATACGGAGTATAACTCTGTATTTGGTATACAGGTTTATTCTGATAAGTCGCTTCCGTGATTAGATTTGGGGGTTCATTGGTTAAGCATAAAGAGGAGGGGGACTGGGGCTAATCTCCCATTAATATAGATAAAATGTTTTTTCAGGCAGAATTATCCGATTTGTTTCAAATTTGGTATAAATGTTTATTCTGATAAGGCGCTTCCCTGATTAGATTTGGAGGTTCATTCGTTAAGAAAAAGGGGGTACGGCAACTAACCCGCCCACTTAATTTAAAGAAAATAGTTTTTCATGCAGATTTATCCGATTTGCTTCAAATTTGGTATACAGGTTTATTCTGATAAGGCGTTTCCCTGAGATTTGGGGGTTTATTATTTAAGCATAAAGAGGGAGAACGGGGGCTAAGCCCTCCCCCCTTAATATAGATAAATGAGTTTTTCATGCAAAATTATCCTATTTTCTTCAAATTTGGTATACAAGTTTATTTTGATAAGGCGCTTCCGTGATTAGTTTTGAGGTTCATTGGTTAAGTATAAAGTGGGAAAACGGGGGGTTAATCCCCCTTAATTTAGCTAAACGTGTATTTCATGCAGAATTATCCGATTTGCCTCAAATTTGTTACACAGTATGGTTCATACTATAACTAGTTTCAGTAAAATGGATTATATCAACTGTTACTATGATGTGATTAATTTCCGTAAACAAATAAGTGCATTTTAAATTGGCAATATTTTATCTTTTGTTGACATTTACTAAAAATTCCGATGGGAAACTTAATCCTATCTTTGAAAATTTTAGAACTTGAAATCCATATTTAGACTATTTTTCTATTTAATATATATTTCTCCGGAAACATCTATCCAATAAACGATTGGTAGATTATATGATTCCTCTAATTAAAAAATTTTAGTACACAAAATCGGTTTTTAAATTCAGTAATACTGAAATAATATGACTTTATCTTAAATATGACGTAATCACCATGTCAACCTAGAATCATTACCTATCATGGGGTATCAATGAGTTAATTACGTATGATAGGATTTAATAGAATGAAGAATGTGACTATAACTTGGTCATAGAGGCAATAAAATGTCAATACCTTGGCGATACATTTCGGTCGCTTGACGATTAATCGATTTAAAAAAAAATCAAATCACTTAATAAATATTTTTATTAATATCTCTTTAAGTTTTGATTCGATTTTCATAAAATTTGAAATGAATCGACAAAATACTGCAACGATTATACATATAAAATTTTAAACCACTCGGTTGGGTAGTTTTTGAGCTGTTAGATGCGGACGACGACTATAGGGGCTATAGAATTTATATAATTATGAACGCACCTAAAAAATTTATATAAACATCTCTATTTTTGAAACAAACAAAAACGTTTGGCTTTTGAAAAGTACCTTTTACTTTCCCATCATACGTAGTATAGGGTAAGTCTTGTATTACTTATTCATCATATGTAGTATAGGGTAGGTCTTGTAATCGTTTTGAAAATCAAAAAAAAAATTGACGGATTTACACGTTTTACACACTGGAGATTCCGAAAAACATATTTTTAGAAAAAATCAATTTGCCGTCCGTCTGTGTGTCTGTATGTCTGTTTGTCTGTAAATGCTCTATCTCCCAAAAAAATTGAGATAGAGACTTGAAATTTGGTATGTACTTAGTATGTAATAATGGGGAAAAGCTTATTGAATTTCAGTATCCTCGATTATCCGGAACTATTTTTTTCGGACTCTCGAAATAATCGTTCTGATAAAAGGTATATAAAAATTTTCGAAATTGTTTATTTTAAGGAGTGAATATAAAAGACAATAAAAAAGCATAAATTTTGCATAAAGCATGAAGTCGATAGGATAATTCGTTGCCGAGATATTTGTAATTCTATTTGCACACTCTTCGATTTTTCATGACCCGTTATTTCATCCAAATTTCAATTCAAAGATATATTTTAATTGGAAATGAGACGCTTAATCAGATGCAATAAGCCGCTAGTTAATAGGATTATTGTTTTTGGAGTTATAAGGATTTTTCTTTTAAGCAATTCAGTAATCGAGAATTTTAAGTTTATGACGTCATCAAGCCACGATTTTGCAATGCATTTTATAAGTAGTTTACACATTTTTTATTTTAATATTTTACATTATGCATATTCATGATGGGTAAGTATTACAGTGGCCCCCAACGACTAGTTTGTATGGGTATGGCAAGTCTCCAGTGAATCTTGGCTACCACCTTTTAATAGAATATTTCTTATTTTATTTTTATTCTATTTTTGTATATTAAATTTAACCTTAATTTATCTATTTATTTTACAAAATTGTTTTGTATATTTCTTACACTTTTATTTTATTTTTATTTTTATTTAATTATTTTTCATGTAGTTTTATACGACAGCAAAGCTTAATTTTTCACTGTCTCACTAATGTCTCGGAAAATCGCTTACACATCTCCTGGATTCAAAGTTACAAAATTCCAATGGGATACTTAAGCCTAGCTTTGAAATTTCTGAACTTGAAAACCATATTTAGACTCTTTTTTTCATTTAATATATATATTTCTCCGGAAATATCTACCCAAAAAACTATTGGTAGATTTATGATTGCTGTAATTAAATAATTTTAGTACACAGATTCGGTTTTTAAATTCAATAATACGGAAATAATATGACTCCATCTTAAATATGAAGTAATCACCCTGACAAGCTACAATTATTACTTATCATGGAATATCATTGTATTAATTATCTATGATTGGATTTAATAGAATAAAGAAAACTTTTATTAATATCTTTTTTGATTCGATATTCATAAAATTTTAGATGACTCGACAAATTTCTGCAGCGATTATTATATAATAAATTTCAAACCCTTCGGTTGGGTAGTATTTGCGCTGCTATATGCGGACAGACGGACAGAATAGACGATGACTATAGCTGCTACGTATTTATATAATTACGAATGCATCTAAAAAGTCTATTTTCCCAATATACAAATGTTCACATGATAACCAACGAAAAATCGCTGTTGATACATAGAAACGTTTCTGATAAGCAGAACGTTTACGAAAATTCAACGTAGCCTTGTAGTTTATTTACGATTCCAAAAATCACCGTGTTATATTCAGTAACCATAAGATTAAAATGAGTTAGAAAATCTGTAGGTTTTAGAGATGAACGGTTTTTGTTGTTCTTAACTTTCAGAAAATTTAACGCTTATAAAAATTACAGGCAGAAAACAGGCCCTTTTATTTCAAAAACGTGTCAGTTCATCTAGAATACTCGTAGGTTATCTGAGGTTTCTGGCCGGATTGTTATTTAAATATTTTTTTAAAGATACAGGAAAGATTTCCGAAATTGTAGGTAAACTGAAACAAAAATACAAATGTTTCTTAATCTATGAAAATATAATATAACCACGAACAAAAATATGCAATAACCCCTTTCGAATTACCCACGATTTTGAAATGCGTTCTTTATCTTTAGAAGGGATTTAGAAACCTTAAAAACCAAAATATTTTCACTATTTAAAAAGGCATATATAAAAACAAATTTTCTTTTGCTGCCACTGATTTCCGGAAACGTTTCCGAGTAGTTTTTATAGTGTAATAATCAGTTTTTTTTTTCAAACCGGAATATCATGTTTTAGGATGCTATTAAGATTCATTAAAACATTTCCAACAGCGTAATTGAATTTATACATGCAATAATTTTAATGTTAATGTTAATGCTGTTAATTTATCATGTTTGTCGGTAAAACCTGTTTGTTGAACAGGAAAATGTTTACTTGAAAATTAATAGTAATCAAAAGACTTATATCCCGAGTTGAGAAAACAGATTAACATATTATAAAAACTATTCGGAAATGTTTCCGAAAATCGGTGGCAGAGAGAGCAACTTTGTTTTACAAGTATTTCTTGAAATCTCGAAAATATATTGGTATCTGAGCTTTCTGAAGATAAATAACGCTTTTTGGAATCGTGAGTAACTCAGAAAGGGTTATTGTATATTTTCGCTCGATGTTATATTTTCCTAGATTTGAAAAAAAATGTCTATTTTTACAGTGCAACTACAAAATTTCATTAAATTTACGAAATCCTTTCTAGTCTATCAATTCTGTACGACATAGTCTCAACGTTTAATATTTCAAAAGTGTATTGATTATTGGAAATTGGAATGCTTCACTACTTTGTTGTGAAACGTAACAGCAAAAAGCCGAGGCATCTTAATGCCACCACTTTTATCCGGAGCCTTCCGGAAAATTTTTTACAGTGTACGAAATTACATTAAATTTTTGAAACCCTTTCTGTTTAACAAGTCTGTACAACATAGTCACAATGTATAATGTTTCAAAAAACTGTTAAAATATTTTTCATGTCTTAGTATGGTAAGCAAAAAAAACTAATAGTCATTTCTATACAAGTAAAGAACAAAAAAATGTATTTATGTAACTTGCATTATTAAAAAATATATATTTGTAACGGATTTAGCATTTCATAGACTTTTCCTTAAACAGAGTAAAAAGTAATAACATAATGCAATAAAACTTCCTAAGATAAAGTCATAAGCAGCCAAAAAGGATTTACAGAGATTTTCGTCACAGCAGCTGATATGTATGTTATAATTGTATAGCATTTCTTTATCCTGTACCATTCAATTTTTCTCTTAAGGTGGTTCTCAAATGACCTGCTTAACATCGCGAAACTTTTTGACACGTTTTCTAACTCATTTTTAAACGCAAAGGCATAAAGTAGGCATGCCTCACTATTGAAGTGATTTGGAACCGAAATGAGTTTTCCATTTTTTGATTTATAAATTACTTATCGAGTTATAAGCGATTCGTATCATAAAACGACTCGTTTTTCCTTTTTCTTGTGCTTCCGCGTTGGAAATTTGGTTCAAAACGCCAACTTTGACTGTATTATCGGAAAGTTCGCCAGTGGAAAACGTCCTTCGATTACATAGTTTCTGAATAAGAACACCTGCCAATTTCATTCGTTTGCGATCACAAATGAATTCAGAAATGCGTCAGAAAGTAGCTCTTTTGGATTTGAGAACAACAGCCTTAACAACCTTCATTCTCCAGCATCTCATATTCGAAAGCTGTTTTTAAACGAATGGAAAAGTTCTCTACAAATTTATTCTTAGCATCTCATTATTTTATAAAAATTATTTTTTCATATTCTATGAAAAATAGGCAGAATATGCAAATTATTTTTTTTTAGCCAGAACAGGTCCCCTTTGATTGATTGTACGTTTATTTCAGTGTATTCCAAAATTCCAACGTGTTTCCGAGATAAGGAAGATTGTAGTGAATTTTGGCTTACCCGGTGTATCAATATGAGAGTGATTTTTATATTTTAAAAAAAAAGTTTGAAATTTAATTTCTTATTTTTCGCAAAGAAAGTATGGGTTTTTTTAGTTAAAAAAATTATGGAAATTATGTTCAATGTTACTGTCCCTTAAACTGTCCCTTTATTTAAAGAGATTACCAAAGAAATAAAATATTAAATATTAATATAGCTTCGACAAGAAATGGAAAGTAATTAATTTTTTCTTGTACCACATTTACATATTTTAAGTTATTACACAAAGAAATGAAGGAAAGTTTAATCAAAATTATCAAATTTCCATTCATCCTTGTTTTATTTTTTTGCTATTTTCTTTTTTTAACAACAATTATTCCACTCGAAAGTTTAATCTATGGTCTCAAAACATTTCTTTATTCAAGGAGAAATAATTTTGGTGAATAAAAAGTATTTGTTTTTAGTGTCAGAAAATTAAAACACACATTTTTTATGGTTGTGTGATTAAAAAATGTAAAAAAATTTAAATTGCGTATGTTCAGATGAAATGAAAGTTATTTATATCTATTTATCTCTATCCCAGAAACATAACTGTTACAAAATAAAAGATGCATTTCTTATAATAGATAAATTATTTTTAGCATTTTTCAACATAGTTGATAAGTGTTGTTAAATTCAGTTTGTCTGTTTATCCATCTCTCCGTGCTCTAACTCTCGTAAACATACCTGTATAGCCATGTAATTTTTATGTATTACTGATGTTTACTATAACATGTTCGGAATTGAAAACTAAATGTGAATTTATAATTCTTTTACAGGGACACACAAAAGAATTCTCTAACATTTTGTTCTAAGGGGGAAAATATTTTCTGACTCATTTTAATGTTGATACAATACTTCAAACATAATGAAATTGATATACATCACACAGGTGGATTAAAATTAAAACATTCTTTCTAAGGAGTATATAATGAGTAGCATTAATAGTTTGTTTACAGGGACGCACAAAATAATTCCATTTTATTATGATCTATGTGAAAAAATTGTTTGTTATGCATTTTAAAGTTATATAATACTTTAAAAAAAATTAAACTAAAAAAAATTACTTAGGTTTACTACAACATTTTTTTCTATAGATTAAGGTGTACGTAGCGTTTATTGTTTGTTTACAGAGACGCACAAAAGAATTCGGTTACCGCACAGACTATGATAGATTTCATTGTAAGACAATATGAAATCTCTTTAAAATATTCTCTTAGTGTTGTAAAGCATTTCACAATCAATGTCTTATGCAGGATTTTTCGTTCTTGCTTTATAAATAAGAAGTTTAAGTAAAAGGGTGTCATGAACTGTACGATAATAAAATTTCAAGATTTTTGACCTATATTTCATGCGTCACAATTTTCTTCAGATTTGTTCGATTAATCAGAATTAATTTTTAACAAGCTACTTACACTGGCCTCCAAAAGTTAAGGTACAACCAGTCTTTTGTGTCTAATTTGAAAGCAAGTGAAGATAAAAACATGAAAAATTGAAGAATTGTGCTTTAAACAGTTATTTATCGAATTTTACTTAATTTTAACATCAAGCATGATTTACAAAGAAAAAAAAATTTACAAAGAAAAATAAAATAAATAGCTGTTTTTTGTGGAAAAAATTAAATAAATGGATTTTAATAAGTCATGTGTCCGGGCCTACTGGTAATGAATTTGTGGCATCGACTTTCCATACTGTCAATTAAGTTGTCGGACACTAGAAAGGGAAACAACTCTCATACATGGAGCAACACTTGTTCAAGCTCATTTAACGACTTTGGGGGAGGACTTTCGGCAGCCACCTGTCTGCTGAGATAGTCTTAAAGATGCTCTATAGGAGCAAAGTCCGAAGATTGTGGAGGCCCCACCAGTGGCTGAGAGGTTGTGTTCTCGAAGCTGGTAGACGGGAGGTGCTGGGTTCGATCCCAATCGCGCCCGTCGGCCTAATCGTTCGGAGTTTTCGTGGTTTTCTTCGAGCCGTGGATTTCTCCATGCGTAAATACGGGTTAGGTTCCCTTAGAAAGACCCCCACGAAGGGCACTCCTCCCGGGCCTATATCCCAAGCGTAGATAATTGGCCGTCAATAATCAACCCAACCCAACCCAACCCGAATATTGTGCAGGCCATTCCATTCGCTCCAAACCTTGATCCTCTAGATATTCATCAACGACTCTAGCTCAATTCGATCGAGCATTATCAACCATCAAATTAAATAATCACCAATAGCACCACCATACGGTGTGACAAACGGATAAAGAATCTCGTCCCGATGTTTCACAGTAGTTAGAATTCTTCCAAGGTCCACATGGAAGTTACTGTGACCAAAAGAGAGATTCCAGCCCAAACCATGATTCCACCGCCTCTATAACTGTGTCTGACAAGAATGTTACATAGGTAGAATCTGATGCCTTGTTCGCCCCAGATCAGCACACGAACTAAATCAGTCTCCAAAGCAAACCGGGACTCATCTGTGAACAGTATGGAAGCCCACTGTTGTGTGTTCCAGGTAACGTGCTCTCTTGGCCAACATAAATGGGCACTTCTGTGTTCTCTATGAAGAGGGTCAAACACAACGGGTCGTCTTGCATATAGTCCTTAATTGTGAAGACGTCTATGCATCATAATCGCAGATATTGTCATCCCTGTTGCTTTATGGTTATCTGAAATCAGCTGAGCCACAGTAGTGATGTGATGAACCTTCTTCGGGCCAAAAGAGCTAGAAAGCGATCTTGTACAGAGGTAGTAACCCATGACCGCTCTGGAACAAGTCTTCTTGATACTGTATTTTTGGATTCAAATTGATCTCAGAGCCTTTTGGCCACACTACGAGACACATTAAGACGTCTAGCATCACCAGCTTGTTATAACCCCATTTCCATTCATCAGATATCCCACCATCTTAACGAATCAAGTAAACGACATCTCTTAGACATGGACAACACTATTTTACTACCAACAATTCAAGATTATCAACCATAAAAAAAATTCCACACAAATTCCCAAAGTGGGATTTTGCAGTTCCTCCTGACAAACATATAAGTATCCAATACATTAAAATAATTGAGATGGGTATAGTTTTTTCATAAGGTTTTATAAGGTTACTTATGATCATTCATATAAACCATAATTTTTTTACCTTTATTTTCATTATTTTAATAGTGAGCGTCAAAAAACTGGTTTTACCTTAACTTTTTAAAGCCATTGTACTATATTTCATTATTAATTTTAATAGAAATAAATTTTTAAAATGTTAAAACACTAAAAGAATTCAACATCGATTAAAAAAAAAACGAAATTTTTAATTTCACTGTGGCACGCAGCTTTACCACCAAAAATACTAATTTTTAGCTTTAATTTTTGGTTTTTATTAAACTAAATACATTAAGTATAAACTTACACCTAATTTTATCAGCTTGTATGAAATCTCTTTAGTTCTAGAAGATTATGTGTTTAAATCAAAATAAATATCACATTCAAAAACACAGTTTAACCCTCTAAGCGTTTAGAACGTAATATTCCGTTCACTAAGCTCCAGGTTTCACTGCAATATATGCAATGTTTAATATAATATAATTCTATAGATTTAATGAATTTTCAAAACATTGAAGAATGATTAATACTCTCAAGGGTTACATTCATATTTGTAATTAAGTTTTATTTATAATGCTGAAAGAATCCTATTTTTTTAGCATTTAAAACATACAATTTTACCCTTTTTCAAAACGCTCAGAGGGTTAATCACAACAAATAAAATTTATAAATTATTTGAAATTGTAAGCATAATAACTTTATACATACCTGCGCAAAGTAGATGATCTCTCTTCATATAATTTATTTTATTTTTTTACGGTGCGTGTAAATAATAAAACATGATTTTGTGTAAAAAGCTTGAAAACATTAAATATCAATTGAAGTTGATATATAAGTACACGTTTTCAATTTAAAATTGGTCCAGTTCTGATCTGAATATTTCAGTGCAGTTTGATTTGTTCCATTCACAATTGTATAATTTTTTTTACTATATGAAAAACAAAAACTCGAATTTTTGAAGGTTTAAAACTGATGACCCACAAAAGGCTCTTATGAATTTTTGACAGTTGTTATTTAAAAACATTCATTGCTATCCATGTTTTTTAATTAAAGCTTTTTCTCTCTCAGATATGAAAATATGCAGAAAATACATTTTAAACAAGTATAAAATATTTTTTTTTGTTAAGAAATACAATTTATTTATAATCACAATATTTTTTTTATATTATTGGATTAATAAACACAATTTTAAGGAAAACTTAAAAGTTACCGTTAGATTAAACTACAGATGAGAATGGTACATATATTATAAGAGTAATTTTTATGTGCTAACTTTCAATTATAGAAATTTTTCTTTTTTTCCAATTTCGCAATTTTACTTTCAATTTTACAATCAAATTGGATGGTTGGTTCCGATATTGAAAGCGCCATCATAATGAAACGGCAATCAAAATCAACAAATTTCAAACACAAAAAGAAGCTCACAACTCTGCTATGGTAATAGCACAAAAAAAATGCTGATTTGGAGTGACTTCGTGTGACCAGTGAGGGGCACACAAAAAAGTAAAACATTCAGTCAAAAAATTGCACTCCCATTTGTACAATGAAGTTTTCTACCTATTGCTGATTACAATTTTATTTCTGATCAATCATTTTGAATCATCCTGTATAGTAACTATTTTTCGGTGAGTGGAAAAAATAACTACCCAGTTCTGAAACATCAAATGAAAAGAAAATAATAAATATCATATTATTTTCTTTAAATTTACAGCCAAATTATTCTTTAATAGTTTGAGGTAGGGGTCTTCAACCTTTCATACTTGAGGACCTCATCAATAAATTCTTAAAGTTCCGCTGAACATCCAAAAGTCAGTTTAATGGCGTAGTCAGAAAATGTATACACGCCTAGGTTGCAAGACCAGTAACGGGATGCGTATAAGTACCGCGGAACTGCAAATACCTCACTTTCTTCGTGACTAAAAAAATACTATTATATTTATTTTGTAATATTTAATTTCATCACCAGAAATACTAAGTAGTCATTTTATTTATTAATTTCATTAGCAAAAAATAGTTGTTTATAATGAAAAAAATCTTGTGTGGATAAATATACTAAAAATATCAACGTTTGACACACAATAACATCGTGTAATAAACAGACGCACGTTTCATGAGTATCCTGGACTCATTTCCTCAGTGTAAATAAACTTAAACCCTATTGTATCCCCCCAAAGACATGAAAATGAATCTAAAAACCCAAATGAAAAACAACAACACACCGAGAAACTCCTCCAA
The DNA here is from genome assembly GCA_963931845.1 of Maratus michaelseni. NCBI lineage: Eukaryota > Metazoa > Arthropoda > Arachnida > Araneae > Salticidae > Maratus > Maratus michaelseni. Next base: position 293,712,580 of record OZ007589.1, on the reverse strand, counting down.
TCTGATTAAGTCGGTTGGTTGGTTGTAGAGGATTCACTATGACAAAGTAACTCAACCCAGAAAGGTGAGATGTACGGTACACTTGAAAAATCATTAACCAGGGAGTTACCAAATTTATGAATATAAACTGCCTCAAAGAAGTCTAAATCTAATGGAGTGTTACATTTCTTAATAATAGTGGCTGAGTCGAAGTTAAAATTATGCCCCTCACTCCAACAGTGACAGGCAATAGAGGACTTTTGTAATTCTTTTTTCTTAATGTAATTTCTGTGTTCATTGAGTCTGAAACGGAGTTGTCGTTTAGTCTGTCCTATATAGGACAAACCACATTGACATTGGATATTGTAAATGCCCCAAAAGTTTTGATGTGAAATTTTATCCTTTAACTGTGAAAAATTTAGTTTATTAACTGGCTTAAAAACAACCTTAAAATCATATTGCCTTAAAATATTAGCTATTTTATAGCTAATGCTATTGTGAAATGGTAAAATAATGAGGTTAGAAAAAGATTCTGGGACATCAGAAGGAACAAGATTACTATTTTTATTTAGACAACGAAAAATTAAACGGTTGATATAAGTCAAACTAAAACCACGATTAATAGCAACAGATCTAATATAATTAAATTCTGTACCAAGGGAAACATTATCAGAACAAATGGAAATTGCTCTATTAATAAAGAAATGAAAAGCCGAGGCTTTCTGAGAAGGGGGGTGACACGAATTAAAATGAGGGGGGAGTGAGACTGCAAAAGGTTTCCGGTATACACAGGTATCAAATGTATTAGGCTGACGTGTGACTAACACATCCAGAAAGGACAATTTATTTTCAACTTCAACTTCATATGTAAACTGAATAACAGGATCTATTGAGTTTAGAATAGTTAAGACGTTATCAATGGATGAAATAGACAGGTCCAAGAGTGCAAAAGAATCATCAACATATCTGCAATAAAATGGAAAATTTATAAAATTAAATAATTTATCCTCAAAATAATGCATATACAAATCTGCTAGGAAAGGACTTAAAGGATTACCCATCGCTAAACCATCTGACATAGAATAAAATTGATTTAAAAACTGGAATGCATTTTGCGTTAAACAAATACTGAATAACTCAATAATGTGGTTTATCTCATAATCTGGGTAATGGAATTCTTTTAATCTTAAAGTGAGACATTGAAGTGCCCCTTGGACAGGAACATGGGTAAACAGTGAAATAACATCAAAGGACACCATGCGTAATGAGGGGGAGGGGGGGAAGTTCCTAATACGGTTCACAAAAGCACTTGAATTATGAATAGTATATAAATTGGAAACTGAAAGAAAAGAAAACCGTTTAACCAAATATTTAGCGAGTGGGTAAGAAGCAGTACCAATATTTGATACAATAGGACGGAGGGGGACACCAATTTTGTGTACTTTTGGAAGAGCATAAAAACGACTGCAGTTAGCTATGGAAGGAGTTAAAGAATTTATAGTATTTTCATCAATACATGGAGAAGTTTTAATGAGTTTTCTAGTACTCAGAAGATAACTGTTAGATGGATCCCGGTGTAATTTAACATATGGACCAGATTGTAAGAGATCGTGTACTTTATTAAAATAATCTGATTTATCCTGCAACACTATTTGACCCCCTTTATCCGCTTTAGAAATAACAATGTCTTCGTTGGACTTTATTGTGAGTAATGCATTACTGAGATCCTTGTTAACATTCGGTGTAAAATTCACTGCGTTATGCTCAATAGTATTTTTAATCAGAACTCTAATAGAATCCTTTTGAGAAACAGATAGTTTGCTATATTTAAAGCTTCTCTCTACTGGAGCAATAAGGTTAGGTAAATCCGGGCGTTTAGCAAAAGAAAAATTATAATTAAGCTTAAGTGCTTCCTCTTGTGATGGTGTCAATTGGCACCCAATTGACACCATCACAAGAGGAAGCACTTAAGCTTAATTATAATTTTTCTTTTGCTAAACGCCCGGATTTACCTAACCTTATTGCTCCAGTAGAGAGAAGCTTTAAATATAGCAAACTATCTGTTTCTCAAAAGGATTCTATTAGAGTTCTGATTAAAAATACTATTGAGCATAACGCAGTGAATTTTACACCGAATGTTAACAAGGATCTCAGTAATGCATTACTCACAATAAAGTCCAACGAAGACATTGTTATTTCTAAAGCGGATAAAGGGGGTCAAATAGTGTTGCAGGATAAATCAGATTATTTTAATAAAGTACACGATCTCTTACAATCTGGTCCATATGTTAAATTACACCGGGATCCATCTAACAGTTATCTTCTGAGTACTAGAAAACTCATTAAAACTTCTCCATGTATTGATGAAAATACTATAAATTCTTTAACTCCTTCCATAGCTAACTGCAGTCGTTTTTATGCTCTTCCAAAAGTACACAAAATTGGTGTCCCCCTCCGTCCTATTGTATCAAATATTGGTACTGCTTCTTACCCACTCGCTAAATATTTGGTTAAACGGTTTTCTTTTCTTTCAGTTTCCAATTTATATACTATTCATAATTCAAGTGCTTTTGTGAACCGTATTAGGAACTTCCCCCCCTCCCCCTCATTACGCATGGTGTCCTTTGATGTTATTTCACTGTTTACCCATGTTCCTGTCCAAGGGGCACTTCAATGTCTCACTTTAAGATTAAAAGAATTCCATTACCCAGATTATGAGATAAACCACATTATTGAGTTATTCAGTATTTGTTTAACGCAAAATGCATTCCAGTTTTTAAATCAATTTTATTCTATGTCAGATGGTTTAGCGATGGGTAATCCTTTAAGTCCTTTCCTAGCAGATTTGTATATGCATTATTTTGAGGATAAATTATTTAATTTTATAAATTTTCCATTTTATTGCAGATATGTTGATGATTCTTTTGCACTCTTGGACCTGTCTATTTCATCCATTGATAACGTCTTAACTATTCTAAACTCAATAGATCCTGTTATTTAGTTTACATATGAAGTTGAAGTTGAAAATAAATTGTCCTTTCTGGATGTGTTAGTCACACGTCAGCCTAATACATTCGATACCTGTGTATACCGGAAACCTTTTGCAGTCTCACTCCCCCCTCATTTTAATTCGTGTCACCCCCCTTCTCAGAAAGCCTCGGCTTTTCATTTCTTTATTAATAGAGCAATTTCCATTTGTTCTGATAATGTTTCCCTTGGTACAGAATTTAATTATATTAGATCTGTTGCTATTAATCGTGGTTTTAGTTTGACTTATATCAACCGTTTAATTTTTCGTTGTCTAAATAAAAATAGTAATCTTGTTCCTTCTGATGTCCCAGAATCTTTTTCTAACCTCATTATTTTACCATTTCACAATAGCATTAGCTATAAAATAGCTAATATTTTAAGGCAATATGATTTTAAGGTTGTTTTTAAGCCAGTTAATAAACTAAATTTTTCACAGTTAAAGGATAAAATTTCACATCAAAACTTTTGGGGCATTTACAATATCCAATGTCAATGTGGTTTGTCCTATATAGGACAGACTAAACGACAACTCCGTTTCAGACTCAATGAACACAGAAATTACATTAAGAAAAAAGAATTACAAAAGTCCTCTATTGCCTGTCACTGTTGGAGTGAGGGGCATAATTTTAACTTCGACTCAGCCACTATTATTAAGAAATGTAACACTCCATTAGATTTAGACTTCTTTGAGGCAGTTTATATTCATAAATTTGGTAACTCCCTGGTTAATGATTTTTCAAGTGTACCGTACATCTCACCTTTCTGGGTTGAGTTACTTTGTCATAGTGAATCCTCTACAACCAACCAACCGACTTAATCAGATTGGAGGAGTTTCTCGGTGTGTTGTTGTTTTTCATTTGGGTTTTTAGATTCATTTTCATGTCTTTGGGGGGATACAATAGGGTTTAAGTTTATTTACACTGAGGAAATGAGTCCAGGATACTCATGAAACGTGCGTCTGTTTATTACACGATGTTATTGTGTGTCAAACGTTGATATTTTTAGTTGTTTATAGTTTAGACTACTCTGTTAAAAATTTGCAGAAACTGTCCCAGCCATTCGACCGTTTATACACATAACAGTTACTTGACCATATTAGTAAGCGTATCTTACCATATTATTGAGGTCCACTACGAGAGGGAACCGTGACTACCTCTGTAGGTTTTCACACCCCTCGAGTTGTGGTAGAGCAAGTACTGGTTGGAACATCCCGACTTAAGGCCTAGGGCCTGGTTCCCTTTTGGATTTCCAGCTCCGAAGCTGTTGGGGGACGCCGGCTAGTCTCCAAGTGTCTCGTGGTGACTCCCCGTGGGTTCACCGCGTATCGCAACGGCCTACGTCGTCGATAAGTGGGTTCAAGGTTAGAGGGCCCGCAGGTGGCGGTCCTCTGACCGGTCGAATCGCCGCAGGGAGACAAACCTACTGGCGCGATATAAGTCCCTCAGGACTTGGTTTCGGTGGTCGTCTGACGCGCAGGGCACTCCCTCAGGGCGCCTGCGGCGCAGCTTACTTTTACCATATTATTGACCATAATATGGTCAGAATAAAGTTAAATTGCGGTTATGTAACCATTTTCTACAAAAACGGTCGAATGACTGGACAGTTTGCTCCAAATTTTAAACAGTGTATAGGTAGACTTCTTTTCTTTTATGGATCCCTAAGTGTTAGAAGTACTGCTACTGCTAGACAGGGCATAAGGTTGTACTTCAGCTAAGAAGCCCATGAAATACCTCAGCTGTTCAATTAAAAGTTATCCGATAGGTAGCACACAAAAAAGCAAAAAAAAATCTAGCAGTATTGTGTTTACTATATATTTTGTTAAACACCTGCAGTAAACTCTCAAGGTGTTCGACGTTTTTGCAAATAACGGTTACTTGGCCATATTATCAAGGTTATGACCATATTATTGACCATTTTATGATCAGTATCGATTAAAGTTATGGTTAAATAATTGTTATCTGTAAAAACAGTTGAATGACTGGGCAGTTAGTTGCAAATTTTTAACAGTGATATTGATATATGAGAAAGCATATATGTATTCGCACCGTAAGCTTAGCACAGAGAGGTATCCAGTCTGTTTCGCAAAGTTCCAGCATTTGATTGCAAATTTCCTTTTTCCGGCATTTGTGTTGATGTGGGAAAAGTCGTGTACAAAGTACCAATTAACTTTTTCTCTGCATCTTGGTCATTATTCTTTTTCTAAAAAAGGAATTGCCTTAATAAGGGCGATACAAAAGTTTTTTTCGATGTTTCGGAAAACACTTGTTCATTAATATTTGAAAAAACACTGCAGGCTACCACTGAGCCATGGGACGCGGGTTGAAGACACCTAGTCTAAGAGAATATTTCAACTGTTTATCTAAATCTGTACAATTATACACTGTTAAAAATTTGCAGCAAATGGTTCGGTCATTCGACCATTTTTATAGAAAATGGTTATATAACCGTCATTTAAGTTTGTTTTAAACATAATATGGTCAATAATACGGCCAGAAACGCTTTAAAATATGGTTAAATAACCGTTATCTTTAAAAATGGTCGAATAACTGGACAGTGTTCTGCAGATTTTTAACAGTGTAGACTTCGCAGTTATAATGTAAATTTCAAAATTGTTCCATGTCCCTTTTCTAGATATTTTTAACTTATACGTTTAAAATATTCGACTTTGTCATTTTAACATAACATTGTGCTTTTTAAGTCAAACTACTGCAAAAGTGCAAAAAAGATATATTATTTATGAATAGGTAAAATGTTTTTTGTAGAAGAATAATTAAAGTTTTCTTTTGATACGTCTTTTATAAGTAGAAACAATTCTGTTTAAATTAAAGCAATTATGGAAATGTTATTCAAGAGTCAAGAGTGTTTTCCCTAATTCAAAATAATATTAATGAAAAAATTTAAACATGTGACATCAAGAAAGTAAAGTAATTTTAGTGGGAAAAACGTTAAAGAACATATCAGAAAGCTTAGTCGGTTAGACAGAGTCATACAAAAAGATAATGTTTGAGGAGAAATTTTTTTCTAATTTCTTTTGATTTACTATTTGTTCCCTTTTGACTTTCAACTCTTAGCCAGAAGAGCGCCTTTATCTACACTATAAAAAATAGACTAATGTTTCTTAATCAACAAAAATATAATATAATCGCATACAAAAATATACTATAACTTCATCCAAGTTACCCACGATTCCGAAAAGCATTCTTTATCTTTACAAACATCAGAAACCGATATATTTTCGAGATTTAAAAAAGCATGTAAAAAGGCTTTTCTTGCTGCCACTGATTTTCGGAACCATTTCCGAACAGTTCTTATAACGTGTTAATCAGTTTTCTGAAACCGGAATATCAGGATGCAATCAATAAGACTTTTGTTTCGCGTAAAGGTTAAAAAAGAACAAAAGAATTTGAATATGTTTTTGAAGTATATTATAGTATATTTCAACTTATAGAATATAGTATTTTATAGAATATAGGATTTATAGAATATTTTTGTTTATTATGATAATAGCTCAGATTGAACTGAAACCTATGTCAACAGTCTAATAAAATCTATTTTACTGTTTATAAACTTTTTATTTTACACCTTTTATGCCAATGTAACTCACATAGATTATTTCAGAGGCACATTTAGAAAATTAAAACTAAATCTGTTTACACAAGATTAATTTTAACACAATTATTCAAATTGGTAAAGAAATCATAATAGTTGTAATTTTCCAACTGGACGAAAAATGTCCGAGTCAGGATTCGAACCTGGGCTGAAACAGCCAATGCTCTACCAACTGAGCCATCCCGGTCGAAACTGGAAAACCTAATTCATCCAGTTAACATTATTGAACATAGTATCTGGTCTGATATCTGAATCAGCTTAGCAGAATAAATCGCAGGTAATTTTGAACTCCAGTAAATGTACACTTGATTAGAACAAGATTAATTTTAACACAATTAATTTTCGTTCATGCATTTATAGAATATTTTTGTTTGTTTTGATAATGGCTCAGATTGAACTGAAAAATATGTCAACAGTCTAATAAAATCTATTTTACTGTTTATAATATTTTTAATTTACATCTTTTAGCAATTAAAAAGAAGTATAAATATTAAAGTTTTTTGCAAAAAGTGGCCGTTGCTTTTGAATATTTAAAAGCAAGTCAAATTTTAATAGGTAGGTGGACTCCAAACCTTATTTCATGTGTATCGAATTAATAGTGAGCATGACTTCCTATTTATTAGAGTGTATTAAAAGAATCTACGCTTTTTCAAATTTCTTTACTCCGTGCAAGTTTGTTTAAGCGTAATCTAAAACTTGTCATGGGGCGTGCTCCGACAATTTTCGAATGACAGTGGTTGAAGTCTCATCTTTTAGGTAGCTTTCTTTACAAAAAGCTACCTATATTGCAGCCGTTCGGAGGACAGAAATTCCAAAAAATTTTGGTATATTTTCACCGATCATGATCCCTAAACCACCAAACCACCCTCCGTTCAAATGTTGACTTATATATATATATATATATATATATATATATATATATATGACATATGTCATTCTGTAACTGTCTTATTTATGAACCCATTTGGATGTGACTGAGTATGTGTGTAGGGCATACCAAGGTCTCGACCGAGCTCGTTGGCCAGCTTCATCCACCATCTTGTTTCAAAATGGCAGCCAGTTAAGAAATTTTAATTTTTTAAAAATTCAAAAAGATGTACAAAATTTATAAATTGAAAAAGTTGTTTGTGTTATGTTTTAGAACGTGATACAAGGATTCTGGAACAATTTTTGTATCGGCTATACCTTAAAAAATTGCTGAGATAGGGCAGTTTGAAATTAGATTTTGAAACGATCTGATATTTGTTATGCCGTAACTCTCATGCTGAAACTCGCATTCAAATTCAGAATTAACGAAAACCGGGATTGAATCTTCTATAATCGGGTTCTAAGCATTTCAGCTTCGTGTGTTTAATTAAAATGAGTTGAATTTTTAAAACATGGAATATGGAAGCTACCTTTTCCTCCCGATACAGGCCGGAAGGACTTTCTTCTCTTCAACTGGTCAAAATTCACAGTTGATGGCCGGTCATTTCTGTGTTTGATTTCAAGGTACCCTTCCTTAAAACGTTTGAATATGTTTTGAACTGTCGGGCACTATTCTTCTCCTGGCCTCACGAGTTTTGAGGACAACTTTATTGGTTTTAAGACCTACTTTAAAATCAAGATGCATAAAATCTCAACATTTGTACCACTGTTTATGTGACCTGCAAATGAAAGAAAGAATCCTGTATGATTATAGAATATAGAAGCACATGCATCCTCTTAAATAACATTTTATGTTCAACAATAGGGGTAATAAAGTACCAGCTACATGCTTTGGTATAAAAGCATTCAAAACACGAAAATTATTTTGATACACCCTAATATTTCATAATAATTTTTCTCTAACATAAATAGCGCTCAAAATAGCATTCGGTAATAGGTTTTTTTTTTCACAAATGCGTAAAAAAAAATGAGCATTTTAAAATTATTTCATGTTCTCTTATAACACATTTTAATTAAACTTATTAAAATATCTGACATTTTAATATGATATATATTGTGATTTTTATGTGATTTTTATTCATGAATCTTTAAAATGTTTTTTGTTGAAGAATAATTTTGTTTTTGATATAAGTTTTATTTTAATACTCTCTTTATAGGCAAAAAAAAAAAGTTTCGTTTAAATTAAAGCAATTATGCAAATTTTATTCAAGAATGAAGAGTGTTTTTCCTTAATTCAAAATGATATTAATGAAAAAGCTCAAGGTTTTAACATCGAGAAAGGAAAGTAATTCCACAAAGAAAAAAAAAGATTGTAAAGCGCGTATCAAAAAGTAAAGTCAGTTAGACAAGCTAATATAAAAAATAACATTCGGAGAACATTTTTTTTTTTCTAAATTTGTTTGATTTTATAACTTTTCTCTATTAACTTACAATTAAAAACTCTGATCCAGATGCTATATAAATTTATTTTGTATTATGGGAATGAAAATTTCTAGACAGAAATAACTTTATTAAAAATATATTTATCATAAAATATATCTTCATAAATAATAAAAACGAAAAATCATGCGTTAAACATATATTATGAATCACTTCCCAACACATTCAGAATAGTATAATAAAATTTCACATTTTTATAAAATAATATTTTTAAAAAAATCTGAAACACATAACATGTCTGGAACCCCAATTTCAGCAATTACTATGAATAGTCGGAAAAATATTCGAATTCTTTTGCGCATCCCTGTATAAAATCTGTATATTTGTATATATATTACATAGTGTGCCAAAATTAAGTTCAGTTAGGAATTTCATAGCACATTTTAAAATTCCTCTTCAGCACTTTCCGTCAATAAACGGAAATGCACTGAAGATATTTTGGGCAGTCCTGTATACGATCTATAGATTTTGTACCACAATATGCAAAAAATTAGTTAATTTTAAAAACGCGCACCACAACTGAAAATGCACTTCCAGCAATTATTGTTCATAGACAGTACTGTAACCGAATTCTTCGATGTATCCCTGTAAATCATCGATGAATGTTATGCACACCATATTCTATAGTAAGTATCATGTAGCGCACCTCACTGATATATATACATCGATATCAATACGTTAAAAATAGTATAACATCATTAAATTACACCGCAAACGATTTTTTGTTTCTTTTCCCATAGACAATAATGTAACGGAACACTTTTGAGTGTCCCTGTAAATGAACTATAAATGCTATACACTTCATTTCATTTTCCATTCGGAACATGGCATAGTAAACCTCAATAACATGTATAAATTGTATGGTAATCCGAGTCGATTTACGCATGTTAGAGCACGGACCGACGGCAGACAGACAAACCGAAGCACTTTTTAACTATGTTGGAAAGTGTTAACAAAGAATATACAGGATGTCCTAAAATGAAAAATTAAGCAACTGATAAACGGTAGCAGCAGTTGAAGTTAATCTTGCTAGAAAGTAATGTGAGAAATCGGAAAATTTCTTTACTACGCTTCCTAATTTTAGTTTCAAATCTAATCGGAAGATGCCGCTGCACTATCTCAAACTGTAATGCTACTCAAAAGAACCTTGCAATTTTAAAACGCAAGCCATTTTATTTCTTTTTACATTTCAACAACGAAATGGAATAAAAATTGAGTGAACTTTGATCCATTTTTATACTTTAGTTTGATATTTCTAACAATTTCAGGCAATGCAGCGTCCTGTATTGTTGATATTTGGAATTAAAATCAGTAATCGCTGCGAAGAAATTTCCCACGTTACACATTAATGTTCTGAAAGAATAACTTCAATAGCCATCACATTTTTCTTGTTATTGAATTAAAAAAAGATTCGTGCGTTTTGGACACTCTTTAGAATTAAGAAACTTTCAATTTAATTTAACAAACTATCCTTTATATTTGTAATTCAAAATGATAATAATGAAAATTTGTGACTTCGAGAAAAAAGAAAAAAAGCATATGAAAACTATTAAAAAGAACTTTAAAAACTGAAATATATATATAATCTATATTATAAAGGAAAACCAACTCCGTAAGTAACGCTGACGTAATATTGGCGATGACAATGACTTAACCATAAATTCCACCTTTATTTACTTTTAACATCGAAAAATTTCAATTTTTACAAAATCTTACAGAAGAAAGCAAATGCAACTTGTTCGAAATCTTTATTTCAATTTAATGTTTTTTTATGGTTTTAAAAATATTATTTAAATATAAATGTTTTTAAATCTGCATGCAACCTAATTACAAAAGATTAACCAGTTTTCACTAAATAAAATATATAAATAACTAGGGGCCTCAGCCCCCTACTCGCTAACGCTCGCCAACCCCCCGTGAATTGCGAAGCAATTCACATTGAGACCGCTACGCGGTCATAGCTCGCTGGCCCCTTTTTTTCAGCAATTCTAGCCGGAATAAATTCTATCATAAAACATTTGAACATATGAAATTGACCATTTATTTTAATGTAAAAAAGTAATTCTCCGTTGAAAACACAACTGAATATGCATTTAGTTGGCGCTACTAATGAGCATATAAATCATTTAAATACTATGAAAAAAGCATCTTTTGTACAGCACGACTTAAATTCATTAGAAAAAAAAACTATGTGATAGGAAGATAGTTGTTTGTCTTTGTTTAAATCTCGTTCGACATTTTATTGTTCTAATATAGATTTTTACAAAATTATAGAGTTTTACAAAATGAATTATTTTTTACTTCATCAATACAGCAACAGATGGCGGCAGGTGATATCTAGCCAGTTGATTTTTTTTTCTCCGTCTTCTGAGTGAATGAAATTCGTAAATGAATTCTAAATAAGAGTTGAGAATTCATTTGAAATTAATGATATTGCTTGCTCATAATTAAAATGAGGAATCATCTCAGACGCTTTGGATTACTTACATGTTATTTTATTTTTAATAATTGCTAATTTGAGTTTCATTCTATGGTTTCACTGCTTTCACACTGACCGCCATATTGGACGGAGGCGGAGCTGATCTAACACAATCTAGTCTGTTCATTGGTCTGAGCTCTGGAAACTACAGTTGTTGCCAAACCATAAGTTACAAATTCAGCCCTATTTTCGCGCCACGTAAGACAAATATATATATAGATTCAGCATAATATCGAAAGGTTTCGTGATTGACCGCTAGCATGCGGCTAATACAAAAGTAGCTAAATTGTTTTTTGGTGTAGTTGCTGTGCAATATAAGGAAATATACTAAATGTGTGATGTATCGACTACTCTGGTCATAAGAGTAGGCGAAGGTTTGATTGTGGACGTATTTTTTGTCCAATAATTGTCAATGTGCGTAAAAGTATCAAGACTATCATTGTCTAACTTTCGATTAACGAGTGTGAAAACCTTGGAACTTGTGAGTTTTTCGCTTCGTATCGATATGTATGCAAATTTCTACGTCTGGTCAATCGATATGTTAGTATTTAAGCACTGGCATGCGTTTGGAAAGGGGAACTTGGATCGAGTTTCTCCTTCTTGTGAGTTGCTGTTAGATACGGCTAGTGTAATCAACTATCCGAAGCTGAGAGAGAGGAGTAACAGTTGGTAAGCGTAAATTACGTTATTTATGTACTAATTGAAATAAAGTTCTTTCGGTGCTCACGGAGTGCCACTTTCACAAGTATCGTAGGCGGACATTTTGCCATCGGAATTCGACTAGCTTGTATAGTGGACATTAAATCTTTTCTGGAGGTATCTAGTCTCGCTGCCTTGTCTAAAATTGTAAGTGACATTTTGAGAGATCGCTAATTGATATTTGAAGCTTTATTTTCTGAACGAACTGATTTCTTTTGGCTTAAGGAAAATTTGTGGAGTCTTTCTCAAAAACCCTGCCCACTTAAGATTTTAATAAACGTGACTTTGATTTTATATGTTTTGTGCTCTCTTTCCGACTGACTAGCATTGTTCACTGTCACTAATAGCGACATGGCTGTTTGGCTGTTACAAATGTAAAAAATATCTATTACAGTTTTCAATTAAAAATGATTTTCTTCTATGTTCTGTACACTGGGTGGTATATCGGACGTCCTTAACCAGTGAAGACCGGAGTAGATTGCCTGGTAAATATTAAAGCATACTAAAAAGCTAAGTGAGATGGATAGAGTAATACAAAACATAGTACTTGGGTTTTCAAGCAAGGAGATATATTTTCTATTACTTTATTTTGACTTACGTTGCGTTTCTTTTTAACTTACGACCCTGAACTAGAAACTGTTATCTAAATACAATAGTTTTCTTGTGTTATATGAGAAAGTAGTTTTATCAACAAAATGAATTTTATTTTAAAATTATGTAATATAAAATATATCTTAATCTTAAACTTTGTAAACCTTAGAATATTTATAAACCTTTTGAACATGTATTTTATTTTATCTTTCAGATTTTTTTAAATACATAACAAGGAAACACATTTTTTGACAGAATGAAATTTATCAAACAGTTATCCGATATATTAACACACGGTGACTCAAAAATATTCGACAAACTTTAAGTGATGGTAGTGCACACTACAACTAAAATTTCCTTGTGCAGGAAACTAGAAAAAATACAGAGAGTCTCACGAGAAATGGTAGAAGTGGCCATCATCCTTATCGAATTATGCTGAATAAGATACTCCATATTTCCGTACGTAATTGACAGTTCATACTGTTTCACTTAATGAAATTGTAGTTCTGTTTATTTTTTAGAAATAACAAGAAAGAAAAAGCATGCGCCAAGCATATATTATGAAGCACTTTCCAAGACTAACAGAATACTTTAACAAACCATCATTGTTTAATAAGATAAATGAGGTATCTAAGTGAACATTTCAGAAAAACGCAAAACACATTTGAAAACAAGATTTCACCAATTACCGTCTACAGCCGGAAAAGTACTCCAATTCTTTTCTCCAGCCCTTTATAATAATTTATATGCTATTTGTATATACTCTATAGTAAGCTACAATTTAGCTTAGTAATAAAACACATAACACAGTTGGATATTCATCTTCAGCAGTTTCTACCAATAAATGGAAACATACTTGCATTATTTTGTACAGCCCTGTATATTACCTTAAGGTTTTTATACACGCCTCATACTAAGCTGTAGTTTAATTCAGGCAAATACACGCTGAAATCACACTTCCAGAAATCATGATACATAGGCAGCCATGTATTCAGTTCTTTGCGTGTCCCTGTATATGATTTTATTTACATTCTACATACCTTTCTTGGTATACTAAATATATTTCACGTTCAAAAGGGATAATGCGATTTTAAACCCATTTTAATCATTTTACGCTGATGCACCGTAATGCTTACGAATTTTTTTGTGTAGCCCTGTATATGATCTGTAGAATTTGTACATACCTCATAGCATTCAAAAATTTAGTTAAACGCATACCTTACTGAAATCCCACTTCCAGTTATGGCTTATAAATAACAACAAAAAAACTGTGGAATTAATGATGTGCCAAACCATTTTCGCCAAAATATGCTAACTGGTTGTGACAATAATGAAATATTTTAAACATTAAAAAGTTAAAAATATAAATAAAAAATTGATAGTATAATATATATTTTAAAGAACTCTCTTATCAATTAACAGTTTATTATTAATTAAATTATGAATATACGTTAAAGAATTTTTTAGAAATCTTGAATAAATGATTAAAATAATGGTTTTTTTTTTCTTTCCTGTTGCCATATATCTTAAAATGGAATCATAGCAAAAATTATATATATATATATATTTTAATAATACCACTATTAGAGCATTTCTGTAATAATATCACGTAAGTATCAGGCGTAAATCAAAGCGGTGATTTTTCAATAATCGGGGTCCACGCCAAATTAAAGTATTGTAACGGAAATTTTGTGAACTACATGAATTGCAGTCATGAAATTACGCATAATTTTAAAGATAAACATTAAATGCACTTAAAAGAGTTTCAAAAACTATTTTTACTTTTATTTTGGCTTCAGATAACAATAAACATTATTATAGCACAAATATATCTAAAAATTTATAAAATATATTGATTAAGAAATATTTTTTTGGAAATTGTCTTATTCCTACTGCCTTTCCACTGCTGTAACTTTCATGTAAACTAGTCGTTGGGGACCACCGTAATACTTACCCATCATGGATATGCATAGTATAAAATATGAAAATAAAACATGTGTAAACTATTTATGAAATGCATTGCAATTCGAATAAAATCCTGGCTTGATGACGTCATAAACTTTAAATGTTCTATTACTGAATTGTGTAAAAGAAACATCCTTATAACTCCAAAAATGATAATCATATTAACTAACAGTTTACTGGGTAGGATTAAGCGTCTCATTTCCAATTAAAATATATCTTTGAATTGAAATTTGAATGAAATACAGGGTCATGAAAAATCGAAGAGTGTTGGAAATATGATTACAAATATCTCAGCAACTCATTATCCGATCGACTTCATTATTTATGCAAAATTTATGTTTTTTTATTGTCTTTTATATTTACTCCTTAAAATAAACAATTTCGAAAATTTTTATATATCTTTTATCAGAACGAATATTTCGAGAGTCCAGAAAAAAAAAGTTCCAAATAATCGAGGTTACTGAAATTCAATAAGCTTCTTCCCATTATTACATACTAAGTACATACCAAATTTTAAGTCTCTATCTCAATTTGTTCGGGAGATAGAGCGTTTACAGACACACAGACATACAGACAGACACAAACAGAGACACACAGACGGACGGCGAATTTTCTGTCTAAAAATATGTTTTGGAAATCACCAGTGTCTGAAACGTGTAAATCCATCAAAATTTCTTTTTCGATTTTTAAAACGATTACAAGTCTTACCCTATACTACGTATGATGGGTAAGTAAAAAGGGCGAAATCATTTTTTTATACTTTTAACATTTAGAGAATTAATTATAATTATCTCTTAAAAAATTACTTTCATTATTTTTTTAAAAGATATATCATAGTACAACAATTGTCCCTTTTAAGATAATTTTTCCACTGATTAAAATATCGTTACTTCATGAAACATTTTTAATTATAAATGCCATAATCAAATTTATTGTAAGAAGATTTTTCATATTACTTTTCATTCCTAACAGAACATTTTTCTTTTGATAAAAGATCGATGAATTTCAATCATCTCACGAGATTTAATCAAAATGTAATTGTTTTCTTCAATTAAGAGCTTTAAAAGACTGACATTATTAATCTATAAATATTAGCATTTGAAAATCAAATTGGTATTGATATTTTGAGATTTTATTCATTCATGAAAATACTGTAGTGAAAATTTATTATTTTTATTAAACATGTGCACATAATTTATATTTACTGAAAGTAGATGCATTTCAAATTTTAAAATTGGAAAATCAATAGGAGATTTAATTGGAGATTTTAGCACTGAAAAAATAAGTTTGTCATAAAAAGTTATTCTTTTTATTTAAAATGGACATATAATTTGATTTACCAAAAGTTTTATTACTAAAGTCATATCACTTTTTAAATCCCGTAAAACATTCTGATATGCTTTTAACTGACATTATTAAGTGGAGATTAGAAATATATAAAGGTAGTTCTTCTTTTTCTCCATATAATGAATAAAGAACATAACTATAGTTTCGAGAGAAATTAATTATCTGCTCTCATCTTCAGGTGGTATTAGCAGAGAGTAGTTATCCGGGCAAGAATAAAATTATTTTCTGAAAATTGTTACCTTAAGAAAAATTTGCTGTTTCACATTAAAAGAAAGATAAACAATGTGTCAAGTAGAATGACAATCTGATATCTTTTATAGGCGATTGTGATGATGTAATTATCTAATCATCATATATCTTTAGTTATTCCCCAATTAAAATCAAAATTCTTCTTTTACAGATATTAAAGAACAGAAACTTTTACAGAATTAAAACTTTTCCTTTCTCTTTTGAAGATATATTATTTATTTTCTTCATAACATTTTCGGTTAATATAAATATCATTTCTTTTAAGCTTACCATTTTTTTAGCCGTTAATAAAGTATAATAAAATCAACTTTCTCAATCTGAAACTTTAACAGTGCAGTTGCATATTTTTTTTATGTAAATAATAAGAAAGTCTTTAACCCCATATGCTTTTCCTCCAGCATCAATCGAAACGCTTATAATTGTTCACAATTCTGCAAGTTCACTGCAAAAAAAAAATGTTGATTTTACAGTATAATACTGGCACCCCAGCTGCCAGTATTATACCGTAAAATTAACAGCAATAAACAGTAAAATAAGCAATAATACGCTAACTGCGCTCTCTTTCTGCTTTACTATAAACTTTCTCAAGATTCGTGCTTGGCATTCAAATGTGCACGTTGTAATGTCAGTTAACAATTAAAAAATTGGTTGGGTGGATTGGAATTCAAAAATAATATTAAATGACAGCCTTTTAGGGTTATTATAAATCATGGTATTTGGCTTGATACACTTGCAATCGAATCTCACTACTGTCCACCACTCTTCTTATTGCCGCCATGTAAAACACAGCTTTTTTTTTTCTTTGCTGTCAGGGTCACTCTCGCGACAACACTGTTTGCCCTCTTATCTATTTATATAATATGCAAATGAGGTGACGATTACGGTCAGGACCCATCCATCTCACCAAAAATGTACAAGTTCCAACAATTTACCAACATTTTACCTGTAAACAAACAACAGAGCTGTGTAATGAGTAATTCACTTTTTAGATTCATTGATGAACATTTTTTAAAAACTTCCATTGTTGCGAAAAAAAAAAGAGAAATAATGAAAAATATTTAGACACGTGGCTTTTTGCAAGATAAATTTCCGTAAAAATATTTATGCGCGTGTACTTTACATACATAATTGACTTTACGAGAACATTATCCATCGGGTTTATATTTTCTTTATGCTTATTGATGCCATTTTTTCATTACAATTAAATAGAAAAAATATTTTTATTTGATTACATGTTGGTGAAGCATAAAAATACGTACATAAAGTTCGAGAGAAAAGTTTGCTCCTGTGAAAATGACGTTATGCTTAGCTTGAAATTTATTTTTATGTTGCAAAAACTAAACAGAAAAATAATATGATTGTGTCAACGTAACGTAATTTTCAGATTTTTCCTTTCTTAATTATTAAGATTATGGATTAGAATGGGAACATTTACTGATTACTTCATCTTGATTGTACACCTTGATTACATATTAACGATAGCTTACACAAATAAATTATAGGTTAGATGAATTAATTTTTTCAATAAAGAATTCAGAAAAATAAAGGAATTGAGGAAAATTAAAATTATTAACAGTAAGGGTTAAAAAAAAAAAAAAGCTTGAAATCATAGTTGTTCACCGGCGTATTATATAAATAAATTGTTGTTACTTTTAAAGGACGATTAGATATGTCATTTTATAACAGGGACAGGATCCCCGATTATGGAAAGGAAACGAAGATATATAAAGGAATTATCAGTTCAAAATATTAAAAGTCTGTCTGATCTGCAGATTGTATATTATTATAGCAAAATAATTTCTCCATTTTTACATAATAATTGATTTAAAAATGTGTTATTAAAATTCCAGAGGTCCATTCATTAATCAGATTCTGATCTGCAAATCATGCCTCGTTTCAGGTCAGTTTTTCTTATTGTCGATGTATTGTATATGAATATTTGGATCAATTATTTAAAATTTTAAGTGAAAATCATGATTTCTACCTATCTACCTAGGACAGGGATTTATCGAATGTCTCTCTTACGGCCTGGGTTATATAAACTCAATGTACTATTTTGTTCGGCGAGATTTGTTTGACTGAAAAGTAGGAATTAATTTAACCCGTCAGCACACGCGGTGGGATAAAATCTACCCTAGCTCACAACTATTACTTAAAAATGTGCGAAAATCGTTCGTGATCATTCTGAGCTTTATAGTACCTTTCAAGCTGAAAGATATCAAGATGTGGCCAAAAAGAATTTATCTCCGGTTGTGAGATTTTCCATTCTTTTGTTATAAAAATGTCACGTGGGAGGAAATTTACCCCACGCGTGTTATAACGTAACCCATAATGATAGGAAAATGTTAATGCAAATGTTTATGTAAAAAATATAGTGTGCAAATAATAATATAATTTTTCTTTTAAACGTTAACAACTCTTGCACATACAGTTTCTATATATCAGTTTTATATTTTTTTGTATTTTTATGGCTAAATTTGGATTGAAAAAACTTTGTATGTAACGATATGCAGAAAAAATCTTAGTGCTAGATTTTATGTTTTTTTTTTTTTTTTGCTTTTGCTTTAAATATAAAAAAAACCTCTTATTTAAGTTAAATTATGTTCTTTATTGATTTACAGTTTATTTCAAAATATAATTTTTTGCTTATAATCAAACCGGGGGGAAATTAACACAAGAAAACCCATTGGGGTAAAATTTATCCCGCGCGTGTAGTAACGTAATGGAAAGGGGCACGTGTGCTGACGGGTTAAATTATGCGCATTCAACTTCATTATTATCTTTAAAGTATTTTCTTCTGTAAATTCTCCATTACCGTGATATATTTTCATATTAGTATATGATTAGTCTATGTGAAGTATCTTTTTTGTAATATCTTCTTTTCTATCCCTGCTTGATATAACTAATCTCTGCTACTATCACTTGATGATGAGAGCATATAATTAATTGTTCTCAAAACTATAGGCGTGTTTTTACAGAAAAAAAGAATATCTCGTTCTATATGCTTCTGATTACGCATTAAAATTTGTTTATCTTCTTATTAGGTTTTAATTATTTCCAATAAAAATTATCATGAAACAAAATTCTTGTTTGGTAACTTAAAACAAAAACCGTATTCATTCAGTTCACAATTTTGGAAACTGTATTTGTAAGTTACTAGTTTTCTTGTGTAACTTAATTACCCAATCTTGTAACGAACATTATCTTTTTAGTAACACATTAATTTTAATCAGTTTTTGTAACTGACTTTTAAGAAAGATTTACGAAATCCAAGAAAAATAATTACGTACTTATTCAGTTAACAATTTTGGAAATTGAATTTATGATTTACTAGTTTTCGCATGTAACTTAATTACTCAACCATATAACGAACATCCTCCTCTTCTTAATATCACATTAATTTTCATCAGTTTTTGTAATTAACATTTAAGAAAAATTGACGAAATCCAAGACAAATATTATGTACTCATATCGTACTCATTCAGTTCAGAGTTTTGAAAATTACATTTATATCTTACTAATTTTTCTCGTGTAACTTAATTACTCAATATTGTAACAAACATAATTTTCTGAGCATGATATTAATTTTCATCAGTTTTTCAAATTGAGTTTTAAGAAAGAGTTACAAAATCTAAGACAAATGTACAAAAGTAAAATAGTTACGTAATTACATATATTGATGGCATTTAAAAGTCACATGCTCGTTCTTAAAAATTGAATGTCAAAATTTTACACATAATAACGATTATGCAAATCTCAATCCTGAATATTTTCTGAATCTTCAGCGATAAGTACCATTTCAGAAGTACTTTTAATTATTTTTGTCTTCTAATGTAAACTAAAACAAAATAAATTGAAATTATGCAAATTTTGCATTTTAAATAGTTAATAGACGTTAATTAGCACATTTAAAAACTTATAGTCATTATTTCTGTAGTTTTCAGGTAAGAAGAAATCTACGTTTTTTTCTGTATACAAATTAATGCTTAAACTCTTCTTCGTAAATTACTTTAAATATCTTCTTTATAATATGTTTTAATTGAAATGAATTTCAGTAAAGCGATTAGTTTAATTACATTTTTAAGAGATAATCATAGTTATTATTCTCGTAACCTGCAGTTATTAGATTCATTTTGCTTATGAGTGATTGGCTTAGAGAATGTAAGTAAAAAATTAAACATATTTCACGTTCCAAAGCCTCATTTTGAATTATTATTTGATATAATTGAACTTCTAATATTTTATAGACTATCATGTTGACTGCTTATAAGTATTTTTCTGCGATGGTAGTTACGAAACTAAATATATGTTTTTTAAATGATTCATTTGTAAGTATTAAGTAATATCATTTAACTAATTAATATTTTGTAGACTACCTATTGCTTCCCATTTATTCTATCGAAATTATACATTATAATGAGCATCATCTCTTTAGTTTCTCATTAATTTCCATCAGATTTTATAATTAACTTTTAAGAAAGATTTCTTAAATTCAGGACTAATAAAAAAATTTTATGTAATTAGATAACGTAATTAGATGTCGTATTATGTATATATTATATCGAATTACGTAATTACATAATTCGACATAATGAAAAATTTACGTGTAATAAAAAATATATAAAAATCAATTCTCAATATTTTCCGAAAACTCTATAGAGGTAACGACCATTTCAGTAATTTGAAAATCTTTCCTGTCCTATAACACAAACTAAACCAAAAAATATATAATAAGGGTATGGAAATTTAGCAGGTTAATTAGTTAATAGCCATTAATTGACAAATTTAACGTTTTTCGGTTATAGTCATTCTTTCTGTAATTTTAAGTTAAAAAATCTACATTTTTTGAAAGAAAAATGCTTAACAGACTTTTTCTGAATATCCTTCAAACACGTTCTGCAAAATATTTTTAATTGAAATAAATTTCCGTAAAGGATTTTTTTTTAGTAAAGTTGCTAAGCTTAAAGCTTAATTATATTTTGTTGAGATAATCATAGTTATTATTCTCTTAATCTGAAGTTATTAAATTGATATTGCTTTTTCGATACAGTAATTAAAAAAATTAAATTAATTTCATGTGGGAATGATTAATTTGAAATATTGTTTAATATCATTACACTAATAATATTTAGTAGCCTATCATGTATATTGCATATAAGTATATTTCTGAGAAAGTAATTACAAAATTAATGGAATTTATTTTTGACAGATTCATTTGTAAGTATTATTTAATATCATTATACTAATTAATATTTTCTAAACAACCAAGTGTTCCCTCTTCATTCTATCGAAATAAAGATGATAACATGCCACAAATAAATAATTTTCTGTATAAAACACATGTTAATAAAAGTGTCTTCTAAATTACTAGCCCTTCAGCTGACGTACCCGTATAATTACTAAAAGTAATTAAAATCAAGTGCAAGTATTTTAAAATGTGAAAGCTGCTAATTTAATTCTTTTCCATTTTATACCAAATGCAAAATCCGATGCTCAAAACGTAATTATATCTTCAATGATTTTACAGCCTTTGAAAATGAATTTGTTTGAAGTCTAACGTAATTTATTACTGTCAATAACTTTAAAAGTACTAATTATTTTTTACTTGTTGTTTTTATTGCTGTCACGTGTTCTCAGATCGCACTCACACAAAATTCTGTATTTTCTTACATTTTTAAAACATAAAGAACGTTTTTATTTTTTTACTTTAATATAGTTTTTTTAATATAAAAAATACAACAATGTTACTGCAAAGTACACTAGTACATAATACATTATACTCCTGTACTACTAATTATTGAACACATTAATATACCAATACTAACAAAAGATAATACTATTGAAAGATTTCTTTTTTTATTATTTATAATACATTGTTCATGTTTTTATCATATAATTAACGCTTATATATGCATCAATTACATCAATTTTGGTATTGAGAAGTATCGGAAAACTTGAGAACACTAAAATGCAAATTTGATATTTTCTCTCTTTTTACGAAATAAAGTGTGTTTTTTAATGTTTCTTTTTTTTTTTTACTGTTAATTGTATTTTTTTTTCAAAATAATAAATAAGTGTAAAAATTTTTTTAATACTTTATTGGCGGGTCACGAATATACCAGTGTTTATAAAACCAAATGTTACTGATTAAAGACGTGCACTCAATTCTTAGTTCTGCAGATGCAATTTTTCTTCTATAAAACATTGACAATATTTTGGTAGGAATAATACGCATGTATGTCATGTTATTGACTATATTTTGTTAGACTATACGAAATTTGATTTAAATGCATACATAGAAAAATATTTATGAACGAATAAACACAAAAATCTATCAAAGAAAACGACTTTCTAAACACTTTCAGGAGTGAATGGGGCTTCTAATTGTTTCGAAACACACATTTCATAGGAAATTGCATGTCAAAAGTATGTTAATATACACTAGTACTACTTATTACACTATTAATTAAGGAACACACTAATTACAGAAAGATTTCGTTT
This sequence comes from Maratus michaelseni, assembly GCA_963931845.1. NCBI lineage: Eukaryota > Metazoa > Arthropoda > Arachnida > Araneae > Salticidae > Maratus > Maratus michaelseni. Next base: position 293,689,764 of record OZ007589.1, on the reverse strand, counting down.
TGTTTAGAGTACATCGTTTGTGGTTTTGTTCAATGAATTCCAGTTTATACACTACGCATTAATTCCACCAATTATGATACTGTAAATGGTTGGAGAAATCGCACTGAGAAAAATGACACTTTCAAATCTGAGTAAATGGATGTTTTCATTTTGTTATAAAACTTTTTGTTTCAAATATGACGACCCAATGCTTTCAATTCTGAAATACCAGAAATACTCAGAATATTAAAACATGGACATACTCAAAACTGAGCACATGGAGGTCAGTTCATACTCATTTTTGAAACATGTGGACATACTCAAAAATGTTTAGAATCAGTTCAAAATCATTTTTGAAACATGGAAATACTCAAAAATGAGCACACAGAAGTCAGTTCATACTCATTTTTGAAACATGGAAATACTCAAAAATGAGCACACAGAAGTCAGTTCATACTCATTTTTGAAACATGGACATACTCAAATAAGAGCACATGATGTTTTATTCTTAAGTGTGTGCATGTTTTCAGAAATGAGTATATACATGTTTCAATCTTGAGTAATTTTTATTCGGAGCCATTTTGACTATGCGACATCCTCAGATTTGAGTATTTTTTGCTCAGTTTTAAAAAAGTCGTTTTTAGAGTGCGAGTACACTGAAATACAACCTCTTAAAAATATATAAAAAGTGGTTCATTGAAAAGAAAAATTAAGTCATTCTATATTTTTTCACACAAGCGGTTACCACATTTCAATAGCCTTAGATCCGACAAGTGCTACTTACAATTCATATGATTTTTCGAAACTTTCTGCGATATTACTCCTATAAAATATCATTTGTTCAGCAGTTGCTACCAACTGATTACACCTGTAAGTCAGACATTATCATTTCAATTCTTTCCAAGTGGAAATTGATTAGCCTGAGAATATTTCCTGAAGAAACAGGGTGCATTTTCAAATGGGTGGCTTGATAAATATGCACAACTTGTCGTACCTGTGTATCTAAAGTTCAATTGGTATTTACAGTGTTCTGGAGTAAACATTTTTTAATTTGTATCCCCGTCACCCGCCTTTCTCAACTGGCATATTTGAGCCACGGAGAATGTCATCAAAACAATAACGTTATTAGTTACTATAATACTATTACTACGTTTACTACTCTTAAATTATAATGCTATTAAAACTATAATGCTATTACAAAGTTTACTATTATTGTTATAATGCTTTTAATAGCTATAATGCGATTACTAGTCTCAATTCTAGAGATTAGGTATTGCCAGAGTTTAAATTAACGTCCAGAGGGCACTTTATTCCCCTATAAATAGAAACTTGCGAAATCAGAAAGACGGTTTCAGGAACACCAAAAAATGCCTTTAATTGTGACTGATAATTTTTAAGAGAAATGCGAAAAAAATCATTGGCTCTCTATTCGAACTTATCGTGCCTTACGAGAGAAATTAAACAATGGACGACAGTAAAACAAAAAGTATACATTTTGCATGTAATTTTTTCAAGATACTGAAAACATTCCGAATAAAATATATCACAATTTGTTTTAATTACAGAAGTTTAAAACAAATCGCCTATTACTTAAGACCAAATCTGTTTAGTATATACTTTAACTACATACCACGAAGCTTTTTATTGCTCTATATGCAGATAAAACCACAATCTACTCCTCTGCAGATCACCCATACCATTAATGCAAAACTCTCCAAAAACACATTTCCACAACATTTTCATAAGCTGGTGTATCCTGTGGCGTGTTAAACTTAATTTAAAAAATGCTGCAGTTTACTTCTCTAAATAAATTACATTTTCTAACAGAATAACCATTAATAATGTTACTATCCTATCGACTAATGATAGTAAATACCTGGTAGTTACTATCGGTAGAAGATTTACTTGGAATAAACACTTAATGTTAGGGGTAAAGTCGCAGGTGTTTTTAAATTTCGCTCACCTCTCCCTTCCAGTAGTACTCTCTCCATCAAAAATAAACTTATTGTTTACAATGCATGCATTTGATCTGTTTTTACTTATGCTATCAAATCTGGGGATTTTCTATTAAAACTAACCTTACGTTTCTTTACAGGATGCATAAAAAAAAGTAATAAAAATTAAAAATGGTCACTCTATATTTAAAAAATATTACTATTCGCAGAGATCTTCGTACTACCACTCTTTAAAATAATTAATCATCTTACTAAAAATATTATAAAAGCGGTTTATAAAATTCGTAATGAGATTATTGCTGAGTTGCCAGATTACGAGGTATCAGACCCCTCTAACCGAAAGCAGCCTATAGATATGCTTTGATATTTTATGGTGAAACATGAGTTGTTTCTCTCTCTTAAACTTAAACTTAATTTTCTTACTTACTCTAATTTGTTAATTTCTTTTATTTTCCTCTTTCATTTTCTCTTTTTTGATAATTTCTGTATAATTTTATTGTTAAAATATATTTAATATAAAAAATTAATAGTAATAAGCTGCTACTTTTGAAACAGCTAAAAAAATGGTCTAAGACTTTTGAAAAGTGCCTTTTTTTATTAAGGATTGGGCAAGACTCTGGTGCTGCTGGCTACCACCATATTTTTGTAGCTTAAGAAATAATTTGTTTTTTTTTGTTTTTTTTTCTTTTTTGTACAATTTAAATTTAACCATATTTTATATATTTATTCCTTAATCTTTTAGTATTATTCTTATATTATTAATTTTTTAAATGGAAGTTCAATTAATTTTCAAGCTGTTTTATGTTACATTTAAACTTACTTTTACAACGGCTTCCTAATTTTCTGGCAAGTCACTTATATCTTGGATGTAAAGTGGCATTGCAACAAGGAAGTCCTAAAAAAAGCTTAAATTTTTCCCCTGTTCGTTATTGCCAACTAATATTTTAATTTTCCCAATCAAGTTTTGCAACAGCTATTTTGAGTACTCTATTAAATTTTATTTTGAAGCTGTATGTTTGACAGTTCATGTAGTTCCACATTTTTTTTTTATTGATAAAAACATCATATTTAACAAAATAGTTTTAAAAGTTATCAGTGGCTAAAAATCATTTTCTATGATTATATAAGAATTCACAAAAACTGGAAATACGACAAATTTCTCCAAATAATACACTTTGAAAGGGTTGATTATATCCTTAGTTCCGAGCGAAAAAATAAATAAGAAAATCAAATATTGTCAGTTTTTTTTTTTTAAATAAGTACTAAAAGGTTAAATAACAGGTTTTCTAAATAATACATAATTTGCTCTTGTAGTTGACTTATATATGTAGGAGAATTGGCAATTCATTGTTGCATATATATATATATGTGCAACGTATCGCATATATATATATATATGCAATACGTAATAATACGTGTGTGTGTGTGTGTGTGTGTCGTATTTAGAGATTATTTGCATCAATATTTTGCGATTTTGCGCATCTGTGATTATTTACATTCGACCCTTCTTGTGTCAAATTGTATTGTTTTCCTTCAATTCATAGTCAGTTCAAATAAGCTGTAATTGCAGTAATTTAAAAAGTCTTCTTTTAATTTTCTTATGCCACACATTCTATTTCTTCTTATAAAATAATAGTAATAAATAGTAGTGCAAAAAAGTATTGCATCATCTGCGTGTAAATAGTTTTTACCTATATCTAGCCATTGTGTGTGATGATTTTACACTACTAACGATATTTAGCAATAGAAAATGATAAAGAGTACGTTTTCAAAATGTATTATAGTGTGAAATAACGTATTGGATGATAAATAACCTAGCAAAGTTTAATGAATTACTCAATACATCACATCTGAGACACATAAGAAAAGTATGGAGATGAGTAAACAGACTGTTACTCAAGACAACATAAAAGGAAATAATCATAACTGTCACCTTCTTCGATTGTTTTCCTCTAGTAATTTTGAATAGAAATCTTCGACTTATTGATTCGTAGATTATTTACTATTAAATATTTACTATTCAAAATTACTGTTGAGCAAAAATCGTAGCATTTGACAGAAATTATTAAACTATCTGACCAAAATAAAGTAACTGAATGATTTACCAGTAATATAACAAAACAAATACGTTGTTAGTATTTCGTTGATAAGTCTTTTGCACTCAAAATAGTTGTACATTTATCCGTCATAAAAAAAATCCAGCTCTTTATGTATGCTTTATTTAAACGATGATACCAAAAATTTATTAACACCATCTGCAACTGCCTTCTGGTTTGGAGTTATTATTCAGTAATCTATTTTTTTTTCGAGTTTAGACCAGCAATTTTGTATGGGATTTTAGAATCATACTTCAAGAGCCAAGATAATACAGTTACGTTATTCTCCATGGGACAACGTTTTGCCTATTACTTAATATAATCAGTTATTAATATGTATACAGTATTACCTTGATGACCATCAAGTTAGAAACTTACATGATGAGCACCATCAAGTTAGAAACTTACATGATGAGCACCATCAAGTTAGAAACTTACATGATGAGCACCATCAAGTTAGAAACTTACATGATGAGCACCATCAAATTCATCTGGTGTTGAATTACTAATAAACATGATGGATCTTTGTGTATTTTTTTTTTTACATTTATTGTACTATCTATGATGTGAAGTTGACTCACGCCTTTATAGAAATTTCGAATTCCGAAGAGAAAAAATGAACTAAGGAATAACAATGAGCTTCAGATAGATTCGAAACTGTATATGAAAACAATTTTAAAATATCCCGTTTGTCTTAAAATTTGCGCTCCCACTGTAATGTTAATATTTATTGTCTGTATTTTGTTATCATTTTGTCAATATAAAGTTTTCAAACAACTATATTATCTCAAAATATCATAATAGAAGAATGATGCATTCAAGGGCATGAATGTTGTATGAATGTTACGTAATTACCATTCAAAGAAACAAACTATACTAATTGTAAAGTATTGTTTGTTTCCACGAAGATCCTTTCTAAGTAAATGGCAAGTTACAGGCAATTAAATTTAATATGTTGAGAGAATTTTAAAGAAAACTTGGTGAGCTTGCTATGGTATAAGACTTCGCGGGCCTGTCGGTATAGCCAAGTTAATAATTTGTTACTTACCTAACTCATCTATGTAAAGTCACACAGTAGAATATCATAAAGTTTTAAAATATACATGTATGTGTGGCTTTAATCACCCACAACGAATCCCCGCATGCCGGAGAACATCCCGGGGGAGGTGCTAACGCTCTACGGCCTAGCTTTGCTGGGCCGAGTGGCCTCCCTTAGGCATTCAATATACATGTATGTGTTACTATAGTTTTGACAAAAATATCCAATACGAGCTAGTGCCATGTTCACATGTTACCATTCTCTTATAAAGGTAATCTATGTCACTAATATAACTGATAATCACTGACGCGCCAAGAATTTTTAAAGTTAAAATTTTGTTTAACAAACACATTCGCTATCCGAAGAGAGCGAATTTTACCATCACTCTAGCGCCAAACATTAGATAAAATAATACAGTGATCCTGTAATAACAAATGTTCTTTGAAATGATGAATGAAAATTTTCCCGTCATCAGTGCAAAGAATTTAAAGTAAAAACATTAGCTCTGACTTAGAGATCAGAATACGGTTAGATAGGGTGGTCATAAAGTCTTTCCCTGATTACAATAGCCCCACCAGTGGCTGAGAGGTTCGGCTCTCGAAGCTGGTAGACGGGAGGTGCTGGGTTCGATCCCAATCGCGCCCGTCGGCCTAATCGTTCAGAGTTTTCGTGGTTTTCTTCGAGCCATATATTTATCCATGCGTAAATACGGGTTAGTTTCCCTTAGAAAGACCCCCACGAAGGGCACTCCCCCCGGGCCTATATCCCAAGTATAGATAATTGGCCGTTAATAATCAACCCAACCCTGATTACAATAATTCACTGCAGAAAAACTAATATAATTAGGCATACACTTATTTGAATGTATTGTAAAGACATTTATGAAGTTTTTAATACAAGTACTTACGTAAGTAAATATCGATACTGCAGAAAAACTAATATAATTAGGCATATGCTATAATTGTTTCACTCTACCGAGAATAAATTGCACATATGACTTTCAAAAAATTGCATGACGAAAAACATATTTTATGTATTTTCAAATTTCTCTTTTATATTTAAAAAAAATGAAGCATTAATAAAACATATATAAATCAGTAAGATATGCTCTGTGAAACTTACTTCTTTTTATTTCTGGTATAAAATAAAGCCAATATCAATTGATTTTTCTTTTTATAATTTGATGAAAAAAGAACTATTGCGCAAAAAAAGAATTCATTAGTGTTTTATGTTGCGTTGACAGGCAAATTAATTGTAAATTAACACTGCTAATCTCTGTTGATTTATTTCTTAATCCCTAATTACAAATGCATTTATTCCGCACAAAGTATCTTTTAAAAAAGTATTAAAATTTCTAAATAGAAAATGTGTATAAAAAAATAACGTATTCCATTACATTTTAATCAGAAATCAAAATAGTACCTTGCTACCTTTAATCTCGGAATTTGAAATGTAAAAATATATCTTAATTTAGTGTTAATATTTATCTAAAGGATGTAATTATTACTGTAAAAAATTACTTTTAAATTCAGAGAAACCTCTTTTAAAGAATGTATAAGAAATAAATTCCTCTAAAGAAACAATGTATTGGAATTTCTTTAAAAATAGTAACATGTTTTACAGCTGTTTCGTTTGATATATAATTTTATATAATAGAGTGAATTACAACATTGAAATTATTGTCTCATGCTGCAATTCAAACATAACAAACGCAGTACACGATTCATCACTATTAAATAGGAGTCTTTGAAATATATTTCTGTAATTTAATTTTTATGAAAGTTAATATTTTCTCCAAGCCGTTTTAATTTTGAACTTACATGTTACCATGCCTTTTTATTAAAGAACAACGGAAATTATACAGGAAACTGTGATTAATTTAGGGTCCGTCCCTTCTTATCATATACAAATAGCTAATTCCTAAACCATTAATTATATACATACAGTTTCAGTTGCAAACTGTTTTAAATGTTTTTCTTCAACATAGGAAAATCTATTTACGTCAAAATAGTAATTTTTTCAACATTTACGAAGCTAAAATATTTATACGTTTTCTGGGCTCTATAAATTATATTTAGAAACACTTTATCCATTCTCCGACAAATAAAACAGTTAATATTCAATTTTTGTGTGATTAAAAGTTACCGAATTGTAATACTTTGAATATTATGAATTTTCGGATTTTTTTAACACTAAAAGCAGAAAAAATGGTTTTTAGTGCCGGAAAACGCTGAAAATTCAAACATGCTTGCATTTAGTTGTGCCTGAAAAAGGGATATATTTACCGAAGTTCTTTTCGTTCCAATTACTTATTATCGTATTCCTGAAAAGTTCCCTTCACTTGTCGGAGGAGGGGGCTTTTTATTTTCATGCATTGTTATTATTTTGTGCTATACGTTTGGTAGCAGAAAATATTCGAAATATATAATCATCGTCTTCGGTTTGAACTTATCGATGCAAGTTATTTTCGCCCATCTGTGAATATGAAATTTTTTCGGGAGAATCAGGAAAAACCAGTGAATTCGAATGTGTTACACAAAGAGGCGTAATATAGCTATAGCTTTTCCTCCCTCTCTCTCTTTAATTTCGTTCTCATTACTTATTATGGTATTCCTAAAAAGTTCCTTTCACAAGATGAAAAATTTGTGTGATCTTTGTCGAATGAGGGTGCTTTTTATTTTCATGCATTGTTATTATTTTGTGGTATAAGTTTGGTATCAGAAAGTGTTCCAAATATATATGATATTTTCAGTAGTTTCCATAATACACGACTTTAAGATGAAAAATGTTACTCGACACTTTACTTGTTTATCGGATGACTGGCTGTAATAATGACCCACGGATGTCTTACATAGCTAAGTGGAAATTATCATTTATATCAGAAATTACAGCATGCGAAAAATGTTTTGGTGCATCAAAGAAAATCATCGTTTCTCTTTACCTATTTAAATTCTGGCACTATATTGATGTTATATGAATGTCTTTAGTTATGAGTTTCAAGTGTTCATTCATTTTGTTATTTTGAAAGGTAAAGCATGAATCCAAAACCGCTAACGTCAAATTTGTCTGTTGGCATACGCATAAATGTTTCGGGAACAGACGAAAAAGTGTTTGCAGTTGAACAATCATTTTACGAACAAAATATGCTAGTGCAATTCTTCTGTTGACTCTTCTGCAACTGCTGTTAAAAAAATATTTTTTTTTAATGAAAGTACATTTATACCCAAGGCTTTGACGCTTGACAAAGGTAATGCTCTTCATAATATTTTTCAATAATTTTAATATAAATTTCTACAAACACAAGTGGAGTTTTTACATCTGAAATTTCCCCACTCCAAATCATCACAGAAATAGAATGTGCAGTCCATTCTACTGGAGCTAATATCATATCATTTTGTTCGCTAAATGATTGTTCAACTGTAAAAGCTCTTCATCTATTCACAAAACATTTATATATGTGCCATGAGACAATTTTGTTCTTTGAATTATCCTTTATCCGTGCTTTTACTTAACAAAAGAAAAAAAAATCAATGATTACTTAAAACACATAACCAAAGACCTATGTCATCATATAATATCAATTATATTATCAATATTTAATATCTAATTGGAAAAAAAAATATTTTTTTGTTGCATCAAAATTTTTTCTGCTCCTTTCGAAAGAGCTCCAGAACAAAGTTTTACGCCACTAAAGTCCAATTTTAAAGTCCAATCTGCACCGAAACCATCATATTATTTTTACCAAGAATTCCTGAAACAACACTGGAAGTAAAAATCAAGTTGATAATCAAAATAATTGGGTTTGGGATGTTACAAATTATTATCTACTGTCCAAAATACTGCTTCTTGCAGTGTGCCATGGAATCGTTAGGATGCAGACTATCATAAGAAGCAGGATATGTTTCAGAGTTTTTCTAAAATAGGGTATGCCCATTCTATATTACATTCTCGATATTTATAAATCATTTCCTCGTACAGACATTGCTTCATGAAATTTGCTATATATCTTCACAGTACATCTGCAAGATGAGGGTTAATTGGACTGCAGAGCGAGGAAGGTTGGAAGTTTCCATAGTAAAGTCACTGTTGTATGTTAAAGCGAATACCGTTCTTCCTTTCGTAAAACTGTATGATTTTTTAAAATTATTATTCCGTTCAAAAAAGAGCCCGAACTCCCAGACCCCGCAGATTGGCCCAGCAAGATTTTAATTTGCAAAGGATATTTTGAGTGCACATTTTTATAGCTAATAAAGACTTTTTCAGATCATTCTTGCAGTATTTTGCCAGGATGTGTCAGTCGCATTTCTTTCTTTTTTTTTAAATTTCTTCTGCGTTAATCTATAAGTAATTTCATTTGCAAAACTCGCTCGTTACTTCATTATTTAGATTAAAGTAAAGACGTTTTCTAGCAAACGTCGGGACACAGATATTTTTAATCTTGAGTCACACCCCTTTCCTACTCCTCCACGGTCATTTCAACCATCCGAGATTGACCTTAAAAATGTATAATAATGCTACCTATAGTTATTTATGGTTATATAACATATAGCTGTCAACCTTCTGGAATATCGTGAAATAAGATAAACGTATTTTGAACGAAATAATTAACAGAATAAATAAAATCAAATAATTACTGCAGAAAAATAAAATGCATTATATTAAATAAATTTTCTGGTTCAAAATACGTTTATTTGACTTCTGCTAAAAGTTATAGTTAGCAACTATGTAACATCCACCATGCCACCGATCGTATTGTATAAAAAACCTGTCAGGCAAGGGTTGCCATAGGTTGTGTTCAGGAAAGAAGATCGCGCGGCGCGCGCGCGATGGAGAGAAGGGTTATGGAGTAGGTCTTATCGGAAATTTAAATAATTTAATATATTGAAATAATTTAATTATTTCAAGCTTCTGTGGCTCGGATTAGGTGAAACTAGCGACTACACATCTTTATCCTCCAAAAAAAATGGATCTTATAATAGGAATATCTATTTTTATTTCATCATAATAAACCCCTGAAACATTCATGAAAAGCATCACGTGATCAGATAGCCCGATCCGCGTTCATAACCTGCAAATTTTTAGCGCGCGCTGCGCGCGGGTGACTCACAACAATTCTGTGGGCGATTTGATCATGTGATTGGGCTTTTTTGTGTCATACTTGGTTTGGTAGGTTGATTGATACAGCTGTAGCAACATGATCGGATATCTGAAAAATTTAAAATTTTTAACATTCTAAACTGATTTTTTAAGCCTTTGATCCAACATAAAAATAATAGAATACGAAAGTATGACTTGTGTATATATATATATATATATATATATATACATCATATAGTTACATAACTGCTGTCAACTTATATGTCTCTTAAACTACAGCACCTACTAAAACTGATATATTAGTTTAGTTGATAGCAGTTACATAAATATATATATTGTACAAAACAATGCATATAATATTATAAAGTTAAATTTTCTATAACCAGTGCACCTTTAACTAACAAGGGAGAGGACGTTCGGATCACCGAATTCCTGAAACACGGTATTGGTGGTTTCAATAAAATTAATGTAAACTCTAAAAAAAAAAAAAAAAGGTACTTTTTGGTTAACCGGGCACCAGTGAAACAAATATAAATATATACACAGACACATATATATATATATATATATATATATATATATATATATATATATATATATATATATATATATATATATATATATATATATATATATATATATATATATATATATATACATACATATATACACAAACATATATGTAGATATATATTTATATTTTTTTTTCACTGGCGCCCGGCTAACCGAAAAGTACCAAAAATTGTTATGTACTTTACTGACGTTTGGGTTGTCCTACACAGATGAACCTGAAAAGTATGGATACAAAGTGAATGCTCGCCGTTTATTTCCGATTTTCTTCCCCTATTTTTATTAATTTAAAAATTATTTACCAGTTGTTTTATATTTTTTGGGAATGTTAATAAATCAAGGTCGTGATACCAACATATGTTGGTATCACGACCTTGATTTACGATAAATCTTTTAACATATGTTAAAAGATTTATTTCTTTATTTATAATAGTAAAATAAAATCTTTGTTAAAATTTGATAAAAAAGCTTTTAAACATTTTATTAAAATATATTTTTCGATAACAACCTTGTTGAAACATAATTATTAATTTCTAAAAATTTATTTTTCTTGAAGTTCATTTTCGATGTAAATTGCATTATTTATTATATTGCAATAAACATCATAAAACACGAGAAACAAATGCTAAAATACTTGTACATTCAGTAGAAAATTTATAAACATTCTAACTATATTTTATTTATATTCATTACGAAACTAGACGGTAAACCACATGTATTTTACCTCTTTACAAAAATAGGTACTGATATTTCTAGTTTAAATAATGTATATCGTTTACATTTTATTTTTATAATATTTTTTACATTGTAAAATATGCTTTGCATTCTATTCGTACTAAAAATTCACTGTTGAAGTACTCATTATAAAAACATGGAGAAATTCGTGCAAATTGACTATATTTTCATTTCTTATTTTACATTTGCTATAAAGAAAATAATAATAATAATAATGTTTAAATATTAAAAGACACTGTAATGTAAAATTTTAATCATAAAATAGCTGAATTTGTCGTATTTAATTAAATAAGTGATTGTTAATAATATCAAATTTTGCTTTTATAAAATATATTCCATTAATCATGAAAAATACAAAGCAACCGATTAAACATTTTTAAATGAAAAAAAAAAAAAAAAAAAAACAGAAAAATCAAACAGAAATTTTGGGGGATCGAACCCGCAACCTCCAGAATCAAGAGCAGTGCTCTAACCATTCGGCCACCAAGTTCACTTCTTAATTTAACAAAATATCATTAAAATACGCTAATCAGTCAAATGAAGGACCGTGATCATTATCATTGATTTGGATGTCCAAATCAATGATAACGAACGCAGGCCTTTCAATTTCAGTCACAGTATAGACTCACTCTATATTTAAATCTCCATCGCCCGCGCGCCGCCTGATCTTCTTTCCTGAACAGCCCCATAGATCCCAGTTTTTTCATGACGTCTCGATCTTTTGGCTAAAATTAAATGTCTCGCGAGTAACAGATATTTTCAAGATTTTTATAGCAATTGTTTAAACAATTTCGCATCTCATATAATTTCTTTTGGAACACCGAAAAGCAGAGTAAACATGAACATATTGGATGAAGGATTTAATTTGTTAAAACAATGTATTGATGAGTTTATTGATGAGCTTATTGATGAACTTATTGATGAGCTGTATTGAAATCAGCAGGCTTTGATGCTGATGATTTAGCAGCACGGAAATATAATATCAGTTTTGCAAGTCATTCTCATCAATGGATACTAAAAAAAACTTATTTTCATTATTTTAGAATCACTTTTGTCATGTCGAACAGATATTTTCACAACAGAATTTTAAACAATTCTGATTGAAGATACTGATGTTCAATACAAATGTTTAAATCGGAATTCTCCAGATGATCGATCATGGAATATTTTTCTGTTAATTTTTCGCTAAACATTGAGAAACAAAAACAAACTCTTCTTGAAGTAAAGGATTCAAGAAACCACATATCGATGTATATGTTTACTAATATCTACTTGTTTAGCATTTTTATTTTTCACATTAAAACATTTCTAATTTATGTTTCACAACTACACGAAGATTCAAACTGACTCCCTACTTTTTAAAAATCACCTTTTTTAAAGTTTAAAAAGCACCATTCGAGTTTACACATAAGATTTTAAGCTGTAGAAAGGAAACACATAAGACAAAAAGAAAATATTTCATAAAAGTATAATAAAAATTAAATCACTAATTTTTACAGCATTTCTAAATTATTAAAATGTTTCTTTCTTTAAAAAAAATAGCAGCTGATAACCTTTTATTTAATATTTTTTACTTTTTTACACATCTTGACTTAGTATTTCAAACAGAAACAGGTTCACAAGTTTCTTTAACAAAAAACAGTAACTTAAACGATAAATCTGAGGATTGTAACAAAAAATACAGAAATTATGTTTCAACTTAACAAATAGGCTTTACTTTACATCACAGTAAAGAATAGAAAAAAGAAAGGAAATTTTTAATAGAAATTTGAAAAAAATAAACTGAAAGTCATAAATAGATTTTAAACTCAAAGCGAGAGTACACAAAACTATTCTAAACGAAAACTGTTAATATTAGGAAAAAAATTAAATATACAATGAAATAATGTTCCACATTTATTATTTATTTTTCATTTGATGAAGTTCCTTTTTTGTATTTCAACATGTTAAAATTTGAAAGAAAATACACACCTTCATGTTATTATTTATTTTTTTCATTCTAAATTTTACTTTATAAAAACTTCTAATTCAACGATAAATTCTTCTAAAGGTAAAGATGCTAAATGGAAAAGATTTTTCCTTTGATTAAAGAGAAAAACTACCCACCATTTTCAAGAACTTTTTTGTAATAAAAAATAAATTCTTATGATTGTAAAATTTAATTTTCTTTCACGAGTGCTTTCAAATTTCATACAAATACATATACATATAATTTTATTTTCCGTTGACATTAACTATTTTTAATTAGTACGGGTAGCAAACTGACAGAGATCAAATTATATATAAAAAGAAATTATTTTACAATAACTCTTTTATACTGAGAGTACATTATTGTATATTTTATTAAGATTGCTTTGATTACAAATGCATTCAAATCTTTTGTTAAGCACTTTGCATTGTAGTATTAAGTGAATATATACAACAAGATAAGGTTATCACAAATATAAACTAGTCGTTGGGCACCACCGTAATACTTACCCATCATGGATATGCATAATATAAAATATGAAAATAAAACATGTGTAAACTCTTTATAAAATGCATTGCAATTCGAATAAAATCGTGGCTTGATAACGTTACTGAATTGCGTAAAAGAAATATCCTTATAACTCCAAAATTGGTAATCATACTAACTAACGATTTACTGCGTCGGATTAAGCGTCTCATTTCCAATTAAAATATATCTTTGAATTGAAATTTGAATGAAATACAGGGTCATGAAAATCGAAGAGCGTGAAAATATGATTACAAATATCTCGACAACTCATTATCCAATCTACTTCATTCTTATGCAAAATTTATGTTTGTTTTTTATTGCATTTTATATTCGCTCCTTAAAATAAACAATTTCGAAAATTTTTATATACTTTTTATCAGAACGAATATTTCGAGAGTCCGAAAAAATAGTTCCGGATAATCGAGGTTACTGAAATTCAATGAGCTTTTCCCCATTATTGCATACTAAGTACATACCAAATTTCAAGTCTCTATCTCTATTTGTTCGGGAGTTAGAGCGTTTACAGACACACAGACGGACGGCAAAATTTCTTTTCTAAAAATATGTTTTTCGGAATCTCCAGTGTCTGAAACGTGTAAATCCGTCAAAAGAATGTTTTCGATTTTCAAAATGATTACAAGACTTGCCCTATACTACGTATGATGGGTAAGTAAAATAAAACACTTTGTTGGAAGAAACCACCCTCGCAAAAGATACCAACTTGTGAGCAATAAGTAATAAATAAATAAATAAATAAAAATAGGTTTAATTATATTATTAAGTGTTTTTTACGTGAATGCTTTCGTAGACGTGTAAACAATCAGTGGGCTAAAAAACAATCACCTGAAGTCACTTTTATTCATATTTAAAAGCTCGTAATGCCTGATTAAAGTAAACGCACTAAATGTCATACATACTTTCTCATTCAAAACCTATTCAGCATAAATCATTCTGTATCCCGAAATTACTTTCTCCAAAAAATAAATATTTTCTTATCTTAGAAAGTAAAATCAATCAATATAAATTTTGGAAACCTTTTGGCCTAACCTAATTTATTTTTTTGTATTTTCTCATTTCAAAACAAAGTCATGTCTTGTCTCGTTTTGGAAATGAACGAAAATTGTAGCAGCGCAAAAGAAAAGTGCAGATGCGAGCAGAACAAAAGTAAAATATTTTAGAATACTTTTTGCATTAAAATTTTGCAAGAGAAATTTTTCAGAATACAGATTCGGAAGACGTATTTAGAATAATCAACATCGCAACTCCTCTCTTTTATTTTCCAGCATTTCCGGAATACATTTATAGAAAGCAGTGGTTTTCAAACATGATTTTCACCAAACTTTAAAGTCTGGGCTTGCAAAGCTGTTGAATGAAATTGTTGCTTAATACAAATTTTATGTTCATACGACTAATATTATATAGAAAATATTTTAATATTTTTGAGAATTCTGAAAAGAATATTTGAGAAAATATCAGTTAACTGGAACTTCTTAATGTATAAATAAACTTGTCAAGCTATGTTTTGGATACTCGTTAACTTTAGAAACTGAGAATTTCTATTTTAACTAAACACATCAGTTGATTAATAAACAACAACAAAATTTAAATTCGGAAATTTTTTCTTTAGCCTGTATGGTGAAGTCTAAAAGTGCTATTACACGAGGCGTCAAAGTACTTATGGGCGACATAATGTTAACCTATGGCTTCAAAAGAGTTGCTCGACAAACGTGCACCTTTTTACTTACCCATCATACGTAGTATAGGATAAGTTTTGTAATCGTTTTAAAAATCGATTTTTTTTGACGGATTTACACGTTTCAGACACTGGAGATTCCGAAAAACATATTTTTAGAAAAAAAATTTGCCGTCCGTCTGTCTGTGTGGGTGTCTGTAAACGCTGTATCGCCCAAACAAATTGAGATAGATACTTGAAATTTGGTATGTACTTAGTATGTAATAATGGAAAGAAGCTTATTGAATTTCAGTAACCTCGATTATCCAAAACTATTTTTTTTCGGACTCTCGAAATATTCGTTCTGATGAAAGGTATATAAAAATTTTCGAAATTGTTTATTTTAAGAAGTGAATATAAAAGACAATAAAAAAACATAAATTTTGCATAAAGAATGAAATTGATCGGATAATGAGTTGCCGAGATATTTGTAATTATATTTTTCACACTCTTCGATTTTTCATGACCCTATATTTCGTTCAAATTTCAATTCAAAGATACATTTTAACTGGAGATGAGACGCTTAATCCAACGCAGTAAACTGTTAGTTAATGTGATTATTATTTTTGGAGTTATAAGGATGTTTTTTTATTCAGTAGTAGAGAATTTAAAGTTTATGACCTCATCAAGCTAAGATTTTATTCGAATTGCAATGCATTTTATAAATAGTTTACACATATTTTATTTTCATATTTTATATTATGCATATCCATGATGGGTAAGTATTACGGCGGCCCACAACGACTAGTTTATTATTGGAGCAATTTTATCATTTATAGCAACGATTCCAAACCTGGGATACGCATACCACTGGGGGTACGTGTTGTAATAGTTGTGGGTACGTGAAAATTACATTGGTAATGGCGGATAATGCAAAAAATAAAACTTTAAACTTCTCATTTACAAAGAGACACTTGTGTACAAGCAAAATTAGCTGTTCACATAAAATGAAGGAAAATACCTAAACTTAGTAATTGGTTGATCATTTGTTGCCCTTACCTCCGCCTCTCCTAATAACATCTTGCGATATTTCATGTGTCTGTCCTTTTCCTTTATTATTCTTTTATTTTTAATAATTCTAGAAATATCCTGAAGATAAAACCTGATAACCTGAATCGTATCGAGACTTCTCATTTCTGCGATTTCATTTAAAAACCATTTAAAAACAGGTCATCATTTTAGTGTTTAACTGGTCAGCTTTAGCAGAAATGTCTTAACGTGTATTAATGAGGGTAGCTTCACCTCTTCTTTATGAGTCCTTAATTTAATATATTTAGCTAATATTTAGTGTTCTGAGTGACTTTAGTTTGATATTGTGTTGTGGTTCAAAATGAATAAGGGGTTGAAAATTGGAATTCTGAAGAGAACTGCATCTAACTAGCATAACGACATTAACAATGAACGAAAACAAAAATATTTGGGACGGGTTTATGTGAGAAAGAGTACGCATAAATTAAAAATCTAAGCAAGGGGTACGTGAGAGAATAAAGTTTGGGAACCGCTGGTCTATAGTGTTCGTTAAGGACCAATGTCGCGTAGAATGGAGGCCAATGAAATACTTGGAAAACTGATGATTGAAAAAGCTTTGCCCAGAAAGATAACTCAAATGCTTGAAAAACTGACGGCGGAGTAACTCTAATCATTCTTTCGCGTCACTTTTTGTCGTTTCAAATAATCTTCCGTGTAATAAGATATACTTCTAAGTCTGGAATATTTTAAAGACTTTAGTTTCACTCTTCATATAGTGCAGAAATATTGAATTCTTCAGGGAGGCCACTCCTCCTAGCGAAGCTAAGACGCGGAGCGTATAGCCTCCACCGGGAAACTCCTCGGCACGCGGAGATTCATGATAGGTGACTCCAGCCGTCAGCGGTCAGGGAACGCACAGCACAGGGATCACCAACGAACACGCGGGTCCCACCAAGAAGAATTCAGTCCAAATCGCTAGAGCCATCCCTTAAAACAACAGTCAAAATAGACGCTCGACAGAACGATCGCAGCGCCCAGAAAGAAACAATGGTTTGGCACATACTAGGCCAAAAAAGGGTGGCCTTTCCAGGACAACGTCCTCCACGCGAGCAAGGAGCAGGGATTTTAAGATTCGTGAATTAGTTGCTAGAAAAATAGTAATACAAACTTCTAGCAAGTATATGTAGTTATTTTATTAAAAAATGAGTAGATGCACTGTTGTTAAATTTTTTGCATAGCACCGGTGTGGGCCACAAGTGAATAGACAAAATTGTTCAAGCTCAATGAGTCTCGGACACATGAAAGCTATGTCAAGCATATAAGTTTGGTGAAATGGAATTCGGACGGAGCAAGGATTATCAGTGACGATTAATCATAATTAATAGTATATTCTTTTGTGCGCTTGTCTTAAAGAGAAAGAATATCGAACCGTTGAACCTCAACACTTGCCAAGAGCCATTACTGTGTGAATATGAAATGTAAGCAAAAACTTTTTTGTGAGCCGAAACACATTACCGAGTCTGTGAAAATGAATTAGTCATAATATAGTCTGAAACGATAGTAGTAGATAACTGCAATATGGGATTTATTTTTGAAGCTTTGTTTTAGTAACATAGGAATAGAAAAACGATTTTTATTTATTTATTTATTTATTTATTTATTTATTTATTTATGGCACTTACATGACTCGAGAATATTTTTACTTGAATACTACGGAAAGATTAAATGCATGAAAATGGAATGAAATAAGGCTTTCTATATATAAATAATTTTAATTTAATGAAAAATTAAACTTTAAAAATCTAAAAAAAAATTAACACTGTTCCATTAAGTATTCTGATTTACGAATAATTTTGATGAAAAGAAAACACTATTTTAACAATATGCGAGAACTTTCATCACAGCCTTAATGTCCAACATTTTAAAAAACTGTTCAGGATCCTCCACGCGTCTTATAAAAGTAATATTGAGTAAAAGACAACAAATAAATTACAATAAATATATCTGCATAGCTTTGTTACAGATGAAGTTAACGTATTTCTGAAGTCATATTATTCTATATTAAAATGTCTGAGGAGTTTTAATGTAATATCTTATAGAATGGATCATATTTAAAAATTTAATTGATAAGTTATAATTACTGATTACATCTTTTTAGCTATATGGCTGTTTTAACCAGTAACACCATTTACAAGCATTAGGCTCTATATATTGCATATTACATAGTTTAAGGATTAAAGTTATTTACCAACTGTACCATGTTGTTTTATTTGTAAGACTGAAGATATGTATATTAAATTCCAAAAATATCTCATTAGTTTTTACACAAATTTTCTGGTGTATCTTTCCATAGTTCAACGGAAATGAACTGAAATAAACTAGGAGAACTATCATTTATGTTAGATGCTGTAGTATATTGAAGATTAATATATCAAAAAAGTATATAAATAAATGACTGGTCCGAGTAAGGCATTTTAACTAGACGTTTAATACACAAACATCGCATTAAGAGATTAAATACAGTATTATAAAAAAAAGTATATAGATGGCGTAACCGTACAGACCCATTTTCAATTTTGAGTGCTGTCATATAGAGGCTATTATTCAAAGTACAAACACTACAGATGCATTAAAATTAAAAAAAGTACTTGAAAAAAGCACAAAATGGAATGTTATTTAATTGACGATATCTTTTGACGATGCCATTAAAATTATGTTTTCAAACTTATAGAACCTGCTGTTTTTAGCAAAGCCAGATAAAAATCATCGAACATATTACAGGTAAAAGACCATTATTGGTAATGGTGTGATGTATTCTGAAGCTGAACAAAAATTTGGTATACTATCAAGTTTAATTTTTATACAAAAGCCACAATATACAATGTTTGTCTTTTACAACACAATCACAACCGCAACCAAAAGTAAAGAAATGCACTAAATGAAATACGCATTATACATGTACTGAAAATGTTCATGTAATGCATTTTGAGAAATTTTGATATCACGGAAGAAGTTTCGGAACTTTAGCTTCAAATTGGATGAAGTAATTACAACATTTTCTTTGGTAATTCCATCCTCAATATTTTTACAAACCAATCTCAATATTAATCATTTATTAAGTGAAATTACACTTTAAAATGCTGTCCTTAGTTTATTTATAGTCAATTTCGGCGAATACTAACAAATACACTACTGGCCATCCAAAATATGAAGGAATGCAAATAACAGAATGCTATTTATTGGACAAATACATTATAATGGGAAGGACAAGTGATTACATTTTCAGAAAATTTGGAGGTATAGTTCCTGAGAAAACACTACCCACAGTTGCCACCCCTGGCCCCAATAACAGCATTTATCGGCCTAGGCATGGAGTCGTACGGAGATTGGATGACATGTACGGGTACAGCAGTCCATGCAGCTTCAACACTATGACACAGTTCATCAACCGTAGACAATCCATTGACAGGACATTTTGAATTGGTGAGAAATCAGGAGAACGTGCCGGTGAGGGCAACAGTCGAACATGTTCTGTATCAAGGAAGGTCAGGATAGTACGAGCAACATGCGATCGTGCATTGTACTTCTGAGAAGTAGAGTTCCAGAGGCCTCGAAGCTAGGGGAGAACCACGGGCAGTAACACCTCAGAAATGTAACGGCTGCTGTTCATATTGTCGGCAATGGGAACAAGAATTTATCAAAACGTGTATTCAGTGGCACCCCTCACCATCACTGCATGTTATGGGCCTCTATGATGATGTCGAACCCAAGCTGGCAAAGGGAATTCTCAAGGATGCCACCAAACACGGATGCGGCCTTCATGATGCACACAGAGCCTGGATTCATCTGAAAAGACGACGTGAGACGCCATTCCTGCGTCATATACAGCATCATGATGCCCGCATCTGTGTTTGACAGCATCGTGGAAAACGCACATTGCCAGCTTGCATTCGACATCATCATACTGACATATCAACTGGAGTGACGGTATGAGGTGCCATTGGATACACGTCTCGGTAACCTCTTGTTCGCATTGTCGGCAATTTCAACAGCAGCCTTTACATTTCTAATGTGTTACGTCCCGTAGTTCTGCCCTATCTTCGATGTCTCCGGAACTCTACGTTTCAACAGTACAATGCACGACCGCATGTTGCCAGTACTATCCTGACCTTCCTCGATACAAAACATGTTCGACTGTTGCCCTGGCTAGCACGTTCTCCTGATTTCTCACCAATTAAAAATGTCTGGTCAATGGCTGCTGAACGACTGGCACGCCACCACTCGCCAGTCACTACGGTTGATGAACTGTGGCATAGTGTTGAAGGTGTATGGTCAGCTGTACCCGTACATGACATCCAATCTCTATTCGAATCCATGCCTAGGCCGATAAATACTGTTATTGAAGCCAGGGGTGGTAACTCTGGGTAGTGTTTTCTCAGGAACTATACCTCCAAATTTTCTAAAAATGTAATCACTTGTCCTTCCCATTATAATGTATTTGTCCAATAAATATCCTTCTGTTATTTGCATTCCTTCATGGTGTTGCATTTTGGATGGCTAGCAGTGTATACAACTACACGATGCTCACAACTTCGTCATAGTAATATATAACGATGAATATATGACTGGTATAGAGTTTTACATTGGGGAAGATTTCATGGCGATAAAGTCGGAGAAATTCCAAAAATCAAATAACTACAAAAAATAGAACTTAAATTGCCTAGCGGATCCAAGGATTACATCACAAAATTTCTTCACTAATGCTCTTCCATGAAAACATATGGAAAGCTATTTTAGAGTCACAGAGTTATGGAAGTGGAAAGATGTTTACGATATTAGAGATTTCAAGTAACTGAATTAAAGGTTGAAGCACAGTCAGAAATGTTTTTAGCTAATTTCTCGCAAATTTAGAGTCTATGATTTGCGTCACAGAAACGGACTTTGCTAACTGGGATACTCAGTTTCCTTTACATTTGTGAAAGAAATTGTTATATCACAGCGTCGTAATTCTGGAATATTCAAAATAAAATGAATTTATTGTGTTCGAACCTGCTTATTTGTAAATAAATACGCAATGCCTATTTCTTTCAGTATACCAAAAGAATACAATTTTATGAAAATACGTAAGACACGAAATTTAAGTTGTATTAACATTATGTTGATAAATGATTAATAATCTATGCATGTCACATTAATTCCTTGCTTTATCTTGTTTAATTTACAGGGTGAACCAAAAGTCCTACCTTGATTATAAATATTTTTATTGTGCTCAAACTATTATAATTAGACATATGTTTGTTTGGATACATTGTAAGTACTGTTATAAATTTTTCTATAAGATCACGTACCTCAGTTTTCGAATTTGTGCCTCCCCCCCCCCTTGGTAGCTCGGAGAATGTCTAAGCGGTATTCTAGTTTCTGCCAAGTGTTCTTTAACATGTATTTTGTTACAGTACACACAACAGCTCGTATCCTAGTCTTCAGTTCTTCGACGTCAGCAATTGGTGCACTGCCACTAGGCCTGCCACTTCTGGGCATATCAGTAATTCTGAATGTTTCTTTAAACCTGATATACCATCGCTTTATTGATTTTGCATCAGGACGGTTGCGTCCATAACAACGTCGAAATGTTCGCTGAACATTAATGGGCGATCTCGTTACGTGAAACCAAAGCACACATTGAGCTTTCTCTTGAATCGACGCCATTTCGACCGAAAATGATGTCTTCCTTAGAAATGTTCCCCTGAGTCACTCTTGAAGGAGCAATAGCGGCATCCATTGAAAAAAAACTAGTAAAACTGACCTATCCAATGATACAACAAGTTACATTGTTATACAAACGGTTATTTCGTAATGAATTATTATAATCAGGGCAAGACTTTTGATTCAGCCTGTATAACGTATTTCATTTCAAAGCCTTCTTCTTTTTCAAATATGCATCTGTAATAAATCCTATCCTAATCCTAATCCTAATAATATTATAAATCTGATTGTGTGTGTGAATGTTTGGCTGAAGGAAACGTCCAGGCGGAGGATTTAATAACCCTGTATCTTTGCATATATATGGATTATAACCCAGTAATGAATATAGGCTAAATTTGTTTTTTCAAATACTTTTCTTAACAATTCAAAATTTCATTATTTTTATAGAGAATCAATGAATATTTTTCCCGTAAAATTTAATTAACCATTTTACGTTGCTAATCATTACCATTGCCAATAAATACAAAACCTGGAATAATAATTTTTCTTCAACAATTATTTATCAACTGAAACTTTTTAAAGACTGAGTTATGTCAAGGTCCCTATAACAAAGAAGTACCGTATTGTCTCCTATGAAATGTGATAATAAGTTAGTTAATTATTTACGTTTTTAATTGTCGGGAGGGAAATAGTTTGCTTAATTAATGCATTAATTCTTCTTTTAATGTTGCGTGAACGAAATCTCGGGTAACAGCTCGTGATATTTATAAAACTACATCTTGTAAATTGCATAAAAGTGTTTCCTTTCTTTATAAATCTCCTCAGATCTTAATCCCTACAAACCAGGGCATATTTTTCCTCCAGAAAAAAATAAAAAAGTTACTAAAGATACAATTTAATTTTTCATACATTTTAAAGTATTTGGAAGGATTAATAGATGCTGTGGAAATCATGAGACGCAGATGCTTTTCAAACATGAAGCACTTTAATTTTAAATCAGTTTCTACCATTTCCTTATTTCCTTATTTAAAAGAAACTTTTTTTGTATTAAATGTTTTTTTTTAACTGCTCAGAAATTGTTTGAAACGTTTTAACTATTTTTTAAGCAATGATATGAAAAGATTTCCAAAAATTATTTTTTCAAAGTTTCGTTATATTTTATAGATAACACTTTTCATTATGAAATATTTAAAAAATACATAGAATAAATTACTGTCTAACTGATAATGCTAGATTAATTTTAACACAATTATTCAAATTGGTAAAGAAATCATATAAGATGTAATCTTCCCAATTGCACGAAAAAGTCCGGGCCAGAATTCGAACCCGGGATCCCTTGGCTGAAGCAACCAATGCTCTACCAACTGAGCAATGCCGGATGAATATGGCTGAACTAATTCACCTAGTTAACCCTACTGGTCATAGCATCTGGTCTGATATCTAAATCAGCACAACAGAATAAATCACAGGTAATGGGACCTCCAGTAAACGCTGGAAACGTGATTACACTAGATTAATTTTGACACAATTATTCAAATTGGTAAAGAAATCATATGAGATGTAATCTTCCCAACTGGGCAAAAAAGTCCTTGTTCGAATCCTGGCCCGGACTTTTTCCCCTAGTTGGAAACATTACATCTCATAACTGATAAAGCGCTTAAAAAATATTAAACTTTTGCATTTTTTTGTTTCTTTACTTTCTTACTTCATCTTTCTCACTTTTACATTTTATTACCTTGCTTATTATAATTTTTGGATATAAGCTCTACGCAATAATTGCCGAAACGTCAGTGAAGGCTTACTGTGGAGACCCGAAAAGTTTTTGGTTTCTGTCTGTCTGTCTGTTTGTCTGTCTGTCTGTCTGTCTGTCTGTCTGTCTGTCTGTCTGTCTGTTCCGCGATAACTGCCGTAAAAATGATCCGATTAGTTTGATTTTTGGTAGGTATGTTGGTGAGATACCCGTAATTAGCTGTATAGTTTTTAGTTACATTTGGTTCATTCGTTCGGAAAATATAGAACATTTATTTTTTAACCATAATGCTTTCCTATGGGAATTCAGACGATTTTGAAATTTTTCAGTAGTTGAAAATAAAATGTCGCATTTGATTAATGTATTTAAACGGTAAGTTATGAAGGCTAAAATTTATCAAGTCAGGTGTTAAATTATTTAAATTAATTTAAAATTTTGTTTATACATTCGTCAGATTTTTTAAATTAGGTGTATAATTTTTGGTGCAATTTTATACATCTGTTCTAATAATATAATACATT
Source organism: Maratus michaelseni (assembly GCA_963931845.1). Lineage (NCBI taxonomy): Eukaryota > Metazoa > Arthropoda > Arachnida > Araneae > Salticidae > Maratus > Maratus michaelseni. Next base: position 293,665,121 of record OZ007589.1, on the reverse strand, counting down.
TATTATATCACTTTTTGCAAATATTAAAATGCATTCATTTTTATTTTCCTTTCAATTTAACAGTAACCTAGCAACCATATTTCAAAGAATATCAAAATGATAAAATTCAAGTAACTCAGACGATTTTGCTACAATATTTTATTCGCAAAATAAAATATTATTGGAGGATTTTAATATTTTATTGAAATAAATGAGAATTTATTTTGTACAAGTTACCTTTTAACTACTATAGAATGATAGCCGAAACATTTTTATATGAGATATTATTAATTTTTTGGAAGAGATGTAGATTTTTCGTGGTTGAAAATTAGTATTATTTTAAAAATAGAATGTAATATCTCGTACAACGAGATAGTTAATCTAAAGAAATTTGCTTAGTAAAACGCATCCATACAGCCTGAAATAGCACAATTACTGGAAACTGAGATCATAAAATGCTATCACAAAAAATACATTATAGCGCCAAATCAAGGTTGCTATTTAGTGAATTGGCAGTGGACACGATTATGAATGATTACACAATAGGCTTAAAAGTTTCCAAATAAGCCTATTTTGGGGAGATTTTAGTATGCTATTGCCGTCGAATTAGATCAGGATGTACTTAGGTCAAATAAATATTGTACAATGACCATCAAAACTGTTTTTCCGAAACAAAAATTGTAATAATACTAGATTTCTGAAATAGATAAGTGAAATATATAGTAGATTCAGTTTACATTTCCATAAGTTACTTTTGTACACGAGATATTATTCAACGTATCAATCAGATACGAGTGTTTCGTGATTGGTAAATATTGCTATTTAGGTATTAGGATAACATGAAATTATTTTCAAAATTTTTGTTTATCGTAATAAAACCACTGTGCAGAACGAAATGGAAGATATACTAGAATCCTTCACACAAATAATAGGAAATCACGAATAAAAATTTAATAAGATTACGGAGGGTTCAGTGGGGTTGAGCCCCCACCCCCACCCCCTGAAGAAATGTATTTTTTTTTAATCTAAAAAATAGAATAAGAAATTCATAAGAATGTCAGAATATTATTGCATAAACCATGTTTAATTTAACGTTTAAGTTCTGAAACCTTCGAATTATTTTATATGCATATAAATATATATGTAGTAATTTAAATAATTTAATTTGCGGATTGTAAGATATTAAATATTATGAAAAGTGAGTTTAAAAAACATTGACTTTCAGAGCTGACGTTGAGGCTCCTGATCTGTAGATTTACTAGTTATTTTTTAAATGTTTGGTTTGACAGCGCTGTAGAGAATATTTCCACATATGCACTAAAAGACATATGTTTGATAATCGCAAAAGCGTGCATGTTCTTGCAACAACGTTTAAGTATTTGCTAAAATTTATTTCAGAAGAAATCGTTGATTAAAAGAATATATAAATAACAAGAGGGGAAAATTCTGCTATAAGGCCGAATATAGATTACCACACACGGCTTTTATTTAAAAAATAAATAAACTAGCTGTAACTCAGAATAAAAATGCAATGACAACAAACAATTTTAAAATATCTAAATCACAAATAAAAATTCCCCTGTTAAAGTGCTGAGTTTTTCAATAACCATTCGATTTAGAAAAATATTTTTCTACCACTGAGCAATTTTTTTAATGAAATTTAATTCATGTTACTATGGCAGCAGACGATAAAACGATATCTTTGGAATAAGGGAATAAATAGAAGAAAAAATTTTGTTGATGTTTGTGATAAAATGTTTTTCTTTATTTTTTAAAATTGTATATACATAATTCACTTTTATATTTTAACAGAATAATAAGCTTACTATAATTCGTTACTCATGCTATGGCCAGTATACACGATACACGTCGAGTCACAATGCCTTTATCATTATCTTTTTACGCGTAAAAGTTTCGCTACGGTACTCCATTGTGAAGTTTTGTAATTTTTGAAATCTAATATTTGAAAAACGACACAATCATTAGATTTGAAATTTATATCAAGAAAAATACAATTTTTTACCACTCTAACTCAGTTTGTAAAACAATTTTGTGACAAATACTTTTCGAGTTATTAATTTTTTAAGTAACTTCAAATGTTTCATTTTCCGAGATTAATCTGTGGCAACGATGGATTGCTGTGACTTTTCATAAACATGAAAAATGATAGAGATTGAAAGAATAAGCCACCCTGTGTGTGGCTAAAAAAATACAAAAAAGATGTTAGAAAATTTGTATTTAAAATATTTTAAAAGGGACGAAATTTATAACTGTTGATCATATTTTATCAACTTTTTACAATATGTGCTCAATTGAAAAAATATCTTCTTTAGATTCAAGAAATTAAAAAAAAATGCTTAATTTCAACAGATATATAGTATTCAACTGTTTTAGTAATTATTTAACAGCATTATCTTGATATTACATTGTTTTTTAATTAGTCCTTTGTAAAGTTAATATTCATGAACACAATAAACGTAAAATAGAATAACTAGAAATAACACTTTAGAATAACAAGGAAATAATTTTACTGAAAACACTTAATCTTAGAGAAAGTGTGTAAAATTCCAAGCACATGAAAGAAATTCATACGATCTTATATATAAAAACATAAATATGTAACTTGCGATCATCAGAAGTATTGTTTACTACAAAATGCGATAAAGAATTAGTTAAGATTATATGTTTTTAATTGCTGCAATTGCTCTTTTTTTTCTTAATTAATATTTTGAATCTTCTTTGAATCTTACGTGTACGAAATCACATGTAACAGCTAGTTTAAAATATGTATTAAATATGAGTATGCTTTTTATAGAAAATTAATTAAATGTTCATATTTTCTTTAAACAAAAATTTGACCTTTTTTCAGGAATTATGCAAATTATTTTCAGGATTCGATAAAACTGTTCCTTAATTCAAAGATATTCAAAAAAAATATTACTCATTAAAAAATAAGAATTAAAAACTATTTTTTCTTGAAACGCAAAGACTGCAAAGTTATTAAACGAAGAAATGCAAACAAAAAATTAAAAGAAAGGCTTTCCTTAATCTAAAATTATTATTCTTTGTTTAAAACTTTAACTCTTTTTAACTTACAGATCTTCCGCTTGAAGTTTTAATCTATGATTTTAAAATATTTCTTTATTCCTGAGAAAATAATTTTGATGAATAAAAAGCGTTTGCACAGTGTTTAAAAATTAAAACATTTAGATGTTACAGATAAAGTATTAAATACGCTAATGGAAATTTTGTATTCAAATGAAATAAAATTCATTTATAGTTAAACAATAATTCATCCGTAGACAGTTTACAATTTCTTGTTTTTTTTGTAAAGTATAATGGATAATAATTCATACATCATACATTTTCATGTAGGAATTAATACCTTATTCAAAAGTTAGTGAATTAAATACCGAAAAAGACTTTCAGTTTTACAAAAAAAAATTATAAAAAGTTATTAAATATATACTTTTTCTAAAATTTACATAAGATCAAAAACACACATTTAGAAACATAATTTCAGGAATTTTCAAACAGTATTTGAAAAAATATCCGAAATCTTTTGTGCAGCCCTATACATGATCTAGAGATTTTTATATATTCTACATAGAATGCTATAGTTCAGTTACGAAACACATAGCACAGTTTAAAATTCCCTCTTCTGTAATTTCCGTAAATAAACAGAAATGTACTCGAGATCCTTTGTGCTGTCCTGTATATTATTTATAGAATTTATACACACCAAATAATAGGCAAAAAAATATATTTAAATTTAAAAACGCATTCCGCAACTAAAAATGCAATTCAAGAAATTATTGTTAACAGACAGTACTTTTACCGAATTCTTTTGTGTGTCCCTCTAAATGAACGATGAATGCTATGCACACAATATTCTATAGTAAGCGTCTTGTAATGCACCTCACTGATATATATCAATTTTAATATGTTTGATATAGTGTTATTATTTACATTACATTATTAAAATAAACCGCAAACGATTTTCCCCCTGAGATCGTAATGTAACGGAATTCCCTTTAAGCATCCCTGTAAAAGAAACAGTTATGCACACCATATAATATAGAAGGACTCTTCCAGTGCATCTCAGAGCTATATATCTATTTCAATATGTTTGAAATAGTACAACATCATTAAAATTAAACCGCAAATGATTTTCCCCCATAGACTGTAATGAAATCGAAATCTTTTGACTGTCCCTGTAAAGGAACTATAAGTGCTACACACTTCATTTTCAATACCGAACATGCCATTGTAAACCTCATTAACATATATCCATTCCATAACAATCCGAGTTAGAGTCCTTAAATCGAATTCATAATCGAATTGTAGACAAATTGAATTCATAAACACTTTTCAACTATATGTTGGAAAGTAAAGAACAATAACATATGAATCAGTATCATACTATCACTTGCAATCGCCAGTATTTCGATTGTGGTACTTACTCAAAAATGCAAGTATGATTTAACACATAGTTTGTTCTTTTTAACCCTCCTTTTTTTTTTAGATTTGCTCATTTAAAACAACAAAAAAAGAAAATTCATGCGTCAAGCATGGATTATGAAACACTTTCCAACATATTCAGAATATTGTAATAACAAAACTTCCCATTTTGAAGAGGTGAAATATGATATATAAGTAAACAATAAATCAATAAGTCAACTACTCAGGAACCTTCCAATGCTTGAAAAACGCATAACACATCTGAAAACCTAATTTCAGCAATTACCATCTATACTCGAAAAAAATATTCGAATTGTTTTATGAAGCCCTGTATATGATCTATACATTTGTATATAATGACATTGTATGCTAAAATTTAGTTCAATTAGGAAACACCTAACACAGTTGAAAATTTTCCTTCAGCAATTTCCGTCAATAAACGGAAATGAATTCTTTTGTGAATACTTTAAACTTGTGTATGATCTATAAAATTTATACGCAATAAGTAGTATGTGAAAAATTAGTTACATTAAAATATGCATACCACAATTGAAAACGCAATACCAATAGTTATTGCTCATAGACAATACTGTAACCAAAATATTTTGTCTGTACCTGTAAATAAACGAAAAATGCTATGCCTATTATAGTGAATAGTAAGCATCTGGTAATGCTTCCCAGTGATGTATATCAATTTCAATATGTTTGAAACAGTGACATTAAAATACACTGCAAAAACTTTTTCCCCATAGAGCATAATGTAGCGGAATTCTTTTGAGATTTTCTGTAAATGAACTACAAATGCTAAAAGCTTCATTTTTATTACCTAACATTCTGTCGTAAACCACAATGACATATATCAATTACTTGGCAATCCGGGTTATATTTACATTTGTTAGAGCACGGAAATACAGACGGCAGACAGATAAACCGAAATCATAAACACTGTGAGATATTTCCTTCATTTTGCTGAGAAAAGTAAAAGGTCACGTATTTCTCAGACTAAATGTTTTCGAGTGTTGGGCCAAACTGTAAATTGACAATCAGAAGTATCACAATTTTATGAACACTTAGAAATTCTGAAGACATAATTTGTAATACTTCTCTACATGCTTGAGACCATATGGTAAGTACTTAACTTCCACTTGAGGTACAATGATAAAGCCTGGAGATATACACCGCTGAAAAGGGGCCGAAAGAGGACTTTAAACTAAGAGAGCGAGCTAGATGGACATCTGATCTTCCTCTGCCGCTAGCGAGGCGAGCAGAAATCCAGGATCTTACTTCGGTGGTGTGGAGTGTTTCGGACGAAATAAGCTGTCCCCGAAAAATACAAACTATGCTATAACATCAGCGAGGCCGAACCAACGGGCAAAATATCAATCTGTCGACAGACTATTTTAAAGTAGTCTGTTAGTAATTTTCTACAAGATTTTATTTCTTCTAATTGTTTTATACTGTGCCGTCCTGTAGCTGTAATTGCAATAAAAAAGCTTAAAAGCCATCCTGAATCAAGTCAATTAAGTCACGACGTCACAGTAGTCTTGTTTGTTGTCTAGCAGATGGGATTAATATATCCTAAATGATTAGAAGAATTACAAAAGCGAAGAAGAAAGAAAGAAGTTAGTTTGAGCTATTGGCTTATCTTACAAGAAGCAAGAAAAGTGTTCCTTTACGTGAGAAAAAAAGAAGGAAGATTGCTGTCCTGAGTGGAAGAAACGTTGGAGCCTACTCTCTTGCTGAGAGATTGGCGTTGTCAGATGTTAGACGATTCTGAGTGTTGCAGAAGAAAAACAAGGAAGTTCTGGGGTGCGTATCCGTGCGAGTTACCTGAAGGGACTTAAAAAAGAAAAGCTGTTGCAGAAGGGTGAAGACAGTTTCGATTTTCTACTAACCCAGTTTCGGTTTGGAGGAAAAAGAGAGAGAAAAAAAGTACTGTTAATATTTTTTGTGTGTGCGGAGAAAATATTTTGCTTTGCGGGCTGCGGTGGAGCAGACGTCACAACACTTTTCAACTATGTTGGAAAGCATTAAAAAATGCAAAAAACAAATTTTTACTTAGGTCTTTTTTTTTGCTTCACTTTTTTTATTTGGTCGATATTCTAGCGGTAACTTTACTGATAGAGAATCGAATTTTTGTTCATGGACAAAATAATTTTTTTGTGAAATTTTTTTGTCGGGATAGAGTTGCCGATCCAACTTTATTTTTTGTTGAGAAATTCCGAATTCATACGAGAAATTTCGAGTAGTAACATTTGCTTTATTTAATGAGAGATAGTTCATAATTACATAAAGTAAAATCCACTGTCTTGACAAAGGTGTTAATAATCCTGATTCTTCTGTTGTTCCAGTTTCTTCTTCTAACCTCATAATTTAATCTTTTTATAATAGCATTAGTTTCAAAATAGCTAATAATTTAAGAAATTATGATTTTGAAGTTTTTTTTAAACCAGTTAATAAACTAACTTATTCACCGATAAAACATAAAATCCCACATGAAATCTTTTAGGGTATTTACAATATCCAATGTCAGTGTGGTTTGTCCTATACAGGCCAAACTAAACAACAACTCCGTTAATTAACACAGAAACTATGTTAAGAAAACAGAATTACAAAGATCCTCTATTGCTTGTCATTGTTGGGGTGAAGCACATAATTTCAACTTTGATTCGGCTACTATTATTAAGAAATGTAATACTCCTTTAGATTCAGAATTTTTTGAAGCAGTTTATATTCGTAAATTTGTTAACTCCCTGGTCAACGGTTTTTCGAGTGTACCTTAGTGTCATAGTGTAACACTTCCGGCTTAATCTCATTGGTTGCTCGTACATGATGGTCTTTCGGTGTGTTGTATGCAGTCATTTGGATTTTCGTCTTTGTTTCGTATCTTTGGGGGTATGCAATTTTAGTGTTTTATGACACTGAAGATGTAAGTCCAAATTACTCACTTACAAAATTATCTAATTTTAAAATAAGCGTAATAAAATTTATTAGCATCTCCCCTTTTTTCCCACCGAGCCACAAAATAAAAAAAAAAAAACGACTGGCTGTCCTAAGTTAAAAAACAAAGTCACTCCCGTTGTCACAGTAACATGCTTTGGCGATAAAGAGTTCAATATAGAAATCCAACTCATTGCTCACAATTGATTTCGATCACGTACGATCGACCGTCGTTGGAAAGAAGAAAAAAGATGAAAAGGCTTTATTTTTTTGTAATAGTAAGTATTTTTTTTTAATAAAAGGCACCATCTAAAACTAAGGTACCTCGTGTCTATAAGTATCACATTTTTAAAAATCCATCCTGGGCCGCATGATCACATTTTCAAGCGGTAGAAAAAAACTGACATTTTCTTTTCTTTCTGCATGAAGTTCCACGCTTACCCCGAATATCCGTAGAAGCGATCATGACACCGACGAACTGAGGACCTAGTTCACCAGCGTTCGATAAGGTTTTGAATTAATATCTCGGCTAACTATCCGAAAATAAAAAATCTGAATCCTAAATACGGGTTCTCCCCCCCAAAGGCCTATATCCCTCGTGTAGATAATCGGCCGTCATAAATTAACCAACTAACCAACCGAAAATCTGAATCTCAGATGCAATGGGGCATATCCTCGTCTGTCTTTATCAAAATTTGCAGACCTCTGCATGCGATAAATTTCCTAGTCGTCGTCAACAAACAAATAGACACAAACAAAAAATATATTTTATTAATATAGATATAAAGTATTTATAAAAATGTATAAACATATGTAATAAAAAAAATCGTTTCCATTTGGAAATCTACTAATATTAATTCTAACAATTGAAAATGCACTTTAGCTATATTAAATATTAAGTTTAATTTAACAAAAAATATTTTCTGAAACATTACGAGATAGAAGAAGCCTATTTCTCAACGATTTTAACTCTTTGAAAATGTTAGAGGAGTTCTATAGAAAACTACTTCTACAGAGAAAAAGAAAGCATTAGCAGTGATTTAATTCTTTCAATTTCTTTTCTAACTAACACAATCAGACAAAACTTTAAAGAAACGAATATTTAGCAAGTTAACGAGTTATAGATTAATGAACATAATTACCTTTTTCTGACATCGTTTCTCTAATCTTAAGTTACGAAGATTTCAGTAGTTTTCAAAAAAATATTACTAACAAATCCTTAATTCTTAAATTTCTTTAAATAATTTCGGAAAAATATCTATTTAATTAAATGAGCTTCAGTTACATTAATTTTCTCTTTATCAGTTACATTGTTAAGATAAAGTTTAATTATATTTTTTGAAAGGTAATCTTTGCATCCATTGTCTTAATGTGTAGTTATAAAATTTATATTGCTTATAATTATTTTTCACTTGAAAGTAATTAAAAAAATTAGTGCATTTTCCTTTTGGCTAATTCTTTGGAAATATAATTTTATATCCCTGAACTAAGTAGTTTTTTTCTTTTTTAATTATTGTAATTTTTCTTTTCATTCTATCGAAATGTAGATAATAACATACTAGAAGTAATTTTCAGAGTAAATCATATGTTAATAATTCTTGCAAATTACCACTCCTCGTTCAAATGGATAATTAACACGAATAATTAATATGAAATGCAATCATTTTAAAAGTCAAAGCTGTTAATTTATACATTTTTTTCCTTTTCTCCTAAATAGCAGAACACAATCAAATGCTCAAAACATAATTATACTTATGATTTTTAAACTTCTAAAATAAAGTGTGCTGGTAAAGTTTAATTTAATTTATTACTTTAAAAGCTTAAGTTAGTTACGTGAACTCACTCTCAAGGTAATATTAAACCTATAGCAGTGTTCTTTTCAAATTTCTCGTTTGCCTCTTAATATTTTTTAATTATTTTTTTGCATGGGATACACAGGCATATGTATAACTGGGCACTTTCCTACTTTTCCTATTTTGGTTGCAGTTTTTTTTTTCTGTGGATAGTTACACTTTTGGAACCAGTTTCGAAATTAAAATTGTCTTCAGAAAAAAAAAAAAATAAAAAAAAAATGCCACCAAAATCGAAGAAGTAAGAAATAGCCGGTATGCAAACAAGAAATTGGAGAAGTACGTTGTCATTGGTTTAAAATTAGCTTGCGAGTATCTTCAAGATACTAACATAGGTTCTTAAAAAAAAAAAAGTTTAATTTGTTTGTTTGTTTTTTCTTTTTTTAAATGAAGAACAACTCTTATATAACTTACCAAATTTACTAATTTTTAATTCTAAAACTTATAAGTTATCTTTTCTTACAAAAGAAATAGGTCAATTTTTCCTCCAGAAATCTAGGTAAACGTATAAATGCATATGTTGTTTGTTTTTTTTTTAAATATACTGTGCTAATTTTTCACTAAATTTTAGTAAGCAGTTATGGATTTTAAAATGAGCATATCGCTAAAAGCTAGGCCTTTGAGATGAAACTATTTTCTCTAAAACATTTCCACTTCAGAAAGAAAATTAACTTTTACAGTATTTTCCTTGTTACACCAGCTGTCATTCTACCGGGTTTCATTTCCAGGACAAATATGCATATTTCGAATAAGAAATTTAATACATAAACGAAATCAAATATGACTTCCTATAAAGACTTCCTATTCATAAAGAAAAAACAACTGTTCCATAAAAAATGGTTAATATATATAGCCGAACCTAATGGGTTAAGTATTGCGTAAACAAGTTCATTCGTTTGTAACAGCTAAATAATAATATACTGAACTATATTATACCATAATAAATAATTTGAATTACATACTTGTAGTTTAAAAGAATTATTTTTGTTTTAAAAAAGATTTTTTAGAGGATTTCTTGAAAAATTTTCTTCTTCGCTAGAAAATTTTCGGACATTTAAAATTATTCTACAAGGAATTAAAAAAAATCTATTATAATAATCTATTATAATTACATAAAAAAAAAGCATTTTACGTTTTGTATAAAGGGATGAAAGCTACCTACCGGGCATGCAATTTAATCCACGATATGTTAATTGAATCTGTAATCAATGACTTTAGCTATATATACATATGTATATATATATATATTAAAAATAACTATATGAAAATGTTTTTTATATGTAATATCCGTTGCAAAATAAATAAATCTAGCTCATTATTTACTTTTATTCTACTTACTGCTGTTAGCCTGATCGGAAAATTATTTATTAAATTTATAGATTAACGAATATATATATATATATATATATATATATATATATATATATATATATACAGGATGATTATAAAAAAAACTATCCCGATACATGAGTCCTTAACTATCACACCGTTCACAGAAACTGACTGAAATTTTGGTTTTAAGTATTTTGAGGTATGCGCTCAAGAAACGTATGAAAAACAACAGTTAAACTCTAACAATTACGGTTACAGTGACAAAATTTTGAAAATTTCAAATGGCAATACCTATTTTTTTATTGGAATGTGGTCTGCATAGTGAAAAACCATAATAAGCGTTGGAACGGTACCTGTAACACGAAAATTGCCGGCGCTAGAGAGACTAAGAAGAAAAGTGAAAACAACCAATAAAGGACAGAGAAGCAACAGAGAGTAAAACATTTTATTATTCAGTGCTATCCAGTATCTGCCGCATGCAACGTGTCTTCGTGTGTGACGTGGAAAATTTGTGAAACACAATAGAATGTTTTGTTTTCTGTTGATTCTCTGTCCTTATTCGTTGTTTTCACTTTTCTTCTTAGTCTGTCTAGCGCCGGCAATTTTCGTGCTACAGGTACCGTTCCAACGCTTTTTATGGTTCTTCACTATGAAGATCACATTCCAATGAAAAAAAACAGGTGTTGCCATTTGAATTTTTCAAAATTTTGTCACTGTAACCGTAACTGTTAGAGTTTAACTGTTGTTTTTCATACGATTCTTGAGCGCATACCTCAAAATACTTAAAACCAAAATTTCAGTCAGTTTCTGTGAACGGTGTGATAGTTAAGGACTCATATATCGGGATAGTTTTTTTATAATCACCCTGTATATATATATATATATATTATATATATTATCATATGTATTATTATATATATATATATATTATATAGCTAGATAGATAGATAGATAGATATTATTAAGTAACTTTTTAAAAAAATTTTACTGTAAGGCAAAATTTTGTAAAAATGAACGTCTTATAACTGTAACAGTATTTCTAATCTATGAGCATAATTTTCTGAGGGAACAAAACCATTTTGTTCCACCATATTTAATTGTAACGTTTATTTATCTAAAAATTAAACACCACAAATATGTACCTTTCAGTACCTTTTGTTCCTTTATTGAAAACTGGTGCTAAGCGAGTTTAGAACTCATCAACGTGATTGATACGTCATTTGATCCCTTTGAACAATCACATATACCCATTTCAACCTTAGTTTCACTAACACGAGGTCGACTAATCACAGCTATGAAGTTAACGATGGATTCTAAATATTAATCGTCGGTTAGATTTGCTAACCTAAGGTTTCCCAACTAAGTAAGAACCGCGAGTTGAAGGTTGGTGGTGAATTGCCCCGCAAGGTGCATTCATGTTCTGTGACATACAAAAAAGTTAGCTACATATTAATTGCTTTCAAAACAATAATTATGTTAATTCTGGTATTTCTTTTCTTTTACTTTCTTTCTTTCTTTCTTTCTTTTTTTTTGGGGGGGGGAGGGGGTGGTTATGAGACTTTTAACAAATTTTTGAAATTAATTATTTAATTTTCCTCCCCTGTCCTCCCCCTCTCTTTACTAGGGGCTCTCTTTATTGGTGAATGAGTACGAACACACAGACAAGAGAATACTGTAATGTAGTAGCGGGCGCCAGCCAATCAGCACGCGTAACGGAACTCTTTAACCGCGTGTGGAATTTTTTATCGATGAATATTTTATAATATTTTTATCAGTGTAATAAGTATTCAACAGATTGTAACATATCTTTTGGATTTGCATTGTTACAAGACACGATAATCTTAACTAAAGAATTGTCCAAAATACTGGCTGTCAATGAAACGTATAGAAAATAAAACACAATTTCAGCTTCAATAGAACATCACAAGTAGGATAATCTGTTTTAAAATATGTACGCATCAAACGTGAAAATTTATCTAGCTCCATTCATCCATCGCAATACACTTTATGTGAAATGACAATGCAGTTTTTCATATTGAATCATACATTTTTCATCAATATAAATTGTATAATAATTCTTCGAACAAAAATGTTATTTTCATAGAATAAGGAACGGAATAACGGTTGTAGACTCTACTCATACATGTCAGCCGTGGATCTTTTATTATTTTTTGTCAATTTTCTTTCTTTCTTTATTCGAAGCAAAAAAAAAAAATGACATTATCCAGAGACGTGTGAAATTGAAAGAAATATATGAAGTCAAGCAATTCAATCCTCGGGTTTTTCCTTTTATTTTCGCACGGAAGCAATTTTATTCATTATAAATTTTGGAAGCGAATAAAATAATTGTTTTATATAAATTTAAAACGCACTCCTTAGCTAACAACAAAACGTATATCGATTTTATTATTATTATTATTTGTTAAATTAAAGCGGCCATTTTAAACGGACCATAAATTAACTTCTGTTTTAAGTAACCTTACAAATTATTAAAATCTGGAGAACTTGCTGGCGATTGTTCTATACAACATGGCTACAATATGTCGTTACAAATAACAACTCATTTCAATTTACAGAAAAGGATAAAATCACAACATGTTTTGCAAGATAATTTGCAAGACTGTTCCGGTAGGTATAATTTTATCAGGTTGAGAAAATGGTTCAAAACCAATTAAATGTTTTTTGGTACATGTAGAATCTTTCTATACATTAATTAATAATTTCTATTGCAAATAAATATTTCAGAATATATACATAATTTTATTAGTTCACGAGAAACGTAGTGAAATGTCTAGAGACATGGAATGCATTGGTATAGCAGCATTTTTATCATTTATAATTGTTAAAGTGTATGTATTTTGGTACATTTAGGATTCTTCTATCCATTAAATGATAATTTCTATTGCAAATAAATATTTAATGAATTTATACATAATTTTATCAGTTCGCGAGAAGCGTAGTACATTGTGTAGGCAACTACAATGCGATGCGAAAACAGTATTTCTGTCACTTATAGTAGCTAAGGTATGTATTTTGGTACATGTAGGATGTTTGTATACATTAAATAATAATATCTATTGAAAATAAATATTTCATGAATTTATACATTGATTAATATAAGAAAACATAGCTACCACATGTATGAAATGGAAAAAATCTGTAATACGTGCAAATTTATTAATTTTTTGCCTTTTTTTAAGAATAAAAACTAATTTTCTTTGTTTTAATTTGTATCATATACTAAATAAGAGCTACTGAAAAAATTATTACTGATAAGTGCTTTATATTGTGTTAACAGGTAAATAAATCGTAATTTAATACTCGTTATCTCTGTTGATTTATTTCTTAATCCCTAACTTAAAATGCATTTATTTCATATAAAGTATATTCTTAAAAAGTAACAAAATTTCTAACTAGAAGGTGGTAAAAAAAATTATGATATTCGATTACATTTTAATCAGAAATGAAAATAGTATACTGCTACCTTTAATCGCAGGGATTTAAAAAAGAGAAAAAAGGCCTCTTCATGTAGGATTAATATTTAATTAAAGATCACATTTAACATGATTGAAGAAAGATATTTTTAAATCGAGAAAGGTTTCTTTTAAAGAATGTATCAGGATCTTAGTTCCTCTAAAAGAATTGGAAGTTCTTTGAAAATAGTAACATGGTTCACAGACGTTTGTTAGAGATATATACAGAGGGCATTAAAAACTAACAAATATTATTTCATAAGCATAATAAAAGCAAAATAGTGCAGGTGTATTGCATTAATATAAATTAGGAACATTTTAAAAATCTTTTTAACCCATTTTGGACCATGGGTGCATATATGCACCCTCAAAAAGAGCATACAGAATTTGTTTTAGGCACCAGTAAAAAATAAATATAATATTTGCTTTCTCTAATTAGAGTATTTTTGTGATAGTTTAAGTAAAGATAGCTTTTTTAAGAAAAGTGTTGCCAACCGAATAAAATTTGTGTAAAAGCCGCCGGTCCCGAAGGGGTTAAATGCAAAGTTTTATTGGTACTTTATCCAAAAATAAAAGTTAAACTACATGTATGAAAAAACTTAAGGCCGGAAAATATATGTAGAAAAGCTATCTAGAAAGAATTATGTTAATGCTGGGATAAGGTAAATACATTTCAGATGGTCAATAAAGTGTTATTACATAGAATTTATTTGGAAGGAGGCTCAGATGAGGATTTTAAAACTATTACAAAATTAACAATTGCAATTAAAGCATAGAGTTTGTTGAAGACTTTAAAAGTCAAGGATTAACGTCTGATAAAGAATTAGTTTACTGCCAAAACACAAAACTTTCGGCACGTTTATATTATGTGAGGAAAAATTACTGTAACTCTGGAAGAGAATGAAGCGCATGTCACTGGAGTTTGCAATAACTTCATACTTAGACTTATAACGGATTTTACAAGAGCTCTGCATCCTATTTATGATGCATATTTTATAAAGCCATATATTGCTTTACATCCTGCTAGTGTGTTGCCTGGGGTGGCATTCAATATAAATGAATTACTCAGAATTTGGTTTTTATTAATTACATGAACAAGACTGTGCTAAAAGAAAATCTAAAGACGAAGTCACGCAATCCAGAAATAAGAAATATTTCCACTTTTACACAGAAATCGGCTAAAAAAAGCAAGAGGCTGGCCTGATATGCATTCACATCAAAATATTTGGTATCAAAAAATATTGGGTAACGCGTCAAACACAGCATGTTTGTGTCAGAAATTGTTATGCAGGTTGTCTTAAATTCCTCGATTTCATACGTCGACAAGAACAGGGAAGCCGAAAACATTGCGTCCTAGATGTTAATAAGTTGTCATTAACTGACGAATATTCGAAGTACGCTTGTGAGTAGCATAATACAGAGTAACAAAAAAAAAACAAGATTCTTTTCTGCAGCTTCTGCAGAGATACACAGGCAGATCATTTCAATAAATAGTAAAGGAGAATGTAAGAATACCGGCTACCACTTTTATTTTCTATATAGATCCTACAATTTTGGAAAATTAGGGAAGGAAAAAGTCATGGTAAGGTACCTTGATGTTTTTCACATCCTTTCAGAAAAAAAAGTCAGTTTAAAAAGCGCTTTCTGTTTAGAAAAAGAAAACTTCTAAAAGTCTGCAAATTTTTAGTTTAGAAAATTGGGTCTAATTACTGGCTACCTAAGTTTTTTCCAAAAGAATCACACAAATAGGACTAATATAGCTAAACAAGAGAGACGAACACTGTTTTAATAAATTTTATTTATTAATAGCATTTAATACGTACAGAAAGTTTAATTAAAATTTTAATAAACAAGCATTTTTGTCAAATTTATAAAAATCTTACCGACTATCTCTGAGAGTCTTCTTTCCATTATGTTCCTAGTTTTCATTTTTTTCGGATTAAACAAAAAAGACTTGCTGATTAAAATGTAGATAACTTTATCTACAAAAATCCAAAGCGTAGTAATCACTCTCTGTTTCGATGCAATCGCTGTGGGTCCACATATCCAATTCTAAACATCGAACACAGTGTTTCCCCCTTTTTTTCCCGCAGAGAAATCACCCTCGCAAAAGACACAGATTGCACTTCTTCCTCTGTCAAATATCTTCCTTTTTTAACTTTTTAAAATCCAATTTCTACCCCTTTTGCCTGATCTTTTTAGTTTTCCTCCGTCATTTTTCTTCTTTCTCTTCCTATTTATTGCGGACGATTTTGCAGTGTCCAAAAACACTTTTCTGTAAGATTATCCGATAACCACTGTCGCAAATCACACAACAAACCAATACATCGTCCGTGAACCCATAAAGTATTTTATTTTCATCCCTTTCATGCAGATTAAACCCAGAGAGGTCCAAATACCAGCTACCCGGTATTTAGACCTCTCTGTTTGGCCAGTATTTGGACCACCACTATATTTAAGCTGAAACCGGTATTACTCTTTCATGTAATAAATTACCCATAACGTGCGTGGGGCATTTGGTAGCTAAATATGTCTAGAAAACAATTTAATCGTCAATTCAGGTCAATATACGATTACTAATTTTTTTAATGAGAAACATATCTCTGAAAAAATTTTGGTATCCCAGATTTCGTCGTGTCGGTACTTTTGTTTTTACTGTTTGTAAATGAGACAAACTTCAGCGACGTACTGCCAGTACCTTTCTTCTCTCAATAAAAGGTGCAAACTCTGCCTATCGCCGCTAGGCTGCGTGCTCAGTTCTCAGAACAACTACTAGCCGGTATTTGGACCTTCTCCTCTATGTATAGATCAATGTGGTTATTGATAATCTTTTATTTATATTTTGACAAATATATCAAGACTTTTTATATACATATATCTGCCTGTATATGCATACTCGTGGCTAATAGATGGGATGCTGTTTCGGCACTGTGCGAGGCCCTGTATATACTCTGATACAGGTTTAATACAAAAGAAAACAAGTCCAACACACACACTCCCTATAACCAAAACCTCCACAGTGAAATGCGGAAGAGGCAATATGGCCGAGATGATAGTGCGAAGCAATTTCTGGTTTATCGTTGACCTAGTGTTTGACCCAGTTGCCTGCTTCGTCAGTTCCCCTTTAGGATTAAATGCGAGAGCATGTATTTGCAATTCTAATTATAACTACAACTTTGGATATGGATAAACATTGTTTTAAAGACTAAAATTAAGTTTAAAGGTAAACTTTATGCACGCAGATTTAAAAAAGAAAAAATGATCCCCGTTCTTTAGCTATGTTTTACTTCGTTATTATATATTTTTCAAAACTCCAGTTTATGCGTTTGCATTCGAATATACTTTTTAAATCATATAATTATTTTACTTTCTAATAGTTTCCAATCATTTACCATGAGTAATCTGGATGCACCATTTTATTAATTCATAATTAAGAGTGTGTTTACTATTATCACAGTATTAACTAGCAGCAGTTCGTATATTGCTTTTGTCAACTATCTTTTTTTTTAACTCTTAATTTTAAAGTTGATTTCATGGAAGCAAATTATTATTATTATTACTATTTATTCTCTTTATGATTAGAGAATGACGAGACTTGTTTGATATTGTGTTTCTTTTTCTTTTTCTTTTTCTCACATTTATTTTCCAATAGCACCTGGGGATATTTATAGAGTTGTATGTTGAGTTATAAAATTATTGTAGCATAAAAAAGTTTTATAAAAATAGTTGTGATATGAACAATTTGAGTACAATAAGGCCTCGTTATTAATTATTTATATTTGATGGTTTAAATACCGGAAAATGTATACATACAAGTAAGGATAGGGGGATAATGACTACATTGAATAAACAAAAACTTTTAATAGATACAGAAAATGATTTAACATATTTCAATATATATATATATGATTTAAATTAGCAAGTATTTTCGAATACAAACTAACGGATAAACAAAGTATTGTAAAAAAGTATTAAATAATAAACAAATTAAATTATAGAATACAAGTAAAATCTTCCTTTTATGATTTTTTGAAAAACATTTTCTCTCTCTCTAGGTAAAAGACTCCAATTTTTGTCTTTAAAAAACGAGATTTATATCCTACATGTGTATAACACAGAATTGATTATATATAATAATGATATTAATACAATGATATAAATAAACAAGAGATAACACTTAGTGCCCTAAGTCTTTAAAATATATCTCAGTATCAAACGAGAAAAAAATAAAATAAATAAACAGTGTCGGGGAGGAGGGGGGTAAAAATTAAAAAATAGATATTAATAACAGTGCTAAAAATTTTACACTTATACTATTAGGAAATGAAAGCCATGGATATCTTTGAAAAACAATTATATATATTTTTTTAAATGCTGTGATTACATATTTTTTCCTTCTTTTTTCACAATTTCTCACACTATGTATTATTTTAGTACATTCTTTTTCTGTATTTTCAGATATCTGTTTAAGAAAATTTTGAGTCCCTAAAAGGACCCTTCACAGTTTTTTTCATCTTAAAAGAGGACCCTTTACAAAAAAATATCATCTTAAAACAGATCCTTCACAAATTCTTCATTACAAAACTTCACAATTGTTTTTTGTCTTAAAAATAGACTTTTCACAAAACTGTTTCACCTTCAACAAGAACCTTTCACATATTTAATCATTTAAAAATAAAATCTGACCTGTCACAAAACAACTGAACTGATCAAAGGACATATTACTTAGCTTTATCATATGTAAAGAGGATATACAGGAACATGTATATAACGACAATTTCAAAATTTACAAAATTATGACTAGAATGTTCACAAATATAAAAATAAACTTCACAATTTAATAAAACAGAACACAGCGAGAAAAATCTGGCCAGACCTCTGATTTTTATTTCTAAATCATCAAATTTCAGTCATGCTAAAAAATTTAGCTCCAGGGTTTGAATGCTACTTTGAATAATAATTAAAATTCCAAATATTAGCATATTTTATAGAAAAAATACAATATTGTTATAATTAATCTTCAGATTTTTTTCTAAAAATATTTTCTCATATAAATATATTTAATTCTTTAATACAGATTTTTTTCTTTGATTTCTAAATTAAATCACATTTATTGCCTTTTATAAAATTTTGTACATTAAACCCTTTTCCGTATATTTTTTAAGCAATTGGTACACGCTTGGAACTATTTCGTTTGTCCAAAGTATTATTATTGATATTATTATTTATACCAGGTTTACTTCAAATCTGTTGTCAAACCTGCATACTGTTTGTGTGAAAAAACAAAGAAAGATAGAAATAAAATTTAATTCTTAGAAAAAAAAATAATAATAAATAATCTGATTTAAACGAATAAAGAAAATGGAGATAAAGAAGTTGACCATATTAAAAATAATCTGAATCAAATGGAATAAATGCAAGTTTAATACAACAAATCAAGTAAAATTATAACAGTTCTTAATATTTTTAGTAATTTATGTTAATTGCAAAATTCTTGTATTGAGATATGTTAATTATTAACTTACTCATTACAAAGAATTTGTTATATAAATGCTGGAGAATTCAGATTTTATTCTATTTTTTAATTTAACGTTGGCTATTAGGCAATTAAAATTTGATTATTATAAATGCAAGACGTGAGAAATTTTCTATGGGAAAAATTTCCAAAGTATTAAATGTATTCTAATTGAACTAAATTTTATCATACTATATATCCACATCTATTGATCATATACAGGGCTGCACAAAATAATTCGACTACTGTTTTGACACTGGAAGGTAATTTCGAAAACTGTATTTTTCAATGTATTATATGTTTCCTAAATTGTTTACTTACATATCTTCTTTCACCTTATTTAACGGTGAAGTTTCATTACAGTTTTCTGGCTGTGTTGGAAAGAGTTTCATAATCTATGCATCTATGCTTGACGCATTATTTTTCGTTTTTGTTAATTAAAAAAAAAAGCAATAGAATAGCTAAGGTTCTGCTGAAAGAAAAATAACAATAATAATATAGATTCAGGGAATTGTAACAAAAACGGTTAAAAACTTGTATTTGAACTTTTTAAATAATGCTTTGTATTGCCTTTAGGATAAAGATGTAAAACGAGCAAATCTTTCATGCATTTTTTTAAGAAACCCCAAAACATACGTAAGTTTTAAATTCCGAGCAAGAATTGACAAAATAATTATTTCTCTAAACAAAAACTTCTAATATTAGCAACAAATTTTAAAAATAAAAGGATAAAATAAAGTTGGTATTTGTTATTTACTTTTCATTTGATGAGATTGCTTTTTTTGCTGCTCTGCAAGGAATGGATGAAGTTTGAAAGCAAACAATTAACTTTATTTTTCTATTGTTAAATTAATGTTAAGATTTTTTAAGTACAAAACTATTAATTTAAAACTACATTTTTTAGAATATTAAGAGGATATTAGAAAAAATTCTTGTGATGAAACAGAAGGTCAATTTTGTGAGCTAACCTGGAATAGCAATATGGATTCTTTACACACGGCAATTTATATTCATTTAATAAATTTAGGACATAAAGAATTTCATTGTTGTTGCTTTAAAAAAATTCAGTTATTTTGCCTTGTGTGTTAGTTTAACTGATAAGAATTAAAATTATGTAACTTTTTTAATTTTCAAATTATTTAAAGGACAATTCTTCATTACTGAGCATACAGTTGCTGCAAATAATTGTATAAAACAGATACTGGTATCAATCGACTAGGACTAATCTCTACTATTAAATGCCTAGCATTAATTATGCTTCGGTGGCCATTTAATATAAAAGTTTTATCAAATGGTAACACCAAATTTTGATACTTTATTTGAATTCCTTGTTTGAAGACAGACCGGAAAAAATGTATAGTTTATGCATTTTTCTTGTATTTATCGAATTATAAAGATAAATGGGGGATTCCTCTACAGTTTAAAAAAATGCCACGATCATTCCATTGGCAACTATAAAAATTACATACAAATATCAAATATTTAAATGCAAAATAAGCTAACTTTATAATAATAAAAAGGTACAATTTTCTGTTTATTAACTAAGTTTTTCTGATCTGTAAATACAAACGATAAGAGACGGAGAGACAGTCGAAAAGTAAACTTTCTCTACATCTCGAAAACCAATAATTGGAATGCTCTGTAAAATCACATAACAATGGTTTTTTTATGAATGTAAAAAATGTAGGTCATAACTCAAAATTATTGCAATATGAATTTAGTACATAATTAAATAAATATATATATATATATTTGGGTCTGTTCAATATATCTTATTTAAGAAACCATTTCATTCGGATGATTTTGGGGGGAAATTGTCATGTGGATTTAATATTAGCACCTCAAATTTTAACCTTTTCAATGTAAATTTTAAAAAATACCGACTTTATTCATTATAATAACGCTCTAAACTGTCGACCTGATTTTGTCCAAGGAACTTAACTATAGAGTCAAATTATGGATGTAACCATTTAAAAATTAAATGATGTCATAATTTTTAATAAGTTGACCACCGAGGCATAATTTATACAAAGTATTTGATATTAGACATCATGTCCAATCCAGCACTTTTTTATAGGATTTTTTGCAGCAGAATTAGTAGGAGAAGATCATTTTCTTTTTCCAGCACTGCACATAATTATAATTTAACTCCAATGAAAATTACTTTGGTCATAATTGTATTTAATTTTATATTTTATTATTATCATTGCTCTTTTTTTATACTATTTTACTATTTTTTTTTTCGTCCATAAAAGTTATAACAGCACGATATACAGAGGGACTACTGTATTCAAATTCATTTTAGAAATTTCTATGTATAATCTAAAAGATTAAAACTAAAGTTCATATATTCACTAAATATGTAAAAAGGCTAATCGAAAATTATTTTGTTACCTATGTTATTTTTAAAAAAATTTGAAACAATGCAAAATAAAATCAAGGGAGGAATTTTGCAAACTTTTTTATTCTCATTCAGTCCTACTGTGTGTTTATATAAATTGACATCTTAAAACTTGTCATGTGCCATATTGATTAACAACTGGAGCAAAGAACTAATAAAACAAAAGAACAAAACAAAAACAGAGACCTTTTTTTTTTTTTTTACAATGATAAAAATTGTCCACAGAAATTCTGAATAAGTAAACGCGATGTCACAGTATGTTTAAACCAGTATTTTGACAATTTTGTTTTATTTAAAATCATGTTCTCTGTAAAGGTTTTCATATATGTTTTGAAATCTAAATTTAAAACTTTTGAAAATCTTCAAGTCTTTAATAAAATTCTCTTGGTAGTTTTAAAATCTTTGATTTATCAAAACATGCATCTAAAAGAAGCCTTGATCCCACAGAATTTTTAAATTAGTTCGTCTAAAATTTTTAATTTATCTAAAATAAGATGTTTTATAAAAATGATAATAAACATTCATAAAAATTATATTCATAAAATTTGAATAGTTTATGAAATTACTTGAAATAATTGAAATTGAATCTATTATCAGCGTTAAAATTAAAAAAAAGCTTTTAGGAACAATTTTAAATAAAATCAACTGAATATTTTTACAATATTTTCATTCTCATTTAATCCTAGCCCGTGTTTGTATAAATTCACATCTCAAAATTTATCACGTACCATCTTGTTTAAGGAATAAAGCAAAGAACTAATAAAACAAAAGAAAAGTGCAGAAAGAATCAAAATAAAGTAAAAATAGAGAATCCCAAAAACAGAGGGAAAAACTTTCATGTCAATCACAGTTTTTGATTTTCTTTGCAATAATAAAACTGTAACAAAGAAATTCTAAGTTAGCAAACGTGATGTCACGGTATAATAAAACTGTCTTTTGACAAATTTTTTATTCAATTTTACACTTTTTGCAAAGTTTGTTGTTTGTGTTTCGAGATCTAAATTTAAAATTTTTTTATAATTTTCAACTCTTTAATAATATATTTTGGCTAGTTTAAAAATGCAACTTAAAGGTACCATACTCGCATAAAAGTTTTAAACTTAATTATTAACTTGGTAAATTACCTAAAATTTGGCACGAGGTACTTTTCCGTTTTAAAAAAACAATAACGAAATATTAATTTTCACGTTTACAGTTGGCTACCTCAAGCACCTGTTTTTACATATATAATCTCATGATTCATGTTTTCAAGTTTATATTCCAAAATTTGCGAGAATATTTTGTTTATTATTATATATCTTGGAAATGGCGCCGTTATGAGCGTTGAAATGTATGTCGATAAATAAAAGGTTTATATAAGCCTTTTGTTGTTTCTATTTGTATCACTTAAGCATTTTATCTGTATTTTGATCAGTATTTGTTTCTGTTTTTTGCATTTTCACCATGGCGTTGATAACGTATTCCTTGATTGTAACTGTCCAAAACTTCCAAATCCGAAACATTGACATGCAGTTTTAACACGTACGTAGCGATGATTAATTCTTAATAGTCAAATTCCTAGTTTTTCCCTAGATAGCAAAAACGCTTTTCTTGTCATTCAACCGATGCGGGACCCCAAAACAGGAAAAGAAAGTTGTCTTGTTAATGTATTTTATGTTTTCCTGTAAAGGATAATTATCATCTACCTCAAGAAGAAATTCAAAAAAATATTCTTATAATAAATTTTAAAGAGGAAATAGAGAAAAATATAGTACAGTTTTACTCATTAAAAGAGTTTTATTTTCTTTAATTACTAAAGAAGAAAGTCTTTTGTACATGCATAAAAAACAAAGCTAAAAGTAGTAAGATGTACTTAAGTTAAGATGGGAGAAAATAGGATAATTGTTTGTTTCTGCTAATATTATTATAAAAATAAATAAATAAATAAATATTAACGTAATAATATATAAAATAAAAAGCGAAAATAAAAATAAAATTTTATTGTTTCTCTTAAACACATATGTTTTTCTTTATGAAGATAAGGGAAACATTAAAGTCTGAAAGAAAACAATTAGTATTATTTAACCCCTTAATCGTCGCGCCCTTTATGTGTAGGCTACTTTTTAAACATTCATATTGCTTGATTACCACCAGTTTTTTAAGTAGAAATGTTCATCTTATTTAATAGACAGATACAATAATGCAAGAATAAAGCCAATAACACTATTTTAAGAAACTGGTGGGAATCAAACAATCTGAATAAAACAGGCGTAACCTACGCTGCCCGTGAATGTCTCGGGCACGACGATTAAGGGGTTAAATTATTTAAGGGATTTCCTTTGATTTCGTGTTTGCCCCGGGGTTGGTGGCTCATGGAAAGGTGTTCCATCTTGTGCTGCGTTTGTAGCCTTGCCAACATGTTATAGTGAAAGAGTTCCGAGCTGGGTATCGTTCCCAAGTAGTTCCGTTGGTAGAACGTCAGTGCGCTACACTGATGACCCGGGTTCGAGTCCTGCCTTGGGTACTTTTTCACTATGTTGGCTTTACGCCTATTAAGCAATTAAAATTTGAATTTTATGAGTGCGGGGCGTGTGAGGTATTCTATGGAGAGATTTCCAAAGTATTAAGTGTGAATTTCGAACATATTTCGCACTGTATTTTAAAAGTTTGGTTTTTATATGTATTCGTCGTAAAAAGCTTGATAACGGATCAGGAAATAATAATAATTGCCTGAATAATTATATTTAATAATTACCTGATCAAAGGATCAGGTGCTTTGTCAAATGCATGCTTCATTAACCTACAAGCGATAAATGAAACATAAAACAAAGAAGGAGAATTGGAATACAAACTTGTAACAAAATGACTGCCTTCCCTAGATTCATTAACGTATAGATGGCGCTGTTGCCACTTTCGGTAAAATATCTATGGATATTTTGCCAAACATGAAGTGAAGTGAATTCAGCGAATAAGTATTGCGCGGGACTGTATACATTCTGAGAGTACGGGAATGGATTTCGCCTAGAGACCTTCACATGTTTGTATTATGTTTTCTTTATTTTACACGCTTTTTAGCGATGTTGAGTGGCAATGTATTGTGTTGTATTAAAAACGTAAATGTCTAATTTGAGTCAATCTTTGACATGCCCCACACCATCACAAACTTACTATTTGGTCTTTGGCAACCAAGAACATGAGCGACTCTTTCATGTATCTTGAAACAATTTTGACAATTACGTAAAAATGGAATCTCAAAGGAAGCTATATGCAGGGTGCGTACAATTTCACCAACTTTTTTCAGTAGAATTTTCCGTCTTATCTAACTTCAGTGAAATATTAAATTCAATAAACGTGCGATTACGAATTCTGCACTTTAAATATTAAATGGTAATTTCTTAACTTAAATAACAGTGGGAGACTCCTTCGACATTCTAATAATTGTATATACCTTATATACAGCTCATGTCATACACTAAGAGCAACTGGAAAGGACACAGCTCATGTTGCAGAAATTTTTATTAAAAAAAAAGATAATAATACAATTCAACATTTCCTTGATACTTTTATAAAGAAAACACCACATACTAAACAATAAAGTGTCATTTATTTATCTTCTAATTTATTTTGTGCATTTACTCTTAAATTTGACCTTAATATCTGATTTCTAATTTAAAGCTTTATGCAGCTATTAAAAAATATTTTTTTCTTTTTATTATTATTGTAAGTAACATTATCTTGATAATTTTCTAACCAATTTCCATCTCGGGAATCAACAATCTACCATCGTTTTTTATTACATTATACTGTTTTCATAACTTACTTTAAAATTTGTGTTAGATATTTTCAGGTAGAAACATAAAAAGAGCTTTTTTATCAAGAAAAATAATATCTAATGCATCCAAAATTCCGTCTAATGAATATTTATAGGGTGTTCTCGACTTTAAATACATTTCAAGAACCAATTATGTTGAATCGCCTGCACCACATTGTCTCGAATCTTCAAAACTTGAAATCAGAAGATTTCCAGCTTTCAAATTTTGTGTATTTTAGATCTCTTTTTTAAAAATAACTCCAATCCGTTAAAAAGTGAATTTTCTTAATATAAAGACATTTAACACTTTTTAAAAGATGAAACAGGAACTTTATAAAGAGCATAAAAAATTAGTGTATAAATAATATTTTTTTATCTCTCTTACTCACACAACCCCTCCTACTTCCGTGTGTCCAATCTTTGCCCAAAGATAATTCGACTTAAAAAAAACATACTTAAAAACTGTATTTGTACTAATTAGTTTTATTTACTAATTTACATTCATGTTTAAAATTAAATATTTTATTTCATAAATCTAAAACTCTGCGTTTTTTCGTAAAATTATTTTCCATCTGTAATAATATATGTGGAGTTGCTTAGAGAGTTGCTAATTTGAAATATCAGCTGTATTTTAAAAATATAATTTTACTCATACAATCTTGATTTCTACTAAATTCAGATTAGGAAACTTTGAACCTTAACTTTAAATTTTTTTTCACTCTAATTTATATATATATATATAATTTTTTTTTCGTAATGATACTTTCACTAGAAGTACTTGGAAGACAATAAATATCCTGATAGATAGGATAACTAAAATGCAAGCTCAAAATGTGCTTATATTCAAGCACCAGGAATTTTTTGCAGCAAGCAAATTCACGTAAAAAAATTCAACATGTATCATACTAATACAAAAAAGTAACTTTAGCTGCACTCGGTTTTATTGCGGCAGTCCGATTAATTTGTGCTTTAATGTAAAAAGAAATTCCTCTAAGCAAAAGTTCAATAAATCCTTATACACCTTCTGGCAAGATATTTGCTGTGCTCTTAACTTAAGTATATATTTTTTACTCACAATACTCTAACTCTGTAGATACTTACGGTATGAAATAAATAAAAAGAAAAAATTAGTTGTTGATGATGAAGTCTTATTCACCTTATTATTCAACCGACACATCTGGTCGGGTTCCGAAAGTGCTGGGTATGGGTGTGGGAGTTGGGGGTTGTCACTCTCATTTCACATGCACTACAGGAACAGAAGTCTGACTTTTGGTCTCAATGTTTTTACCGCATTTTTTAATTCTTGGCGGAAATGGGGGAAATATCTGATCGATAATGTATGGGGCATATACAAGGACCCAACAGTATCAAAGTACTTCGAGAAGGTTACCCTCCTAAGTATTGACCATATTTGATGCTGCTTCACTTCGGTATTTGGTTGAGAACTGGATGAAAAAAATTGAGTAGTAAACGATAAAATAAGAAGTATGAAAGATAAAAGTTTCATTAAGTTAAAAAAAAAATAGAAAAGTCAAAATACCAACTGATAAAAGCTGTATAATATCACTTTTTTAAAACTTAAAAGAATAGTTTTTATTTACTGAATAACATTGCTCGTATTCAGTGTTTAATTTCACTTTTAATCTCTTAAAGACTGTCTAATGAACCTGTTGAATAAAATATTTTTTTCTTTTAACATTTGGATTAAATAGCTTTTTCTTCGGATAAACAAATGTGATACAGATATTGTGCAGCGTATCTTTTTATATTCAACATTTTCGAGAGGGAAAAAAAGAGTTTTTACTTGGAAGAAAAGCAAAAGTAACATCTTACACGTTTCTTGTCGTCTATCTTTATGCTGATAATAAATGTCTGTTAAGGCTGTAAATAATGGCATATGAATATTTATATCACATTTCTATGTATCAAAAGCTTGTTATATTTATGGATGTATGCATGAAAAACTTTTATGTCTGCCAAATAATTGTTTACACATACAGCGTGTGAAAAAAAATTATTGTCCAAAACTAAAGATGGAAAATATACATAACAAAAAGAAAATATGTTTGAAGTGTCATATTTATTTCTGTCACTATTTTAAAAAATCATTAAATCTATTTTAACATTTCCTTTTAGAAAATGGGATTTATTTTATGAGTAAAGGAATTGTACGGAGGAAAGTATTTTCGTTAACTAGAATATGTATTTAATACATTAATAATTTATATCCATCAATCGAATTTTTTTATTGATTTCAGTTTATAGATGCTTACTTTTCTATGAGTTATTTATTTATTAATTTAATATATTCATAATGCAGGTTGAGGAAAAAATTCTTGACATATTTTTTTTTAATTCAATAAAAAAATAATAATAATAACAAGTCGTACGAGAGTGTGATTGCAATAAAAATACTTCAAATAATCAATTTATTTAAAGAAATGTAAAGAGTTTTAGAGTTGAAAAATTCGCCTACTAGTGGCTTCAAGATTCAAAAACCATAAACAACACAAAATAAGTAGTTTCAGGCAATTTTATTTTTACAATCTTGTGCCATATTACAATCTGTGTGCCCTTAGCTCGAAGATCATCCAAATAGAAATAAATCCATTTGCATTTTGCAGCTTTAAAGGCTATATGCAAACAATTGCGCTTTTTTTCCTTCTTTTTTCAATTTAATTTTATATTTTACAATTTGCTACCGTATTTCATGTTGGACTAAGTGGCAGAGCATTAAATTACACAGTGGAAAATACATCTATCGACATAACCATTTAATGAGGCCAATACACGACAGTTACAACCAGGGCTGCGGAGTCAGTGATAAAAATGACCGACTCCGACTCCGTCTCTGACTCCTGGAATTTTACAGAGACCGACTCCGACTCCGGGATGACTAATGTACTAGTGCTGCTTGTTGGGAGAATTCTTTTTTTTCGGATTGCTTAATTGCTACCACTTGTTTTGAAATAGTAATATTCGTTTTATTTAATTTGTCATTAAATAGGATAATATTACTGTTTTTAAAAAGTGGTAGAAATCAAGCAATCTGAATTTTGAAAAAATACAGTAGACCAAAAATATACAATTTTGGCTTTATATCGGATCCCACAAACCCAAAAAATAACAGAGAAAATTTTACTATTTCGGAATTAATGCGGTGTCCATGGCTTCAAACAAAAAAAATCCGAAAATTTCACATTTTCCGCATTATTAATTTTACAATTTCGGGTCCTATAGACAAAAAAATCGAAATCGAAAGAAGAAGGGGAAAAGAGTAAAATTTTACTATTTCGATTCCCGCGGACTCTGAAAAGAAAAAAATGTTACAATTTTGGAGTTATTTCGGGTTTGGAAAACAAACAACTTCCACAGATTCAAAAGTAAAAGTAAAAATTTTACATTTATCTGACTTATTAATTTTACCATTTTAGCTTTATTTCGGGTCCTGCAGACCTGAAAAATCGGAATTTATCGAAACCAAAAAATGAAAGATAACGCAAATTTCATTATTTCATTGCTACTTTGGTACTGCGAAATCGGAGGGGGGGGGGGGGGGGAATCACGTTATTTTGAATCCTGCACACACAAAAAAAGGGAAGGTTTCTTTTTCAACATTATTTCAGGTTTCAAAAATAGCAGGCATTTAGATTTACAATTTTTGCATTACAACGAGTTCCGCAGACCTGCAAAATCTAAGGGAAATGAATACTAAATGTAAAATATCTATTAGAGTTTTCAAATAAAAACAATTTTCATCTATACTCTACATTGGGCATCTTTAACCTGGGTAGCTCGAGTTTAATTGCCTGGTATAAATAGTTCGAAAGAAATAGTTTAGAAATTTAAAATTGCATATACTTGGTTTAATTTCCTTTCAAACTGACTAACAATAAGCTGGAGTTGGAGTCGGAGTCGGCTTGTTTTTAGCGACTCTGACTCCGACTCTTTTTGCCCTAAAATGGGTCCGACTCTTTTTACCCTAAAATGGGTCCGACTCCGACTCCGACTCCGACTCCGACTCCGACTCCGCAGCCCTGGTTACAACAGACATATGAAAACTTAACCCAGGGGTTTTGCAAACGTCGGCAAATGAGCACGTGCTAAAGTGGCGCGCCAGTCAACAGTTGGGAAAATACAATTACAATGTAGTGGCATAGCAAGACATTAAGTAAATATAATAATAAAAAAAACACATAATCTACCCACCTCCCCCGACCAAATATCGTCGCATTCACCCGAAGATCAGTTTTGTGTTTTCGAGTCCTATTATTTTTAAACACTATTATTGCTTCGTAGATGATAACGCTTTAGTTGGAATTCCAGTCCCCATCTTTACTGTTGGCACAAAATTAACAACAATTTGCCCGTTTTTCAGATCATCTCTTATAAAGTGATGTTTAATATCTATGTAGTATTTTGTACTTTTATAGAAAATAGGATTTTCCGTTAATTTTATTGATTCTCTATAATCTGTTCGTATGCGTGCCTTTTAAATGTTTTCATCCCATAATTCGCTAAGCATTTTAGAAAGATAAATACTTTCTTTTGCAGCATCCGACAGAGCCATATACTTTTCCTCAATGGATGAGAGAGCCACGGTGCCCTGTTAGTGACTTTCTCGTGAATACTGCTGCCATTCAAAATAAAACAGTAGCCGGTGTATGACTTACGAGCATTAGGGAAATTTATCCATTCAACGTCAGTAAATCAGAATATAGGTTTATTAGTATTTCTAAGTATTAGTCAAAAATGTATTGCTTAAAAAAAAAAAGAGTAAAACGCATTTAGATGCATTCCCGTGATATTTTTCCTAGCAGTTTAGAAACTGGCTTAATTGGCTAATTATATTCACAATGTCAGGTCTTTTGGAAATTGCAAGATACATTAAACTTCTAATTCTCGATAGGAAAAGTCCTCTTTGCACTTTCCAATCTTATGTAAACGAATTTTTACGTCCATAGAACAAGTTACAGATTAAGATTCTATCATAACAAAACGATCTAATATAAGTTTGCTGAGACATTACTTTAATTACATTTTCCATTTGAAAGTTTATTCGAAGACAATATTTAACTAAAAACCTTTCTATTTAACATCTAATTCTTAGCCAAGATGAATTTAAATTTTTTTCAACTATATCCAGATTATGCGACATAATTAAATTTTCATTGACATAAATCACTATAAGAGGGATCCTTTTTTTTGTTTTTATTATAATATAAGCATGGTTTAACTTTGGTTTTGTTTCTTTTGGTTTGTTTGTCATTTAAAATTTCATTTAATTTAGTATTCGCCCATCTACCTGCCTACTTTAAATCATTAAGTGATTTCATTAGAAGAAAAATTTTCTCTCCTTCATTTAGAGGATTTTTACTGTGGTGAATTGAAATCTGTCCATCGAACAGACCGATTTTCATTTTATGTTGAACATAAAATGAGAACCAAGTTAAGTTGATTTGGTTAAAATATACGCTACATCAAAATATGTCTGGAATTGTATTTCGATTGTTTTGGTAATTTCTGATTAGATTTTCATCCATACATTCCTATTGCATCGATTTAAATAAAATTAATGGGATATTTAGCACTCTACAGATATATGTCATAGGTTTTCCATGTATTCCTTAACTTATTTATTAACTCATTGCCATGTATACCTTGTTTCATGTTTACATAAGTACGTGACTGCTAAAGTAATATATGTTTAGAATCATATTTAAGTATCATAGACTCGTCGGTTTCAGAGTTATAGATTCATGCTACTGTTACATTCATAGAAAAAACATGATCAAACTATGAGAGATATTTCTTTTTGTGTAGGAAAAAAATCATAATAATTATATTTTTACAAGCAACCTATGACAAAGAATTTTTATTTCTTAAAATACATGGAAGAAATAATTTATTTATTAATACAAGATTTGGATTTTCATAATTCCTGTTTTGCCAAACTATTTAAAGTCGTCATTAATACAATGAAATAAACTAATCAAAAAGGCTTCGGAATATTTCCTTTGCTTTACACAATATTTATATTACTCCATCTCAAAACTTGTCACGTGTCATCTTGTTCAGAAAAGAAACGAAAGAACTAATAACACAAAAGAAATTTTCAGATACAATCAGAATAAAAGTGAAAACTTTAGAAATGTTTTTGCAATTGAACGTTCCAACAAGTGACAGAATTTTCATGATAATCAAAACCACCGTCTTAGAAATTTGTTCTTTTTATGAAAACAAACTCTACAGCATGAAAGTTGGAATCTGCAAACGTGATTTCAAGGAACGACAAACCCCGTTTTTGCAATTTTTTTCAATCAATGTTTCTTTGCAAACTTTGATGTTTGCATTCTAAGAAAAGATAAAAGTTTTTTAGTTGATTTTAAAATCTGTATTGCAAAGTTTTTTAAGGGTTTTTTATATTCTTTTGTTCTGAAAGAGATGTAAAAGAATTAAACTTTTTATCATCTTAAATTTAAACAGGCAAATTTCGTGCAAAATCTTTAAATTTCTTTTTTTTTAAATAATATTGTTAAATTGCTATATGAGTTTTTCCGTACTTTTTCGTTTAGCTGATTTTCATATTCATAGTTACAGGATCTTATCAATGCAAACTTTTAAGAATTCTTTTATTTTTTACATAATTATTTTAATTCACGAAGTCAAAGATAAAATTAAAGCTTTCCAGCTTTGAAATAAGATAATCACTAATTGAAAATTGCATAGAAACAAAGATCACAGAATGACTAGCAACCAATTATAATGCACAATAAATTAACTAAAATAGAAGAAGAAATAACACATGAACTACGAATTACGAAAGTTTTATGGGTACATTTTTTATGCAGCATTATGATCAATAATTACTGAATATAATCAGTTTTGCAAATGTAAGATTATACAAATCTATGTATAGCAATATTTTTAAAAGTCGACACAGAATCACCAGTTGTCCATTATTTAAAAATGCACGATGATTGAACTATATTTGAAAGTTTTATTTTCCTTTTTGTTGTTATGTTGTAGGGTAAAAAGGAAAAGTATTAAACCTCTTTGTCATTCGAAACTGAAAGTAGCAAATGTTTGCGCATAAACTTCTTAATTATTGCTTAATTGCCTGTATCGTTTTCTTCCATACTTAACAATTAAGCTTATTTTCATATTCTTTAGCTATACAAACTTATTAATACAAATTTTTAGTTTTAGTCCCTTTTTTCAAATTTTTAGTCCCTTTAAGAGATTATCATAAAATTAAGAAATGATCTTATATTTCTAAAACCAGTATACTAGATTTTAGTTATTCACAAAAAAATACTTTTTCTTTAGAATTATATCGCAGTAAATTAAAAATAATTAAGATTAGCTAACATTTATAATAGGAAATTACCAGTAGTTTGCATAAAAATAGCTTTTTCCGATATATATTTTATTTTTTAACAAACGAATTTAGTTTAAAAAATAATTCATGTACTCTCCAGAATGCATTTAAATTTGCATTAAAAATTCATCCATCCATTAAAAAGCTACACGCAACTTTTAATCCTTAAGAAACCAAACACATTTCTCTAAAAGAGATTTTCAAACTTTTTAAAGATACACATTTAAAAGATTTATTTAAATTCTTATGCTTTTTCGAAAGAGTTTAAAATAAGCCAAAAATGCATTATATGTGTATATATCTTGTACTTTCTTTTAAAAAAAAGGGCTTTAAAGTTATTTTACGTTTTCCGTTTTCCAATTTATAGAAGCTTTTATAAATCGTGTTTTTTTATAAATATTGAGTTATTAATACAGATTAATTTTTGCTGCGTTTATTTTCTTGTATCATCAAAAGGGGATCATTTTTATGCTACATTTATAGAAATGAAGAAAAAGTATTAACGTTTTAGCAACTATTTCTTTTCTCAAATCAATCTTAAAATGCTATGTATTCTGTCAATAAAATTTTTTATTTGTTTTCATTATTTAATAGCAATGTAATATTTTTTTGCATTTTCTGAAGAAATTAGTGCTTACGTTTTGTGTATTATAATAATGTGTTAAGATTTACAAGAAAAAAACAAACAGGGTGTTTAATTATTCATCGCTAATTGATAAATTCTGAATTATTGTATGCATTATGAATTTAAAACCTAAGAAGACATTTGAAGTGACCATCCATACTGACGAGGACAAGAAGTAATGTTGGTCTATGGATTAATAGTTAATAATAGTTACTTAATAATTAAAATTGTAGAATGAACTTTTCTGATTTGTAAAGAATAATATATGTTGCTCTGAAAGAATTATTCTAATCCATTATATAGGGCAACCATTATATTTCAAATCAGCAAAGATTTTAGCTTTTTCTAATTGATAGATTTCGTCGCTGCTACAATATTTTCTTTCTCTTTGAACTAAGGTTTTTACACCAGTGACTTTAAGGGGGACAGGATTTTCAGAATTAAAATTTAAATATTGATCCTGTAACATTTACTTTTCTTTCAAACAAAATATCTAAGAATAGTCCATAGTCCGTTTTATTTTCATTTATGAATTGTATTGTAGAACATATAGAATTAGCTTTTTCAAAATTTCAATTAAATGTTCATTTTTGGCAATAAAAAAAACATCGTCAACATATTTTCCCCAAGAAAATACTAGAGAAGTTCTACAAGTTATGTTTTCAAACTTCTTGATTCTTCATCTATGTTTCCAATTATTTTTTCCCAAGGAGAAAGAAAAAAAATAAGTTGAAAATTTGTATGAATGCTTCTACAGAATATCTGTAAAAACCCTTCTCATTATTCTTGGAATACTTAAAAATTTGAATTTTATTTTATTATCTTCAGAATGCATTTTCATTTTGTATAGATAATTTTCTTAATTAAAATATAAAACAGCGTACTTAATGTACTCTAAGTCAGAAAACTGAAAAAGCAAACAGTTGGGAAATTTATAATCGCAAAGAGTGATTGATTTTTATATATACATATACTAGGGTGCTTTGAGCAACCTTAACTCCTACCCTTCGTGCGCTTACTCCCGGACTTTTTTGGTCTGTGTGTCTTTGTCTGACTCGCTCTGTATCTGTCTATCTCTTTGTTTGTCTGGTATATATGTCTACATTGTGTTGTCTGTTTCCTGTCTGCCTGCTAACTGTCTGCTGTCTGCCTAATTGTCTACACTCTCTCGGTTGTCTGTATGCAGCGTATCTGCCTTCTGTTTTCTGTCTGTCTGCTCTCTCTGCTGTTTGTCTCTTTACGGGTTTCCTGCTAACTGTAAGGTGTCTGTCTGTGTATCTGTCTCCTACATGTGGTCTGCATACTCCATGTCAGCTGTTTTTCTTCTGTCTGTTATCTGCTCCCTGTCTGTCTCTTGTATGCATGGCTGCTGTCTGTTTGCTGTCTGAATGCTTGCCCTCTCTTTTGTATGACTGCCCGCTCTCTCTGTTGTCTGACTGCCTGCTCTCTCTACTGTCTCCTGTATATATAATTGATTATTCATGTTTAATTATGTTGCTTGAACATCTTAGCTTCATTTTGAGTCATGTAGTGTTTATTTTAGTGAATTAATTCAGGAGTTATTAACCATTGAAGTTCATGTACCTTAGCCCACCATAGCGCCATTTTCAAAATTGTCCGTTCTTAGAACGCTTATTACATAACTTTAACGGTTAGAATTTTTATAGAAATACCTTAATTCAGATACTTTATGATACGTAGACCATTTTATCACTAAAATTTTTAACTTTTCATTGAGTATAACATCATTTAAATCAGTTTGAAAAGTTGATGTTTTTGTTCTAAGAGTTCAAGAAACAAAATGGATGCCCATTGGTTTTATATTGGATTGTTTACTTTTTTGATGTACTTAAATTAATATGAATTTCATAATTTTTAAAACAATATTGATTGTTTTATATACTTTGGAATCTTGGCTTTCATATGTAATATGTTAAATTCATGTTGGGGGTCTGCAACCACTGGTAAATTGTAGTTTTTTTTTAAATGTCACTCAAAATTTTTATGGAATTTTTCCCATACGTTAACATGGGCGTTCTGTCATTTTTAAATTTAAAATTTCATGTTTAAATTTAACGTTTTCAAAATTCTTTTTGTGAAAATATCTAAATCTAATCTTTATATTTTTCATATGTGAAAGAATTTTTTTATCTACATAGTCTCTAAGTATTTTTATTTTGTATTTTAAAATGTAAATAAAAACCGCTTGGTTGGTTGGTCGTTGGCTAACTTTAGTATTCGATACTTTTATCATTAAGGTTTAGTTGTTTTCAACTGCTAACTTTTTCTGAGTGCCTCTCTTAAAGAGGGGTGCTTTGAACATATATCTTTAGATCTTATAAGCTATAAGGAGATAGATGGAGTGGTCTGTTACTTAATTTCATTTTAATGACTCAAAGCATTTGTTTACGTTTTTCATGTTATTGTTGTCTAACAGCATATTATTTAGGTCTTTAAAATTAAAATTAATCTTAGTTTTGATTTGATTTAAATTAGGACATATATTGCAGGAAAAATTGAGTATTTAATTTAGTATTATAGGCTGCAGTATTATTTCTGAGATCATTTTATTATAAATCACAATCTTTCTGCTCTACTCCACTTCTGTTGGCACCCACTTCATGTAACCATTTTTCTCTGTATTTAGCCCTTAGTCTGCTATAAGACTTCATTAAATTTGTTTACTTTTAGTTTACTTACAATATTTTTCAAGAATTCTCATTCAATATTATACTTTTTATAATTATACACATTGTGGAAAGTGGTTTTTCCCATTTATCTCCTTTCCTATGGGAGATAGGGCTTAAATATTTTTTCGAAATCAGCTCTGCAGCGCCTAAGGAAACTGTTTGCGCTGCTTCTTTTGGCTATACTGGTTTTTTTCTATGTCATTTAGGGGACCAGCTACGGGGGCAGGGTGGGGCAATTGTTTGTTTTTTACACATATCGTCACTTTACAGCCAATTGTTGAGTATTTCTCTTTACTATCCTACTAGTGACTTGTCTTCACACTGTTTTAGCACAACAGACCTGCCCCCCCCACTCCTTTTTCTTAATATTATCAACGTTTTTACCGTTTTATTTGCTGTAATGGTGTAACATATCATTCTTTTGGTCTCTATGCATAGATTTAGTCCCACTTATTCATTCCTACGTATCACCATTTCTTTTACTGTTCTGCGTATAACATTTTCAACTTCTCTATTTCTATTGGTAACTGTACCATGTTTGATATCCTTGTTTAGCTTCTGTTGAGGAGATCCTGTCCCAATCATCCTTATGACTGGGAATTAACTTGTTATGACAAGAAGGTAGAGTTTTTTTAATATTACTTTATCAACTGGTTCTGCGGTAATCGGTTTCCTCCATTTTTCTCTCTTTCTATGGGAGATAGAGCTCAAAATTTTTTCCGGATCTAGCTCCAAAGTGCCTAGGGGTTCTTTTCTCGCTGCTTCTTTTGGCTATTTCGGTTTTTACCTATCTTTAATAGGGGTGTAGTTATGGGGGCAGGGAGGGGCTAGTTTTGTTATTTTTCTTCATATCGTCACATTTGGCTCAAAGTTGGAGTATTTTTACACCTATTTCTTTTTAACTGCCCTCATTAACATTGCTTTGCCCCACAGGCTAACCCCCCCCTCCTTTTTCTTCTAACATGTTATACTGTTTTACTATTTTAGCTTTTATCGTGGTGTAACATATCATCCTCTAAGATTTTATGCATAGACTAAGTCCCGCCATTTCATTTTTATGTTTCACCTTTTCCTATACAGTTCTGTTTATATCTTTTTCAAATTCTAAAATTTATGAAGGTAAATTGTTTTGGTTTGAAATCCTTGAATAGCTCTTGTTACTGAAAGTTTGTCCCACAGTAATCTTAACAGAACTTCATTTGTAGCCGCTAGAAAGCGTTGTGCTCTTCTTGTGGTTACTGGATTTTCTTGTCTACAAATTATTGTGTTGCAGATCACCTATCACACGTTGTCACGTAACATTGTAAAGAATCGTAATTTCTTTTGTTAATAGTATCGTAATTCCTTTTGTACATGAATTTCAGTTGCACGGGAAGCTTTTTCACTGGCCTTATATCTCCCCCCCCCCCTCTCCTTTTGGTTAATTACTATCTCTTTCATTTTTTTATTTTATTTTTATTTCATTTTTTATTCCAAATTTTCTGTCCCATCATTTGGCTTCTTCCTTCTTTTCTCAAAGTCATTTCCAATGGTCCTTTTGACCATATTTTTTCCCTTTTTCTTTCCTTTTTTCCCTTTCCTTTTTTGATGCATGTCGGAGGGTCTGGTCGCCCCACCCCTTAGCTAATGATATAAATCTAGTTGATTGGTGTTATAGAGGTTATTATAGTCGTACATTTGCAAGGCGATAGGAAATTCTTACTTAAATCGTTGACGAAAACATATAATTGACAAAGTTCTTCAACATTAGAAAGGGAAATATAGGGTATTTTACGACAAGACTTTGAAGAGATAGATCTTACAATCGTAGAAGAAAGTATATAATTGACAAAGTTCAATAATCAATGTCGGAAAGTGAAAACCCAGAAAGCGAATTATCGGATATTTCTTTATAAGAATTTAAAGAAAGAGAAATTACACCATCGGCGAATAGAAACGGTGAGAAAACAAGAACAATGAGTAAAGATAATTCCGTGACCAAAACTGGCACAACGCCAAATATTCAGCCGAAGTCGAAAACATCATTGCAACCACAATCTCAATGTATACAAAACACAAAAATAGAAAAACTGTCAACAAAGGAATTAAAGGCAGAACTTGACAGATTGACAAAGAAAAAGCAAAGAGGAAATGCGGACAAATGCAAAGAAATAAAAGCAATCCTGGAGAAAAGACTAGCAGAAGAAGAGGAGAAGAATGAGAAAGAAGAGAACACGAAGGGAGACCAAGTCCAGGAGAAGCAAATAGAAACGTCCCAATCGATGACATATCAGAAAGAGATGGCAGACAAATACGAAGAAGAATTAGCGAGTCTGAAAGCACAAATAGATAAGCAGATTGAGACAGAAAGGGAACGTAACAATGAAATAAAGGCCCTGAAGCAGAAAAAAAAGGATCTTGAAAACGAAATTAAAAAAGTAGAGAAGAATCAATCTCAACTAACAACACAGGAGATCCAGAGAACAATAGAAGATGCTCTACAAAGAATACAGAATCTTACTAAAGACGAAAACAAAAGTCAAGTTGAAGAAGAAATAAACACGATCAGGACTCACGTCAGCTTGCTAATTGAAAAATATGAAGAAACGTATGCAGACAGGGCAGATTGGAGAGAAGAATGTTTGCAACTCAGAAAAGATAAAAAAAGACTAAAATCTGTAGAAGAAATGGGAGATATGATTAAAAGTGAGCTGGGGAAAACACTAGAAGAAAAGATAAACCAACAGGGAGTATTCTTGAAAGCAGCTCTAAGTGAACAAACAAAAGAATTGGAATTATTAAAGATAACACTTAGGAATCAAGCAACACAAACAACACAAAAAAGGCAGAAACAAAACAACGATGAAACATCATATGCTCAGATACTAACTCAAAGACCTCCACCAAAACCAGCAATGTTAGTTAAATCAAAAGACACTGATACGACGATTCAAGACATAAGAAAAGCTTTAAATAGGGAGGTAAACACATCAGCTCTCACAAAGCTAAGCTGCAAACAAACAAAAGCTGGTAATCTGGTTGTAACCTGTAATACAGACAAAGACCTCACAGAACTACAACAACAGTTAAAAAGAAATGAAAGATTGACAGAGAAAATTCAGTTTGATAAAATCAAACCTAAAACACAAAAACTCATCATATTTGGAGCTCCGATAATAAGCGACGAAGAAGAGGAAGATATAACAAAAAACATAGATAAATATTCGGAAGAAATATTGCAACCGGCATTGCAAAGAGCACTACGAGTTGAAAAGCCAAATTTCTGACTGAACAAAATCAAACACTCAACAAGGAATACAAACACAGTAAATTTAATAGTGGAATTTCAACAAAGAGATGCAAAGATATTAGAACAAACCTCCATTAACATAGGCTTTAATAGATGCAACATTCGGAAATACATAATCACACCACGTTGTTTTAAATGCCAGCGGCTGGGTCACATGTCGCGAAACTGCGACCAGAAAGAAACGTGTGCAAAGTGCGCAGATTCTCACAACACTGCTAACTGTGACTCTGAAACAAAATGTTGCATAAATTGTCAAGAATACAACCAAAATAAATGCAGCTCAGAAAAACACCTTGATACCCATCACTATTCCTTTGAAAGTTGCTGCATATCTTATAAAAAATTCTAACATCAATGTGTCCAACAACATCAATCATAACAATGAACAAATTCAAACTTGCACAAATAAACCTACAAAGAATCAAGACAGCAACTTCAGACCTTATAAATTACCTAATAGAAGAAAATTATTCAATAGCCTGCCTTCAGGATTGCGCAGTTACAAATAAAAGACCACACGGATTACCTTCGTCAGTGCCATCTTATGCTTCGCAATCCAATAATTGTCATATAATTGTATTAGATAATAATCTTCAACACATAAGAATTCAGCAATATCAAAACTCAGTATTTATTAACATAATATTTCCAGACATAGTATTAACAATAGGTAATCAATATTCACCACCGTCAGCAGACTTAAAACAAGATCTTCAAGATTGGACAGATAAGAAGGGTATGAGTAAACATCTCATTCATCTAGGAGATTTCAACGCTCACAGCCAACTCTGGGGATACCCATCAGATGACGATAGAGGAAATCACTTGATCACACATATGAGTCAACATCATCTAATCTCAGCAAATGACCCAAATTGTTCACCAACTTTTCAAACAGAGAGATCGAAGGGATGGCCAGATGTTTCGCTACTTTCGTTCCCGTTGTTTTCCAAATTGGAAAATTGGACTGTAGAAGAAGATATGAACTACGGAGATCATCGTCTGATAACAATAGATCTAAACATAAATACTCCGACACTCCCAAAAAGACGATACAGAACTAAGAATATATCATTTAAAAGATTTAACCAACAATTAAACTCAAGTCTAAAAGAGAAAAACATTGATTTTAAACAAATAAATAGTAAAGAAGATTTCGACAAACACTACGAAGAACTAATGCAAATAATACAAGAAACCAGTGAAAACAATTTAAGGAAAAAAAGCAGTACTCACAAGCCTTCAGTTAAATGGTGGTCCCCGGATCTCAGGAAATCAAGAAATTATGTACGAGCACTCAGAAGACAAATAAAATCTCCAACTGCCACACAAATACAAAAACAGAAATATAAACAAAAGCGAGCCAAATACAAGCTCCAAATCCATAAGGCCAAACGCGATGCATGGTTACGATTCTGCCAAGCAACTACAGATCCCTACGGGAAAACAAAGAGGGTGGCTTTTCAAGACTTCTACAAACAAGAGACTTATGCTCTAGCGAATTCAACAACAATAACACATACTAAGAAATCCTTTTATCAAGAACTAACGGAACATATATATGGAAGATCACAAATAACAGATATAGGACCACTATCACCAGATAAATCGGCTCCACCATTTACCATAAATGAAATAAAAACAGCGATATACAACTTTAATAAAAATAAAGCCCCAGGAATTGATAATATAGATCACTACATTGTAAGACAAATATTCAAAAATCACCAGCAATTAGTACAAGATATGTATAATATACTACTAAAACTTAACTACTTTCCTACAGCTTGGAAACGGGGTGAATTAGTCTTTTTCCTGAAGAGCCGGAAATCACCAACGGAGGGAGACTTATATCGACCGATTTCCTTGCTGCCAATCCTGGGGAAAATCTACGAGAAATTAATACTCAAACGCATATTACATGAATTACATAATACTTCAAAATTAGAACCATCCCAGCACGGTTTCGTCCCTGGTAAGTCTACCGAAACAGCAATTCAAGAAGTGATGTCCACTATAGATTTAAACAAGCAAGACGGAAAATATACCTTCCTCATATCTTTAGATTTTCACCATGCATTCGACAACCTGCCCTGGGATGCGACGATGGAGGAGCTCGAGACTATGGATATAAGTAAAGCCTATGTAAACATAACGAGATCTTTTCTATCGCTTAGATCGGCATATACAAACTGGCTTTCAGGAGATCTACACTGGTTTAAAAAAGGATGGCCCCAAGGGTCGTGTTTTGGCCCTTTTCTATGGAGAATCTTCGTAAACAAAATCTTAAAAATTCTAAAAGAAAATGGACTTAAAGTAGTGGCATATGCCGACGATCTACTCCTAATAATATCAGGTCACACCAGAAGAATTATAGAAGAAAAAGGCAATGAAGCTCTTCGATTGGTTCAGGACTGGGCAGATGCTCACAACATCCAAATTACACATGAAAAAACGACAGCCTTGCAAATCAAGAACCGGAAATATTTGAAACGTCTACCCATTTTAAAGATATACAATAGATCCATTACACACAATCCTACATTAAAGTATCTTGGTCTGGTCTTGGACAGTACACTTTCTTTTCTTCCACACCTTCATGCAAAAAGAACGGAAATTAATACAATAGCTCAAAACCTCATGAAATTCGCAGCCCCACAACGAAGTATTTCAAAATCCATCCTAAAAATATGGTACAATCAAATTTTAGAGAAGAAAACAACCTATGCAGCATCAACGTGGTACCCTAAACTTAAAAAATCTCATGGTCTACGACTATTATCAGCGATTCAAGCACAGTGCTTATTATTAATCTCTCGTGCATACAAGAAAACTGCTACATCTGCTCTCTGTGTCCTCACGGGAATAATGCCACTTTCATTAAGGGCCGAAAAAATAGCAGCGCAAGGAGCAATCCTCAGGCTGGGCATCCCGATGATCGACATACAACCGGATCTATATCAACCTAAATTCATTCCGACGGAAATAATACCACACAGTACATATTTTAATTGGGCGAAAGATGTGGAAGATCAACCAAGAATACAGGTATACACGGACGGTTCAAAGACAGAAGAAGGAGTAGGATATGCCTTCTGCATATACGAAAATCAAAACCTAATAAAGGAACATCAAATACACTTAGGAACGTCAAACTCGATATATCAAGCAGAGCTGTTGGCAATACTGGACGCAGTCTCCTGGCTGCAAACATCTGCATACAGTCAAGCAACAATAAACTCAGATAGCCGCTCTAGCTTAGTGGCGTTAACGGATATAAATACAGACAACTACTTAATAGGTCAAATAATAAAGAACTTGCAGCAAACGACAACAAAGATTTTCTTCAAATATGTGAAAGGCCATTCTGGAGTCGAAGGTAATGAACATGCAGATAGATTGGCTAAAGAAGCTACGAAACCAGATACTCCAATAAAATAAATTTTCCATCCATTACCTCCATCATACCTCAGAGGACAACTTAAACAATACTATTTATCTAAATGGCAAGATCAATGGACGATGGAACACAGAGGAAGAAAAGCATATAGCCACTGTCCCAAAGTCACAGAAGATTTTCTAATATCACACCGGAATATTTATTTATACACAACAAATCATAGTCCATTCCCGTCATACCTTTATCTTTTTGGGAAAGCACCATCTCCATACTGCACATGTGGCAAACAAGGAGACGCCACTCACTACATTCTTAACTGCCCTCTGACATCCGCTTTCCACATAAAAAAACCGGCTTCACTGAGAACATCGGTGTGGTTTCATCATGTCCTTAGTACTCCAAACTTAAAACAAAAAAGCATAGAATGTGTACACCTATTGGAAAAAAACCAACAACTTTTTCAGATGCCTCCAGCGCATTTATTAGGAAACATCCAGTCCTCAGATGACGAAGAATAAAAATGATTATAACAGTGCTCACAAAAATCAGTGAAAAACTATAAACTCAAAGCTCAAAAGACTTCAATTAATCTAGAAATGTTGTAGACTAATAATCACCGAACATTTCAATACATAGACTATGCCTACACCATAAAAAGACTTAAAATCATCTGTAAAAACTTTTAAAATATATTTATAGACTATGTCCGCATCATACAAAGACTTAAAATCATTTGTAAAAACTTTTAAAACATATCTGAATTGTATATATATCATTGTAAATGTCAAATTGTATTATACATATATAATTCTTTCAATTCAGTACTATGTAAAAGCCTAATGGCCTATTGGCCTCATTTGTATTTTTTTTTAATAAACTTGCCAAGCAGGGCTTGTAGAGCTTAAGCCGCATGGTAGGCCACCCTGCTTGGTTGAATCTGAATCTGTCTGACTGCCTGCTCTCTCTGATGTCTGACTTTCTGCTGTATATCTGTCTGTCTGCTCC
This sequence comes from Maratus michaelseni, assembly GCA_963931845.1. Classification (NCBI taxonomy): domain Eukaryota; kingdom Metazoa; phylum Arthropoda; class Arachnida; order Araneae; family Salticidae; genus Maratus; species Maratus michaelseni. The sequence goes on along the minus strand of OZ007589.1, from coordinate 293,620,990 downwards.
ATCTGATGTTTGTATACCTGCTGTGTGTCTGTTTGCTGTCTTCCTGCTAGCTATCTGAAGTCTGCTGTATGTCTACACTGTGTCGGCTGCATGTCTGCTCTTTTTCTGTCAGTTCTTCCTGCTGTCTGTTTGCTCTCTGCCTGCTAACTGTCTGCTGTCTGTCCGTCTGCTATCTGTTGCCTGTCCGACTGATCTCTGTCTACACTCTGTCGACTATTGTACTATGTCTGACAGCTATATGTTGTATGTCTGTCTGATATCTACTGTCTATCTGCTATCTCCTGTACGTCTGTCTTCAGACATCTGTTATTTGCTGTCTGTCTAAACTCTGTCGGCCGTCTGTATGCTGTCTTTCTGCAATCTGCTGTGTCTGCTATCTGTTGTATGTCTGTCTGTTGTATATCTGTCTACTATATGTCTGTCTGTTGTATATCTGTCTACTATATATATATGTGTGTGTTGTTGCCTGTCTGTCTGCTTCTGTCTTTATACTGTCTGTCTGTCTACTGTTTGTCGTCTTCAGTCTGTCTACAGTCTATCTACAGTATGTCGACTGTTGTATGTTGTATGTTTGTCTGCTGTCTCCTGTATTTATAACTGCTGTCTATCTGTGCACTGTCTGTCTCTCTGTCTTCTATCTGCCTGTCTACTGTCTCTCTGTCTGCTGTCTGTCTGCCATCTGAATGCTATATGCTGTCTGTCTGCTGTCTGGGTGCTATCTGCTGTCTGTCTACACTCTGTCGGCCGTCTGTGTACTGTCTTTCTGCTATCTGTTGTGTCTGTTGTATATCTGTGTACTATATGTCTTTCTGTCTGTTATCTACTGTGTGCTATCTACTGTCTGATGTATGTCTGCTACCTGTTGTCTGTGGACTGTTTGTGCGCTGTCTGTCTTTCTACTATCAGCTGTATGTCTGTCTGCTGTCTGTCTATTAGTCTACACTATGTTGGCTGTCTATAAGTGGTCTGTTTGTCTGTTTGCTGTGTGCTATTTGCTTTCTGTCTACATTTTGTCGACTGTAAGTCTGTTGTCTGTCTATCAGATGTCCCTGTTTTCTATCTGTTTCCTGCCTGCCTGCTAATTGTCTGCTGTCTGTCTATATACTATATGTTGCCTCTCTGTCTGACTGTAACAATATACTAAAAATAGATTACCATTAGAGTTCAACAAACTGCGCATTTAACATATATTCATTACATATATTCGTATTCCTCTGGAGGGCCCTGTAAAATAATTATAAATGCTATATACACCCTCTTCGAGAACAAACCTGCCGTAGGTGACTGTAACAACATACTAAAATTACATTACCGTCAGCATTCTACAAATCCTACATTAAACACATATTATTTTCATATACTCGTATTCTTTTGTGTGGCCCTATAAAATAACTATAAATGCTATATACACCTTCTTCCGGAAAAATACATGCTGTAGATGACTGTAAAAACATTCTTAAATTTCATTACCGTAAGCATTCTATAAATCCCGCATTTAACAGAAATTTGTTTCATATATTTGTATTCTTTTATGCGACTCTGTAAGATAACAAATGCACAAATGCAAACAAATGCACTTTCATCGAGAAAAAACATGTTGTAGGTGATTGTAACAACATACTAAAATTTTATAACCATCAGTGTTCTACAAATTCCATATTTAACATTTGTTCTTTTCATATATTCGTATTATTTTGTGCGGGCATGTAAAATAACCGTAAATGCTACATAAACCTTCTTCTAAGAAAAGCACGCTGTAAGTGGTTGTAACAACATATTAAAATTGCATTTTCCGTCAGTGTTCTACAATTCCCGCAATTAACATAGTATATTCGTTTATCATTCGTTTTATTCGTTTCATAAAATCGTTTTATAAAGTCGTTTCATTAGGATTTTATATGGGGCACATATATCTTTAAAAGCTTGTTAGCATATATTCTATCTGAATTTCACCTTTTTTTTTTCAAACGGAAAAAAAAACGTCATAGCAAACAGAATAATTTTACATGAATATGTAAAAATGTGTATTTATTGCTTATGGTTGTCGGTCAGTCAGATCTTAAATTCTACTCGTCAATTGTAGCAAACCACTAAAGAGCACTGCAGCGATGCCGACAAGGCTCTTGTCAGGTGGATCACAGCCATACGGTGATCAGGCGAATATCGCCCTCGGCTAGATACTAACCCATCAAGCTTGTCACTCATGCCCAACAGTTAGGGACCTGGTCAACGGTAGATAAAAAAAAATTATCCTCGCCAATGTTAAACCTACCGACGTGGAATACATTTATATATTTTTTAATTTTTAATCAGAAATTTGATATTTTTTACTTCTTTTTTTATATATACACTTCTTAAAGTGCGTCTCTTGTTTTTTTTTTTAGTTTCTATATTTCTAAAATAGTAAATATTTCTAAAATATATATACTTAATTTTATATGAAGTATTAAAATATTACTCATAGCTCATTAGATTCACTACACATAAAATATTAACTTAAACATATATTTTAGATATAGTTTGACAAGCGAAGAAATAAGAGACATCGTTTAAAAAGAGCTTACAAAAAATAAAAAAAGTTAAAAATATCAATTTTCTACGAGATATTAGAAAAATATGAAAGAATTCCTTGTCCATACATTTAATATTATAGAGAGGAATTAATGATATGACTGATTAACTCTGAACGAAAATGCAGGTGAATCTTCGGTCGCTCCCCTTACTAAACACCATTCTTTTTTTGTTAAGATATCTGCTTATTGAGTTGTGCATGTTAAATCATTTTCAATAATCAGAATATAGATTGGATGATAGGTGTTGTTTTACGCAAATTTAAATTGAGGAATTTAGAACATTAAACTTAGTTAAATGTAACTTACAAATCCTTCGAGTCACAAACTACATGTAATTTTTTTTACCGTGTTTATTCATTGTTGGTGTTAACCTCATAATCGATGTGGTGTCACTATAACATCACAGTGATTACAAATAGAGGCAGTCACAACTAAAAACAAAAGGTGACTCATCATTTCGCCATATTGTGATTCTTGGGTAACCGGACTGTCACTTTGTGACTCCCTCACGAAGTCACCGTGACCGTTATTTATAGTCGCTTGCAGGTCATAAAAGGTTTAACTTATCGGCTTCACAGTGACGTGGATACCTCTCATCTTTCATGTCATTAGAACACAATGGATACAACAACTGTCGTATTTGGGTTCTTTCACCATTTTAGTCACATTTGGTTTATGATTCCAGTAAGATAAAAAGAAAATTATTCGAAAATGTTCATTAATAATTTCTGTGATTATCACTCTTGTATGACTTATTAATTCAATAGATTATTGTCTGCGAGAAGCATTGTGAAATCTGGAGGGCCGGTAATACGATTATTAAAAGCTTACCATAGGCACGCGAAGACACTCGCGAGATATCGGACATTTCATGCAAAACAATCGTTTAAAAATAATGAAATTCAAATGAGAAATCTCCAAAAACGCTGACATTGATTTAACATTAGCTTGCGAGTGTGATCGCATGACAAGCGGAATTTCTTAATAGCCTACGCTAGCACTCCCTTTACTATTTATCAGACACGTTCATCTAAAATATCAGAAAATAAACTACAAAATATCATTCACTGTTTCAAGACTTCGTTATTAAAAAAATTATTATTTTAATCGAAATTTTGTATCGATATCTGTTTATAAATTCTATCCATCAAAACTAAAATTTATTAGTACACGTTCTGGACATTCTTCTTACTAGAAAAAGAGGAATATACAGTAAAACCCCAGTTATCCGAAAAGCATGGGACCAACGGATTTTCGGTTAACCGGGGTTCCATAGGAATTTTCGGATAACCGGGAGGCTTCCTAATTTTATTCTACCAGATGACACTACTCACCCTTCTCCCTTCCCCTCAGTCACTTAAAGCGTTAGTGCTTGCAGTTGCTGCACGAGTCGTATTCTGTTCGATTTCCCCTTCCTGTTTACACGTGGTTTAATTTCCTCCAAACTTTATTTACGATGAGTAACATTTAAAATACTAACAGCTTTTTATAAGCATGAAGAGCTCAACGAGTTGAAAAAGTTGCTTTGGTATCTCAATATATTGAAGTGCAGAAAGATGCAACAGCGTCAGATCTGTTGTTGTTTAAAAAGTGGCGTGATAAGGCAGCATTGAAGCAATGCGAAGTTGAAAAACAAAACAAAAAAAAATCACAACTTATTTTGTAAAGAGATGAAGTGTTGTATGTGTCTATGCAATATAATGCCTACATTTACGCAATAGTCCAAATAAGTAAGTTGACGCTGTTTATTTATTTCATAAACAGCATGATTGTTTAAAATAATTTTTTTCATATTTAAAAAAAAAGAGTTAAGGTCTTTCGGTTAAGCCAATTTTCGGATAACTGGGATTCGGATAATCGGGGCTCTACTGTATAGGGTAGATGGGGGATGAATGGGACATTTTCACAAAAATATTTATTTTAAATATTTTATATAAGTTATTATCAATATTATATTTCACATGTCAAACTTTAAGTGTTTGACTACATCTTATGCACAATATTTGTTCAAGATTATTATTATACAGATATATAAATTAAATTTTAAAAAAAGTTCTTCTATGTCCCAATCATCCCCACAGCAGGGATGAATGGGACATAAACATTTTCCTCCCCGTACTCAATGTTAAGGACTAAAAGCTGACAAAAATACCTCCTTGGCAAAAGCTGAGAAATTATAAATTGTAATATGATCTCCAGGATTATTTGTTAGTCAATGATCTTAGACTCATCTCAGCTTTGCCTTAAAAGGCCCAGAAACGGTGGACTGAAGACGATGGCTACAAAGAAGATGAAATGTTAAAAGAATAATTACCATAAAGTATTAATTTATCAACCTATATAATATTATTTAGTTAATAAAACAATTTCAGTATCCTCTAGGGACGAATGAAGCAGTCCCATTCATTCCCATTTGAAATGTCCCAATCATCCCCATGATGCATATATTCAATTGTCAGCTATTTTGTCTCAGAAATTATTTTGTCCCAATGGTTAATATGCATTCATTTTAATTACCAATATTGAGCCTTTAAATAAAAAATTACAACATATCTTAATTGTTTATACTGCATAAGATATTTAAGTAACTTCAAATGTAAAATTAATTACTTTTAAGCAGAGTTTTCAGGAAATGCAAATTTGAAGAAAACTGAAAACAGCCATGTGCTCTTGCTTTTGGTTCTGAAGCACACCATGGTAGTGAAATCTATGAGGAGAGGAAGTAACTAAAAAAAAATATTTATTGCCTGAAATATTGAGAGCGTCCCATCCATCCCCCATCTCCCCTATAAAGCTTTATGTGGCTTTTTTATCCATCCGACATAAGATGGGATCGGGTGGGACACTGTAAAGTAGGGGCAACTGTGGCGGTATTGCTATACGACGGATGCCTTCAGGACAGACTTTTGAAGGGAAAGTTGATCCGAATTATCGTTTTCGTTCAAGGAAATACCTAAACACCTTACACAGCCACCTCCACCCTAGCCACGCTGGATTCGAACCTACAAATATAGGCTACTCATTCTGTGGCTAGCTTGCGGCTGAGTGGGTAGCGTGTTACTCATTTATAAAATAAAAAAATATATAAATAAATGGATGAGTTTGTTTTATTTACTATCTCAGTCATTTTGATAAGGAAAATGTCTGCATGCCCTTTCTTCAGAAGATAATGCTTGGTTGTCTTATCAAACAACAATAGCTGTCTTTGCCATTTTAGACAGAATTAGCAGCAATCAAGATCCTAAATTTTGAAATAATATTTCATAATTCATATTCTGAGTTTTTATATAATATCTGTTTATAGCATCTATATCTGAAATTTTTATATGTTACTGCCTAAATATTAGAAATATTTAAAATAGCTGTTTCTTAATTTAAAATATCTTTAATAAATGCATGAAAAGTAATTTTTCAATATATTTTTTACGATTTATTCAGATTTTCCCCCAACTCATTACTTTCTGTTTTAAATGATAATAAAAAACTAAATGTTAATACATGTATAGTATGAAAAATTAAATAAAAAGTCCTTCCGGCCTGTACCGGGAGGAAAAGATAGCTTTCATAGTCCATACTCCGTGTTTATAAAAATTCAACTCATTTTAGTCAAACACCCTAAGCTAAATTGCTTGGGAACCGATTATAGAAGATTCAATCTCGGTTTTCGTTAACACTGAATTTGAATGCGCATTTCTGCATGAGAGTTACAGCATAACAAAAATCAAATTGTTTCAAAATGTCAGCCAACCTAGAATTTCAAGCTGTCATATCTCTGCCATTTTTTAAGATATAACAAAAAATGTTCCAGAATCCTTGTATCACGTTCTAACACTTAACAGAAACAATTTTTTCAAGTTATACATCTTTTGCACATGTTTTTGAATTTAAAAAATAAATAAATATTTTTCACTGGTCGCCATTTTGAAACAAGATGGCGGATGAAGCTGGCCAACGAACTCGGTCGAGACCTTAGTATGTCCTTTTACACATGTTCACTTACATCTAAATCGGTTCATGAATAAGAGAGTTACAGCATGACATATATCAGATATATATATATATATATATATATGGATATATATAAATCAACATTTGAACAGAGGGTGGTTTGGGGGTCTGAGGGTCATAATCGGTGAAAATATACCAAAATGTTTTGGAATTGCTTTCCTCCGAACAGCTGTAATATGTAGCTTTTTTGTATTGAAAGCTACCTAAAATAATATTTTGTAAAAAAGGAATAGCCAAAATGTAGATTAATAGATTATGCTTCCGTATATCGATATCAGTTTATGTATTGTATCCACCAATACTTTTTATTTTTACTTACTCACAAGTAATACAGTTTGATACGGTTTTATTTCCTCCGTAGTAAAAAATGGGAAGAAATAAATTAGACTATGAATTGATAGCTTTTTATTTATTATCTAAGTCGTTTTAGAAAGAAAATTTTCTGCACGTCATCTCTTCAAAGGATATTACTTGGTAGTCTTATCAAATTATAGCATCTGTTTTTGACATCTTTGATAGAATTAACGGGCAATCAAGATCCTAGATCTTCAAATAATATTTCAAAATTCATACTGTGATATCTTATAGAATATCTAGTTATGGTATTTTATATTATTTAATATCTATATGTTTACATGTTATTGTATAAATATAAAAAAAATTTAAATCATTTTGCATTATTTTTAAAAATATCTTAACATTTTAAAGAAATTTCTTTTTTTGAAATATACCGGGCAATTCAAAATAGATATAATGGCAATTATCTCTTAAACTGCTAATGACGGAGATATACTTTCGATTAAAAAGCCTTCGAAAAAAAAGGCCAATAATTTAAACAATTAATTTCTAAATTCTAATAAATGTAGCGACAAATTTTTAAGACTATTGTATATATTTAAGACCCCCATATTGAAAATTTAGCATCCATACTTTTAAATCCATTATTCAAATATGCGATTTTCATTTCAGTAGAAAAGGAAATCTTAAAATCGTCTGCCTTCCCATAGGAAAGCATTACGACCTAAAAAGAAATATTCTATATTTTTCGAATGAATTAACCAAATTTAACCAAAAACTATACAGCTAATTCCGGGTATCTCGCCAACATACCTACCAAAAATTAACCTAATCGGATGTTTTTTTACGGCAGTTATCGCGGAACAGACAGACAAACAAACAGACAGACAGACAGACAGAAACCAAAAACTTTTCGCGTCTCCACAGTGACCCTCAACTGACGTTTCGGCAAGAATAAACAGTACAACCGTGGCATATGTAATAAGAGAACATTATTTACATAATACATAACTTCAAAAAATTTGGTTCAATTATCTGCGTACAGTTTTCGATGATACGATATTGAAAATGGAACAAAAATCGCGATCGCAGCGGCCCCTGTCGTCGAAATATCCCCAAATTCCAGTGGGACCTGCAGACTATAGTAAAAAATATATAAATAAAATTTGGTTCAATTATCTGCATAACTTCATACACTTTTCGAGTGTACAATAGTGAAGGTGGAAGAAAAATCGCGATCACAGCGCCCCCTTTTGTCGCAATATCCCCAAAGTCAAGTGGGACCTGCTGGCATAGCCAGAGACATAGAAAATAAATTGGTTCAATTTGAAGCATAACTTCACACACTTTTCGATGATACAATGAGGACAGACAGAAGGAAGCTACGTAATAAGTATAACAAGTATAAAGTGTGATGCTAACGGCTTATTTTATATTTATGCTTATTTTATATTTATGATTAAAGAGAAAAAATGAAATGTTTAGAAGAAAAAAAACACCATTGATCTATAGAAGTAAAATTGCAGTTAATTAAAATTTAAATCAACGACGTTTTCATAAAAGAAATTAAAGGTTTTTCTCAGTTTTCTGGAAGCGAGTGACGTCATCCTCTAATGCAGTTAAAGTACGACTGTTATTTATTTTTTCTCGCGCGTGCTTTTTGCTAACTTTGATTAGTTTTTATTATAACTTTGATGGAATAAATGACATGGTATTCTGGCTTCACTAATGTTGTTTGCAGATATTTTTATCCTTAACTGTTCTTTAAAAGTTTAAACCTGTATCTCAGAAATATTAGATATTGCTAAAAAATATTAGACTGCAGAACGAAATCCTCACACGGGTCTACTGGTGAAACCTTATTGTCTGTATATCACCATTTCCTCATAAATGTATTCTACTATAATTGTATCAAAATCAAGTAACTTCCAAAATGAGTAATTTTCAATTGATTTACATTATAAATATAATGTCTTGCTCATCATAAGAAATTTACAAAAATAATATGATAAATCTTTTTCAAATGTAAAATAAAATTCGAATTATTTTTTCCCCAAAAATCAAACAATATCATACAATGAAAATGCAACACATCGATTTGCTACGTCAGCTATTATAGAATAAATTTGATTTGCTATAACTTATTACCTTTTCCTATAACTTAAATTTAGAAAAATAGTTTCTTGTGCCTACGAAGAACAATAAAAAATCGAATTCTTTTAACTTAAAGAGATATGATATTTTAAATCCTATGAATGTGCCAGGTTTTTCGGCACTAAAAATGGAAAGACGCGTTTTTAGCTTTATTAATAAAGAATGAAAAATACATAATGTCATGAATTGAGAGCTTGTTTTATTTACTATCTCAATCGGCTTAGGGAGAACATTTTCTGCACGTCATCTCTTCAAACGTTAATGCTTAGTAGTTTTGTCAAACAACAGGATCTGCTTTTGTCACTTTAGATAAAATCGTTAGGAAGTCAGATTCTTAATCTTGAAATAATATTCCGGTATACATAGTCTGAAACTTCATAGAATATCTTTTCTGCTTTTGGCATTTAATACTGTTTAATGTATATATGTTTACATAATAAGGCATAAATAGTAAATTATTTTTAAATATTTCTTTTCAATTTAAAAACATATTTTTTTTTTATTTCTATACTTTTATTATTTTGAAATGTGAAACTATATTTAAAAGAAATAGACAAATGTTTCAATTTTAAAAGTAAATTTCTTTGTACTCATATTTTTTTTTTATGTTTTAAGAATCGAACACCAGAGCATGCAAAATAATTGTATGGCATCTTGCCATTTTGGGTAAAACTATCATGCGGTACGTCAAAACTATCAAGGAATATATTGAAATGCATAGATTAAAAAGAGTGATTTGTAAAACACTATAATGCAACAGAAGAAATTCATTCTCTCAGTAACGTAGCAGTCGGCCGATAAAAATATTTAAAAAAACATACAATTTAAACACAAAATTTTCAAATAAAAAAAGAAGTGATTTGTAAAACCCTGTAATGTAATGGAAGAAAGTTCATTCTACCAGTACCGTAACAGTCGGCCAATAGAAAAGTCCTTCCGGCCTGTACCGGGAGGAAAAGGTAGCTTTCCTATATCTTCGTTTTAAAATGTTAGCTATTGTTACACGAAAACAGCAAGTTAAAATGCAAAGAAAACGTTTACAAAAGATTCGTTAATACTGAATTTGAATAAGAAATTCGCCAATTTATTGAGCAATAGCCAAATTGGCTTCATTTATGAAGACTTATTTTGGTCGCCAAATTTGGCGATATTTCGCCAAATGTCGCCAAGTTTCGCGAGAATTTGGCGCTAACGGATAAGAATATATAGTTTTATGCGTATGATTGGGAAAATTATTACATCAATGAAAATTTTTGTAATGTGCTGTCTTGTTTTAAAATGTCAGCCACCCTAGAATTTCAAACTGCTCTATCTCAGCCATTTTTTAAGATAGAGGTAAACCAAAAAATGCTCTGGAATCCTTGTATCAAGGCCTAACACTTAATCAAAAAATAAATTTGAATTTTTAACTTTTTTGTATATTTATTTTAGGTTTAAATTTTTAAATGGCCGCCATCTTGAAACAAAATGGCGGACCAAGCTGGCCAACGAACTCGGTCGAGACATTAGTGAGCTTAATACACACAATTAGTTTCATCAAAATTGATTTACAAATACGAGCGTTACCGTATGACATAGGTCAGATATATATATAAACCAACATTTGAACGGAGGGTGGTTTTGGGGTCTGGGGGTCATGATCGGTGAAAATATATCGAAATTTTCCGGAACTGCTTTCCTCCGAACGGCTGCAATAGGTAGCTTTATACTTTTTTGTATGAAAGCTATCTAATAGAGCATCCCATACAATTTAATCACAAAATTATCAAATAAAAAAATGAAGTGATTTGTAAAACAGTATAATGCATCAGAAGAAAGTTCATTCTATCAGTAACATAACAGTCGGCCAATAAAAATAGAACACCCCATACAATTTAATCACAAAATTGTCAAACAAAAAATTAAGTGATTTGTAAACCAGTATAATGCATCAGAAGAAAGTTCATTCTATCAATAACATAACAGTCGGCCAATAAAAATAGAACACCCCATACAATTTAATCACAAAATTGTCAAATAAAAAATTAAGTGATTTGTAAAACAGTATAATGCATCAGAGGAAAGTTCATTCTATCAGTAACATAACAATCGGCCAATAAAAATAGAACACCCCATGCAATTTAATCACAAAATTGTCAAATAAATTAATTAATTATGTTGCATTATGTTTGTAAAACATTATAATGCAACAGAAGAAAGTTCATTCTTCCATTAACGTAACTGTTCGCAAATAAAATTAGAACATCTCATTCAATTTAATCACAAAACTCTCGCAAAGAAATCCGAAAATAGACATTTGATTGGGAATTATGATTTCTTTCATTCTATGTTCAATTGAAGATAGTTGTATTCTACAGTCTTGCCAAGTCTTCTCTTTCATAGTCTTGTATAGTTGTATTCATAATCCAGCATAGTTGTATTCTATAAATAAGCTTAGGGGGTCATCTGCATGCTGAAATTGTATTAAACTTTGACATTTTCAATACCAACATCTAATTCTTACATTATATTCGTTTTTTGGAACATTTTACCTTGGGATACCAAGGAGGAAGTCAATGTGAAGTATTTTAAAGTTTATGAAGGTTTAACGTTTGGAATTCCCAATGTTAAATTCATTTTTATCGTTCGAAAACGGGCTGCAATGGGGATAATTTTTTAAGCGTAACACAGACACTACATGGCCGTAATCTCATAGTTGAAGCTTCTAAAAATTATGTTTAAAAAATCATAAATTACAATGCATACTTTTTCAAAGGCTAGTTGCGAAATATATTTGTTTTCGAAATTACTTTTTGAAAAATACATGAATTGTAACCTACACATTTTATAACATAAATCGATTCCTAAAAGCTTCAAATATCCAAATCCAAAATTACATACCATTCTGCCAAGTAGTTATTCGAGTTATCCTTTAAAAACTACACGCAATCCAATCTGTTATGGAACGATTAAAATGGAATTTAACATCAGGAATTCCGCACTTTAAACTTTCATAATCCCTAAACTAATTGACTGAATGACTTTCCGTTTCGTATACTAAGGTAAAATTTTCCGAAAAATCCAAATATAATGTCAGAATTATGTGTTCTTATTAAAAATTTCATAATTTGATACAATTTCAATATGAAGACTGCCCTTTAAGCATATTTTAACATAAATTGAACGAAATAATCCATAGCCAACGGCTAATTCCGTCTTTTTCTGCGACAATTTGTTTATTAAAATGTATGAGGTTAAAATGTCTCTTTAATTTTGATGTTCTTGTCCGACTGTACATTTTTTGTACTGAGTTTGTTTAATAGAAATTAAGAATATGAAGAATATTTTTAAATTTATTTAAACTGGCAGTACTTGCCAAGCAATTTTAAAAAAGCAATTTTAAAACAACAAAAAAAAACTTAAAAAGGTTCCAGGGGTTATGTAACCTCATGTACATGTTGTTCCTCTATCTTAGTGGCAGTATGCCTAGCTACTCTTTTATAAGGGTACTCCAGTGGAATTGAGTTTTTGCAAGTTTGCGTTCGATCATGTTGTCCTCAATCGCTAAAAAACATACATGATTTTTAAAACATTTGCACCCAACTATTAACACAGTTATAGGAATTTTTCATTCAGCTGTTTGTCTATGCTCTAGCTTTTATAAAACCATTGAGGTCGAGATAAAAATTTAATGCTGAACGTGAAATAATATAATGTAATTTTCTCCGTAAAATGGATATAGTAACTACATGTGTTTTAAAACTGCATGGATTAATGGCAGTAAAAGGAATTTTCATCAACATGCGATTACTGTTGAACGGTCTCTCAAGATCTTTACATTATTATTTTTATTCAAAATAAAATTTTATAATATTTTTCTTCTTGCATTCTCTAGAAAATTTAATTACATTTATTCTTTGTAACAACAATTGTTTTCGTTTAAGGAAACAATAAAAAGTATAAAGTACATTTGAAATAATAAAAAATAACTTCGTTTCAAAAAATTTATTTTGAAATAAATCTTATATATGCTTTTAAATGAATGACTGTTTAAACAATGCAAATTTTTATAATTTTAAGTTAAAGCACGCACAATGGACAAAATACTTTCTGCCACACTGTATAGGCCCCACCAGTGGCTGAGACGTTGTGCTCTCGAAGCTGGTAGACGGGAGGTGCTGGGTTCGATCCCAATCGCGCCCGTCGGCCTAATCGTTCGGAGTTTTTGTGGTTTTCTTCGAGCCGTGGATTTATCCATGCGTAAATACGGATTAGGTTCCCTTAGAAAGACCCCCACGAAGGGCACTCCCCCCGGGCCTATATCCCTAGTGTAGATAATTGGCCGTCAATAATCAACCCAACCCAACCCACACTGTATAGAGTTTAACTGACTATAACTGATTAAACAAAATCTAGAGATCCTCATTTAACCAGTTATTAAATAATCACATAAACTTACCTAATGCGCAAAAGAAACATTGGATTGAAAAGTTTATTTATTTTAAATCATTCTATTGAAGCTATTGCTCTATTAAAAAAATTAAAAAATGTTTAATTTGTTGAGTGACAAATACACATCGAATGATGTTTTCTTTCTATACAATTATTTACATCTTTATACAGTATGGTATGTATTGGATTTGAAATTGTGTCTTCTTTACATATTTATGGAGAAAGTTTGGGACGGTCTCCACATTAAAATATAAACAACTTAAAAATTTTCAACAGAAAATCCAACGTTTGACACTGCATTTAAAATTTAAAATAAAATTTAGTTTCGGCGTAAATTTAACTCCTTTTTTCGGTTTTCCATCTGTAACTAGCTACGAACTTCTATAATACAAAATCTTTAAGAATTTAACTTAAAGAAGAAACAAAATCTCAAAATCTTAAGGAAGAAATTATCTGCATTACGCAAATGCACAGATTTCTTAGTTCAAATAATAAAAAATATATTTCATCAAAACAAAAGAAAGTATACCTAGTTAAAAATAAACCGCTTTTTAAAGTTAAATTTATATTTAAATTTTCAGATTTTCTCTTTCTACATACAAAAACAGAAAAGAAAACAACTTAGATTCCCAAGGGATCAGTTCCGAATTTAGTGAGGAATGTACAAAGCAAAATAAGAAATAAATTTACTTAACTCGCGTTTTCTAAATTACTTAAGCTGATTTTGAAATTTCGGAGTCTAATTAGTAAAGAAGATAATTGTGTATGAATAATGAGTTTGATTGGAGACATGGTACTAAATAATGGAATCTTTTACTAAAAAAGTGTTGCATGAGATGCCTTTTAAAGTTTTCAAAAGATAAAAATATTAAAATTAGTACTTGTTTATTTTAATTAACGCTATAAAATTACAGGTATGCACGAATCAAATATTTTATAATTGCAAAGTTGAGTATCTGCGCATGTCGGCACTTCTATATTTATAAGGGCATGCTACTCCCAAAAACGCCCTACGTGGCTAAGAAACGTATTAAAGCGCCCAAAGCTGCTTCGTCAATTATCGGAGATCTAAGCCTTAAAGATCTTTCTATTCTAACCTAGCCCTAAAGGCTACTTTTAAAGTAACTGGTGATCCAGTTATAAGAAAGTTGTTATTTTTCCCACTCCCCCTACCAGTATGCCGTGTTTGTCTGTCTTGCTTCTTAAGTGGCCACCTTTGTGGAGCAAACTGTCGCATAGGAATAGGTTCCGCGCATTTTCCATTTCCTTGGCATTATCTGTCGTGGAGGAACCTGGTTCAGAGGCATTATTCACATTGTGTGGCAGTCTATTTACGAACTGCACAGCAGGTGAAGTCACACCTTGGAACTGCCCACAATCTTTTAGCACGTGCAGTCCACAGCGAACTGTACAAATAGTGCAGTCACACCGCGGAACTCCACCTTTACAGTAAAACATCAACATCTCCATTTGCCTTGCAACTGCTTGTCGCGTGGGAGCGCTGGCTTCAGCGGCAAAGCCTCTATTATAAATTTGCTATTTTTGTTTCTATTTTTCCAATTCCTTCCCCGTGTCGCGAGGAGGGAGCAGTCCTGGTAGGACCAGCCTTATGGCTAAGTTTGTAAAGCCGCATTGTTTATTTTTAGTTAACGGTGGAAGGGTTTTGTGGATTCCTGTTTTTTCCGATGGCGATCGCTACTTTTTGAATGCTTTTGGGCGCTGCGGTCGATGGGCCGACCGTTCTTGTCGATGGTATCCACACGCTCGTTGGGGGTCTCTACGGCGTGGTTTCCTGCGATGGCGGACGTCACTCTTAAAGAATACCAGCGTGCCAGGCAGTCTCCCGGGGGAGTCGTTACCATTGAACTTCCTGGCGAAGCCAGGATGAATAGCCTCCCTTACGCATTAAAACCATAATTTTTAGGCGATGCGGAGATAATGGTACAGAAACATGTGGATTTTCCGTTGGCCAAATGCACCAGTTCTGCTTATTGGCGAGGCCGTCCAGGGAAAAATACACTTCATCGGAGAATCAAATATGACCCATATCGATTGCGCCAGTATTTAGCTGTTGCAGCATATTGTTCGTGACCGTCTCGCGTGCACTAGTGGTAGAAACACTAAGAGGTTAGCCGGCTGGAACCCTGTATGGAAAATGTGGATGCTGTGGCGCATGATACGGTGCGTGGATATGTGTGGTAGTCTTATTTGAGCTGCAACATGGTAAACTGATCACTTTCTGAATGATTTTCGCATTCATTTCTGTAACTGCCATACGTGGGCATGCGATGTTTCCTACACGATCTTCATTAACGTTCTTAGTCCATTGATATTTTCGAAACAGAGCTTTTATTGCATTCCTTTTAGTTCCTTTTATGAAATTAAACATTAAGTTCTTCTGACTGCGCATTGTTTCTTCAACAATGCTGTGTTCTAGACGGTGAAATTCCACGTCAAGAAATATCCGTTGTTCTAACGATTAAAAGATTTCTGCACAGCAATTTACAGTTTCTGAGCAACACACGCTAGCAGGAGGACAGCGAAATACAGAGTTTAGATCTGATAGAGTGTGGTTCTCTACAAATATTGCAAATTTCCAGTAGCGCAATCTGTTGGCGAACTTCGTAACTAATATTGAATTTTGTGTGACTGAAAAATTTAATGTTTTTTCTAAATCAAATGCTGCAAACGGCGCATTTCTACAGCTTTCTGTTTTTCTTTATTTCAATTTTTAAATATTCCGTTTATTTTTAGCACATCATGTATATAGACCATATACAGGGCTGAACAAAGAATTCGAGTACATTTGCGATTATTGATGGAAAGAAATTGCTGTAGGGGAATTTTCAATTGTATTATGCGCTTTGAACTAAAGTGTTGCGTACTATGTAGTATGTATTCAAATCTATATGTATTATACAGAGCTGCACAAAATAATTCGGATATTTTCCTAGTATAAATGGTAATTTCGAAAATTGGGTTTTCAAATATGTTATGCGTTTTCCTAATTGTTTACTTAGACATCATCTTTCAATACTGACAAATCTATAGTGAACCTCAATTACATATAAAAATTACATGGCAATCAGAGTAAATTTTCAAGAGTTAAGGCACGCACTGACTGCCAAACAGACAGAAGGACAAATCGATTTCATAAACAATTTCCAACTATGTTACAAAGAGTTAAAAAAGAAAATCGTTTAAAAATTTTACATACATATAAAGATATTTATATTTGATACATATAAAGATCCATTAAAACAAAGGTACAGCATTTATAGTAAGTTTACAGGAACAGTCAAAATATTTCGTTACATTACGGTCAATGGGAAAAAATAGTTTAAAATGCATTTTAATAATATTACACCATTTCAAACATAATGAAATTATTATGCTTTTCTGAGGTACACTTAAACATGTTTTCTGCAGAATATGGTGAGCAAAGTACTTATTTCTCATTCACAGAGTCACACAAAAGAAGTCCATTACATAATGGATGGTCTACGGAGAAAGTGTATTTTAATTACCGTAATGGAATTTATAATAATTACTGTGTTGTACTATAAGTTACTGACTAATAAGTATGGTGTGCATTGCATTTACAGTTCATTTACAAGGACACGCAAAAGAATTCGGTTACAGTAGGTACGGTCTATGGGAAATAATTCCTGGAAGTCCGTTTTCAATTTTGGTTTGTGCTTTTAAATTTAACTAAATTTTTGCATAGAACATGGTGTGTATAGATTCTATCATATACAGGACTTCACAAAAGAATTGGAGTACATTTCCGTTGGCTGATGGTAAGTGTTAAACTGTATGATGTGTTTTTTAACTGAACTAATTTTTTGCTTACTATGTAGTATATACAAATCTACAGATCATATACTGGGCTTCATAAAAAAAATTCGGGTATTTTTCTGACTATAGGTGGTAATTGCTGAAATTAGGTTTTAAAATATGTTATTTTTTTTCCAAACATCATCTTCCACCATATTAAACGGTGAAGTTTTGTTATATTATTCTCATTGTGTTGGAAAGTGTTTCATAATCTATGCTTGACGCAGGATTTTTCTTTGTAGTTTCTGAAACAATTTGAGAATAAAAATATCAAATAGGAATTTCACTAAAACGTGCATTAAATTTTACTGTGATATCTTTTTTTGTATGTTTAATATTTTATACTGTTTTCTTGCAAAAAGAATTCTTGAAATATATTGAAAACATTAACAAAATAATAATTTTCAGCGCAAATTTTGAAAACAGGAAGCAGGTATGTAATCGTTAGACTATATTTTATATTTATTCTTTTAATAATTTGAAAGTAAGGGCCACAATTGAAAACCATGTTTCCTTCCGTGTATGCTTCAAGCACCACGGTAAGCAAAGTGGTGCAAATCTGTGATGCTTTAACAAAATTCCACAATTACAAAACTTTCTCCGCTTTTACCATTTAGAAACTTCTCTTCAAATGCTAAATATATTACATATTAACTCACTATTTGACTAAACAAAAGCATAGGTTAAAAAATTCATTTCAAACTAAAAATAAACGTTTAAAAATGAAACTTAAAAAAAAATTACAAAAAAGAATCGACTTTTTGCTATTTTCTTCTGAATTGCCTTTAAAATAACTTTTCGCAATTGATTTTTTATAATATTTTTTATTTCTTTCATACAGTTCCCAATGCACTCTCTTTTGCCATTTTAAATCTCAATATCGCATTTTAACACAAATGTGTGCTTTTATGTTTTTATGCAAATTTCATTTCGGATAAGAAATAATTTTACTTTAATTTAAAAGAATAACAAAGAACAATCTAAAAATTTCTAATTTAAAAAAAATGAAAGAAAATGCATGAAAAAGGGAATTTGTTAGATAGCATGCTAAAAAGCCAAATCTGTAACCGAGAACAATTCTGGGAAACTTGACAGTTTTCCTTTTTAAGAAGTATTGACTTTTCTTTTCATTTCATTTTTTTTTCAGCTAGGCTTTTTTTAACTTAAAATTATTTTATTGAAATTTTAATCTAGATGTCTTAACATGGGCGTAAGAAGAGGGTGTGGACCTTTCTTTTAATCTTCAAAAATGGTAAGATGTAACATAACACTAAAATAAATGGACGCCGACAGAAAGAAATTTGGAGAGGAGCAAGATTTCGTAAAAGATGTGCCTGTAGTCAAATAGCCTAATACGCTTTTTTTTAATGCAGATTATAAAAATAAAATAAAATAGCCTAAGATTTTTCGTTTCAGAACTCCCCGTGCAAAATAATTCTTAAAACTATCAACATAAAAAGCAATACAAAAATTTAACAATTAAAAAATATCTATTTAAATAATTTTTTTTTTTTTGTAAACGCCAAAAATTATCTTTAACCCGGTACCCATCGTTTAAGAAAACTTTTAAACATGTGAACATAAAAGAAAAACAGGATTAAAAATCATCTTACACGACGAGAATGAAGGAAGGCAGACCCCTCCCTCCCCCTGACGAACATTTCTTAGTTTATTTTTCTCTTAGTGTTTAATTATTTTATAATTTCTTGGGAAGAAAAATTTTATCATTTATCTAAGATCAGAAATAAAGAAAATTTAATTTATTAAGTGTGAAATTTCAAGCAAGTGGCAAAGGCCATATTCCTGTTCTCTTGGCCAGTACTTATTCTAAGTGAATGTGCCAACTTGGTACCCCCCCCCCCCCTCCTTACCTAACAAAAATCTTACGCATGCTAATATATCTTATATATCTTCAAGTTTTTGAAGAACTTTTTGAAAAAAGAAAAAAAAAAGAAAACATACTTACTTCATCGAAAAACAATTCAGAAGAATAATGTTTATTAATATTTCAGCTGTATTTCAAATATCAATTTTGTGGTGAAAATTTATTATTACTGATTTATTTATATTACGCTTGTGAAAGACGATGTTGTTGTCAGTTTTTTTCTTTCATGGCAATTTTTTTTAGAAGTCTAAAATATTCATGGATGAAATGTTCAGTGTTGTTGGACGCTAACATATATTATGACCCTTTCACTTTCAAGGCTTATAATTAGAAAATTAATACTTATAAAAACATAAAAAATGGTAGTTTTATAGAAAACTGTAGGATAAACATGGTGAAGTAGGCAATTTTGAAACCTAAGAATTATATTAAGCATTATTTCATTTTTAAATTGGTCAAAATAGTTCAGTTACAAAAGTTTTATAGCATCAAAAATTATGTATACCAATTTAACCTTCTTTTGTCGGCATGTACGTGACTAGATTGTGGTGCACAGTGTCGAATCCTTTTTTAAATTTGTCTAATTTTGGAGGAGTTTTTCCTTTTCAAAAATTTTATGTAGAATTTCATTATCTGAATAGAAGTTTAATTGATATTTTGAAAAAGCCGTTTTTTGCCTAATGTTTCCAGATTTTAAAAGTCCCAAATAATAATACGTCCAAACATTTTTCAATTTAAAAAAAGTTATTTACATGTGAAAACTTAAAAAAAGAGGAAGAATGAAAACTTTAAAATAATGAAGTTATTGTGTGCGAAAAGCCTTTAATGATGAAAATTACGTCATATTTAAAACGATATATTTCAAACGTGATATTTAAAATGATTTTCTTATAACGTGTAATAGAAAACTTTGCTTCTAGACGTTATAAAAGTCTCGGAGGCACTGATATTTCTTACTTAACCCTTTTATACAATCTGATTTTCAAATGTGTAATGGATCTTACTTAATAAATCACCAAAACAGAGTCAGCTGTCGCAACAGTGGTGAATGCAGCCTTAGAAACAAAAAAAAACTTCAATCAAAGGGAAATGAATTACAAGCTGATTGCAGATGCTCTCCACTGGTCCTGATAATATCATTCAGTCTTCCATTGTCGGGTAATCTTTTTAAAACTGGGAAAATTATAACGTTTCTATAGCCTGTGATACGTGAGTCGTAAAAGGCTTATAATATATATATATATTTCTGTTTTTTTTTTTGTTTTGTTTTTTTTTTTAATTTAAAGGCGTTTTCTCAAACAGCAGAATTTTGAAAACATTTTTTTTTTTTTTAAATAGTACAGTAGGGTGAAATCGGATATCTGAGTATTGACTCTATTTGAACAGACGTCAAGCATGTAGCGGCTAAAATACTTAGCTCTAAGCAAGAAAGACAAGCGGCCTTTACGGTATTGCCATCCTGGAATTTTGTAGTTTCTGTGTTGGAAAGTTTATTTTATTATTTTTTTTTCATTGTTTGCTAGTTTTCAAAATTCCTAAATATGAACACATTTAAAGTAACTGAAATGTTTATATTACTGAGTGTACATATTAAATAAAGATTTATTTACAACAATTAACCATTTGCTTGCATTTATGTCATATATTCTAATACGAACAAATCTTGTGTGTGGTTTTATATATATATATATATATACGCAAATTTTATCTTAAAAACGGCTCTAACGATTTTGACGAAATTTTGTATCCTACCGTTTTGGGGCACCAGAAAACCATTGGGCTAGGTCACATGTTCGAGAAAATTCGATTAGTGGGTCATTTTGGGTCATTTTGGGTCATGGTCAAGCTAATTGTATCTAAAAAACGGTTCAAACGATTTTGACGAAATTTTGTATCCGACCATTTTCGGGCACGTGAAGACTGTTGGGCTGGGTCACATGTTCGAGAACTTTCGATTAGTGGGTCATTTGTGGGTCAACGCGGGTCAAATTAATTTTATCTAAAAAACGGCTCTAACGATTTTGATTAAATTTTGTGTCCTACGAGTTTCGAGTACGAAAAAATCATTGGGCTAGGTCACATGTCCGAGAAAATTCGATTAGTGGGTCATTTCTGGGTCATTGTGGGTCAAGATCTAAAAAGCGGCTCAATTTACACTAAATTTTGCATCCAATGGTTTTCGGGCACGAGAAGACTGTTGGGCTAGGTCACATGTTCGAGAAAATTCAATTAGTGGGTCATTTTGGGTCATTTTGGGTCATGGTCAAGCTAATTGTATCTAAAAAACGGTTCAAACGATTTTGACAAAATTTTGTAACCTACGAGTTTCGGGCACGCGAAAATCATTGGGCTAGGTCACATGTTCGAGAAAATTCGATTAGTGGGTCATTTCTGGGTCATTGTGGGTCAAAATCGAAAAAGCGGCTCAATTTACACTAAATTTTGCATCCAATGGTTTTCGAGCACGAGAAGACTGTTGGGCTAGGTCACATGTTCGAGAAAATTCAATTAGTGGGTCATTTTGGTCATGGGTCATTATGGGTCAAGACATTTTATCTTTAAAACGGCTCAGACTATTTACACTAAAGTTTGCATCCTATGGTTTTCGGGCACGAGAAGACTGTTGGGCTAAGTCACATGTTCGAGAAAATTTAATTAGGGGGTCATTTTGGTCATGGGTCATGATATTTGAACTCAAATTTAATTTTGACCGAGCATAGCTCGGTCTTCCCTGCTCGTAAATATTATTCCACTTGTTTTCCGATCTTCATTCACTTACGGTAAAACTGGATATCCTACGTGAAATAAAAACAGATATTGGGCATTAAAAAGATGATAAAAAGAGAAAGGGTCTTCACAACTACAAGGACAAGAGTAGTTTTTATGAAGATTTTAAAAAGGTGAATATATTTTCTACATTTTTTTTATTCTAATTAAGATAATTATTGTTTAGTCTGTTAAAATTACATCGTTACACATATTATAAATATTTTTAGTAAAGTACCCTTAGTAAAGTTGTAAAATAAAATATTTTTTTTTTCCTTTTATAAAGCAAAATCTAATATTTTTCATTTCTTGTAAGGTTAACATATACACGCAGTTTTACCCGACCACTGTGGAATTGAACGGATGATTTGGCTTTTTCTAAAAAAAAGCATTTATTAGTAAAAGTGTAATAAACTAATCCTATATTTTTAAAATCACGTTTATTTGTATATCATGATACAAGGACAAGTGCATACTATGTACTCAAACTTATACTAAATTCTGTTTGAAATTCTGGCTTTAGTAAGCAAATAATAATAGGCTATGCGATTTTGATAATTATCGTTTTGTCTGTAAACATTAAATCATTATACATGTTATAAATATTTTTAATGAAATCTCTTAGTAAAGTTGTAAAATATAATATTTTGTTGATTTTATAAAACAAATTCTAAACTTTTTCATTTCTTGTAAGATTAACATATACACGCAGTTTTACCACACCACTGTGAAAAAGAACGGATGATTTGACTTTTTCTTAAAAAAAAAAAAGCATTTATTAATAAAAGTGTAATAAACTAGTCACATATTTAAAATCAAATTTATTTGTATATCACGGTACAAGGAGAAGTGCATACTATGTACCCAAACTTATACTAAATTCTGTTTGAAATTCTGGCTTTAATAAGCAAATAATAATAGGGTATGCGATTTTAACCTTACTTCCCTCTATAGTAACTTCTAAAATATTAGTGTACACTGTAAAAAAAATTTCCTGAAAAAAACGGAAATTGTACTGGCAATCGAGACGCCAGTACTATTTCCGTTTTTTAACGGGAAAAAAAATCCGTAAATTCCAGGAAATTTTCCGTGATTTCTGAAATATCCGTTTTTAAATTTCCGTTTTATAACAGATATCTTCCGTATTTTTTAGAAATTTTTATAATGTTAAAATAAACATTATAGGACCAAAAAAAAAAAAAGCTTCGTCTCAAGAACAACCTTATACTGTTTTTTTTTTTTTTTTTTTTCCTCATTTCTGAGGAAGTTTTGTGTAAATAGCCAACCCTTCCCTCGATATGAATCGAACCCGCAATCTTTCGCTTACTGAACCGGAGGTCCCAACCCCTACGCCATGATTAGATGTTCGATATGTTCAAGCGTTGCTAATTATTGCAGCCACTTTTTATGGTGCAAAAATTTGAAGATTCCATGGATTTCTTTCAGTTTCAAAGTTTTTAATATTTTTTTTCATGTTTTTCAATATTTTCTTTTCATATTTTTCAGTATTTTGTTTATTATTTGAATCTTTATAACAGATAAATTTTAACTTATTATGTATCATATGCGTAAAACATTGTATTAAGAGACATTGTATTAAGAGTCATTGTATGATTGCATCCTTCTGTAATGGTACAACATTTTCTTTTTTTGAACATATGCTTTTTTTAATTATTTGTCTGATGATCTATTTATCAATTCCAATAAAAATAATAATTACCTGAAGGAGACGTATTTATTACATGCTATTAAAATAACTTCTCGTTATCTCTTATTTTAAAAAACATACGTAATTAAAATTTTTTATAATAAATTAAATTATTATATTTGAGCTATGCTGAGAACTTTTGTGTACGGTTCTGTCAAACTGAATATTTTTAATAATATTAAAACAAAAAATTTATTCTTAAAGACAATTTCGAAATTAATGATCCTGTGATAGGTAAGATTTAAATTTGCACTTGCTTTTGATTTAGTTTAAATTAATTTAGTTTAATTTATAAAATTATAAGCTAAAGAAATAAATTATAAAGTTAATAAAATTATAAACTTCATTTTTATAAAAGTAAAGAAAAATATTAACTATTTTTATAAATTTAAGGAAAAAATTTTAACGCTGTAAAATTATAATTTATAGAATAATAAATTTTAGTTTAATTCATAAATTTATAAGCCAAATCAGTTTAGTTTAATACAATTTACGTAGCGATAACTTGCAGAGATATTGTGTTATTAAACCTTTAAATAACCCAATATTGCCTCACGTTAGAAAAGTTAAAATAAAATTTTAAAAAATTAGTGAAAAAAAAAAAAGTTATAATTTTGAAGCACTATCAATAAAAATAAAAAAAAGATTAAAAAAAAAATCTTAAAATTATAAAAACAAAATCAACTTCTAACTATTTCATTAAAAAATATATAAATATTGCTATTATTTTTACAAAAAATTACTGTCCAGACACGGCCCCGGTTAGAATGGACCAGCATGTCGAGCCGGGTGAGGCCTGGATCCTTAAAGAACTCTAGTAAATACAACAATCTTAATTCCCATTTCAAACAAGGCGATTTCTGTACGCAAACCTCTAAAAGTTATTTACGGAAATTGCACTGTTTTGGAAGAAATACGGACATTGTACTGTTTTGAAAGAAATACGGACAAAATCTATTAAATTTACGGAAAACTTTCTGCATATTTAAGGATTTGCAATCTCTTTTACGGAACTAATGTCATTTACGGAAATTATACTGTTGTTTTGGAAAAATGAAACTTCTCCGTGAAATTTCACAGAAAATCTCTTGTATTTTCACGGATTTTTTTTAGAGTGTACTAAACTGAATAAAGCTATTTTGGGGAGAAAATTCATTCAATGTGTAACTAAATTAAAGTTGAAATAAACCTCATTATCTATTTCTTACAAGTATTAGTATAGGTAAAACCAAATAATCCTTAGTATTATTCCTAATTGTTTACGAATTATGAAGCATTTACAAATTTTGCAAAGGAAAAACGAAAGCTTTCGTTTCAACCCGCCTTAGCAAATATTGTTAATTCGTTTTAAATGTCTAGTAATTATATTTAATCCACGTTCTTAACGTTCTTTGGATTAGAAAATTTGAGCACCAAATCTTCTTTTCTAAAATAATCAATTTGGTACAAATGCAGATGATAGATTCTATATATTTATAGTGTAAGAAAAAAAGATTAGGACAAAACTTAAATTACTAAATGTAAAGTACCAACAATATATGAGCAATAAATTCTATATTTATGAATCAAACTAATCGTTGGGGGCCACCATAATACTTACCCATCATACATATGCATAATATAAAATATGAACATAAAACATGTGTAAACTATTTATAAAATGCATTGCAATTCGAAAAAAATCCCGACTTGATGACGTCATAAACTTTAAATGATCTATTACTGAATTGTGTAAAAGAAACATCCTTATAACTCCAAAAATGATAATCATATTAACTAAGCGTTTACTGCGTCGAATTAAGAGTCGCATTTCCAATTAAAATATATCTTTGAATTGAAATTTGAATGAAATACAGGTTCATGAAAAATCGAAAAGTGTGGAAAATAGGATTACAAATATCTCGACAACTAATTACCCGATCGACTTCATTCTTTTTTTTTATTGTCTTTTATATTTACTCCTTAAAATAAACAATTTCGAAAATTTTTATATATCGTTTATCAGAACGAATATTTCGAGAGTCCGAAAAAAATAGTTCCGGATAATCGAGGTTACTGAAATTCAATAAGCTTCTTCCCATTATTACATACTAAGTACAAACCAAATGTCAAGTCACTATCTCAATTTTTTCGGGAGTTAGAGCGTTTACAGACACACAGACAGACAGGCAGACGGATGGCAATTTTTTTTTTTCTAAAAATAAGTTTTTCGGAATCTTCAGTGTCTGAAACGTGTAAATCCGTCAAAAATTATTTTTTCGGTTTTCAAAACGATTACAAGACTTACCCTATACTACGTATGATGGGTAAGTAATAAAGTGAAAAATCTCTTTTTTGTCAAAAATTGTTTCCTCTAGTCAATGTTTTTTTTCGGTAAAAAAATGCCTTCTTATGTTTCCTTTGGCATACGCTTCATATACCACAATATACAAAATAATGTATATCTGTTTCATATGCTTTAGAAAAACTCCTCAATTACAATAAATTTCTTAACTCTTACTGCTGAAAATCTTATCATCAAATTTATTACAAATTGATTCATTTCGAAACTAAGCAAAAGCATTAGTTACGAAATAGACTTCAAATATAAAAATAAACGTCATAAAACGAAATTAAAAGAAAAACAAATAAACAAGTAATTTTTAAGAAAACAAAGAAATTTTTAAGAAAAAAAAAACGAAAATTCTACTTTAAGTCAACCCGAAGCCTGATTCGAGCCCCGAAAAAATTTCGTTAACCCTAACCTAACACGCTTCAATCCGAAATAGATCCAAAATAAAAGAAAAACTAATCTAATTGTTGAAAAAATACTCTATAATTACATCAATCATATCATTTAATTGAAAAAATAATATATTTGTGGAATATTGCCCTTGATAACGTGTTTCACAATATAAATTTCCATTTGCTTCTTGTAATATTTTCACATTCTGCACATTGGATTTTTTTCTCCGCATATCTTTATTTATTTTTTTAAACTGATTTCATTGTATTGTATTATAATTATTGGTTCATATATTGTCGATTTTATGATTTAATGATTATTATACACAAAAATTTTATTTTATGAATAAGGTGGGTGCCACTATTATGGCCATGCTAAAGTTTGAGAATTTTCTCTGCCGTCATTGTGAAAAATTAAAAACCGTTTTACTTTTTTTAACGTTCTCAGGTTAATACAGTTTCATAAAAAAAATAATCAATTCGCCATGGAAACCGTTTTACTAGTCTAAAAAAAAAGGAATTCCAAAAGTCTACCAAGTGGCCATACCAGGAACATGTGCACATGATATGGCCACCATTGTTCCATGTTTCACATATCATGATTTTCTTCAATTTAAAAATGCTGTTCTTCTAAATTAAATAAGTTGGTGTACAATAAATAAACATGATACTCATTTTTTTTTTTATTATTATTCAAAAGTGAATTTGAACCAGTATTTTAATCAAAAATGAAGTTGTTAACAAAATTGACTTTAGAATTTAAGTTTTTATGTAGAAAAAAATGTGAAATCCGTTTAGAGTTTTAAAAAATTATTAAAACAAATTACTTATCGCAATTGGAACAAATACAAATGTATTTATCCTAGGCTTGCATGGTGCACTTGATATGGCCACCTGGATGGCCATAGGAGCAGGTCAGTTTTCACGAAAATCGTTTGATTTTGAACAACTCGTAAAATATACACCATCAACGACAGCACCAAATGATAGAGCATTAAAAACTAAATAGAGTATGATGTTATTCATAATATAAAAAAAAACGTGCATGAAAAAGGGATATTTATCTGGTAAAAACAAGAAGAGATCGCACAAAAAACATAAAACAGGAAATTGGCGTCAAATTCCAAAAACTTGCTGAATAATAAGTGATCACGTGATACACTAGGAGGCTCCTTCACGGTATGTTGACGCCATTTTTTAGTTAGCCAACGTATACAGGGACTGATTACCGACGGGGCACACTTGCACCAGTAAAATTTAATAGACATTTTCGTCTTATTAAAACGCCTTATTCATGCAAAATTACTGCCATGTATAATGAAAAAAATTCTATTATTTTTTACTGGTGGAAGTGTGCCCCGTTGGTAATCAGGCCCTGAATGTACTATAGGGGGATGGCCATAACAGGAGCACCTACCTTAGGGGTCGGAAAAACTGTTTTTTTTTATTGTAGCTAACTACAACTACAACTACTCTATAGAAAATGTAGTTAACTACAACTACAACTACTTGTTTTAAAAAGTAGCGACTACAATCTACTTTTCAAAAGTAGTCACTACTTCGCTACTTTCAGATTTTGTCAAGGGATTCAATTTACACTGGAAATTGAAGATAAGGATTAAATAATACAGCGACCGCTCGTTATATCGTATCTGCTGGGATGCAATTAAATAAATGCGACATAACCGAAGGCATTAAAAATATTAAGAAAGAAAATGTTTACAAAAACATACAAGAAAATATTCTGTGTTCGTCTCCAAAATGTTAGTACAAATTGCGTAGCAAAGTTAGGAGAGATGCTATAATCTAGAAAATTACAGAAAAACAACTCTAAATGCAAACAAGAAATAAATCTGTAAATAAAGTGATTCCGAATAATAAGAAATCCGGTGTTAAAATATGAAGACCTAATAACGAGTAAGTAGACAAGTGTTGCCAGCAAGAAAATTAATTCTTTTGGTAGGTTAGTTCTTGATATTTTAGCAGCAAGTGTCAATGACAAAAATCTATGATTTCATGGGATGTGTTGCTATGCACTGCAGATGACATTAGCAAATTGTTGAGCAGAACAAATTTTGTACAAAAGAAGCAAGTTTCGGCCACGTGATTTGCAGAATAAACTCTTTTTCCCATGTAGCAGCGTTAAAAGTAGCGCAGGTTTTCGCTACAAACTACTGACTTTTTGTATCGCGCTACTCGCTACACTACATTGTTTAAAATACAACGCACTACACTACAAACAACTGTAAAAAGTAGCGACTACTGTAGTTTCGCTACATGTAGCGCGCTACTTCCAACCCCTGACCTATCTTATATATATATATATATATATATATATATATATATATACAGAGAATTCTCACTAGAACGAACTTCCAAGGGTGGCCATTTTTTGTCCGCATTAAACGATGCAAACATTTTATTTCTGTACTTTTATCATTTTCGTTAGATAAATTGAATCGCATGTTTGACAGAAATTATGTAGGTTTCCAACTTAAGGCTAAAATAATAAACAACTTAATATTTTAGTTAGTAATTTTAGTTTAAAAGCAACTTAGTGACATTACAAAAGTATAAATTACTGAGGACACACAAATTATGTAAAAATATTGCTGCATTTACATAATTTAAGTTTACCTAAAGTAATCTCAATTTTATTTGCTTTTCTTGAACAAATGATCTTTGTACCACGTAATTTTCCAGTTTTGCGACACACTCCAAAATATGATCTGATATATCACCATTTGATTAGTAATATCAATAAACGGCCATTCATAATCTTCTGTAACAAATATTTTTGTATTTAAAAATACGCCAGTTTTTATGGGATCTTGATTCATTGATGACAAAATAAAAATTAACAGATTTGGCTTAAAATTAACATAGTACGATATATATATATGTACAAAAGTTTGGAAAATGTATCTAATTCATGCATAAAGTGTGACAATGTTCTCTGAACAAGGCGACATACATTTCTTTCGCACACACTACAAAAAATCCACGCGCCGGATCTCTCTCTCTCTCTCTCTGTATATGTATAAATAAGCATATATATATATATATATATATATATATATATAAATATATATATATATATATATATATATATATATATATATATATATATATATATATATACTTATTTGCGGAGTGGAATGTATAATTTATAATGCTAAAAAGCTTAGCATCTAAGGATGAATTGAGCTTAAGAGAATCTTTATTTTAGATAGCAAGAGTGGAATGCTTTCGTTGAAACTAGAAAGCTAGCCAAATCATGTCAACTACTGTTTGCACAGAGGAATATGTACCGATTATGACAGATATATATATATATATATATAATTAAAGTGAAATCACATGTGTAAAAATCAAAGGAAATTATAACACAAAAATTAAACCCAGTAAATTGAAAATGCAAATAGGAGAAACTATGAATGCCTTATGGATTCGTCAGAGGAGCTTCATAAGAATAATTCATAGTAAAGATATGTTATTTCGTCGAATATTCTCATCAGTAAGCCTAAAAATGACATTATTAAGCTCTTTATAACGTATCGAAAAACCAATAATTGAAAGAAATTAAGATAATCAAGAAATAATTAAATTTCAACAAAAGGAGATAATAAACTTAAAGATATGTAAAGCAACTCACCAAGTACAAAAATATCAAAGATGCAATCGGAATCAGATCGAATACGTGTGCCTTGAACAAGCAAGTTAGTATGTGAAGTGTTTGAGAACAAGTAGAAAATGATATAGATAAAAGAACATGTGCTGCCATCTAGAAAGGGTATGAATAACTACCTTAGCTAAATGTAGGCTAAAAGGGCAAATGTACTTATTTATATTCAAATGTATTGACTTTCTGTACGAAACAGTACTGTTGACTATCTTTTGAAGACGGGTTATCGCACCTGACCCGTAAGAGTCACGATCCAACCCAAAGTCAACAGGAACCCGAGAATTAGAGTCGACCAGACTCGAACCCGACACTTGACGAAAAGATTAGCCCCGACAGGCGAGTTAGGTCATGTTCGGATAAAATCGGGTTCCCGATCCGATACAGTACATTCATTTCATTCGATTTAAATCCCTTTGTTGAAAATATCGCTCATATTGATGTACAGTAGAGGATGATATATAGGAATTTTTTTTCCCCTGTAAATATATATATATATATATATGCACGATACGGCGACTGTTTTAAAAATGTAAAGTACTACTGTTTTCCTTAATATTATAATAAAATTTTGTGACGATTGGGCAATTTGCACGAAAGTTAAAGCTAATTTCATTATGTTTGAAGTATTATAACATTGCTAAAATGCACACCAAATGCTTTTTGACCATGGGTCATAACGTAATGGAATTCTTTTCAGTAAAAGAAATATAAATGCAACTTATTCTATACTCCTGATAATGCATGTTGTAATCTATCTCGGTGATGCATATCAATCTCCTTATGTTTCAACTATCATATTTCGTAACATCAGTGAAATGCATCGCAAACTGTATTTTCCCATAGACCATAATATAAAAGAATTATTCTGTGTTTTCTTGTAAACGAACTATATGTGCTACACATTTCACTTTCAATAGCGGCCATTCTCTAATAAATCTTAATAACATATAAAAATTGCATGGTAATCAGAGTATATTTACAATATTTAGAGTACGGACGCAGACAAACAAAGCTACCGTAATTTCCGGCGTATAATTCGCGATCAAACAATTCTGTTTCAACCCAGAAATTTTATTCAATAATTAAAGTGAAATATTTTCAGCGATTTAGTAAGTTACATTTTATAAAATAAAATTTCTGGGTCGAAACATGATTGTTTGATCCGCGGATTTTACGCCGGAAATTACGGTAATTTATAAACACTTTTCAACTATGTTGGAAAGTGTTAAAAATATACAAATAAATTCTATAACTTTCTTCGTTTCGGAAGTCGATTAAAAATAATCGGATTTTTCCTATTTTTATCTGAATTGCCTCAAAAATATCTATTTCCAAATGATTGTTTATATTTTTTTAAAGGAAATTTCATACACCAACCAAATATACTGTTATTTTAGCATTTTAAAATCTGAATGTTTTATTTTAACACAAATATATGCTTTTATGACTTATGCAAATTTCATTCAGGATACGAAAGAATTTTGTTTTAATTTAAAAGAATAACAGTGAACAATCTACAATTTTCTACATTAAAAAATGAAAGAAAAAACATAAAAAAGGGAATCTTTTAATTTGCCTCTTTAAAAGCTAAAACTGTAGCCGGGAATAACACTGAGAAACTTGACAGTTTTTCTTGTTAAGAATTATTGACTTTTCTTTTCATTTGTTTCATTTTAAGCTAGCTTTTTCTTAACATAGAATTATTTTATTCGAATTTTAATCTAGATCTTTTTTAAGTATTGCGTCGTTTCTGGAAAAAAAAAAATATTTTTTTCTAAAAAGAGAATATGATTAAAACACACTTATTTCATGGAATTGCAAAATAAAAAAAAAAATTATGATTAATATTTTACTTGTATTTCTGTAAAACACTTTTATGATAAAAGTGCACGTATGAAAGACTGTGTGGTTGTCACTTTTCTTCTTTCTGTAAAATAATAAAAAATGGTTTATTACGCAAGAAACATTCATGGATGAATTGTTTAATGTTGTTCAATGAAAGTAAAAATTAATATTTGAAAAATGACCTTATTTCTATTTATCTGTCTATCTACCAATCAATATCTCTGTATGTCTCTCTTTCTATATACCATGTGTAGCAGTTAATAAATGTTATTTTTTTTTCTTTGAAATATGGAGCTGGAAACAAGGAATGGTTCACAGTCTAACTTCATATGTCATTTTGTAGCTGTGACAGTACCTTTCAAAACGCCATTGATGTTTAAATGATTTAAAGTCAGCGTCAGATATTTTTTTGTATTACGTACGTGTGCATGACAAAATGGTATATAATTATTATATAATATTTCTAACATCATGAGTTTTATTTTTGAATTGAATCCTGTATGAAGTTTTTTCTCGGAATTAAAGAAAAAATTACATTAATTCAAACTGTTAACAAGAGAAAAAAATTAAATTGCTCCTCTTACGAATGAAGATAATTCCATCACAACAATTATTTGGAAAGCATATTATAAAGCAAAAACTGTTGAACAAAGACAGTAAAGAAATTTAACAAAATAATTTTTTCTTTATTTTTAACTATATTTTTAAAAAAAAACTTTTACTTTTGTTTAAATTTCCATTTTGCTTATCCTTTTATCTAGATCTTCAATTAATCTTTTTAATGAAAAAAATTCACGAAATAAATTTAATATTAATGCAACAAATTCAAAATGTGGTTTTTAATTGACGTATTAAATGAGGAAAAAAGGAAATAAATATTTTAGGTGAAATATATTTTTACTTATTTATGTTTAATAGCTCATCGCACCAAAGCTTGAATATGATTTTTCTTAAATATCTATTTTGAATTTACGAAACATAACAAAAGGGGTTTTGGTGGTATTTCATTGTACATACAAGCTTGCTTAAATTAACCTTGTAGCGGGCGAATGTGTGAATACTACGGCAAACGTAACATTACTTAAATTATTCCTAAATACGGCACTATATCTATCTCAAGCTCATTGCTTTTTTCTTTTGTTCGTGCTTTATTTTTTTATTATTATTTTGTTTTTTTATTTTTGGAAGGAGACGAACTCGAAACATGGATTATATAAGTAGAGGAAGAGAAGAATATTTTTCGTGACAGAGCCGGATTACTAGACGAGAGCTGCTAACGCATCCCGTGTAGAAAGAAAGAAAAATCACAGAAAAATTATGAAAATAGCAAGTAACATCATTAATCGTATAGACGAAAACGGTTGACATGGTGCGGACAAATCAAAAAAGGAACAACGAGAGATGGCCAAAAGTTATTGAAGAGCAGCGAGCCGCAGGCGGGCGAAGCTTCCTACACTGTCAAAAATAAATCCGTTAATTCACGGGAAAAGTACTGTCAGCGAAGTTGCCGGACTTTTGGCAGTATTCTGCCCTCAACGGAAGAAGCCGACGGGGAAACAAACGTTAACGTAATTCATAACGAGATTCAAGAATTTGCAATTCTGCCCTCCGATCGGTATTCGCGAGTGATCTTCAAACTCACTGCGTTCGAGTTAACATGTTTCGACCAATCAAAGACAAGGTCACGCTTGGTTTGTTTATTTACGCGAGATGTGAACGCGTGTTTTACTGTGGTGTTTGCGATGCTATTAAAAAGGGAAAAAAAAATTCGTCTCGTTTACTTAATTTGAAAAAAAAAGAAAAATCCTTGGATCAGCAGATAATAAATAGATCTAAGAGAACAATAATTTTAAATCATGGTTGATTTTATCACCAATCATAGGCAGATAGAGAATAGAAAATCTGCTCCTAGTTATACAATATTTTAATTTTTTTTTTTTCGGGATATTGATTTTTTTTTTTTTTTTAGCGTGGCGGAATTTTTTTTTCGTAGTTAAATTTGCGGGAATTATTTAAAAGTCAATGAAAAATTTTATTTATAAATATTAATAAAGAAATAATTTTAAAATACTAATTACTGATGGGACTTTTTGGAAAAAGATTTAAATATTTTGATGAAATAAAGGGGAATACACCAAATTTTATGAATATTTTATGCGGTATCTATCTATATTACATAAATACACATTGTTTTTAAAATAAATACTACATATTCTGATGACATACAGCAAAGGCTTTATTGCTAATTTATAAATTATGTATATATATTTTTTACTGTTCAATTAATTTGAATTGTTCTAACCCATTTTTCATTGTGATTCAGACTTGAAATTGAATAAACATTTTCTATTGAAATTAAATATTCGTAGCCATGTGACACTTCCCTCTCTCTCTCCCCCCCCTTTTTTTTTATTTATTCAGTGAATATGAATTGTTCTTGCGCATTTTTTATTGTGATTTAGACTTAAAATTAAATAAATATTTTCAATTGAAATGAAATATTCATATTCATATGACACTTTCCCTTCCCCACCCCTCTTTTTTTTTTCTCGTGTAATACACCTTTTACATTTCATTTAAAAAATAGAATTACATTATGTATATACTGCAAATAATGTATTTTATTTCCACAATTTGAACTACATGCTGCATAAGTATGAGGGCAGTAAATATATTTCAAAACTAATAACATTTTTATGAGGTGTTTATCTAAATTCTATAGCTATACAGGCTTGTTTAAATATATATATTATAATTTCTTATGAAATGCAACAAAAACTTTCGGGAAGCGAGTTTTTTTTTCTAGTGGGTGATTAATAATGATGAGGTTTTTAATTGTGTATTAACATGTTTTAAATCTATTACACTCAGCCCGGTTGCATTAAAATATCGCCAACCCCCTCCTTTTTTATTATGTTTATTAGTAAATTATCAGGGATCTGTTTAGGAAGAAATTGGGTCCTTTAAAGAACCTTTCACACATTTTTTTTTATTTCATAACAGGACCCTTCACACAATTCTTTAATTTCAAAACCGAACCCTTCACACTTTTTTTAGGTAGATTTCGTAAGAAATACTACCTATTACATTCTCTCCTAAGTTGGATTTTTTTTTTTTTTAATTTCATGACTCCCAGAACCCAAAACCACCCCCAGTTCAAAACTTTATATATATATATATGGTGTGTCACTTTTTTAAGGACACGATAACTTCAATAATTCTGAACAAATCTCTTCCAAACTGATACATAAAATCAAGGAGCATAAAACCTCGGTCAAGTTCGTTAATGGGCACGATCAAACCAGGGGTGGGGGGGGGGGATGGGGGCTTCTAGTGAAAACAGAAAACCCCCGTAGCTTCTTAATTATGATACGTATCGAATCCGTTTAAAGTTATTATTACTTCTAGGAAATGACCGAAAATTTATGTATGACAGATTTTTGATATCATTAAAATTGGCCCCAAGGGATGGGAAAAGGGGGGGGGGGGGTTAGAAGAAAAAAATTCATAACTTCGCCAATTCACAAGATAGCAAATCCTCTTAAATTTATTATAGGTTATTATTATAACCTATATAATATAGATTATTATATAGGTTATAATATAGATTATTATATAGGTTATAATATAGGTTATTATATATTCTTCTTCTTAATATTATCTAAAACTTTTATATTGACAAGTTTTTTATAGGACCAACCCTTATAGCAGAATAAATAAATAAATAAATAAATAAAAACAAAAAAATCCCTGCCGGCTCCGCCTGCAAACAAGTTAGATTTCGAAGTGGGCGGTCCCAACTGTGGCATCATGGCAAAAAAGGTTATTTCTTCCGCAATTTCCAACAAACAGGTGCCCCAAGGTCTGCGTCTTCGAAATCTACCTGTGCCTGTAGGCCGAGCCGTCAGGGATTTTTTTAAATTTTAAATTAAACCCTTCACAAAATTCTTTCATCTCAAAACAGGGCCCTTCACAAAACTTTTTACATTTAAAACGGACTCTTGACAAAATTCTTTGTATTTAAAAAAATCTTTCACAAAACTTTTCCTCTAAAAACTGAATTTTTCATAAAATTAATAATTTAAAGGTAAAATCTGGCTGTCACTTTTACATATAGAAAGTATTCATATTTTACATACACATATCTTCTTAAAAATGTTTAAACAAGAACCTGAATAGGACGATCCTTTCAAATTCACAAAATTATGACTAGATTTTTCACTAATGTAAAAAGCTGTTCATAATTTACAAAGGCAGGACCCAGGGAGTAAAGTCTGGACAGACCCCTGATTATGCTAACTATGTTATGAGATGTTGGAAAATTTTAATGCTGTTAGTGAATAATTAATCTATATACATTTTTAATGTTGTTTGTGAAATATGATTTAAACTAAAAAAATTTTTAATGTTGGCAAAATCTTTCATTAAATTGATTTTTTTTTTTTTTTTTTTTTTTTTTTTTTTAACGAATTATTTTTTTAACGAAATGTGTTAATTACATTTTGGAAACTGTCAACGAAATAAGAAGTAATGCTTTCCTTTATTAGTTTTCAATAGAGAATATGTTTCAATCTTTATATGTATTATGACTCAGACACTATATTTCATACATATGCAAGACAGTGCAAGACAAATCAGGTAAATTTCATTAGTATATAATTTCCATCGGTAGTGTAAAACTGTTTTCTCGTAACATGCAAAAATAATTTCGTGAGCAAAAAAACTTTTTTCCAATCTAGTGAACTTTTTACTAATTATAATTTAAATAGTACTATTGGATTAGGGCTTTTATTTTTATTTTCCTAACGGGTGTATAATACTGTATTATTTACAATTCAAAATAGTATTAAAATAAATTTTAACTGTAAAATAATTTATGTTTAAAAATTTCGTGTAAACTGTATTCATTAGAAAATGTACCTATTCTAAAACACTGTCTTTTGGAACTGTATTCTCATATACAAAAGCGCTGCTTATACACGCGCCATCTTAAAACGACAAAGCGAAGGCTTTCCGGCTGCCTAAACCAGTCGGAGAAATTCCCACAAAACAACCCCCAAATACCGAAACAAATTCCGAGACGATAGGGGCAGAATGCGAAATTATCACTTCGTCGGTGCATTACGAGAAAGTCACCCTTTCCGATGAGGGCAGAATACTGCCGTTTCCGTTCCGTTAGTAGATTTTCCGTTTTGAAAGATTGAAGAAACGGTAACTTTCTGTTATGAATGACCTCGGTTAAAAAAAAAAAACTACTTGTGCTGCCTATAACGGGAGGATTTAGTTTAATACTTAATATTAAATACTCCCTGGTACAGATACCTGATACTGGTTGCCCTTCGGGTTCGAACTAGGGATGACAGCGCCTTGAACCGAGTGTTTTACCTCAAGACCAGCGGGCCCTTGCAAGAATAGGAGTTTGAAAGGATGATACGGGGATTTCTTCAAATCGCTGCTTGGAACTTAAACAATCTGGGGTTTAGAAACCTAGTAACTTTGAAATTAAGTGGGGGATTATTTTGTTATAAGATTATGACTGAAAAATTTAGTATTAATGGAGGATTGAAACATGAATTATATTAATTCTTAATTTGATTGTTAGATGCAAAATATGAATATTGTATTTTGAATTAAATTCGATAAAGTATGTTGGCTTTTTTGAGAAAATCGATTTTTTTTTCAACTATTATATATTTTTTAAATGTGTTCTGTTAGAATATATTTTCATTGAGAGTGTCTTTGATAACTTTAAAAAGCAAATTACGAATAATTTCAAAGGAATGGGAAAGTTATTCCTTATTTTTTTTTATTCGGAAGCATTATTTTTGTTTGTTGCTTTTTTGCGTAAAATCGATTTTTTTTCACTTAATTTAACTATTATATATATATATATATATATAAGTTAAATTAAGTGAAAAAAATCGATTTTACGCAAAAAAGCATATATATATATATATATATATATATATATATATATATATATATATATATATATATATATATATATATATATATATATATATATATATATATACTAAGCTATTTGTTTCGAATATATTTTAAGTGTGAATATTTTTTTGTAACTTTAAAAAATAAATTGCTAATAATTTTTAAAGCATGGGAAAATAAAGTGTTGCTTTTTAAATTCGAAAGAACTATTTTGTTCTTGTAAATAAACTCGAATTTTTAATTTATTGAATTTTTAGTTCTTCTGTGCTGCAACATGTCAGTTTTTTAAACATTGGAAATAAATATGCAGCAGATAACGGAATATCTCCGTTAGCTACTTTCTTCTCCTTCTGTTCCGTTGTTTTCAGGAAATATGAAGAAACTTTCTGTTTTTAACGGAAAATTCCCTTTTGTGGTGAAAAGGGACTTTTTCTGTGAAATTCAGGAAAAAAATATCCGTGAATTTCAGATTATTTTTAACAGTGTATGTATCCACTTCAATCTCACAATGAAATTGACACTATTTTTTGGCAATGGTTCTACCAATTACGATGCAATATACCACAAACATAGATCTTAGTAAGACAGAGGGGGAAACGTGTCCCTATTTGTGATATTCGATCTGTGGCTTAGTTAATAGGTCAAAGTTCTAATGCAATCCCTATGTGGAACAATCTTCAGTAATTAGATTACGAAATACCCCGGGTTTTATAAGCATCAGTCCACCTTCTACCTATCTCTCAACCATCGCCTAATGCAAACTCTGATGCTCTATGTGTACGAGATAACACAAAACGAAATTAATATTACGTGACAGAACGGAATGTTTTTATTCATTAAGCAAAATGAAATAAAATGAAATAAAATTAACATGATTATTTATATTATGGTCTCCCTAATCAATTATGATATAATTCCGTGTTCAATAAAAACCGAAAGTAAGATTACGTTATTCCAGCTCTAAAAATTTATTACATATTAAAAGAAAATAAATAAATAAACTATTATGAAGGTTGTGGCCATACAGGAATATAAAAAATAAGACGAGACGGCAAAGATTTCACATAGAAATCGCCTATAAAAAATTAATTTTCTCATTTTTTACAACGTAACAAAAAGAAATTCCTAAAAATCGACTGTGTGTACTCCAGAGTTTAAAGGAAAAATGAAACAAAAATACTATACTGCATTAAAAGATGGATTGCTTTAAAGAATATCGAAAAGTTGCCGCAAAAAAGAAAAAAACGCTTAAAATTGCATAAAAAATAAAATCAAAAATGTAATCAAAAATCTGAGTCTCAAGTGATTTGGTATCTGTCTTCGTCTATCCAGAACTAAATTTACTGACCTGTACATACAACAGATTTCGCCAGACAACGTCAATAGACACACACACAGACACGTGAACAGACAAACATTTTCTTTTATTAATATAGATTAAATTTCAAAATTTCATTGCATTTATTTATAGCTATATTTACAATACTAATGTTAATAATTTATACAAGGTTTACATTATAATACTTTTTTATGCCAACCGCATTATAAAATGAAGAACATTAACAAACCGAAGCAAACCCGCCCGGCATTTCCCGTTCCAGCAAAAAGGTACTTTCTATACCTCAGTATTTATTGGAGTTGTTGTTGTTGTTGTTGTTGTTGTTGTATTTTATCCGAGCAACGTGGATGACAATTTTAAGTTGCAGAAAAACCAGGAAATATGAAAAAGACCTCCATTTTCTTTTAAATAGTACATTTTCATATGTTTTATAATGAAAGGTATAGTTGAGTACAAAAAAGAACCTTCTGTATACCGTAATAATAGATAATATTTATACTATAATAGATAGTTATTTCAAAAAACGAGGCTGAGTATAACTGATGCTTATTGAATGTATTTATATTTTCGACTTGGATGCTTTGTCATTTTGATTATGCTGTAGATTCCATACATAATTCTGTTAATGTTTAAATATATATTAAAATTTTGTGTAGTGAAGCATTCGAAAAAAAATTCAAGTTTTCTTGTGCA
The DNA here is from genome assembly GCA_963931845.1 of Maratus michaelseni. Taxonomy (NCBI): domain Eukaryota; kingdom Metazoa; phylum Arthropoda; class Arachnida; order Araneae; family Salticidae; genus Maratus; species Maratus michaelseni. Next base: position 293,581,096 of record OZ007589.1, on the reverse strand, counting down.
TAATTTAAATATTCATTTTAAAAATAACCACCGAATTATGTTTGAGCTTTTTAAATTAAAATCCATCTGAAAAAATATGTGATTCGAAGTTTTTAGTATAATAATTAATATCCTTATTTTAATAACGGTCATCCAATGTCGACTTCGTTTCCAATTATCAAAAATTTTAAAATAGAAAGCATCAAATTACTTTTATTATGATATGAATTTCTTTGTCTAAAAACATCGAAATATTTCTGAAACAAAACCTTTTAACATTTTGAGAGTTAATTATGTTTCCCTTTTATTGAATTTTTATACTTTCATTAAAAATTTTTTAAAGAATATATCATGTTATCTATTGTCTTTTCTGAAAAGATATTTTTCTGCTGATAAAAATCTAGTTATCTCAAGGAAGGTCTTTTTAATTATAAATGTCTTAATCAAATTTATAGAAGGAAGCTGTTTCTTATTACTTTTAATGCCAAATGAAGTAATTTTCTTTTGATGAAACGTCGAGGAATTTCAATCAGCTTGCAAGATTTAATGAAAATTTAATCTTATTCATTTAAAAGATTACAGTATTTCAAAAGCAAATTATTATTTATTTTGTGTTATTGAGGTATTAGGAAATACTATTAATTTTAATGTAAAAAATTATAATTTTCATTAAAAAAATAATTTCATGATCAGATGTGGATTGACTTCATTAAAACCAGACACCCGACTCGAATGATTATTTTTTTTGGATGAAATTCACAGATCTAACCTCAGTTTTCTATTATCACCCATAGATTTTTTAATACAATGATACCTCAGCTGACGATAGCTTCGATTAACGAATTTTTTAGCGAACAAAGTTTCTCTTCGCTGTTATTATGCCTTGATTAATGAATGTTTTGTTGAATGTACACGCTAACAAAACTCAATTACAATACATTTTTTAAATATTTTTCCACATTTCCAAAGACGTTTTCAGGCAACTCCCTTTACTAATCTGTGAAAATTCCGAAAAGGTCATTATAATATCATGCATGCTATTCAAGCCATGGTCATTACATGGGGCAAAGTGAGAGTTAGGATATTTAATGTTCCTGGAGAAAGTTATAAGCAGACTACTGCAAAAAAAAAAAAAGGGGGGGTAGTTTTTTAATGTTCTGAAGACACTGCTACGAAACTCGGTGTTGAAAATGCTGACACAGTAGATAAGATAGTCTCTTTAGCAAAGCATTACGCATACAGACAAATGAATACAATGTAGAAAAATTAGTTGAACAAGACACTGAAAATTTCACAGAAAATCATGAATTGGAAAGCTAACAATAGTGAAAAGCAACTTCATGAGAAATGGAGTAAAAAAGATAAAGAATTTTCAACAGAGGAGGAGGAAAACAGCAACAAAAACAAAAGATTACCAACAGGTGGCATTAAAAAATTGCTGCATTACCGAGAAGAGTTTCAGTTTTCGGCTACAAAGAGGCATACCGACAAAACTAAAATGACCAAATTTGTGTCTTGGTTGAAAAGAAGTGCCTGAATTACTCTAAAACTATTCTAAAAAAAAAAAGAAGAAGTTCAATTAGCTCTGGACAGTTTTTTTCTAACAGTTTGTTTGGCATTTCTATTTTTCTTCCGGCAAAGTGATAAAAACTAGCTACTGAACAACCGGCCACCTGTAAAGCTGTTAATCTCAAACTACGGTCAGTTTAAGGGCTTGATGTCAGCTTTAGGGGAGGGGATGAAAATATCCGGGGGAAAGAAAGGGGAATCTATACTGTCCAAGGTACTCGTTTACACACCCCTTTGCACTCCCGATTGAAATACCCGTAGTCGTGACGCATCCACAGGGGGTGCAGGTTAATGTGATTTTTACTATTAAAACTTACCTTTAAATTCTGGGAAGCATCCAGAACGAATTAAACAGATTTCTCTGAAAACTTTTGGGGAATCAGATTTGGATTAACAAACATTTCGGCTAACGAATGTGATTCTGGAACTAATTATTTCGTTAGCTGAGGTATCTGTGTCCAATTTTTAATGCATTTCTTGATTTTTTTTTTTTTTTTTTTTTTTTTTTTTTTTGCATTTTTTTCCTGAAAATTTGGGCGCTATAACGATGGTGAACAAAGTGAATGATATCATCAGAAAATAGCCATCATAAAAATAAAAATAATAATGCAGAACGAGAGGATACAGAAATAATTACATATGCTCAACTAAAATTTTGGATATTGTATCAAGCGCAATGTATGAAAATTTTTCAAAACAACATTTTAATGTATTTTTATGCTGAATGATGTTTTCTATATTTTCTAATTTCTGAAAAACTTCGTTACTGAAAAGTTTAATATTGATTGAATTCAGAGCATATATCGTTCTCTAAAACTAAATGTGACTGAAAAGAGACAAATTCTTCCGTCTTAGCTGCAAGAGTAGGTTGAAGGTTGATTTTTTTTGTATTTCTCTTGATTTGTGTGAAGTCGCAGGATTATTATGCTAAAACAAAATGATTTGTCAATTTTGAATGTCACCATTGTTTTCGTATATTACTCGCCAAAATAATGACTTTATTTATTTTCGAATCGATCATAAATAGTAAAAAAATATTTGTGTCGCGAATATCAAGATATGCATTAAAAGTGGTATATATATATATATAATTGTTTTATCGCCATTATACCCTTTTTTCTCTAAAACATATATTTTTCATGTTTATTATTTATTTCTGTTATTATTATTAACATAGCAACGTAACTAGAACAAAAATATTGTCTACTGCATGAAACGACAATAAATAAGCACTTTAAAATGTAATTTTAAAAATATATTTTGAAATAGTTCACCCCTAATAGCGTGAAAATTGCAGTAATATAATGATAGCCCCAATGTTAAAAATATTCTTAATTTTCATTTAGTAAAAAAACATTAATTGTATTATAATAATCTAGGTACGAGGTCATTTTTTTAAAAAAAGGTGTCATGACAGCATAACTAGGATAATAAAATCGTTGCTACCTGATGTTATAAAAATGTAGCCGAATTGTCCGTAGTGGTATTCGGATTTTCAAAGAGCCGTTATTTTCGATCGGATTACCAAATCTTCTTGATTAACGAACTCACCAAATATGTATTTAATTTCAATACACTGTCCCAATTTGGTTCGAATTGGTTCAGTATTTCGTACGTCATCGTGATGACAAATTTTGTATTACATACAGATCGATATCTAAAAGAGGTGCTTGAAATAGGTTGATTTATATAGAAATCAACCTAAGATAAGCTTATAGCATATTTGAATTCAATACATCAGTTTTATGTAAAACACCTAGATTCATTAAAAAGACCCGAAAGACTTTAAAATTTCTGGTATAGTGTAATCTTTAAAGATATATATATATATATATATTGCATTAATTGAAAAAGTAAAATTACGATTTTTTAAGAAAGAGTTACTATCCAAAATAAAATTGAGAAAGGGTTTCGATAACTCTCCAAATAAATGTGCGTGCAAACATGTAAAAAAATAAAAATAAATAAAGACTACTTTGAAAGACAATTCAAATTTATATTCAAATATTCTTTTTACGGTCTAAAAACACGATAACAATCATTTCGATAGCAATTTAAATTATTCTTTTGAGACTTTTTATGCTATATCTGCAAAGAATTAAAAAAAAAATTAAGATCAGAAATTGAAATAGATAAAATGTTAATCACTATTACTCAAAACAATTATATTTTTTGCTGCTATTATTTTTTGGAATTTTACTTTATAAAGTTAAATTCACATGACGAAATGTTAAAATAAAATTCTTGTATTTATTCTTAATAAGTTCACTTTTTAAATGAAATGAATTTCTTTTAGAGTGATTACTTTTTTACCGATTGATAACTAAATGTAAGTTATAATTGCATTTTTTTTATTGATGTGTTCCGTATCAATTATCTCTATGCGCAATTGTTATATTGATATTACTTATAATTAATTTTTCAAGGAAGGTAATAAAAATAATTTTCTTTTTAATTGGTTCATTTGTAAATTTAATTGAATGCCATTAACTTAATTAAGTTTTAAAACATTCATACATTTTTTTCTAGAAATATGGATAATTACGTACTAGAAATAATTGTCTGTGTAAAACAGATGTTAATTATAGATCATATCCTTTATATATATGATTAATCAGACTGTTTAGTAAAATAATTAAGTTCTAATTCGAGATACTTTAAACAAAAAACATACAAGTTCATTTCATTTTTACTTCATTTTATTTTTTAAGGCTATAAACTGAATTTTATAAGAGAATTTTAAGGCACCAAAAAAGAATTAAATATAAAAATGTACTATAGGTCATGTGTACCTTAATAAATTTTAAATATATTACATTTTTTGTTGTTTTAGCATTAAAGAACGTACTATCTAAACTTTCAAAAAATCGGTTTTCTCTTATTTTTTCCTAAAATTTTATTGCATTAAATTTTATTATTATTATTATTATTATTATTATTATTATGTTCATTCTTTCTTTAAAAAAAGCGCTAAAGCTATTTCAAAATATATTTTTTCATTCTCAAGAATGACACTGATTTTAATAATAACTTTGGTTCTTTTCCGTATTTTATTCTATCTATATAAAAAATAAAAAGAAACACCCAGTAACCATTTGCAAAATGTGAGTGAATTTTTCGGATTCGGATATGAGAAATGAAAAGTACAATTCCCAGCATATTCTGATTCGACATATCTTTTAAGCAATTTAACTTAACTTGATATTAATTGTATGTCCTACATAAAATGAAAATCTGTCTTTTCGGCTGACAGGTTTCCGTTTAGCACGAAAGTGCGTAGCTCGTGTTTAATCTGATCTTATGATTTATCTGCATTTTTTTTTTTCTTTTCATTTGCTCTGGGCAATCTTTTGCCAAATGTAGTAACTTTTCCATAAATGTTCACTATTGAGTTAGATTAAAAATATTTAAGCTTGACAATTATTTTAAAAAGTCATAAAAAGTCACTAAATTGACCTACAATTTTCAACCAAATTTCATTTGAAAGTACGTTTTTCTTCCTACTCAATGATGTAAAAATTGAAAACATGCTATATTTAAAGTTGTGCAAGCAATAAAAGCAAAAGCTAAAGTGTAAGGCATTGCTGAAACATCGTTGTGCATTTCTAAAACTGGCAACCATGTTTGGAAGACGTCCAAAAGTGAATTATGAATTTATGGTCCGTGGTGAAATGAATATGACTTTGTCGCTAAAAAAAAAGTACGACAAATGATTTCAAGATAATTGATCAATTTTCTTTCAAGACTAGGGGATACCTAGAACGCAAAGAAGAAACCTACAGAAGCAGATGATAGGTAGAACGAACGAGAACATCTTCTCACACCAGAAATAAAAGAGAAAAGGAACAGACAAAAGAGATGCCCGAAAAAAATTCTTGCCGTCTTAACTGACGGACTCAACTTATAGGGAAAGTATCAGAAATTCTCTGCTTTAAATCCTTCACGTACCTTACAGAATTTTCAATCTTATAACGCCAGTGATTCTAAATAGACACTTTTGTTTTATTTACTCCCTGAAGTTCTGTCATTGTATAAGGCGAAATTTAAAATTAAAAAGTACTAATAGGAAGAATTGAGGATTGTACAAGACAAAGTAGTTTAATATGATAGTTTAAATATGATTACACTTGATCAACAACTTGGATGTGTCATTGGGTTTGTTCTCAATATGCATTGTTGTCACTAGGAATTGAAACGATTTTTTCTAGGACTGCTGCTGTAAGGGTATACGCTTACCGCATACCCTCCCGCGAAATGTCAAGAACAGCAATAAAAATATTATGAAGTCCGACAAAGCAGACATGTGGATTTCATAAACTTTGAATTTAAGTGAACGAAGTCGTTGTGTGACGAAAATAGCTCTATGTAGCTAATAAATATAGATTTAAATTAAAGAAGCTTCCATAATTGGGCAAATAAACTGTTGACGTAACAATTGATTTTTCTCTAATTTTTCGTAACATGGCTTATTTAACAAATGAAACAAATAGCAACTATTAAATATCTAAAGATACTTTAAAAATTACAAGTTAAAAAAAATTTTCAGATTGTTTAATTAATTTTAAAATTAATTATTTATTTAATTTGAAATTAGTTCAGAATATTCATTTTACGATTCTAAGCAATAACAGTCATTTTAATAACAAGTTTAGTTCTGTTGAGACTTTTAACTTATCTGCTTAAAATATTAAAAAGTTCAATATCACAGATTGGAATAGATAAAAAGTTAATTACTGTGACACAAAACAATTACCTTTTTTGCCCTTTTTCAGCAATTTTACTTTTAAAAGTTTAATTCAGATAACGAAATATTCAAATAAAATTCTTGATTTTTCTTTCTGAATAAGTTCTTGAAACATCTTTTAATTGAAATCAACTTCTGTCAGAATGATTATCTTTTTATTGATTAAGAATTAAGTGTAAGTTATAAATGCATTTTTGATGGGTATTTTCTGTATCAATTATCTTAATGCTCAATTATTATATTGATATTTCTTATAATTACTTTTTTAGGGAAGGGAATAAAAAAATAATTTAATATTCTTTTAAATTGATTCAATTGTAAATTTAATTGAATTCATGGTTCGTACGGGTACCGTTACTTTTCCAGGTGACATACCAGTATATTTTTTTAAAAAAATACATCAAGTTCAAACGTGCGAAATTTCACCTTATTTAAGAAGAAATTATCTATAAGAAAATACTGGTACCGAATAATTTCTTGGTCTTAAAATTCCAGGACCCGTACGAACCCTGGAATTCTATTAATTTAACTATTTTTTTCATCTTTCTTTAACTTTTGTTCCTCTAAATATGGATAATAAAAAACCAGAAATGATATTCTATGTCAAACAGATGCTGATTATAGATCTCATAAATTACTTGATACATATAATTAAAAAGAATGGTTTAAAAAAAATAGTTAATATCTCGCGAAAACAATTTAATTATTAAAAATACAATTTTATTTATTTTCTTGTTTTATTCGAAATTATTAAAAAAGTTCTATACGTAATTCTATGAGTGGCTTTCTAAAACCCTAAAAGAATCAAATATGTAAGTATATGGAAATTAAATTGAGTTTATGAATTTTAAAAATATGATATTTTACCATTTTTATTCTAGTTATCGGATGTTGGAGGCTATGTATAAGGATTCACAAAATCATTCTTTTATTATTTTTTGTAAACTTTTATTGGGATTTTTCTCAAATTTAATTTTAACTTAATTTTTCATTTATTTACTTATTTTTAAAATCAATTTTTAAAAAGTAAAAGATTGTCTTCTTAAGCTAGCTTCTTAAGCACTTTCCGCTAGTCAAATTTCAGAAATTTTCAACTTCAGAGCTTTCAAAACTTTAATATGTATCACTTTTTAATCTTTACTTTTTTTTTACCTTTATAAATTTATAAACATTCTAAAACTCAAATTTTTTTAATCAAAAATCTGAGGCTGACTCTTTAAACTAGAGGCTGACTCTTTAAACTAGAGGCTGACAACTGATGGTCCGTGAACAATCAGTGGTCAGCGAGAAAATAACATTGGTAGTCCGCAAAAAATTCCAAAAATCATTTTCATTTCATGTTTAGTTTTGAAAATTTAAACTATAACAATAATTGATAATAATTTTGTTAATACATGTTATTTGTTATTTATTGTCAAAACAGATATATATTTTTTCATTTTGAGAGCTTATTTTTGGCTCTTTATAAAATGTGACTTCTCATTGCTGAGTGAAAAAGCAATAAAATGTTTAATTCAGTTCTCAACAAACATACTTGCCCGAAAAGCCATTTCCATCTGTCACAACAATTAAAACTTGGTTCCGGTCTTAGTTTAAAATAATAATGAAAAAACTGTTCATCTTACACCATCATTGGAACCAGAAATGTATGAACTTATTTTAAACAAGCAGGAACAAATATTACAAATGTGTAATATTTAAATACGCATTTTACTTTATAATAATTAAACTAACTTTGATAATTTTGTTACATTTAAACAACCTTTAAAATATTTTGGAATGATAAATAATACTTATTATAATTACTTATTAAGTTCGATTAAATGATTATTTACTTATTATTGATTATTATTAAGTTTCTTGCAGTTTAACCCTCCTATATCCTCCTATATAAGTATCATTGGGGTTTCTATTGACCCCATTTATTTTTGTTTTGAAATGTTTCATGTTTCAAACCAGAAAAAAATAGTAACTTAAACATAATAAATAAAATCAAACAGACACCTCTGAAGAAATTTAATAGAATTAATTAATTTCTGGGGCATGGAAATCATGAAATGTCATAACCGAGTATTTTGGATTAATACATATTCCTATGTAAGAAAGGATTTTAAATGAGAAAATTAATCTTTAAACAATTTTAAAATGTTATTAGCAATTTTTTACTGCGTACTTTCGGTATCGAGCTTTGGCTCTGAAACACACAAAGTTATTTTTGCGAGGCCGGCTAGAATTTCAAATTGTCGGGCTCGTGACTCATATCTAAAGTATATGTCAGATTATTTGTAAGTATATGTCAGTAATTTGTCAAATTTTTATCGAGTTCTCTAACTCTTTGAGTCGGCTACAAAATACAAAATATTATAACATAATTTCCATTTCAAGACACAAGGCAAAGTCCAAAATTTAATTACATCAGAACACAAATTTATTGCATAGTTAGATATAAAAAAATAAGGTTTCCAAAGGTGTCAAAGAACCATCTGGCCTCCGCCGTTGCTTTTAGTATTGTATTTATACCAAACAATGACATAGAGAAAATGCTATTTAACAAGCTGAATAATCCAAGTTTCTAAAACCTTATAATTGTACAAACCGGATGATACTCAATGTTTATCAAATGAAATTAGGTTAGCAGATTCTAGATAGAAATGATTGAAGAAATAAGAAATAGTTCTATTTGAATAGGACAGATGATACAAAATGCAGTTACTAAATAGCGTGCCTTATATATGAGGAAATGGGCTTAAACCCTCCTACCGACATTTTACAATGTGAAAAGCGCTGCAAAAAGTAGATGTCTTATAATTGCATTATTAATTAATCATTCTTTGCATAATTTGTAGCTTTAGAAAAAATACCGCATATGAGAACAAATATCCGCAACTCGGGAACAAACAAATAAAATTACTTTTTGTGTAAGGGATTTTTTATCTGCCTGCTAACAATGCGATTTAAGTTCTTCAAATTAAAAAAAATAATGATTGTCTTATAGAATATTTAATTACAGTGGAATGTTATACACTCTCTATTTTTAATATAAGGAATATCGTGGAAAAATATATAATAAAAATATATAATAAAAATATTATAAAAAATTGAAAGAAAATTTATTTAAAAGAAATATAGAAATAGGGGGAGTATCATGTATTAAGCCTCAATAATACATATCAATTGCAAAAAAAAACAAATATATTTACAAATGTTAGAACTCGGATAGAGAGGCAGATGTCCAGACAGTTAAAGTAAAGACATAAATATTTTGCAACGTTAAAAAAGAAGTTCCGAATACAGTGTGATTCTGTATAGTTTTACTGGTAAAAGAAGATTCAGAATCTGCGCTCCATTTTTAAGTAAAAGATACCGAAAAGGAAAGGGGTATAGACATCGATCTTGGAAAATGTGTATAGCCAAGATAATTCATCTTAAAATTATGTAAGTACTTTAAACGAAAAAGATCTAGTCATTAATTTAAAACAGTATATCTTACATAAACCGGTCTCGCTGTTTCTATAATTGGAATATAAATCTTTTATTAATAAAAGTGGTTATAAAAAAGTTTTCAAAGAAACAAATTGTACTTTTTATAGAATATAAGCGATGGGAATACGGATATAGAAACTACTCTTCTTTATCATCCTTAAGACTTTTCTTAATTCTATCACTAGCCCATCTTTTTTCTTGATAACCGGTAAAAAATGGCATTATCAAAGGAAGTGTGAAATTGGAAGAATTATATGAAATCCATATGTCAGAAATTCAGACCTCAAACTTTTTTTTTCTGTTTTAGCCGAATTGATATTTTATTCTTTATTCCTTGGGGAAAGTGAATTGTTAGACTCTATGTTAAGTCTTCATGGATTCTATTCCTAGTATTTCCAATTTGTATCTTTTATTTATTGCTTAACAGTAAGTAATTTACATACTATAGAAGACTGACATTTTTAAAGAAAACTCTTTTTGAAATGAAAAAAATTCTCCATCACATTTTTTTTTTTATTGTTAAGTGAAACATATGTAAATGTGAGGTCTTCTGAATGTTACAAATGTAGAGTTTTATAAAACTGTTTATGGCAGCTATTTAGAATAAAGTTTGCATGTATTTTTGGGGGGTAAGGATATAACGTTTCTGTATAATTTAGTGAATATTACTGGATAATGTGAAATACAATACACATATAATCAGAAAAGACATAGATATTTCACAAACATTTGTATAAAACTAAAGTAGAAGCTAGGCCCATGGGCATAGCTAGAGTGGGAAAAGAATGGGATATTAACAACACATTTGTGCAGGGACGGCGAACTTTTTTATTTTTCTATTCATTCATTTTATTTTCTGTGAAAATAAATATGTAATGCATTTTTCTGTATAATTAATTTGTAGGAAATGAAAGTATACAGGTATACAATCGTCATCAACTAACTCGAGTTTCTCCTTCAGATAATCAATAGTCAATCAATAGTTCTGTTATTATTTAGTCTTAAACGAAAACGTTTAAGTCTTAGTGAGTATATTAGAAAATGAGATATTTTGTTGGGTGTAAAATTCTCCACTACACATTTTAGAACAGCTTCAAATCTATTTATATGTAAATGGTTGAAAAAGTATTTGTTTATTAAAATATTTAATTTTGCAAAATAGGCTGCGTTTTTTTTTAAATGGCAAAGCAAATTCATTTTGCATGAAATATAAAATCTACTTTTATTAATAGACGTATTAAATAAATTTTACATCAGATTTTCTTTAATGATACTTTTAAATACCGACAGAGCATAAATGATTAAAAGTCATAAATTGGTATTCATCAAACCAGCAATATAAAGCAATCTTATTTTCTTTTGAAAATATCATAATGGTAAAACCGATAGAGAATGGCATAAACAAGAAAATAATAATTACCTGCCAGCTTAACATAAACTGTTTCAGAAATTAAAGTAAGACTCAATAGAGTGATTATTCTTCTATCAATAAACTGTTAATATTAGTAAAGAATTTTATTAAATAAAGAAACGAAAGGAAGCAACATTATTTTCCTTTACTTTTTTCATCTCTTTTGAGGTTCTTTTTATGGGTATTAAAGATAGTCTTTAAAAATAAAACAGCCTTATTAAATGTACTTCAGTTCATTAAAGTAATTTAAACGGAAATGTTTTTTAATAAAACTTTCGAAATATTATTATACAAAAGCAAGTATAAATAATAAATTACTAACACCAAATTATAAAGATTAAATTTAGTTAAAAAAAATAAATTCTTCTCTTCCAATAGCATTTACATTTTGAGAATATGGAAAATATATTTTTAATTTGCTTTATGGAATTTGTTTTAGGGAATTTCTTTTCATAAACTTAAAGTATCCAGTATAATTCCATATACTAAGTTAATGAATTTTACTGTTATAATTAAAAAGTGTGTCTTTATGCTATATATACTTATTATATACATTTAAAAATACTGCATATTACTGTTATTGTGTTAGTCTCTCATTGTTTTACGAAGTAGTTTTCATGATTAGAATTTAAAAATTCGAAAGCAAGCATCGCTTGTCCAAAATTCCGAATTTTCAGTTAGAGGGAAAGAAAACTTCCATAAACGAGATTGTTTCTGTGAGATAAACTAGAATTTCTCACCTTAAATTGAGGACATAGGTTAGTTTTTAATTAAATGGTTCCACGTCGTTTTGGTACCGTGGCGAACAACAATTGCGCTGTTTGTTCATTTTTATGATTTTTCGATGTGCTGCTTTTCTGGAGGGCACTTCAAATTTTTGGCATTGTTTTCTCTCCAATGGAGATTTGTAGCATTTAAATACACCTGGATTTGACTCACATCTCTATCTTAAAATCGAGTAAAAAATACAACAATATCATAGAGAAAATGTAAATAACTGCTACCTTCACCAGGCTGGCCAGAACTTTACATATATCTTTAAATTTGAGATTTGTCTATGAACAGAAAATTATATTTGAATCTCTAGTTCATAAACAGTATGTATTACTTTCTGCCTTCTAATAAATAGTTACAGAATGTAATATATTTATATTCCGGGCAGTAAAGCGGCATACTACAATCTCAGTTGAGTTATCAACAGCAGTGAAATACTACATCCTGTAACTTTACAGCAATTTGTGTTTTATTTTATTGCAATTTTTTATAATTATTGTCCATTTTGAAAATGGATCTGCACTATTCTGATAGTGATGAAAATTTTAAAAAACTGCTAATAAACAGTTTTGCCAAATCTAGCATATATTTTATTCAGAAATACCAAATTCATACCAGACATTTTTGAATAGTAATTTTTTATTAGTATTATTTATAGAATCTTTTAGCTATTTAACTTTTTAGTCTGCCCTAATGGCTATTATAATCCTTAAATTTTTATGTTTTTGTAACTTGTAAACTTAAATGTAAAGTCTCTTTAAAGAGTCTTTTGTTTTAGATGTGTTCGACACTCGGTAGGTTTCGTCTGTCATCCTCCTGGATCTAATGGAAATTTATACTTCTTTATTGTCAAACTTTTATTTTTTTAAACTATATTGAATACTTCTATTATTTTAATTTCTTTTACGTAGTTCTTTACTACATTTTAATTACTTATTTTTTCACGGCTCCCTATTTCCTTGCAAGTCGCTTACACAACTGGATTTTCCCGCTACACGATCAAAAACACTGAAAATCGTGCCCGCCTTCAAATTCTTAGCGGCTAGTGATTGTTGTGGATTTTTGTAGTTGGTTATCTTTACATATATAAATGTAATGCCTATAAATGTGTTTGTATGTGATATAAATTGAATGCTAAAGCAAATTCTATTAAGACGCTGTTTAAATGATGTTTGCAATTCCACTAATCAGATTTTACGCAGTTCATTTAGTCAAATAAAATAATGTTGTTTTTTGTATTTGTCCTTTTACCTCAATCTATTGGCTGACAGACCAATGGCAATTTACCACTATAAACATTTAAACATGACTTTATTGGGTTAAAACACTTAATTACATATTCTTTAATCCTGTATTTACGAGGGAAAGTCATTTAGTAAGTCACAAAAGATAATTAAATAATAACTTACAATGATATTCACTTCAAAACTATTTTTATTTCTCAACATATTCTCCACCAATATTTATGCACTTATATCACCGTTTTATCAGTGCCCTAACACCAACTGCATAACATTCTTTGAGTTGCTATCTCAGTCACATTAGGACTTCAAGTTGAACCTTTTCGTCATCTGTGAATATCATCTTGCAACTTCTTCAACATCCACCATTTAGCTTTGACTTAGCCCCAAGCGATTTTCATCTGTTTAGTCCACTAAAAAACCATCTTGGAAGCAAGATGATGTTTACAGATGATGAAAAGGTTCAACTTGAAGTCCTAATGTGGCTGAGACAGCAACCCAAAGAATTGTATGCAGCTGGTGTTGGGGCACTGATAAAACGGTCATATAAGTGCATAAATATTGGTGGAGAATATGTTGAGAAATAGAAATAGTTTTGAAATGAATATCATTGTAAGTTATTATTTAATTATCTTTTGTGACTTACTTAATGACTTTCCCTCGTATTATATTAAAACAAAATCTGTTTATTAAACATCAAATTCAATTTATCATGATATGCGTGTTTTATTAATGATGAACTCTTACAATGCATGATGATTAAAAAAAAAAAAAAGATAGGAAAATCAAACAACTGCATTCCAGAAATAATTTTCTTAATATTGTGATTTCTATTGTGAAATGGTTCGATCAATAACAAAGGGGAAAAAATGTATGCATTTTCCATAAATATGAACTCGCTGTGTCACATTTTATTTGGGAAAAATTGCGTCTGAGCAAATATTATCACAAATCCTTAGATAAAGCCTCAATTATATTTCTCGGCAAACTCTTACGAAAGTTTTCTAAATTTTAGACAGTAATCCAAATGATACTTGGAACTGAAATAAACATAAATAAAGAGACAAGAGAAATGCATAGGGAATCTTTTAATTTCCGTAAAAGTGTCACATAAGGTAATGTCAAATGATAACCATAAAACTTCAAATTTTAGGGATTCTTAAAAATAAATTTATTTCAAAGTATCGGTTATAGTAATCTTTTAGATTTTGTAAGTAGAAATAACTATTAATGAACTGAAGAAGAACTTCACATTTCATTTTAAGGAAATGAAATAGTTTTTTTTTATGTTTCCCTATATATATATATATATATATATATATATATATATATATATATATATATATATATATATATATATATATATATATATATATATCACTAAAAATGGTGTAAAAATATGCAAATTATGTGCACCAGGTGCAAAGCAGCCCTTATGGGCACACAAAATATAGATATTGTTTTAATACAAAATGATAGATTATGAAATTTAATGATATGCAGGTGCCATAACAAGATTAAAAGCTTTGAATATAAAAAAAAACGTGAACCATAATGTTTTTTATATTCAAAGTTTTTAATCTTGCTATTGCAACTGCATTTCCTCAAATTTCATAATCTATCACCTTGTACTAATATATATACACTGTAAAAAAAAATTCGGAAAAGTTTCCGGTAGGAATAGGATTTCCAGTTGCCCGTATAGTACAGGAAACTTTTCCGAAACAACACGGAAAAAAAACGGAAAAAAACGAAAGTTTTTTCTTTCCGTCAGGAAACTTTTCCCGTTTGATTCAGAAACTAATCTTTAGACACAGAATAAATTCCTGGGTCTTACGGAAATCTTTCCATTCACATAAAGAAACGTTTTGGAAGAATGGAAGAATAGATAGAAAGTATTCCGTTTAAAAAAGGAAAACTTTCCATTCACATAAAGAAACGTTTTGGAAGAATGGAAGAATAGATAGAAAGTATTCCGTTTTAAAAAGGAAAACTTTCCATTCACATAAAGAAACGTTTTGGAAGAATGGGAGAATAGATAGAAAGTATTCCATTTTAAAAAGGAAACTTTTCCGAATCAGTCAGTAAACTAATCTTGAAAAAATTAAAAATTCCTGTGTAGAATAGAAACTTTTTCTTTGCTTTACGGAATTTTTTTTCATTATGATCGGAAAATTTTCTGTATTGTAAAGAAACTTTTGTTTTGAAGAGTAGGAACATTAACGGATGAAAATATTGCTTTTGGACACTGTTTTGATTTCCTTTTATCTCAATTAAATATTATTAAGAACTTTTTTGAATACATACACACATTTTAAGTATTTGTTATCATAAAATGCATTACATGTAATGCATTTTATGATAACAAAATGCATTTTATGATACGAAATGTGTGTATGTATTCAAAAAAGTTCTTAGTAATATTTAATTGAGATAAAATGAAATCAAAACAGTGTCCAAAAGCAATATTTTCATCTGTTATTGGTCCTACTCTTTATAACAAAAGTTTCTTTACAATACAGAATCAGCTTGAAATGTTATTTATTTGTTACAAGTATACTGATGCGCTCATGGGTATAATATAACTAAATATTCAGATGATGCTAAACCAGTGTTGAATTCAGAGCCTTTTCTGCGGCTCCGGCGGGGAGGGGGGAGGAATTATATATTTCCTTTTTGGAAATTGCACTTTTTAACCATTAAAAGCATAATATCTCAAATCTTCTTGGGGGGGATTTCAATGTTCCAGGGGGGTCCCAGCGGGCCACCCCCTTAATTCAATACTGTTCCAAACAACTGTTCAATATTACTAAAAAAAAGGGACAAGCCTGTATCCTCAAAAAGCTCAAATTTATTCCACTGGGTGTAGCACAAGTATGAAACATGTTCTATGCATATGAGTTGTTGCTGGAAAGAATTTCTATAGCTATATTTCTAAAACAAAGGACATACAAAACCTATCTTTTTAAATCATAATATTGCCCCACCCCTCCTTAAAAAACAGAAATAGCCATATTTGACTGAAAATTATCTTCTTCCAATAATAGGTTTTAAAAAAATAAGCTTAGGGGGTCGTCATCATTCTTAAATTGTGCCAAACTCCAACTTTTCAATACATACACCTAATTTTGACGTTATACATTTTTTTTTCTGTAAATTTCTCCCAAGGATACGAAACAAGAAATCACTTGGTCAAGTGGTTTAAGAAATATGAAGGTTTAAAATTTGGAAGTCTTAATGTGAAATTAATTTGCAATTGATGAAAAACAAATTGCAATGCGGGTAGCTTTTTAAGCGTAATTCAAAAACTACTTGACATAATAATTTTGGATTCGCTTATTTGAAGATTTTCAAAATTTATTTGTTAAAATTGTATAGATGATGTTTAGTTCTCTCTTATAAAAAAAAAAAAAATGTATTTTTAAATTCATTTCAAAAAAGAAAAAAAATAACCTATGAATTTTTAATAGAGGTGGATTTCTGGAGGCTTCAAATATGCAAATCCAAAATCACAGATAGTTGGTAAGTAGTTTTTGAGTTATGCTTAAAACATAGAATTATATGAGACTTATTTCTCAATTTATCAATGTATTTATCAATGCTGTAACTATTTGAGTTTTCACGATAGTTCACTGGTCTTTTTATATGAGTTGCCCTATAGTATTGCTATCAAATCATAACAAAAATGTTTGCTGTAGTTTGCGCATGCGCAGTTAAAATTAATTTCATAAAAATACCTATATCTCATCAAATATTCAATATATTAATATTTTAATCACAGTATACTATTTCTACGATTCTTTGTCAAGTTTTTGGAAAGTGGTGTTAAATTTGGCTGAAAACTCTGCATGTTATAAAAAAAACTTTTGAATTTTTCACAGAAACGTTAATATATTCACGAATATACATGCTATACTTACAAAAAATGCACACAAATGTTGAACAGAACCTACATAGTCATTTACTACAGTGACAGACCATTTTTAGCATTTTTCGTTACTTGGGTGATCGAAAATATTATTTTATTATTAAAGTTATTATCCTCCCCCCCCATAGTTGTCATAAAATATTCACTGAAAAACATCAAGTCAAACATGTTCTTTACATCCTCAAAGCTTAAGGGCATTCCGGGCATTTACTCACGAGTTTCAGTAAGATAATTGACGAAACGTCTGAAATCGGTCACTGCCCCTTAATTTCTGGACACCAGTGTAATATTAATAAAGTAAATCTAAAAACTTTTGAAGCCATGTAACTTATAAGAATATATATACAGAATTCAGCTAATCCTAATAAATAGCTTGATGATAAACAAATTTTAGAAGCCATGCAATTTGAAAATGTACAAGACTTTGAACTTGAAGCTCAACTGAAAATTATATAACAAAAAGCCTTGCTAAATGAAAATCCTTTTTAAAAACAGGGTTCGTGATTTTACTTATTTATTTAATCAAAAAATCATATATGTTTTTAATTATTTAAATCAGCTATTTTTTTTAAATTCAAAATACAATTTTAAAATTATACATTTTACAGTAAAATAAACTTTACTAAATAATTAAAATTAACAATTAGAAGTGTCCATTTAAATATATTTGAAATTAAAAAAATATATAGAAACTCATTCACTTGGTTAAATTAAAATATTTTAATCATATAAATAGTTAAAAATATACAGTTTAAAAAAATGGAGCTACAGAAAAAGATTTAATTTAGAAATGTGAATTCTCTTTTACTTTTGAAAACATGAAATAAATAAAACAAATTGTCTTGTGTCATCACTTATTTACAAAAACTGCAATTTAACAGATATCCTATTCTGTATAAAATACATATACCACCTTGAATTACCCCTTTGATAAAATAAAAAGCATATGCACTCTGCATTACTAAAAGCTAAAGCTTTTTGTTCTGACCAAATTTCTTTATTCATTTAATGAATTTAGAGCATATATTAAACACACTTAAGATGGTTATGATTATATTTTATAAATTTCAATGGATATGAAAAAAATATTCTTTGTTATTAAAATGTTTGAAAAAAAACACCAATTTTCCAGCTTTATGAGTTCCTAAGCGATTACAGAGTTTACAGTGAATTAAAGTTTGATTTATTTGAATTTAAAATAAAAATAATTAAATCAGGCCTTTTTTTAAGATTTTAAAACTTTAGTTGTTTATGAGTTTACATTTGCAAGTAATTGAAATTGTATGAAAAAAAAATATATAACATTTCAAAGTATATTACTTACCATGCAATCTTTATTTTCCGAATCTTTCCATAAATAAATTACGTTGGAATATTGAACCATTTGTTATTTACATGTGCACAATGAAGTCATGAGATATCTACATAAATATCAATAAATATACTGTTGACTGACCTATATTCATTTTACTATATTTATGAAGTCTAGTTGCCTATAAAAATTTATGTATATTTAAAGTCAAAATTTTATCATCATTAATGACAAAGAAAGAAATGTTTGTGAGTCTTTTATTCTTCAATGGCAGATCACTTAATAGAAGAATATTAAAAATTACAAATAATTCAGGAAAAATATATAAAAAATAAGTGTATATTTAATAAAAAATCTGACTTCGCAAATGTGGTATGTGCTGTTTTTTTTTTAACTTAAACTTAGTAAAATAAATCAATCGCATTTAATCTGCACAAACATTAAATTGCACATACTAACAAAATACTATTTAAAAAAATATATATAATTTACTCGATTTTTTTTTCTGGCTAACTACAAAAGACAGAAAAAATAAAACAAACATTTATACTGAAAAATAACATTTATTTGCAACAAAACTATAAAAAAAAATGTTATAATGAATTAAAATTACAGCAATACTGATATTACTTCCATTGACAGTTCTTGCCTTCGAATAGCTGCACTTAGTAAAAAAGTAGGCCTAGATTCTTTAATTTCTTCCAGGCCTTAATTGATTACACAATATGATGCTACCAAAACAAAATTGTCCTAGGAAATTTCTCCGAAAAAACTGTCAAACCATCAATATTATTCGAGAACAGCATGATTTCCTTTCTTACATCATCATTCGCTATTAAGCAAGGATGATATGCTCTAGCTGGAATGCGACACTGATCACTGCAGTATTATCCTGCAATAATAACAATAATAATATTAATATATTTTTATTTTACTAATTTCTAGTGATCATGTATATTTAATGGGACAAAAACAGCACAACAGCAATGAATGATTAAGAGGACTCTTCGTCTTCAGGGATATGTATTTTTAAGAGCATAAAATTTGAAAATTTTCCTTTCAGTATAAATTTCAAATTTCATAAGTTTTTAAAATACTTAAAAATTAAGGAAAATTATTAAAATGTACAATTTAAAAATGTTAATTTAAAGATGCACATTGGACATTAGAATTTGGAATATAGCTTCCTGCTGGTGAAAGCTATATTTTGATAATTGTATAAGGGAATTTACTACCTCTTTAAAATTTACATAGGTTACCATGGGATTTCACGATCAGCATTAAATGAAAAAAAAAGCGTGCCACAGTAATATAATAGAACTAGTGGGTAAGTGTGATCGAACATCGCTCAAAGGGTTTCGTTTAATATTCCTTTCAAAACACTTTGTCCTTTCTTTAATAAATCCAAATAAATTTCATTTAGCATCAACAACAAAAAAAACTCAAGTTTTTTATAAAGTAAAAATTTACCGGTTCTGCATGAAAACCCATTTCTTTAAATTAGGGGGTGGAGAATAGCCCCGTTCCCTCTCTTTATACTTCACCAATTAAACTTCAAAACTGATCAGGGAAGCACCTTATCAAACTGAACCTATATACAAAATTTGAAGCAAATCGGATAATTCTGTATGAAAAACCCATTTATCTAAATTAAGGAGGGGAGATTAGCCTCCCGATCCCCCCTTTATACTTTACCATTGAACCCCCAAAACTAATCAAGGAAGCGCCTTATAACAATGAACCTATATACAAAATGTGAAGCAAATTGGATAATTCTGCATGAAAAACATATTTATCTAAATTAAGGGAGGGATTGGACCTTGTTCCCCCTTTCTATACTTAACCAATGAACCCCCAAAACTAAACAGAGAAGCAACTTGTCACATTGAACCTATTTACAAAATTTGAAGCAAATCGGATAATTCTGCATGAAATACCCATTTATCTAATTTAAGGAGGGGGGATTTGCCTCCCTTCCCTACCCTTTATACTTAACCAATGAACCCCCAAAACTGATCAGGGAAGCGCCTTATCAGAATGAACCTATATACAAAATTTGACACAAATCGGATAATTCTGCATTAAAAACCCATTTATCTAAATTAAGGGGGGATTGGACACAGTTCCCCCTTTATGCTAAAATCAATGAACCCCCAAAACTGATAAGGAGAAGCGTCGTATCACAATTAACCAATATAAAAAAATTGAAGCAAATCGGATAATTCTGAATTTAAAAAAAACATTTATTTAAATTAAGAGGGGGGATTGGCCCCCTGGTTTCCCCTTTATACTTAACCAATGAACCCCAAAACTAATCAGGGAAGCGACTTATCACAATGAGCCTATGTACAAAATATGAAGCAAATTGGATAATTCTGCATTAAAAACCCGTTTATCTAAATTAAGGGGGCGATTGGACACCGTTCTGTTATTTATACTTAATCAAGGACCCCCAAAACTGATATAAGGAAGCGTCTTATCACAATTAACCTATATACAAAATTTGAAGCAAATCGGATAATTCTGCATAAAAACCCATTTATCTAAATTAAGGGGGGGGGGGAATTAGCCACCGTTCCCCTCTTTACACTTAGCAAATGAACCCCCAAAACTAATGAGGGAAGCGCCTTATCAAAATGAAGCTTTATACAAAACTTAAAGCAAATTGGGTAATTTTGCATTAAAAACCCATTTATCTAAATTAGGGGTGATTAGCCCCTGTTCCCCCTTTATACTTAACCAATGAACCCCCAAAACTGATCAGGGAAGCGCCTTATCAGAATGAACCTATATACAAAATTTGAAACAAATCGGATAATTCTGCATAAAAAAACCCATTTATCTAAATTAAAGGGGTGATTGGACACCGTTTCCTCCTTTATACTTAATCAGTCAACCTCCGAAATTGATATGGGGAAACGTCTTATCACAATTAACCTATATACAAAATTTGAAACAAATCAGATAATTGTGCATAAAAACACATTTATCTAAATTAAGGGGGGGGGGGATTAGCCACCGTTCTGCTGTTTATACTTAACTAATGAACCCCAAAACTGATCAGGAAAGCGCCTTATCAGAATGAACATATATACAAAGTTTGAAACAAATCGGATAATTCTGCATGAAAAACCCATTAGCCCCCAGTTCCCCCTGTATCTTTAACCAAAGAACCCCCAAAACTAATCAGGGAAGCGACTTATTAGAAGGAACCTATATACAAAATTTTTAGCAAATACAATAATTCTGCATAAAAACCCCATTTATCTAAATTATGTGGGGGGGATTAGCCCCCGTTCCCATCTTTATGCTGAACGAAATAACTCCCAAAATTAATGAGGGACGCACCTTATCACAATGAAGCTATATACAAAATTTGAAGAAAATTGTGTAATTCTGCATGAAAAACCCATTTACCTAAATTAGAGGGGATTAGTCCCTGTTCCCTCCTTTATGCTTAACCAATGAACCCCTAAAACTGAGCAGGGTACCGCCTTATCAGAATGAACCTATATGCAAAATTTGAAACAAATCAGATATTTCCGCATGGAAAACCCATTTATCTAAATTAAGGGGATATCAGCTCCCCGTTCCCCCCTTTGTACTTACCAATGAACCCCCAAAACTAATCAGGGAAGCGGCTTTTAACAATGAACCTATATATATAATTTGAAGCAAATTGGATAATTCTGCATTAAAAACCTATTTATCTAAATTAAGGGGGGATTGGACACCGTTCCCCCCTTTATACTTAATCAATGAACAACCAAAATTGATAAGGGGAAGCGCCTTATAACAATTAACCTATATACAAAATTTGAAGCAAATCGGATAATTCTGCATAAAAAAAACAATTATTTAAATTAAGGAGGAGGGTATTAACCACCGTTTCCCTCTTTAAACTTAACTAATGAACCTCCAAAACTAATGAGGGAAGCGCCTTTTCACAATGAAGCTTTATGCAAAATTTGAAGCAAATTGGGTAATTTTGCATGAAAAACCCCTTTATCTAAATCAGGGGGAATTAGCCCCCCGTTCCCCTTTATACTTAACCAATAAACCCTCAAAACTGATCAGGGAAGCGCCTTATCAGAATGAACCTATATACAAAATTTCAAACAAATCGGATAATTCTGCATAAAAAAAACCGTTTATCTAAATTAAGGGGGCTATCAGCCCCCGTTCCCTCCTCCTTTATATTTAACCAATGAACCTCCATAACTAATCAAGGAACCGCCTTATCAGAATCAACCTATATACAAAATTTCAAAAATTGAAATCGGATAACTCTGTATGAAAAACCTATTTATCTAAATTAAGGGGGTGGCGAATTAGCCCCCCTTTCTGGCTTTGACAGACTGGGAGCTAAAAAAGGTTTCTATTACAATGATATTTCGGGTTCTGTAGACTCCAAAAGTAGCAGAATTTTCAATTTTTGCCTTACCTCTGGTTCTGCAAACCCCAAAAAGCTGAGTGAAAAGACTGTATACTAAATGGAAAATATCAACGAGAGTTTTTAATTAAAAACAGTTTTCATCTATGCGGTATATAGTCCCAAAATAAATATAATAATTCAGTTTATAAATTTAAAATCACATATAATTAATTTAATTGTCCAAAAAACAAGCTAGAGACTGAGTCAAGTCGGCCAGTTTTTTAGCGACACCGAATCTCCCCCCACCCCCCCCCCCCCCCAAAAAAAAAAAAAAACGTGCCTGACTTATACTCATACTCCACAGCCCTGGAAGAAATGATTGGATGAGGACGTATCACAAAAATTCTAAGCTTTGAGATTACTTAAGAGTAGTGCTTGGAAGGGCACGCAAAAATGCTGTGCCTAGGACTCTGAAGTTGAAAGTTGGGTTCTAGTGACATTTATGATTTATATGTTGACATCATGACTCTTTTGAACATTTTTTTTTCTTGAAATTTGAACAGTATTAACACGTGCATTTAAATACATGACAAGATTTAGTTAAATGAAAGCAGAAATATGAAATAAAATCAAGTAAGAATTTTTTTTTTGCTAAAACACCACAATTTTTTTTTTTTTTTTTTTTTTTTTTTTTTTTAATGAATGAATGAAGAATTGAAGCTTTATATTTTTGAAGTAAAAAAAATTCAAGCCTTTTGAGGGTTTATTCTCCCTGAAGCACATTCAATATAATTTTTCAAGACATGAGCACGAAATAAAAATCAGAACAAAAAATTGTCTTCCTTTCCACATGTGACATGATGTTCAGCAGTGGAGATCTCCCCCATCCATCTCTACTGACAAAAATTCCCTGTTTGCTTTTTTTCTTTTTCTGTTTATTTTAAATTATTAGAAAAGATTAAATGTCATTTTTTATTTTCAAAATAATGTAAGAAAAATAAAATTTAGCCAATTAAACTTGAATATCCAGGGCGAGGCAGTTGATCTCTGCTGCCCAAGATGTAAGCTTCTGCATGCAAGCTTTTACAGCATGAATATAGATAATATCAACCTCAAGATATTCAGCATATTCAACTTTACGTTTGTTACAACTAAAATTTTGTCTGATATGCAAAGAATACTGAAATTTATTTTACCATATACCAATACAAATTTCATTATATCGTCCTAACATAAAGTTCTCAATTTATTAATTAACATTATAGAATTTAAAGGATTCCCCTTTTCAATTGAATTTTAATAGACTACAAATAATTAGGAATGTAAAGAATATTCGACCACTATTCGGTATTCGGCTTAATGGGCCTTTTTGCCGAATATTGAACAGATATTCTGCCGAATACCTGTAGCCGAATATATTTAGATATATTGTCGAATACTTGCTTATTTGGCCGAATATTCTAAGATATTTGGTTAAATAAGTTCCAGAAAAAAAAATGTGATTTTAAATATTTTTAACAAACAATATTAAAGAATGATATCTAAATACATTAATTATTATAAGAAAAATAAATCCTAATACTTACTCAATTTTAAAGCTTCATGACAACTTATAAATAACTGTATATAATGAAATTAAAAAATATTTTTCTTGCTGCATATTTAGGCATCATATGAATTTAAGTAAGTATTGCGACATTAATTTATTTTACATTAAAATGCAAAATATATACTGCATTTAAAGTTTAAATCTCTCTCTCTCTCTCTCTCTCTCTCATCAGTGAATTAAAAAAAATTCACTTTATATCTATTTTTTTAATCTGATTTATAATGATGATAAGTTTCTTAAACAATAAAATTCATAAATATTAAAAACAAATATTTTACTGTCTTGTAAAAATGCTTAATCTTTCACAAATTAAATCATTTTTCTAGCTTTTAGTTTTACTTTTAAATAATAAATATATGACTATATAACTACTTTACTAATTAAAAATTAAACATTAGATGTTGATTAAACGAACTAATGAGTTTGATACATTGAAAAGAAAAAAACTATTACCTATACTGAAAAAACATTTAATGAGTTACTTCAAAATAACATACAGGGGTAACAAAATTATTTATCTCTGTAAAGCCTGAAATTGTGATGCAAAAATAACTTTTCAGCATTTTCAGGAAGAAGTCTGTTTCGTTTGGTTTCATATATATTACCAGCTTCAGAAAACAAACGTTCACTATATACCGTGCTTACATACATTCAGCTGTCATGATTTTTGAGCACTCAAACAAAAAATTTATTTCAATTAGTTCTTAATTTAATTTTTGATTTTAAAATTGGAAAAAAAAAATAAACAAGAGGGGGAAATTCTGCTATAAGGCCGAATATAGATTGCCACACACGGCTTTTATTTAAAAAATAAATAAACTAGCTGTAACTCAGAATAAAAACGCAATGACAACAAACAATTTTAAAATATCTAAATAACAAATAAAAATTCCCCTGTTAATGTGTTGAGTTGTTCAATAACCATTCGATTTAGAAAAATATTTTTCTACCACTGAGCAATTTTTTTAAATGAAATTTAATGTTGCTATGGCAGCAGACGATAAAACGATATCTTTGGAATAAGGGAATAAATAGAAGAAAAAATTTTGTTGATGTTTGTGATAAAATGTTTTTCTTTATTTTTTAAAAATGTATATACATAATTCACTTTTATATTTTAACAGAATAATAAGTTTACTATAATTCGTTACTCATGCTATGGCCGGTATACACGATACACGTCGAGCCACAATGTCTTTATCATTATCTTTTTACGCGTAAAAGTTTCGCTACGGTACTCCATTGTGAAGTTTTGTAATTTTTGAAATCTAATATTTGAAAAACGACATAATCATTAGATTTGAAATTTATATAAAAAAAATACAATTTTTTACCATTCTAACGCAATTTGTAAAAGAATTTTGCGACAAATACTTTTCGAGTTATTAATTTTTTAAGTAACTTCAAATGTTTCATTTTCCGAGATTAATCTGTGGCAACGATGGATTGCTGTGACTTTTCATAAACATGAAAAATGATAGAGATTGAAAGAATAAGCCACCCTGTGTGTGGCTAAAAATGATAGAGATTGAAAGAATAAGCCACCCTGTGTGTGGCTAATAAACAAATAAAATAATTTTTTTTAAAGTCAGTATTCGGCCGCCGAACATTCGGTATTCGGCTAAAACTTGGCCGAATATTCGGTATTCGGCTATTCGGCCAAATCACTATTCGTTACATCCCTACAAATAATAAAATGTAAAATTGATTCTATAATAATGCAGTACCTGAAAAAAGACAATATGATTCTGATATAGCATCGAACATAGAAAAATATCATCAATTTATTTTAAGATCATAGGTATGTTATTGATGTCTTCAGTGTTGAATTCAGACATTTTTCTCCGGGAGGGATTTCTGTGGTTCCGGGGGGGGGGGGGGGGGATATTATAGAGTTCCGGGGGGGATTGCACTTTTTGATTATTAAAAGCATAAAATGTGAAATCTTCCGGTGGGACATTTCAATGCTCCGGGGGGGGGGGGACTGTCCCCCCACCCCCTGAATTCAACACTGGATGTCTTACAGAATTAAAGAAATAAACAAGGAATTTAATTTAGAATAAGTTAAAAACTATTTAAAAAAACAGCCTACAAAAACTAAGTTTCATTAAGATAATATCTAAGTTAGAAATTTCTGGCACATCAAAATATTTTTTACTTCGGGGATATTTTTCTCATAAAAAATAAACTGAACGAGAAATAAGATAACATGCATTTTATTTCAGGCTACGCAGCTCCTTAAACATGTTATTCGATTTGATAATCATGCACTATAAATATATGTACATATCAAATCCAAAATATTAAAAATCACATAAATTTTAGTACTTACCATTGCGAAGTTGTTGTTGTTGTTGTTGGTTTGGCCCATGGGCCCGGTGAGCAGCTTTTTATTCCTATACAGCTGTCTTACTCCGCAAAAACCAGACTCCTACCAGAGGTAAAACTATTGCGAAGTTAGAAGTACGTAGAGCAGTTGTCCAATATTTAAAAACATGGCGCCCATCTTCATCCAAAAACTCGATTCTGTTCTGTTATCATACACGTGACGCAACGCCTTTCATACGTCAGCAGAGAACGAGACTGCGCAGTAAGTCCGGAGAAAGCTGTTTTCCATCCGTTCGGAAACTAATCCGATATAAATAGATTATTTTTATGACTGTAGAAAACCTTTCTGTTGTGATTCGGAATAATTATTTTATCGGTTGTTTTCCGCATCGTAAAGGAAATTTATCTTTTACGAAACGGAAAAGGGTTGGAAATTTTTTACAGTGTACAGGGTGTCCAAAAAAGATTGAAACGCGCTTTAACATTTACCTGTTGGAGGTACGTATACAGTGTATGCAATGTAATTTCCAAAAGTGTTTAAAATAAGGTAGGAATTAAGATTATGTTGATGAAATAGTCCTTCCATTAATTTTCAAAAAGTTACAGTTTTTAAAATGTTATATGGGCCCTTCGTCCTATAAGTTATATTTGGTAACATTTTCCCCATGCTCTTATAAGTAAAAGAGTAAAATATTAATTCTTCTACGGCCTAAACTCACCTAGGTATGATACGTTAAATTTTATGAAATTTCGCAACTTTCCGGCACTAAAAGCGAACAGACAATTTTTTTGTGCCAGAAAGCTGCGGAATTTCATAAAATTCAAAATATCATAACATGCTGAGTTTTGATCAAAGAAGAAAAAAATTTTTACTCTTTTACTTGTCAGAGCCCGGATAATTTTTTTCTAAATATAACTTATATGACCCAGAGACCGTATAAAAAATTAAAAAGTGTAACATTTTGAAATTTAGTGGCACGACTATTTTAACAACATTATTATAATTCCTACCTTATTTTGAACGTTTTTACAATTTTCATAGCCTACATATCTCCAACAGGTAAAAAGTTAAAGCGTAATTCAATCTTTTTAGACATCATATATAAGGGAAAGCTAGGATAGTCTGCACACAATTCAAAAGAATAGCAATAAAAAATCTAAATATTAATTTTTTGCTAAACTATTCATGAATAATTTTTACTTCATTTGTTTTTTATTCCCATTTCCATTACTATTTTGTTGTTATGTTGCAATTTAATAGAACAGTTGTAATAAAACCAAGAAAGTTATTTTACGCAATCTGTCCTTACAGGGTTGGTGTAATTGAGCACATGGGTAGGAGAGATTGTTACTAATAATAACTACAATTAAATTGTTAACAATAATAATTACACTTAAATGACATTGCTGTAAAGTTTTTGTGAACAAATATTATTGTGTTAGGAGTGTATATTTCAACCTAATGATTAAAGAATCAGAAAAAGGAAATATCTTTAAAAACGATTAGAAAATTTTAATTAAAGGGAAAAAAAATAAAGAATCAGAAAAGCAAGTCCAGATAAGATTACAAAATAAAATTATGTTACTTAATAACACGTTTAACTTAAAATTAGTCCATTTTCATTTTTCATTTTTTAATGCAAATTTACCAATAAGCTGCGTAATCTCTCCTAGCATGGAAACTAATGGGAACACAGCGCCATCTCTCCTAAGAAGGAGATGCGGAAACTCTCCAATTTCGGTAGGAGAGATTGCGCATCCTTTTATTTAAACATGACCTCTTCTAAAACGAACCGTTGATGTTCACAGTGTTAGTCTAGATTAGTAGCTTATGAGAAATCGTTTAAGTTAAAAATGTTTTGTACTATTGACATTGTATAGAAATTCCTAAGAATAGCTTTGAAAATTCAAGCACTTACTTTGGGAAAACAAAGTAAAATAGCATTACTTTATCTTAGACGCTCAAAGCAATCAACGTGCACTTTCAAGTAGACACTCCACTACTGTTGTTGTACAACTACCTGGAGTCGCTGCACGCTCACTCTACTGCTTACCCCCGAACCTCTATGTGCGCAATCTCTCCGACCGTGCCATCTCTCCTGGCTTTACCTTATACATTTATCTATATATATAACTTTTGTTTCTTTCACAGCTACTGGACTGTCTATTCATGATATTGTAGGGGTAACCTTATACTCTATTTATATAGCATTTTCATTTTCAGATTGACTGATTAGAACCATGTATCCGAAGCTAAAAGAAGGGGCCGTCATTGAATTTCTGGCAAAGAAGGTTTAGCACCTATGGAAATCCATAATCGCGTGAAGAATGTTTATGGGGACGTTGTAATGGACATTAGCTAAATGCGGCCATGGGTAAAGAAGTTTAGAAACGGAGAAACGGAAATCGCAGATAAACCTAGAAGCGGTCGGCCGACAACGTCGGTACA
Source organism: Maratus michaelseni (assembly GCA_963931845.1). Taxonomy (NCBI): domain Eukaryota; kingdom Metazoa; phylum Arthropoda; class Arachnida; order Araneae; family Salticidae; genus Maratus; species Maratus michaelseni. The sequence goes on along the minus strand of OZ007589.1, from coordinate 293,551,894 downwards.
GATGTAGATCGAGAACGTGCTGATGAATTGATTCGAGGAGACAGACTAAGCCGTTCTAAGACGCTCTAAGGCGTGTATTTATACAACATCAAAAACGTAAAAGAAATGCCACATTATGAAGATGTTCGTAAAACCTTTAGGCTTGAATATGAATCCCTAATTCATGCTGTTCGATCTTAAAAAGTAAATTTAGAATACTACAAGATTTATAAACACCAGATAACAGGTTGTTAAGCACTTGAAACAAGACAAAATTTTGAGTTCCGAAGTCATTGCATTCGCTTTTTGTTAGACGCGTGAAGGACCACAGAATGGACGTAGTATAGAAACGAACCAATCAGTGAAAGGAACGCTAGGCGAGCCGGGTAGCTAAGCCAATGACGCGAGAGGGAGGGTTTAAGGCGAAATAATCCTTTACATGGTAAAAGAGGGTTTTTGAAATGAAAAGCCTAGCTTCAAAAATACGCGAGAATGCAGATCCGTGGAATAAAATTACAAAATGGCCTTTAAAAAGATTCGAAATGAAAAACTAGCTTCTCTCAGAATATTATAGATTGGGTAGTTGATAAAAGTTTATGAATTGACTTAAAGATTTAGATTAAGATTTTGAATAACATAATTATTAATATAAGCGTTTTGAATTTAAAGGGAAATTAAATAGAAATAACAAATAGCTATTATTAAGAATTAGAGAAATAATGAATATGTCAGAATTTAAAATAATTTAAAGGAATATCGCGAAGTAAAATTTTTATATAACATATATATATATAGTTAAAATGAAATCACATGTGTGAAAAACTAAGAAAGAGTCGTTTCAATTTCGAGAGTCGCTCGAAACTCGCGTCAAACGAGTTTCATAAAATTCAAATGAAATTAATAATTCCAAATTAGAAAAGCAGGATTACATATAATATTAGAGAGTAAAACACATGTGGATTTCAAATGAATAAGATAGCACCAGTGGTACAAAATCTACAACTTGTGAACAAATTGAAGATTACTGGATTAATAACACAGACGAAATGAAGAATTGCAGCTATAATTTTCTGTATTAAGAGAATTAAAATGAAATTAAGTAGACGAACAGCCAAAATCAAGCTATTTGACAATCAAGCAAAATTGCCATTTACTTGATAAAGACAGTACCATTAAAAAGGCTGATAAATATAGAAGTATTGAAACTAAAATAGCATTCATAAAATCATAGGCATCAGCAGCAATGTTATTAGAATGCTGATATAGTTAAAATGAAATCACATGTGTGAAAAACTAAAAAAGAGACAGTATAAAATTCAAATGAAGTTAATAATTCCAAATTAGAAAAGCAGGGTTACATATAATATTAGATAGTAAAACACATATGGTTTTCAGGAGAATAAGATAGCATTAATAGTACAAATCTACAACTTGTGAGCAACTTGAAGATTAGCGGATAATGTGTATGTGTATGAAAAAGGAAATACAGAAAATATCAGAAAATGAAAATTTTATTCACTTTGTCCAAATTAATTTGAACACTATTGTAGATCTATTTTAAAACCTTTTCTTTCAGTGCCTTCATAGAGACAAATCTTGTAATTCTAAGAAGCCAATGTGTATTCATAAAGCGTGTAATGGTTAAAAATGTCAAATATCAATCTTTTCATTGTAAACTTGGAACGTTAAACCACGATCTGCGAAAGATAAATTCACTTCTACTCCAAGTAAATTTGAAATATATTTTTTTTCTTAAGTTCTTGCATGTATTTCAGTTACTTTAAAGTTGCATATTTTAATATCATTCTTTACACTCTTTTACTTAATTTAACTTGGTTTTTGTATGCAATTTTGTAATCGATATTTCGCTCACTTTCTGATATGCTAGGATTATAAAAATTAGGTACACAGGTGTGTTTCCGATCACAATACAACAGTTTGTTATTTTTTAAACTGAATTAAAAATTGATTTATTTTGTTGTTGTTGTTTCAGATGACTTTCACAAGCTGTGCACTACACTGCGCAGAGTGATGCGCGAACAGCATACCAACAAATCCCAACAACAAGAAACAAAAAGTTGATCTACTCTTCGGGCTGATGAACCTCCCCTTAATACTACCATTTTTACAAATATTTCAATTTTGAAAAACTCCGACGCTACGCCTTAGTCAATACACTAAAGGTTAAATACATTAAGTTTATTTTTTTTTCTTTAATATTTAAGAGATGTTTGGTGAAAGCGGCCAGTTTATACTGCTTTTCAAAGCATCCTTGTTTCAATGGATGCAAAGAACGAAATATCATTTCTTTAAATGTAGAAATTACGAAAGACTCGCCATATATAATTTAATATACTATAAAAATTCCCATCAGTTTACGTTATTAGTGAAACTCATAAAGAATTCCTAAATTATGGAGTTTTTCTTTTGGCATTCAAAGTGCTGCCCTTTCCCCTTCCTTATCTTCTAAAATCATAAAGCGATCTGCAACAGATTAAGTGCTTACATAGACGTATCTCATAATTAAATTACTATTTAAGGCTGTTCGTCATTGAACTTCCCGATTCACCTCGCTAATTGTAATCCTATGGATGCATTCGTATATTTAAAATATCTCTTCAGGATATTAATAGTTTTAACTTCTGTTTTCTGTGTACACTTCTTAAAGGATATCTCTTTCTTTCTTAGTTATCAAAATATTTTTAAAATATGTGCTTAATTTATAATTTTATGTGTTAAAATCTTAGCGAAACTGAATAAGATTTTAACACACAAAAAAAAAAATAAAACACTGTACAAAAATTACCGTTTGGGTCCATTAGACCCATATGTAAAATATATTGGATTCCAAAATTTACTAAATATCCTTTGATTTACAATGAACATATTTATTATTCATATACATTGTAAACTGTATAAAAGTGGAAAAATAAGGGTAACATAGAAAGTAATAAGAGAAAATAAGAGTAATAAGAGATAAAAATTACAAGATATAAAAATACAGTGTACTTACCTTCGTTATACATGAATTATTTTACACACAAATTACAAATAAGAACTGTTAAAGGCAAATTTTAAAATGTTTTATGATAAATGATTTATATTTTATAGATAACATCTTATTTTTGTACACGTCATGGATATATGGATTATATAAAACAGTAACAAAAAACAATATGTGATTTTTCTCTCTCAGAATTCAAAATTAATTCTTCTTTTGAAGACAATGTTACGAAAGAAATCTATTTTTCAAATGTCCAAAAATTAATTTTTATTCGGATTAAATTTCAATTAAAATTTTTAACGACTGAATTACGAACTATTTTAACAAATATTTGTTACACCTTTATTTCGAAAACAGTTCCTTCTTCTTATAAAGGTCATATCTGTGACATACAGTACAGAATATCTTCCATTTATGAGTGTTTTCAAATGAAAAAAAAATGGAATTTTTACTTCTTTAGAAAAAGCAAAAATCTTATATGTTTCCTGTTATTTATCTTTATGCAAGAGTGAGTGCTGAAGTATAGCTGTGAAGACTACCGTATGAATATTTATATCGCATTTGAATGCATCAGAATAAAATATTATTTAATTTACAGATGCATGCATTCAAAAAGTTCTTTACGCTAAAATGTTTGTTTGTTTGTTTATTTTTTAACATGAAACGCAAAGAGATAAATATTTATTGTATATACAAGTACCTGAAAATATTAATAGGAAAAATAGAAAATGTTGTATTTGTTTGTTTCACTAAACATATTTAATAGTTATTTGTATTGTTATTTTGAAAAAGATATTTGTATTTTAGTTTTTGGCTGCACTGGTTTATGTCACTATTATGTTGTCTTATTACAAGTTTTGTTTCAATAGTAGGTCAGTTTAATTAAACAATATTCATATAAACCTAGTATGGTCCAACTGCGGCCCGCATGGAACCACTATTTTCTTACAGAAGTTTTCGCATTATCTTATTGCATAATTTCTTATATTCAATAAGGCAAAAAATTCTAAAAGATAGTAGTAACTTCACGCGGGTTGCAGTTGAACCACGCTAAAAGTAATACTAATAATCATAAAAAGCTTATACGGTCAATTTATGTGTATGTTAGTCTGTAAGTATTTTATCAATTTCATAAAAATGTGCATCTATTTATGACTTAAAATTATGTTTTTAAATACATATTTAATTTCTTATAAAGCAAAATTCAAAAGAGCATGGTTGTTTAAACTTCTTTTTTTACAGTTTTGGGCAAGGGTGTGTATGATTTTTAAGATAGCAAACTTTAAATTTTTTACCAGCCTAAAAAATTCTTACAAAATTTCTAGCAAGCTTAAAAAATACGCCTAATTTATGTTTGTGTTATTTACAAGAAGTGCATCAATTTTGGGGATAGTATGCATCTATTTATGACTTAAAAATTAGTAAAAATATATATTTAATTTATTAAAAAGCAAAATTCAGATAACTTAAAAGCGAAATTTATTAAAGAGACCAGGGTTGTTTAAACGTTTCTTTATAGTTATTTATTTTGTCTTTTGTGTTAGTTTTGTTTTTGGAAGGTTTTTTTCTTGCATGTGGGTTGCGTGGTTTTTAAGATAACATCCTTTAAAATTTTGCTAAATTTTAACATTTCAAAAGTACTAGGCTTTTAATAATAAATAATGATACTTTTAATTAATTTTTCAATTAATTTTCAGCGGTGATATTCGCCCGAAATTATTGAATAATAAATACATGAATTTTCTCATTGATAACTAAACGTATAACCAATGACATTTTTCACTCTGTTGGTTATACGCTTAGGTAGCAATGAGAAAATTCACTTATTTATTATTCCCTAAAGAATGATTTTTGAAAAAAATCTTTGCTATAAGGCCTTTAAAAAATATAGGTCGAATGTGATTTAAACAGATGAAAGAATATGAGAAAACTGTATGAAATGTTTGCTCGACATTTTCTTACTAATATAAAAAAAATCTGCTCCCATCACTTTTTAGTAAGAACATTTTATGAAAAAAAATTTCTCTTGGTCGCTTAAGTTTGTACTTACCTGCAATGTTTCCAGTTCAGTAGTGGCTTATTATTCAGATTACTTGATTTCTACCGCTTTTATGATATACTAATATTCGTCTTATTTAATTTGTGATTAAATAAGGCAAATATTCCTATTTTTCACGTGGTAGCAATTGGAATTTTTAAAAAAATCAGCCAGAGAGCCAACATTCCATACTTGGTACTGGGGCACGACTTTGTTTTGTTAAAACAGCATGGCTCATCTGGGCAAAGACATTTCGTTTCACTGTGAGGAGGTACTGTTTGTTGCATCCGAAAATCGCTGTATCATGATTCTCAAAAAAGAATACCCCTCAACACCTAAACATGTTATTCATACATGTCACAAAAGATATCATTTAATGTTAAATGGTGATATTCAGCATTCGCAGAAAAAGATATGACTGAATGTCAAAAAGCGACATTCCGAGATGTTAGACAATCATTGTCAAATATCAAAAAAAATAATATTCATGAATACCTTTTAAAGGGGGACTAGCTGTTTAACCCGTTTTACGCACGGGAATTCACGAATTTAATTCTAAAATAAAAAATAAAAATAAAAATCAGTACAACTAAACTAACTTTTATTAAACTTTTTTTTACTTTTATTTCTTTTCCCGCAAAACCTCTTCAATGTCACCAAATTTTGCCAAATATCGCCGAATTTGACGAAATGTTGCCAACTTTCGGATTTCGTTTACTGCCAACTGTTTCAACCTTCATTCCCATTGAAATGCATCAAAATGTCCCAATAATGGAATTTTTTATAACATATGACCCATCCCAATGGTCTTCTCGTACCCCAAAATGGTTCGATACAAAATTTAGTGCAAATCGTTAGAGCAGTTTTTTAGATAAAATTTGCATATCTTCACACAAACACACACACACAAACACACACAAGATTTGCTCGTATTATAATATACGTTGATATATACTTTTTTTCATTAAATTAGCTCTAAATTAGTAGTTGCAGACAGAAAATGTGATGTCTACACAGGGGATTAGTGTATCACTCGAATGTGACAAACTGTGACACTGGGAGAAGTACCGGGTGAACGAAAAGTTCGTTAAAACTTTCAATATTCATAAAAAGGGAAGAAATTGTGATAAAGAAGTGCGGTTGCAATAAAAGGCTCACAAGGTAGTCGGATTTTTTTTAGCAGCAAAAAAAAAATTAGTTTAAAATGTCACTGGTAGAGGGCGCTGACGACCCAAAACACAACGAACAGGACAACAGTACGCTCCATCTATGTATTCTTGCAATAAAAATTGTTCAACATGACCTCCAGAACATTGTACAACACAACTAAGGCGACTCACAAAGCCCGTTACAGCTGAATGCAACATGTCGGAATGAATTGCAAAAACCTCACAACAGATAGAATCTCGATAAAACGCTCGATCGGGTAATGATAAAATTCTGAAAGCGAATGAGAAAACCTCGTGTATCCCGGTCTCTTTGTGGAGGATTAATTTGCATAATTCTGCTGAATCTCTCGCATGTTAGCACCATCTACAGTTGGCTTTTTTAACTAAATATTTTTTTGCTGCCAAAAAAAAATCCGACTACCTTGTAAGCCTTTTCTTGCAAACCGCAATTCTTCATCATAATTTCTTTCTTTTTTATGAATTTTCAAAGTTTTAACGAACTTTTGGTTCACCCGGTAGTTGTCAAAAAACTACAAATTTTGCGTGACGTAATTAATGGATGATCCCTTAGTACTCGTATAGAAACAATTTTAAATTCCTATGCATTTTTAAAGAACTGAAATGAGCAAGCAAATAAGAAACAATAGCGATCTTTTGCTGTTTTTCAAATAAAATGCACTAAATGTTAAAATCACTTTCTCCCATTTTCATTTTTTATTTAGAAGAAGCTCTTATAAGTCGTGATTTTTTTTCAAAGAACTGAGATATATTTGAGGATTATTTTATTCATTTTATTCTTTTGTAGTGCATAAAGAAAAAAAAGGTTTTTAAGCCTACAATTTCAAAAAAATAGATAAATTTACGTACTTTGCTTCATATTGAGCTTTGGACCGATTATTTTTCTGTCGGATATATCATAAATGTTTCAAATTGCATTTTTTAAGTTCGAATGTTCATTTTTTAAATTAATCTTCTTTGTTAAATTTAGTATTGTTTATGTTATTAGACATATAAACGTTAAAAGTTAGAGACAGAAAGATATAAGTCGTTCGATTGTTACATCTTGTGTTTTGCATTTAATCAAGAATAAAGACTGTAATATGTAAGGAGTAATCTATTTACATTTATATTTTATCTGAATAATTATAGTAGCCATTGTCAACCTAGTAGACAGTCTTTTAAGTGCATCTTGATTCCTGATGTTATTATCATTACTATTGCGATTATAATTATCATTGGGACTTATCTATATAAAAAATTTTAAAAATAGATCGTTACAATTTATACGTTTAAGAATTTGTAGAACTACAATGATTTAAAGAAAAACAGCGCTGAAAAATTCATGAAAAGAACAATTTAGAGCCGAAGACTATAATAGAGCGTTTCTCTGAATGATAAAGTGACTTTTTTTCCATCTGCACAATAAGCTGGAGCATACAAGTTGATTGTTAATCGTCCAAAAAAATTTTATGCATCTTAAAAAGTAGTTTATTAAGTAGATTCGACGATTCATTATACCACATCTCAGTTTTGGTACAATATAGTACCTCATTTTGTATACATCATACCGCAATTTTAAAGCAAGGCATAATATGTTTTTCTTCATACGAATTTTGATGTATACGAAAAATTTCTCCAGTCTAGAATAAATATTATTATAATAATTTCTATAAGAAACCATTAATACTTTATATAAAATTAACATTTATCGTATACCTTCCAGCTTTATCCAAGAAAAATATTTAAAAAACAATAAATTAAAAACGCATTCAATAAATTTGATTTAAAATGCTACTCATAACTTTTAATGTTTTCCTTTACAAAAGATTTAAAGAACTTAGTATAGATACATACTTAAAGTTTATGTCTTCTTAAAAAAACTTAAATGAACAAACAAGTAGAGAGGCAATAACGATCTCTTGCTGTTTTTCGTGTAAAAAACATTGAATATTAAAATCACTTACTCCCATTTTCTTTATTTTATATTTAAAAGAACTTTTATAAGTTGTGATTTTTTTTTAAACAGAAACGTATTTCAGGATTAATTTTTTTCTCATTTTATTTACTCGTAATGCATAAAGAAAATAGTTCTTTTTAAACTTACACTTTTGAAAAAAGAGAATGGTAAAGTTAGATATTGATGGAGCTTTGGACAGATTATTTTTCTTTTGGTTGCATCATAAATGTGTGAAACTGCATGCCTTAAATTCGATAATGTATTTTTTATATATAATTTTCCATTTTAATTTTTTATATTATCAGATATGTACAGATTAAAAACAAGGGACAAAAAAGATTAAATCGTTGAAGGGTTACATATTATGTTTTAGATTTATTATGTTAATATGTATAAAATTACCTTAAAAAATGTTAAAGTTTTACAAAATGTAAGTTTTATGCCTTTTTAAAAAGCTTAAATGAGGAAGCAAGCAGAAGCAACAGTGCTTGCTGTATTTCGAGAATAAAGTATAGAATATTAAAATGAATTTCTCCATTGTTCCATTGTTTCTCCATTGTTTCTTTATTTTTTTCTTTGTTTCTTCATTTAAAAAAAACTTTTATGTCATGATTTTTGTTAACAATTGAGACATGTTTGAAGTATATTTTTGCACATTTTGTTTTTGTGTAATACATAAAAAAGATTTTTTGTTTTTTCTCTTTGTCTTTTGGAGAATGTTAATTTGAAAAAAAATTAAAAATTAAAAACTTATATATATATATATATATATATATGTAGGATTCCAGTTTGAACACTTCATGTAAACGATATGAACTGACACTCTAGTGTTATTATACATGGTTAGACACTTCACTTCATCAAATGAACTAACTACTATTATTATCCATGGTTAGACACTTCACTTCATCAAATGAACTAACTACTATTATTATCCATCGTTAGACACTTCACTTGATCAAATGAACTAACTACTATTATTATCCATGGTTAGACATGCGCGAGTTGTAAATGGTTTGAATCGCGAAATTTGACTAAGAGCCAGTCTTCTAAATTTTGTTATGAAGCGAGATGAAATGAATGTAGCCGGTAAAGGCGTAATTAGGCCTAGTTAGATTATCGTAATGTAAATTTGTTGTATAGTTTTGACCAAAAGTGTATTAGTTGAAATTAAAGTTCGTATTTTGTTGTTCATCGATTATTTGTCATATTGGTTCAGTAAAGTGACTATTTACTATCATTTACTTACATATATATATATATGTCTATTGTTTCGATTGAAACTTTGAACAGACATTTTTCCTTTCGATTGTATCATAAATGTTTCCATCTGCATCGCTTAAATTCAGTAATGTATTTCTTTTAATACTTTTTCATTTAAATTATTTTTTTTTTTATATTTTCAGATATGTAAAGATTATTGACAAAAATTATTAAATCGTTGTAGGATTAAATATTACGTTTTGAATTTATTATGTTAATATGCATAAAATTAACTTCTAAGAAACAAATTTTGTGCCTTTTTAAAGAATTTAAATGGGCAGGCAAGCAGAAGCAATAATGCTCTTGCTGTTATTAGGATATAAAGTGTAAAATACTAAAAACACTTATCCATTCTCTTTATTTTTTATTTTAAAGGAACTTTTGTAAGTCGTGTTTTTTTAACAAGTGAAGCATATTTCAGGTTAAATTTTTGCTCATTTATTCTCTTAAAATACATAAAAATAATTTTTTTTTTTTTTTTTTGAGAATTGTTAATTTGAAAAAAAGGGAGATTTATATATATATATAAACACTTTTAACATTAATTGAATTTTATATTTTATATAATATGCTATATGTAAAAATGAAAAAAATAATAATCGCAAATACTTAAATTGTTGCATATTTGTAAATTAAAATCTTCATCTACTTATGAATCAGCAATTTAATACATAAATAAGATAATAACAGTATTTTCAGTTTTCTAGAATCAGTAGAAAGGCTCTTTTTCAACTTAATCAACAAACTTTTATATGCAGTTTGATTTCTAATATTATCATTATTATTATTTTATTTTATTTTATTTTATTTTATTTTATTTTATTTTATTTATTTATTTATTTTTACTTTTCCTATTCAAGATTGTTTGTAATTAGATTTTTACAATTTGTAAATTTAAGTCGAATATGTATTAAAAATCACATTTCACATTAAATATTTTGGTACCTCTCCGTTATCACGTAGACCAGTTTCCATAAAAAAATAAATAAATAAATAAAATTACCGCCAAACTATCGGATTTAACGCCAAAAAATCATGATCGTGATGTCACATTCTCTTGACGTCAGATTCGTACATGTGCTTGTTACATCATCAAGAGATTTTTAATGCGACGTTTATCTTTGTTTTCAATAATGTTTTACTGATTTATTAGTTTTTTTTGTTAATCAAAATAACGATTACATCATTAAACGGTGACGTCATGATCTTAAAAGAGAATAAACATGGACAAAATGTTACAATGCATAGTTACGTACAATAGATCAGTTTCAACTGAAGTCACAAACGTTTATCCAGCAGCCGAGAGGGATAATTAACAAAACTAATGTAAATAAATAAGATTATGTTTTCTGTTTTCATTAATATATTGTAAATGTTATTGTTGAAAGTTGCTAGTTACTGATAGTTGACACTTTAATGATCAGATTTTTTTTTTTTTTTTTTTGTTAAGATTCTAATACAACGAGATCGCATTCAAAGATATTTTTATTATTTCATGTGAACGAAGCGCTCATACATGCCGTACAGTGATCACGGCATTAACGAATTTCTTGTATTTTGGGGGGATTCCATTACAGCGAGATTGCTGCATCCAGTGATGTTTTTTACTTTCTCCTATCTTTACAAGAAGAAAGTATTGGATTCAGGAAAATTTTCGACTTCAAATTTTCCAATGGATTTATACGTTTTAGAAGGTCCTGAACACGATTCGACTGTTTTTAGAAAATGTTTGTCTGTGAGTCTGTCTGTGTGTGTGTGTGTGTGTGTGTGTGTGTGTGTCTGTATGTGTGTGTGTCTGTATGTGACAAAACTTTTGTAGGAGCGCTATCTCAAGAACTAATGCGCGGAATTCAATAAAACTTGAGATTCAGTTCGACCTTTTGATATAAATTGGTTCTGATAAGTTTTCAATGTAAATCGCTCAACAGGTGGCAATGCTATGCGACTTTCTTCATGATTTTCACGATAGCTAAATCTCAAGAACTAATGCACAAAATTTCATCAAACTTCAGATTCTGTTAAACCTGGACATAAATAGGCGTTGGTTATGTTTGATGTACATAGCCCAAGAGTTTGCGTTGCTATGCAACTTTTATCATGATTCTCACGATAGCCATATCTCAAAAACTATTGCGCAGAATTTCATCAACTTCATATTCTGTTATACCTTGACATAAATAGACGATAGACGCTGGTTACGTTTTGGTGTACATAGTTCAACAGGTAGCACTGCTATGCTACTTTTTTATTATTCTCCTGATAGCTGTATCACAAGAACTAGTGCAGAGAATTTCATCAAACTTCCGATTCTGTTAGACCTTGACATAAATAGATGCTGATTACGTTTTGGTGTAAATATCCCGACAGGTGGCGCTGCTATGGTACCTTTTTCAGGATTTTCATGACAGCTATATCTCAAGAACTAATGCACAGATTTTGATCAAACTTCAGATTCAGTTAGACGTTGACATAACTTGTTGTTGATTACGTTTTGGTGTAAATTTCCCAACAGGTGGCGCTGCTATGCTGCATTTTTCAGGATTTACACGATTTTAGCGACAGTCATGTCTCAAGAACTAATGCACGGAATTTAATAAAATTTTAGATTCAGTTAGACCTTGATATAAATTGGTGCTGATTCGCTTTTGGCGTATGTGAAACTTGTATGAGATAGAAGAAAGTTTTCAGATTGGCATATCCGACTAGTTTCGTTGTTGTTTTCATGCGCGCGAAGTGCTCATACATGCGGTTTAATAATTACGGCATAAATGAATTTCATTTATTTTCAGGGGTTTCGATACAGCAAGGTCGCTGCATGGAGTGACTACTTTTTTCATGTGCGCGGAGCGCTTTTACATGAGGTATAGTGATCTTGAGATTAACAAATTTCTTGTATTTTTGGAGATTCCAATACAGAAAGGTCGCTACATCCAGTGATTTTTTGTTTGTTTGTTTGTTTCTTCAAAAACATTGAAATTTAAATGTTTTAAAGAAAAAGACACCATTGAACGATAGGCGCAGAGAGCCCAGTAAATTTAGGGTTTGATAGCTAAGTAATTCATAATGAGCTGAAAATTTCAGAATTAGCTCTATATGACAAGTAAAAAAAAACCTTAAAAGTCTCGGAAGTTCTCATGTGTGCTTCTATCCAAAATGGCCGATCAAAGATGGCCGCTAAGACCTTTTTGCATCGTCCAATGTTTTTATTCCATTTCTAAGTCATATATCAATATTTTTTTACTTCTGAAAAATTCTGTGGCATTTACTTACATCCTGTTTTAATGTATACGTAGGGCCTGACTAAAGCAGGGGCACACGGGGCATGTGCCCCGAGACCCCGTGCCAGAAAAGGCCTCAAAAATTAAAAAAAAAACAATAAATTTGCTTAAAAAAAACTCTCTTGAGGTTTTTTAATGGTATTGTAAAAGAACCTTAAGGTATAGGGGTCCCACAAAGAGATGTCTGCCAAGGCCTCAGTCGATTAGTCGAGCCCTGTACCTAGTTTTTATCAAAATAAAAGCTACGAATGAGTTGTACATTCATTTATTTGTCGTCAAATTAATAGAATTTCATTGCCCTTAGCCTGTTTTGCCTCATACTTAAGAAACTATTGACAAGTCTTCTGTATGTTTGTAATCCTATTTGTGAGGATTATTTTTAAAATTTTGTTTTAAAAAATGACAGATATTCCATTTTTCTATATAGAAATGTTTGTCAGAGGACTGTGATAGAAAAAAAAGAAAGAAAGTTAGAACAAGTTTAAATTATTTATTACAAGGCACACAAGTTTTAATCCAAAGTAAAAGTACAATAAAACATTATAGTAATGCTTGTAATAAATAAGCTAATAATCTTGTGGTAAATAAACTTAAAACAAAATTACCAGAATGCCACTCATTCAACGTCGTAACCGTTATCATCGTCTTCAAATCCGTTAATAGGACGAACTGAATTTGTGCATGTTTCTCCTAAGCAAGAGGTACAAAACCTAGAACAATGGAGAGCTGCCTTCTTGCACTGACATCTTTCATCACAGTCCCTTGAAGCAGTTATTTTGCAATCACAAGAGATAAGCTGCAGAAGATCTTCGGGTACTGCGGGAAGTGTTGAATGTAATGGGTTTAATCTTCTTTCTTTCGTGAACCATCCTCATTCAGTAGGATTCAGGTTGTTTTCCAGACACTGTTGGACTTGAAGATAAGCCCCAAGTGAATGCTGCGAAGTTGCTGCACTTGTTGGTGGAAGAACGGCCAGGTTAAATTTTGATGAGATATTTTTGGTTACTTCTTTATTGTAACAGATATATCGCAGCTCATCTAGGGAGTCAACTTTCTCTCCCCCAAAAAGGTTTTTCATGACTATCTCCCCAATTTCAATTACCTTTTGGGGTTTAAGTTGAGGACTGTTGAATAAGGAAGTCAAAGAAAACAGCTCATGGTTTTTCTTTATCAATTTAAAAGCTGAGGATTTTCCCTTCCTAAAAATTGCTGATGTGGTATCACATCAGTTGCTGCATGTATTAAGAGAATGGAATCCTTCATTGGGCCAAGTGATTTTTGAATTTTAAATATGTTATGACATTTTTGTTCGTGAGGTCGTAGAAAGAAGGGTGGTTTTCCTGGGTTATCTCGTGCGATGAGAATGGTCAGCAGATCTGTGTCAGTACCAACTATTGTGACTAATCTAGAATTGGTCTTACTTGAATTAATTGCTGTTGTACAGATTAGTGCATCAGCATCATCATCCGCCTGCAGGGCAGTTATTCCTTCTGCCTGGAAGTAGCCCATGACCATTCGAATAAGCCTAGCCTTGTTCTCGGAGTTCTGTAAAAAAACAGCTTGTTTGGTTGTGGCCACCATGTTTTCGTCAAAAGCAATAGTTGCAGACATCAACCTTCTTTGCCTCTCCACACTTTTAGTTGATAAGGCACAAGTGTACCCATCAAAAACAACGGCTTCACATGGAGAGAAGTGTTTCTGGACAAATCTAACATATTTGAGGCATATATCTCTGTAGGTGTCGGACTCATTCCAAACCAATGCATGCAAAAGAAATCCTCCATCTACAATAAACGAGCAAGTTGGTGGAGGTTCAACACAAGGCTCAATTGTTTCAATGATAGCAGCTAAAGTTGATTTAACATTCTTCCTCATTGAAACTTCATCAAAGAGGGAGGGAGGTTGAGGAGCCAATTCGTATTTGAGGTAATCTCGTAGATTTTCATTTACTGGCCTCCCAACAGTTTTATCAGTAACAGGATTTGTCAAAAAAGATGCATAACAGTTTTCATGATACCTGCCATCAGCTGCAGCTACGTCAATGACATTGCTAGTTCTATTCAAAACTGTTTCACCTTTATCGTCTTTACGCTCTTCAGCTTTCTTTTTTAAACTGTTTAAAGACTCCAAAGTCTCTATCTGATGAACAACTTTTCTGTACTTCTTTGCTTTTTTTGTTTCTACTTTAACTGAAGCCTCTTCACCGCACAACAAACAGTGGGTTTTAAAATTGAAACCTGTGTCTTTAGTTCTCTTTGTAGGTCTCTCACAAACTGTAGCATGGTCTCGTTGTGAAATTTCCTTAGCGATCAAAGATGGCATAGTGTAATATTTTTTGCACTCTGAATGTACAGTTAAACTGTTGACATCCGAAAAATATTCGTGTAATCCATCCTGTCGTCTTTTACTAGTATTGAAAAGAGTGTGAAGGCCCCTTGTCACTGTAACTGTTTTACCAATATTCAGTGCTTCACCACAAATCACACACAACGGATCACAATCCATTTGAACTATATTCCATAAAAAGCTAAACGGAGCAAAAGCAGAAGCGAAAATGACCACGCACAGTCAAGCCTTTGGCCGAAACAATAAACTGTGAGCAGAGCCGGCGTCAGCAAACTCACATTCTTCTCCAACCCCCTCCCATGTCTGTATGTAGCGCATGCGTAGGAAAGTCCTTCATTCACTACCTTTTATTCTTATTAGCAGAGCCGGCGCGGCGTCAGCAAACTCACATTCCTCTCCAACCCCCTCCCATGTCTGTATGGAGCGCATGCGTAGGAAATTCCTTCATTCACTACCTTTTATTCTTATTCTTATCTGCATTTTTTGTTGAAAAAATGCTTGTGTGTGAAAATGTATCTGAAAACTCCAAAGGAAAAAACGATTTTTATTTTTTTAATAATTTCAGTTTAAATAAATCGTATTACTGTATACATTTATAATTTCTTTATTTTATAAACCTAAGCTCATATTCAAATTAGAATACTTGCTGACTGCATTGGTTTCCTTAGAAGCGAAAAATATTCACTTTTGACGTAAATATGCAGAAAAACATCCAACAAGGCGCAATTATTTGGCGACCACAGTTGATCCGACATTTTGGATGAAAGCCGACATCGAATTTTTTTAGACTTTTCAGAATCCATTCTATACATATCCAGGAGCTAATCCTGAAAATTTTAGCTCATTATGAATTTCTTAGCTATCGACCCCCTTTTGGTCTAAATTTACTGGGCTAGAGGTATTTCACGTCTCACGTGTAGTCTAAAATGTATGTTTTGTTATATTAAATGATATTGTATTTTATGTATATTCAATTTATTTTTCATTTTTATATGTTTTTCCTTAAGCGGATAACGTCATCTTCTAATGCAGTTAAAATGCGATTGTTATTTTTTTTTCTCGCGCGTGCCTTTTGCTATTTTCGATCGGTTTTTACTGTAACTTTGATGGAATAAATGAAATGATATTCTGGCTTTATTAATGTTATTTTCTGATATTTTTATCCTTAATTTCTTTTTAGAAGTTTAAAAGTTTAAACCTGCATAAAAATATTAGATCTTGCTAAAAATATTAGATTGCAGAGCGAAATCCTGCACGAGTCCACTGGTCGGCATATATTGGGCAAGAATTGTTTAGACATACGATGACCATCATTAAGAAATGGATTCGGTTGTTCAAAAAATAAAAAATTCTTTTGCTGCCCGTAAATTTCGGAAGCGTTTCCGAGTAGTTTTTACAGTATATTAATTAGTTTTCTCAACCCGGAATATCGGCTTTTCGGATGCTATTAATTCTCAAGTAAACATTTTCAATTGCGTAACAGAATTTATTCACGCGATAGTAATAAATTAATGTTAATTTTAATGTTAATGTTAATGTTGTTAATTTAACATGTGTATCTATTAAATAAGTTTAACATGAAAATGTTTATTTGAGAATTTATAGCATGCAAAAAACCGATATTCCGGTTTGAGAAAACTGATTGATATACTGTAAGAACCTCTCGGAAACGCTTTTTAAAAGAGCTTTCAATAATTCTCTCTCTGCAAATATCGTTAAAGTTTAACTGCTAATTATAATTGTCATACTTTTCTATTTTAACACTTTATTTAGATGTTAATGGTAATTAACGATTAAATTATATTGAGTTTCTTAAATTCAGTTCCTGACATCTCTTCCATTGAACCAAACTGCCATTCTTAATAGCAATTTCTATAATATATAAAGTATATCTTTTATATTTATATTCTCTTTTCAATTACATCGTTAAAACATATTTTAAGTCAACTTTATCTTCTTATTAATTTTTTATTTGCTTTAATCTATCAAAAACTTCAATAATTAAAAACTAGTTTTTTATAAATATATTACATAAAAAAGCGCAAACGTCCTGTCAGTAAAGTTGATGTTGTGATATTATGTCACGGCAGGATGCCTTTATCTATATTATAAAGCAGAAACATGTGCGACAGTAACGCAGATGTCATAACTAATGCTGACAAAAATATGCTTACAACTGCATGAGAGTTACGACAATGGAGTTAATTCTGCACCAAACCACGATCGCTAAAATATACCAATCGGCTATGAACCAATTATGGAACTTGCCTCGTACTTGCATGTATGTAGACACATACTTACGCACTCGCATACACACATGCATGGCCAATTTTGGTGCCAAAAAATGTGTCGCAAGAAGGAGCTGAATTTCGAACGCTGAAGGATCCGAAAAACTGGTACACTGTTAAAAATTTGCAGCAAACTGTCCAGTCATTTGACCGTTTTTGTAGAAAACGGTTACATAACAGTAGTTTAACTATATTCTGACTGTATTATTGCTCATTTTATGGTCAAATTAAAGTTATATAACGGTTATCTAACCGTTTTCTTCAAAAACGGTCAAATGACTGGACAGTTTGCTTCAAATTTTTAACAGTGTAGAGAAAACTGATTAATATGCTGTAAGAACAACTTGGAAAAGCTTCCGAAGTTTATAAGTAGCTAACATATTAATTTGGAGAAATTCTAACTATAACGTATTTAAAGTAACATTTGCGTGATTTATCGACGCTTGGCGAGGGCAGCTTATTCAGGTTTTTACGTTTAAAGAGAAAAATCTGAGAAATGTAGCAACTCATTGTAGTTCTTATTAACATACGGTAATACTTGCATGTATGAAAATATGTACGAGGGTAAGTCATTAAGTAAGTTACAAAAGATAATTAAATAATAATTTACAATGATATTCATTTCAAAACTATTTTTATTTCTCAACATATTCTCCACCAATATTTATGCACTTATATCACTGTTTTATCAGTTTCCAACACCATCTGCATAATGTTTTTTGGGTTCCTGTATCAGCCCTATTAGGACTTCAAGTTGAACTCGGGAGACAATTCAAAAGTTGGATTGGCAAGTTCTTCAACATCCACCATACAGTTCCGACTTAGCCCCAAGCGATTTTCATCTGTTTAGTCCACTGAAAACCGTCTTGGAAGCAAGATGATGTTCACAGATGATGAAAAGGTTCAACTTGAAGTCCTAATGGGGCTGAGACAGCAACCCAAAGAATGTTATGCAGCTGGTGTTTGGGCACTGATAAAACGGTGATATAAGTGCATAAATATTGGTGGAGAATATGTTGAGAAATAAATATAGTTTTGAAGTGAATATCATTGTAAGCTACTATTTAATTATCTTTTGTGACTTACTAAATGACTTTCCCTCGTATTTACACCCACATACGCATAAATGCACATGTACCAATTTGTCACGAAACTTAACAATTTTTTGCAAAATACCGTATAAATTAGCTCAAAATCAAGTCCAATTTTATGCTAAATAGCCGGTTTGCCGAAATTATTATTGACAATCATTGTTACAGTAAACATTTTTTTTTAATCAGCAGTTAACGTTAATTGAAATCTTGTCATATTTGACGAATGTTATTCTGGTTAAAGATAATTACCTGTCTGCATCGATAACTATATTTGTCTTGAACTCTAAAAAACATAATCTTTTGGTATGAAATTTTGACTAACGTAGTATTATTAACGTTTCATTATATTTCTTTACATCCGTATGCAGAATTCTTATTAACACATTGTATTACTTGCATGTATATAAATATATGCTTACACACATACGTATACATGCACATGTGCCAATTTGTCGCGAAACTTAATAATTTTTGGCAAAATGTCGTAAACATTAGCGTAAAAATAAGACCAATTTTAAGCTAACTGCCCACTTAGACGAAATTATTATTTTCAATCACTATTATAGAAAACCAATTTTTTTGGCAGCAGTTCAGAAACCATGTCATACTTGACGAGTGTTCATCTGGTTAAAGATAATTAACTGAATTTTCTACGTCGATAACTATACTTATCTTGAACTCTACAAAAACATAATCTTTTGGTATGAAATTCTGAATAACCTGCATTATTAAAGATTCATTCTATTTTTTTACATCCGTATAAAGATTTCTTATTAACCTACAGTATTACTTGCATGTACATAAACATTACTTATACGCATATGCATACATGCACATGTGCCAATTTGTCGAGACACAGTGGTTTTTGACAAAATGCCGTAAAAATTATCTCAAAAACAAGACCATTTTCAGGCTAAATTCCCGATTCAACAAAATTATTATTAACAACCATTATTATATATTAAACCAATTATTTTACCAGCAGCTAACTTTAATTGAAATCGTGTCATACTTGCCAAGTGTTCATCTAGTTAAAGATAATTAACTTAACTTTCTACATCGATAACGATACTTATCTAAAACTCTATATAAACATAATCTTTTGGAATGAAATTTTGAATAACCTGTATTATAAAAGATTCATTCTTTTTCTTTACATGAGCATAAAGAAAATAGCTTTTTATGTAATTTTTTTCCCAGATTAAGAATGAGAAAGAAGCACTTCCGGTTATAAATACATAGCTTATTTTATTTACTGTCTCATTATGTCTTGAAACGAAAATTTGCTTCACGTCATATTTTTAGAAGAAAATAGTCGGCGATATTATCTGACGGCAGCATCTGTTTTTGCCATTCTAACTGTCGTTAAAAAGCAATCAAGATCCTAAGTTATGAAACAGCACGTCAAAATAAATATCCTGCGACTTTACAAAGTTTATGTTTATGAGATTTCATGTTTTTTATTATATAGGATCCGAATATTGATACCGTAGTACATAAATACTTGATTATTTAGTTTATTATTATTTATATTTTCTCTCAGCAAATATCTTGATTTTAAATTATAATTATTTCTTATTTTTATCTTTTAACATAGAATTGTAATTTTATTTATTTATTTACTTTTTGAGAAATAGCAATGTTGAATTCAGACACTTTTCTCCAGGAGAGATTTCTGTGGCTCCGGAGGGGGGGGGGACATTACGGAGTTCCATGGGGGGGGGGGGGGGAATTGCACTTTTTAACCATTAATAGCATAAGATCTCAAATCTTCCGGGGGGACATTTCAATGCTCCGGGGAGGAATGTATCCCCCGGGCCACTCCCTGAATTCAACACTGGGCAATAGAGTTTCTTACTGGTTTCAATCACAGGAAAAAGTTTCGTATAATTTATGATAAAATCGCTCTGAAAGAAATCGTTGTAGTAGCATTATTTTATTGAGAAGGAAAATATATTAGTGATGGATTATTTCTTAAAGTGTGAATTCAAGGATTTATTTACAATCCTATTTTATTAAACTCTAAATATCGCCGATAGATAGCGCTTCGTTGTCTTCAAAATAACATTGCAGTTTGAAAAAGCAAATCGTTCTTTTTTCAGATGTTTCATCTGTTAAACAGAATAAAGATTTTAAAAAAAAAAAAAGAGTTAAGTTTGGTACACTTTTACGTTACTTTGATCAGTTACGTCAGTTTGATACATCGCAGCACTATCTATCGGAAATATTTGGAACTAAATTTGGGAAGCTTAATAAAGAAATTCCTGCTTTCGCGCATTAATTTCCTGCAAGAAAAATTTATATAGCTGTCACAGTTTACTTGTTATTAAATTTTAAAAATCGTCAATTTATTTTAAAGTATCTGTTGTATGGTATTGAAAGTTGTTGCATGTAAGTATTTATATATGTATATTATAAAATGTATGTAAGCATGAAGATAATATATTACATACGAAGTACTCAGCATAAAGGTGGTGCGTAAATCAACTTGGTTATTAAAGCAGATATTTGTTTTAATTATTTTTTCTGCTAAGCGGTAGACGTCTTGCACTGACCCAGATACTTACACTGTAATAAAAAAAAAGATGTTTCTTAATCTAGCTCATATCTTGATTAAGATTTAGGAAAATATAATATAACCACTTCCGAGTTACCCGTGATTCCGAAAAGCATTTCTCTGTCTTTAAAAGCCTCTGAAACCACGAAACATTTCTGACATAAAAGTTCCTTTTGCTAACAGTAGTTTTCAGAAACGTTTCCGAATAGTTTTTACAGTGTATTAACCTCATTTTTGTAATAGCGGCTGATCATCTGAAATATCTGCTTTTCGGATGCTATCAATTGCCAAATAAACATTTTCAGTCACGTAACAAAATTTGTACATCCAAGAATAACAAATATTGTTAATTTTATTGCTAAAGTATATATATTGTATTAAATGCATTATAAATTATGTATTATTGCATGCATTATGTATTATTGTATTTAATGCATATTGCTATTCAGTTTAATGTTTATGTTAATGCTGCTAATTTTCCATGTTTGTTGAACATGAAAAGGTTTACTTAAGATTCGATAGCATCTGAAAACTCATATTTTGGGTTGAGAAAACTGATTAATGCACTGTAAAAACTACTCTGAAACGTTTCCGAAAACTTCCGAGAGAGCCAAAGAAACATTTGATTCATAAATGCTTCTTTTAGAAATTTGTTGATCTCTGAGGTTTCTGTAGATGAAAAATTAGTTTTTGGAATCGCGGGTAACTCGGTAAAGGTTATATTATATTTTTGTGAACCTTAAGAGAAAGGAGAGTTATATTAAAAAATATTTATCTTTTTTTACAATGTAAATGTGCACTGCAGAAAAAAAAATGTTTCTTAATCTAAAACACTATAATATAACCACTAACGAAAATATACAATAGTCGCTTCCGAGTTACCCGCAATTCAAAATAGCGTTTTTTATCTTTAAAAACCACTGGAACTAAAATATTTTTAGATTTAAAGAAGAATTTATAAAAACAAAGTTTCTTTTACTGCCACTGATTTTTTTAAACCATTTCCGAGTAGTTTTTATAGTGTATTAATCAGTTTCCTCAATTCGCAACGTAGGTTTTTCGGATGCTATCAATTCTCAAGTAAACATTTTCATGTTCAACAAACATGTTTTACAGCCACGCATGATAAATTAACAGCATTAACATTAACATTAAAAGTAATATTATTTTGTTAATCTTGCATGTATAAATTTATTTAATCAGCTGAAAATGATTAACTGAGAATTGATAGCATCCTGAATACCGATATTTCGGTTTGCTATAACTGATTAATATACAAAAAAACTACTCGGAAACGTTTCCGAATTATCTTTGGCAGAAAAATTATTTTTATAAATGCTACTTTAAATCTTGAAATTATATTACCTTGAAGTCTTTACAAAGATAAAGAATGCTTTTTTCGGAATCGTGGGTATATCGAAAGAGGTTATTGTGTATTTTCGTACGTGGTTATGCTATATTTTTGTTAATTAAGAAACATTTGTCGTTTGTTTGTTTTTTTACAGTGTAATTAAATTTATACTGCTTCACCTATGTAAAGTATACTTTTCTTACTTCTAATCTTTTTTCAAGCATAACATTAAAAGAATTATTTGTCGTCAACTGTACTGCTTCGCTAAATTATATTAATCTGTAAAAATATTTTTAAACTTTCAAAATTCGCTTTGAATAAATTAAATATAATTCTCCTCCTGTACTTTCTCGTATGAGTGGGTAGATATATCTTGAGTCTAAAACATGCTCTTTTCGCTCAAAATTTAGATGTTCCGTATTTGAGAAGATTCGTTTTATTTCGTTGCATTCACGTAAGTAATAGAATTTTCTGCAATTTTTTTCTTCTAGGCGTAGAAAGAGGTAGAAATGAATGAGCTTATAAACAAAATGTCTTATTTTATTTAATATCTCACAATATCGAAAAGAATCTTCGATGCAATTCATAGTATTAAAAAGAATCATGCATCAAGCATAGATTATGTAACACTTTCCAACACTTCCAAAAAAAATTTACAAATCATTACCGTTTAATAAGGTTAAAGTTGATATCTAAGTAAACAATTTGAAAAATGCGTAACATATTTAAAAACCCAATTTCAGGAATTACCAACAATATTCGGAAAAATATCCGAATTATTTTGTGAAACCCTGTATATGATCTATGGATTTGTATATATACTATATAGAATACTAAATTTTAGTTCAGTTAGGAAACGCTTAGCACAGTTTAAAATTCTCCCTCTGGAATTTTCGTCAATAAACGGAAATATACTCGAGAACTTTTGTGCTACCCTGTACATGATCTATAGAATTTATATACATCAAGTAACAGAGAAAATTTAAAAATGCGTTCGGCAACTGAAAACGCACTTCCAGCAATTATCGTTAACAGACAGTAGCGAAATCTTTTGTGTGTCCCTGTAAATTATCAATGAATGCTATTCACACAATATTCTATCATAAGTATCTTGTAATGCACCTTATTGATATATATCAATCTCAATATGGTTGAAAAAGTGAAACATTATTAAAATAAACCGCAAAAGATTTTTCTCCATAGACCGTAATGAAAGAGAATTTTTTTACGTGTCACTTTAAAGGAACTATAAGTTCTAGCACAAAATATTCCATAGTAAGCCTCTTGTAGTGCACCTCAGTGATATATATCAATTCAATGTGTTTGAAATTGTGTAACATCATTAAAATAAACCGCAAATAATATTTCCTCATAGACCGTAATGCAACGGAATTCTTTTGAGTATCCCTGTAAAAAAAAAACAATAAGTGCAACACACTTCATTTTTAATACCTCAATAACATATATCAATTGTATGTAAATCTGAATATATTTACGCGAGTTAGAGCATGGACAGACAGAGAAATCAAATTCAAAAACACTCTTCAATTTTGTTTGAAAGTGTTAAAAAGATAATTATTTTTGCCATTTGAAAACCTATTAAAAGACAATAAATATAATGAAACAAAATTCAAAAAAATATTTTTTTGACTTTAACCAACTTTAATTGAACGCATTTAGCACTTTATAACAGATATGGGCGCCATAATGACATTTTAAATTGTAAATACTAAGAGGATACATTAATCGATCTGTTAATTTTTAAACTTTGGGAATTATGATAAAATCTACCACCGCTGTGCTTCAATAAAGATTTAGAACTAAAGTTTAAAGTTAAATATTTCATCATAATATTTGCTTCTTAAAAAATAGGTTTCTAATTCAAACAATCTTTTTAGCACTTTCCAACCTAGTTGAAAAGTGCTTATGACTTCGGTTTGTCTGGCCGTATGGACGTCTGCTGTCTGCGGTATGGCCGTCTGCCGTCTGTCCGTGCTCTAACTCCCGTAAATATGCTCGGATTGCTCTGCAATTGTTATATGTTATTGTCGTTATCTATAGCATGTTCCCTATTTCAACGGAAGTGTGTAGCACTTATAGTTTCTTTATACAGGGACCCGCAAAAGAATTCCGTTACATTGCGGTCTATGGGGGAAAATCATTTGCGGTTTATTTAAATAATGTTTCACTATTTTAAACGCATTGAAATTGATATATATCACTAAGGTGCATTAGAAGAAGCTTAATATGGAATAGGGTGTGCATAGCACTTATAGTTACTTTACAGGGACAGTCAAAAGAATTCAGTTACATTACGTCTATGGAGAAAAATCGTCTGCGGTTTATTTAAATAATGTTTCACTATTTTAAACGTATTGAAATTTATATATATTACTAAGGTGCATTACAAGAGGCTTACTACAGTGTGTGTATAGCAGTCATCGTTCATTTACAGGGACACACAAAAGAATTCTCTACTGTCTGTTAACAATAATTCCTGGAAGTGCGTTTTAAGTTACTGAACGCGATTTTAATTTTAACTCGCTTTTTGTCTATTACGTGGTGTGTATAAATTCTGTAGATCCTATACAGGGCAGTACAAAAGTTCGCGAACACATTTCCGTTTATTGACAGAAACTCCTAATTTTAAACTGTGCTACGCATTTCCTAACTATAAAATTTAGCATCCTATATAGTATATATACAAATCTATAGATCATATACAGGGCTGAATAAAAGTATTCGGATATTTTTCAGAATATTGTATCTGTTGGAAATTCCTGAATTTATGTTTTTTAAATATGTTATGCGTTTTCCAAATTGTTTACTTAGATGTTATCTTTTAGCTTATTAAACGGTATGTTTTGTAAAATTATTTTGGAAGCGTTGGAAAGTGCTACATAATCTATGCTTGACGCATGATTTTTCGTTCTTGTTTTTTTTTTTAATTATATATTTAATTTCTTTTAAACATTAATTTATTTACTCCAAATTTTGCGTATGTGTTTCATTTATACAAATTTAATTCATTTATACGTAATACAAATTTATGCATGGATTTTTGGATATTCAAGTTATTAAGATATATTGTAATATTTTAAGTGTTCTGGGAAAATGTTAAATGTTCTAGATTTAATATTTAAAGAATTAACTATAAACATTTTATTTATAATAGCAATGTTTTAATGTTTATATAATTAATGCGCTAGAATTAAGTTAATACGCAATTTTGTAAGCAATTATACTAAAAACACATACAAAAAAAGGATATTTTAGTTTCAGGAAAAAAAGAAAAAAAAAAGAAACTTTAGTTTCCGAAAAAAAAGTTTTGGCATTTTCTGAACATCAAAGTCTGAAAAATAAGCATGGAAAAAATTCTTATAAACGATTCTTTATACTAATTTCATAAAATGAATAAAGACACGTTTAGCAACGATAAAAAGAACAAGTTGGAAATTGTACGTTAAACGTGACAAATGAGGTGCGTTCTTATTACAACTTGTTTTATAATATAAAAAAGTCATCGTTTTATTTCAGTGAAATTATTTATATCGTCTGTTATGAGCGAAATAAGCATGCATTTCTTTTCTCTAATTACGTATGCCACGTTTACAGATGCGAATTTTTTTTAGACCTCAGATAGCGCTGCAAAACTTACCATGGAAATCTTGCTTTGCCAATGACTACCTTCATGGTTTAATATTTCTATGATTCACGATGAACGAATCTCTTGTGTTCATTTACTTTAATGGATATTTGGATAAATATTGGGCTGTTAACTTAGTTTCAACTGAAGTTATCTCAGAATCTATACATTTTTAATGTAATAACTCATCTGTCAAACAAGCAATTTTTTTTTAACGATCTTTCTAAAAATGTAACTTTTATGCAATTTTATTCTAAGAAATAATTTTTAATAGAAATGGCCGACGGCATATAAAAAAAGAAGTGATTTGCCAGTATTTGTTTTCTTTAGTCACATGACTTGCGCTTTTATTATATAGATTACGTACGATAGGATTTAACAGAATTAAGAAAATTTTTATTAATATATTTTTATGGTTTGATTCAATTTTCATAAAATTTCAAATGACTCGAAAAAATCTGCAACGATTATACAAATTTAATTTCAAACCATTTGGTTGGGTAGATTTCGCGCTGTTATATGCGGACGGACGGACCAGACGACGACTATATGTGCTACGTATTTATATAATTACGAAAGCACCTAAAAAAATCTCATTTTACTTCATTTCTGTTTACGAGCAACTAAAAGTAAAATATTTTGTTAAAAATGACAAAATGGACCCTTACAATATCCGCCTTTGTGTAGTGCAAGCTTAAATTTCTAAATTACTAGATTCTTTTAAATTTCATCGACAAATATATTTTTGATACATCTTCAATTTAAGCCAATTTTTTCACAAAAATTTCATACTACGTTTGTCCTAAACCATTTTATATATGTATGTGGGATTGAAAATAATAAAGAATACCAATCTATGCATCAATATCCACAATAATACAAACACGAGGATTTAATTAGTAGCTACGTGGTATCACAAGATTTTATGAGGCTCGTGAAAAGAAGAAGTTAAACAAGTTGAAAATTGTACGTTAAGCGTGACAAATAAGGTGCGTTCGTTTCGTGCTATAACTAATTTTACAATGTAAAAAAATCATCGTTATTATTTTAGTGAAATAAATTATATCGTCTGCGATGAACGAAATGAAGATGTCTTTTTATTATTATTACGTATGCCATATGTTTACAGATGTGATTTTTTTTACGAAAAAACCCCTGGCATTTTCTGAGCATCAAAGTCTGAAAAATAAGCATAAAGAAAATCCGTATAAACGATTCCATGTACAAATTTCGAAAAATGGACAAAGACATGTTTAACAACGATAAAAATAACAAGTTTGAAATTGTATTTTAAACGTGACAAATGAGGTGCGTTCTTATTATAACTAGTTTTAGAATGGAAAAAAAATCATCGATTTATTTCAGTGAAATGAATTATATCGTCTGTTTTGAGCGAAATGAGCATGCCTTTCTTTTTTCTTATTACGTATGCCACGTTTACAGATGCAATTTTTTTTACGACACCAGGCAGCGCTGTAAAATTCACCATGGAGATCTTGCTTTGCGAATGATTACCTCCATGGTTAATATTTCTATGACTCACGATGAATGAATCTTTTGTTTATTTACTTTAATGGATTGGGATATTCGGCTGTTAACCTAAATTTCGCTGAAGTTATCTCAGAATCTATACATTTTTTGAGGTAACCCATCTCTCAAACAAGCAATTTTTCGGAACGATCTTTCTAAATATGTAACTTTTATGCCATTTTATTCGAAAAAATAATTTTGAATAAAAATGGCCGCTTGGCATATGGAAAAAGATGTGGTTAGCACGTATTTGTTTTCCTCAGTCACGTGACTTGCGCTTTTATTATATAGATTACGTATGATAAGATTTAATAGAATAAAGAAAACTTTTATTAATATCTTTTTAAGTTTTGATTCTATTTTCATAAAATTTGAAATGACTCAACAAAATTATTAAATTTCAAAGCATTCGGTTGGGTAGTTTTAGTACTGTTACATGCGGACAGACGGACAGACGGACAGACCAGACGACGATTATGGGTGCTACGTATTTATATAATTACGAACGCACCTAAAAAACAGAAAACATGAAAACAGAAATGTTTGTTCCATAGTTTGTTATCCAAATATGAAGGTTGGTAATCCAATATTTATAAAATAAAGGATTTGAAGTGTAATTCTAGGTGAATTCCTGTTCATGTGTACAAACATATTATAGTATTGAGTAATCTCTTCATCATGTTTGTGTAGTTTAGTAAGTAATAAAGACTGGTTAAAATTAAATTGAACCTCAGTCCTTGATAGTAATAAGTCAAGTAACTACTTAAGTAACTGTAAGATTATAAATAAAAATCCTACATATATATATATAATTTTTTCACTGTAATCTAATACTTTAAAAAGATAACTATATTTTATTAAGATTTTCTGCATTTTTATTTTTATTTACATCTGTTAAAAATTAAGTAAAACTAAATATTATGCATACACAAATTCTTCTAAAAGGAGATAAAATTAAACAGGGACCTTTGTTTTAGAAAGATAAGTTTCTTGTTCACTTGTTTGCTTTAAGCGAAAGCCAAAATAAACAAACAATCTGTAAACACAGAGTTTACTTTATTTACTGTCGCATTATGTGTTCACGAGAAAATTCACGGGAAAATTCGTTGCTTCATACGATCTTTTTAAAACAGAATGCTCGGCGATCTTATTGAACGATAGCATATGTTTTTGCCATTTAAACTATTATTAGAAAGCAATCAATATCTTAAGATGTAAAACAGATACGTCAAAATATTCTTAATGAAATTTCTGTTTGTGACATTTAATACTTGTTATTGTATATAATAGTCATAAACGTATAAACGTAAAATGATGTTGTATACTCGTAAATGTTAAATCATTTAAATAGCTTTTTTTTTTTTTTCAAACTTTTTCCTGTGAATTGTTTTTTACTTTTAAAGATAACTATTTCTTTTTTTTCGTATTTTACATTTGTTTTCTGTATTTTTATTTTTGTTTACTATCTATATTATAAAGGACAAACGTGTCCGTGCGTAACGCTGACGTCATTTTGCGAATGGCATCACTTGATGAAATTTCGGTTTTGCGATTTTGCTACTGTAATTTTTTTTTTTAATTTCTAAACACCGCACATTTTTAATTTTTACACCGTTATATAGGAAACAAATCTACTTTCAAATGCAATGTGTTTGAAAACTGTATCTTAATTGACTGATTTATTATAGCTTTTAAATTAAATTTCAAGCATGATATTTTAAAAATCTATATCGCTTGCAGACGATTACAAAATATTAATCCGTTTAAACTTTAAACAATATAAATAGTTCAGCATTTGTTTCCAGCTAATATTCCATAGCGAAATTAAAACTTTATTAAGCAATAAATAAAATAGCATAAATAAAACTCCAATTTTACAGACATGTAATCGAAATAAGCGCTTAAAACAGCTGAAATTATCAGAATAATAAAAACTGTTATACATAACGAAATTTTTAGCGATTTCTTCGGCTATTAACTTGTGGCATGAGGTCAATACAAAATTACCGCTTTTAATAAATTTCAAAATTTTATTTGAATATATAATTGACATATTTCATATAAAAATGCTCTTTAGTGTTCTTAGGGGGCAATTTAAAAAAATTATTAAATGTAAATATCTATTAGAGTTTTCAATAAAAAAAATTCAATAAAAAAATAAATGGTTTTCACCTGTATATTCACTATCCCGCGAACCCCAGGTTGAATAAACTAGTTTATTATAGAGCATTAACATTACCTAAACATACTTGACAGAAGTAAAATTAAACCAGCCCTATTATTTTAACACTCCAGTTCCGATATAGAATCTAGCGGAGGAATTTAATTTTTTTTTAAATTGTGTTTACTTATTTAGCTTTTAAATGAGACAAATATTTGCTATTTTAATGGGGGGCAGTTTATTTGGTTGATATAACACTCAAAACTCCAATATACAGTCAGCCAAAAAAAAAAGAAAACGACCCATGCATTTTAATATCTAAATTGTCTCAGAAAATAAAACAAAAATAACCATTTGTCTGAAAATATGTGTATTTTTTTCATTTCATTATAAAAAAAAATAATAATAATGGGATAATTTATGGGGTCATCATCACAGTGAATTTGTACCAAACTCTAGCATTTTCAATATGAATGACTTATTTTGGCTTTTTTTCGGAAAATTTTACGTTAAGGAAACCAAACGGAAAGTCTTTCGGTCAAGTAGTTTAAGAATTATGCTGGTTTAAAGTTTGGAATTTTTTATGATAAATTTATATTTAATCGCTGCAAAAGAGATGGCAATACGGGAAGTTTTTTAATCATAACTCAAAAACTACTTGGTGGAATGAAGAGTAATTTTGGATTCGCGTATTTAAAGCCTCTGGATATCAATTTCTGTTTTTAAAAAAATCGAAAATATATACCGTTTTAAATTAATTTAAAAATATATATATGAATAACAAACTATGAATCTTTTAACAGAAAGTCATAATTTCTAGTCGAAAGTCTATTTCAGTTCTATTTTTCTGTAACAATTTAAATTGTATCAGGTGTTTGTTCTCTTTTATTTTTCCCTTGGTCGACTGTACATTGTTGAGCACTGGACAATAATTCCTTGACAATTTTCATACGGAGGGATTTAAAAAAGAGTTTACTAGCGTTAAATCGTTAAAGCGTAAAGTTTTCTGCTGCTCATTAAATTATAGACAATTATCTGTTTTTAAATGCTGAAATATTTTGATATAGTAAGTTACCCTCTATAATTCAGACTCTTAAAAATGTAGGTTTTCAGAGCAAAACTTTAGCGATTGACTCTAAAATTATGGAATGATTTTATTATGTTCACTTCAAATTACAAATTAAAATTGAAACTTTCCTTGGTTGAACTGTAACGAAAATTTATAAAGAGGAAACAAATTTAAAAAAACATTCATAAATTAATAAGTAAGAATTTATGAATTTGATATGGCTGATATTATTAAAATTCCCCTTCTAAATTATTTCCATTAATATATAAAAAAAAATTATGAAACATTTTAGTGCCCTTCAAAATTTCACGCCCAGGGTACAGACCTTATGGGCTAGTACAGTAATTAGGCTTCTAAGTGCTCGGTAGCAGTGTGAAGGCATTGAGTTTTATCAATGCAGAAATCATAAAAATTAAATATTATCTACTGAGAAATGATCACTGGCTGACCAGGAGGCGACCGTTAGGGGGAAAAGGCAATTTATTCATAGACTTTCCTGTGTAATATCTAATTCAACTACCTTAAGCATGAAATAAACTAAAATAACATGATAGTAACGGTGATTCACGCTTTATTTAAATAATGGAAAAGTTAAAAAGTCGATTGTGTAGAAAGAGAATTAAAACAAAACTAATAAAAAAGAGGGACATTAAATGAAATAAAATAAATTTAATAGTTAAATAGGGTTTTGTGATTTTCACTATATATATATATATATATATATACAAACATGGTGATTCAGACTGTTTACTAACTTGCAGAAGGTCAGAGTGCAAAACCAAAAAAAAAAAAAAGAAAAAACATGGAGTCCCAAATATAAAACAGTATCTCATGTCTATGCGGTTACATATCAACAGGTTATAATCCCAACTAAGGAGGAGAAAAATTATTTAATTTTCTTTATTGGACATACAGAATGTTACAAAAGTAAGGCCCGATTTTAACGTCACTTGGACAACAATAACATTCCACAATACGTGTTAAAACAAAGTTGTGGCCTTGAGGAGTGCAAAACTGCTTTCATATTGACGCCTCATTTAACGGCGAACGTAGGCAAAATTTGTTTGTTCTATCACTAACAAATTCCTCTGCTGAAACGATTCGTGACACGTGATCGGAATCCACAAGATTACGATATGCCCTACCTTTCAACTGACAACTTCCGCTGATTCCTTCTGACCAACTAATTGTCTAACTCACTTGTTCCTCTATTTTCCACTTGTGAGAACATTTTTTTTTGTTATTTTTGTTTGGAGTACTTGATCTACTTGGTTTTGTATACTTGACCTCGCTGCAAATTATTGGACTATTATTCTGAATTACCTTGTATGTTCAAGGTGGTCTAAATATAACTAGTACGAACCACACTGAAATTCTAATTTTTTATATATTAAGTTTATATTTGTAGTGGTTATATTTGTTGTATTCATACTTTAATTGAATGGGATTGTTATTTATTTTATTGCAGTATGATGGTCCTCACGCTATCTGACAGAGTGTCTGTAATGGAGACCTATATTAAACTCACCCCTTAGAAAACCTGTAGAGACGTACAGAGAGATGTAGTAAAGAAATACATTTGAAGTCTGCCAAACAGAAACTGATAAAGAGATGCGATCAACTAGATCTGTTATGAACAAGTATAGAAGGTACACAAAAAGAGTTCAAAACCTGTTCAAATTGCGGACGTGGCACAGCGGCATATGACGCAGATTCCAAACAAATCAAGTAGAGGGTTAGTACAGCTATCAGGATCATCAAGACTATCGTTTTTACGCATTCTGAATCACGAACTTAGCATGAAACCGTCCAAGATCACCATCGACCAGCAACGAAAGCCAGGAGACAATTAATGTTGTGTGGAATATTGTGAGTCGATTTTTATGAGATGAGATTTCAAGGAGCTTTCTGGATCTGATTCTATAACTGTTTATTCATATTTCCATCTTAGTAGTCGTGTGAATTTCCATACTTCACCATACTGGTCCACAAATACCATCGCCGAAATCACGAGGCACCTTTACACGAACAGGAAGTTTGTTTATGGTGTGCTATTTGAGTCCGTGTGTTCATCACATTTTTCTTGCACAATGCCACCGGTTCACAGCGGTACGTGGAACAAATCTTCATTATATTTGTCAATGAAATATGAGCAGCTGAAGTATGTGTATGTGTACTTACGATAAGATGGGGAAACCGGTCATGCTGCCCGAAAGTCTTAGAAGTAATCTGCCAGTTCATTAATGAGGATCTATCTGTAAGTGGGATCTGTGGCCTCTGAGATCACCAGATCTTAGCTTATATGACCTTTTTTATATAGTGTACCTTAAAAAAGTGTTTAAGAACAATTCCCCTAACTCTACAGTAGCTATAAGACATCTACATTGCCATTACATATAGTTCAGACAAAATCAATTCCGTGCAGCATATGCCAATCTCATTACCAGAGCAGAAAGTTGTTTTAATTATTTATTTTCAAATTTTCAACACCTGTTTATAGTCAATTTGATCAAAGCCACATGTCAGTAGTACTAATAACAATAATTACATTGTAACTGCTACATTGCAACTCTTTTGATTTTCATAGTTACAGAACTTTTCATGCCCAAGCCCCTTTTTCTGAGACCACCCTGTATATTTACAATCAACTTCTGAAATAAAGTTATCCCCAAAAACATAAGGCACAATGTATCGTATATTAGAGCCTTGAAAGAATTTTTCAAAGAATGTTTTCAATTTATACCTTCGATCCAGAACACTTAAGGCTAATTTAACAAATTTTATTCAAAATGTAAAGCGATGTCACGATGTATAACATGATTTTTTACTGAATAATGAGAAAATAGGTACTATCAAACTTAATTTTTGGAGGTGCTAGTTGTGGGTCTGATGAAATGATTAATCTGGGACAATCATTTTCCCAGAATCATTGAAACGCGTCTTAATTTACTTTTTTGTTATTATAAATAACATATTATTACTTTTTATTCAATAATCTACATTTAACTTGTTTTCTTTTCCCATTTGTCCAATTTTCTAAATTTAACATCCCTCTAATTATTATAAATGTTAAATTCCAATAAATTCATCTTTTTTTACATACCTCAATAATAAAATTTGATTTACTTTTTCAATATATTTTTGGCGTTTATCGGCACGAGATATTAATTTCACCTCAGCAATTTTTCGCGTTTCTTTCGTGACTTGTAATCAAACACGCAGTCTCTTTTTCGATTTAAACATCCGCTTCCGATAATGCGTTATATAAAGTATAGTAAAATAGCTTCTCAAGCACATTCTCTTGGTCACTTTTGAAGTATGATTTCTATGGAGTCTCATATTTTAAGACGATTTTCTGTATAGGTTGCGTCTAAGGGATGACATTTTGATAAAAGTGTGTTCATGGTGTTCCCGCTTGAAATTCAAACGCTACTAAAAGTCTCATGGTTATAAATAAAAACAAGAAATAAATAAAAGTAAAATATATCCTGTGTAATTACCCGAATCCATATTCAAAAAGACTGATTACATATATATTTTTATAAATATATTGAATTCTACAAATTTACAGTTTTACAGATATTTTATTTTGCTTTGTATGATAACCAAACAAAAGTGTTTCTCTTATTTCTAAAACATTAAAAAATAGGTAAATAAAAGCACTGATTCGCCACAAGCACTATCGAAGTTGGATAAACATTCCTTACGCATCCGTATTGTCCGTCTTGCATATTGCAAAGAGACCTTACATTAACCTTACATAACTTCCAGCCACATTACTCCAACAAATTCCTTGTCATTAAGCGCTATCTTGATATGGGCCATTAAAAAAAACAATTAATTTCCGATGCGAATATTAAGTGCGTAGTAACCCCGGAAAAATACTAACTGTATGTAACAATCCTGGCACTGCGGTTACCGCTATACCAATAGCTCTTCCTAAAAGTAATATTCAAACTGAATTCTACAAAACTTGAATAAATAATATTAATTAATAAAACATAAATAAATTCACCCTAAAATGTCTTTATAATGTAACATGCACTATCTATAATGGGCATTCTAAATCAATATCACTGTCTATAATCAAAATGAAAAGAACTGGGAATAAAATTGATTGCAAAATGATTTACTTTAATTTATCGATATTTTAATTAACCTTGGAAAGTAATTATTTACCAGGTATAAAGGTCAGGTGTAACCTTGACTATATATTTGTAATACTCTGGCGCCCATAAATTAAGGGCCATACCCAAAATGTTATTTTTCGAACATAAAAGTTAATCTTAAGTAGCCAAAATAAAGTGATATTAACAACAGATTTAGCATATACGTACTACCCTAATAACACATTCAATCTATATGACGTAACAAGAGATGTTATAAGCGTTACAGTAAGTACGGTTACGGTGAACCAAAATGTGATATTTTTTATTAATCTCCTTATTACTCTCAAGTGCTCGTCATTTAGTCATTCCATGGGAAAGTCACCGTGAATGTTGCTTTACGATGAGTCACCGGGTGACGCTACTGTTACCTCACCTTACTCTCGTGTGACTGTCACTTTGAGACTCCACTGTGAAGACACAATGATCGTTGCGTTGCGACAACTCCTCAAGTGACACCAAAACAAAAATTGCGAAGATATCAGAACGAAGTGATTGTCTAATCTGGTGACCTGTTACAAAGCAACGCTCATGGTGACCTCACAGTAGAGTCTCCAAATGTCTGTCACTTGAGATTATGTAACTTCGTTGTGATGTCTTAGGTAACAAGTCAGAAAACGTAGGTCATGGTGGAATCTATAAATGAAGGTCACATGAGATTTCACAAGGTGATTTCATTGTAATATCATCTGGTGACTCGTGACAAAGCAACAGTCGCGGTGACTTTTCATTATAATCAACAAATGACAGTCACTTGATATTATTAATGAGACAAATGAAAGATATCACATTTTGGTTTACCGTAGTGACTGTAACGCTCGTATCCATTTGTGACATCACATGGACTGACTGTGCTGTTAATGTAGTATGTATGTGCTTCACTGCTGTTTATATCCCTTTTGTATGATTACTCACAAATACCTTTTGTGTATGAAAATTAGCAATTTGTTTTTGTCCTTTAATTTGTAGGCATCAGTGTATTTTTAATTATTTTAGTAGTGTATATGAAGTTAAAGCAATATTGCCATTTTTTTCCTATGGAAGGGGTACTTAATTTTTTCGATCCACGGATCCGCTTATCAATCAAAACAAGGCTAGGGATCTCATACTCTAAGCCATATACTCTCTACAAGAGCATACATGCATAAATACAACAGATTTAATTTTTCTCATCCTTGTTCAAGGGTCCCCAGAAACTCTCTGCGTTCCCCAATCGGTCCGTGCACTCCAGTTTAAGATCCCATGTCTTAGGAAATCTTCACTGAATGTATTATGCATGCCTAATATATGCAAAATATTTGCCTAATTAAATCAGCATGGCTCTTCAAAATTCTCTCATTTATCACATAAGTTCTACTACCCTGCGATACCTGCTCTCTTTAAAAATTCTAATACCTCCACCATCCCCCTCACTGAAAAAATATATTGGGTTGTTCGGAAAGTTCCTTCCCGTTTGGGAAAAACAATTCGTACCGGAAAATCCTGCCCGTCAATTATTAGAAATTACTTATCGGAATTAATGTCTGATAATTAAATGATAGAATTTTCCGATACGAAGCAACTTTCCCAAACGGAAAGAACTTTCCGAACAACTCAATAGATACGTGCCACCCAAAATTTCCGGTTACACTGCAATTATGTTGTCTAACGCATACAGTGCTGGAAAAAAAGACAGGGACAAAATTTAAATTGCTACATTTAAAACACTACGGTATTTTATAATATAATGTATTTTTTTCCATTTCTCGAAAGGAAAGAGACAAAAACCTTTCAAAATTTGCCAAAAAAATAACGTAGTTTTATTTATATATATTTTTTTTATTACTTTTGTACAGGAAGAAAGCGGGAAAAGTAGATTTGGTCAGCGTAGAATTCTGGCAAAATAAAGTTAGTAACTTAAAAATTGCCAATATTTTTAATAAATTTTATCATTCTAGATATCATAGGATCAGACAGTCTTTTAAAGGTATATTTGTGATTTTTTTCCAGGATATTTTGATAACTGATACTAGTTCGTTTTTATTGGAACAACACTTGCCTTTTATGTACATATCTCTTAATAATAATACCCACAGGTTTCCTACTGGATTTATACCAGGGTTATGTGATCATCAGTCCAGAAATGATACCTCCATTTGCTTAAAATATGATTTTGATGAGGCTGAGGATGGTCATGGATTGGGGCATTTTCCTGTTGAAAAATATGTTTGCCTGATGTAATGAGAGGAGCTTCTGGGAATACATTTTCAGCGAGAATATCCTAATATCTACAGAATTAATTTTGTTATTTGAAAATGCTATTGGGATTTTCCTATTATATGCTCCAAACAAGCACACTTCCTGATCCGTTATGTTGTTTAGAGGACATTGCTTTTTCATGACGAAGAACATGCCAGTAATAACGGAAACCATTCAGTTCATCTAAATTGAACTTCTCTTCTAAAACAAATACACCTTCCCGCTTCTTGCCATAATACCACATGCATTTTAGCAAATCACAATTGATTAAGAGGAGATGACTTGGTTTGTGTAGATTTGAATGTATCAAGGCAACTTCAATAGCATTTTAAAATAATAAAAGTCCTACCGGCCTGTACCGGGAGGAAAAGGTAGCTTTCCTATATCTTCGTTTAAAAATTTTAGCTAATGTTACACGAAAACAGCAAGTTAAAATGCAAAGAGAACGTTTACAAACGATTCGTTAATACTGAATTTGAATAAGAAATTCGCCAAATTATTGAGCAATAGCCAAATTGGCTTCATTTATGAAGACTTATTTTGGTCGCCAAATTTGGCGATATTTCGCAAAATGTCACCAATTTTGGCGAGAATTTGGCGCTAACGGATATGAATATATAGTTTTATACGTATGATTGGGAAAATTATTACAACAATGAAAGAAAATAATTTGCGAGTAATCGCGTTAATGTGCTGTTTTGTTTCAAAATGTCAGCCACCCTAGAATTTCAAACTGCTCTATCTCAGCCATTTTTTAAGATAGAGGTAAACCAAAAAATGCTCTGGATTCCTCGTATCAAAGCCTAACACTAAATTAAAAAATAAATTTGAATTTTTAACTTTTTTGTATATTTATTTTAGTTTTAAATTTTAAAATAGCCGCCATCTTGAAACAAAATGGCGGACCAAGCTGGCCAACGAACTCGGTTGAGACATTGGTGAGCTTAATACACACAATTAGTTTCATCAAAATTGATTTATAAATACGAGCGTTATCGTATGACATATGTCAGATATATATATATATATATATATATGGATATATATATATATATGGATATATCTATATATATAAATCAACATTTGGACGGAGGGTGGTTTTGGGGTCTGGGGGTCATGATCGGTGAAAATATATCGAAATTTTCCGGAACTGCTTTCCTCCGAACGGCTGCAATAGGTAGCTTTATACTTTTTTGTATTGAAAGCTACATAAAACAGATAGTCTATGGTATATCAACGTATTCCTTTTACTTTATTGAAGGAAGCATCTCTCATCATATTTCAATAGCACTTTTTCAGCAGGATAATGCTCCATGTAGGATAATGCTTCATGTTACGTCA
The DNA here is from genome assembly GCA_963931845.1 of Maratus michaelseni. Lineage (NCBI taxonomy): Eukaryota > Metazoa > Arthropoda > Arachnida > Araneae > Salticidae > Maratus > Maratus michaelseni. The sequence continues at coordinate 293,513,419 of OZ007589.1, read as the reverse complement.
TCTTGAAAATCATAATTTAAAGCAAATGAGCTCTCATTGCTGGACTAGTCATCATAGAGCCCTGACATAAATCCAGTATAAAACCTCTGGAGAATTTTAGTGAAAGATAATTACCCAACAGACAAGTGTTATGTCAATAAAAACGAGCTAAAATCGGCTATCAAAATATCCTGGAAAAATACTTCCAAAGGTTAAAAGACTGTCTGATATCTAGAATGATAAAACTGATATTGGTAATTTTTTATGGTTAAGCTTGTTACTACCTTTATTTTGTTAGAATTTATGCTGCCATTTTTTCTAGCTTTCTTTCTAGACAAATGCAATTAATTATATATTTAAGTAAAACTACTTAACCTTTTGCCAAAAGTTTCACATAACAAAGATTTTTAAGTGTATTTATTTTATGGAAAAGGAATTAATTACATTAAATTCTGTAGTACTTTAAATATAGCAATTTAATTTTTGTCCCTATCTTTTTTTTTTTTCAGCGGTGTATGTATGAAAGTAAAATACAATTTTCCTGTATTCTATAAAAACGGATGACAAAATTAATTTTATTTTCTATATTCATTTTTTGTTGCAATTGAAGAAAAGCATCATTTGACAGACATGTGAAAAAAAGAAAAAGAAAAATTTACTTATCGACATACCTTATTTACCCGCGTATACGTCGATCCCGCGTATAAGTCGACCCCCCACTTTCCCGATTAAGAAATTTGATTTTTTTTTAATCCCGCGTATAAGTCGACCCCCCCACTTTTCCGATCAAGAAATTTGAATTTTTTTAAAAATACATTATTCAAATTCGCCTGGAAAAAAAAAAGAAAGTACTAAATATACAATAATACAGAAACTTTAACTTTTTTGTACATTTATTCGAAATCATCTGAAAAAAAAAGTAGTAAATACAAAATAATGAAGATAATAATATACTAAAGTAATATACAAAGTTGATTCAAGGATTCAAGTTGATTCACAAAAACTGATTCAAGGTCCGATTCAGTATCGGACTCGCCAAACAATTCACAAAAATCCTTCATCGTCACCGGCTCATCATGATACACGTTTTCAATCTTTGTATCGCTACATTCGTTATCACTTTCGAAAATTGTATCTTCTGTGCCGTCTAGTTCGTTGCTTATGTAGCATTTCTTGAACAATTTTATAATCATTTCGGAAGAAATTTGATTCCACGCATCTTTAACCCACTGAGCAATTAATGCAATGTCGGGCTTTCTAATATTACCGCTCTTTGTAAATGTTGGACAACCGGATGAAATCCACTCTGCCCAGTATTTTCTAACATTTGCCTTGAAGGACTTATTGAGTCAAACGTCTAGGGGTTGAAGGACGGATGTCAACCCTCCTGGGATTACAGCTACAGTCGTTTTCAGTTCTTTCGTCCCTTTATTCACGTTTTCAGAAAAGTGACCACGAAACGAGTCGTTAATCTAAAAAGAGAAGGTTTTTTGAAAACAGCTCCCGGTCTTTTACCCCACACATTTTTAAGCCAGTCGACTGTTCCGTCAGCATCCATCCACCCCTTTTCATGGGCTCGAATCAGCACACCAGATTGAAATGTACGTTTTTCGGCAACTTTTTTTTTTTAATAATCAACGGATGAAGCTTACTCCTATTTGGCCGAAAACAGGAAAGAACGACCGTAAAACGGGTTTTTTCGTGCCCAGTCGTTTTTACCAAAATGCTTTTTTCCCCTTGCAATTCACTGTTTTATTTTCTGGTAGGTCGAAACACATGGGTGTTTCGTACATATTTCCTATATGGCAAAGTTCAAAAGAAATGATTTTTCTTTGATCGATGACGTATTTTTGAAATTTCATAATCTTTGCTTCCAAGTCAGATGGTAATTTTTGTGCCAGTTTAGTACGCTGGCGTAAAGTCAACCCATGACGATTCATAAATCTAGTGCACCAATGTTCTGATGCACGAAACGTGTTTGAAACACCATACTTTTCTTCTTTTGCAAGCTTCATTGCTCGTAAACGTATGGCAGTTCTAGTGACAATAAAACCATTCTGTTGGCACTCTACAACCCAATCATGCAATACACTTTTGAGTTCTGGAAAAGGCGGTTTTTCATGCCGCAAAGCTTTTTTTGATTTTGGGATGTTTTCTAGCTTTGCCTTATTCTTTCGCCAATCACGAATCAATTTTCCGTGACCCCCAAACTGACGAGAAGCAGCACAGTTGTTAAACTCCTCCGCAAAAGATATAACTTTAAGTTTAAATCCTGCTGCGTAGGAATTGCGTTTCTGTTTTCTAATAACTAAGTCAGCCATATCAGTAGAAACAAGGAGAAAAAAGTGCAGTAAGATAAACGAAGAAAGAATGAATAAGTGTACTATCAAGAACACGCAAGATATAACGCGTGTCACGTGTTTTTAGAGAGTCACATGTTTCTAGCCACTCGCGGACGATTCAATTGCACATAGGGGTGATACATTCTCAGAATTTTATCTACTGATGTCTCAGAGGAAGGGGGGGGGGTAATAGGCGTACATTCATCGCCAGCACCAAACTCGTCACTCAGTCTCCAAACCTTTACCTCAGAGCTGATAAGGAAAAGCAATTAATTCCTCTTTTTCTCTCCTGGTATCGAAATCGACAGTAAACCAAGTCATTGCGTTATGGAATGCGAAAAGAGAGCAATTGCCTTTCAGAAGGGCATTTTTGACTACTGGTAAAAAATAAATTAATATATAAATAAAATTAAGGACCCTCGCATAAATCGACCGACCCCCCCCCCCAACTTTAAAGACTTTTTTTGTCCAAAATTTCTAGACTTATACGCGGGTAAATACGGTATTTTAATTTATGCTATTCTTAAGCAAATACGAATTAAAACAATAATTGTTTTAATTTATTTTTAAGCATAAATGCAAAAAATGGGCACAATATAAATGATTTTTAAAAAAATTACTATTAATTAATCCTATTAATGTGCAATTGATAATTTATTAAATAAGAGACAGTTCTGTTTTAGAAAAATAAAAATAATAATAGCAATCTTTTAAATTAAACATCGGGTAATTATTCTTCATTCTTTGGAGCATTTTAATACGTCAGCTTTTTCCAAACGGAAAAAGCTTTATACTGATTTCATATGATTTTCTGAAATCACAAGAACCTCAAAAATATTATGTACTTTAATAATTTATTGTGTCGAAATTTAATCAACTTTCTTTTAACATACAAATCATGTCCTTGAATATTTATTCATAGCAGACACGATGAAAGAAAAGTTTTATTTCAAGTACAAATGTCTTCTTTTATGGAAATCGCGAAAAACTTTTCTGCCAAATCAAACATTTCCTCAATAGGCAGCAAAACTTCCTTGATTAACTTCTAATGTCCCCTTATTCCGCATTCGTTACTTTCATAGCAATCAGCAAATAAAACAACGAATATTTCTACAACAGAATTCTTAATAGAGATTCAATTTCTGCATTTCGAATAAGTTGTCTGACTTCTCCTTAGATTTTTGAAATATAAAAGACAATTCCTAAAATAATGATTTGCTGTTCCATCGCGCCATTAATACAACAAAATACTATTTGGTTTAAATTCTATCTATATCAAGTAATATATCTTCACTATCACGATGTTTATAATTTTTAAATATGAACTGTATTTAAAACAGGTGGATTGAACTTTGTGCCGTTATATTAAAATAAATGATCAACGTAAAAAGTAGCACAAATAAAAATATATAAAATAGAAAACAGCTGTTTTGGAGCCTCTATAGCTCCAACATCAGTGCCAAATTTAAAAGATTCAAAACTAATTCAAAAGTTTAATTCACGACCAAGATCTTGGTCGCGTGCGGAGACGCAAGCATACTTACATGGCTTAAACTTTTGAATCAGTTTTTAATCTTTTAAATTTGTCACTGATGATGGAGCTATAGAGCTCCGAAACAGCTGTTTGCCATTTTATATATTTCTATTTGTGCTATTTTTACGTTGATCCTTTATTTTAATGTACTGTATTGCCAAATTACCGAACATTGATGAAATGTCACCCGAGAATGCAAATATTTTCAAATATTTATTATTGGTTAAATATATGGTCGAATGTAGTAAGATCCACACAATTCTCTTTAATAGCTATTTCTAGAAAACAATAGCAGAAAATTTTTATTCAAATAAAAAAGGCCTTTTTGTGTATGTGTGTGTGTGTGTTTCCAGAAAATCTTTTCTGTGGAAACAACCATTTCCTGAATGTTATTAAAGTTTAATGCTTAACTTAAAATAATCGAAGACTAAATAAGGAAACTATCAAATACAGAAATAAAATCTCTATCAACAATTTTGCTACAAAAAAAAAAAAAAAAAAAAAAAACTTTGATTTACTGGCGTCAATGAGAATAAAAGGAAGGGAAATCAAAAGACATAAGAAGTTAATCAGGAACACCAGAATTTTCCTGATTAACTTCTTATGTCTTTTGATTTCCCTTCCTTTTATTCTCATTGACGCCAGTAAATCAAAGTTTTTTTTTTTTTTTTTTTTTTTTTTGTAGCAAAATTGTTGAGAGATTTTATTTCTGTATTTGATAGTTTCCTTATTTAGTCTTCGATTATTTTAAGTTAAGCATTAAACTTTAATAAGCAATCGCAATTTCTTTGCACCAGTCTAAAAAAATTGACTTTCATATTTTGTTTTAAACGATACCATCCATTATTTATTTAGTATTAGAGTATTTATAATTTTAAAATGTAGGCCTAAATTATGTTTACTAAACACTGATGAACTGTCAGCCGAGAATATAAATATCTTCAAATGCTGATTATTGGTAAAATATCTGGATAGTATACATCAAAAGTAAAAAGTATGAGGATCAAATTAATGTTCTTCAGTCGTTATTTCTAGCAAACACACACACACACACGAAATAAATAAACAAATAAAAAATAAAAATAAATACAAAAATTCATTATTACAAGGAGACCATCAGATGATCGGGTCACCGATTTGTGTAGGACAATGTCGTTTTTAAGAAAACTATTTTTCTTAGAAAAATGAACCCAGATTTTTTTTTTCTTTTGAGTGTCTTGAAAATCTTTCAGCAAAATCAAGCATTTCCTTGAATGGCACCAGAATTTTCCTGATTAACTTAAAATGTCTTCTGAATTTACTTTCATTTTACTCGCATTGACATCAGCAAATAGAATAATGCATATTTCTGTACCGGAATATTTCATAGAAAGCGTTTTTCTGCGTTTAAAGTATCACTGTGTGCCTGATACATTCTTTGATGTTTTTAAATTTTAAAGACAATATCAAATAGCGATTTGTAGTCACATCGCATAGGTTGCAAAAGAAATTTCAATTCGGTTGTTTTTATTCAATCTACACCATGCAACATATGAGGGGGTCGGGGCAAGAAAGTGCCAAGCCACATTTTTGGTGAAATAAATCTGACGCTGTAATTGGTTGCTTAATATTGTAAATTATAATATCCTACATGTTATTTTTTTCTAATGCCACTTGGTGGCAGCATATGTCTCAGGTTTCGTTTTTGCCTCAGACGTTTAGTCCCCCAATGAAGGTTGCTAATTTACAAAGAACGTAATAGTCATATCAGAAAAGTAATATCATATTGTCATTCAGAATAACTCAAATGTTACTAAGATATTGGCAAAAAAATTTATGTTATATATTTTGATTTGAGTCTTTGATCTAATTTTCAAGCTGATATATCTCAGAAGTTCAAAAATGTGGCTTAGCACTCTCTTGCCCCGACCGTCATATATCAACCATTAATTGTTTATAATTTTTAAATAGGTAAAAATTGCAAAAACAATATTTAACAAATAATGATGAGATGGCATCCGAGAAAGTAAATATTTTAAAATATTGATTATTGGCAAAAATCTGGATATTATTTTTTTTAAACTTAAAAGTATTAACATCAAGTTCATACTCTTTAATGACTATTCCTAACAAATACAAGAAGAAAGCTTTTATTCCTATTAAAAATTAACCCATTTGTATACCTTTAAAATCGTCCTCAAAAATATTTCAGCGAAATAAAGCCTTTTCTGAATGACACCAGAATTTTCTTCTTTAACTTTTAATGCCTTCTGATTTCGCTGTCATTTTAATCTAACTGACATCAGCCCATAAAAAAATTGCATGTTTCTCTTGAGAAATTGTTGATAGATATTTTGTTTCCTTATTTAAGATAGTTTGATTGATTTATTCTTTATTTTTTATAATATAAACTAGAAATCTTCGATAATGATTGGCAATTCCATCACGCCACTGGAAAAAGAATAATTTTGTTTTGTTTTAAATGATATCATGCAATATGCACCCACTATAATTTTAAATAGGAATGCTATTGCCAAATACTGATAAAATGTTCCCATAGAATGTAAATATTTTCAAGCATCGATTATTAGTAGAATATCTGGATATTACATCTAAGGTCAAATGTATTAAGATCCAATTCATGTTCTTAACTCACTATTTTTATCAAACACAAGAAGAAAGTTTTTATTTCGCGAATAAATGAACCCAGATGTTATGCTTTTATGATTGTCCTGAAAAACCTTTTCTAAGAAATGTAACTTTTCCTGAATGGCAACAGAAGTTTTTTGAATAACTTCTAATGCCTCCTGATTATGCCTTTTTCATTTTCATAAACATCAGCAAATAAAACAAATTTTTGTAGTGTATTTATTGATAAAAGTTTTATTCCTGTATTTAAGATAAAACGGTTGCTTCTTTTCCTTTTTAAAATATACAAAAAATAATTGTGAATAATAACTTACACTTCCGTCACAACAATATTAAAAATAAAGAAATGCCAATTTTCGTTTTACTAGATCCATATTATATGATCTTCCCTGATTACCAGTAAGTAAATTTTTTGAACCCTTATTCTCTAGCTAGACTTTAAAAAAGGATTGTGTAGATGTAATCTTGATTTGGACAATGCATTCATTACATACATTAATTTCACATATTAAATTCTCTTGACTTTCAAATTGAAATAAATATTCCTGTATTTTATTAATAATCATACAGTGGGGTAAATAATTAGGTTAATTAATTTTGTATATGTGTGTGAAATAATCAAGTGATTTAAATTTATCTTGTGTTTTACTGCATGAATCACAATAAGAATAATCTCGCACATGAATTATCTTGAACTAAAGTGATCGATATTGAATTATATTTGAATGCTCTTCCTTAGATTATCAGATAATGTATAGAGTGCCTTTCTAAACAAGTAAGCACGCACAAGGCTCAGGCTTAGATTGGAAGTTTTTGTCAAAATTATGGTAATTCACATTCCAGAATTGGTCAATACTCTTCTAAACAAGCTCTATTAGACGAGTGAGACAAGAAAACAAACGATATTGCTTATCCATAATAGGCAAGCTCACAAATTTTCAAATCGTTTAATTCAAGATATTTAAATTTATCTTGTGTTTTTAAATAAATTTCACTGCATGAACCGCAATAAGAACAATCTTGCACATGAGTTATCTTGAACTAAAATGGTCGATCTTGAGTTATATTTGAATGCTCTTCCTTACATTATCAGTGAATGTATAGAGTGCCTTTATAAACAAGTAAGCACGCACAAGGCGCAGGCTTAGATTGGAAGTTTTTGTCAAAATTATTGTAATCCACAATCCAGAATTGGTCAATACGCATGTAAACAAACTCTATTATACGAGTGAGACAAGGAAACAAACGATATTGCTTATCGATAATAGGCAAACTCACCAAATTTTTGGCCCAAAATACTCTCTACTGATCGAATAAATGACTATATATTCTATATTACACAGCAAAAACATGCCTGTGAGTAACGCTGACGTCATATTGACGTCAATCGTCATATTGGCAACACCTGACCAATAAATGTCGCTTTTACTGCGATTTTTTTAAACTTATGAATATCGCACAATTTCAATTTTTACACTGTCGAATAAAAATGTTCTATCGAATGCAATTTGTTTGAAAACTGCATCTCAAATTACTAATTTTTTATAGTTTTAAAAACAATTTTCAAGCATGATTTTTTAAAATATATTTCTAACGCTAAGATTAATCTGTTAGCACTTTAAACAATATAAATAGTTCAGCATTTGTTTCCGTGTAATATTCCATAACAAAATTAAAACTTCATCATTAAATAAATAAAATAATATAAATAAAACACAAATTTAACAGATATGTAATCGAACTACATTCTCAAACCACTGAAATTATCAGAATCAAAAAGGCTGCTGCTGCAAGCGAAATCTTTTGCCATTTCTTCAGCAACTCCTGGCATGCAGTTAATACGCGAAAAGTGTAGCTTAGACTACATGTTCTAGCTAAGGTGAATAATGGATTCATCACTATTTTTTATTTATATTATAAATTAGTTTATTTAAACACATTATTGATATCTTTCATATAAAATTCTTTTTAGTGTTCTTAGTGGGGAATCTAAAAAAATATATATATTAAAGTTTTCAATAATTAAGAAAAATTACAATCACATTTAATAAATTTTAAACAAAGCTTTATTTAAATATGTTACATGAATAAATTCAGAATTAATTCAGTCATAATTTACCAAAATGTGTTTAATATTACACCTTTATTATTTATTAAACACCTTTTAGTAAATTTTGACTTAATTTATTCTGAATTCTATATCAAAATTACTTTTGGTGTTGTCGGTGGGGAATCTAAAAAATATATTAAATGTAAAAAAATATATTGCAGTTTTGAATAATTGAAAAAACAGATGGTTTTCATCTATATTCTATAATCCGGAAAGAACAGTGTTGAATCCCTTAGTATATATAATACCAAAGATCAAAAGTATAAAGATCATGCTCTTAAATCTCTGTTTATAGGAAATACAAGGAAAACGCTTTTCTCTGTTCGAGAACAAATGAGCCCAGATGTATTCTTTTATGATTGTCCAGAAAAACTTTTCTGCGAAATCAAGCATTTCCTGAATGGCAACAGAAGTTGCCTGATTAACTTCTAAAGCCTCTTGATTTGACTTTCGTTGCACTCTCAGAGACGTCAGCAAATAAAATAAGATATATTTTTGTAGTAGAATTGTTGATAAAGATATTATTTTTCCATTTAATATGACTTGTCTCAATTCTTCTGATATTTATAATACGAAGTATAATCTATAATAAAAAGTAAAATGTTTTTTCTAAACACTTTTTAATAAGCATTCAATGTTTATCTTAAAAATCATGTCTAATTTTATGACTGCAATTAGTGTAATTCCAGAAAACTTCCGTTACAATAGGTAAATTTCCTGTTGGCGCCGAATATTGATAATTTGCTACTTTAATAAAAAAAAAAGGGGGGGGATAGAAAGCGCAAACGAGTGAATTTATTAGTAAAATTATTTTTCTGCTCTGTTTCTTTTGCTGTTTCTTTTTTTCTATAAGAAAAGGAGGGAAAAGCAACATTTAAACTATCTATTCAAGATTTCTAAATTGTTTTCTCAACATATAATCAAAATTTAATTAATCTTATAAAAAAAGGGTATTTTGTATAATTATTATTATAGCACTTTTCTTTTCTATTTATATTTATGCTGTTTTTTGTTAAAATATTTCGTTGTTGCAGTTTCACAGCTAGTTAGCGTATTTTGGCAATAGTGGTTTGAGGCATCATTAACTCCATTGTTGTTATAACTCGTAAACAGTTCTAACAATAAAGAACATTTAACTATTTATCACCTGCAACCAGCTAATGGGAAAATGCCGCAAAAATATTTTTTTATTTATAATTAAGTCCTAAAAATATTAAAATGTTATATTGTCATCAGAAACAAACCTGTCTGCATTATGTTTATAATTCTAGACCATTAGGAAGTAGGGGGAAAATCGATTAAAAATTTCCATCTTTAAACACAAGAAACAAGTTATGTTAAATAAAAGAGCGTAAAAATGATTTACAGTTCCGCTCTGATCAAAAATACAAATATATCCCCGATGGGTTGAAGATTTGGCAAAGTCGCTTTAAAACGCTACTTCACTAACGCGAAAACAGCCGCTGGCTAATAGTAATCCTATGGGACAGTTACTTTTATAATATCTCGTTAGCCTTTCAATATTTTTAAATGATTTTTTTTTCATTGGATAGCTGAGATCGATCGCTATGCAGGTCCTTTAATTTTTTTTTAATTTTGTTTGCAGATTTTATATTGACGATACTTTCACTTTCGAAACTGGTTCCGAAAGTGAAAGTATGCTAATAAAAAATACCTACAAATAATATCGAAAAAGTAAAAAAGGGTCTACGTAGCGATCGACTTCAGCTATCCAAGGCAAAACAAATCATTTAAAATTATTGAAATGCATACTAGATATTATAAAATAACTGCCCGGTAGGATTAACATTAGCGAGCGGGTGTTTTCGCGTGAGTGCAGTAGCCTCTTAAGCAGTTAAAAATGTTATTCCTGACTTTGAAAGATCATTTAAAGAAACTTTTCATCCTTTGCACTTATCCATACATAGCTATCACATAAGTATTTCCTTTATTTAATTATATAATTAAAATATCACTTACCTTTAATTACAGCAGTTCATTTATTTAGATTTGAGATTTAATGGATGAAAAATAATTAAGCTTAAAAAAAGAACTTAATGTGGTGGATTAAATAAAGACGACAATTTAAAAACAAAACAGCACATTTATTAAAAGCTTTAACGCAAAAATAATAATGTAAAAATAATCTCCTTCAGAAAAATATAGCTATTAACAGAATAACGAAATCGCTTATCTGACTTATTACACTTATTAAACTTTAAATATCACCGGAACTTTCTTGTACTTTCATGACACAAAATAATACTTTGAATGCCTAGGAAGGACTGCTCAGACTGCAAAACCAGATCTGTTGAGCACAGATGTACCTCTCGGGATACAAAATTATAGTAGTGCTTTGTCTTTCATTGTATCGTTAACTTAACAGCTGAAGTCAAACAATCATTTCAGAAAAACACAGTGATGAAACCGAAGCTCATCTTGACCAAGATTAAGATGGGAAAATAATGGCTCAGATATTCTTCCAAGGTCCACGACGTAAAATGTGTTGATATTCATGCCAAAAGGTACGCTTGAAAACTGCAAATCATATTATACACAAACCAAGGTAGTCAGTTTTTTTAATTTCTAAACTCGTATCCCAATGAAGCACTGTCACTGTCTCTCTGATTCACATATTCAATCGTTTGAAAAAAACCGAATTTATCATTCGTATCCTCCTACCGAAATCTACACAAGAAGACTCGTCAACTTTAATGACGAAACACAAATTCTTTTCAGGACTCCATTAACACAAATATCCCGGAACTTAGATCACGAACGAATCTTTAAAATAAAATTCACCACTAAAAGATAAAGGGAAACATCGGCTAAATTTTGAAGCATCTTAAATGTGAATCAGTTCGTCTTATAAGACTTTCACTCTACTATGGCGCGGTATAACAATTTTTTGATGCTCCGTGGTGCTAGATTTTATTTTATTTTATTTCATTTTATTTTTATTTATTTATTTATTTATTTATTTATTTATTTTGTGCACGATGTACTTTTGATTTTTTATAATTTTTCTGGAGCGCTGAAAAAAGTTCTTATCAAGACCTTTTTTTTTTTTTTTTTTAAGATAAATCGTGAGACTTTATTGGGTCTTTATTTGGCTACATCGAAAGGTTTTAGTTGGACTGCCTCTTGTTTATTTTGAGATATGATCTATATTATGTATTAGTCATCTGATCACTCTTTTACCTTTGGTTTGTATGTATCTGTTTTAGGCGAGTGATTTGTGCCAAAGTTATCCGTTGTTTGTGGTTATGTTAACCACATTGAGGGGGCAGTCTGTAAGGTAGTGTTTAGGCATTCCTTTCCTTTAAGAAGTGTTTAAGAATACAAAAGGAGGAATAAATAAGCTGCTGTAATTAAAGTAATGTGATACTTTAATTATATCATTAAATAAAATAAATATGTGATAGGTATATATGGATATGCGTACAGGGAAAAGACCAGGGGTACTTACATGCTCCTGTATCTGTATAACAAAATACTGTAATTAGTTTTATTTTGCCTATGGTGCCTATATTATAATTTTTAAATGTACATGCACAGGTGTCCCACAAACGCTGAAACGCGCTTTAAGTTTTTAGCTGTTGGAGATAAGTAACCAATATAAATTGCAAAATTGTTCAGAACAAGATAGGAAACAAGGGCCCAAATAAAGGGGTAAATGGGCCCAAAAATTTTTTTAGATGACGAAAAGTAACTGAAGTTTGATCGTGGGTTACGAATTTTGTAATTCATTACTTCTTTTTGCATTTATTTATGTTTTATACAAATAAAAAAATATGTTAAATTGTAGAAAACAGTAACTAAAGTTTTAATATTGTACTATAAAATTAATCTTGCAAAACTAGTTTTTCCACGAATGGTCCAGGTTCCATATTTTCGAGCCTTTTTTCTTCTTTATACTGCTTACTACGTTGTCCCTCCACTCTACCTGTAACAAAAAAAATGTAAAAGTTAAAAATATATATAATAAAAAAATTCGAAACTCATAAAAATTGTTCATATTTTTTGTTATAATTTAAAAAATACTATTTGTTTATTTTCAGTTATAACTGATAGAGCATATAATTTCCTTTATTTAAAAAAAGGCATTTAAATCCGTTAACTTACTCAAAAGTTATCGTGGCAAAACCCTTGAAAAGCTGCGTTTCGCTATAACTGAGTTTAATTTTTTTTTCCTTCCAAAGGTATCGCCGATTCCCAATGTTTAACGTTCGTAAGACCGTAATTTTAGGACTTTTCCTATCGGACCTACTGTACGACATTCTTAAAGTTTAAAAATTGTAAAAATACACAACAAATATATTTTTCGTCCCTTTTTTGTTCTCCTTAAACAAATTGTCAGATCATTAATTTTCAAAACCTGCACTTTTTCAATTTTTATAAAGCCTGTCCTATAATTAATTGCTCAGTTAGAAAAACTTTCCTTTTGCTCTAAGATCATTGCCAAAAAAAGTCATACTTGTAAATACATCTTTAAAATTACATTTTTAAGATTAGTTGATTTATAATAATGGAAAAATGCCAACATATCACTTTTTCACAAAACTTAAAAAGCTATTTCATCAGTCAAAATAGGGCCCATTCGAATATTTCAATAATAAAATCTTTTCTCTTACATTTTTCTAAATATTTTTTTCAATTTACATTGCCAACTAATCTCCAACAGGTAACAAAATGAAAGTGCTTTTCAAACTTTTTGGGACTCTATGCATAAATAAATGTCCAAATAATCGTTACAAAGTATTTATGCAATGTTGATCAAACAATGTAAATATTTTCGATGAAATTTTGATTATTGGTACAGTGTCCGCATGTAATTATACGTATTTCCAATGTAAAGCCAATACACACTACAATATTAGTATTACTATTTGAATACACCTTGACTCTGATATACAAGGTGTCCACAAAAGTCTCTTTACAATTTCAAGCTTTTATTCCAAACACAAACGAACAGGCACATGTATGGAAAGTCGTACAAATTTAATAGTATATATAAAGTTTTTTTGCATCAATTAGTAAACCTCTATATGTGCACCATTGGTTTCACGAAGCACGTCAAAGCGACAATCGTCGATGTTTTCCTCTGATACTCCTTTTCGTACGCTCTTAGCTTTATTCAATACCATGAATTCCTTGTGCTTACTTCTATCAATCCGTAAATGCACAAGAAATTTGTGGAGACCGGCTCTGACAAATTCCGGTAGAGTTCATCGGATGCCTCCGCCGTACTGGAAAGTCAGAAAAGACCACTGATCTACGTTAAACAGTGGCATAGGCTGGGTTTTGTGCTAACTCCTTTGCAGCTATTTGCTTTTTTTTTCTTTTGTTGTTCATTTTCATGCAATTTTTTTTGTCTCCCGTAAAACATTAGCTTCCCGCACAGTTGATCTTTGGTTCCCCGTACATTGAAGCACATATGTCAAGGGCATGCACAAGATCTGTAGTAATACGTTGGGCCCACGCTTTCTTTATTGTTGGAGATAGCAGAAGGGGGACATGGATGGAAACTTGCATGAAAGTAAAAATGCTGTGGGGCAATCTGTAATGAAACAGAATAAGTAACATTCTTCTTTTAGTACTAATTCAAAAACAGTAGGTTCTGCCTACAACACCGGTCTTTAGGGCAAACAGTCATTAGTGAAAGAGTAATTAGGGCAGAGAACCGGTTGTTAAATTGTTGGAATCTTACTGATGGTAATGGGTAAAGGAAACTATTTAAGGGGATTTGATATCGGACAATTATTTGGTACTCCCAAATCTGGATATCTGGATATTCCATTTCAACGACCGTCAATTTTTAGGAAGTAATAATATATCAAGTGTGTACTGACAGTGTTTTAAATGTGGTAAAACTGATGCGGATCTAAAAAAACTGTGGCAAGTATCCAGCAATTAATGATCGATATCAACGAAGACTCATTTGCATAAAATATGAGAACAGAAAGGCGTCCTTGCAAAATATATATAACTGCAAGTTTTAATGTAGATGTCGCATGCACAAAGCACATGCACAAAAACTCTTTGCCAGTGTTTGGCGAAAACTGGCTTTAAGAACCAACAACAGTATCGCTTCCCTCTTCTGACTAAAAGGCACCTAGTTTTGAGACTGCAGTTTGTAAAACCTCCCAGACATTGAACTGTCGATGATTTGGAATATGTTATCTGGTCAGATGAATCAAGGTTCTAATTTTTCTGATGGAAGAGTGTGAATGTAGTGGAAAACTCACAAAGCGATAGATTGCTCGTGCCAGATTGGTTGGTTAGATTGTGTTGGTGTGACAATCTGGGGTGTGTATAAATGGGCATCTCTAGGTCCTCTCATAAGACTGGACACATCCTTAACGGTACAAGATATGTCAACATATTGAATATTCATTTACCCGTTAGAACTTTTTTTAATGATGATGCTATATTCAAACACAGTCCGCATCGATCACGATTCGAAAACATTTGGTTAGAAGAGCATTCCAGGGAGTTTGAAACACTCATATGATGATCTCCCAGATCACCAGTTATGAGACATATTATGAATTTGAGCGACCTAGTGGAATTCTCTATTTTAAACCTTACTACGCGACCATTTTCGACGTAATGTTACACTTTGCAACATAACTTTTAAATTGTCAGGAGATTTCCCCACCATCTAACTTCAATGACCTTGTTGAGTCCAGCATTGACAATTGCTGTTGACAGCATTTATACCAAGGCGTATAAATGATGTCATTCGAGTGAAAGGTAGATCTACACGCCACTAACTGGTGTGTACGTACAATACAGAATGTTGTCCACACTTTATGGAAACGATTTTCTCAATTAATTTCTGAACATATATGTCATATTTTTTGCCACAATTTTACTCTACTGTATAGCCCTGACACTTGATTATAACTCTGGATCGAAATTTCCATCGCAGTCGATTTTTTTTCTTAGTACAATCATCTCGATTTTCTCCCACACCTCTTGGAAAACTTTCCAAAGTCTTCCAATGTTTTGTGGATAGCGCTTTCTAACGCTCACTTTGACAAATACATAGGTGGTGATAAATAAAAATTTATCGTAACACTGGATGAAACATGGCTTTATTTAAGTGCGTGTATCAAAAAAAGAGCAATTTTTATCAATTAATATTTTAAAAAAATATGGGTTTGTGAATATAAAAAAAATGTCTAAAATAATTCATGGTTACTGCTGGATTTTGTTATGAAATTAAAATAAAGATACAAAATGCTAAGGTGATTTCACTTTATTATCAGTAAAATATTTTAGAACCCATTTTTGAAGAAGAAATTCCAGCTTTATATGAAAAAGTCCTTCCGGCCTGTACCGGGAGGAAAAGGTAGCTTTCCTATATCTTCGTTTTAAAATTTTAGCTAATGTTACACGAAAACAGCAACTTAAAATGCAAATAAAACGTTTACAAAAGATTCGTTAATACAGAATTTGAATAAGAAATTCGCCAAATTATTGAGCAATAGGCAAATTGGCTTCATTTATGAAGACTTATTTTGGTCGCCAAATTTGGCGATATTTCGCTAAATGTCGCCAAATTTGGCGAGAATTTGGCGCTAACGGATATGAATATATAGTTTTATGAGTTTGATTGGGAAAATTATTACAACAATGAAAATTTTTGTAATGTGCTGTCTTGTTTCAAAATGTCAGCCACCCTAGAATTTCAAACTGCTCTATCTCAGCCATTTTTTAAGATAGAGGTAAACCAAAAAATGCTCTGGAATCCTTGTATCAAGGCCTAACACTTAATCAAAAAATAAATAATTTTTATCTTTTTTGTATATTTATTTTAGGTTTAAATTTTTAAATGGCCGCCATCTTGAAACAAAATGGCGGACCAAGCTGGCCAACGAACTCGGTCGAGACATTAGTGAGCTTAATACACACAATTAGTTTCATCAAAATTGATTTACAAATACGAGCGTTATCGTATGACATAGGTCAGATATATATATATAAACCAACATTTGAACGGAGGGTGGTTTTGGGGTCTGGGGGTCATGATCGGTGAAAATATATCGAAATTTTCCGGAACTGCTTTCCTCCGAACGGCTGCAATAGGTAGCTTTATACTTTTTTGTATTGAAAGCTTACCTAAAAGACATTAATTGAGCTTCATATGAACAAAGTCTCCCAGCCGCTCTTCCATAACTCAACTGACGCATATTTAGCAAAGAAAAAATCACAAATGGAAATAAATTGTGTCTCAGTTGAAAAATTGCTTGTAGAATCACCTGATGCACCCTCCCATCCCCCCTCATCAATGGTCTTTTTTTGCATTTGGATTGTTTAAATGAATTCACGAACATTGAAAAGACTCTGGAAAGTCTTACATGAGGTATCGGGAAAAATTGACATGACTGTAACAAGGAAATTATATTATCATAGAAATTTTGAGCCAGAACTATAGCCAAAAGTAAAGGCTGTCCAACAAATTCAAATTGTTGCAAAGAATATGTCATTTATGCATAGAAATTAACTTTGAAAATCGTTACCATAAAGTGTGAACGACCTTCTGTAAACTTCCCTCTTAGTGTATGTTAAAGCTTTTTGAAAATATAGCAAATACAAAAAAAATTTGTTAAACTGACAATTTAAACTTAACTACGCATACAAAAAAATAATAAAATAACTAACTCAACCTGCATTTTTCTAAATTAACAAAGCGAATGCTGTTACATAAAATTAATTTATGTATTTTCTTTCTGACGTTGCTTCTACAACTGTTATCGAAATCGAAACTTTAAAAAGGACACTTTAAAGCGAACTTCAAGCTTTTTGTTTTTCTAAAAAACTAAATTTCTTCTCTAAAAGACATTTTAATTGAAATCTGCTTTCATTCAAGTAGTAAACCTTTTTGTCGATAAGCATGCAACTTAAGTGGTAATTATGTTTTAATTACACATGTCTAGTAGCTCTTCTCTTAATAAGTAGTTTTCAGATTAATTTTAAATCATATAAATTCGCAACGAAAGTACAAAATTAATTACCATGTTGTTTCATTTTCTTGTGTTTTTAATAAATTTCATCAAATCAATTAACTTTTGTGAATAAAAATAATTTTCTTTTTTAACAAACTTTTGAAGTTAAATGTACTAGAAAAATATTGTTTAAGAACTAAATTAAATTATTGTTTAATAAAATTCTTTAGTTAATTTTTAAATTTATTTAAAATTTGTATTATTGTATACTCACGTGTAACTGAGTTTAGTACAAATATGCTACATCTCTATAATAAAACCGTAAGTCATGTGACTGTCATCAACAGTTCCGGGATGCCCGTATCGCTTTTTCATATACCAGACGGCCATTTTTATTCAAAATTATTTTTCGAATATTACTGCATAAAAGTTACATTTTTAGAAAGATCGTTCAAAATAAATTAATATTTGAGAGATGACTTACGTTCAATTATGTATATATTCTGCAATAACTTCAGTTGAAATTAGATTCGCAATTAAAATTCTCTATCCATGAAAGTAAACAACAACAACAAAAAAAAAAGATTCATTCGCCGTGAAAGTTTAAAATATTAAACCATTAAACCATGGAGATAATCGTTCGTAAAGTAAGTTTTCCGTGAATGATTTTTTGGAGCGCTGCCTGGTGTCAAAAAAATAATTCGCACCAGGACCTGTGAGACAATTAAAGTTTACAATAATTCCGTTTGATGAAGTGCTTATACAACTCAACTTCCTTCCGAATCTTTTCTTGACGTCAGTTGAATGTAAACAAATACAACTCATGTAATAATATTTAAAGAATCAAATTTTGAAATGATCATTTAATTTGGTATTTATGTATTATACGTGGCAGGAAGAGATATCACCGAAAATGATTGTTAATCGCCAATCATATTTACCATTGTTAATGACTAATCGCGTTCAAGACAGTAATTTAATATACATTTATGAAATACATAATATTATTAAGTACTTTTATGTTATTTGGGCGCAAATCTTGCCAATAGCATTTTTAAAATCGCCAATACCAGCTTTTATTTTTCGTGTGTGCAAATTAGAAACGATACTCTGATTTTGAAATCAAATGTTTTGATTTATGATATTATTTCTTATTTTTCTATTTTTTATTTTAAACTAAACGTGTGTATTTTAAATTCTAACAGCTGTCACAGACGCACCGGGGTTGACACGATTTTTGTTTTGCGCCATTTGGGCGAAAAAAAAACCATTTTTAGGTACCTGTTAGAGATTGCTAAAACAGAAAAATTAAATACATAACAACAACAAAACAAAACAAAAAAAAAATGCGAAATGCTACCGTGATTGCAAAAGTTCTTGACTTGTCTGTTAGAATCTTCCGATTTGGAGAAGGATTAAGGAAAAAAATTAAATTAGGAATAAAAGTAAGGTGTTACAATGCTTAACATACATTTAAGGGAGACCAAACTGGTCGCCAGTGGCGGCTAGTTTTTTAATATATTTGTCCACACTGGTATAATTCTGAAGATGCCAAAATTTTAAATATATACTTAGTTATAGTTCTTAAGATATTTTGATATTTTGGTAAAATTAAAAGACTAATGTTGTGAAAAAAGCCAACCGCATTCATTATTAATTCAGAAAACATGCATTGTAAAGTCTAAAATCCGAACAATAAATTTTAAATGACATTAATTAAATATTTCCACTGCACTTCAAATAATTTTTCATTTGAATGTGTGAAACGTTAATCTGTCCCTCTTAGTTTTTAAAAGTAGATGTTGAGCAGTGTTTGCCAAACGTTCTTTGACCGTAAACCTCTTCAAGAATCTCGTAACTCTTTAACGACTTGCAGTATTTTACTATTTCTTAATTATAATGAAAGAATAAAAAAAAGAGCGTTGTGTAATTTTTAGAGTATTTATTATATATACGAGGGTTTCTATTTATATTTCTGGCCTTGGCAACAGGAAGTGTTTCTAAGCGACCGCAGACGATTTCAATCGAAAGTTTGATATTTTTAACCATAAATTCTTCAGAACAATTAGCCATTTTAGCTTGATTTGTGTTATTTACAGTAAATTGAAAAATTCATCTTGTGTAGAAAATGGAATTGACTCGTGAACATTTTCGTGCGATTATTTTTCATAACTTTCGACGTGGATTGTCAAGACAAGAGTGCTTCCATGAACTTAATTCTTTATACAGTGATAAAGTGCCATTCTACAGCACTGTAAAAAACTGGTATAACGAATTCAATCGTGCTCGATCGTCGCTCCAGGACGCATTTCGGGAAGGTCGTCCAAAATTGGTTGTTGTGCCAGAAAATATCGATGCTGTGCGTGAACTGATAAAGCAAGATCGTCATGTGACATACCGTGAGATTGAGGAATCTTTGGATATTAGTATGACAAGCATTAATAAGATATTACATGAACATTTGGGAGTTTAAAAAAATTGTTCGCGTTGGATCCCGCATAATCTGACAAACGCTCAAAAGAAAGGTCGTGTCGATTGGTGCAAGGAAATTTTGAAAAAAATACGTTCAAGGTTCATCAAATGCTGTGTATAACATATACACAGGTGACGAATCATGGAACTATGCATATGAGCCGGAAACAAAACAGCAATCGACTGTATAGGTCTTCCAAGGTGAGCCAAATCCAACAAAAGTTGTTCGAGGAAGAAGCACATCGAAGCAAATGGATGCCTGTTTCTTCGGCATTACCGGTCACGTGGCAACAGTGGCGTTAGAGCAACGCAGGACAGTCGATTCTGAATGGTACACGACCATTTGTTTGCCAAAAGTCTTCGGAGAAATTCGAAAAAAGCAGAAAAACAGGCGAATAATTCTTCATCATGACAATGCGAGCTCTCACACATCGGCTCAAACAAAGGAATTTCTGAAAGGCCAAGACATCGAATTGATGGGTCATCCACCGTACAGCTCTGATTTGGCCCCCAATGACTTTTTTTATTCCCACACATCAAAAATAAATTACATGTACAACGATTTTTGACACCCGAAGAAGCTGTTGATGCATTCAAAACGCATGTTTTGGAGTTATCTCCGTCGGAGTGGAAACAGTGCTTCGAAAATTGATTCAAGCACATGCAAAAGTGTATCGATCGCCATGGAGAATACTTTGAAAAACAATAAATCCAATGTCGATCATAAATATTTGTTTTTTCATTACTAGGCCAGAACTATAAATAGCAACCCTCGTATTACATTTGTTTAATATGTTTATATGTAATTAGACGCATTAAAAGAATACTTTTATTTAGTTTATAAAATGGATTAATATTTTCAAAGTGAGGAGTATGGTCCTGATTTCTGAGAAAATTAAGAACGTTGAATTCAAAAGTCACTTATTTCAGATCTCCACGAAATTCTATATATAAATTGCTTCTTTCTTTTGTTAGGATGGAATTACTTTGCTTTAAATGTGTAGTGTGTGTGTGTGTGTTTGTGTGTGTGTGTGAAGGAGAGCAGGTAAATAATACTGTACATAATTATATGCAGCAAAGAAGCATTTTATTTCACTGAGTTTGGTATTTTCCATCAGAGTCGAAGTGCGACGAACACTTCCGCTTCTTAGTTTTTTATCATATTTGATTTTTAGATAACATATTTTCTTCTATCCCCCCCCCAATGACCCTATAGGTCAAATTGACCTATTGTATTTTCATATCGACACTCGAATTGTGGATTTCAACCACTTTGACGATACCTGTGTTCTTCCCTTATGTCTTTTGAAACTGCAATCATATACAACAAGACTTCTCTTAATTTAACAATGTAAGTCTAACTGCGCATACTAAAAATAAGAAATGTCGAATTGAATGTGCACCTTTCTAAATTAATGAAATCGTTTAATATAAATAAATTTAGGTATTTCCTTTCGTTTCTCCTACAACCCAATCGCAATCCAAATCTTACAAAGAATACTTCAAGCTTATATTTTTGTATAAAACTTATATTCTTCCTTTAAAGACCATTTAAATCAAGTGTGTTTAAGAAGTTTACTTTAAGCAAGCAGTTTAACTGTTAATTATATTTTTAATTAAACATTTCTCGTAGCTCTTCTCTTAATAAGTAGTTATCAAATTAGTTTTAAATCATATTAATTAACAACAAATGTACAAAATTAATTTCGATGTTTATTCATTGTCTTGTGTTTTATTAAATTTCATCAAATTAATTAACTTTTGTGGATTAAAGTAATTTTCTCGTTCAACAAAATTCGGATCCAAATCTACCAGAAAAATGTTCTTTAAGAACTCGACTAAACTGTCTTTTAATAAAAGTTGCTTTTCATTTAATTTCCAAATTTATTCAAAGTTTTAATTAAAAAAACCTATTTGCTCTTAACAAACCAACATGAGAATATTTTTGCATTTAAGGAAATTAATTAACTGGTACCACCTTCTGATAAATAATATTGGATAATACTCAAAATAAATGCTATTTTAAAATTTTTAATCATTTAAAACTGCTATTTTTTAACAAAAAAAGTTGGCACGTTGAGGAAGATAAAAGGCGTGTATGAACATGAACATATACCTGATTATCCGGAAGTCATAAAAGAAATATAAAGTCAATGAATTCAAAATGGTATACGCAGCAGAACGATGCGGTTTTCCCGGAAATGTACAGAAAGACATGGGATTTTTTGTAATAAATAAAAATTTATTGGCATTATATAAGAGGCAGTCAAATGAAATCAAAACACCCGCCATAAGACACATTCCTCGCCAAAGTTGGCAACACTGTTGTAACAAATCGGTACTTCCATCTCGAGGGTTGGTAGAAATGCATAATTACAGATCACAGGTACTCACAGTTGGTTTTATTTATTTATTTGTAGGTGAGCGTAGTGAAAAGTGTGTTCGTCCAGCATCAGAAATGGAGGCAAGCAAAGAAGAGCAGAGAGGTGTAGTTCGCTATTTGGTGGTTAAGGGCGCTGGCACAAGCGAAATTCATCGTTGCATGTCTGCTGTCTATGGCGAATACTGCATGTCACTGACAAGTGTGCACGAGTGGCATAAGAGATTCCGAGAAGTACGCACATCACTGCAAGAAGATCCCCGGCCAGGACAGGCCCATCGAGCCAGTGTTCGTCATAGACAGCAGACATACGACGATGAATTTTGCGTGTTCCAGCACCCTCAGCCACCAAAAATTGAATCTCACCTGTCTGTTCTTCTTTGCTTGCCCCCATTTCTAATGCTGGACGAACACACTTTTCACAACGCAAACTTACAAATAAATAAAAAAAAACTGTGAGTACCTGTGAGCTGTCATTATGCATTTCTAACAACTTTCGAGATGGAAGTACCGATATATTACAACAATGTTGCCAACTTTGGCGAGGAATGTGTTTTATGGCGGGTGTTCTGTTTTCATTTGACTGCCCCTTATAATTACATTGGTACTAATAAGCAGTACTTCTGCTGTGTCAGCAGTTTGATCAGCGGTACAGCTTAGTTCACAATGCAACTAGGGTTACAAGTAATCAATTTTACGGATGCTATTAAGTGAGGATAGCTGTCAGACGTAGCCACATACTCTGCAGAACATCATAAAGAATTTCTGCTAAAATTCTTCTCACACGATGGCTTGAATAATGACAGGGGTTTTATGACAGGGGAATAATGACAGGTTTGAGACCACTAGAATGCTAAATCTCGGAGACAAATGTAGCTTTTCTCGCTATAAATAATTCTATGTCTTTTTATGCAATTAAGTGAAAACCGCATCGTGTAAATGTATATACTTTCCGAAGTATTAAAGTTTTATTTCTTTTACGATTTTTGAATCGCACTGTACTGATGCATATTCATACTGAACGGGTATATGAATCGAATATTATCACTCCCGGTGTTTTTTTCTGTTGTTGTTGTTGTTGTTGTCGTTGTTGTTGTCGTTGTTGTTTTGTCTTGCCTCGCCTTGCCTTGCCTTGCCTTGCCTTGTCTTGCCTTCCTCCTTATTCGAACCTTGGTATTCGCTATATGAGGATAAATGCTCTGTCACCTACACCAACTGGCGACATTCAAAGGTTTGGTTATAAACCAAATCATCAATTACGAAAATTTAACTGGAATTTTTCCGTTTTCTCTCAATTGAAAAGGAACATTTCCGATTTTAACATTCAACCTGTAAGGACAAAAAGGAAATTCTCGGTTTATTCCAGAAAAATTTACGACTTCCAGTCAAAATAGAAAATTTCCGTTAAAAGACAGACATTTCACATAAAATCACCCGCATATATACGAATTTTTTTTTACAGTGCACTCGATGGATAGCACTTTCTATTTTCAAAAAATACAAAATGTGTCTACAAATTTCGGTGAATGGTATTAGAAAACAAAGAAAGAACAAAGTACAAATAAATATCCTTTAATCAGTATCAAAGTAATTACCGTGGACCGCAATGCGCTTCGGACAATGTTTAAAAGCTGCTGAGGTCTTTCAGCGAAAGCTTCCTTTGGAATCGTATGAAGTGTTGATGTCTCATGTTGTTATTAAATGGCTGGCACTCGACATATGCAAAATGTTTTTTTTTTTTTTTTTTTTTTTTTTTTAGTATTCCCTTGAAGCAGTTTTGCCAGATTAGAGAAATTTTTTACTCAAAATATCTACCACTTTTTCCGGCTAGTCTTCGCTTTATTTAATCACGAACGGCCTGTCATTAAATGAGCCAATATTACTACTATGAAATAGTGGTAAGTATTTCGAATTAAAAAATTCTCCAACTTGGCAATACTAAATGAAGCGAGGAAGCAAAAAAGAGTCCGCAGTCACCGGATCCGATGAGTATGGGGGGATGTACGAGACTATACGAGCGCGCTTAGCCAAGAAATTGCTTACATGTATCATAGTGTACGAGACCGATACAGAAACGTGAGTTACTATCTTTCTTAAATTTTCTGTCACCATGTATATAGTGCTTTCGAATTTTTTTTCGGCTTTTTATTAATTAATTAATTTATTTATTGTCTCTTGTTGTGTATGGTGTAACGAAAGAGTAATATTTTAACAGAGTAATTTATCTTTCACTTAAATAGAGTATTGTCAAGTTAATTTTAAATATAAATCATTTGAAAAGAAACATCGACGCATAATATTTATATACATATATTTTTGTTAGAATATCTTTTAAAAGAATCGCCATTTACATATACATTTTAAACACATCGGTATATAATAACGAATATTTGATTTATAGCAAAGCGTTTACTTTTTTTGTATTTCAATATATTTCACCGAGATTCTGCTACATCTGTACTTGAAAGATCTAAAAAAGATTTCGTTTCAAAACTTTGGTTTTCTTAAGTGTAACATATTTACTTTGGAAACAAAAATATTCTGTCCTCTTCAAATATATTTCTTTTTGATAGAAGTCAAATTTTATACTTTACAAAAGGAAATTCAAAACTTCGATAAAATTTTATATGTAATATTGGTTGGTTTAACTGTATATGTAAGTTGTATGAGATTTCTGTATTTCTAACAAGGGGAATTTGATAAGTTATGCATACCGATTTTTTTTTATACTTCAGTGATTTCAAAGCTCTATCTAAGTATAAAAAATCCACTATACAATTTGAGCTGATATGCATAAACAAAAAAGTTATAGCTCATTGAATTTTTGAGTATTATAGGATTTTCATAAATACGCCGTACATAATTTCGCCGAAATCATCTTTTTAATTTTCTTGTAATGTGTCATATGACTTTATATTGTATTCCTTTATTAAACCTGCCGTTGCTTAATAACATTTCTAAATTCTTTTAGACTACATTCGGTGTCCACTCTTATCGTTCTCTATATGCTAATTCCAAAAACGTTAGCTTTAGACGTATAGTTACAATTGCAATACTGTTTTAGATGTTGTTTTTCATCATATTAAAAGCCATTTACGTCATAATTATTGTTTTTGTAAAAATTACGAAATTTAAAATTTTATATTGTCCCTGGTTGCTGTGAGTTTTATCAGAAAAACTTTCCCTATGCTCCATGCTATCCTGTTTCATAACTTAGTAAGTTTGGGTTGTATGTTTGGTCGTAAAATTGTCACTTTTGTTATTTAATAGTTCCAATTGCAATAATGTTTTAGATGCTGTTTTTGGCATATTAGAACCAGTTTACGTCAAAAAAAATGTTTTATAAAATTTACCAAATTTTAATTTTTACATGAGAACTTGGCTCCTCTAACAGGTAAAACAATAAAATTTACATTTTAACGACCAAGCATGCAGCCAAAATTTTACCAAGTTATGAAACAGGATAGCATGGAGCATGGAGAAAGTTTTTTCTGATAAAACTCACGGAAATCAAGGACAATATAAAATTTTAAATTTCGTAATTTTTACAAAAACAATAATTGTGGCTTAAATGACTTTTAACGTGAAGAAAAAGAACATCTAAAACATTTTTGCAATTAGAACTATACGTCTACAGCTAACGTTTACGGAATTTCAAATAAAGAACGATAAGACTAGACACGGTGTAATAATCAAAAATAATTTAGAGATGTCGTTAAGTAACAACAGGTTTAATGAAGGAATACTAATAGAAAGTCACGTGACACATTTTATAAAATGTGAGAAGAGGATTTCGCTGAAATTATATACGGCGTACTTATAAGAGTCTTATAATATCCGAAAATTCAATCAGCTATAACTTTTTTTGTTTATGCATATCAACATAAATTTTATGCGGGACTTTTTATACCTAGTTAGGAACTTCAAACAACTAAAGTATAAAAAAAATTTTCACATAATTTTAAATTAATTGTTTATTAATGTTATCGCTGAAGTCGTTTACGCTATATAGGATGTCCACTTTTATCATTGTTTGATAGCTAATTCCTAAACCATTAGCTTTAGATGTGTAGTTGCAATAGCAAAAATGTTTCAGATGTTGTTTTTCATCATATTAAAAACTATTTACCTTACAATAATTTTTTTGTAAAAATTACGAAATTTACATTTTTACATGGTCATTGGGTGCTATGAGTTATATCAAAAAACTTTCTCCATTCAACATGCCTGTATCATAACGTAAAGTTTTGGCTTCATGCTTGGCCGTTAAAATGTAACTTATATTGTTTTATCTGACAGAGTATGGAGAAAGTTTTATAAACGTAAGGATTAACCAAGAAACGTTATAAAAATTTAAATTTCGTAAATTTTATAAAAACAATTTTTTGACGTAAATGGGTTTTAATATGCTGAAAAACAACATCTGAAATATTTTTACAATTGAAACTATACCCCTAAAGTTAATAATTTAAAAATCAGCTATTGAATTACGATAAAAGTGTACACCCTATATAGCGTGAAAGCTTTTAGCGATATCATCAGTAAATAACTAAATGTATATAATAATAAAATCATGTGACACATTACAACAAAACCACAACGACGACTTCAGCTAAAAAAAATAAATAAATAAATAAAAATAAAAAATAAAATAGCTGTCAAAAATAAAAATAATTTTATTATATTATATTTACGTTTATTATATTTATATTGTTGGTGCCTGATATTACAGTCGCAAAATTAATAATAGAACATTACAGTTATTTATTGTTACCTAAACATTTAGTTAAAATTTTTTCTTTGTAAATGTGAAACTAAAAAGAAATAACAAGTTAGTGTCACAGATTTTTTTTTCTACTATTATGATTAACTAATGCAGTTATAATTAAAATTTAACATTTTTGCAGATGTTTTAAAAATTTAACAACTTATTTATTTTATTTTTTAAACGCCGTTTAATCAAAACAGTAAATATTACAATTATATTGCTTATTTACTACTCAATATATTTTAAATATGAAATGTAACCTTCTTTTATATTTATGTATTGCATTCTTTAAATTTCCCATTAATGCACCCTACTGATTTTGTAGAATAAGCTATGAAACTTTAAATTCTGTTAAATCTACTTTAAAATTAATTTTACGATGTTAGCTTTAGAACAGCTGTTTTTCATTCAAAAATGCTGTAAACAAAATTCTTATCTCGAAGTATGGAGTACAAAAGATGACAAACCAGATTTAACAATTTATAGCAATACCGGGGTAATCTTTTGGAACTGCAGCATTTTTTTAAGGTAAACAGCTTTTTATAGAGAGACATACGAATAAATGTATTTAAAATTATTGTAAAACTCGTCCTAAAATATTTCAGGATTTTTCAAGTATAAAAGTAATTTCTAATGCTGCTATTACAAAAATATTTTTAGACTTAGGTTATTAATTTTAATCCATTGAAAATTTTCTCTCAAAATTTATCTTTTATTGCTTTGTTTTATATTGCTATTATTCGGATTAGAATTTTCAATCATAAAGCTCTTTTTACTTCAATGAATGTGTAGTTTCTTTTTGAAATAATCTTTCTGTTGCATATATTTATTTAATTTTTAAACGCAGATTAAAAAAACAGTAAAAATTGCATTTATATTGTTTATTTACTACTTAATGTGTAAAATATGAAATACAATCTCCTTCTCAAGTTAGGTATCTAATGAATTCTTTAAGTGTCACCTTATAATGAATCTTATATCCTTTCGTAGAATGAACTATGAATCTTTAAATTATGTTTAATCTGCCTTAAAATGAATTGTATGATATCAACCTTAGAACAGCTATTTAACAACCAAGAATATAGTAAACAAAATTCCTAATCTCGAAGTATGGAGTAAACAAAAGATACCGAACATAATATAATAATTTATTGCAATACAGGAGTAATCTTTTAGAATGCTCAATTTTTTTTTTTAAAGATAAAAAATCTTTTTGTAGAAAGGCATACGATTAAATGTCATTTAAAATTATGAAAAATTCGTCCTAAAATAATTTAGGATTTTTAAAGTATAAAATAATTATTCTAATGCTGCTATACAAAAATATTTTTAGACTTAGGTTATTAATTTTAATCCATTGAAAATTTTCTCTCAAAATTTATCTTTTACTGCTTTTGTTTATACTGCTATTATTAAGATTAGAAGTTTTAATCATAAAGCTCTTTTTAATTCAATGAATATATACTTTCTTTATAAAATAATATTTCTGTTGCATGTATTTATTTCATTTTTAAACTCAGATTAAAAAACCCGTAAAAATTGCATTTATATTGTTTATTTACTACTCAATGTGTAAAATATGGTATCTAATGAATACTTTAAGTGTCACCTTATAATAAATCTTAAATCCTTTTGTAGAATAAACTATGAACCTTTAAATTATGTTTAATCTGTCTTAAAATTAACTGTACTACATAAGCCTTACAGAAGCTCCTTTACATGCTAGAATATAATAAACAAAATTCCTAATCCTGGAGTATGGAGTAAACAAAAGATACCGAACCTAATTTAATAATTTGTTGCAATACCGGAGGAGCTCTTTTGAAATATTTTGTAACTGCTGAATGTTTTTAAGGTAAAAAAGCTTTTTGTTAAGAGGCATATGATAAAATGTATTTAAAATGATTGGAAAATTCGTCTTAAAATAATTCAAGATTTTTCAAGTATAAAATCAAATTTTAATGCTGTTATAAAAGGAAATATTTTTAGATTTAAGTTATTAATTTCAATACATAGAAAAATTTATTCTCAAAATTCGTCTTTTACTACTTTTTTTCCTAAGATAAGAATTTTCAAGATAAAGATATTTTTAATTCAATGGATATGTAGTTTCTTTGTAAAATAATCTTTTTGTTGCATGTATTTATTTCATTTTTAAACGCAGATTAATTAAAACTGATTAAAAAAATGCGTTTATATTGCTTATTTACTGCTCGGTATATTTTAAATATGAAATGCAATCGTCTTTTTAATTTACCTATTGCATACTTTAAATTTCACCCTAATAAATCTTACTATTTTTGTAGAATAAGCTATTAAATTTAAAATTCTGTTTAATCTAGCTTGAAATAATTTGCGCGATAACATAAAGCGCAAAATTAGCACTAGCCACCGGCCATTAGGGTCGCTAAACAAAAAAAAGTGGCTATTAAAAATTTGTCTGTCAGTGGCCACCTTATGGCCACTTTCCTACAAGGAAAGAGTAAAATTTGTTTGCATTTCATCAAGGATTCTACTTTTGTTGGTTGAAATATGTTTACATTAACCTATTTGTTTGGGCTATTTAATTTTAGATTAATACTAATTGAAATTTTAGCAAAAGTTTTCTGTTTAGAAGTTTCAAATAAAAAAGCGGCCACTAGTTTAAAGAAAGTGGCCATTTATGAGACTACTACTACTGGCCACTAGCCACTAATGAAATTTCCCACTTTTGCCCTTTACAATAACAGCCTTAGAACAGCTGTTTTTAATTCAAGAATATTGTAAACAAAATTCTTAATCTCAAAGTATGGAGCAAAAAAAGATGACAAATGTAATTTAATAATTTATTGCAATGCAAGAGTTATCTTTTGGAACTACTCGATTTTTTAAGGTAATAAAAACTTTTTGTCGAAAGACATACGATTAAATGTCATTTAAAATTTTTGGAAAACTCATCCTAAAATAATTCAGAATTTTCCAAGTATAAAATCACATTCTAATTCTGCTATAAAAAATAATTTAAGATTTAAGTTATTGGTTTTAATTCATTAAAATTTTTCTCTCGAAATATATCTTTTTACTTACTTTTATTTATACTGCTATTATTAAGATATGAATTTTCAATATAAAGATATTTTAATTCAGTGATTATGTGGTTTCTTTATAAAATAATCTTTCTTTTGCATGTATTTATTTCATTTTTTAACTCCGATTAATTAAAACTGATTTTATATTGCTTATTTACTACTCATTATATTTTAAATATCGAATGCAATGTTCTTTTCAATTTATCTATTGCATACTTTAACTATCACCTTAATAAATCTTACTATTTTTGTAGAATAATCTATGAAATTTTAAATTCAGTTTAATCTACCTTAAAAATAATTGTACTATATCCACCTTACAACAGCTGTTTTTCATTCAAGACTGCTGTAAACAAAATTCTTAATCTCAAAGAATGGAGTAAAAAAAAATATGACGAACCCTAATTTAATAACTTATTGTAATACCGGAGTAATCTTTTTGAACTGGACTAATTATTTTAAGCTAAAAAAAAAGTTGTTTGTAGGGAGGCATGCGATTAAATGTCATTTAAAATTATTGGAAAACACGTCCTAAAGTAATTCAGGAATTTTAAAGTATAAAATCACATTCTAATGCAGAAATAAAAAAAATCATTTTAAATTTAAGTTAGTAATTTAACCACTTAAAATTTTTCTCTCAAAATTAGTTTTTTATTTTTTTTTCTAAGATAAATTTTTTAAAGATTTATTAAGATATTTATTAAGAAAGATATTTTTAATCCAATGAATATGTAGTTTCTTTATATAATAATCCTCCTGATGTATATATTTATTTTTAAACGCCGACTAATTAAAAATGTTAAAAATTGCATTTATGTTCTACTTCATGTATTTTAAATATAGAATGCAATCTCTTTTTCAAATATCTAATGCATATACTTCAAATATCACCTTAATAAATCTGATATTCTTTTGTAAATTCAACTGTGAACCTTTAAATTATACTTAGTCTGCCTTAAAATTAATTGCACGATATTAACCTTAGAACAATCAAGAATGTAGTAAAGAAAATTCATAATCTCGTAGTATGGAGTAGACAAATGATACCCAAAGTAATTTAATAATTTATTGCAATACCTGAGAAATTTTTTGGAACAACTGCTCGATTTTTTTAAGGTAAAAAAGCTTTTTAATGATTAAATGTCATTTAAAATTATTGGAAAACTCGTCCTAAAATAATTCAGAATTTTCCAAGTATAAAATCACATTCTAATGCTGTTATATAAAAATAATTTAATATTTAAATTATTAATTTTAATTCATTAAAACTTTTTCCTCAAAATTTGTCTTTTACTACTTTTATTTTCCAAGACTGAATTATTAAGATTATGATATTTTTAATTCAATGAGTATGTAGTTTCTTTATAAAATAATCTTTCTGTTGCATGTATTTAATTAATTATAAAACGCCGATTAATTAAAACTGTAAAAATTGCATTTATATTGTTTATTTACAACTCAGTGTATTTTAAATATAAACCATGAAAATATATATGCCGCGCATGAAAATACATGAAATTACATTGCATGAAAATATATATTTAAATATATGCTGCGCATGCGCGGCAGCGTATTACTGCTTATTTTACTGTTTATTACTGTTAATTTTACGGTATAATACTGGCAGCTAGGGTGCCAATATTGTACTGAAAGATCAACACTTTTTTGCAGTGTACAGGGACACACAAACGTGTGTATCACAAAATAAATGGCACACATTTCATTTTCACTAATGAACATTCCATAGTAAACCTCAAAATCATATAAACATTTCATGGCAATCCGAATATATTTACGAAAGTTATAGTACGGATAGACAGACGGCAGACAGACAAACCGAATACAAAAAAAATTTTGAATTAGGTTGAAAAGTGCTAAAAGATGCAACAGTTACGCGATTTCAAAAGAAAAATGAAATTATCAAAATATAGCTAAATTATAATACCAAAAAAAAAATTTTTTTTTGCTTTTAAATATTGAAATTTCTTCAGCAGTTCACGAGCAAAAGGCAGTTTATCATATCGGCAGTTTATCATATCAGCAGTTTATCATATCATATCGGCAGTTTATCATAGAATTTCGCAGCTGCTCTTACCCCTGGATACACTTTAATGAGAAGAATTTTGTCTTAATAGAAAAATAATGAAAGCCATTTAAATAGAATTTTGGGATTGTTAACACTTTCCAATATAGTTAAAAAGTGTTTATGAATTCTGTTCGTCTGTTTGTCTGTCTGCCGTCTGTTCGTGCTCTAACTCTTGTAAATATACTCGGATTGTCATAAAAATTTTATGTGTTTTTGATGTTTACTATACAATGTTCGGTATTGAAAAATAAGTATGTAGTATTTATAGCCCGTTTACAGGGTCACACAAAAGAATTCTGTTACATTATAATCTATAGGAAAAAATGGTTTCCTATACATTTTAATGGTGTTAAAATAGATCAAACAAAATGAAATTGATATGAATCACTGAGGTAGACAAAAACATCCATTCTCATGTGTATAGAATAAATAGCATTTATAGTTTGTTTACAGGGACGCACAAAAGAAGATCTGAAAAAAGATTGATGTTTTACCTTGGCCTAGTCGAAGCCCTGACCTAAGCCCCATACAAAACTTGTGGGGTTATTTGTCTCGCCAAATGTATGAAAATAACAAATTGTATCATTCAACATATGAATTAGAAATGGCCATTATGGAGAAATGGGACAATATTCCCGAATCGTTCCTTAAAAAATTAATTAACTCTATGCCAAATCGTGTATTTGAAGTTATTCAGAGAAATGGTGGAGCAACATCTTACTAAATTTGAGAAAACTGTCTTTCCCACAAGTGGTCCTATAATTTTGTAACAGTTCTTTATGACACTTTTTTTGTTATATTGATGTTTTATTTTTTCCGAATTAATTTCATTTGTGTAAGTTGCTACATTTTACTAAAAACTTGATGTACTAACAAAGAATATTCTTTATTTTGATTGAAATATTTCTTTAATTACCTAAATAGCAAAATATGTTGTGGTCTTATACTTTTGTAACAAACTGTATAGGTGATACACACTTCAGTTGAAATAGGAAACATGCTGTAGTTAACGACAGTAACATGCAAAAATTTCAGGGAAATCCAAGTATATTTTTGCGAGTTAGAGCACAGACTGACGGCAGACAAACCGAAGTCATAAACACTTTTTAACTAGGTAGGAAAGTGTTAAAAAAGGGGCATTCCTTAATAATATTCGATTAGTGTTGGAAAGTGTTTCATAATATATTCCTGATGCATGATTTTTCGTTCTCATTTTAAAATATTAACCTTTGAAATGAGCAAATTGTAAAACTTGTGAGTAACAAGGTCAAGTGTAATAAAAATTATTTTTTCACGATTTGTATATTAAGTCAAATAGAAAGAAAAAAAATGATTAAATATTTTAGAACGAACAAGGTGCTTCAGTTTCTATAGTGCATCAAACAATAGGTATAAAAATAAAAATCATTTTTAAAAAAAACTCCCTTTTATAAGCTTCATTTTTTATCTTACAAATCACTCCTTATCGTATGACTGCAGTTCATGTTGTTTCAAAAAAACATTCCGATACAATACCTTAATTTGGCCTGTTCATCTATTTTGTAAAATTCATGCGTAATTTACGCTTGGTACACTGCAAAAAAAAGTGTTGATTTTACAGTATAATACTAGCATCTCAGCTGCCAGTATTATACCGTAAAATTAACAGTAATAAACAGTAAAATAAGCAGTAATACGCTGCCGGCATGCGCGGTAGCGTATTACTGCATATTCTACTGTTTATTATTGTTAATTTTACGGTATAATACTGGCAGCTGGGATGCCATTATTATACTGTAAAATCAACACTTTTTCTTCAGTTTAGAACTTGTGAATTCATTATGAAAATTATACTTTTTTCTCCTTTTTTTTAAGACGTGACAACAGGCAGCAAAAAAAACAATATTTAAACTATCCGTTCACGATTTCTAAATTGTTTTCTCAACGTATGATCATAATTTAATTAATATTAATCTATTAATTAATAAAAGTATATGTTTTGAAGTTATTACACTCTTTAATTTTTATTTATTTATATCTTATTTTCTACTTTTAAGTGTTTAAAATATTCCATTGTTGCAGTTTCACACCTAATTGGCATGTTTTAGCGAGCGTGGTTTGGCGCATAATTAACTCCATTGTTGTTGTAACTCGTATACAGTTATAACCATGAAGAATATTCAACTATTTATCATCTGCGCACCTTTGCGTCCAGCTAACAGAAAAATGCCTTAGAAATTTATTAATTTATAATTAATTTCTAAAAATATTAAAATCATACAGTGACATCTGAAACACACCTGTGCACACAATTTCTATAATTCTGGCCTTTCAGGAAGCGAGTATGAAAAATCGATTACAAAATTCCATCTCTGCATACATGAACCAAATTAAGTTAAATAAAATAATATAATTATACGATAAAACAAAAGTGTATAAATAGACAAATAATGATACTGTCTGTTTTGCTGTTTCTGTAATCCCATTTATGAAATCTGAAACAGCAAATTACAAACATTATTTTTTTATAATACGCAATTACCATTTGAATTTTAAATAAAAGCAACTGAATAATTATTCTTTTGTTCCTCAGAAGATCGACAAAAAATTAATTTTGATATTAAAATACTACTGTTTTGCATGAAACATTCTTGGATTAAATTTACTATTTATAAGAAAGTAATTAGAAATTATTTCAAATGAAATTGCAATTATTTTTTTTCATACGTTTAAACTTCCATTTATAAAAATATATATTAAATGCATCATAACGCTTCAATTATTTTTTATTATATTATTTTTCACAATTGAAAGTGCACTTCAAGGATTTGGATTAAAGTATCCAATGCGTAAAATATAAGATAGAAAGAAAGCTAATGTAACTAAACAAAAGAAAATTGATAGTTCTTTCTTTAAAATGTTTTATCAATTTTTCATGCCTGTATTGTTTAATAATTTGTGTTTAACTTTACTATCATTTTTTTTTAAGTTTAACTTACTTTCTCGTATTTATTTTCATTTTTTCGTAACAATGCCTAAATTTTTTTCTGTTGCTGTTATCATTTCGAATTAGAAACATAACGTTTTTCATTTTTGCACAAAATTTAAATAATTATTTCAGCATAAAAAATAAATTTGTTTTTCATGAATTAAAAAAAAAAAGAAAATTGCAAAGCAAAATTCCTTTTAATTTTTTCTTTAAGTACTCTTGAAAAGCAAATTTATTTCAAAAACGGCATGTCTCTTTGTTATTTCATGAAAGAAATATATATTTGCTATTTATCAATTACTATTTCAATTTTAAATAATAGCAAACCATGTAACTATTGCTTCGCATAAAACTGACAAAATATTTTTATGAAAATAATTCTTCTACAAAATCCTTTTAGATTAAATATACCATTTGCAAGAAATTAACTGAAACTGAGTTCAAATGAAATTACAATTACATTTTTTCATATCTTTAAACATATCATTTATAAACCTTAATGTATCACACTAAATGCTTCATACCGCTCAAGTTATTTTTATTATATTTTCCACATTTTAACCGCTTGCGCTGGAAATACGTGAAATGCACGACCAGATGTTTTTGTGAATTAGCTGTATGGGTTCCAAGTCTCGTATCACTATTTTTAATTGCAATCTTCGTCTTATTTAATGACACAATTTCTGTCATCAAGCTGTGTAACTAACTCACAAAAACATCTCGAAGCCTCGTCGTCTGGCTCCCCATTCCAGCGCAAATGGTCATAGGGCATTTCAAGAATTTAAATCACTATCTAACGTAATATATAAATGTCTAACGCATTTGACTCAAAAATGGAAGTCAGCTAAACCTGATAGATGGCGTTACCATCTGGGACCTTCTGTCCTAATATTTACATTTATCGCCTCATAGACGTGCCTTTCAAACCTACAATTTTCTTATTTTTTACAGTGATATGTGATTTTTTTAACTGAAAGTTCACATGTAAATGAAAATTAATGTATTCTTATTAAAATGCCGTCCTGCTGTGTGCCTTATTGCTGTTCATCGCGCAAAAAAATGAAAGTATATAATTTCATCAATTTCCCGTAGACAATCGTA
Source organism: Maratus michaelseni (assembly GCA_963931845.1). NCBI lineage: Eukaryota > Metazoa > Arthropoda > Arachnida > Araneae > Salticidae > Maratus > Maratus michaelseni. Next base: position 293,477,029 of record OZ007589.1, on the reverse strand, counting down.
TAGACAATTTGTATTTTAAAAAATACAAATAGACATTTTTACTAAAATTTTTATTTTTCTAACAACATACTGTTGAATAATAATAATAATAATAAATGAATGCCTATTTTTTATTAATATTATATATTTTTATTAGGTTAAAATTCTGTAAAAGGGTGCTTTGAACTAAAACAAGTTCTGAAATAATATTAATATTAAAAACGTGATAGAAATATTAGGTGAAAATATTTATTTTTTTATCAAACAAGTATCCAAAGCCTTGTCTGGATGAAACTGAATATGTACCATTAAAAAATATTTAAATGTATTCTATTGCAAAATAAACCTTTAAAAAAATTAATCTTGTACAAGATGAATTCGAATATAAATTAGTAATGTGATCAAAACTTTTTAGTAAAATTAATATGTATTTATGGGGTTTGGATTGTGCTTTCCAACAGCCAGTAATGAAATTTAAGAATTTCGTTAATCGAATCCCCTTAAAGAATTTCGGTATTTTTTTTAATTAATAGTTATAATTATTATATTCCTGTTTATTTTAAACGTTATATTTATCCATCAACAATATTTCACCAATCTCATGATTACATTTCCCATTGTGAATGGAAATGTAATTGTAATAACAGAAATAAATCAAAGCACCCAAAATTCCTGTACTGGACACCTTACAAAATGCAATAGATAGTTGTTCTGATGATTGTATTTAGAATCAGAACTTAATTAAAGCATCCTAATGAAGTATTACGGAGGTAGCGTTTAGATTAAAGCCGCCTATAGATAATGCTGCAAAGAAAACTATACAATAAAAATGATAGTAAAAATTTTTATAAATTTCTTTCACATATTCTTCAATAAACTGTGTTTCATTTTCCTCTTTTGTTCTTTTTTTATTTGTTAGATTTCTTTTTTTTTTTTTTTCTTTTATCTGACTATTTCTTTTCCAGTTATTTTTATTGTTGTCATCAATTTGAACTACAAACATAATACCTTTCATTTACGCAAAATATTTAATATTTATTTCAGTGTAAAAAGTAAATTAATTTTTGTTGATTAAACTAAAAACAAAGAAGCATTGCTTTTTTGAGTTTTGCTTTGAAAAGCTCTTCAAAAGCAAACTTATTCCAACAACATAATCTCTTTTTTTGTTGTTATTATTAAAAAACAAAAACAAATGAAGACTAGTAAAAATATTAGTAATTATAAGTTATTTTATTTTTTACAGTAAAACGTTTACTCGCAATAAGTTAGACACACTTTTACTCTCATTAAAGGCTGTTGATTTTTTTAGAGTTACTGCAACTTGAGATTACTTGGATCATCCCTCTGCCCCCCCTTCCCCTCCAAAAAAAAATAAAAATAAAATAAAATCAGTCTTTGGGTGTACAGTGTAGAGAGTATTGGCATGATTCTCCAATATTCTAACAGACAGAAGTAGTAGCTAGTGCCTGAAGTGTTCAAAATAAGCTAGAACAGTGTATAAACATTTTTTGTATCGTATCTAAGTAATACTCCAGGATCTCTACGTTCCGGTATCGTTTAGTAAAGAATGATCGACTAAAAATATAATAATAAATACACGAATTAATTATTAAATGGCAGCAGAGAAATGTAAAAGACACCATTCAATAGGTAATTGTATTTTCTTAAAATTGATATACAAAAAATTAGTCGGGGGGAGTCATCTCCATTTGCAAATATGAACAAACTTAAAAATATATAACAATCGCACCTAATTTTGGCAGTAGAATACAATTCGGTACCTTCAAATTAGTCCAAATATAAATTTTTACGAAGTTTCTGTGAATAGTTTTGGAAATATTCAATATAAAAAAATGGGCTAATTTTGAGCGCGGTCTCAAAAGGGAAATCAGTTACTGCAATACTCAGATTTAATACAAAATTTACACTTAATGCATTTTGCACATTTTAAAATAATACAGGTTTAATATACTTTTCAAGAGAAATTAATATATTAATAATGAATTAAAAAGGTTATTAATATATAATTTTATTTATTTATTAATTTATAATTATTGCATTAATATACTAATCATATTTTGAAAGAAATTTTATTAGTGCTAGAAAAAAATCTGAAAAATTAATATGCCATTAAATAACTGAGAACGCTGTTAGATTAATATGTGTTTTAATAAAAGTAATAATTTTTAAAGGATTATACGGACCCTCAAACTGCAGTGATGATGTTATATTGAATGCCCAATAATGCATGAATTCTAGAAAATTAAACTTAAATTATTATCAAAAGCACGTAAATGCATCATGCAAGTAAAAGTAAGCTGCATTAAATTTTGATTTAAAATATATACTCCCTTTATAGAAAAATAGAATAATTTGATCACGGTGCAAAGTGACATTTTTATAAATGTTTTTTAGTATGATATGTTTTTTAAATATCCCAAATGTTTTAAAATACATTATTGTATTTGAAATAGTTTGAATTTTAACAAAATGAAAATATTAATAGTGTAAAAAGTCATTTTGAGCAAATGATGCTATTAGAAATTTTCATGAATTCAAATAAAAAAAATTAATATCCGATATTAAATATTTTGATTGCACTTCAAATTTATTTCATGCAGACAGATGAAAAGAAATGACTAAATTTTACTTCCTCTTTAATAAAAATTAAGCAAAAATGAGCTTAAAACGTTGCACAAAATTCTTTGTAAATCGTTGCAAATTAAAAATTGATTTCATTTATTATAGTTATTCATAATAAAAATAAAAAAGCTAACGATGCATTTTTTTTAACTTAAGGATTCAGTTATTATTACATAAACTAAATAGTAAAATAATTTTTAAGTAATTGTTCATACAACTGATATTTAACATTTAAAAAAAAATCAATTTTCACGCTATACTATTTCCTGATCCTACCGATTCTCATAACTACAATTAATTTCTCTACAATTCTTCTACAATTAATCTCTTAACTACAATTAATTTCCGCTTGAGTAGTTCCCTTTTTGCAGATGGGGCGAAAAATGTAAATATTAATTAAATTTTTTATTTAAATATTTCTAGCATTTTATATTTTAATAAGCAGAAGTAGCATCGTTTTATTAAAGCTGCAATAATCAATCCGAAGTATGGATATCTGCCTTTATTAAATTTCTTATTTTCTGTATCAAATTCCAATAATTTAATGAATTTTCGTGTACTAGAGAAATTTTCTGTTTTTATAAAAGTTTGTAAGAATCCTCACAGACTTGGTACGAACGAATACCAGAGAATTCCAGGAAAAAGTTGGAACTCCGTGTCCTAAAGTTTATCGGCAAATAAAACCCAATGTCTGGAAGCAACATGAAAACACCTTTTAGGTTAAGAAAAAACTTATTATTATTATAAAAATTATTATTTGCGAAATAACAAACAAAATAAAAGTAATTAATAATAAAATTATTTTCGAAAAAGAATATAAAATTATCTTTAGATTGATGTTTTAGGAACTGTTTGCTACATTTTCGCCATGTCATCGCTTATGATTACACATATTACTTTCAAATATTGAAAAAATACAACTCTTGCATTATTGAACAGAAATGAAAACATATTTTAAAATAAAGTTCGTTCCAAACCTCTAGCGTAATGTATAATTGCTTATGGTATTTTAAAGTTATGTTTTATTTTCAAAAAGTTGTATTTTATTTCCTTTCTTTTTTTACATTCATGTTTAAATTATCTTGTACTGAAATTTTCGGCTCGGCACTGTTTCTGATTGTATATCTCATCGCTTCTAAATATATTTATATTTCAAAGTTTTTTTTTTTTTTTTTTTTTAAATGTCAGCCCCCATGGAATTTCAAACTGGTGTTCCTTAGCCATCTTTTAAGTTAGAGGCAAAACAAAAAATTACCCGGAATCTTTGTATCAAGGCCTAACACTTAAGCAAAAAATAAATTTTAATTTCTAATTTTTTGTATCTTTTTTTTAGTTTTAAATCTTTTAGTGGCCACCATTTTGAAACAAGATATCTGACCAAGCTGGCCAACGAACTCGTTCGACATATTGGTGAACCTAGTGTTATCGTATGTTAAAGATCAAATATAAGGTGTGTCCCACAGAAATAAAGCCACCATGATTGTGTGCTGTAACTCGACACGAAACAAACCAATGAGAATGAAAAAAGTCCTTCCGGCCTGTACCGGGAGGAAAAGGTAGCTTTCCTATATCTACGTTTTAAAATTTTAGCTAATGTTACACGAAAACAGCAAGCTAAAATGCAAAGAAAGGTTTACAAAAGATTCGTTAATACTGAATTTGAATAAGAAATTCGTCAAATTATTGAGCAATAGCCAAATTGGCTTCATTTATGAAGACTTATTTTGATCGCCAAATTTCGCGATATTTCGCCAAATGTCGCCAATTTTGCCAATTTTGTCACCAATTTTGCCAATTTTGTCGCCAATGTCGCCAATTTTGGCGCTAACGGATATGAATATATAGTTTTATGCGTATGATTGGGAAAATTATTACAACAATGAAAGAAAATAATTTGCGAGTAATCGCGTTAATGTGCTGTTTTGTTTCAAAATGTCAGCCACCCTAGAATTTCAAACTGCTCTATCTCAGCCATTTTTTAAGATAGAGGTAAACCAAAAAAAGCTCTGGAATCCTTGTATCAAGGCCTAACACGTAATTAAAAAATAAATTTGAATTTTTAACTTTTTTGTATAGTTATTTTAGATTTTAAGTTAATTTAAATCTTTAAGTGGCCGCCATCTTGAAACAAGATGGCGGACCAAGCTGGCCAACGAACTCGAGACATTAGTGACCTTAATACACACAATTAGTTTCATCAAAATCGATTCATAAATACGGGCGTTATCGTATGACATAGGTCAGATATATATATATATATATATATATATATATGGATATATCTATATATATAAATCAACATTTGGACGGAGGTTGGTTTTGGGGTCTGGGGGTCATGATCGGTGAAAATATATCGAAATTTTCCGGAACTGCTTTCCTCCGAACGGCTGCAATAGGTAGCTTTATACTTTTTTGTATTGAAAGCTACCTAAAACATATTAAGAATGTCTATATACAAATACATATTTACACGGAGTAACTCATTCCCTGCCCCACCTCGGGAGGAAAAAAAATAAAATGTAAAAAAAGAGGGGGGAAAAGTGTCCCACTGAAATAAAGCCACCACCCCTATCAGTGTTTATCGGAACACCCGACGTTCGAGCTGCTACAGGTCAACAGGTTTATGATGTCAGAAAGTTGTCAAATATCTGTTCTATGCCAGTCGAACTTTGTGCAGACTTCAGAAGGTTGTGTTTTCTATTTATCCTGCAGTATTTCAATTGGAAAGGAAACTCAGCTATCAGAGTTCAAGAAAGGTCAGATAGCAGCTTTTAAGTAACAAGGTATTTCTCGTAGACAAATATCTAAGCTAATCAAAAGATCTGAAACCGTAATAGACAATTTTGTGAGTCAGGGCAATGCGTACGGGTATAAAAAATGGAGGTGTACATGCAGAAAAATGACTTCCAGGCAGGAAAGAGATGTTGTGCGTCGTCTTTCACGAAGTGGTATTTCTCTAAGACAATTGTCCAAAGAGGATAACATCTCTGTGACACTATCAACCCTGTCACGGATTGTAAAACGTACAAGCAACTTGCGATATAAAAAAAAAGAAACAGCAGCCCATGTTGAAAGCTATCCACAAGCAAAGAAGAGTCGATTGGGCAAAATATCATCGAACCTGGAAGGACCAGTGGTATCGTGTTGTATACTCAGATGAGAAAAAAATTAATTTGGATGGCCCAGACAGTCTTACCTTCTATTGGCATGATATGAAGGAAGAAGAGGAAATTTTCTCCAAAAGACAGCAAGGTGTAGGCTCATTAATGGTGTGGGGAGGCTACCGCTATGGTGGTAAACTTAACCTAGCTTTTCCCTCCGGCCGCATGATGGCTACCGATTACCAAGAAATGCTAGAAACCCATTTACTGCCATTTTCAGAGAGAACTGTTGGCCTAAGTTGGATTTTTCAGCAGGACAATGCCCCCATTTACGTCGAAAAATCCTCCTGGCAATGGTTTTTGGATAATGGGGTGCATGTCATGGAATGGCCTGCTCTTTCCCGTGGTCTTAGTCCCCAAGAAAATGTGTGGGGTATCCTCAGTAGGGCTGTATATGCCTATGGCAGACAGTTTCAGTCTGTGGCAGAATTCATGGCCGCCATCATTGAAGCCTGGGATAATATTGATGCTACTGTCCTCCAAGGACTGGTAAATAGTATGCGACATCTTATATTCGAAGTCATATATAAGCATGGCGGATATATTGGCTATTAGCAACAGTGGCTTTATTTCGGCGGGACACTTTTCCCCCCTCTTTTTTAAAAAACATTTTTTCTGCCCAGATGGGGCAGGGAGTGAGTTACTCCTTGTTTATATGTATTTGTATATAGACTTTCTTAATATATATATGTTTGGTTCTTATTGGTTTGTTTCCTGTCCAGTTACGGCACACAATCACAGTGGCTTTAATTCGGTGGGACACACCTTATATAAAAATTTGAACGAAGCATGGTTTTGGGGTCTGGGGGTTATGATGGTCAGTGAAAATATACCGAAATTTTCCGGAATTGCTTTCCTCCGAATGGCTGCAATAGGTAACTTTTTACTTTTTGTAATGAAAGCTACCTAATAGTCGCCAGTCCTGATCGTAATAAACATTAAACAAAAATTTCACTTTCTTCTGTATTGAGTTTAACTCTATTTTTAGTCGTTGTTTGCAACGAAGTTATTGTCATTTGTAATCTGGCAATCATTTTAAATCACCCTGAATAATAAAGTATAAATTTTAAAAAGTGTATGTCCAAGTAAATAGCTTTAAATATCACCAAAAATATTCCCAAAAACTAAATGTTAGTGAGAATATTTTTAGACTTTTTTAATGTAATCTAAAGTAACCGATGCGCTGCTTAATCTTCCTTAAAGTTAATTTTACGATATCAACCACAGAACATCCGTTTTTCAACTAAGCGTGTCGTAAACAAGATCCTTAATCTGGGGAGTACGGTGTAAGAAAGAAACTCTGAACCTAATTTAATAACAGAATACTAGAGTAATCTTCTTTGAAAAAGTAAACAGGCATTTTGTACAGAAGAAGGAGATTAAAAGTTATTTAAAACGACTTAAAAACTCGACCTAAAACAGTTCGGAATTTTTCGAGTGTAAAATGTATCTTCTAACACTGTGTGCATTTAGCTATCAGTGCTTTCGATTAATTTCGAATTTTCTCTCAAAATATTTTGTTTTCTAATTTTATTCTAGAAAAAGTTAATAGTTAAGGTATAAAAATTTTAAAAATATATATAAATAAAAAGTTTTAATAAATTTTTGATTATATATATTTTTTTACTTCTTAACCCCTTCGGGACCGGCGGTTTTTACAGAAATTTTATTCGGTTGGCACCACTTTAAAAAAAAAAAAGCCACCTTTACTTAAACTATCACAAAAATGCTCTCATTAGTGAAAGCAAATATTACTTTTATATTTTACTGGTGCCCAAAACAAATTCTGTATGCTCTTTTTGAGGGTGCATATATGCACCCATGGTCCCGAACGGGTTAAACAAGCGAACAGAAAAAAATAAATGCAAAATAAATAAATACGTTGTTTCAGTCTGATAATACCTTATATGATAACATACTTTAATAATTTCTTTTTAATAAAAATGTTGCTTAAAAAAGATTTTAGTTAAAAATTGTTGTGTTACTATAAGTTGTATATCGAAAAAAAAGTAATAGATATTATTATTAAAAACAGACTATTTCAACAAATAATTTTAATGTATCTTTACCCTTTTAACGTGTTCCGCAACTAAAAACGTACTTCCAGCACTTTTGTTAACAGACAGCCCAACGAATTTATTATTTTAATCGAATTCTTTTGTGTGTCCCTGTAAAGGAACGATGAATGCTATGTACATAATATTCTATAGTAATCCTCTTGTAATGCATTTCAATGATATATATGAATTTCAATATGTTTGAAACAGTGAAACATTTTTTAAATAAACCGCAAATGATTTTTCTCTTTAAACCGTAATGGAATGGAATTTTTTTGAGTTTCCTTGTAAAGGAACTATAAGTGCTACACAATTCATTTTCAATACCGAACATGCCATAGTAAACTTCAATTATATATACAGTATGCCCACTAAAATCCCTTGCCACCCTCTTAACTTCGGAACGGCTGATGCTGTATTCGTAAAAGTGGTGTCTAGGTATACTAAAGTAGCCATGCGCTACTGGCTGTAACCGCCTACAGCACCACCTGGTGGAAAAATGCGGAGTTAGCATTCCTATCTCGAAAACGGAAAGAGATAGGGAAAACAAGTGATTTACAAAGTTGTAGAGTATCATCGATTTAGTACGAAAAACACCTTATAGACATTAATGCGAAGAATAGAACGGTTAAAAAGCACATTTGAATTTTCGTTATTTCCTACTCTGTGACGTGACAAAACGATCTTAGAAAGAAATAAACAACCAGTTATGAAACAGCAGGTGTATGCGACCCTTCCCCAAACATTGCAGGACCTTCAACGACGCATTACGGACGCTTGTGCCAACGTGTCACCATCTATGCTCCAACGTGTGCAACGTGAACTTCAAACATGGATCCAAATATGAATTGCAGCTGACGGTGAGAAGTTTGAACATCTAAAATAAAGGTATATTATTACAACTAGTTGTTTTTTTCTTTCTAAGATCGTTTCGTCACGACACAGAGTAGGAAATAACGAAAAATCAAATTCGCGTTTTAACCGTTCTATTCTTCGCATTAATGTCCACAAGGTGTCTTTTAGTACTAAATCGATGATGCTCTACAACTTTGTAAATCACTTTTTTCTCAATTTCTTTCCGTTTTTGAGATAGGAATGCTAACTCCGCAGCATTCCACCAGGTGGCGCGTTGGTGGTTTAATTGAGTAGCGCATGGCTAATTTACTAAGTTAAGAAGGTGGCAAGGGAGTTTAGTGGGCATACTGTATATCAATTGTTGACAATCCGAATATATTTACGGGAGTTAGAGCGCAGACAGATAGACAGAGACACAAACCGAATTCATAAATACTTTTCAACTTTGTTGGAAAGAGTTAAAAACAGGGTCATCTATGTTTCCATCACGAAAAGTACCATCATCCTCGTTCACGTGCGATTATCCAGAGTGCCTAACAAATAATACTCACTTGGAAACACGGATAGTATAGAATAATTCCCCATTCCAAAAAGAGTACTCATAGTCAAATTCACATTTGCGGCATGTGGTCTTGCGATATTGTGGGAAAAAAATACTTGTTCCCTGTTCAGCAATGTTGAATATTTCTCACGCAAGGAATCTTCCACGGATTTTAGTTGTGCGTAGACTGCGGCATTAATGATTTGGGCTTGAAGAATTAACTCGGGATATACAATGCTAACCAATGTCCACCGCATAGTACACCATCAGGTTTTGGAGATGGATTTGAGTCTTTGCAATGCCAGAAATTGAATCTGTCTGTGTCACACCCAATCACGTGAATGCGCGTGGCTTGTGTAACAGATCCGTTTTTCGAGCCGGAAAAAGGTGAAAATTCTAAAGATTATAAGTGGATAAGTTTTCGTTACAAAATAAAAGTGGAATTTTGTTTTTATTTTACTTGTTAGAGTACAAAGATTTTTTTTATCCTAAATATAACTTATAAGTATTTGGGTCCCTATAAAAATTTTAATTTCGTAATTATTTCAAAAATAACTCTATTGGAGTACACAGCTTGTAGTATAACGAAAACAACATTTGAGATATTTTTGCAATTAGAAATATATTTCTAAAACTAACGGTTTAGAATTTAGCTATTGGTCAGCGATAAAAAGGAACACGCTGCATAAAAACCATGAACAATATAAAAACAAATGGGTAAGCGTGATCGAAGATCACACAAAGGTTTTTGTTTAATATTTACATAAAAAATATATATCCTTTAATTAATAAATGCAAATCAAAAATCACGCCCAAATAACCCGAGATAGGAAAGCGCCCGTGGTGGCGAAATTTAGAACTAAAATATGTAAGTTCTGTCGATGTCGAGTCGAATGAGCCAAACCGCGTTGTGATGGCACCGAAGGAATCCGATATAGCTGCAAAATCCATTAGTTCCAACTTCCACCGCCAGGGGACGCAATCTGTTCTATACGAACATTACTGAAATCGTTGAGGCTATTGATGTAGAGTCGAATGAGCCATACCCCGTCGTAATCCAGCCGATAGAACCAGAGATTGGAAAGCGCCTTCTAGTGGTGAAACTAGAAATTTAATAGGGTCGGAATTCTTCTAGTATAAAGAAATGTGGTTTCCGCCCTCCTTTCCGAAATAACTTGTACCCAGACGATTTGTCTGTATTGAACACCTGCTCGAGTATTGAAATTAAAATGGTCTTTTTTGACTTACATGTAAAAGTTTTTTAATTGATATCTTCTCTTCTAATTGGTCAAAATTAAAAAAAAAATTTCTTCTCTGAAATCGCGATTTATTTATTTATTTTTTTTTTTTTTTTATGTCCGTTTGCAAATTTTTGTGCGGATAGAACGATTATTGCGATTTTTTCGAAAGAGCACAGTAAACGCTCAGTCCACCATTTTAACCGCAGCCGGAATGGAAATTATCGAGGTGCAGGTCGAAGACGAAAGCTCATAGGTCGATTGCGAGCCTCGTATCAGGGTCCCATTTCAGTCAAAACTGAACTTCTTTCTTTGTTTCGGTAAAAATGTTCATTTTTCGCTAATTTTCGATAGCTTTTAATTAAGATCTTGTTATCTAGTTTTTAATTAATACATTAATTTTATGATTTCCAGTGTGGCAGTAGGTACTCAGCTATTAAAAAATTTCAAGTCTCTAACTTATACAGTTTCTGAGGACGGACTCAGTAACAGACAGACAAAGAAGTGAAACGAATAGGGTTTCGTGAGATGAACGAAACCCTAAAAAGCAAAAAAATACCCTACATAACAAAATCATCGTGTTTGCCAAAATTACTTCTGACATGTCTCACCTTTCCCAGTTCACTCACGCTCAAAAATATATTATAGTATCACAATAACTCCCAATAAAATTAATTTCTATTTCCACCTTACGAAATTAATACAGGAATTCTTTTACAGTCAACATATTACCCCCAGACTACTTCCATACTCTATGCTTACTTCATACAACTGTCTGTTCTTCAAGATGTTTTAAGAGAAAATTACTTCCTACCTATTAGAAGTTAATAGGTAAATTCCGAATACATCATTTTAGTCCTTTGTTTAACATCAAAGTACTCAATGTTTTCTTCTTACTAAGGTAAACTTTAAAAAAAACACTCTTTGGAATTCAGACATTACTTTTCATGATCAACTGAGCTGAGAAACACGCGAAATGTTTCTTTAAATATCACATAATTATAAAAAAAAAAAGATCAGTCTATTACAAATTTCGTTAAAATATCTTATTATTGTTAAAGTAAACAAAAAATCTCAATTCGGATTCCAGTGAGACAACCTGCATGTTTGAATGCCTAAATGTATCCCGACCCTATAAAAAAAATCTATTGTAGTGTGCACTATCGCCTCTTAAAGTATGTCCACTATTTTTTTAATCGTCCTGTATCTTAGAGAAAGATTTCAAAGTACATAAATAACAAATTGTTGATTCAGCATATCAAGCTGTTTGTCCCGACCTATTTTTACTTTAAATTGTTGTAAACAAAGAAATCCTTTTAGCACCTTACAATTTATACATTATCCTTGTAAATGCCGCCATGTCTTACTTTGAAATTAAAAATTAAACAAAATTGCTTAATTTACTAATTAGCGTTTGAAATTTTCTGACCAATTTAAAAAAAAACGCTTAATCAAGTAGAATTAATTGGCTTCCATTGTACAGTTAACAGAAAAAGAGAAAGAGAAAGAGAAAGAGAAAGAGAAAGAGAAAAAAAAGAAATCAGAACTTGTACTATAGTTTCAGCTTAATTGATTTGTAAAAATTATATACCGTATATTCCGGCGAATAGCACGCACCTACAATTTTAGACTATATTTTTCTGTTTCGTCGTATTACGCGTACCCTTTTTTTGCAAAGAAACCTGGATGAGATATGTAGCATGCAAATACAATAAAGAGCATTAAAAAGTATAATAAGTAGTGTGAACTATCACCTCTTAAAGTATATCCACTATTTTTTGAATCACCCTGTATCTAACATAAAAAAATAAGCAAATGCGAAGCGAGAACATACGCTACTGCCAAACTAGACTGTATTTTCTTTTCGTCGTATTACGCGTACCCCTTTTTTTGCAAAGAAACCTGGTTGATACATGTAGCATGCAAATACAATAATGAGCATTAAAAAGTATAATACACCGTGTCCCAAAAGTTTAGACAATCAATAAAATTTGCATTAACATAAAAAGTAATAAGGTACAATTAAAATTCATGAGATAGGTAATAAATAAAAGAAGTTTTGCCGATATACACATATAAATTATGATCAAAGGTTTGAAATTATAAAATATACATTAAATTATATAAGAATGTGCTGTCCCAAAAGTATAGACACAATACAGCATTACATGTTTTCTTTAACATTTTTGTTCACAAAATAATTTTTTTTTATTTTCGTCGGCTTCTAAAAATGCAGAATAATTTCTCCCTTTAATTGAAATATCGTCTGCTGTATTTTTAGTATAATAATTTATTGAAATTTTGTGGAATCAAATGAGTTCAATGTATTGTTTTGTTTGCGATTCGGGAAAGACATTTCCTGCATATTCTGATAAAAATGCCACGTTCTAAAAAAAAATCTAAAGATGAAATTATTAAGACTTTACATTTAAAAGTGCAAGGACAAAATCCTGTACAAATATCGAGAAGAATAAATAGATCCTTGAGCAGTATTTATAGAGTTTTGAGATCAGGTGAAAGATGGAATACTAGAAAGCGAGTTGAAGACCAAAGAAAACAATGTTACGTGACGGTAGTATGTTATTAAAAATGCCTTCTGTTGATAATTTATCTCTGCTTAAAATTGCGTCAATTTCCAGACTTTCAAAACGTACTCTACACAGAAGAATTACAGCTGCAACAAATATTGTTTACAGGAGAATGAAAGCAAAACCTTGGTTAAAGCAGAGACAAAGTTGCACGCCTAAAGTGGGCTAAAAGCATATGTCATACGGTGAAAAATGGATTTCTGTCTTCTTCAGTGATGAAAAGAAATGGAATTTAGACGGCCCTGATGGTCATAAATTTTACTGGCCTGACCTAAGAAAAGAACCCAAGAAATGTTTCAGCAGGCAACAAGGCTGAGGAATCCATAATGATCTGGGGAGGGTTTTCTTTCAACGGCCCAAACATTTCTAGGACTTATGGATAGAAAAATGAAATCAGAGGATTATCAGGAAATTTTACGTACCAATTTACTGCCAATTATGGATTTGCTAGCAGGACCGGACTGTGTTTTCCAACAACATGGGGTATCCATCCATACCTCCACATCATCGAAAACATGGTTTAGACAAAACAATATCACACTATTATAGATTGGCCAGCACTTAGTACAGATTTGAATCCCATGGAGAAGATATGAGGGATCTTATCTCGTAAAATATATGAAAATGGAAAGCAATATACACGTGTAAATGACTTAAAAATTGCAATTGACAAAGCGTGGTATGAAATACTTGCTTCTGTAATGCAATGCTTAGTTAATTCTATGGAACAACGGGTATTTGATGTTATAAAGTGTCGTGGCAATACAATTAAATATTAAAAGTAAGTTTTTAGTTACTTTTATAAATGTAAAACCAAAAAAATTACAGGTGTCTATACTTTTGGGACAGCACATTGTTATATAATTTAATGTATATTTTATAATTTCAAACCTTTGATCATAATTTATATGTGTATATCAGCAAAACTGCTTTTATTTATTACCTATCTCACGAATTTTAACTGTACTTTATTACTTTTTATGTTAATGCAAATTTTATTGATTGTCTAAACTTTTGGGACACGGTGTAAGTAGTACAAACATTAATAAAATAAGCAAATGCGAAGCGAGAACATACGCTATTGCCAAACTAGACTGTATTTTTTTTTCGTCGTATTACGCGTACCCCTTTTTTTGCAAAGAAACTTGGATGAGACATATAGCATGCAAATAACAATAAAGAGCATTAAAAAGTATAGTAACTAGTACAAACATAAATAAAATAAGCAAATGCGAAGTCAGGGCATACGCTACTGCCTAACTTATCTGTTTGAATCTCCGCAAAGCATGTGAAATCGTACTCGCGTTCATTCAAATAATTTCGTCTTCGTTTCTTGTTCATTAACATCGAAATCCTCATTATGCATAATTTTTCAGCTTTCATTTTTATACCCGGCTTAATTTTGATACCCGGCTTATAATGCGCACCTGTAAAATTTGACCAATTTTATTGTTCAAAAGTGTGCGTTATACGCTGGAATATACGGTATATATCATTTTAACTTTTGAAAGGTTCTTTATAAATACGCGTGGTTTATTTTATATCTACATATTAAAAATGAACCAACTTTTAAAGCTTTAATAGTAACATCCAGATTTCATTACATATTTAAGTTCAGAATGCAAAAAATATGTTGAAAAACAAACATGCATCACTCTTAAATCAGTGGTTAGTGAAATTTAATTTATTCAAATTCAATCATTTAACGTTAAAGAGAAACGCTAGTTAATTGTTTATTTTACTACTTTCTGTTTTATATAGTTCTTTGTAAAATCTCCAATTTAAATTCCATGTATATGTTCTATTAAATTGTTTTTGAAATACTAATTATAAATTAATAAATAAATTATTCAAAATTCATAAATATTCATTTTTTTTTTAAGAATCAGCATGTTCTAAAGGTTCAATAGTAACATCCGTATTTTACTACACATGTAAGTTCTGAATGCAAAAAATACGTTTAAATACAAACATGCATCACTCTTAAATCAGTGGTTAGTGAAATTTAATTTATTCAAATTCAATAAATTAACATTAAAAAGAAACGCCGTTTATTTGTTTATTTTACTATTTTCTGTTTTATATATAGTTCTTTGTAAAATCTCCAATTTAAATTCCATGTATATGTTCTATTAAATTGTTTTTGAAATACTAATTATAAATTAATAAATAAATTATTCAAAATTCATAAATATTCATTTTTTTTAAGAATAAGAATCAGCATGTTCTAAAGGTTCAATAGTAAGATCCGGTTTTACTACACATGTAAGTTCTGAATGCAAACAATACGTTTAAATATAAACATGCATCACTCTTAAATCAGTGGTTAGTGAAATTTAATTTATTTAAATTCAATCAATTAACGTTAAAAAGAAACGCCGTTTATTTGTTTATTTTACTATTTTCTGTTTTATATAGTTCTTTGTAAAATCTCAAATTTAAATTCCGTGTATATGTTCGATTAAATTGTTTTTGAAATACTAATATACTAATTTTAAATTAATAATTAAATTATTAAAAATTCATAAATATACATTTTTTAACCATAAGAATTAGCATGATCGTAAACATTTTCTTTTCATTGCCATATTATAATGAAAAAAAAATGTTAAGAGTCTATATATTACATTAAAAATGAAAATCCGCCTCCTGTTGTTATAGATACACTAATAAGTATTTATTAAAAACAATGATATGGTTATGAGGGGAAGTCCCCTTCCTAAGGAATTAGACATTTCAGACTATATTTGTCATCACAGGTCCGATATTCAAAAACATTTTTCAGAAATTGCATAAAAGCTAATATAACTTGTCAGATTTGACTGGATTAGAAATGTTAGCGTTAAATAAATAATTTTAGTGTGAAAATTGATAATTATCAATAATGTCTGCCTTGCCATTGAAACACTCTCAAAGTGAGATATGTCATTAATGAGTACTTTGGCTTAATTTTAAAAAAGTATGTGCCAATGAAACTGTATAATTTTTTCTTAGCTGCGTACAACAAGACCAAAAAGATATTTCGCCCCCTTCAAACAAAATTTTGCCGCACCCTATATGACAAGAAAGTTTTGAAATGACGGCCTTGATTATATTCTTATAATATTCATAACAGCACGTTTGTTCAACTTTCAAAAGATGTGTTTCAATACTAACCACACTTCCCAAACATATTTTAGTTGGTGTTTAACTCGTTTTACAAGACACGGCAGTGAACATTTATAGTTCTGGTAAATAAAAGTATAGAGGTATAAAGCATAAAATAAAACTATTGAAACATTAAAATATATATACATATATGTGGTGAGAATTTGAGACAACGAAAATCTAGAGGGTATCCTAAAACGGGCTGAACGTTTTTTAATTATATAAAAAGTAAACGGTAACAGCTATTGAAGTTATTCTTGCAGGATAATAATGCGTAAATTAAGGAATTAATAGTTATAAATATCACCGATTGAGAGCACTGTGCTGTCTCAAACTGTTAGATCGCTTGAACTAAAGTATGAAGATAGATAAAAGTTCACTTAACTTTTATTCTTCATTTTGTTTAGCAGTTGAAACGTAAAATTTAAAAAAAAAACTGTTTGCATTTTGAAATTGCGAGGTTATTTTGAAAACAAAATTACAGTTTGAGAGGGTGTAGTACCATCTATCGACAATATTTAGAAATAAAATAAGATTACGTGGTAAATAAATACCTGACTTCACACTCTCCTGAAAGAATAACCTCAACAGTTGTCACCGTTTAGTATAGTTATTATATTTTGAAAATGCTCAGTCCATTTTAGGAATCTTGTATCGTAATTATAGAAACGAAATCAGTCTCCAGAACGCAGCTCTTTACAATCGTCAACAAACGCGCAATGACATCCATGGGTGGCGTTTTTTTCCTAAGTTTTGAGATTTTTTTTTCTCGGCTGAGAAGATGCTAGCCAAGGTAGACATTTTCAAACTGTGATTCTTAATATTCTTGTTCATTTCCACCGTCAACTGTATTTTGTTCCAAGATGGAAAAAGAGTGATCGTCATAATTCCTGTTCTAGTTTCTACAAACATGTTGTATTCTATCCTGTTATTTCCGCAACCAGTACTTAGTGAATCTTCGGCAGTCATTGATCAAAATCTGCAAAATAAGATTTTCCACCGCCACGCCAATCAGTGATCAAAATAATTTCGCTTCAATGCCCTTGTCTTGTCTTTCAAGAGCTGTTTGTTTATCAGTGTAATATCACCATGTGCTAAATAAGTGATCCACCAATTTCTAAACATTTTTGTGCGCCCTGTGTCTTAGATACGATTCCAACAGCAGTACAGTGTTCCTAGGAGTCATCCTCCAAAGTACTTATCTCGCCCGATACCGCGTAACTTCGGTAGTTCTGATGGGAACTGGCACTGTATAGCATCGTATGCCATTATCATGCATAAATTATAGCTACACTCTGAGTATCGTTGGAAAACTCTATCCGGATAAGTGATATCATCTTCTCGAGGCAAGATTTAAAAAATTTACAAGTATTATCTATTTACTAGCAGAATATGCCCGCTGCGCTGGTCGGTTTCTCCAAAAGAACCTTGAATCAAACGAAATATATCGGTGAATTTAACTTTGTATTTTAAAGTAATATGTACCTTTACCTGGAATATCCTAAAATAACATAAAAACGAATATTATTTCACTAAATTATGTTTTTTTTTAATACGGTTTATTATTACGTTTACAATTTATTACCTACCGTTTTACACTGATTTATATGTTTTATAGCTACGTTTTTTAATAACGTGAATTAACCTATATTAATTAAAACTAAAAAGAAATGGCGCATCTAGTATTTGTCGAGAATTAAATAAAAACCATGCACTCGTGACATCATAATTCACTTTTATATTTTAACAGAATAATACGGTTACTATAATTTGTGACTCGTGCTGACACATTGCTATTATTATTATTTTTTTACGCGTGAAGTTTTCGCTATGGTACTCCAATGTGAAATTTGGTAATTTTTGAAATTCAATATTTGAAAAATGGCATAATCAGTGGATTTGAAATTTATATCAATAAAAATACAATTTTTTACCTTTCTAACGCAGTTTGTCTAACAATTTTCTGACAAATACTTTTCGAGCTATTAATTTTTTCAGTAACTTCAAATGTTTCATTTTCCGAGATTAATATGTGGCAACGATTAGCGAAAATCCCAGTCGTCAGCAACACATACCTTTTTATTAAAGAGTATGCCTTGCACTCCAACGAGTTTTATGTAACCGCGCGATTATTAAAAATAATAATAATTATTATTATTATTATATTCCTGTTATTAATTTTTCCATTACTTTTTTATGTATACAATTAATTTAAAATGTACTCTATCCTTATTAAAATTTGTGTTCTACTTAGCTTAAAATGTTATAATAAAGACGTTTAAAATTTCATCGAAATTAACTTTATTTCTTTTTATTCTCTTAAACAAAGCTTTACATGCTAAATACAAAAAAAAGATAATGATAACTCGACTTTGTAAGTTAACAAATTATCTCCTATTATTTAAATAGATAATGATTTTTTACCCAATCAATACACTTTACAACTATAACCAGTAGCTACATTTAAGGAAAAAAGCGTGAAAACTTTTATCTTTTAATTTTGCAAGATCTTCTAATTTGTTCTCTAAAAGATCATTTAATTGAAATGTGCTTCCGTTTGAATAATTTACTTTTTATCAGTTTAACGTGAAGCTTAAATTGTATTAAATTGCAATTACATTTTTTTAATGAGCATTTCTAGTAGTTATTATCTTAATGCACAATTATCAAATTGATTTTAATTTTAGTTGTTTTATCGAATAATAAGAATAAAAACTAAAAATCAATATAAAGTTTAATTAATTTATTTCTAAATTTAATTTTAATAAAATAATTAATTATGGACGATTAAGGTAATTTATTATTCCTATATTGGGATATTTCAAAAAATGTAAAGTAGTAATTAATTATAAATATGGTAATGTAATTCTTTTTGTTTTAATCCACTATTCACGAGGAATATATTTATTAATAGGGAAAAACAAAGAATTGAAAGTGGACTTCAATAATCTTTTTTTCTTGAATAATTGCTTAACTGAAAAACGCATCATGAAAATTAAGAAATTTGTAAAACATTGTAATTAATATCTCAATATTAAGTCCATCTTAATAGAAATTTTGACACTTTTATGTTACCGGCGCTAGTGATATATATACATATATATACATATATATATACATATATATGTGTGTGTGCGTGTGTGTGTGTGTGTATACAGAGTGGTTACAAATGAATATCCCAAATTTGAAGGGCTATATCTTCTGTACAATAAAAGGTAGTGTTCCATTTCACATATCGAAGTGAGTGAGAAGTTATGAAGTTTCATAAATATAGATAACAGAAGAAACACGAGCCAGTTTGCGCCACTAGCAGAAACACGAACGACATCCATTCTGTAGGAGAATTCGTCCCACACGGTTTTCAGCATGTTGGGTGTTACAGCTGCAATAGCTGCAGTTATCCTCGTTTTCAGTTCAGCAATGTCAGCTGTTAGAGACGGAAAAAAACTTTGTCTATTATGTATCTCGGCCACAACTGACTGAATGAACTCGCAACGGAACAGGCTGATTCACTTTCAACCCGCCGCTCGTTGCGCCATCTCTCTTCAAAAAAATGAACCTTTACATTTATGAAACTTCTCACTCACTTAGATGTATGAAAAGGAACACTATCCTTTATTTTTCAGAAAATATAGCCCTTAAAAGTTGGGATATTCATTTGTAATCACCCTGTACATATATATGTGTATAATATATGTAGATGTATATATATATGTGTGTGTGTGTGTGTGTGTATGTATATATCACTGGCGCCCAGCTAACATAAATGTACCGAAATTTCATATATATTTTAATAGTTCACATCAGCCTATTTTGAAAGTAAAATTGGCAGATAGGTTTTAAATAATCTGTAAACTATTTCGTATAATCCCGGTAGCAAAATAAAATGAAAAAATAAATAAATAAATGAAACATACATACGCTATTATTCATAAATCATTTGCAATAAAAATCCAACAAAGTGTGCCATTAGAATAATTAATTATTCTTTTAGAGTATTAGTATTGTGTTACAATAAAATTCATTTGTATATTTACAGGGTGACCAGAAATAACGTAACGCTCACAGAAGTAGCGTATATTGCGAAAAATGACACTTTCAAATCTGAGTAAATCGATGTTATCAGTTTGTTATGAAACTTTTTGTTTCAAATATGACCACCCACTGCTTCCAATTCTCAAATACCAGAAATACTCAGAATATTGAAACATGGGCATACTCAAAACTGAGCACATAGAGGTCAGTTCATACTCATTTTTGAAACATGGACATACTCAAACATAATTATAATAAGTTAAAACTAAT
This sequence comes from Maratus michaelseni, assembly GCA_963931845.1. NCBI lineage: Eukaryota > Metazoa > Arthropoda > Arachnida > Araneae > Salticidae > Maratus > Maratus michaelseni. Next base: position 293,456,515 of record OZ007589.1, on the reverse strand, counting down.
GTTTGAAACATGAAAATACCAAAATTGACCACATAGAAGTCAGTTCATACTCATTTTTGAAACATGGACATACTCAAATATGAGTACATGATGTTTTATTCTTGAATATGTCAGAAATGAGTATATACATGTTTCAAACTTGAGTAATTTTGATTCGGAGCCATTTTGACTACGCGACTTACTCAGATTTGAGTATTTTTTTACTCAGTTTTGAAACTGTCGTTTTTAGAGTGTAACGGTTGATGATTTTGTTATTACTCGATCGATTCTCAGAGTTTTTGTTTCACTTATTAATCTTTGTTATAACTCTAATTTTTTAATAGGATTGCAAACTAATGGAACGCGATTTATGAGCTTCGTCGTCAAGGAAAGTGTTGGTGTGAGATTGCTCGATTGCTTCAAGTGTCTCATACAACCGTTTCCAAAGTAATCAAGAGATTCAAGGAGCTCGACATAAAGGAGACCGACCCGGAAAAGGCAGAAAAAGAACTGTGAACACTTCCAGAAACCGACAATTGATTAAGAAATGCATATCCTGAAACCCTCAGGTTTCAATGAGAAAAATAGCTTGGCAGACAGGAATTGATCATTAATGGGTTCGACTTATGGCCAAAGAGGAACTATATTATCCTTACAAGCTCAAACAAACACAACTTCTCACCGATGAAAACAAACGAGTACGGCTGGAAAGATACATGAAGCTGCTGAAGAAAGCTGCAACTCCACAACTGTTTTCTGACGAAAAGCTGGTCTCGCTAGAACAATCGTACAATCGTCAGAATAATCGGATTTGGTCAACAACTTCTCTAGGCAAGTCTTCCATGATTCAACATCATATCCCAAATCTGTCATGGTGTGGGCAGGAATTTACGTAATAAGCAAAACGCTTCTCATTTTCATCGATTCTGGAGTCAAAATCAATAAATTTGTGTAGCGAAAAAAGATTCTCTAGAATGTGGTACTTCACTGAGCACAAAAACGCTTTAGAAACGGTGTTTTTACGTTCCTGCAAGATCCCGCGCCTTCTCATCGAGCGAAATCTGATATCGGGCCAATTTTCCAACTTACATCTCGGCTCAAGAATGGCCTCCATACTCGTGTGATCTCAACTGCTTGGATTACAGTTTGTGGTCAATTTTGGAGGCAAGGAATTGTGTAAAGCCTCACAAAAATTTGGAAGTTCTGAAACGTACCTTGATTCGGGAATGGAAGCAAATCACCCCGTCCGAGCTGCGGTCAATTGCTGAAAATTTCACCAAACATTTGCATCTCTGCGTCAAAGTAAAAAGAGGACACTTTGATGGAAAGTGATTTTTTTATTTCTCTAATACGTTGTTGTTAATAAATAATTTATTTGTGCAAAAGTTTTTGTGTTTTCATTAACTAAGTCAAATTAGACCGTTACATTATATCCAAAATCAACACGCATATTTTAATTCTAAAGCAATTTATCACATGCAGTCGCCCAAATTGCAAACTTTCGTCCACATAAGAACATAAGTGAAGGAGCTATAACAGAAAATGTGCTAGTGGACATTTTAAAAGTTCAGAAGGTTAAAATTTAGATAGCCAAAAATAATGTATGTATACCTTTTTCATTACTTTTAAATACTGTACACTGTACAGTCATTCGTCAGCCTCTTTTCACAAGAACCACACATTTACCAAAAAAAAATTTCTTTGAAAATTCTAAAATTTATTTAAAAGATCTAGTAATCCCCATAATCTCCGACAAATAATACAGTTATAATGAATTAACCCTAGAACTACAGGAAATTTTACCCAACCTTGATAAAAACATTTCACACCTGAATTTTTTTTAAACTATTTAACCTATTTATTTAGTTTAGTAGTTTAGTTCACTATGGTTTATATTTAACTTATTTTAAGAAACAAATTCTGGTTCGAATAGTCATTTTGAATGCACCTGTCGAGTCCATTAGATCCGTCTGGTAGGCGGGGGGTTAATTTCTGTATTGTTATTATAAACTTGACACAGATTCTTAGCCCATACATTCCTTTTTGAGACTTTTCTACACTGCAAAAAAAGTGTTTATTTTACAGTATAATACTGGCATCCCAGCTGCTAGTATTATACCGTAAAATCAACAGTAATAAACAGTAAAATAAGCAGTAATACGCTACCGCGCATGCGCAGCAGAGTATTACTGCTTATTTTACTGTTTATTACTGTTACTTTTACGGTATAATACTGGCATCTGGGGTACCAGTATTATACTGTAAAATTAACACTTTTTTTTGCAGTGTATTTTTATTTATTAATTTTTTTTAACCTTTTACGAGGAGCTGAAAAAAAAACTTAATCAATGAAGATTATAATTTTCGGTGCTATATGCTTCAGAAAAACCGATTAAATTCCCTTTAAATTAAAAAAAAAATGACGGAAATCGTTTGAATACACTGTAAAAATTTTTGGTCAACAATTACGGTACATATACTGGCAACTTTGTGACTAGTATATATACCGTAATTTAACTGGGCGGTATATGTACCCTAAAATATTTAAAGTATATGTACCGGCTGCACCCCCTCCCCTCTCCTCAGGCCTGCACACATTACGTAACAAGAGCAAGAGCATCACTTCAGGGGTTGTCGTAAACCGAGGCGGGGCTACCAGCTTTTTCTTTACTGAAAAATAATTATTTTACGGTATAAATAGCTATTTTTTACTGAAAAACAATCATTTTACGGTATAAATATCGTTTATCATCGAAATGACATATATATTGTTTTTTTAAAGCTTAATATACCTTAGAAATACGGTACTCATACCGTAAAGAGTGAAAACGGTACAAGTACCGTTAATTTACGGTACAGCTACTGAAAATTTACGAAAATTTTGTACAGTGTAGTTCTCGAGAGAAATGGTCGTCCAGTTTGAAAAACATAGTTTCGATTTTTTTTTTTTTTTTTAATTAAGCTTTACGATAGTGTTACGTTTAATGAGAGGCGTTAAAATCAATGCAAGAAAAATATTGGAAGGAAATGGAATATCACGAAATCGTTTTAGGGCAACAATCTGTACACTTGAGGAATGTAAAAAATTTAAAATAAAAGAAATCGAAAATTTTGATCCAAAGAAGTAGGCTTCCCCTTATTTCATTTTCAGAATTTATTGTTAAAACAGAATGCTTGTTTAAAAATTTTTAGAATGTAACAGGAAGAGATTCGTGTTAATCTGCATATAATGCATCGCTCAAATAATCAATTCAAAGCTGTCTTGTTTTGGATCCAACATTGTGAGATTTTAAGTTTTTATCAGTTTTTAAATCTTATAAGTCTTTAGTGTTATAAAAAATATTTTGTAGTAGCTCATAGCTTTTTTATTAATTATTTACCATTTTTAAAAAATCATCTTATGAAAAGGACGGATTTTTCAATTGAAAATTTAAATCACTTTTAGAATTTTTTGTTAAAACAAAATGTTTCTTTAAGCATTTTCAGAAGGTAAGAAGAAAATATTCATATATTTATCTGCATATAATGTATAGCTCATGTCATAAATCAATTTAAAGCTGTCTGTTACCTGTTAGCGATCGTGTTTTGGATCCATCATTGGGAGATTTTAAGTTTTTATCAGATTTTAAATCTTATAATTTAAATCTTACTACATAAAATAATATTGTAGTAGCTCATACCTTTTTCATTACTTACTTACCATTTTAAAAAATCATCTTACGAAAAGGGTGGATTTTTCAATTGCAAATTTAAATCACTTTTAGAATTTTTTGTTAAAACAGAATGTTTCTTTAAACATTTTCGAAAGGTAAAAAGAAAAAAAAATCATATTTATCTTTATCTGCATATAATGTATCGCTCAGGTCATAATCAATTTAAAGCTGTCTGTTATCTGATAGCTATCGTGTTTTGGATCCATCATTGTGAGATTTTAAGTTTTTATCAGATTTTAAATCTTATAAGTTATATAAAATAATATTGTAGTAGTTCATAGCTTTTTTGTTAATTATTTACCAAAAAAGTCATCTTATGAAAAGGGTGGATTTTTCAATTGCAAACTTAAATCACTTTCAAAATTTTTTGTTAAAACAGAATGTTTCTTTAAACATTTTCAGAATATAAGAAGAAATTATTCAAATATTTATCTGCATATAATGTTTAGCTCATGTCATAAATCAATTTAAAGCTGTCTGTTATCTGTTAGCGATCGTGTTTTGGATCCATCATTGTAAGATTTTAAGTTTCTATCAGTTTTTAAATCTTATAAGTCTTTAGTGTTATAAAATAATATTGTAGCAGCTGATACCATTTTTTATTAATTATTTACCATTTTAAAAAATCCTCTTATGAAAAGGGAGGATTTTTCAATTACAAACTTAAATCACTTTTAGAATTTTTTGTTAAAACAAAATATTTCTTTAAAATTTTCATAAGGTAAAAAGAAAAAAAATCATATTTATCTGCATATAATGTATCACTCATGTCATAATCAATTTAAAGCTGTCTGTTATCTGTTAGCTATCGTGTTTTAAATCCATCCTTGTGAGATTTTAAGTTTTTACCAATATCTTATAAGTCTTTGGTGTTATAAAACAATATCGTAGTAGCTCATACATATATTATTAATTACTTGGCGTTTTAAAAAATAACCATCTTATGAAAATAACAATAATTTTTAACGAATCATTACAAGAAAAACTTTGCTGGGAGACTTAGGGAAAGTAACAAATGGGAATAAGGTAATTATGTTTCAGCTTATTAAATTTGCTTCTCTTTCCTTAATGTTAAAAAGCAAAAAAATATATATATAAACCCCTTTCACATTTTCAAAAAAAATTTAAAATGCAAGCAGACACTAAAAATAGAACGAAAATCGATAGAATAATTATTTCCTAAGATGTAAGCTGCTAATTTTAACAATGAATGGCGTAAAATCAAATAAAAAAGAACAAAATCGACGTCTGTTATTTGTTTTTCCTTTGATGAGGTCTTTTTTTTATTATTATTATCCTAAGTTGGAGCGACTGAAGTATAGAAAAAACAATTAATTAAAGCTGAATTGGAGGGAAAGTTAATCTTTTTAAATGAAACTTCTAGTTTATGAACGTATTCTTCTGAGTATTATTATGAGAATTTGAAAGATTTTTCTGTGATAAAAAAGGGGGAAATAGGATACCGACGTGATTAATTGAAGTGGGATAAAAAAAAATAAGTTCTTGTTAAGTAAAGTTTAATATTCCTTCGTGAGTAATCTTATAGCTTCGGGAGTATAGAAATTATCTCGCTTATGCTCTCCGAGTTTGTGTTAATTTGCGTTATGAATTGCTACATTTATTTAGGATTAGATTGAAAAAAAAAAAGTATGATCATTCTAGAAGTTGTTTTCTCTGCTTGCGAAAGTGAATTTTTTTATAGATATTAGAAAATTAGATATTAATACTTTTTTTTATTATATGTTGCTAAAATTGCAACTGTTTGAGACCGAAGTTTAAAATTTTCCAAAGAACACTATCAAAAAGTATTAAACTTTTACTGCTATAAAGATCTCACTGACAGCTTCTTTTTTACTCTCTTCTATCTATACAAGAAGAAAGTATTGGATTCGTAAAAATTTTCGACTTCTAGTTTGGACGGATTTATACATTTTAGAATGTCCTGAACACGCAACACGATTGACTGTTTCTTATAAATGTCTATCCGTAAAACATCCAGAAATGAGACAACCACCAGTAACAAAAGTTACAATGTGACAACCACCAGTAACAAAAGTTATAATGGGACAACCACCAGTAACAAAAGTTACAATGTTACAAAACCCACGATAGTGACATAATAACCAGTGAAACTCTCGAAAGAAGACCAAGTTTCGAAATGTGACAACCAGCTCTAGCACAAGCTAGAGGTATCAATTTATAAAGAAAGAGACAAAACCCAACGAATGATAACAGACAGAAACAACCCACAACAGGGGTGAGCCCATAAAAACGGCAAAAAACCCTGCCAGAGACAAATAAAAACGAAAAGTGAAATCAGCCCCCTAAAAAAGGCGATAAACACTGCAGCCACAATCCACCATGAGCGTGTCAAGTCAACAGAGACGACAAATATGAAAATCTATGTACGCTAAATGCGCCTGGTGCATGTAAAATCCGTCGTGGGTGCAAAGCCCTCCAAGTTACCTGTGAATTATACCTCTGGGGGTGCCTAGTCAGCTGAAGGTCTCGTCACCTGTTCAAGGTTCTAAATTACGAGACCTTTTAAATCTGACAATTCAACAAAGTTAAATAGAAACCTTGAACCGACAAAGAAAGATAACTGTTGCAAACCACAAAAGTGCATGCACTGCAACGATGTACACAAATCTATAGTCAGGTGGATCACGGCCATGCTGTGATCAGGCGATTTCCGCCCCGCTCCCAGTTACTAACCCGTCAAGCTAGGCCCTCATGCCGGGCAGGTAGGGGCCTGGTTAGCGGTATAAAAAAAAACGCTATCAAAAAGCATTAACCTTTCACTGCTATACTTTTTTACTTTCTTCTACCTATACAAGAAAAAAGTATTGTATTCAGGAGTTATTTCGACTTCCAGTTTGGACGCATTTATACATTGAAAGGACGTGAGTTATATTTACTTGATTAAAAGGACCAGATAAATAAATTTCTTCTTAATTATTTATATAAAAAATTGTAATCTTGGCTTACCTGTTATAAAGCATAACCAGAGGGCCCGTGCGAAGATTTCGCACTGAAATCTAATATTTTTTAGTTACTTCTCTATTAATCCGTCGACCGCTTTTCATAACAAAAAACTACCACCAAACTGGAAGATTAAACGCCAAAAATGCAGTCCCATTTACTTGATGTCAGAATCATTATGCGTGTTTGTTACGTCATCTAGTGTCTACATTCGACATTTGCGTGTATTCTTCATTATGTTTTACTGATTTAGTAGTTATTTTATTAATTAAAATAACAATTGTGTCCTTAAATTGTTATATTTTATTTATTTTTTGATATTCCAATGGCAATGTTCTCCCGTTTATTTGGCGATAGTTTTTTGTTATGAAAAGTGGTCGACGGGATAATAGAGAAGTATCATTTTTTATCAATATGTAATATTTATTAGATGCAGGTTAAAACTTCTAAAGAAAAAGCAACGATAAAAATATCTGCAAACAACATTTAGTTGTTAGTCAAGCCAGAGTATCATCTAATTTATTCCATCAAAGTTAGACTAAAAACTGATCCAAGATTGCTAAAGGCACGCGCGAGAAAAAAAAAATTAACAATCGTATTTTGACTGCATTAGAGGATGACGTCATCCGCTTCGGGAAAACCATGGGGAAATATAAATCTAAACATTTCAATTTCAATTTCGCTTTTTAATCATAGAATATCATAAGTATAAAATAAACCCGTGCGGTGTTTTTTATAATAATTGCTATAAGCATCATATAATGTGGTATTTTATTATTTTGGCAACAATAATTTCAGGAAAACCTTTCATTTCTTTCATGAAAACAATGCCGATTTAATTTTTTAATTTCAGCAAATTTTAATCAAAAACATGTTTTAACGAATTGTTAAGCGGGTTATGTCAGAAGCCTATTCTAAAACCTTTCATATGGCACCTCATTCGTTGTTCTGCGTTTCATATTTTCTGAGTAAAAGGGATGTTGACAGGAGAAATAATATATAAGGATCCTTATTAATGATACAGCGAATAGCGCTTGTTATCAGAATATGTGAATTTAATTTTTATTAAATGCAGGCTGAAATCTTTGTAGAAAACCGAAGGATCACAACTTGTAGAGAACAAACTTTTATCTATCTGAAAAACTACACAAAATCTTGATTAAATACGTTACATTCTTATAATATAAAAAGTAAAGGTAATTTAGATCCATAAAAAGTTGTGCTTCGTCTTAGTTCCAGAGCGTATTGCTTCCAGAACGCAGTTTTATTAATATTGGACGAGCGAATTGTTTGTGTCTTTCTGGCATGAAGTTTCAGCATCAACTAACTAATAAAAGGGGCTCTTAAAAGTTGTTTCACGGTATTAGTCCGCTGTACACATATCACAAAGGTTTATTGCCGACTAAACAGTTTTTTCCTTCTTTAAAATGCACATTTGTAGTGATTATGTCTCTGTAGATCTGTGGTGCTGCCATCTGTGATGTTTTGAGGAAGTTCCATTTCAGGTAGTGGCGACACCTGTTGGCAGTCCACGAAACGAATTGCATATATCACAAACGCGTTGCTTATATCACAAACGGGTTGCATATATCACAAACGGGGGAACAGATGAAATCAATTTCTGAACTGTTTCCAACACCCCCCCCCCCTTTTCATCTGAGCCCTGTGGTGGTGTAAGTTGAAGTTCTGTTCTCAAGTGCTCAAATTGAGGTTTGGGGATGGGCTTGGTAAGGATGTCAGCTACCATCCTTTTCGAAGGGCAATATTCCAGTGTGATCACCCCGATTTCTTTTAAATGTCTCACGTTGTGGTACTTGATGTCCACGTGTTTCACACGGGATTGCTGTTTTTCATTTTCACTCAACTTTATACACGCGATATTATCTTCGTATATTACGATTGGTAAAGTCTGATGCAATTCTAGGTCTTTTAGTAGATTAAGAACCCATTGAATTTCTTGCGTGGCGTTGGATACAGAGATATACTCTGCCTCCGCAGTTGATAACGCTACACAGTTTTGTTTTCTTGATGTCCAGGACACGAGATTGTTCCCTAATTTTAACACATTCCCAGTTGTGGACTTCCGATCTTCTCTATCTCCTGCCCAATCTGAGTCACTATATGCAGTTAGTATGGGCGGCTTATTTTTGTTCACAGTTAGCCTCAAGTGCTTAGTGGTATGCAGATATCTTATTACCTTTTCTACTGCCTCCCAATCTGCTTTTCTGGGATGTTCGTTCCTTCTTCCAAGGATGTTTACCGTGGCAGCTATGTCCGGTCTGGTTAACGTCGCTATGTATAATAACGCTCCTACAGCCTGTCTGTATTGTTTGTTGTCAGTGTTTCACTGTTTGGGTCTGCATTGAAATAGTCTGTGCGCATGGGCGTGTATGTGGGCTTTGATTTGGACAATTTAAATTTTTCGGTTATTTCCTCAATTTTATTCTCTTGGTCTAGCTCAAGGTTTCCGTTGTCTAGCCTTTTAATATTTATTCCGAGAAATTGCGATACCCTGCCGAGATTCTTAATTTCGTATTCCTTAGATAATTCCGCGTATATATTGCGCGTGTTTTCTTCGCTTGCGGCGACTAAAATATCGTCCACGTACACGATTATATAGGAAATATCCCCGTTCTCATTTCTCTTATATAAGCACTGATCTGAATTGCACTCCTTAAAATTTAAATTTCTTAATGACTTGTTAATTCTTATGTACCAGGCCCTCGCGGCCTGTTTTAGCCTGTATATTGCTTTCTTTAGCTTGCACACCTTATCTTCCTCCCCTTTTACAACGTATTCCTCGGGTTGCTTCATTAGGACTTCTTCGTCTAAATCTCCATGTAAGAATGCCGTCTTTACATCTAGGTGTGTAATATTTAAATTTTTATACACGGCGGCGTTTAGGAAGCTTCTTATTGTGGTGTGCGCTACCACCGGTGCATACGTTTCATCGTAATCGCTTCCGTATTTTTGCGAGTAGCCCTTCGCGACACGTCGTGCCTTATATCTCTCTACCTCTCCGCGTGCGTTATATTTTGTTTTAAATGTCCACTTACACCCTATTGTACGTTTTCCTGGTGTTGGTTTCACCAATTCCCAAGTGTTATTCTTCTTTAACGACGTAATTTCTTCATTTGCGGCCTCTATCCATTTGTTTTTTATTTCAGGATCCCTGATATTATTTATGTCTTCCCAATTTTTCGGATCTTGTATTTTACAGATATTCGCACTTATCCCGTAGCGGTCAGGGGGGACACCTCTGTTACTTCTTAGTGACCTTCGCGGTTCAGCGGTACTTTGCTGTGGGGTGTCGTTTTGATTTTGTTCATCATTACTTAGTTCAATCTCCACGGTTTCAGTAGGTGTCTTTGAATCATTTATGTTTTTATCAATTTCGCTTGCTCCGTTCTCAAGGAATTTTACGGTTCGCAATATTATCACGTTGTTTCCCCCTGTGTATATTCTATACCCTTTACTACGATTATCGTAACCCAATAAAATGCCTTCAACGGCCTTTTTGTCAAATTTGGATCTCTTCGATTCTTCGACATAGGTGTATGCCTTACATCCGAAGGTCCGTATGTTCGATAAATCGGGTTTTCTATCATTCCACAGCTCATAAGGTGACTTATTGTTTTCGTTTGCTTTGGTAGGCAAGCGATTTATCAGGTATGTTGCTGTAAGTACGGCTTCGCCCAAAATTGGTTCGGTAAGTTCGCGTCAGATAACATTGTGCGCGCCATCTCAACTATAGTCCTATTTTTGCGTTCGGCAACACCATTCTGCTGGCTGCAGTACGGGACGCTCAACTGGTGTTCTATACCGTTTTCTGATAGGTAACTCTCAAAACTATCTCCTAGATACTCCTTTGCGTTATCGGATCTGATTGCTTTTATAATTTTTCCGAATTTATTCTTCGTTAGGGCTATGAATTCTTTGAGTTTCGTTATTGCCTCCGATTTATGCGAAATCAAATAAATCATTGTAAACCGACTGTAGTCATCAGTGAAAGTTATAAAGTACTTCTTTCCACTGAGTGTTTGTGTATGCATTTTTCCGCAGATATCTGTGTGTACCAGATCTAATGTTTCCTTTGATCTATTAGAAGCGGTTTTGGGGTAGGGTGCAATCGACAGCTTTCCCTCGACGCATTTTGTACAAACAGTTTCATGCCTACAATTATGTATTTCTATGCCCTCAGCTAGTTTGTGTTTCGCGAGATGTTTTAACGCTTCAAAATTTTTGTGTCCCAGCCTTCTGTGCCAAATGGATATGCAGTTTTTATCGCTGCAAGATGTTTGAATTTGCGCGTTATATCCGTAATCGTCTTTGGGTTGTAATTCATATAAATTGTCATTTAACCTAGCTGTAAAAATTGTGTGGTTATCCTTCACGAACGAGCATTTCTGTTTTTCAAATATTACTTTGATATCATTTTCGGTGGCCCTTTTTACCGATAGCAGATTGCTCTGCAATTCGGGACAGTATAATGCGCTTTTAAGTGTAATGGAATATTGTGAATCTATTTTAATGTTCACGTCTCCCAGACCTTGTGAGCATAGCCGCTTTCCATTCGCTATTGTAATATCCCCGAAGTTTCCTGGCGTAAAATTTTCAAAATTATGCTTTGACATTACGACATGCCTAGTACATCCAGAGTCAATTATATATTTTTCTTCATTTGGTGTTTGCGCCCTGTTTACAGAGATGGGTTCGATTTTATCTTCTGATGTTTTGTCGTCGCCGGGGGAACCGAGCTATCTAAATCTTGATCACTATCAATTTTGTTATTGAAACAATAGTTTGAAGTTTCCTTGGGGTTGTTCTGGGCATTTTTATGGCCAATTGTGTTGTTTCTATTGTTACTGGAATTATTAAACGTTTTATTTTTGTTCCAGTCAGGTCTTGCGTTATTGCAGTGTTGGTTTTTATTTTTCAAATGGTAGCATTCTGATGTTGTGTGGTTTTGTCGTTTGCAGAATCCGCAATATTTTCTGTTTTTGTTCTGTCTGTTGGATACTCTATACGCGGTTTCACGTGCATTTGTGTTGGATGGTTTATTTTCAGCCCGGTGCTTGAATTCATCTAGTAGTTTTGTCTTAACAAACTCTAAAGTGAGATCGCTTTCGTCCCTAGCTTCGAGGCCTATAATGAGAGGATCATATGATCTAGGGAGACTGCACAATAAAAGTGCTACGATATGAGTCTCCGGAATTTCTTCGCCAATGGCGTGCAATTTATCCTTTATTGTTAGAATTTCGTTGATGTGGCGGTTCATGTCTCCTCCGTCGCTTAATTTTTGTGAGTATAATTTTCGGAGGAGAAACAATTTAGACGATAAGGTGGATCTTTGATGCACCTTCTTTAACGTGTCCCAGATTTCTTTGGCGGTTTTTAAGTGCTTTATATGACAGATTTGGCTGTCATCTATCGAAAGATTTATTGTTGCTCTAGTTTTCCCATCATTTTTCTTCCATGCATCGTCGGGAGTTGCAGGTGGGTTTTGGGTAACAAATTTAAATAAATCTTCCCTAATTAACAGCATTTCTATTCTAAAGGCCCATAGTTCGTAATTACTGTCATTCAGCTTTTCGACAAGCGATATATCTTTCGCGGACGAAGTAGCCATAATTAAATGTTGAATGCTACGTTATATAAATGTGTATATATATTTTTCAGTTATTTATGTTTATCATTAGTCTATACATATGTATCACAACATAATGACCTATATTATACTTCAATATTCATTTAGGTTAATTATCTACCGTTTTGTTCATCATATATTCTATTCAATGTTTATTATTTACTTTTGCATTATCAATGATCAATAGCAATAATCATATGTTATATGTACCAAGAAAAAATAATATCAATAATATATCTCAGAAAATAATACCAGTATATGTAATAAAAATTCTGTTATATAATACTTATTCAATATTTATAATACAATGCTTTATATTATTATTTTTTTTCTGGTCTAGTTTTTTTTTTAATTATTATTTCTCCTCTTACTCAGTCTAGATAATCTGAAAGGACGTGAGTTATATTTACTTGATTAAAAGGACCAGATAAATAAATTTCTTCTTAATTATTTATATAAAAAATTGTAATCTTGGCTTACCTGTTATAAAGCATAATCCTTATTAATGATACAGCGAATAGCGCTTGTTATCAGAATATGTGAATTTAATTTTTATTAAATGCAGGCTGAAATCTTTGTAGAAAACCGAAGGATCACAACTTGTAGAGAACAAACTTTTATCTATCTGAAAAACTACACAAAATCTTGATTAAATACGTTACATTCTTATAATATAAAAAGTAAAGGTAATTTAGATCCATAAAAAGTTGTGCTTCGTCTTAGTTCCAGAGCGTATTGCTTCCAGAACGCAGTTTTATTAATATTGGACGAGCGAATTGTTTATGTCTTTCTGGCATGAAGTTTCAGCATCAACTAACTAATAAAAGGGGCTCTTAAAAGTTGTTTTACGGTATTAGTCCGCTGTACACATATCACAAAGGTTTATTGCCGACTAAACAGTTTTTTCCTTCTTTAAAATGCACATTTGTAGTGATTATGTCTCTGTAGATCTGTGGTGCTGTCATCTGTGATGTTTTGAGGAAGTTCCACTTCAGGTAGTGGCGACACCTGTTGGCAGTCCACGAAACGAATTGCATATATCACAAACGCGTTGCTTATATCACAAACGGGTTGCATATATCACAAACGGGGGAACAGATGAAATCAATTTCTGAACTGTTTCCAACATACATTTTAGAAGGTCTTGAACACCATTCACTGTTTCTTAAAAATATCTGTCCGTAAGTCTGTGTGTAACACTATCACAACGCATTAACCTTTTACTGCTATAAGTGGTCTCACTGACCGCTTCTTTTTTACTTTCTTCTACCTACACAAGAAAAAAGTATTGTATTCAGGGAAAATTTCGACTTCCAATTTGGGATTGATTTGTACATTTTAGAAGGTCTTGAACATGATTGACTGTTTCTTAAAAATGTCTGTCCGTAAGTCTGTGTGTAACACTATCAAAAAGCATTAACCTTTCACTGCTATAAAAGTGGTCTCACTGACCGCTTCTTTTTTACTTTCTTCTATCTATACAAGAAAACAATAGTGGATTTGTGAAAATTTTCGACTTCCAGTTTGGACTGATTTATACATTTCAGATGGTCCTGTAAACGCAACACGATTGACTGTTTCTTAAAGTTGTCTGTTCGTAAGTCTGTGTGCAACACTATAAAAAAGCATTAACCTTTCACTGCTATAAGTGGTCCCACTGACAGCTTTTTTTACTATACAAGAAGAAAATATTGGATTAGTGAAAATTTGCAACTTCGAGTTTGGACTGATTTATACATTTCAGAAGGTCCTGAACACGCAACACGATTGACTGTTTCTTAAAAATGTCTGTCCTTAAGTCTGTGTGTAACACTATCAAAAAGCATTAACCTTTCACTGCTATAAGTGGTCAAACTGACAGCTTCTTTTTTACTTTCTTCTATCTGTACAAGGAAAAAATATTGGATTCGTGAAATTTTTCGACTTCTAGTTTGGACTGATTTATACATTTTAGAAGGTCCTTAACACGATTGACTATTTTTAGAAAATGTCTGTTCGTAATTTTATACGTCTGTCTGCATGTCACACAAATTTTGTGAGCGTTCTAAACTCACGAATTGCTGCATACAATAGGATGGAATTTCATATAAAGCTCTATCCTTATGTGAACTGGTGCTGTTTAGATATTGGACAAAATCCCCCGAGAAAGGGTACGGCAAATTGATGATTTGTACGATTTATGTGATGCTTATATCTCCAGTTTATGTGTGCAAAATTCAACAAAACATCAAATTTAGAATCTTCGTGATAGGCATAGATTGTCATTCAATTTTGGTTGCGGTCATTTGAAAAGGGATGGCCGAAATTCGATTATTTGTCCAAATATGTGATGCTTATATCACCAGTTAAGCCCAGAATTCAACAAAACTGAAGGTTTAGCCTCCTGAATATGGGAATGTTATGTCATTCACTTTTAGCTGCCGAAATTTAATGATTTGTTCTAAATTTGCAATGCTTATACCTCTAGTTTATATCCCCAATTCTACGAACCTTTACCTTTAGATTTCTCATAGTGGAAATAGATTGTCTTTTAATTTTGGTTGTAGACCTCTAATAAGGGGGGCCGAAATTCGATGATTTGTTCGAAATATGCTATGCTTATGTAATATATATCCAGTTTTAGTGCGCGCAAATAAATTTGTTTTTTTGCATTAAAAGTCTTCATTTTTCACGATTCCATAACAATATTATGCGTTTATATATATATACTAGCTGACCCGCCCGGCGTTGCCCGAGCCCTTGTAATAAACTTAAATCTCTTAAAAAACGGAACTCTGGCCACGGTCTACGATGACTTTGGAACTGTATACCCGGTATGCTCGTACACTCTAGAAAATCTTTTATTTCCCCCTACCACCGCCAGGGGAGCATTCTGTTCTAAACAAACCTCTTTCCGAACGAATTTCTGAGACAGGTCCCCGCTGCCTACGTTACTGTATAGTAGGCGCACTACAAAATTGAGCTGGTTTCGAGAAGATTGGAACATTATTAGCCCAGTTATTGCAATAAGGAGCAGTTACAGAAAATAACCTTGAGTGAGGTGCCAAGGGGAGGGGATGTTCGAGTGTCCTTCAGAAAATTACTAATTAGGAGGCCCACTATGCATGCATAAAAATTCGTTCGTTTTGTTAAGCTAGGAACTTAATTACAAAGTTGGCTTAAACTCTTATTTGTAAATAGTGGTAACCGCTACTCATAAATTTAATTTAATGTTATAAATGGTGACTATTAAGTTAAATATAATGTTTGGAATCACTTGCGTTGAAATCGGAAAGATTGTTGCTGATATATAGAAACGGGGCATAGTTAGAGAAAAACATTGAAGGAGGGGCCGGGGGGGGGGAGGGTTGTTAAAGTACCCTTCAGCAAATGACTAATTAAGAGGAGCACTATGCATCTTTCGAAATTCGTTCGTTTGCTGAAGCTTAGGAACTTAATTACAAATTTGGCTTGCCCAATTATTCGGAAATAGTGGTAACTGCTATTCATAAATTTAGTTTAATGTTATAAAGAGTGACTATTAAGTTAATTATAATGTTTGGAATCACTTGCGTTGAAATCGGAAAGATAGTTGCTGAGATATGGAAACGGAGCATAGTTAGAGAAAAATCCTTGCAAGAGGGGCCGTAGGGGGGGGGTGTTCAAGTGCCCTTCAGTAAATGACTAATTAAGAGGATCACAATGCATCTTTCAAAATTCGTTCCTTTGCTTAAGCTTTGAACTTAATTACAAATTTGGCTTATACAATTATTCGGAAATAGTGGTAACCGCTACTCATAAATTTAGTTTAATGTTATAAAGAGTGACTATTAAGTCAAATTTAATGTTTGGAATCACTTGCGTTGAAATCGGAAAAATAGTTGGTGAGATATGGAAACGGAGCATAGTTAGAGAAAAAACCTTGAAGGAGGTCCCGGGGTGGAGGGGATGTTCAAGTTCCCTTCAGCAAATGACTAATTAGGAGGACCACTATGCATCTTTCAAAATTCGTTCGTTTGCTTAAGCTTTGAACTTAATTACAAATTTGGCTTAAACTATTATTCGTAAATAGTGGTAACCGCTACTCATAAATTTAGTTTAATGTTATAAAGAGTGACATTTAAGTTAATTATAATGTTTGGAATCACTCGTGTTGAAATCGGAAAGATAGTTGCTGAGATATGAAAACGGAGCATAGTTAGAGAAAAAAACCTTGAAGGTAGGGCCGGAGGGGAGGGGTTGTTAAAGTGTCCTTCAGCAAATGACTAATTAGGAGGACCACTATGCATCTTTCAAAATTCGTTCGTTTGCTTAAACTTTGAACTTAATTACAAATTTGGCTTAAACTATTATTCGTAAATAGTGGTAAAGGCTGCTCATAATTTTAGTTTAATGTTATAAAGAGTGACAATTAAGTTAATTATAATGTTTGGAATCACTTGTGTTGAAATCGGAAAGATAGTTGCTGAGATATGGTAACGGAGCAGAGTTAGAGAAAAAACCTTGAAGGACGGGCCCGGGGGGGGGGGGGGTTGTTCAAGTGTCCTTCGGCAAATGACTAATTAGAAGGACCACTATGCATCTTTCAAAATTCGTTCGTTTGCTTAAGCTGGGAACGTAATTACAAATTTGGCTTAAACTATTATTCAAAAATAGTGGTAACCGCTACTCATAAATTTAGTTTAATGTTATAAAGAGTGACTATTAGGTAGCTTTCAATACAAAAAAGTATAAAGCTACCTATTGCAGCCGTTCGGAGGAAAGCAGTTCCGGAAAATTTCGATATATTTTCGCCGATCATGACCCCCAGACCCCAAAACCACCCTCCGTTCAAATGTTGATTTATATATATAGATATATCCATATATATATATATATATATATCTGACCTATGTCATACTATAATTCTCGTATTTATAAATCGATTTTGATGAAACTAATTGTGCGTATTAAGGTCACCAATGTCTCGACCGAGTTCGTTGGCCAGCTTGGTCCGCCATTTTGTTTCAAGATGGCGGCCATTTAAAAATTTAAAACTAAAATAAATATACAAAAAAGTTAAAAATTCAAATTTATTTTTTAATTACGTGTTAGGCCTTGATACAAGGATTCCAGAGCATTTTTTGGTTTACCTCTATCTTAAAAAATGGCTGAGATAGAGCAGTTTGAAATTCTAGGGTGGCTGACATTTTGAAACAAAACAGCACATTACCGTAATAATTTTCCCAATCATACGCATAAAACTATATATTCATATCCGTTAGCGCCAAAATTTGCGGCATTGGCGACAAAATTGGCAAATTTTGTGACATTTGGCGAAACATCGCCAAGTTTGGCGACCAAAATAAGTCTTTATAAATGAAGCCAATTTGGCTATTGCTCAATAATTTGGCGAAATTCTTATTCAAATTCAGTATTAACGAATCTTTTGTAAACGTTTCTTTGCATTTTAACTTGCTGTTTTCGTGTAACATTAGCTAAAATTTTAAAACGAAGATATAGGAAAGCTACCTTTTCCTCCCGGTACAGGCCGGAAGGACTTTTAAGTTAATTATAATGTTTAGAACCACTTGCGCTGAAATCGGAAAAATAGTTGCTGATATATGGAAACGGAGCATAGTTAGAGAAAAAACCTTGAAGGAGGTCCCAGGGGGAGAGGGGATGTTCAAGTGCCCTTCAGCAAATGACTAATTAGGAGGACCACTATGCATCTTTCAAAATTCGTTCGTTTCCTTAAGCTTTGAATTTAATTAAAAATTTGGCTTAAACTGTTATTCGTAAATAGTGGTAACCTCTACTCATAAATTTAGTTTAATGTTATAAAGGGTGACTATTAAATTAATTATAATGTTTGAAATCACTTGAGTTGAAATCGGAAAGATAGTTTCTGAGATATGGAAACGGAGCAGAGTTAGAGAAAAAACCTTGAAGGACGGGCCGGGAGGGGGGCGGGGGTTGTTCAAGTGGCCTTCAGCAAATAACTAATTAGGAGGATCACAATACATCTTTAATGATTGATTTATTTGGTTAAGCTAGGAACTTAATTTGAAATTTGGCTTACACTATTATTCGGAAATTCTGGTAACTGCTTTCTAGAAATACACCTTGAAGCTTAAATGAAATTAGACCCTTGCCCCTCTTCATTCCCGCAAATATAAAAAAGAATCTGTTCAATAAAGTTTTCTGTATTAACAATCTCTATCATAATAATAAATGTCATGTAAAAAAAAAAAAAACTTAAACCCGACTAATTGTCATGAAGAAAAATGTGCCAGAAAAATACAGGGTGATTTTTTTTAAAGTTGTGAAAGTAAAACACTATAGCAAAAGAACCACAGATCCAAATGACCTAAAATTTCACCAGTATGCTCCCAAAGCAATGGGAATTTTTTAGGCATGTTTAAATTAAACTTAAAATCGCACCGACAGATGGCGCTGTAAGGTAGCAGAAACAAAGAATATAGTCTGTGGGAAGAAAACAGTGGACGGTACTTTGAGAAACCATCTTCCGTAGACCCTCTGTCGTCATTGGACATTTTCTTAAATTCTTAAGTGTCCTAAATCTCCTAAGAGCAGTTGCTGCGCTGTCATTATTCTGATAATACAGTTTCACTAACAACGCACGGTCCGTCAATGGCGCACTCATTGCGAGGATTTCCGTAGAATAATGAGCACAAGATATGCGTACTTCACGTTTTTATCACCAATGTGCGTGTGCCGGGCGCAAGTTCGTCTCCCGATTTTGCTGCATGTACAGCGCCATCTGTCGGTGCGATTCTAATTTTTTTTTTAACCACGCCTAAAAAATACCCATTGCTTTGGGAGCATACTGGTGAAATTTTAGGTCATTTGGATCAGTAGTTCTTTTATTATAGGGTTTTACTTTCACAACTTTAAAAAAAATCACTTTGTATTTCAATCAGTGGGACGTATGTCTAATTTGTCATGTACAGGTGGCGCGACAAACGCATGGCTCCTCTACACTGATAACTTCAAACCATATTGACACTATTTAGTTAGAAATCCTTATTTATGCATCGCTACTCTGGTTTATGTAATTACTTCTGTGAAGAATCGATGCAACCAACCAGTGAACCAACCAACCCAAGAGAATAAAAGAGTAGTTTTAATGAGAGTTCTTTGTGCATTTTAATTAATATTTCAGAAAGTAATTAAAATATTAAAATTCTGACGCTCAGGTATACCAGGAGAGGGTTTGGACTACCTAAATCTAAATTTACAGACTTCTAGGTGCGCTAAATTTTCCTAGCCATCGCCAACAGGCGCACACACACACAGACACACATAGCGAAACTTTCTTTTATTAGTATAGACTAGCTGACCCGCCCGGCGTTGCCCGAGCCCTTGTAATAAACTTAAATCTCTTAAAAAACGGAACTCTGGCCACGGTCTACGATGGCTTCGGAACCGTATACCCGGCATGCTCGTACGCTCTAGAAAATCTTTTATTTCCCCCTACCACCGCCAGGGGAGCATTCGGTTCTAAACAAACCTCGTTCCGAACGAACTTCTGAGACAGGTTCCCGCTGCCTACGTTACTGTATAGTAGGCGCACTACAAAATTGAGCTGGTTTCGAGAAGATTGGAACATTATTAGCTCAGTTATTGCAATAAGGCACAGTTACAGAAAATAACCTTGAGTGAGGTGCCGAGGGCAGGGGATGCTCGAGTGTCCTTCAGAAAATGACTAATTAGGAGGCCCACTATGCATGCATAAAAATTCGTTCGTTTTGTTAAGCTAGGAACTTAATTACAAATTTGGCTTAAACTCTTATTTGTAAATAGTGGTAACCGCTACACATAAATTTAATTTAATGTTATAAAGGGTGGCTATTAAGTTAAATATAATGTTTGGAATCACTTGCGTTCAAATCGGAAAGATAGTTGCTGATATATAGAAACGGGGCATAGTTAGAGAAAAACCTTGAAGGAGGGGCCGGGGGGGAGAGGGTTATTCAAGTACCCTTCAGCAAATGACTAATTAAGAGGAGCACTATACATCTTCCGAAATTCGTTCGTTTGCTTAAGCTAGGAACTTAATTACAAATTTGGCTTACCCAATTATTCGGAAATAGCGGTAACCGCTACTCATAAATTTAGTTTAATGCTATAAAGAGTGACAATTAAGTTAATTATAATGTTTGGAATCACTTGCGTTGAAATCGGAAAAATAGTTGCTGAGATATGG
Organism: Maratus michaelseni; assembly: GCA_963931845.1. Taxonomy (NCBI): domain Eukaryota; kingdom Metazoa; phylum Arthropoda; class Arachnida; order Araneae; family Salticidae; genus Maratus; species Maratus michaelseni. The sequence goes on along the minus strand of OZ007589.1, from coordinate 293,436,006 downwards.
AAACGGAGCATAGTTAGAGAAAATAAGAAAACGGAGCATAGTTAGAGAAAAAAAGAAAACGGAGCATAGTTAGAGAAAAAAAGAAAACGGAGCATAGTTAGAGAAAAAACCTTGAAGGAGGTCCCGGGGTGGAGGGGATGTTCAAGTGCCCTTCAGCAAATGACTAATTAGGAGGACCACTATGCATCTTTCGAAATTCGTTCGTTTGCTTAAGCTTTGAACTTAATTACAAATTTGGCTTAAACTATTATTCGTAATAGTGGTAACCGCTGCTCATAAATTTAGCTTAATGTTATAAATAGTGACAATTAAGTTAATTATATTGTTTGGAATCACTTGTATTGAAATCGGAAAGATAGTTGCTGAGATATGGAAACGGAGCATAGTTAGAGAAAAAAACCTTGAAGGGAGGACGGGGGGGGGAGGAGTTGTTCAAGTGTCCTTCAGCAAATGACTAAATAAGAGGACCAATATGCATCTTTCAAAATTCGTTCGTTTCCTTAAGCTTTGAATTTAATTACAAATTTGGCTTAAACTGTTATTCGTAAATAGTGGTAACCGCTACTCATAAATTTAGTTTAATGTTATAAAGGGTGACTATTAAATTAATTATAATGTTTGAAATCACTTGCGTTGAAATCGGAAAGATAGTTGCTGAGATATGGAAACGGAGCAGAGTTAGAGAAAAAAACTTTCAAGGACGGGCTGGGAGGGGGGGGTTGTTCAAGTGGCCTTCAGCAAATAACTAATTAGGAGGATCACAATACATCTTTAAAGATTGATTCATTTGGTTAAGCTAGGAACTTAATTTGAAATTTGGCTTAGACTATTATTCGGAAATTCTGGTAACTGCTTTCTAGAAATACACCTTGAAGCTTAAATGTAATTAGACCCTTGCCCCTCTTCATTCTCGTAAATATAAAAAAGAACCTGTTAAATAAAGTTTTCTGTATTAATAATCTCCATCATAATAATAAATGTCATGTAAAAAAAAAAAAAAAAAAAAAAAACTTAAACCCGACTAATTGTCATGGAGAAAAATGTGCCTGTAAAATATTTCAATCATGGGGACGATGTGTAATTTGTCATGTGTAGGTGGCGCGACATTCGCATGGCTCTACGCTGATAACTTCAATCCATATTGACACTATGTAGTTAGAAATCATTATTTATGCATCGCTACTCTGGTTTATTTAATTGCTTCTGTGAAGAATCGATGCAACCAATCAGTGAACCAACCAACCCAAAAGAAAAAAAGCGTATTTTTGATCAGTTTTTTGCATAAATTTAAAAAAAAATTACCAACCGAATTTTTCAAAAATCACATAGTCAGATACAGAATATTTTTTTACATATGCTGAGAAATTTTCAAATTGATATCTCAATTAGTTTTCTTAAAATTCGCTAATTAGTAAAATAATTTCGAATTCTTTCATTTCCGGGTGCAAATCCAATGCGCCAGTTCATTTCTTTCGCCATTTTGATTTAAAAGATGACATTTTAGAAGCGATGGTTAATGAGAATCTAATTAATATCTAGGCTAATTATCAAAATATTAAAATTCTGATGCTCAGGTGCACATGGCCAGACCTTGGACTATCCACACCTAAATTTCCAGTGGGCTAGATTTTGCTAGCCATCGCCAACAGACACACAGACACACACGGACACGGACACACACACAGAGCGAAACTTTCTTTTGTTAATCTCTATCTCTATAAAAGAGTATGTGTCTGTCTGCCTGCCTGCCCGCGGATTTCTCCGTAATTATAACACCTAGGACTCTAGAATTTTTGTCATGTGTAGATGTTGTCACCGGACAGTATACCTCGGGGCCGGATTTTTAAATTTTAATTTAGATTTTTAAAAAAAATTAAAACGTGTATATGGAATTTTGGGTTCGAGGCTATTTCAAGCTCCTCCCATGAAATAGCCTCGGCAACGCCATCCGTGGCAACGAAGCAGTCAGCCAATGAGAGCAGGTGCAGGATCCAGGATTTTGGGTTCGAGGCTTTTTACACTCTCCGCCAAGTTCACGGTAACGAAGCAGCCAGCCAATGAGAGCAGCGGTTATTACGGGATATAGCGAGCGATAGCATTTCCTTCCTTTACGGAAGCGGCTAGCCACAGATTTCATTGTTTTGTTTATGTTTGAGTTTTATTTTAAAGAAAATGAATATACTTTTGACAGATTGAGATTAAAGTAGGTTAGTTTTGATTGTATTCATTCTCTGTATGTTTAGTTGCCCCCATATATTATGTTTTAGGTAAGAATATAACTAGCATTTTACTGATTGCATTTTTCATGTTCTGAAATGAAACAAACTGTTTTCAATAACAAATCTTAATGAATTAAATTAATCTTACATCTTACACTTTACTATAAAATGTGCAGTACTACAATTTATCACATGTTACAACGTTCTCGGGAACTAAAAATGTAGTAAAAAACTCTTAACAGAAAGATTGTAAATTAACAAACTCATATATATAAGATATAACTTTAAACTGATATGCCTCTTCAACTGTTGTCGAAATCAATGTAATGTAAATATTTCTTAAATATTATGATTTTGTTTAAGAATTGGAAACATTCAGTGAAGTGTAGATTGTATTTTTTCATCAAAACAATTTGATTTGTAAGTATGAGGTAAAAAAAAAATCACCATTTTCTCACATGATGAGTTTCATCAGAAAGTAAAACAATAAATAAATATGAATGATTTGCGGAGCTGTTTCAAAATAATTATAAAGAATAAGTCTTTAAAAATGTAAAATCAATGTTATTTCTGACCGAGTTTTTTTTTAAATAATTATAAACCATTTTAATTTGTAAGCATGTTGTAAAAAAATCACCATTTAGTGACAAATTTTGTGTTTTATAAGAATCGCCCAAGAACGGACATGCAATGTGATATAAAATTTATGTTGTCATCGCACTAATTATTTTTGTTGAGGGTTTTTGGGTGATGTTATTGAATTAGTGATAGAAACAGCTCCGCAAATCATTCATATTTACTTATTGTTTAACTTGCTGATAAAACTCATAATATGTGAGAAAACGGTGATTTTTTTTTTAACTTCATATTTACAAATTAAATTGTTTTGCGGATTGTAAGTATGAGGTAAAAAAAAAATAACCGTTTTCTCACATAATGAGTTTCATCAGAAAGTAAAACAATAAATAAATATGAATGATTTGCGGAGCTGTTTCACAATAATTATGAAGAATAAGTCTTTAAAAATGTAAAATCAATGTTATTTCTGGCCGAGTTTTTTTTTAAATAATTATAAACCATTTTAATTTGTAAGCATGTTGTTGTAAAAAAATCACCATTTTGTGAGAAATTTTGAGTTTTATAAGAATCCACCGAGAACGGACATGGTATGTGGTATAAAATTTATGTTGTCATCACACTCTATAATTATTTTTGTTGAGGGTTTTCGGGCGATGTGATTGAATTTTTGATAGAAACAGCTTCGCAAATCATTCATATTTACTTAATGTTTAACTTGCTGATAAAACTCATAATATGTGAGAATACGGTGTTTTTTTTTTTTTTAATTCATATTTACAAATTAAATTGTTTTGCGGATTGTAAGTATGAGGTAAAAAAAAATAACCATTTTCTCACATAATGAGTTTCATCAGAAAGTAAAACAATAAATAAATATGAATGATTTGCGGAGCTGTTTCAAAATAATTATGAAGAATAAGTCTTTAAAAATGTAAATCAATGTTATTTCTGGCCGAGTTTTTTTTTAAATAATTATAAACCATTTTACTTTGTAAGCATGTTGTAAAAAAAATCACCATTTTGTGACAAATTTTGAGTTTTATAAGAATCGCCCAAGAGCGGACATGGAATGTGGTATAAAATTTATGTTGTCATCACACTCTATATAATTATTTTTGTTGAGGGTTTTTGGGCGATGTTATTGAATTTTTGATAGAAACAGCTCCGCAAATCATTCATATTAACTCAATGTTTTAACTTGCTGATAAAACTCATAACATGTGAGAAAACGATGATTTTTTTTTTTTTTTTTTACTTCATATTTACAAATTAAATTGTTTGATTGTTTGGATGAATAAAATACATCCTACACTGACTGCACTGAATGTTTTAATTTTTTAGCAAACTCATAACGTTTAAGAATTATTTACATTATATTGATTTCGACAACAGTTGATGAGGCATATCAGTTTAAAGTTGTATCTTATATGTGAGTTTTTTAAGTCAATGATGTGAAATTTATGATTATTTATTTATTGTTATTTACAATTTTTCTTTCTGTTACTGTTATTGGACTACATTTTTAGTTCCCAAGAACGTTGTAATATGCGATAAATTGTAGAACTGTACATTTTATAGTAAAGTGTAAGATTAATTTGATTCATTAAGATTTTTTATTGAAAACAGTTTGTTTCATTTAAGAACATGAGCTGATATGTCTAGCGCTATGATTACATTCAGTAAAGTGCAAAATATATTCTTACCAAACACATAATATATGGGGGCAACTACACATACAAAGAATGAATACAATTGAAACTAACTTATGTGAACCTCAATTAGCCAAAAATATATAACATTTTCTTTAAAATAAAACTCAAACATAAATAAAACAATGAAATCTGTGGCTAGCCGCTTTCAGCTGTGAACATGAACTGCCGTTGCTGGATCCTGGATCATCCCATATTCACACCTTGATAGGGAAAAGCGGATTAGGATAGGTAGATAGGGAAACCCCGTTATCGGATCGGGACATTAGATGTAATTAAGACGCGTTTGTAATAATTAGCGGGAATGGGATGTTTGTGTGTGTGCTGTTTTTAATAAAGACAGTTGCATTTTTTCTGCAACCCTTTCACGAAAGTTTTTTCTTCAAACCTTTCACAAAATCAGTATTTTTTCCACAATCCTTTGACGAATTTCGTACTTTTTCTGCGATCCTTTTACTAAATTCAAGTTTTTTCTGCAATCATTTGACGAAATTTTCTTTTTTTTGTGATCCTTTAACGAAATTCGTGTTTTTTCCACATATTTTTGTCGAGATTCATGTTTTTTCAGTGATTCTACGACATAATTCGTGTTTTTTTCAGCGATCCTTTGATGAAATTCAAATTTTTCCTGTGATCCTTTGATGAAATTCACATTTTTCCATGATCCTTTGATGAAATCTGCTTTTTTAATGATCCTTTGACAAAATTCGTGTTTTTTCAGCGATTATTTGATGAAATTCGTGTTTTTCTCGCGAACCTTTGACAAAATTCACGTTTGCCAGCGATTCTTTGATAAAATATGCTTTTTTCTATTATGATAGGGAAAGGCGGATTAGGATAGGTAGATAGGGAAACCCCATTATCGGATCGGGACATTAGATGTAATTAAGAAACATTTGTATATTTGTAATAATTAGCGAAAATGGCGAGATAAAGGGGGTGGGGGGGACGACTTTTTATTAAATAGCGCATTTGTTCTACATCAACTTCCTCTCACCACCAGGGGGTGCTTTGCTATCTCTGTTTCTATGGGCTGGATCACGGCGGGGTATGGCTCTTTCCACTCGACATCAATAGAGCTTACTGATTTTAGTTCGGATTTTCACCACAGAGGGCGCTTTCATATCTTTGGTTCTATGGGCTGGATCATGACGGGGTATGCCTCATTCGACTCGACATCGATAACCTTAATGATTTCAGTTATGTTCGTATAGAACATATCGTGCCCCCTGGCGGTAGAAGGTGTAACTAAAGGATTTTGCAGCTAACTCGGGTTCTGTGGGTCACATCACGACACGCTTTGGCTCATTCGACTCATCAATAGAACTTACCGATTTTAGTTCCGAGTTTCACCACCAAGGGGCGCTTTCGTATCTCTGGTTCTATGGACTGGATCATGACGGAGTATGCCTCATTCGACTCGACATCGATAACCTTAATGATTTCAGTTATGTTCGTATAGAGCATATTGTGCCCCCCTGGTGGTGAAAGGTGTAACTAAAGGATTTTGCAGCTAACTCGGGTTCTATGGGTCACATCACGACACAGTTTGGCTCATTCGACACAACATCAATAGAGCTTACCTATTTTAGTTCTGAATTTCACCACCAAGGGGTGCTTTCCTATCTCTGTTTCTATGGGCTGGATCACAATGGGGTATGGCTCTTTCCACTTGACATCGATAGAGCTGACTGATTTTAGTTCGGATTTTCACCACCAGGGATGCTTTCCTATATCTGGTTCTATGGGCTGGATCACGTCGTGGTATGGCTCATTCGACTCTACATAGATAGAGCTTATCGATTTTCACCACCAGGGGCGCTTTTCTATCTCTGGTTCTATGGGCTGGATCATGAAGGGGTATGGCTCTTTCGACTCGACTTACGTAATATATGGGAGTGTGTATGGCACGCCCAATGTTTGCTGTCTAAGGTAGTGGGGCCCCAACATTAGATTTGTTTTAAAATAAAAAAATGTTCAACACTGATTTCAGGTACATTTAAGGTTGTTGGCACGGGCAACGCCGGGCGGGTAAGCTAGTTTAGATATAAACTTATTTGCTAATCGACGTAAGTTCTTGTACTATTTAAATCATTTAATTGATTTGATTTATATAGAAGAAACTTTCTGATGGGCATAAAATATTAGTATAGATTTTTGCAGAGCTAGTCACTTTAAATAGATACTAGTGAAATTTTGTTTCGTTTGGAACCCTAGTACAGGGACGACGAACCTATGGCAAGAGTGCCATAAGTGGCACACGAGAAAATATTTTTGGCACGGAGTTCATTGGGGTTCTAAAACAAAATTTTATGAAATTAAAAAATATATACGAATTTAAACGAACTTTGTTTTTTTATTTTTTTATTTTTTTTTATTTTTCTGAAATTAAAGAAATTGAAGACATTGAATTCCAATCTATTTCAATATGGACTCAATATAATTTATCAAATTCATACCTGCAAAACTTCCATTTTTTTTTCTTTTAATCAAATAAAATTAGAAATTACATTTAATAAAAACAATCACTAAATAACACACATAGAAAAAAAAACATTTCATTGGATAATTTTTCTGGTTCAAATTATGTTTTTATGACTTCAAAAACCAGAAGTTTGGTATGCAGAGATTATGCAAGGGTAAACCAGGTATGTAAATTAAGAAACGATATGGAGAATATGAAAAAGAAGGATCTGCAAGCAATATAAGCAAAAATGCTAATGATGAAATTGAAACGGTGAAATTTTTAACAGTCCTATGTATAAATATTTGTACAGAAACAGTATTCTATCACTTAATTGAGCTTTTTATTCAACTTTCGAGCAAGCTGACTCAGAGTCCGATCATAATAGTTATGAGACAATTTCTGTGAGAGTATTTAAAGGTTTAAGAGTAGAAAGGTGGGAGTATTTAAAGGTTTATGATCCTGTCTGCTTTACAGATACTAAAATAATCATTTCCCCTAATATATCTGAAATGATTTTTGGTTTAATTGTACCAACACAATTTTCGGTTTGGTTTGGACTTTTTGAGACGCTACGATACTTAACAAGAATGATCAATATTTAATATTTTTTAATTTATTGTTCGAGGATTAATTTGTGTTTAAAAAAAAAATCCCGATTCAACTAAAACCTAATAAATATTCAATTAAATTCAGGAATCTTTCATAATCGGGGTCTTAATGTTAAAAAGAAAAGAAAAGAAATCCCTTTTGCGAATTTATTTTTCGAAATATTTAAAATTGCAAGCATGCAGTATAGCGACTAAACATCGAGCGATAATACATAAAAAAACTTATTTTTTAAGTATAATCTGCAAATTTTAACAATATATAATAATAACGTAATAATAATGGCATAAAACCAAAAAAAACGAACAAAATCAACGTTTGTTATTAGTTTTTCATTTTATGACATCCTTTTTTGTAATGTTAAGTTAGGACTACTGAAATATAGAAAAATCAATTAACTCTGCAAGCATCTGGTAATTTTTTTCGTGTATGTTTAACGAGCCATAAAATAAGGATAAGTATTTGTATTTGACTAACTTTGATATTATTTGTTTTATGCACTGGAAAAAAATAATATTGATATAAAATTTTTGTAAATCAGCTCTTTTAAATTCAAAAATTACGTGACGGGAAAAAAGACTGTTGGGAAGTTAAAGGGTTAATTGATGCTGAACTAGATGGAAATTTAATCTTTTTAAATGAAATTACTAGTTTAAGAAAGTATTCTTCTGAGCATTATTACGAAAATTTGAAAGATATTTCTGTGATAGAAAAGGTGAAGTGATGCAGCGTAGTTTACAATGCAGGTAGGATTACAAATTCTTAAGTTGACGGCCGACATTCATACGAATGTCCTTTAGACGTGACATAACACTGCACACAGTATCTAAAAAGGTTTCACTACTTCCCATGTTTTCAACTATAATTTCTATTTCATAATGGCGAAGAGCTACCTCTAGTAAAAAGAATGGCATCGGCCGACCTATGAACACCTATAACTAAGGCTACTACAGTTCGGGCTGACTTACTATAATAACTGAACAATAGCTAATTGTTCTAAGCGGGAAGCAAAATGCTTGACAAGTCAGCCTGTATTATAGTAGCCCTACCTATAACTACAAGTAGCGTCATAAAAAAGTCACAAAGTGTAAGATCTAGAGAGGGCTAAAACCCTATTTGATGCTGTCGACAGTTTAGTGCCACGTTTGACGGTCATTCTTAGGACTGACGACCGTCACAATGACCATTTGTATTCCTAGCTCGATTGTAAACTTTGCTGCATCATTGTACAAACGGAACGCAGCTGAACAACATAGCCGCCGGACGGTTGTAAATGTAACTATTCTTGCAACAACAAAAATTTTCATTGTTTAAAAAAATCCTATGTAAACACACACGCAGTCTCTGAAAACCGCATCGCGCGACTGCCTGTAATTTTCAGATTATTAATTTTTCATTTATTTTGTGACTTTTGGAGTTTATTTATTGTAGAAAAATAAGTAGATAATATATTAAAAAATTTAAATAAATAGTTTATTTATTGAAAATATTAAATCTTCTACAGTAAAAATGGTTTAAATCAAAAGCATTTTTGTCTTTACATTTTCAATTTATATTTTGATGGGTTTGTTATTCATCCATTATGAAAGTCGCTTTGAAATGTCTTTAGAGATAATAAAACTATAGAATGCGATGAATCTATTATAAGAAATAGTTTTGCATACATTTAGCTTTATTTAGTAGTATTCAAAATATAACTTTTCCAAGAACCCATAACCTACTGCTGAGAGTTACGAAAACAGTTGTCAATGCTTTTATAAAATTTTCGTGTAAAATATAGATTTGCACGCGCGTGTGTGTGGCAGATTCACTAATTATAAGCATGAAATATTTATCTCTATTAAAATAATTTATAAATTTCATATGTTTTGGAAGTTTTCAAAGCACCTTTTGAATTCCATGAGCTTCATATCTGATAAGAACAAAACCAGTAAGTTATTCAACTAAAATATTCAGTTGATATACAGCTCTTATATATATTCAAATACTTTTATTACATAATTTTATTTCTAATCTAGAAAATATAATAGATGTTTAGATTAATGATAAATGCATTGCTGACGCAATTTCAAAAATAATTTTCATTAATTCAGAACGCAGAAAATGATTTTCTGTGTTTAAAATGCTTTCTTTGGTTTTACATAAAATCTCCATATATCTCGTATTTCTAATTTTAAAAAATTCTCTAAACAAAGATGTCACAAATTCACATCAGTTATCAGAAAAGGAATTTTTGTTAATTTGTTTCTAATTAGAATCTTCCAATTGGAAGACATTAATTTGATTAGCAATGAAAATTCAATAAACATCGATTGAAAAATAAAGCAAGATTTATTTCATTACTTAACTTATTGGAGATTTTATTTTCAGCATATAAATACAAAGTAGATTAAAAAAATTATATAACAGAAATAACCTTCACCCGAATAATTATTTAAACAATATACATTTATAATTTTTGAAACAACTTCAAAACAACATTCAACAGATATTTTAGTGATTTGATCTTTCAATCTTGTTTCTAGATATCATGGTCTTGTTAGCCAAGAAAATTTGCTAATAAAATGTATTTTTCTCACAAGTTGAAAAATATATATATTTCTCTAAAAGGCATGTTTAGATGCCTTTCGCTGATGATCCTAAAACAGCTACAAATGAAACATTATTAACAGAAATTCTATTAATTGAATAAGGCACTTTCGTTGAAATAATAATAATTAATATTGAAAAAAAAATACTTATTTAAATGAATTTAAAACTATTACTAATGTGCGAAAGTCTTTGTTGATGTGTGAGTGAAAATTCGTTTAGTTGAAAAACAAAGCAAAAGATTACAAATTTATGATGGGGAGTTTTGGAAATAAGTTTAATTTTGCAAAGGTCACTGATGAAACATATTCCTGTGGCTGGCAAGTTTCCATGATTAATATATAAAAAAATCCCTGACGGCTCGACCTACAGGCACAGGTAGATTTCGAAGACGCAAACCGTGGGGTGCCTGTTTGTTGGTAATTGCGGAAGAAATGACCTTTTTGCCATGATGCGGCATTTGGAAACGCCCACTTCGAAACCTAACTTGTTTGCAGGCAGAGCCAGCAGGGATTTTTTTTTTTTTTTTTTTTTTTTTTTTTTTTTTTTTTTTTGCTATAAGGGTTGGTCCTATAAGAAAACTAGTCAATATAAAAGTTTTAGATTATATTAAGAGGATTTATAAGAAGTTTAAGCGGATTTGATATCTTCTGAATTGACGAAATTATGAATTTTTTTCTTCTAAAACCCCCTTTTTACCCCCCCCCCCTTAGGGCCATTTTTAATTATATCAAAAATCTGTCATACATAAATTTTCGGCCCTTTACCTAGAAGTAATAATTACTTTAAACGGATTTGATACATATCATAATTATGGGGTTTTTTTCTGTTTTCACAAAAAGCCTCCCCATTCCCCCCCTCGGTTCGATTTTGCCCATTAACGAACTGGACCGAGATTTTATGCCACTTGATTTAATGTATGAGTTTGGAAGAGATTTGTGCAGTATTATTGAGGTTATCGTGTCCATAAAAAAGTGACATAGATAGACAGATAGATAGATAGAAAGTTTTGAACTGGGGGTGGTTTTGGGTTCTGGGAGTCATAATTGGCGTAGATCTGCATAGAATTTTCAAAAATTCCAACTTAGGGGAGAATGTAATAGGTAGTATTTCTTACGAAATCTATCTAAAAGAACAGATATACATAAAATGACAGAACCTTATACTTTGCTTTGATATAATAATAAAAGTAACTACATTCAAAATTCAGTAAACATAAATTCAAAAAAATGTACCCAGAAAATATTAATAAGGTTATGTTATCCTATGAATATTACTTCAAATGTTAACCTTAAACTATTCTTAAATCCAAAATAACTACTTTCTGATAGATTCCAGGAGTTCTTTTTTATTCGTAAACATATTTACACGTATTCATATTTAGATAAAGCACTGTAAAGACGAAAAATGTTTCTTAAACTAAGAAAATATAACTACAAACGAAATAACAAAATAATCTAATCTCTCCCAATTTACCCACGATTCCGAAAAGTGTTTTTGATCTTTAGAAACCTCAGAAACTAATGTATTTGTAAGATTTAAGAAAGCATTTACAAAAATAAACTTTCTTTTGCTGCCACTGATTTTCATAAATGTTTCCGGGTAGTTTTTATAGTATATAAATCATTTTTCTCAAATTGGAATACAGGGTTTTCGGATGCTATCCATTCTCAAGTAAACATTTTCATGTTCAACAAACGTGTTTTACAAACAAGCATGATAAATTTACAGCATTAACATTAATATTAAAATTAATATTATTTTGTTGCTCTTAAAAGTTATGCAGCTGAAAATGTTTCATTGAGATTTGACAGCATCTTAAAAATCAATATTCCGTTTTCAGAAATTTAATACACTATAATTATATTATTATACACTATAATTATAACCGATTAATACACTGTAAAGATTCTCGGAAACGTTCCCGAAAATCAATAGCGCTAAAAGAAACTTTGTTTTTATTAATTCTTCTTTAAAACATGCAAATATATTGATTTACGCTTTTCTGAATCATGGGTAACGCTGAAGATGTTATTATATATTTCCGCACATGGTTATATTAAATTAAAAATCTGCTTGGCAGGATAAGGGATAAAGAGCGTATTTAGAACTTTTTATCTTGTATTGTTGTTGATACTGGTAATTCTTTGTCAAAGTAGAAAGTTATTCCATATTTAAGTTTTGTGAGCTATATATTTGCAACTATTATTCAGATATAGATTTTTTAGAGTTACTCTTAAAAACAAAAAGCAAAAAATAAAGTGCAAGAATATATTTTTAGTTCAAATAAAAAAAAAATAGGGAATGCGTATCTGATTTTTATGAGTCAAACTTGACTCTTTATTATGAAAATTCTAAATGAAAACAATATATGTATATATATATATGATATTACGAGTAGAGAACAAATCGAGCATGTGCTCTTTTTTTAAAAAAAATTCGGATGTTTCCTTGGTGTACAATTTTTTTCAGTGTTTCGTTTAAAGCCAGAATTGGAGAAAGTGTACTGATGGGGGTGACGTAGCACCAGGCGCCAAATCGATAAAACATTTAATTAGCGTTGTAAGTTATTACTACCCATACATTAGGGATTGATGAAAATACAAAATAAATTTATTGCAGCACACGCCTATGCGATGCTGCGCACCATAACTAGGGCGTTAGAATAGAAGCAAGTTGGGGGCGTAGGTCTCAAAAGAAACAACTGAAAACGATTTTAGTGACTATTGTTCTATTTTAGAGTCATATAATAGAAGTTTTGCCTAAGCAAGTAAGCGAAGACGGGGTCTTTTAAACGCCATATGTTATATACTTCTTTTTAATTGCTAAAGAGTGTAAAATAAAAAGACTATAAACAGTAAAATAGGTTTTATTAGACTATTGACATTTGTTTCAGCTCAATCTGAGCCATTATCAAAACAAACAAAAATATTCTATAAATGCAAGGTGTACTTAGCTATTTGAAACGCAATCATTTAATTTTGCATGTAATTTTTAAAATTTACGCACGTTATTTTTGTTTTTTTTACTTGGATGTTTATTTAGCAATATGTTATTTAATTAACAGGGACTTTTCGGTAATGTATTAATGGAATATTAGGTTCCAGCGTAGTAACAGCGTTATTTATCTTTCTACATTAAATAACGCCAATCCCTAGTTTGAACCATCTTCTGCTCCATTAACTCCCTGCTATTTGAAATCGTGACGCCTTTTTAAAAAATACCGGTAATATTCTCTTCTACATCCAGTTCAAAAGACAAAGATCTTTACTTTATTTTTAAGTAAGCAAATATTCGAAAACATTTCAACTTTAAGAAAATCATAATTAACTAAGAAAACTTAAATAGTTCAAATGTAACTTAAGTACTTAAAATACTTTAAAGTAACTTAAAATTTCTGCATATTTCCCAAGACTTTTGACATCCCATTAAAATATAACATATATTTTAGCTTTGGGTAAAAATTTATCATAAACAAATGAGTTATTAAACAGAAAAAAAAACACGAAAATAGTTATTTTCTAATGTTTCTTCTCCTCTCTTATTCTACGTATTAAAAAAAAACTTCAACCAGTGATAAATAATTTAATTACTGTTCATATTCAAGTTTAACATTCGTATATGCAGCTTTATTATATTCGATTTTTCGAAACTACATTCTTTCTTTAATTCTTAAAGATAATTGAAAAACCAATTAAAAAATTTAAATGATTTAAATTCTTCTTTTGTTAGTTTTCTTTTATGCTACCTTCATAAAAATGCAGAGCCACAGATGAATTGAAAAAAAAATCAAATTAAAATTACACCAGTTATTTGCTTGTAAATCATTCTTTAATTTGTATTTATTTACTCAACGCATTTTTAATAAGCCTTTGCAATTTTTAATCTCAATATTTATAAAGCAGTGAAACCAACTGTTATTCAGAGATATACCAGAAAAACAGCTGTAAAAGATTAGCTATTTTCAAATAATTCCTACTTCCTCTTATCAGTAAAATTAACAACTTAATACGCTCTTTAAAGTAAAAATTCTCAGTACATTTACGACGATTTTTTCCCAACACTCGCAATTACAATATTCAATTAAAAACTAATCTTCAATTAAAGTACTTTTATCTCTTAGAGCTTCTTTTAAAAATAAGACACTGTTTTGATTTTAGCTTAAAACATAATCTAAATAATCCCGTTTCGTTTTTAGCGCGTTAAGATCATCTTTAATGCTTGGAATTCAGATATTTAATGCATGGAATAAACATATTAGTATTGAGATTAAAAATAAAAGCACTGAGATTTTTAAAATACATCGTCCGTGAATTAAAATAATCGGTGTGCGAATAATTAATTAGATGCTTACAGATTAGAAAAAAATAATTAAATAAACATGGGAATATGTAAAAGTACTCATCAGGTTTAATTAGCTGAAATTTGTGGATTTTTTTTAATGACTGTACTTACCTTATCTTATATTTTATACATTAAAATCTCAATTTGTGAATGTAATACCAAATAATATTTTAGAACACGTTTTTCAAAAATTAACACTTTAAACGCGAAAATTAAAACAAAATTTGGTATAAAGTTTTGTATCCGAACTGTTAGTAATTTTTGCTGCGAAATTTATCATATTTATAATCATTTTGTTCTAAAATATAACGTTAATATAGCCATTTTGGCTGTAAAATTGCAAAAATAAAGATTTCTATGGAATAATTTGCTGTTAATTTACAGCAAAAAAAATGGCACTTTGAGTGCATGTAATTTTTGCCGTTTTTGCTTTGTATCTATCGAGAGCTTACCATAAGAGGGACAATGCGCCTATAGGAGCTCCTTAAAGAGAGTGTTATATGTAGGCCCCTAAACTAAAGGACACTTTTTTATACCCCTGAAACAAATAATAAGATACTCAAAATATTTTGCGGCCGAGACCTACACCGCTCAGGGGGCTTCCAATGGGATTTAAAAATCCTTTTTCTTTAATTCTTAAAAATAATTTAGAGCCCAAAATATTTTATTGTACACAGATCCCTTTAAAGAGAGGGAACACCAGCTTTGCTTTAAAGATAACTTTTATGAAAGATTTCATGCTATGAGTGTCTTTTGTTTTTTTTAAAGCCTCTCATTTACGAAGTTGCCATATTTTTTATTTACATTCCGAAAATGGAATGCTGATGTTCCATTTATTTGCCTGTTTATCTGAGCTCTAACTTTCGAATTCACTAATTTCCGTCTGTAGTGATAGTATCTCCAATCTGCAGGCAGTATATGATTTTAGATCAACTAACCTTCTAATATTCGAAATTAAATCCTTTCTAAGAAATCTACTATTTAAAACATGGTTTGGTCTCAGTGGTCTCTCAAGACCAATTGTTGCTAACTTCTTCTACAATAGCATTTCTAACAAGGCATGGTCTCTTTGAGACCTACCTTTTTAACCCTCTAATGCCCATAGTAGAATGTATTCTAAAAATTCCAAAATTTGGAAAATTGGAATTCACACCAGAAATAACAACTATTAATTTTCGTTTCTTTTTAATCACGGACTAAGCAAATATTTCTATTCCGATTTACTGGTATAAATTCGGAATATCTGAATAAAAAAATCCACTGAATTGACAACACTGATGGTAGCATATATGCTACCATGGGCATTAGTGGGTTAAATTCCATAGAGCCCCTTCTCCTCTTTGTGATTGTGGTGGGGTGGCTCAAGCTTCCCACTACTATTATCACTGTCCACTTACAGCTCGTTGGCACATTCGCTGTCCTGTTGATCGTCCAGTGGGCTGCGTCGACAAGATTTTGTGCCGTCCAACTTTGCTTTCAATATTCCAAAATATTTTCTCCTTCTCATGGGATCTCAATAACAACTAACCTTCTTCTGAGCCTTGGTCTCGCTCTTGGCAATTTCTTACTGTCCTTTGTATGTTTGGGGTATTGTTTTACCTCGGCAGTGAATTCTTTTAATAGTGAAATTTTAAATCTGTGTTCCCTCTTATATCTGCTGTTAAGTGACAGACTAGATAAAATTTATTCTTTTTCACCTCGCCCTCTGTCGCCTTTACCGGTGGGTTCGGCTCCAGCTGAATATTGTATATTTTTAAAACCTTAATAAATGTGACCGAGAAGGACATCTATACTCTACAGACTTCTCGTCTGAGCAGTCCCTCTTTGGCATTCGAAACCAATCTTCACGAAATTTGAATATGTTTTATAGCAAATAGTTGTGCGTTCCGTTTTAAAAATGGTTATCGTATGGTTCATCTACTTTTTACTTTATTTTCTTGTTTATTTTTTAGCAGTGCACTTCAAAAATACAAATATTTAATAAAATAAGGTTTTTCCATAAAAATGCTAAGACTTCTATGAAATTTCAATGTGGTTTTCAAGCTGAATATAATATATATCTTTATTAAAAATATAGTGATACTAACATGCATATTTTTTTTTTACAGGGCATTTACAAAATGTAATTATAATGGCCTTTAAAACAGTTGATCTTTTAAATAATACATACATGTATTTAAAATTATCTATAGTATATCTATCATAATAAAACAAAGATTTATATTTTGCAATAACTAGGACACGTTGCGAACCCGTATATAAAATTTCCGGCAAGACGAAAATTTAAAAAAAAAAAAGATTTTTTTTTTAATTCGGTTCTGTATTTTGTTATGTAATTACTGTTCTCTTTTGCTTATTTTTAGCGGAATTGAAATAAATTATTTGATTGAAAAGTGGAGCATATGGTTAAATAAATGTTTTGAAAAAATATTATGTGTTATATTAAGATAATCCATAATAAAAGAGTCGCCCAAATGAAAGTGGCATTGCTGTAATAACTCCGTCGTTTGAAGAGAAAGATGACTGCGCATGCTCCTTTAGAGGGCGCAGAGTACTCCAAATGCATACGATATCGTCAGATCCCGCCAAGTGCGTGTGTGATAGCGTGGGAGCGCGTTAAAAGGCATCGTTCGCTTCATGGATTCTTCCAAACGGTGTCAACACGCGATCGTGAAATTTTTAACAGTGGAAAATGTGAGTGCTAGGGAAAGCTATCGTCGAATACAAAATGTGTATGGCACAGAATGTATGTCATGCAGATGGGTATACGGATGGTGTAAGGATTTGCATAGTGGAAGAAGCAGTACATCCCCCTCGAACATCCCGTTACAGCCCAGACCTCTTGCCGTGTGACTACCACATCTTCGGTCGACTCAAGAAAACACTTAAGAGCCTACACTAGTCACGGGGAAAATTGAATCAAGATGGCTGAAGTTATTTAAAAGCGTGCGAGGGGATTGTCGCATTACAAATGACTGACAGGGAATGTCTCCAATTAGAAAACGAACGGTAATTTCTTCCCTGTCCGTCTCGAAACAACGCCCCTCGAAAGCATTGGAGGTATCAATCTTGGGTAATTGCCAAGATTTTAAAAGTAGAAAGACTTTTATCAGATCAGAAGATTCAAATAGCATCTTCATGAAATTAGAAAAAAAAAAGTTAAACAGATTTATTTTAGTCATTGTACTTTCTGTATTAGGAAGAGGGCATAAATTCCGGAGAGAAGGTTGGGGGGGGGGGGGGGGGGGGGTATAGATCTAATACCTCCGTAGTCATTTGAAGTAATAATAAAAAAATATATATAACCAGGACTAAAAAGGCAATCTAGAAGAATGCCATTAAAGAAGGACGATGTAATTAAATTTATATCTAAAATAAAGAAAACAGAAGTTTGTGTGTCTTTCCGCTGTGTTCTGAAGACACCGCTACGCTGCACACAGAGCTACTAAACTTGGTAGAAAGGTACCTCTGTATGCAGTTTTAAACCTCAAAGCCGGAATATGGAATTTTTTTTTTTTTTTTTAATGCGATTTTTAGTGTTTTTTTTTCCGTTTTGCAGAGATTTTTTCACATTAGGAATAAGAATCCGGTTCCAATTCTTTAGCCCCAATATAACAAATTTCGTACTCTTTTCAATAAAGTTTATTCGTACAAATATTTTGAAATTTTTGGCGATTTTTTTACTTTGCCACTAAGGCATTTTCTCCAGAATAATTGATTGGTTTTTTGATTGATTCCATTTCGCCCCCAGTTATATCAAAAATCATGATTTTTTTTTCCCAATTTTTAGCTTGGAGAGTGTTGATAATTCTTTAAAGACAACAAACCAAGATTTTAAATAAAAAGAGAGTCATTAATTGTTCCAATTTCGATTTTTTGATTAGATTTTTTATATTTTTTATGCGTTTTTTTCACGTTTTGCAGCGATTTCTTTACATTATTGAAATGAATAGAATTTTAATCTTTTAGCCCAATATACTAATTTTTTTCCTCTTTTCAGAAAAAGTTATTCCATAAAGTAACCGAGCATCGATTCTTGAATTTTTCGCGATTTCTTTTATGCAATTTTTTAGAGTTTTTTCATGTCATTTATGTATTTGATTTTAGAAATTTACAACGATAACTTACTGTATTTGGAAGTCAAACAAAAAAAGGGGCATTTTGTTTCTGTGTCAAAAGTTAACGATAATTGTTAAAGTCCTTGGTTTAATTTTGAGGGGACAAGGGGTGTCCGGACGTAATTTAAACATTGCGTTAATGCTCTGATCGAAACTTCCTCTCCCCAATCAGAACTTTTTTAATATTAAACTGATTCAAACAAAATATTTTCAAATATTCTTCTCAGGTCCCTCAGGTAGTACATAAACTTCGGTACTAAACTAACGGTATCATTTTCTCAGATTTTGGTTACCACCATTTCTGGATATTAATCTCCAGGGGAGGGGTATTTTCTTGGGTTCTATAGACACGATTTCATCGAAAATTGGTTGATTCAACTTACTATGAACTAATTAAGATATAGATTTGGCACTTTTGGCGTTGGAAAGGGGAACTAAAAGATTTTTAGCGCGTACGCAGCACGCCTGCTAGATGGCGCCATACGCAGCTGGACACTTTCCAGAGTTTCGTTCTGAAAGAGAATTGCTTAAAACAGAGTTCTTTCTCTGGCGGTGGGAAGTGGAACTAAAAGATTTTGCATAGGTTACCACCATTTCTGAATTTTAATCTCCAGCGGGGGGATTTATTTTCTCGGGTTCTATGGGACCAATATCAATGAGAATTAGTTAATTCAAATTAACATGAAATAATTAAGATATAGATAACTAATTAAGATATAGATTTGGTGCTTCTTGGTGGTGAAAAATGTAATTGACAGATTCTGTAGCGTTTGCGCAGCACGCCTGCTATACAATGCCATAGACAGCGCGGACACATGTCGGAGGTTCGCTTAGAACATAATGCGCTCCCAGGAGGTGGAACTAAAAGATTTTCCTGCCCATGCGACGAAAATGGCTATTTTAATGGAGACGGCAAAAGAAAATTACCGATTTGACAATCCCTGACAACAAAATATTCTCATTTTTGCTCATACTTTAATATTAAATAAACCGTTAGAGGTATCGATTCGAAATACACAATTTTAAAGTAGTCAATTTTTCCGATTCCGAAAATGCAAATTTTGTGAAAATCGGACGGTGAAGATTACTCTGAGTAATTCAGTTTCTGAAGAATGGAAATTACAGATTTTCCGTTTTAAGTTTCTCCTACAAAATATAGTGAAAATGATGTATTTTATGCAATCAAGTTGAATATTCTATCCCAGAGACACTTAAGAGCCTACAAAAGTCATACTTTTTCTCGCAACGAGATGGCAACTAGTGATTTCAAGCCGACAAGAGGGGCTGTCTTACTTCAAATGATTGACAAGGAAATCCTCCAATAAAAAAAAAATCGAAAAAGAAATAAATTCAACCAATGATCTGTAACATTTTCTTGCTGCTATCACTCATTGGTAATTGCCAAGATTTTAAATGTCTACAAAAAGGAATGCTTTTAACCCGTTCATGATTAGCGTCCAAAAAATAAGACGTTTTGAATTTTCGAAAATAAATTAATATATTTTTTGACAGATTTTTTTTTCTGTTTTTTCGTTTATTTTGCACTTTTTACAACAAAATATTGATTTTGGTATAATATAAAGAATTTTTTTATTTCATGTAGTGCAATTACATAAACCGGAGTATTTAAAAAGAATAAAATATTAGGTATAAATGAGTTGAAATAACTATATTGGTAATTTTTCTTTAGAATTCGCAATTTCCTGAAAGACTCAAATAAGATATAATAACACTACGTGTTAAAATAGCATCTTCATGAAATGTTAAACAGATATTAAGATTTTAAACATTGTATGTTTTCTACCAGAGGGAGGGGGAGAAATGAAGTCTAACGCAGGATGATGAGGCGATCGCCCCCACCCCTTGGGCTAATAAAGGGTCTACAAACTATCAGTGAGGTCTGCACACGAAAGGGACAGGCCAAAGACTGGGCCGCTGGCCAAGTAAATTTTCATTCATGAAAATCGGGTCCGGCTTTGTCTCCACACTTTCCTCACTCGGCCGGGCTGAACATTACTTTTCTCTGCAGACTCGTGCCGGGCCACACTTCCGGGTAGACTTCTTTTCTGGGTCCAGCTTGGAGTGGAATTTATTCTTCCTAGAGGTGTGCACCGGCTGAAATATCAAGATTCGGGATCCGCATGGTATAAAAGCTAAGATTTCGTTCCGGATTCAACCCAACAAATATGAAAACCATTGTTATCTCGACTCATGCATCCTCTAAATTCTTTCCTCCCAGCCCATGCTGGATTGGCATTTCTATTACTTTCTTTGATTTTTTTCAAGAAAAAAGTATTGGATTCATGAAAATTTTCGAATTCCGGTTTTCGACGGATTTATACATTTTAAAAGATACCAAACACGATTTCACTGTTTGCATTTCTTCTAACTTTACAAAAAGAAAGTATTGGACTGGTGAAAATTTTTGACCTCCGATTTTAAACGGATTTATACGGTTTAGAAGACTTGAATACGATATGACTGTTTTTAGAAAAATATCTGTCTGTATACATATGAACATTTTTTCTCAGGAACTAATTCACAGAATTTAATAAAATTTTAGAATCAGCTAGAACTTGTAACAAATTGGTGCTGATCAGTTTTTGGTGTAAGTCGCTCAACAGGTGGCTGCTATGCTACATTTTTCACGATTTACGCAATAGCTCTGTCTCAAGAACTAACGCACAGATTTTCATCTACCTTCAAATTCAGTTAGACGTGGGTATCAGTTGTTGCTGATTAGGTTTCGGTGTACACAGCCCTAGAGGTGGGGCTGCCATGCCGCATTATTCACAATTTTCAAGCTAACTCTATCTCAAGAACTAATGCAGAGATTTCCAACAAATTTCAGATTCAGTTTGGCATTGACAAAGGTTGTTGCTGATTAGGTTTTGGTGTACACCGCCAAAAGGTGTCGCTGCTATGCTGCAGTATTCACGATTTTCAAATAGCTATATCTCAAAGACTAATGCACGGATTTTCATTATGAGTTGTAACTTATGTGTTGGTAATCGCCCAACAGGTGGCACTGCTATGCTGTATTTTTCTGAATTTCCGCAAAAGCTCTATCTCAAGGACTAATGCACAGATTTTCATAAAACTTAAGATTCAGTTTCACATCGCCATACGTAAGTTGATGCTGATAAGGTTTTGATGTATACCACCCAAAAGGTGACACTGCTATGCTGCATTATTCACGATTTTCTAGATAGCTATATTTCAAGGACTAATGCACGGATTTTCATTACATTGCAGGTACAGTTAGACGTTGACATAAGTTGTTACTTATTAGGTTTTGGTGTAAATCGTTCAACAGTTGACGCTGCTATGCTGTTTTTTTTCAGGATTTCCGCAATAGCTCTATCCCAAGAAGTAATGTACAGATTGTCATCAAATTTCAGATTCAGTTAGACATGGACATAAATTGTTGCAGGTTTGGTGTATACCGCCCAACAGGTGGCGCGGTATGCAGCATTATTCACTCTTTTCAAGATAGCTATATCGCAAGAAATAATGCACGGATTTTAATAAAACTTTATATTCAGCTAGACATTCATATAAATTGGTGCTGATTAGTGTTTGGTCTCAATCGCTCAACATGCGGCGCTGCTATACTACCCTTTTCACGATTATCACAATAGATATCTCAATAATTATAATGCACAGAATTTCATCAAATTTCAGAATCTGTTTGACCCTGACATATATCGACGCTGATTATGTTTTGATGTAAGTAGCCCAACAGATGGCTCTGGTATGCTGCTTTTTCCATGATTTTCACGATAGCTATATCTCAAAAACTAATGCACAGAATTTCATCAAACTTCAGATTCATTTAGATGTTGGCATAAGTTGTTGCTTATTAGGTCTTAATGTAAATCTCCCAACAGGTGACGCTGCTAAGCTTCATTTTTCAGGATTACACGATTTTAGTGATAGTCATATCTCAAGAACTAATGCACGGAATATAATGAATCTTGAGATTGAGTTAGACTTTTATATAAATTGCTGCTGATCCGTTTTTGGTGTAAATAGCCCAACATACTGCATGGCGTTGCTACAAAGTTTTTTCTCCATTTCCACAATAGCTCTATCTGAAGAACTAACGTAAGGATTTTCAACAAATTTCAGATTCAGTTAGACTTTGACATAGGTTATTGCTGATTCGGTTTTGGTGTATACCGCCCAAAATTTAGTGCTGCTATGCTGTATTATTCATGATATTCAAGATAGATATATTTGACGAACTAAGACACGGATTTTCATTAAATTACAGATTCAGTTAGATGATTACATAAGTTATTGCTTAATTGATTTTGGTGTAAATCTCCCAACATGTGGTGCTGCATGTTGTGTTATTCACGATTTTCAACCCAGCTCAATCAAATTTCAGATTCAGTTAGACATGGACATAAGTTGTTACTGATTATGTTTTGGTGTATACCACCCAAGAGGTGGCAGTGTATGCTTATTATTCATGATTTTCAAGATAGCTTCATCTCAAGAACTAATGCACGGAATTTAATAAAACTTTGTATTCAGTTAGACCTTCATATAAATTGGAGCTGATTAATTTTTTGTGTAAATCGCTCAAACGGTAGCGCTGCTATGCTACATTTTTCACGATTTTCACGATAGCTGTATCTCAAAACCTAATGCACAGAATTTCATCAAACTTCAGATTCAGTTACACTGTAAAAAAAGTCTGTAATTTTGACAAAAAAAGTATTTTACTTTTTTTACAGAAAGTATTGTTTAAAGGAAAAGCAGTTTTTACCTGTGAAAAAAAAATGTGGATTTTCCATTTTTACAGAAAAAATCTATATGTTTTACAGAAAAAAACTGTTTTAATGAAAATATATGGATATTTTCTGTAAATTAAACGGTTTTCCACCGGCGCCAAAATTGACAGTTTTTCTATTAATTTGAGAGATTTTTTTTACAGTGTAGACATACAGTGGACATAGGTTTTTGCGCATTAGGTTTTAATGTAAATCTCCCAACACCTGGCGCTGCTATGCTGCATTTTTCAGGATTAACACGATTTTAGCGATAGTCATATCCCAAGAACTAATGCATGGAATTTAATAAAACTTTAGATTAGGTTCGACCTTGTTTATATGTTGCTGCTGATTCATGTTTGGTGTATGTGAAACATGTATGATATAGAGGAAAGTTTTGGGAGTGGCAAATCTGACTAGTTTTCTTCTATCGATACAAGAAGAAAGTATTGGATTTGTGTAAAATTTCGACGTCTTGTTTTTCAAAGATTTATACGTTTTTGGAAATCCTGAACACGATATTATTGTTTTTCAAAAATGTCTGTCCGCGAGTTTGTCTGTCTGTATGTGACACAAATTTTTGGGCGCTCTATGTCAGCAAATAATGCATGGAATGTAATCAAATTTCATATTCAGTTATACATTGACATAAATATGTGATATAAATATTTTGATGTAAATCTCGTAAAAGGTGTAAATCTCGCAGCTTCTATGCCGCATTTCTCACGATTTCTGCGATAGCTATATTCCCATAACTACTGTATGAAATTTCCCGAAAATTCATATTGTGTTAAGTTGTGTATATAAGTCGTGTCGGCTCTTGCCAATCAAGCTTTTATACGGGCTGAGCCGACTTCGGGCAGAACTTTTAGCGTTTATATCGTACTAAGCCAATATATATATATATATATATATATTTATATATTTGTACGGACCAGGTCGTTCTCGGGTCGAACTTTTAGCTTTTATATCGGTTGGGTCATTATATTTTTTGTACAGAGCGGTGAAAGCCTGGTCCTGGAAATTTCGACCCATTTACACAGCTAACCGACATATCTAAGCAAGTTTTATGGGTTTTTATGCTTATTTCAGCCAATGTCCTATAGGTACTGAATGTCTATTTCTTTAAAATGCTTAAAAAATTGTTTACTGAATTACAACTAATCTTAGTAATAAAATGAGGCTGCGCCACCAGCCGGTTGAGTGCCCCCGTCAGCACATCAACCGCCGCACCCAAGTCCTGAAGGACTTTAAACGCACTAGAACAGAAGAGTCCTCCTGTAAGTGCTGCGGCCGGTGGGAACGCCACCACCTGCTGAACACTCCCTTTAACACAAGAGACGTACGACAAAAGTCGCTGCGATATGCGATGGAACCCACACTTCGAGGACACCACCACAAAACACTTGGGGAGACGCTGGAGACCTCCTACAGCTTCGTATCCGGAACCCAAAAGTGGGAACCGGGTCCTAGGCCTTATGCCAAACTATCCCAACGACTCTTATTGTACGACAGTTTCCGATCATCGAGTCCTAGGGGAGGAGAAAATGACTGGTCTCATCGGCTGCGGCGAGGAAGAGGAAGCGACTGGTCTCATCGGCTGCGGCAAGGAGAAGGAGCCTCTCGCCAGCCCGAGACCTCAAGGAAAAGTGTCCCTGAACGCATAGACACGTCCTGGCATAAATTGTCGCCCCCAGAAGCTTTCCCTCCGGCAAATCCCTGCAACGAATTGCAGGTAGTGGCCAGTCGACTCAACTGGGGTGTCACCCACATATAAAACAAAACATAAACAAAAAGACAACAATAACAACAATGAAAAAGGGGAGGCACCACTATCGGTACTCTGAAGGTCATGGAAAATTCCTTCAAAAGCGCCAAAGAGGCGGTCCCGATCAAGAAAGTTATTTCTAAGATTCCAGCTAATCGAACAGTCCAGGTAAAGAACATACATCCTCCCAAGGAGATGATACGGTTACACGGTGACCTAAGTGGCCCCGAGTACTCCTATCACTCTTCCTACAAACGGGCAATGCCCTTCTTACGGACCATTGAGGTTGACACAAAACTACTCCAGCTGCAGACCATGCGTGTACGCCCACATGCCGGTAACTACGCTCTGCCGCCTGCTAATACTGAGGGTTGCTTCACGCCGCCTCACGCAGTAACCAAGCGTCACTGCAGAGCCACCACGCACCGTGCTCTTCGGAGTTCGATCTCGCCTCCGTCAACGCCCCCAGATAAAGATTTGGAAACTATCTGACCGCTGTTAGCTAGTCGTTGCTCATCGTCACCTACCTCGACGCAGGGCGAGGGTCCCACTCGAGCAACTGAGATAGGCTTACGAGGCGTTCTTCTACCACCTAGGGAGGAGGTTTCCAATATTGGCAGAGTCCTCACGCCGCAGAAAACCTGAGATTATGAAGGATAGACCCAGACTCAGTGGCCTGCGTCACCGAGTCTTTTTGGTGTCTCCGTTTTTTTGGACGCCCGAACGCTATCACCGGCACATTGAGGTGGCGGTTCAACCGTGTCCTGCCCCCGTCGTGTCGAACATCTCGTTGTGTCGGGCTTCCGGTCATCTTTCCTATGGAAGGGACCGAGTCGGAATCTCCGGAGAAGTCCGCTGAAATTCTTAGCCATAAAGAAACAAGCAGTCTTATATCTATTTGAATGCCTAAGAGGGACTGCTCAGACTGGGAACCAGATCTGTAGAGCATAGATGTCCCTCCCGGTCCCTTTATTAAGGTCTTAAAAAAATACATATTTCAGCTGGAGCTGAATCCGCCAGAAAACGCGACAGGAGGCGGGGTGAAAATAGACATGCTAAGGTGATACTATCTTAATGTACATTACAGGTAGTTCACTGCCAGAGACATACCTCCAGCGCGACACTGGGCAGTGAAGATGGTTTATGATTGGATGATGTTCATACCAGCAATGAAGTCCATATCTCAGGAGCGGGTCAAGTTAGAAAGATCCATCAAGAACTTAAAGATGTTTTTCAGTTTATTAAAAAGTGCTGGGCGGGAAAGGATATTATCTAGTTAATCTTTTTGACATAATTCTGAATACTGGAGAGTAATTAAAGCTTAAAATTGTCACTATTAATACACTGAAAAGTATTATTGCCCTTGAAAAGATTGCGCCTTTATACGACTTCGAGAAGGTATCTCCCAATGTATCTTGATATACACAGTTCCTCTAAAAAATATTTTCTATGAATGCTTTGTATTTAAATCGTCCTACCGTAGTATAAAATAATTCTAAAAAAAATCCGAACAACCATTTTACTAGTACTAGTGTTGTAACGTTCTAACCTATAGTTTTATTTCCAAACGGTTCGTTGTTCCTTTGGGAATTTTATTACAATGTGGAATTCCTCCATTGAGTCATAAGCGATGTTACTGAGATGTGGGCTCACCCTGTCTCTCTCTACCCACTGGTACCTCTGTATGCTTGGCGACAGCATTTGACATTGCATCCAAGATTCGATCTCGGCAGCATGCTATCGTTACCAGATCGAGCGCTGGTAGTTAAACTTTTTTACAAGAATGGTGAATCGACAACTATTGCATTGCGAAAGTTTCGCACGGAGTAAGAACTTCAGGCGCAAAAAACCCTATTTCATTGAATGGAATACTCAATTTAGTACGACGTTTTGAGAAAACGGGGAGTTTGGAGGATATTCCACGTAGTGGCAGACCATCCTGGAGCACGGATCGCGTCAATGTTGTGAATAGTGTCATGGAAGAATTGGCAGCCGAGACATCAATGGGGAGTAGCAGTGCTCGTGAAGCTGGGAGAATAACGGGGATTTACGTAATCGTCGATTCGACGTATTCTGCACGGAATCTTGGATCTGTATCCGTACAAGATACAGGCAATTCACCAGTTATTACTGGCAGATAGAGATTAAAGTTTTCTACATGGGTGCTGGCAAAAATGGAGCGGGACCCATAATGGTTGTTGAACGTCAACTGGACGGATGAAGCACACTTTTCACTGCATGATGACGTCAATACGCAAAACAGTCGTATCTGAACAACGTCAAACCCTCGTGAGTACCTGACCAAGCCAGTGCATGCTCCTCATTTGACTGTTTGGTGTGGTTTCACCGCGTCTTTTGTTCTGGGCAGGGTCCGACTTATGCAGGGGCATGTGGGGAAGCTGCCCCAGGCCCCCAATCTGAGAGCCCCCCCCCCCTTCTGATCTTAATTAAGATTTTTCTTAAACGGATGCAAAATGGTTTAAATTGGCCAAAAGTGACAAAAAATATTACATTTTCAAAGATTTAGGAAAGGAGTGTAGCCCTCCACTTCCTGTGCCCTAAGCGTCCTAAAAAGAACAATCTACATCATAAGAAAACTAATGTTATAAAAATTTATATAAAAATACTTTAGAGCATGGGGAATGAAGTAACAACGTATCAAGTGTTAAAATTTGTTGCTATTAGTATAAGGGCATGCCTGCACTTATCTTTCCATATTATGGAATCGCCCAAATACATGCTGATGCACAACAAATATTAAATTTTATAATATAATAGAAAATTTTACATTATAACAAATAACCAAGAGTGATTGAAAGATCTGCATTTACATTTCAAAAGCTCACATGATTCGTTATATTCCTACACCAAAAAACAGTGTTCTGGCATTTGTTAAAGTTGTGACCATTTCTTGTGATACCCTGTATATGTATACAGATGTAAATAGCACTTGGTTCGAAATTTATGTATACATAAAATAGGTATGGAGTTTAATACTAGTCACTTCAACATAATTTCCGAACAATTTTCATGGATAGATAGAAAGGGGCCTCTCAGAATGATGCTTGCCCCGGGCCCCAGATAGTCTAAGTTGGGCCCTGGTTCTGGGTCCTTTCTTTTTTGAAGAGTCTTGTCCTAAATCCGGCTGGAAAACCTGTACAGTCACTGCAGAACGGCATGTTACGCTTTGGCGTGACCACGTTGTGCCTGCATTGCAGGAAAGCCTGCATGCAGGATGGTGCCCCGTCGCATGTTGCACGTGAAGTCCAGATGTTCCTGTTGAACACTTTCACTGAAGACCGAGTGATAAGTCGAGGTTGTAAGTTTGAGTGGCCCGCATGATCTCCAGACATGACCCCGGCAGGTATTTGGTTGTGGGGATACTTAAAGTGGAATTGAAAGATGCCATTCGACGGACCGTCGGTGGCATCGATGCCGACATGCTACATTCAGCTGTAACAGGCGTACTGACGCACCTCGCTTCCCTAATACCTGGTGATAGTGGTCATGTTGATCACCTTTTACTTTAAAATAAATGCACAGTGTCATATTATTGTGATTTGTTTTATTGTCTATTTGTGTTTGCCTGATTTGCATAAAACTCCTCAGTACGACGTGTGAGCGCCCTCTATTGGTTACTTTTGCAATAATTTTTTATTATACATGAAAAAAAAATCCAAAAACCTTCTGATCATACTCGCGCAAACCGAAAAATTTTCTGAGCATTACTTCTTTTATTATGAATATTTAAAGTTTACACGAATTTATGACGCACCCAGTATATATATATATACTAGCTGACCCGACCGGCGTTGCTCGGGCCCATGATAATAAAATTAAACAAACCTAAAGTTTGAATGATTTTATATCTTTAACCTGATTTTGTATTAAATTATTTAGTTAAAATTGCTTCGCACGTCGACTGAAAATCCTTTATCTCCACTTTCCGCAAATACGGGCGCATTCTGTTAAAACGAACCACCGACACATGTTCCCACTGCCTGCCGCACCTTATGGTATGCATGCAGAGCACGCGCTGCAAACTCTTTTAGTTCCAACTTCCGCCGCCAGGGGACGCACCCTGTTCCAAAGAAACCAACTTCCGAATAAAACTCCAAATCGTGTCCCCGCTGCCACCAGCACCGAATAGCAAGCGTGCTGCGCACGCGCTCATAATCCTTTAGTATCGCATTCCAACGCTAGGGGGCGCAATTTGTCCCATACGAACATCCAACACGGGTACCCGTTGTATAAAGGAGTTGAATGAACTAATGCCCGTCGAAATCAGGCCCACAGAACTCTAAAAAATAATGCGCCCCTTGGCGGTGGAAGGTGGAACTAAAATCTGTAACACGAACGAAAACCAAGTCGAAACATCTAAAGGCCGTTGCGATTGGGAATCCGTAGAACTCGAAGTAAGAATACACAGTTAGATAAAGAAACTCGTAGGATTGCTTGTAGGGCACTCGGTTAAGTGCTCAACAACAATTCATTTACTTTGATTGTTGATAACCATCTTCATAAATATACGGGTTGTGTACTTTTATTAGGAACATAAATTAAACATTTATGAAAATCGTTATTTAAAATTTCCTGTATTCTCTACCCATAACATTTAAAAAACGCTACGTCAGAAGCTAAAAATGTTAAATTTCTTGGGAATTTATTTTGTATAAATCAGAGCAAGGCCCTCCTTCCCCATACCCGCAACATAATTTATTCAAGAAAACCACCTTCACATACATTAACGTGATCATTATAAAAAAATAAATTTTTTTTGATAATTAGAACATAACGAAGACGCTACGCTATAATAATCGGCAGATGACATCTATTCTCATCCTCAATTTCAAATCTATATCTTAATTATTTATATAAATTTTTGTTCATTAGTAAAATTAGTAAAATTAGTAAAATCATGTAACCAAGCATAGATTATGAAACACTTTCCAACACTAACAGAATACTTTAACAAACCATCGCTGTGTAATAAGGTAAATAAGTTATCTAAGTAAACATTTCAGAAAAACACAAAACACATTTGAAAACCAGATTTCAGCAATTACCATCTACAGCCGGAAAAGTACTCCAATTCTTTTCTGCAGCCCTGTATATAATTTATATATTTGTATATACTCTATAGTATGCTGCAATTTAGTTTAGCAATAAAACAAATAACACAGTTGGAAATTCATCTTCAGCAGTTTCCACCAATAGATGGAAACATACTTGAATTATTTTGTACAGCCCTGTATATTACATAAGCTTTTTGTACTCGCTACATATTAAGCTATAGTTTAATTCAGGCAAATACACGCTGAAATCACACTTCCAGGAATTATCATACATAGTCAGCCATGTATTCAGTTCTTTGCGTGGTCCTGTATATGATTTTATTTATATTCCACAAACCTTTCCTGGTATACTAAATATATTTCACGTTTAAAATGCATAACTCGATTAAAAACCCATTTTAATCAATTTACGCTGCTGCACAGTAATGCTTACAAATTTTTTTGTTTAGCCCTGTATATGATCTTTAGCATTTATACATAACTCATAGCATTCAAAAATTTAGTTAAACGCATACCTAACTAAAATCCTACTGCCAATTATGGCTTATAACCAATATTTCGGACACAGTAATGTACCCGAAATATTTTGTGTGTCCCTGTAAATGAATGATAAATGCTTTTCGGGAAAAATTTACTACAAGTGTCTTGTAGTAAACCTCAATAATGTATATCCATTTCATTATATCTGAAATGGCGTAACATAATTAAAATATGCTGCAAATAGTTTTTCCCCGTAGATCATCATGTAAAAGAATACTTTTGTGTAAATGAAAGAAATAAAAAAGGAGAACTGAACAGTTAAACTGAGGCAATTGAGCTCACAGGCTATTCACACTAATTGTATATTATACTCTTATTTCAAAGAATTTGAAATAAACCCTCGAAAAATAAAGAAATCGACAATATGTTAAGGGGGGTTCATACCCCTCCCCCCTTATAGTTAACCAATGAACCCCCAAAACTAATCAGTGAAGCGCTTTATCAGAATGAACCTATGTATAAAATTCGAAGAAAATCGGATAATTCTGCATGAAAAACTCTTATCTAAATTAATGGGGGAGGATTAGCCCCCCATTACCCCGTTTATACTTAATCAATGAACCCCCAAAACTAATCAGAAAAGCGCGTTACCACGATGAATCTATGTACAAAATTTGAAGAAAATCGGATAATTCTGCATGAAAAACTCATCTGTTAAATTCAGGGGGCTTACCCCCCCCCCGCTTTTTTATACTTAACCAGTGAACCCCCAAAAGTAATCAGAAAAGCGCGTTATCACAATGAACCTATGTACAAAATTTGAAGAAAATCGGGTAATTCTGCATGAAAAACCCATTTATCTAAATTAAGTGGAGTTAGCCTCCCGTCTCCCACCCCCCTTTATACTTAACCAATGAACCCCCAAAACTAATCAGAAAAGTACCTTATCACGATGAACCTATGTACAAAATTTGAAGAAAATTGGATAATTCTGCATGAAAAACTCATTTGTCAAATTCAAGGGGGGGGGGGCTGAACCCCCCCTTTTATACTTAACCAATGAACACCACCCCCTCCACTGGAGTCTCCCCAAGTCCAATCTAGGGCTATTAGTCAATTGTTACGAACGTTAAAATTTATAAAGTAAGAAAAAAGCATGTAAATATTCAGACAGATAAGCTTATTATTGCTTACAGTCTGCTGGAAAGATACTTTTCCATCAAAAGAAGAAAAAAAAGTATTAAATTTGGAGTATCCCTTCCAAAGTTTTACGTAGATATACATACAGAAATAAATAATATATATCAGATAAACATATAGCCATTATCGTGGTGAGGCTTTTCCGAGAGGCGTATCTATAGAGTTCAGAGAATGCTTTGTCCAATCACAGAATGCCTCTGGGTGGATCCGAGTAGAGGCGGTCCGCATATAATTAATTCAGGTGTTTTTTCTCAATTTTGGTCAAAGTTGTCGCGTGATTATACTCTCTGTAATTGCAGTAGAATTATAAAAATCATATTTTTGGAAAGCTTAAACACTGAGCTATCGTTGTTAGTTCTTAATTTTTTTAAATTTTGTTGGTATCGATTTTATAAGAGTTTAAAAGACACAACAACTCGATTTTTACCGAATCCAACCATTGAGTTGGTCTTCAGAAATAAACTACAACAGAAATCGAAAAAGTGAATACTAACAACGTTGGAGATTGGTCTCTGCTATCCTATGAAAAAAAAATATTTAAAAATATTAAAATGCGAGCGAGAAATCGCGCGATAACCTTCCCATAGACTTAACATTAGCATGAGCGTTTCTTCGCGTGACTAGTGTAGGCTCTTAACATGTGTGTGTGAGTTCATAAAACATCAAAATGTGATAGTGTGTTTTTGGGTTCATAAACGAAATATTGGTAATAAATTTCATATTCCGATAAAAGAATAAAAACAAACGTGTCCAGTTAAAATTATGGCATTGAACTCACAGGCTATTCACACTAATTGTATATTATACTCTTATTTCAAAGAATAATACACCCTAATGGACAATAAATTAAAGGGGGGTGAGCCCCTGTTCCTCCACTGTACAAATAACCAACGAACTCCCAAGGCTCATCAGGGAAACGCTTTATCAGAACGAACCTGAAAAATTTGAAGGAAATCAGATAATTCTGCATGAAAAACGCATTTATCTAAATTATCGGGGGAATTAGCCCCCCCGTTTCCCCTTTCATCGTAAACAATGAACCCACAAAACTAATCAGAGAAGCGCCTTATCACAATGAACATAAAACAAAATTTGAAGCAAAACGGATATTTCTATCAAGAGTTAATGCGTTACGTATATACATACATTTACATACATACATACAAAACTGGCGGGAACATTACCTCTCAGGCTTTAACAGCGTGTGAGCTAATTAAACAAGAAAAGTGCCCAGTTAAACTGATGGCATTGAGTTCACAGTCTATTCACACTAATTGTATATTATACTGTTATTTCAAAGCATAACGCCCTCAAAAAATAAAAAAATCGACAATAAGTTAAGGGGGATTAACACCCGTTCCCCTTTATACTTAACCAATGAAACCCCAAAACTAATCAGAGAAGCGCCTTATCATAATGAACATATATACAAAATTAGAAACAAATCGAACAATTCTACAGGAAAAAAACATTTATCTAAATTCGGGGAATTAGCCCCCGTTCCCCTCCCTTATAATTAACCAATGAACCCCCAAAACTAATTAGGGAAGCGCCTTATCACAATGAACCTATATACAAAATTTTAAGCAAATTGGATAATTTTGCATGAATAACCCATTTATCAAAATTTAGGGAGATTAGCCCCCGTTTCCCTTTTATAATTAACCGTTAAACCCTGAAAACAAATCAGAGACGTTCCCTATCACAATGAACCTATATACAAAATTTGAAGAAAATCGGATAATTCTGCATGAAAACCTATTTATCTACATTAAAGGGGGTTAGCCCCCGGTTGTCACCTTTATGCTTAAACAATTAACCTCTAAAACTAATCAGGAAAGCGCCTTATCACAACGTACATACATACAAAATTTGAAGAAAATCGGATAATCCTTCATGTAAAACCCATTTATCTAAATTAAGGGGGAATGATTAGCAATTTCTTCTCTTTATACTTAACCAATGAACCCCCAAAACTAATCAGGGAAGTGTCTGGTCACAATGAACTTATAAACAAAATTTGAAGCGAAACGGTTAGTTCTATAGAGTTATCGCATTACGTATATACGTACATACATACACACATACGTACTTACATACGTACGTACTTAGATACGTACATACAAACGTAAGTACAAACAGAAACGTCGGGCACATTAGCTGTCAGGCTTTGATAGCCTGTGAGCTAAAAAGAAAACTGCACATTTATACTGAGGGCAGTGAGTTCACAGGCTATTCACACTAATTGTATATTATATTCTTATTTCAAGGAATTTGAAATAAGCCTCTCAAAAAATAAAGAAATTGACAATATATTAAAGGGGATCATCCCCCATCCACCCCCCCCCCTTATAATTAACTAATGTATCCCCAAATCTAATCAGGGAAGCACTTTATTATACTGAGCCTATATACAAAATTTGAGGAAAATTGGATAATTCTCCATGAAAGACCCATTTATCTAAATTAAGTGGGGAGGATTAGCCCGCGTTACCCCCCTTTATACTTAACCAATGAACCCCCAAAACTAATCAGAAAAGCGCCTTATCACTATGACACTATATACAAAATTTGAAGAAAGTTGGATAATTCTGCTTTAAAACCCCATTTATATAAATTAAGTGTGTGGGGGGATTAGCTCTGTTTCCCCTTTATACTTAACCAACGAACCCCCAAAGCTTATGATGGAAGCGCCTTACCACAATGAATCTATGTACAAAATTTGAACGAAATCTGACTATTCTGCAGGAAAAAACAATTTATCTAAGCTAAGGGAGGGTTAGTCTCCTGTCATTCCTCTTTAAATTTAACCAATGAACCCCAAAACTAATGAGGGAAGCGCTTTATCACAATGAAAACCTAATACACAATTTGAAGAAAATCGGATAATTCTATTTGAAAAACCCATTTATCTAAATTAAGGGGGTTAGTCCTCATCCCCCTTTATACTTAACCAATGAAACCCCAAAACTAATCAGGGAAGCGCGTTATCACAGTGAATCTATAAACAAAATTTGAAGCGAAAAGGTTATTTCTATCAAGAGTTATCGCGTTATTGACATACATACGTACATACAGAACCGGCGGGCGCATTAGTTCTCAAGCTTTGATAGCCTGTGAGCTAACAGGGTTCTTAACTCTACTATAAAGAAAGAATAATAAATTTTCTAATTTTTTACATACACATTTTATTCAAAATGTAGAAAATCGAATATATATGTATTCTCATTCATATTCGAATATGCTTTTATTCTCGTCTCATAATATATATTTCGGCTGTAACGTTTTGGGAAAATCCATACAACCTGACCTGTGGAAAAACGTAATTCTGACCCACAAACAACATTCTACATTGAACCCGACCATAAAAAGACAATTAGTCACGGAGATGTGAAAAAAAATAGGGACAACTTGGCCCTATGGAGGGCTCTATTCAAAGATGAGGAAGTGCGCGCTATTTATAGGTTTTACAATATTTGAATATTAAACTAGTTGGACATGCCAATCTCAAACTTTCTTCTATCCCATACATGTAAAAGCTTCAAAATTTGCTATCAAACCACAAAAAAAAATCAAAATTTTTCGTCATTGCGTTGTACGTCAGCTACTTGCGAATCTTCGGGTTACCTGTATTCGAGCAGCCGATGTATTATACTAAACTACAGAAAGTCCTTCTGGCCTGTACCGTCAAGAAAAAATAGCCTCCCTATTGCTCGGTTGTGAGGCCTTAGCTAATTCTACTAAAAATACACGAATTTAAAATGCGTTGAACCCGATTACAGAAGAGTCATTCCCAGTTCTGGTCAATATTGAATTTGAATGAGAATATCGCTAAATTAATTAAGTTGGATTCACACGTGGCAGTGTATTTTTTGTCTCTAAATTTGGCGATATTTCACCAATTGTCGCCAAGCTTGGCAAATAATTTGACGTTGGCGAATATAAATATACAGTGTTAAGCATGTAAGTGTTGAAACGATGGTTATAACAATGAAAGAAAATTTAGTGAAACCATGTTCATTAAAACTCATAAATTAAACCCATTTATGGAGGAATCCTGCTGTATTGTTTCAAAATGTCGGCCACCCTATAATTTTAAACTGCTATATCTCCGCCATTTTTTAAGAGCAAAACAAAAAATGCTTTGGAATCCTTGGATCAAGGCCGAACATTTAACGGAAATTTTTTTTAGGATTTCTAATATTTTTCTATATATTTTTTTTAATTAAAATCTATAAATGGCTATCAATGCGCCCCCTCCATCCACAATATCCCCAAATTCAACTGGGACCTGCAGGTTATAGTCAAAAACATATACAAAAAGTTTGGTTCAATTATCTGCATAACTTCATGCACTTTTCGATGATACAATAGTGAAAATGGAGCAAAAATCGTGATCACAGCTCCCCCTTTCGTCGAAATATTCCCAAATTCAACTGGTACCTGCAGGCTACAGTCTAAAACATATACAAAAAATTTGGTTCTATTATCTATATAAAGTCATACACGTTTCGATGATACAATAGTGAAAATGGAACAAAAATCACGATCGCAGCGTCTCCTTTCGTCGAAATATCACCAAATTCAACTCGGACCTGCAGGCTATAGTCAAAAACATAGAAAAAAAAATTGGTTCAATTATCTGTATAACTTCATACACTTTTCGATGATACAATATTTAAAATGGAACAAACATCGCAATCGCAGCCCCCCCCCCCCCTTCCTCGAAATATACCCAAATTCAAGTGGGATCTGCTGGCCACAGCCAAAAACATAGAGAAATAATTGGTTCAATTATCTGCATAACTTCATATACTTTTCGATGATACAATAGTGAAAATGGAACAAAAATCGCAATCGCAGCCCCCCCCCCCCCCATTTCGTCTAAATATCCCCAAATTCAAGTAGGACCTGCTGGCCATAACCAAAAACATAGAAAAAAAATTGGTTCAATTATCTGCATAACTTCATATACTTTTCGATGATACAATAGTGAAAATGGAACAAAAATCGCAATCGCAGCCCCCCCCCCCCATTTCGTCTAAATATCCCCAAATTCAAGTAGGACCTGCTGGCCATAACCAAAAACATAGAAAAAAAATTGGTTCAATTATCTGCATAACTTCAGGCACTTTTCGATGATACAATAGTGAAAATGGAACAAAAATTGCGATCGCAGCGCCCCCTTTTATCGAAATATATCATAAATTCAACTGGGATCTGCAGGCTATAATCCAAAGCATATACAAAAAATTTGGTTCTATTATCTACATAAAGTCATACACGTTTCGATGATACAATAGTGAAAATGGAACAAAAATCACGATCGCAGCGTCTCCTTTCGTCGAAATATCCCCAAATTCAACTCGAACCTGCAGGCTATAGTAAAAAACATATTAAAAAAAATGGTTCAAATTGAAGAATAACTTCATACACTTTTCGATGATACAATAAGGACAGACAGACGGGCAGACAGACATTTTGTAAAAACATGTTTTTTGTAATCTCTGACCCCTAAAACGTGTAAATCCGTCAAAAACCGGAAGTCGAATAAAAATTCGATTACAACTACTTACTTCTATCATAGATAAAACAAAGTAAAAATACAAATGTGTTCATTTTTCTATATAAATGATAAAATTGTTATTAGAGATACAATGGAAGACTTATATTTTGTATTAAAACATGAATTGTTTTTCTTTCATTTTCGGTTCTAATCGAAATATGTGAGGTTCGGGTCGATTCGAGGGTCGGCGAAAATTACTTTGTCCGGTTGTGGGTTGATGAATTGGTTTTGTCCGAGTCGGGTTGCGAATTGAATTTAAATAATATTTTTGGGTCGACCGCAAGAATGAAAACCCAACCCGATACCTAAATAATACAAGTCAACCCGACCCGCAACAAAAATGTAAAAATCAACACGACCCGAAGCAAGAAAGTAGAATTTAACCTGATCCGCAATGAAAAAATTCTTTCCCAAGCCGACCAGAACAGCGGGTCATATTAGAACCTATTATCGTTCCCCCGACTCCCCAGATCTGCCCTAGGACTTTAATCAATTTTTACGAAAGTTAACATTTATAAAGTATAAACAAGTTGGAAATTGTACGTCAAACGTTACAAACGAGGTGCGTTCGTACGCACGTTTTAGAATTAAATTCATGATATCCCGTGCGTAGAACGGGTTAAACAGCTAGTTAAGTATATATTTTATGACACTGTTCATACAAATATCTTAACTAGTTATATAAATATTCAGATATATATGTATCAGCTAGTTATATAAATATTCAGATCTTGATGATTTTTAATTCTGTGAAATGAATTATATCGTCTGCAGATTAATTTCTGTCATAAAATAAGTATCTCGGTCGCTTGACGATTTAACATCCATCAGAAGCTCATATAACAAAAAAGCACCGATTTTTAAAAAAAAATCAAATTTCTTAATAAATATTTTTATTAATATCTCCTAAAGTTTTGATTCGATTTTGATAAAATTTGAAATGTCTCGACAAATTTATGCAAAGATAATATATTTCAAATTGCAAACCATTTGGTTGGGTAGTTTTTGCGTTGTTATATGCGGACAGACAGACAGACGGACGGACAGACAGACAGACGGACCAAACGACGACTATAGGTGCTACGTATTTATATAATTACGAACGCACCTAAAAAGGCATGTAAATATTCAGACAAATAAACATATCATTGCTTAAATTCCAATGATACTGAAAAGAGACGCTCTACAGAAAGATATACCTATCCAGGAAAAAAAAAGTATAAAAATTGCAGTATCAGGTTTCAAAGTTTTGCGTGACATACAAATAGAAAAAAATATACATCCTAACGAATTGTAGAATTTCCTCATTGGAAGTGGATTAAAATTTAAAGGTACAATATTTAAGCTTATAGAAATAAAGAATTTGAAATTTACTCAATTTTAACAGGCGTACTTTGATGAAATTTAAAAATAACCGAAGAAAAAAAAAAGCTTCTTAAAATATATCTAATCATTCTTGCGACTGTTTCTATTTTCTACGCCGAATTTTGAAAAAATGGTATTAGCCAATTATCGCGATGAGGCGTTTCCAAGAGTTCAGAGAATACTCTGTCCAATCACAGAATATGTGTGAGCGTACCGAGTGGAGGCGGTCCGCATATAATTAATTCAGGTCTTTTTTTCAATTTTGCTCAAAGTTATCCCGTGTTTATACTCGCTGTAATTGCAGTAGAATTATAAAAATCATATTTTTGGAAAGCTTAAACACTGAGTCATCGTTGTTAGTTTTTAATTTTTTTTAAATTTTGCTGATATCGATTTTATAAGAGTTTAAAAGACACAACAACTCGATTTTTACCGGATCCAACCATTGAGTTGGTCCTCAGAAATAAACTACAACAGAAATCGAAAAAGTAAAAACTAACAACGTTGGAGATTGGTCTCAGCTATCCTATGAAAAAAAAAATATTGAAAAATATTAAAATGCGAACGAGAAATCGCGCGATAACCTTCCCATAGACTTAACATTAGCGTGAGCGTTTCTTCGCGTGACTGATGTAGGCTCTGAAGGGACGGCAATTTGCAGAGGATAATGAGGTCCAAGCTGCCGTTGAAAGTTGGTTCCACAACCAACCCCGGAGCTTCTTCACCCAGGGTATCCATCGTCTCGTTGACCACTGGGATACTTGTTTCAACCTACAAGGTGACTTTGTGTAGCCTATCTCTTACGACTGTATCACTTCTTTCTTTTGTATACTAATTTATATTAATACCATTAAACCATTTCTCAAATCGACTGTAGTGCCACTTTTTTTTGGGCGACCCATATAATAGAGGTCTGAATATCCTCTGAAAGACCATCAACAAGCAACAAATGAACATTTATCTATAGCTTTTCCTTGGCTGATAGTGACAGTTATGGCGGCATCACACCGGTCTTGCTTGGCCAATCCCGTCTGACGCGTCACGCGTAAGGGCTCTTGAAAGTTTAAATTGGTGAGATGGCGGATCGTATGGTATTTTCGTTTTACCAAATTGAAATATGTAGGCAAATTTATTATTCCACTGAAAAAATGAGACAGATTTCTAATATTGAGAGAAATTAAGGTGCGTAATTATCCTATATTAATAAGATCCTAGAAGCTGTTAACTCCAGAAGTGTACATTCTGCTTTACACTTTCAGCCTCTTCCTAACGACCTCAGAAACAGAATTAGGCAGTTTGATCAAAGACTCTATTCCTAAACTTCTCGAAATTTTAATTTATGCATTCAATTTTTTATGCTATCTTTTTCTGCAGTTACAAAAAAAATTTAAATGCATGCTGTTATTTTTATATTATCCATTGTTAGATGTTTTAATGAGATATTCATTTTGTGTTCCGGGTAGAAAATAATAATTTTCTTTTGCATTTTCCTCGAAAATTTTATCATAGGGGCACAGTCTTTCCGATACCATTTTTCGCGCATTAAATAGAGGCTCGGAAGAAAGGCAGAAGCAAGGATTTAGATTAAAAAGATGCAATACAGATTAATTTTAATTATATGATACTGTGCTTAATAGTTTAATGTTGCATTGTTAAGTACGCAAAAGCATATTTTTCCGTAGGGCTATAATGATTTTATTTGCATCGCTCTCCACCGAGTCTAGTTAGTTTGCCCAGCTAAATATCTCCTCTAATACCTCCTATCATAATAGAGTGATCCTGATTTTCATTTAAATGGTAAATTCTAGGGTTTCCCCGTTAAGATAGTGCGAAGTTGATTAATAATTTAATGGAGTTATTATGTCTACTCCGAAAGAAAGATATATCCATTTTCAAAAATTTATCATGTACTGCTAATTGAATATGAGACTTGTAAAAACCCTAATTGTGCAAATCAGGGTAACTAATTAAATAAAATATTTAATCGGAAATGCAAATAATATATTTAAGACACAAAAATTTCGACATTAAAAAAGAGTAATCATTGTTAATTTTTGAGGAATAACTGAAATTAAAGAAGTGACAAAAATATATATTGTAGAATTTATATTTAAACAGATAGTTAAACATATACATAAATAGTTAAATTCCTGATTAAAATTATACCAGCTCGATAATTAAACTTAAGGTAAAGCTAGAAGAGTCTGCGCACAATTCAAAATAATAACAATAAAAAATCTAAATATTAATTTTTTGCTAAACTATCCATGAATAATGTTTACTTCATTTGTTTTTTATGTATTTCCATTGCTATTTTGTTGTTATGTTGCAATTTAATAGAACAGTTGTACTAAAACCAAGAAAGTTATTTTGCGCAATATGTCCTTACAGGGTTGGTGTGATTGCGCACATGGGTAGGAGAGATTGTTACTAATAATAACTACAATTAAATTGTTAGCAATAATAATTACACTTAAATCATTGTTGTAAGGTTTTTGTGAACAAATATTATTGTATTAGGAGTGAATATTTCAACATAATGATTAAAGAATCAGAAAAAGGAAATAATTTAATAAAAAACGGTTAAAAATTTTAATTAAAGGGGAAAAAATAAAGAATCAGAAAAAGCAAGTCCGATAAGATTACAAAATAACATTAAGTTACCTGATAACACGTTTAACTTAAAATTAGTCCATTTTCATTTTTCATTTTTTATGCAAATTTACCAATAAGTTGCGTAATCTGTCCTATCATAGAAACTAATGGGAACAATGCGCCATCTCTCCTAAGTAGCAGATGCGCAAACTCTCCAATTTCGGTAGGAGAGTTTGCGCGGCCTTTTATTTAAGCATGGCCGGTACTAAAACGAACCGCTGATGATCACATTGTTAGTCTAGATTAGTAGCTTATGAGAAATCGTTTAAGTTTAAAATATTTTGTACTACTGACATTGTATAGAAATTCTGATGAATAGCTATGAAAATTCAAGCACTTACTTTGGGAAAACAAAGCAAAATAGCTAGGCTTTATCTTAGACGCTCAAGACAATCAACGTGAACTTTCAAGTGGACATTCCACTACTGCTGTTGTACAACTACCTGGAATCGCTGCGCGCACACTCAACTCCTTCCCCCCGAACCTCTATGTGCGCAATCTCTCCGACCGCGCAATCTCTCCGACCGCGCTATCTCTCCGACCGCGCTATCTCTCCTGGCTTTACCTTATATATGAATGAAAATAAGTAACATTTTGACATAATTCATAGGTGTAACTATTAAATTTAAGAAAATATGAAATTCTGTTTAAGATGTTTAAAAGAATCATTTTGCGGAACTGATATAAAATAAATCAGTTTTATATTGGTTTGTGCTAAAAATAAAGTACAATAAACTTTCTGGCACTTTCTTGGAAGAAAATGTTGTAAAGCACATTTTATTCTGGTTTGTATAAACATGGTACTTAGGAAAGTTCTTTATCCTGTGAAAACTTGCAGCCAGATATAATTACAAGTATGCAGTACTATAACGATATATTACAGTGACGACGCCCGACATATTATACCGATAATAGTTCACCTAGTGATGAAATTTGTAAGTTACTCATCCCACCTCTAAAACTATAAGATACATGAAACAAAATGGCAACACGTATGTATAGAGCGTCTTCGATTTAGTATGAAATTAGGTCTTACATATAAAAATAACTTTATTAAAGTTCTAGAATACATATTTTTCGCTATCCAATCACTAGCTTAAATACATCACTAATCGCATGCAGAAGTATGGCATTACAAAGCA
This sequence comes from Maratus michaelseni, assembly GCA_963931845.1. Classification (NCBI taxonomy): domain Eukaryota; kingdom Metazoa; phylum Arthropoda; class Arachnida; order Araneae; family Salticidae; genus Maratus; species Maratus michaelseni. Next base: position 293,393,343 of record OZ007589.1, on the reverse strand, counting down.
TATGCATACACGCAAATAAAACTAACACATGTAATCAAGGTCTAATTTATTTTAATTAAAAAAATCAAATTAAAATGCTCAATGTGTCCGCCATTAGCAGCAATGCATGTGTATGCTTACGAATGAACTTGTATTCCTGCTGATGGCGGACACACTGAGCATACTTAACTTGATTTTCTTCTTAAAATAAATTATAACTTGCTTACATGTGTTATTTTTATTAGTAAATGTGGCCTACCTTGTGCACTTCGGCACGCGATTATTGACGTATTTATACCGGTGACTGGATATGAAAATAACATTTTAGGGCTTCTAATAAAGTTTTTTTCCCAGGTAAGACATCATTTCATACTAATTAGAATATGCTCTACGCTTTTCAAATTGGCATTTTTTTTCTCTGTCTCATATTTTTCGAAGTACAATCGATAACTTCCATATTATGCAATTAAGGGCGTGCTATTATCGGTTGCATTAAGTCGGGGGTAGTCATTTTACTATACCGTTATCGCACTCGCATATCATAGTAAACGCGGTAGCATTTGCTATAATATATTTAAGAAATAGAAAATGCAAACGTTTTTCTGAAATTTCTGGCGAACCAGTTGACATACGACAGTGATTTTTTTTTTAAAGAAAGAACTCGACAAGACGAATAAAATGATAGCATTCAAAAAATTATAGTATATATCTTTCAACGTTCGCAAGTTTTAAGTAGCTTTCATACAAAAAAGTCCTTCCGGCCTGTACCGGGAGGAAAAGGTAGCTGTCCTATATCTTCGTTTTAAAATTTTAGCTAATGTTACACGAAAATAGCAAGTTAAAATGCAAAGAAAATGTTTACAAAAGATTCCTTAATGCTGAATTTGAATAAGAAATTCGCCAAATTACTGAGCAATAGCCAAATTGGCTTCATTTATGAAGACTTATTTTGGTCGCCAAATTTGGCGATATTTCGCTAAATGTCGCCAATTTTGTCGCCAATGTCGCCAATTTTGGCGCTAACGGATATGAATATATAGTTTTATGCGTATGATTGGGAAAATTATTACAACAATGAAAGAAAATAATTTGCGAGTAATCGCGTTAATGTGCTGTTTTGTTTCAAAATGTCAGCCACCCTAGAATTTCAAACTGCTCTATCTCAGCCATATTTTAAGATAGAGGTAAACCAAAAAATGCTCTGGAATCCTTGTATCAGGGCCTAAAACGTAATTAAAAAATAATTTTTAATTTTTAATTTTTTATATATTTATTTTAGTTTTAGGTAGCTTTCAATACAAAAAAGTATAAAGCTACCTATTGCAGCCGTTCGGAGGAAAGCAGATCCGGAAAATTTCGATATATTTTCACCGATCATGACCCCCAGACCCCAAAACCACCATCCGTTCAAATGTTGATTTATATATATATATCTGACCTATGTCATACGATAACGCTCGTATTTATAAATCAATTTTGATGAAACTAATTGTGTGTATTAAGCTCACCAATGTCTCGACCAAGTTCGTTGGCCAGCTTGGTCCGCCATTTTGTTTCAAGATGGCGGCCATTTAAAAATTTAAAACTAAAATAAATATACAAAAAAGTTCAAAATTCAAATTTATTTTTTAATTTAGTGTTAGGCCTTGATACGAGGAATCCAGAGCATTTTTTGGTTTACCTCTATCTTAAAAAATGGCTGAGATAGAGCAGTTTGAAATTCTAGAGTGGCTGACATTTTGAAACAAAACAGCACATTAACGCGATTACTCGCAAATTATTTTCTTTCATTGTTGTAATAATTTTCCCAATCATACGCATAAAACTATATATTTGCCAAACTATATATATCGCCAAATTCTAGCCAAACTTGGCGACATTTGGCGAAATATCGCCAAATTTGGCGACCAAAATAAGTCTTCATAAATGAAGCCAATTTGGCTATTGCTCAATAATTTGGCGAATTTCTTATTCAAATTCAGTATTAAGGAATCTTTTGTAAACGTTTCTTTGCATTTTAACTTGCTGTTTTCGTGTAACATTAGCTAAAATTTTAAAACGAAGATGTAGGAAAGCTACCTTTGCCTCCCGGTACAGGCCGGAAGGACTTTTAAATTTTTAAATGGCCGCCATCTTGAAACAAAATGGCGGACCAAGCTGGCCAACGAACTCGGTCGAGACATTAGTTAGCTTAATACACACAATTAGTTTCATCAAAATTGATTTATAAATACGAGCGTTATCGTATGACATAGATCAGATATATATATATATATATATATATATATATATATATATATATATATATATATATATATATATATATATATATATATATATATATATGGATATATCTATATATATAAATCAACATTTGAACGGAGGGTGGTTTTGGGGTCTGGGGGTCATGATCGGTGAAAATATATCGAAATTTTCCGGAACTGCTTTCCTCCGAACGGCTGCAATAGGTAATTTTATACTTTTTTGTATTGAAAGCTAGCTAAAAGTATAAAGCAACCTATTGCAGCCGTTCTGAGGAAAACAATTCCAGAAAATTTTGGTATATTTTCACCGATCATAACCCCCAGACCCCAAAACCACCCTCCGTTCAAATGTTGATTTATATATATATATATATATATATATATATATATATATATATATATATATATATAATTATAATATCTTTGAATTTCAAAAAACATATCAAGTTCTAGTAACATTCTAATTAAATCTCCAAATATATATATATATATATATATATATATATATATATTTCTGATCTATGTCATACGATAACACCCGTATTTATAAATCAATTTTGATGAAACTAATTGTGAATATTAAGCTCACCAATGTCTCGACCGAGTTCGTTGGCCAACTTGGTCCGCCATCTTGTTTCAAAATGAACTGAAAGATTTAAAACTAAATGAAGAAAAAAGTTAAAAATTCAAATTTATTTATTGCTTACGTTTTAGGCCTTTATACAAGAATTCCGGAGTATTTTTTGTTTTACTTCTATCTTAAAAAATGGCTAAGATAGAGCAGTTTGAAATTCTAGGGTGGCTGGCATTTTGAAACAAGACAGCACATTACAAAAAAGTCCTTCCGGCCTGTACCGGGAGGAAAAGGTAGCTTTATTGTTTGTTCGTTTTAAATTTTAGCTAATTTTAGCTAATGTTACGCGAAAACAGCAAGCTAAAATTCAAAGAACCCGATTACAGAAGATTCGTAAATACTGAATTTGAATAAAAAATTTGCGAAATTAGCCAACTATAGCCAAATTGGCATCATTTATGAAAACTTATTTTGGTCGCCAAATTTGGCGATATTTCGCCTAGTGCCGCCAAGTTTGGCGAGAATTTGGCGCTAACGGATATGAATATATAGCTTTATGCGTATGATAAAAAATGATTACAACAATGAAAGATGATAGTTTGAGAAAAATCGCGTTCACTAAAACTCATAAATTTATCGTTGATTTTTTGTAATGTGCTGTCCTGTTTCAAAATGCCAGCCACCCTAGAATTTCAAACTGCTCTATCTCAGCCATTTTTTAAGATGGAGGGAAAACAAAAAATACTCCGGAATCCTTGTATCAAGACCTAACACGTAAGCAAAAAATAAATTGGAATTTTTAACTTTTTTGTATATTTATTTTAGTTTTGAATCTTTAAGTGGCCGCCATCTTGAAACAAGATGGCGGACCAAGCTGGCCAACGAACTCGGTCGAGACATTGGTGAGCTTAATACACACAATTAGTTTCATCCAAATTGATTTATAAATACGAGTGTTATCGTATGACATAGGTCATATATATATATATATATATAAATCAACATTTGAACGGAGGGTGGTTTTGGGGTCTGGGGGATCGGTGAAAATATACCAAAATTTTCCGGAATTGCTTTCCTCCGAACGGCTGCAATAGGTAGCTTTATACTTTTTTGTATTGAAAAGCTACCTAAAAACAACGATTAATTTATTAGTTTTAGTGAACGCGATTTCTCGCAAATTATTATCTTTCATTGTTGTAATCATTTTCTTATCATACGCATAAAACTATATATTCATATCCGTTAGCGCCAAATTCTTGCCAAACTTGGCGACACTTGGCGAAATATCGCTAAATATGGCGACCAAAAATAAGTCTTCATAAATGAAGACAACTTTGCAGTTGACTAATTTAGCAAATTTCTTATTCAAATTCAGTATAAACGAATCTTCTGTAATCGGGTTCTTTGCATTTTAGCTTGCTGTTTCGAGTAACATTAGCTAAAATTTTAAAACGAAGATATAGGAAAGCTACCTTTTCCTCCCGGTACAGGCCGGAAGGACTTTTTTCAGGATAAAGTGACTTTTTTATGCACCCTGTATATAGATTACATAAAATAATTACAGAAACAGTCAGAATTGAAAATATAAGAGCTTTACACTGACTATGTATTTATATGCCAAAACTTTTCGATATGAAAGATTTTGCATATCTTTATTTTAAAATTTCTTTTTGTAAATAAAGCATCATTTTTTTATGTGAAATTTCACTATAAGTTAGGTTTTCAATTCCTGCAAAATACTTTTGTATATTTATCGTAAATATATACTTTAAAAAAGTAAGCAATATTTCAGTCTCCCCACTCTCAAAGAAAACGGAAAAAAGAAACAAAATGTGCTACATTTGAGAAAATCGTAGATTTAAATCTGAACCCCTTTGTCAACACTTCAAGAACAGATGTGACGGAATTTTACCAGAAAGTGTATGCAAAAAGAAAATTATGTCGTATATAACATAAAAGATTACAAAATTATTTTGAGATTATTTTTTTTCTTCATGCGGTTACTGAATAAAAATTTACATTAAACAGCATTATGTCAATAAAAATTTATTGGAAACCAGTCTTCTTCTGAAAATAAAACAATGTTTTTCACAAATAGATCCATCTTTAAAAAGTCCTTCCGGCCTGTACCGGAAGAAAAAGGTAGCTTTCCTGTATCTTCCTTTTAAAATTTTAACTAATGTTACTCGAAAACAGCAAGTTAAAATGCAAAGAACCCGATTACAGAAAATTCGTTAATACTGAATATCAATAAGAAATTCGTCAAATTAGTCAGCCATAGCCAAGTTGGCTTCATTTATGGAGATTTATTTATGGTTGCCAAATTTGGCGATATTTCGCCAAATGTCGCCAAGCTTGGCGAGAAATTAAAGTTAAGGGATATGAATATACATTTTTATGCGCATGATTGTTAAAATGATTACAACAATGAAAGATAATAATTTGCGAGAAATCACGTTCAGTAAAACTCTTGACTTAATTCCTGATTTTTATGAAATCTGCTGTCTTGTTTCAAAATGTCAGCTGTTAAATCTGTTGTCCAATTTATTTCCATTGTTATCCTCTCATCTTTAATTCTCGTGATGCATTTTTTATAAGATATAGCGTGAATAAGAATTTTTTTTCTACTCTTTTAAATATTTTTGTGGAATAAGGTAGAGATGTTTACCGTTGAATAAATTATTAGTATTTTGAAAGCGTAAGAGGGGTTAATTGACTTTTTTATGCATACTTTAAGTTATTAGTTGGCGTCCGCATTATCGTTAGAAAGCTGAGATGTTAAAATAACATATTTTGAACGCTTTAAGTAACATTTATGGCGTCCGCGACAGGACGAGATTTGTTAAAGCAAATGTTTCAAACTGTGAAAGGTTTTTAAAAAGCCGATTTAAAGTTTGTAGTAGAAGAAATTGGCGAAACTTTTCCAGAAGATTATACGATCGAAACACTAAAAGAAATAATTTTTAATAGTAAGGAATATAAACTGGATCCTGATTTTGTACAAGAAATTTTATCAACCGCACGTTGCTGAAAGAAAAGAAAAAGATGCTCAGAAAAAGAATCGAGAAAGACTTGAACAAGAATTAGAAAAACAGAAGTTATATAATATAGAAAAGAAGTTAGAGTTAGAAAAGTAGAAATTAGTAATTAAAAAAGTTAGATCAAGAAATAGAGTTGAAAACACTGGAATTAAACCATCAATTAGAATTAGCAAAAATCCAGTCACAAGAGCAAATTCAAGGTGAGTACATTTCAACTATTAATGAAACTAATGATTCTAAACGGAAATTTGCGTTTCCTAAGTTGGAATTTCGTCAATTTGATGGTGATTTAAAAGAGTGGCTACCAATCTTGAGTCAATTGAACAGATTCATACTGATGAGAATATTGTGTCAGAAAATAAATTCCAGTATTTGATTCAAGCAACTGTAGCTGAATCTAGAGCGCGAGAAGTTGTAGATAATTTTCCACCAACTTTCGCTAACTATGCCAAAGCTATACACTGTAAAAAATGGGTACTCAAAATTGAGTAAAAAGTACTCAATTTTGAATACGTCACATACTCAAAATAGCTCCGATCCAAATGTAATCAAAATTGAGAAACACATATACTCATTTTTGAACCCATGGATGTATTCAAATATGAACTGCTATGTACTCATTTTTGATCCCATGGATGTATTCAAATTTAAAATTTTTTATGTCGTTAAAATAAAATTTATAGGATAAAAACGAAACTTCCGAGTACAACCTTATAAGGGACAAATACACTTCGGGTTGGGTTGGGTTGATTATTGACGGCCAATTATCTACACTAGGGATATAGGCCCGGGGAGAGTGCCCTTCGTGGGGATCTTTCTAAGGGAACCTAATCCGTATTTACGCATGGATAAATCCACGGCTCGAAGAAAACCACGAAAACTCCGAACGATTAGGCCGACGGGCGCGATTGGGATCGAACCCAGCACCTCCCGTCTACCAGCTTCGAGAGCACAACCTCTCAGCCACTGGTGGGGCCAAATACACTTCGGCATCATTTTTTTCATTTCTTCTGAGTGAGTTTATAGAATTTTACCAACCCCGTCCAGCGAGCGGATTCGAACCCATGATGTCCCGTGTACTAGCCCGATGACCCAGACCCCAGCGCCATGACAGCTCGCGGTTTTCGCTCAAATACTGTAACTTATTTGAATCGCGATGGATTTTTCCAATGTTTTTAATATTTTCTTTTCATAACTTTCATTAATTCGCTATACTATTTGGTACCTTATAACAGACAAATTTTAATTTATTATGTATTATATGCATTAAAAATTGTATTAAGAGTAATAATTGCTGCTTTTTGCAACAGTACTAACCAGTGTTGATTTCAGACATTTTTCTCCTGGAGGTATTTCTGTGGAAATATCAAATCTTCCGGGGGAGGGGGGACATTTCAATATTCCGGGGGATAATGTCCCCTCCGGGCCACTCCCTGAATTCAACAGTGGTACCAACATTTTCTTTTTCGAACATATACTTTTTTTAATTATTTGCCTGATTATCTATTTATCAATTCTAATAAAAACAACAATTATATTAATCAGACGTGTTTATTACATGCTATTAAAATATATTTTTTCAATGTCTTATTTAATAGAAATTATGTAAATAAATTTTTTTATAATAAATTAAATTATTATATTTCAGCTATGCTGAGAGCTTTTGCGTACGGTTCGGTTAAACTAAATAGTTTAAAAAAAAAAAAAGATTTTTAAAGACAAATTTAAAATTAATGATCTTGGGATAGGTAGGTTTAAATCTGGACTTATTGATTTTATTTAAATTAAATTAGTTTAATTTATAAAAATATAAGCTAAAGAAATAAATTAAAAACGCAATAAAGTTAAAAACTTTATTTTTATAAAAGTAAAGAAAAAATATTAACTAATTTTATAAATTTAAGGAAAAAAAATTATAAACTCTGTAAAATTATAATTTATAAAATAATAAATTTTAGCGTAATTCATAAATTTGTAAGCCAAATCAGCTTAGTTTAATACCAATTTGCATAGCTATAATTTGCAAAGATATTATGTTATGAAACTTTTAAATAACACAATATTGCCTCACGTTAAAAAATTTAAAATAAATTTAAAAAAAAAATAGTGGAAAAAAATCATAATTTTGAAGTACTATCAAGGAAAAAAGAAAGTAGATGTGAGGGGGTTGGGTTGGGTTGATTATTGACGGCCAATTATCTACACTAGGGATATAGGCCCGGGGGGAGTGCCCTTCGTGGGGGTCTTTCTAAGGGAACCTAATCCGTATTTACGCATGGATAAATCCACGGGTCGAAGAAAACCACGAAAACTCCGAACGATTAGGCCGACGGGCGCGATTGGGATCGAACCCAGCACCTCCCGTCTACCAGCTTCGAGAGCACAACCTCTCAGCCACTGGTGGGGCAAAATGTGAGGGGGAAAAAAAGAGTAAATATGTTGTTGTGGATCCACTTTGATGAAAATCCAGAACAACCAGATCCACTTTTCATTTCTCTTATTCTTCGTTTTTCCTTCAAATAATAGCTTTTTAGGCTCCGAAATTTCGTCATTACACATTCTGAAATATACAAGTATGTTAGGTTTGATCATATGTTCATTTTTGATCCAAAAATACTCATTTCGAAATGAGTACATGAACTTACTCATTTTTGAGAATACATATGTTAATTTTTGATCCAAAAATACTCATTTCGATATGAGTACATGAACTTACTCATTTTTGAGAATGCACATGTTCATTTTTGATCCAATAATACTCATTTCAACATGAGTACATGGATTTACTCATTTTTGAGAATACACATATTCATTTTGTATCTAAAAATACTCATTTCGAAATGAGTACATGGACTTACTCATTTTTGAGTACTTCATTTTTTACAGTGTAGAGTCTTCAGGCTCGTTTCGGTCGGGAAGATTTTTTAGTTGAAGTATATGTTCGAGGATTATTGAAATTAATTATATCGGTACAATCAAAAGAAAAGTTTTCTCTTACATCCTTATATGACAAACTTGAGTCGTTTTTCAGAGCTCTTGAGACATTGGGTGTCACAACGGATAAATGCGCTTCAATATTATATCTAATGGTGAAATATTGTTTTACTATTGAATTTTTGAAAGCGTGGAACAGAACCTATCGTCTGCTATTTCCGATCCAAAAGAACGCCTAGATAATTTAATGACGTTTATTAAAAGTGAAGTTGAAGGCGATAAAAGAATTAATTTGGCAGAGGCAGGTTTTGGCTTGGCGAAAGAAGAAGATGATAGGAACTTTAAAAAAGGTTACACCGATGTTTCTAAATGTTTACCATCTGCTGCTACTCTATTAACAACTACTTCAAACCAAGACATAAGGAAAATTTGCATTTTTTGCAACAGAAGACATTTGAGTTCAGAAAGTTTTCAGAACGGAAGATGAGTTTTACTGAGAAGCAGAATATATTGAAAGACGGTGTTGTTTCTTATGTTTGGCGTTTCATTTGTGATAAAAAACATGAGTTTGCGATGGGTCAAATGCTCGATAAAAACAAACTAAATGAAAGGAAAGAGGAAGAAAAGTCGTCTCGAAATGAGTAAACATGGCTAATGTCGGTAGAAATCCTAAGGTCTTTCTTCAGACACTCAAAGCAAAAATTATTTCCAATAACAAAAAGAAAGTTGTTCGACTAATTTTAGACTCATGTTCTCAGAGATCGTATTTTTTAGAAGAAATGAAGTATTTAACTATTCCAGAAGAAAAATTTACCTTTTTTTTATCTCGAAAATTATTATCTCGAAAGTAAGGTTCGTATTCTGGATATATTAATGACTATCAGTAAGTTCAGTTCTACATCGTGGGGAGTCCGCGAAGACACGGGGAATACGAAAAGTAGTCTGTGGTCACCAAGAGTTTCAAAACCGCTGCCTTACACTATTAAGATTCTTTAAATTTCGGGTATCCAGTGAGCGTCGGCGAAAGAGATGGTGTGAAAAAAAATTTCACAGTATACTCTTGATTATCTGACGCTCTGTTATACGACATATTCGGTTAAACGACACCCCTCACATAATTCATTAAAAATTGTGTCTGTATTCTATATCAGTTGGATGTCATTCTGAAATCATTCTAAAATAGGTGAGTGTGGCTGATTTGTTAGTTACATAGTTTAGAATAGTGCATAATTTAGAAAGATAATATAAACTAAGTTTTCTAATGAAACTTATCAAAATTATATAACTCTGAAAAAAAAAAAAAAAAGAAAAAAAAAAAAAGAAATACTGTAAAGGCTGAATTTACCGGCATGTTCGGGAAATGCTGATTGCCGAATGCTTCAATTAAGTGTTACAAAATCTATATCTGATGAAGGGGTCGGGGGGGGGGGGGGGGGGGAAATGGTGAAGCAGGAAAATAATTTTTTTGCAAATTTCCCTGTCAAAGTCAGTCACATCATTCTGAAATTTGTAATTTAAATAACTTGGTCACCAGTTAAAATAATAAAAAATGGTCGTCAGTGGCGATCTGTCGATCGCATTTGTTAAACCGTGGTAGGGAGGTACACTTTTTGTCCACGACTGTACAAAGGGGGTATAGTCTCATTATTTTTTAGGGTTCCGTACTTAAAAACTAAAAACGGAACCATTATAAGATCACTCTTGTCCGTCTGTCTGGCATAGACTTTTTTCTTGTAAACTATGGGACGTGGAAAGTTCAAACTTGGGAACGTTATAAAGCCTTTTTACCCACATCTTTTCAGATTATAAGCCATTCACAAATAAATTTAGGAAAAATTTAGGGGGCTAATTAAGTTACTTGAAAAAAAAAAGTTTTATTTTTGTACATCGTTTGGGATATCATATGGAAGATCTCGTAATATCGAACTCAAAAATTTATTTGTTTTAATTTTAGGTATTATATTTTCAGAGATATCGTAGAAAATGCACTGGAGAAATATCCCCCCCCCCCTCCTCTATTTCCAAATCTACTGAAACTAAAATTATGATAAATTAGAGGTAGTAGGAATTTATTTAAACCTTGCAGGATAACTATAGCGATTTTCCTAGGTAACATAGTTTTTGAGAAAAACGCATTTTTCCGTTACAAACAAATTTTACTTTTCGGGCGGTCAGCAGGGGAGTTGACGGGCGCTCGAGATATCTATCGACACAGAATCATCCAAGGATATTTGATAATGATTTTCGAGAACAATTTCTCTAATTAGCCGAGATATTAATTAAGTTACTTGAAAAAAAAAACTTCCTTTTTATATATCGTGAAGGGTATCGTTCGAACGATCTCGTAACATCAAACTCAAAAATATATTTATTTTAATTTTAGGTATTATATTTTCAGAGACATCGTCGAAAGTTTACTTAAAAATATGCCCCCCCCCCCACCCCTCCTATTTCCAAAAAATTATGAAAAAATTAGGGGTAGTAGGACTTTATCTACCCTATATATATAAAATCCTAATGAAACGAATTTGTGAAACGATTTTATGAAACGAATTTATGAAACGATTTTATGAAACGACTGATTAAACGACTGATTATGTTTCAAGGCTATTTTTAATAAAATATTAAACGCTTAATGGTGAAATTAATACCAATTGTTCATAAAAATCCGCGGATGTCAAAACTGGTAATAGAGTTTTGAAATTGGAATTAGTTTTCGAGATATTAATTTTTTTCTAATTTTAATGACATTTCTGTAATGATGGCAACTAATTACTCAGTTTTTTTGTGACAAAAAAGGGAAAAAAATTGAAAAGGATCCCGATAGGGATTTTTGATTTCTTTTTATTCGTCATTTTCAAATTTAAATTGAATTTATCTTTTATTTCAATCGATAATGAAGACAAGATTGTGATTAAATTATGTTTTTCAGGAAAATTTAAAAAAAAAATCACATTTCTATCGTCAGGATTCAATCGTCTGTCAGCATTTAATTTAATTTATAAACTGAAAATATTTTGAATAAATTCGTCCAAATGACGTCATTTAGGTAAAGGCAAAGGGAGGAAAAGGAATTAATAGTAATTATTATTTATTGATATCATTTTGTTATTTTTTTGTAAAATTTAACTAAACGAATTTATAAAATCATTAATTCGGATATTTCGAACTAATATATAAAATAATAATTGCCCAACTGAACGGAAGAATAAAATATCCTGCTTGGTTTTTTCCGCCAAGCTTTTTAAAAAAGCGTCAAGACCCCTATAATAGAAAAGCACCAAAAGTTCATTGGGTTTATTTTCATAACTTTTGGCAACAAATCTATGTATATTAACGAATCTATCCCTTTTTGAAGCTCGAATTACGCCAAACCTTAAAGCAAAGGATCCTATAATGGAAAAGTACCCGATTTTCTTATGGACAATATTCAAGTGACAGAACATGGTGTAAAATTACCGCGGATAGCAAATTTGTTTAAATATCTCATCAATTGATGCCGAATAAATGCAGGCATGCATGCACAAAATATTTAATTAATTTTGTATGATAAATAATTATTAGAAAATTCGTATATACATATTAATTAAAAAAAAATAATTTACATATTTAAAATAACATGAAAATATGCATGATGGTGCACTAAAATAGAGAGAAAATTAAAACCTGTTACTGAAAATGTGTATAACATAGTACTTTTCAATACTGTGGTTCTTAATGTTATTCACAAGCAGATGGAATTTTTCTCATCCTTAAACGCAAAGGAAGAATAGAATATAGATTGTTGTTATAAAAGTCCGAGAGGTAGTCACAATTTAACCTAACCATTTTATACAAGCTGGTTTTCAAGTAGTAATTGATTTTACTTATTAATCCCGAAAACAGACGTCAGTTGTCGCAACAGCTGTGTATGAGGCCATGATAATCAAAAAATGTCCCATTAAAATGTTAAAAGCATGGCAACCCAATTACAGATTTACCAATATTTTTAAAATAAAGCACGCTGTCATGTTTTTAGAGGCCTCGAAGTCTGATCGGGGGTTGGCGAGCGTAGCTCGCAGGGGGTAGGCCCCCTAGTTAATTAATAAATATTAATTAATAAATGTAATGTACGAAACCTTTTGAGCACGATCTATACTCGTACTTACTTGACCAATGTATTCTCATCTCAATTTAATTAAAACATTTTCTGAAATGATTTACTTTGAAATATGTTTTATATGCCAATAAGTTCGTTCATAACGCATAAGTGACGATACACATTGATTTTTTTTTTTTTTTTAATAAATACAACTCCAAATATTTGGCTCAAATCTTACATTATCATAGATTACTAACTTCTTTATTTTTATCATGCCACCACTATTGATGTAATTGCAAGAAAATTATGACTTGTCTTAAATGAATAACTTAGTTTATTCGAAATATCAATATGTTACTTGTAAATTAGCTTGTACATTTAAAAAAATTCTGATTTAACTAAAAACTAATAAATTTAAATTTAAATTGTGGGATCTTTTATAATCGGAACTTCTGTTACTAAAAATGCGCTTATTCAATTTTAGTGCCCGAAAATTCATTATATTCAAGAATTGATCATAACTCGATAAGTTTTGGTCGCAAAAAAAATGGAATTTTTACTGTTTTATTTGACAGAGCTGGGAGAAAACTTTGCTAGTAGAATCAAGAGACTGAAAGATAGAGAAAGAAAGCGATATAAAATTTAAACTTTGTTATTTTTTTAAAAAGAATTACTTGGACGTAAATGTATTTTCAAATGATGAAAAACAACATTTGAAACATTTTTTCAATCGGAACTATACCTCTAAGACTAACGGTTTATTGGACAACGGTAAGAAGAGACACTCTGTATATGAATCAATAGACAATTTATATAAGTCAGACTGTGTATAAATCTCCCATTAACGCCTGTGCCTAGGGCCGTGAATTTTCTAAATCAGGTTCTGCATATCTGTATGCATGGGTGCGTGCATGTGCGTTTCAGATTGGACATCAAAATAATTGAAATCGACTTATTTAAATATGTAATTAACGTACTTTTTATTTTACAGTAGAATTTATATTAATGGCATGCAATTCTCCAAATTTCTTCAGAACAGGTAGATATTAATGGTAATTGCCAAAAAGTAATTAGTTACTGAAATTGTATTGAACTTATGAATGAATTAATCAAGATAAAATTTAATATCTTTTCATGCTCTCTTGCTATAAAGCAATTATAGCTAAAATCAATCTAATAACCGCGCATTAGGATAATAGCGTTGCAATCAAAAAATGTAATTACAACTGTAGCTTAACATTTAACCGATAAAAAGTGAATTACTGAAACGGAAACATATTTCAATTAAAAGAACTTCCAGAAAACTCATTTTAGGATCTCAAAGAATTCAAGAATAAAAGTTTTTAGATTTCTTTCTTTAAAATTGGCTCTCAGCCAACGCTGTAGAGGCAGTAACTAAAAATTAAGTAATAAATTCATTAAATAATTTGGCTAGTTGTAATTAACTCCTTAACTTACAAAATCTACGTATCATTAGCTATTTTAGCATTTAACATCGCATTGCTTTGCTTCTAAGATTATAAAGCATTAAAATAAGTATACTAAAATTTTGTAATATCTTCCAAGAGTTAAAGATAATGAATGCTCTAAGTTAATTTTAAACCCATTTTTTCAATGCAGAACAAGTAAATATTTAATAATTGGTTTCCGACTGTTCGCTTGAATAGTTACTTAAAGTGCATTCGAAATATTTAATTACAGAACTTATCCATATTTTCCTTACGAAGTGAAATTTAATCCTAAAGTATCAGTTTATAATAAAAGCGGGTTATAATTACTATGAAAAATAATTTTCTTTTATTTTGCAAATAACTTCTGAATTCCAAGCATCGGATAAGTAGAATTTAAAAAACATTGTAAACATTTTTTTTTTCAAAATTATTAATGGATTTATTATATAATATTTTTCACATTAATAAATTCAACACGTAAAATTATGTATAATAAAAACTATCCATTAAATATCAGAAAAACATTTAAAAAAGTAAAATTTGTTTCGTATTGTCTTTTTAACTTAATGATTACGGGTACATCCATAATTGCCTTCAAATAATTCTTTATCATTCAAGCAGAAAAACCCTGATGCATTTAATATAATTTCTTACAACTGTTGTTGAATGAGCTATGTATTTTTATTTACTTTGGAGTATCTCACATAGATAACGTATACACGTGAAACTACTTAGGAGTGTATGACGCACATATTTTTATAATTAAAATTGGTATATACACAGGGGAATACTTTACAATAGAGAACACTGGTAATATGTAATTTATAATCATTTAAATATGCATTTCATTTCACAAATTTCTCTAGCATTTAAATCTTTCACACACAAAACCTATTCAAAATAAATTTTTATTCATATAACACATTTTTAAAAGAATTAAAGTGATCAAAGTATTACACGGTTTCATTACAATCAGGACCTGATTAACCTCTAAATCTAGGGAGTGACAGTACAATTTCGGAATCCCCTTTCACCCGGGAAAAATTTTCTAAATTTTACATTCATGGAAACGCATCAATGCAACAGATATTATTCCCGGGAGGGGCTTAGCCAAGTGGAAGCTAAAACGCACTATGTTCATCAAACAGTATTTTTTATGTTCCCTAATAATGTAGATAGAGTATATTTGTGATAATTATAGCTGTTGTATATTGAGTTATCCGGGTGATTTCTAACCAGCACATCAGGATGCAATATGATTAGTTAAGAGGCTACTTCACTCACGCGAAAACATCCTCTCGCTAATGTTAATCCTATGGAGGAAATATTTTAAGATATCTCGTTCGCATTTCAATATTTTAATTTTTTTTGTGTGTGTGTATTGGATAGCTTAGGTTAATTTCTATGCAGACCCCTTTTGTACTTTTTCGATTTTGATTACAAGTTTTTTTTTATTTTTATTAAGATACTTTCACTTTCGGAACCGGCTTCGAAAGTGGAAGTATCCTTAATAAAACTGCAACCAAAATCGAAAAAGTCAAAAAAGAACCTGCAAAGAGATCGATCTCAGCTATCCAATGCAAAAAAAAAGATCATTAAAATTATTGAAATGCGAACGAGATATCTTAAAATATTTCCTCCTTAGGATTAACATTAGTGAGTCGGTGTTTTCGCGTGAGTGAAGTATCCTCTTAACAGCCTCATGATCACTTCAAATTATCCGGTTAGATAAGTTTTCTAAGTGTGGATGTTCTCTTGTATCAGGAAAACTTTCTTCTCCAAAAAAAAATTAAAAATACAATGTAAAACAAAATTATAAATGGAATTAGATGGGGGCGTCATCATTTTAGAGATGCTTAGGTGAGGCATGGGCAAATATAATTGGGAGACACTAATTTACAAACTTTTTAAATTATAAAATTAAATACGGTTTATTTAAAAATTATTACGAAACATTAAAAATCATTGTAAGCCATTAATTTTTTCTATATTTGTACAGTTATTAATAATATTCAATTTTTGCAGCTATTTATGCCAAGTAAAATATTGGAAATATTAATGAAAACGGATCCTTTTAAGGGCAAAGGCACGTGAAAATTTAAAATCCGAAAATATTTCAGTTTGGCAGCAGTGGCGCCAATTCGTCGATTTGGCTTTAGTATCATGTCATCGAGTTTAGAAATGAAATTTTAATATGTTGCATATCTCAATTATACAATACAAATATTTCAGTCTGCCTCGTGATATCTTTGTACGATATGAGGCAGAACAGGGCGCCAATTCTTCATTTTGGCAGTACTATTCTGTCATCGATATTCAGAATGAAATGTTAACACATTAAAGATAACGATATGTATAATACAAATACTTCAGTCTGCCTCATGACATCTCTATACGATATGAGAAGAACCGGTCGCCAGTTCTTCCTTTTGGCGGTAACAACTCGTCATCGAATTTTGGAATAATGAGAAAATCTTCATTCCAACCCATTTGAAGCCACAGCCTTCCAAAACACAGATACAATGTGGGAACTGCTTGGGAACTCTGTTTATCAGCTAACGTACAGTTAAAGAATTTTTAAAATCACTTTAGTGATTTCAAAGTTTATTTCCTACAAACAAGCAAATTTTTATTTTTACAGTATTAATCTACCTTTATTCATTATAAAAATTAAAATACCGTGAAGTAATAAGTTGGAAAACATTTGTTTACTATAATTAACAGTCATCTGCGTACGGCTAAAGGCTGAATACGAAGTGTTTTCTTACAAAGTTGGAAATGATGTTTCTTCATTACTATCCCTTTAATTATATTGTAGCGGTTACCGGTATCTGTGTTTTATTATATTCGTCAGAGAAGTTATACATTGACATGACAAATAATTGATTTTCTTGTCTTTTAATTTTTTTTAATTTAAAATTTAAAAAAAAAACATTGTTTGTGCCCATCTATACGTCTTAGTCATCTGTCTCTATACCAATTTTGAAATTTCTAGAAAGATTCTAGAAATTTCTAGAAGATTTCTAGAAGATTTTTAAAGAAATCATAGTAATACTGTAGAACGTTTGCCTCCATCCACTTGATATTCAAATTTTTTTTTAAGAGGCATCTTTAACCCTTTATCTACTGACGGTATTTTAAATACCATCAGAGAAAACTTTGTATAAAATTTCTTTAATCTGCCTAATAATAAAAGTAGGTTTTGTTTTTAATCAAAACCTTTTCTGGATCACTTTTCTGGATCACATTTAGAAAGCACAGCAAAACAGTGAAAGCTAAATATTTTATAAAGTGGTATTTTTATCAACCTTTTACATAAGTGTATATCTTCTCTTTTTAAAAATTGTTATATAAAAATTTTGCAACTATAAAAACCTTTCTATTTATTGATAGGATCACAATACAGTTATTTACATTGTTCCGATAAAGAATTGTGATATTTCCTTAACAGCATTTTATGTTAATTAATCTAATTATTCTTGTATATATTTCACAAAAAGAGCTACTACTACCATTAAGTAGTTATTATTAAATCAGTTTTAATGAAAAACCTTATCTAAATTTCATATTATTATAATATAAATTTTCTAATATACCTTCAGACATCAAGGAAGATAATTATTGAGATGGAACAATTTTTTGATTCAGAATTCAGTACATAAAGGGTTAAAAGCATCACTTCCTATAGAAATATGCATGTCAAATTTAAAATTTCTAGCCCCGAAGATTTTAGAGTAAACATGATTATACGGCGTTTTCCAATAATTTAATCCTTTTAAATGTTGAATATTTTAACAAACTTCCTTAGGCAGCATTTACGCCTGAAAATAAACCACCATAACAAATTTCATGTTTTTAGCTTCAACAGACTAAAATAAATCGGAACTTTACAACATTGTTTTGCTCTAGCACCCCTTTTGAGGGCAGTTTGTATAGAGATAAAATATATCCTATTTTGGAGTATAGATTGACATCATTATTATCCTGAGAAATGATTTAAAATATTTTTAGTAATTCTTGTAATCGTGATTTTAGAACGTGATGCATTCATTTCACTCTTTTAAATTTCGAATATTTTAGAACCTATTCGGTGGAAGTATTTATGTGTTAAATTAAAAGCTATGTAAAATTACAAGTTTCTAGTAATAGCCTATTTAAACTTTATCCTATATGTTCCTGAGGTTATTTGACAAGGAAGGAAAAGAGGGTGCATATATAGGCATGCCAAAACGGAAACTAGAGGAAAGGATTAAAGAACATGAAAGAGATATCAGATTAAATAAAGAAACCACAGCAATAACCCAGCTAAATAAAAAATCCCTAATATAGATCAATTTTAAAGAAGTACAGAAACTTGGAAATTACAACAACTTAAATTATGTTTTAGTGCATGAAGCCATTGAATTAGATACAGAAAATACAGAGACTTGCAATGATCATATGCATGCGACAATAGATAATAGATGGCACTATCTGTTAAATTTAAAAAAAAAAAAAAAAAAAAAAAAACAGGAAAGTTAGAATGACATCAAGAGACAATGGTGAAGACCAGAAAAACTGAGGATGCTCAAGATGTTGGGCGAAAATATTTTTTAGCACATATAAATGTTTTTAAAAGGAGTGACTTCTTCTGTTTGATGGAAAGAACGTATATATTTGTAAATAACATCTACATTGGCTTTTTATATGTGAAATTTGTTGTTAATGTCTGTGAATGGTAGTGTAGTGTGAAAATATACGTATATAGTTGACATTATGAAAATAATTTAAATTCGAACAATTACGGTTACAGTGACAAAATTTCGAAAATTTCAAATGGCAACACCTGTTTTTTTATTATTATTATTGAAATGTGATCTTAATAGTAAAAAAAAACATAAAAAGCATTGGAACGCTACCTGTAGCACGAAAATTGCTAGACAGACTAAGAAAAGTGAGAACAACCAATAAGGACAGAGAGGCAACAGAAAACAAAACATTTTATTGTGTTTCACCAAATTTTCACTTCACACACGATGACACTTTTCATGCGGAAGATGGTGGATAGCACTGAACAATAAAATGTTTTACTTTCTGTTGCTTTTCTGTCCTTTGTTGGTTATTTTCACTTTTCTTCTTAGTCTGAGTATCGCCGGCGGTTTTTGTGCTACAGGCACCGTTCCAACGTTTTTTATGGTTTTTCACTGTGCAGATCACATTCCAATTAAAAAAAAATTGGTGTTGCCTTTTGAAATTTTCGAAATTTTTTCACTGTAACCCTAACTGTTAAAGTTTAACTGTTGTTTTTCATATTATTCTTGAGCGCATACCTCAAAATATTTTAAAACAAAATTTCATTTAGTTTCTGAGAACGGTATGATAGCTAGGGGCTCATATATCGGGATAGTTTCTTTTAGGGTTTCGTTCATCTCACAAAATCTCTATTCGTCCCGCTACGTTGTCTGTCCGTCACAGAGCCGGTTCTCAGAAACTATATAACTTACAGACTTGAAATTTTGTGTACTTATAGCTGAATATCTACTATGAAGCTGAAAATCATAAAATTAAAAAAAAATCGTATTATTTTAATATAGAGAGATAAAAAAAACAAAAATCTAACAGCCCTTTTCTATTAAATTTAAACATTTTTCGTTATAGCAGTTGCCAACAATTAAAAATCCATAATAAAATTCTTTCTACAGTACTTAATTTTCTATTGAAAGATTTCCACGTGAAAAATGAAAATGAAATAAAAAGTTTCACCAATTGAAAAAAGATTAATATGACGTCATATTGGTAATAAAATGGAAATTTTCAATCATTCCTCAATAATATAAGGAATATGCGTATGTGTAAGTACAGAAAACAGGTTAATATGATATCATTAGAGAATTAAAAAGAAAATTATTCTGAAGTCATATTGGAAGTTTAACGGACTTTTTCAAATGTTTGAGAATAATACAAAGAGTATCAGTATGAGTACTAGAGAAAGCAAGTAGATATGACGTCAGCAAGTGATTATAACGTCATATGAGTTTGAGGAACGTATTGAATCATGATAAAAACCCGATTATGGAAATATTGCCTTATTTTAGCATTTTGAAGGTCTCTATACAACATGTTCAATTTTGAAATTGATTTTTTTTTTTTATGTCGCATTTAGTCCATATGACAGCTATTATTATGGCAGAGTATAATAGCGGGCTTCGCCCGCTATCGGACAGGTTCAGATTTTCGAAAAAACGAGAAAAGTAGACCGGTAAACTTTTACTTTATAAAAAACATGACTTTTTTTTTTTTTTTTTGAAAATGAAATTTATTTGGGTTTATTAAAGAAAGGATAAAGTGTTTTGAAAGGAATATTAAGCGAAACCCTTTGTGCGATCAACGATCACACTTACCCAGTTGATTTTAGAATCACCCTGTATATGTGTGTGTGTGTGTGTATTCACTTTGCTATCATTTCGAATTTAGAAATTGTGATAATTAACATTTGATTCAATATAATACGTTGATTTAATGCTTCATAAAACATCATAAAAAAGTATCTTTTGCTGGATTCATTTTTCAAAAGCATTATTTTTTATAAATAAATTTCAAACGTTAACAAAGGTACCTTACAGAACTTTCCTTTAAATCAACTTTATTCCCGTCCCTTTGGAAAACCGTATAAACCCATCCTTAACTGACAATTTTTGAACTTTAACATCTGCCTTCTCTTCGTCTTATAAAATTAAATTTTCTAACGATACATCAAACTTGATGTACTTTGATGAATAATAGATGGGCACTTCATAAATAATATCTTCAAGGCACTTTCCTAAATAGGAGTTTATTTTCTCGAAGGGATTTGGTATATAATAAAAATCTCCTTTGTTCCAGTTCTTTCTTGATGGATTATTTGGTATTGTTGCTGTTGATATTGAACTATTGAACTTCTATACATACAAGTAAAATCATAAATTTTTAAACGAATGATAATTAAATTTGGCACTGTTGTTAAGAGAAGCAAGTCAGAAATATGACGACTGACAAATACGAATTTTATACATAAATAAACATTCGATAGTTAAAAATTTGGCAATTTATTTATTTATTCAAGAAATTAATATTTCTATTGACTTTATTTAAAAAATAAAGTAATCGATTCTTTTTTCTATTTATTAACCCTTTGCACTCGAGAGGTAACTCTCACTCACCCCGGTGTCCTGCGTAAATTGAAGCTCCAAATGCTCTGGACATCAGTATTTTAAACTGATTTTCTTCGCCCTAATTAATTATCTAGGAATAATAATGGTGAAATAAACTGTAATTGATTAGTGGTGTCCAGAGCATTTGGAGCCCCAATTTATGAGGGACACCTGGCAACACTAGTGGTGAGTGAGAGTCACCTCTCGAGTGCAGTGGGTTAATTAAAATACATAAAAATTTGATAATTTAATTAACATTATTCGGTTATTAATTTTAATATATATTGTTACGAGAGGGTCTAAATAAATATGAATTCTAGAAAGTACATTTTGGAATTTCTCTCTTGGGGCTGTTCATATATAACATTATCACTTTAGGGGAAGGGGGTCTGACACTTGATATCGTAATATATCTCTCGGGGGAGGGAAATTGTCTTTTGATATCATTAACATTTTTAATCCAATCAAATTTACCTTAATTGTTTTAAACTTTTTTCTTTACATCAAAATACTCTGTTTTTTTTGTATGTGTGTGTCATGTATTTTTACGAAAATGCGAAGTTATTCATAAAGCCATTGAATGATAATAAAATTATTTCATTCCAAAATACCCCACCGTTCAGTTTTTCTATTTCTCTGCCATATGCGCATATAACTCTGTTAGAAAAACCAGGTGCGAAATATCTTTAAAATGATACCTGTTGTGTTTACTAGTAAGGAAAAAGAAAGAATTCTTATCCACTTGTTTTGTTGATAAGAAGTTCTGCTTTCATCCTCCCCATAGCATTATGGGACAAGTGCAAGAAGACAATATTACTGTGGAATGCATTACGTAACAAAAACTATTATTAATTGCATTTAAATAGTAGCTATCTCTTTTAAAAGGTATTTGATATTAAGTTTTTCCATGTATAATAGTGCTATTTTATTATCTTCTTCTCTTCATTTGAATCCGTAAAGTATGTGAATAATAAATGAATAACCATATCATTATATCATTGCAAACTTTGTAAAAATAAAAAGAGTCTTTAGACATTGATAACGATATCATTAAAGGGGATGGAGGGAGTCGAGGAATGATAACGTATGATATCGTAGGGCGGAGGTGTTCAAAATTACCAAAATGTTGATAACTCTATATATGTACAGCCCCTTACCAGTTAAAAGTAACAGACTTTATTAACCTCTTTCAAGATATTCACCTACTTCCGATCGAATTCAAAATGATAGCTGTGTAGTTCTTCCAAACAAAAATAACGTATTTCATAGTATTCTTATTCACTAAAATAAAATCACAGGTATATTTAAGTTCTGCGTGTCTTTCTGAAACATTATAAAACGATTTTCCAATATTTTAACAGATCGAAAGGTGTCATACGCTGGTGAAATTTTATTACGTTCTAACGGCGAGGAATGGTAACGTATGATATCGTAAGGGAGGAGGGGTTCAAAATTACCGAAATGTTAATAACTCTATATATGTACAGCCCCTTACCAGTTAAAAGTAACAGAGTTTATTAACCTCTTTCAAGATATTCACCTACTTCCGATCGAATTCAAAATGATAGCTGTGTAGTTCTTCCAAACAAAATTAACGCATTTCATAGCAATCTTACTCACTAAAATAAAATTATATGTATATTTAAGTTCTGCGTGTCTTTCTGAAGCGTTATAAAACGATTTTCCAATATTTTAACTGATCGAAAGGTGCCATACGCTGGTGAAATTGTATTACGTTCTAACAGCGATCCGTCGAATTGAGAACTAATATGGGGGGGGGGGCATTTCTCCAATGTCCATTCTCTTCATGAAGGTTTTCTTGGCCGGTCTTTCGAAAGTTTCATGCTGTTAGCTTTTCTTAAAAATTAAAATCAATTTAAAGGATGCTTACCTTTAAATCAATAATATTTGCATGTTTCTTTTTAACATTTTCAACATACTAGTTGAAAGGTGCTTATGACTGTTGAAAAGTGCTTATGCGGTTTGTCTGTCTGCCATCTACCGTGAATTGCTTAAGGGTCCTCTCCCTTCATGGTAAAACACACACTGGATAATATTAATCCTATGAGGCATTATTTTTCTAATATCTCGTTTGCATTTCAATATTTTTAAACGATTTTTTTTTTTTTTTTTTTTTTTTTTTTTTTTTTTTTTTTGCATTGGATAGCAGAGATCAATCTCTATTTCCGTCGTTAATTACTTTTTCGATTTCCTTTGTAGATTTTTTTTTTTTTTTTTTACGAAGATATTTTTACTTTCGAAACCGGTTTCAAAAGTGAAAGTATCTTCGTATGAAAAATCCGCAAAGAAAATCGAAAACGTAATCAACGGCGAAAATAGAAATTAATCTCTGCTATCCAATGGCAAAAAAAAATTGAAAATATTGAAATGCAAACGAGATATTAGAAAAATAATGCCCCATAGGAATAACATTAGCGAGCGTGTGTTTTCGGATAAGGGGAGAGGACGCTTAACGGAGTTTTTTAATTGAGTTGTGCATTTCCCAGCTGAACTGTACGTAGATTTATGTAGATTATAAGTAAATTCAATAAAGGCTACTCAAAGAACCAGATACATTGTCATCTACGGATGGTAATTTCTGAAAATATGTTTTCAGTTATGTTGTGCGTTTTTTTTTTCCTGAATTAAATTTTAGTTTAGTATGAGGAATGTATAAAAATCTGCAGATAATATACAGAACTGTATAAAATTGTTCGAGTACATTTCCGTTTATTGGTGAAAATTACTAAAGATGAACTTTCAACTGTGTGATACGTATTGTAACTAAGCTAAATGTTAACAGACTATGTGCTGTACATACAGATCTATAGATAATATACAGGGCTGTACAAAAGAATTCGAGTACTTTTCCGGTTGTAAAAGGTAATTGCTGAAGTCTGGTTTTACCTTTTTAAACAGTGAAGTTCCGTTACAGTATTCCGAAAGTGTTGGAAAGTCTTTCATAATCAATGCTTGACGCATGATTGTTGTTTCTTGTTGTTTTTGTTTTTATTATGTTTTATTGTAGGCGAGATTAGTTGAGTTTCTGGCTCCTTTCCCTGCAATAGTTTTTGAGATAGGACTTTTTTCAGAAAAATGAAATCCAAAATTTACTATAATTTATATTTTTTCTACGCTTTCTGCTTTTATGTTTTTTTTTACTTTTACACGGAGCTACTGAATATAGGGAACTTATGGCTACCACTGTGATATGTATGTGCACCAAATAAGATATGTGTTTGTATTGCTATCGCTGCTTCAGTGAGTTAACATTGTTGCAGGTTTTGAGTCATACACTGTAAAAAATATTCGTGTTACTTTACACCAAAAATGGTGGCAACTTGGTGTAAAGAAACACCACTTGTAAATTGGTGTAATAAAACACCAAAAATTAAATGGTGGCAACAAAGTTGCCACCAAAAGTGGTGTAAAGAAACACCACTTGTAAATTGGTGTAATAAAACACCAAAAATTAATTAGTGTAAAGAAACACCACTTTTGGTGGCAACTTTGTTGCCACCAACAGTGGTGTAATAAAGCACCATCATTGATTTGGTGTATTTTAACACCAAATTGGGTGTTCTACTAACTAATTTAGAATATGCAGTATCACACCAAATTTGGTGTTCCAAATCTGCTCAATATATTACACACAATATTACAATTTTTATATGTAACAAAATTTCTTAAGTATTGCATTCCATGTATGAAACATCATTTAATGTTACCAAAATCTGCTTTAAAACAGTGTACCAGTTTCCATTTGTGTAGTAGCTGAAAAATGGTATCTAAATTGCAAGAGACTTGCATCCACCAAAAAAAAAAATCTTGAATAGTCCTTATTAGACAATTTTTTAATTTTCTACACACCAAAATGATCATTTAAAACACTCTCGCCCCCCCCCCCCATAATCTTCTAAGGGAAAAAACTTTATCACTATCTGTTATAAAGAGTAAATTTTTTGAAAAAAATTGCTTCTTCAGCTAATTTCCTAACAATAAATAATCACTCCTTTTTATTTTTATTTACTTTTTTAAATAATTCACAAACCTTTTGTTTAGAAAATCATAGTAAATGTTGATGACAAATGTTCTTTACTTTTCAAATTTTCTTTACACATGTTGCATTTTTATACAACTTTACATCTTGTGTGTGATAAAAACTAAAATTGCTGCTATAGGATACTGATCAAATAAGCTACCCCCCCCCCCCCACTTCCCATCTGACGATGCCGTTATATTCGTTTCAGCTTGCTACCAAATTCATAAGAAATTTCGGCTTAGATGTGTTTGTGGTCTGCAAACAGAAAGGGGATCTAACATTTTTTTAATGTATGAAAATAGTAATTTTATTAAATTATACTTTCATGAGCTCTTCCTTATAAAGAAAATAGTATTTATCACAATTATCATACAATGGATATGATTACAAATAAAATGCGTAAAAATCTGAACATCGAGAAAATAAATGCATTTATCTAAGTGCTTTATGGTTGTGAGTCAGAGCATTAATACAAGAGACCATTGATTTATTCTCACAAGTAGAATATGCAGGAAAAATAATTTTAAATTAAACCCAAATATACGGCTGTTTAATTACTTATAGTCCCCCTGTCTGTCTTACTGTTTTTCCAACAAAACAATTTTGAGAACGTCAACAGAATGAAATTTCGTTTCAGAGGTAAATAAATAACAGAACAATGGAAATTGGGTAAGCTGGGATAGCAAATTTTTGGGTGGACTTGGGCTCCACCAGCCCATATAAGTTGCCACCACTGCTATTTAGTACTCTTAAATAAATAAGGAATAATCATTTCGCTTACCTTGTGTTTTCTACAACAAATCAAACGTTTTAAAATGAAAGCGAAATGACGACTGTTCCGTTCTCGTTCTCTGTTGTCGTCTGCTGACGTCTGCTGACTCTGACGTCATCGTGTATTCGAACACCAAACGCTGCATAGCGAGATATAATTGTACACCTATTTTGGAGTTTTGTTTCCCAAATTAATTTGAAAGCGTCATTCTTGGTGTATGATATCACCGATTTTTATTGAAAGAGTAAAGATAAACTATTTTAAGTGTATTATAACACTTAATTCAGTGTTAACACCAAAATTAGTGCATATTTAAACCTTCTTTGGCATTTCATAAACCCAAATTAAGCGTAATAATACTCCCCCTTTTTTACAGTGTATGTATAATGGTGCCCTGGATTTTTTACCACTAACTGACGTGCGCTACTTACTTAAAATTTAGAAAGGCCTTCATAAACTATTCCAAAATATAAAATTACTATTCGTATGTACTTAAAGAATATTTCAAAGACTATTACAATATTAAAAGGCAGAAAACCGACGCTAAAAATGCGCAAAAAAGCAGCAAACAGCTGTTTCGAATCCACAAGCGAGATTCTTCTTCAGTGCGACAAAGAGCAAAGCACAGCGTGCTATAAAAAGCAAGGCTGGGCATAACGACAGAGAGGTGGTGGGTTATATACCCAATGCGGGTACAGAGCGCGCCAAAAGCAACCAATGAGAGGAAAGCAACACGAAACAACTGGGTGGAAAGGAAGAGACATCTACCGGAGAACGAAAGAAACAAAACAAACCAAAAAATAATAATAATAAATAAATAAATAAATTAAATTAATGCTTTCCAAATACTTGGAAAATCAGGAGTACTAGACAAGTCATTGACTAAGGATCTTATTATATCTAGTCTAGATCTTACTATATCTATTACATCTTATCTAGTACTCCTGATTTTCCAAGTATTTGGAAAGCATTAATTTAATTTCCTTTTTTTGGTTTCTTTTGTTTCTTTCATTCTCCGGTAGATGTCTCTACCGTCTTGTCCGCTCAGTTGTTTCATGCTGCTTTCTTCTCACAGGTTGCTCTTGGCGCGTTCTCTACCCGCATCGGGTATATAAGCCACCGCTGTAATTATGCCCAGTCTTGCTTTTTCTGTGCTTTGCTCTTTATCGCACTGAAGAAGAATCTCACTTGTGGATTCGAAACAGCTGTTTGCTGCTTTTGTGTATATTATTTGTTCTTTTTTAACGTTTGTTTTCTGCCTTTTAATATTCTTGCACAAATACTTTATTTGCTATTTTTAACTATTACAATAGTTGTTTAATGAAAAAACATTTCGTATATAGGGTGTTTTAGTACGAAGATTGCAATTTTTAAGTGATGGTATAGCACAGTGCAACGAATAATAGGAAACTAGAGTCGCAATTTATTTAGTAAACCAAAAATATGGAGTGTATCACTCCGACTCGGACACGGATTTTATTCATACTTTTAATCAGAGGCGGCCCGTCGTATAGGGCACTTGGGGCACGGCCCCACCTATACTTCTCTATTAAAAATGCTAAAATTAAATATAGTTTTTTATTAAAATATCAGCAATCTCAGATAGTTTCGACTCCAGCCAGGATAAAAAAAATTCCTCTGGCTCGCTCGCTTCTATCCTCGAAGAACATTATCATTCCCTTCCACGGAGTATTTGTTCCGGACGTCGTAAATCACCCTTTTGACAACTGACCGCTCACTGCTCTCCTAGTATTGACGGGCCCAGAAAGCTGTGCCCGTCACGCGCATAGAGCTATATGGTATTTTGCACAACCGCGTATCTTGGAGTCTTCCTGGTATTTATCGCCAAACAATCTGAAAGAACAGCTTGAATAGGACACTGTTTGAGGCAAAATCTGCCTGATCCCATATAGGAAAAGACTACGTTTGTTTCTGAAAATATCAGCGTTACAGAATTATCAACATAATTGGCGACTTTTTCTGATGGGAAGCAGACATTTTTTTTAATACTTATCCGAATCCTATTTTTTGATAGCAATAAAAATTTATCTATTTATTTATGGTGTACTTAAAACTTTTTGAATAATAATAAAAATAATTTTTAATTAAATTTTTAAATTTATATAGTAGGTATTTTTTTTATTGATTGAAGAATGTTTTTCTTTTTGTATTTAACTAGATTTGATAGGCAAATTTCTGCCAGAAAATCTTTTTTCTTCTAATCGTTAACTTGATGTTAAATAATATAGCAGTGCAATTTGATTTATGAGTTTGAAACTGCATATTTTTAACTCATATAGAATCTATTAAGACTTTTGTATTTACAAAATATTTATTGTCAAAATCGACAGAATAAATGGATATAAATAATTGAATTACTATATAAATTTACATTTAATCGGTGTTTTTTTTTTAATAAAAATTTGTTTTAAAATAATGTTGTAATGAATAATTTTTATTTAAACAAAGATAAACTTATTTTTCAGTAATTTTCGTACGTGTGTTGCGTTGTTTGTTTCTCTAAAATTTACTTTAAACAATCTAAGTTTAGATTATACATGAAGATTTTGGATTTGATATCTTAATTGGCATCTGTAAAAATTATGATTGGCCTTAAAAATTATGAACGGGTCGCGTTGTACCCGACCCGAAACTTAAATTTCTGCTTAAAGTCAACCCGAAACCCGACAAAGAAAATTTCGTCAACCCGAGACCCTTTTTTTCATTTCAACGCAAACCCAACATATTACTCAAACCCGAACAAGAAGTTAAAAAAAGAAAAAAAAAACATATTTTAATATGATTATAGAAAAATAGTCTACAATTATATCTCTTCTCAATTTGATATTTTTCTATGAAAATGAACCCATATGCACTCATTAATATTCAACAATTTAGTTTTGTTCAGTTGAAAAATATTCAGGATTTTCTTTTGAAAAATCGGGTCAACCCAAATCTGAACCGAAAGCTTCAAAACCTAACCCAAAACCGATATATTTAAAGACAACCCGACCCACAACAAAAAAAATGCATCAGCCCGACTCGACACGAGCCGCTGGTCGGGTCGGATTCGGGTTAAATCATTTTACACGACCCGATGTAGGATTATATTGGTCATTTCACATTTAAATTTCCGCAACCATGAAGCAATTATTTGGGACTATTCTGTAACTTTAAAAATAACTTTTACATTTCAACAGAATAAATTTTTAATGCATTAAAAATTAGGATGCACGTTTTACTGGAGAGCGCGGCAGACACAGAAAAAATAGTAATGTTGATTTACATTTTAAACCTTTAAAATAAAATAATACTTTAATTAAACATCCATTAAAAATAGTTGTTTTGTTGGATATTAAACATGAGTAATATACATTTTTTGTAAGTGATATAGTGGCATATTAGCAGTAATAACTCTGTGAAGTAAAAAAAGAAAAGTGTTTTAATATGTGTGGCAGTGACAACTTTACTACATGACTAAAGATCTCATCTCAAACTTCAATTTCTCTTTTTTTATTTTCAAAATCATCAAAACTATATAAATTTTCATAGTATGAGAAATGTTGGTATCTAGAGGTTTTCAATTATCTAATACGTAAAATAAGCACTCGCAATAAATTTAATAAAACGCAAAGTGTATTTTGTTTTTCTTTTTTTAAATTATAATTGCTTTATTGCTGCGCAAATCTTGTTTTCTGTACACACAGTACTATTCGCATTATAGTAAAAAATATAGTATATGACTCCAGTTTACTGACATCTACTACACTGTCACACTTATCATATAGGTGCCCCACCTGTGAAGTAGGACACGAGCCGCCACTGCTTTTAATAATAATGAAATATTTCAACGACATTTTCAGAAGACTTACCGTGTTATGTTTGAAATTCGGTTACAAAATGAAAATTACTGGAGGTGATCAGTAATTCAGTCAACGTTTGTGAATCGTATGTAATGTCAACTATAAAGCGAAATATCGAGCATCTTAATTAGTGCTGTTTGGATTAGGATGGTAGCCATTTCCACCATTTCTGAAGATATCGTTACATTTCAAACAAAGCAATCTGTTTAAAACTTCGTTAAAATATCTTTCTTATTGTTAGGTTACGAACAAAAATATGGGGTAAAGATTGGAGTGAGTCAACTTAACGGTAACAGAAAAAAACGCAGAAATATGCAAAATCTTCAGAAAAAAAAAACGAAAAACATGAAATCGGTATTCAGATTTTTTTAACACTGTATATATTAATATGTTTTTTTTTAACAAAAAACATCTTTACGACCAGGAAAAAAAACGGAATAAGTGAGGATTTTATTTTTTCGGTATGGAAAGCGGATGCGGCAGTTTCAAATTAAGAAAAAAAAAAACGGAACATTTTTCCACATTTTCCTTCTTTCTGCTTGAACTTCTATGGAAAACCCGTTTTGGGGCAGACAAGTGCAATTGCGCGCGCTTTTATGATGTTCATTGTGTCTTTTAATTAATATCTCTCTTAATTGTCAAAAAATGAAACATCTGAGCCTGGGATGCATTCGGACCTGTCTTCGTCCCTTCTCAGCCAAAGTTTCCTCTAAGTGCGGTAGATTTCCTTAGCCATCGCCAACAGACACACACACACACACACACACACACACACACACACACACACACACACACACACACACACACACACACACACACACACACACACACACACACACACACGCACACACACACACACACAGACGAACATCTTTCTTTTATTAATATAGATAAATAAAAGAAACTAGCAAACTCGTATACTAAACAAGAACAGAAAATCATGCGTCAAGCATAGAGTATGAAACACTTTCCAACACAGCCAGAAAACTGTAACGAAACTTCACCGTTAAATAAGGTAAAAAAAGATATGTAAGTAAACAGTTTAGAAAACATATAACACATTGAAAAAAGCAGTTTTCGAAACTACCTTCCAGTGTCAAAAAAGTTGTCGAATTATTTTGTACAGCCCTGTATATGATCAATAGATGTGGATATATAGCATGATAAAATTTAGTTCAGTTAGAACATTCACATTTAGCAATTTTTGCCAATCGATGGAAATGTACTCGAAATATTTTGTACAACCCTGTATATTATCTGAAGACTTTTGTACACAACACGTATTAAGCTAAAAGGTAACTTAAAACTCACTCGCAGCAATTGCCAACCGTAAACGACAATATATCTTTTTCTTTGCATAGCCCTGTATATGAATTTATTTATATTCCACAAACTTCTATTAATCTACTAAATATAGTTCAACAGGAAAGTACGTAACACAATTACAAACTACCCTTAAGCAATTCACTCCCTTAGTCTAGTCCCTGTCTTGCTGGTGCACGTTAAATCTGTTCGTGGCTCTAAAGTCCTCCAAGTTCTGTATAAGCGCTACCTCTGGGGGTACCAATCCAGATGCAGGTCTCTCATCTGGAATTGGTTCAAAATTAGGAGACCTGGGGGGATAGTACAATAGACCTCTGGTCGCGGTGCTTTGGCTTTCGAGCCTCCCCCCCCCCCCCCCCCGCCAGTAGTACAGTAAAAATACAGTAGTCTGTAATACTTACGAATTCCCTTGTGTAGCGCTGTATATGATCAACCGAATTTATAAACACACACGTATTATGAAAAAATTTAGTTAAACATAAAAACGCAAACCAAAGTTGAAAACGCACTTATCACACATAGACTTTAAATATCGCACATGTATTGTAACCGATGTATTTTGTGTGTCCCTGTAAATAAACGCAATGCACACAAGAGAGTAATTTATAGTTAACCTCAGTAATGCATATAATTTTCATTATGTTTGAAATAGTGAAATATCACTAAATTACACTGCAAATGATTTTTCCCCATAGAACGATGTGTAACAGAATTCTTTTGTTTGACCCTGTAAATGAATGATAAATGCTTTACACCCCATACTCTACAAAAAGCATGTTTTAATGCGCTTCATAATTATATATCAATTTCATTATGTTTTAAATGACGTAGCATCATCAAAATGTACTTGAAACGATTATTTCCCATTGATTCTAATGTAACGGAATACTTTTGGCTGTCCCTGTAAAAAAAACTATTATTGCTACACACTTCAGTTGAAATAGGTAGCATGCTATAGTAAACGACAATAATATGCAAAAATTTCAGAGCAATCCAAGTATATTTACTTTGGAGCACGAGTTGGAGCACGGACAGACGGCAGACGACAGACAAACCGAAGTTATAAACACTTTTCAACTAGGTTGTAAAGTGTTAAAAAGCAATGTGCAAATGTAAATTGTGAAAGTGAATTGTTCAAATGTCTGCAAAAGTATAACTGCATCTGTTAAGATATATGATGATAGTGTGTCTGGCCTCTGGGCTTGTCCAGAATAAGGCACAATTTGAGCTCCCGGGTAATTTTCTCTTACCCTCTCTATGGTCAATTTCAAAAAAAAAAAAAAAAAAAAAAAAATTCTTATTTATTATAAATTGTCTTTTAAAAGAATGCTAATTAAATAATGAAATATCAATCTCTTGTCAAAATTATTAGTTAATGTGTATCAACTTTATTTTTTTATTTATTTTTAAGACATTTCGAGTGCAATAATATATATTTTTTTTCCTTTTTAGTTTATTGATTTATCTATCTGGCTTTCAATTTTTTGTGTATATTAACTCCGGTCTTTTCTGTGTTTATATAACTAATATTTCCTTTGTTCACGTTAAATTTATAATATGAGCAAATTGAGCTTTAAGTAGACAAGAAAATCTTACAAAAGACTGTTTGTATACTTATCAGCTTATCTATTTCCAATAACATGAAAGGTCTTTCATTTGTAATGAGCAGTAATTAGCGAAATTCCAAAAAGGTCCATTCCTTTTGTGTAATGCTGTGTGAATTACCTAAAAGGTAATTAGCTAGTTTAATACTAGATTTTAATCAAAAAATGTCAAAAGGCTTTTTTGTTTATTTTTTCTGTTCTTAGGAACCTGTCTGGTGATGAAACATTCTTTATATAATTACTCTACAATATTTTGTTGATGTATTTAAAAGGATATTAGTATCCTATTAAAGTAAAATAATAATTACAAAGTAAGATTTCTTTCTTCAAAAAATAAAAATTGTTATTTTTTTTAACAATTTTTATGATTGTCTTTTCCAATTTTGTAATGCCATGTTATTCTCAAAAGGTATTTATAAAACATTATGTTACTTTAAAAAAATTATCTTAAAAATCACTGATAATATAATTCAAAATTGATGTAATGACGGTTACCTCTTAAACAACTTTAGATAGAAATATACTTTCATACATTACAAACGAGAAAGAAATATCATGCGTCAAGCATAGATTATGAAACACTCCCCTTCACATCCAGAATACTGTAAAGAAATTTCATCGTTTAATAAGGTAAAAGTGATCATTTAAGAAAACAATTTAGCAAACAAATAACACATTTCAAACTCCAATTTAATCAAGTACCTTTCATAGTTAGGAAGGTAGTCTAATTCTCTTGTGAAGCCTTGTATATCGTATTTAGATTTATATATATACTACATTGTGTGCTAAAATTTAGTTCAGTTAGAAAAGGCATAAAGAATTTGAAAATTTACCTTCAGCAATGTCCACAAATAGGTGGAAATATACTCGAATTCTTTTGTACAGATCTGTATATTATGTACCGGTGTTTATACTCAATACATATTAAGTTACAATTTTATTCAGGTTTTTTTTCTTTTTTTTTTTCTTTTTTCTAAGAGCAACACAGCTAAAAATCAACCAATTACAAAAAAAAAGACAATGTATCCACACTGTTAAAAATAATCTGAAATTTACGGGTATTTTTTTCCTGAATTTCACAGAAAAAGTCCCTTTTCACGACAAAAGGGCATTTTCCGTTAAAAACAGAAAATTTCCTCATATTTCCTGAAAACAATGGAACAGACGGAGAAGAAAGTGGCCAACGGAGATATTCCGTTATCTGCTGCATATTTATTTTCAATGTTTAAAAAACTGAAATGTTGCAGCACAGAAAAACTAAAAATTCCATAAATTAAAATTTCGAGTTTATTTAAAAGAACAAAATAGTTCTTTCGAATTTAAAAAAGCAACAATTAATTTTCCCATGCTTTTAAAATTATTAACAATTTATTTTTTAAAGTTATAAAAAATATTCACACTTAAAATATATTCTAAACAAATATCTTTATATATATATATATATATATGTGTGTGTGTGTGTGTGTGTGCGTGTGTGTGTGTGTGTGTGTGTGTGTGTATAATAGTTACATTAAGTGGGGAAAAAATCGATTTTATTCAAAGAAGCAACAAACAAAATTAATGCTTTCGAATTTAAAAAAATAACAAATAATTTTCTCATTCCTTTGAAAATATTCGCAATTTGATTTTTAAAGTTATAAAAAACACTCTCACTGAAAATATATTCTAACCGAACACATTTAAAAAATATATAATAGTTGAAAAAAATCAATTTTCTCAAAAAAGCAAACATACTTTATCGAATTTAATTCAAAATATAATATTCATATTTTGCATCTAGCAATCAAATTAAGAATACAGTGACCTCTCACTTATACGACTTTCATGGGACCGTAGAAAAAAGTCGTATAACTGAGAGAGTCGTATAAGTGAGAGACCGTCTTATTATATAAGTTTCAAACTTTATATGCATTAATTATTTTACCTATGTTAAAAACAATAAGTTTTTAGTACTAAGAACATATTTTAACAAAATATATAAAATGTATTAAAAAATAAAACGTGAAATATATTTAAAAAAAAGTTCACAAAATAATTCACTTAATACTGTGTTTATTTTAAAGATTTACAAATTATATTTTCTCAAAAAATGAAGTCATATCAGTTTGTCTCTGCCGTCGACGAAAAGAGAAAATGTATTTTTTAAGTCTAATAACGCTTTTAAGCTATTTTGGGAATAATAATTTTGATCAGCATAATTTTCAAACGTATTTAAAGTGGCACTTGTTTCTGAAAAATTTACACCAGCAATAACATTGCTCTCATCTTCGTCATCCTCCTCGCTCGAGTCTTCCTTATTGATATCCTCAAAGATTTCTTCGGCAGTTCTCAGTTCTGACAGAAGAAGTTTTCATCACATTCTACATAATCTTTGAAATTAATAACTTCGTCCATAAACATTTCATCCCAGTCATTAAAGGATTCCCATATGTTCTCAAAATTGGGTTCATTAGTTGAACTAGCAGTTTGGTTTTGTGAAACACGACGTTTCCTAAAACATTTCTTAATTGTCTGCGATGTCACATTATTTCAGATGGTCATTTGGATTTTGTTAAATGGCAGGCACAAGGGAATTTCATACAACTACCCTCCCGCCATAGATTTAATCGTTACTAACACACGAAAGTAGATAAGAAATGTTATTCATTATTGCTAAATTTTTTAACAATAGTGAAAGGATAAAGCTAAGAAAACGTGAATGATTTGTAAAGATTATAAAAATGAATTCTTGAGTGAGAAATATAAAATTGCCTCAACCGTTTAAAGCGTCGTATAAGTGAGAGAAGCAGTCGCATAACTGAGAGAAGTTTAGCATTATTTCCCATAAAGCGTGGACGGGACCAAGAGAATTCGGCGTCTAACCGAGAGAGTCGTATAACTGAGAGTCGTATAAGTGAGAGGTCACTGTATATATATTCCATGTTTTAATCCTCCATTAATACTAAAGATTTCAGTCATAATCTTATAACAAAATATCCTTCCAATTAATTTCAAAATTACCAGGTTTCTAAATCCCAGATTGTTTAAGTTCCAAGCCGCGATTTGAAGAAATATTTTATCATCGTTTCAAACCCGTATTCTAGCAAGAGCCCGCTGGTCTTGCGGTAAAGTACTTGGCTCAAGGCGCTCTCGTCTCGGGTTCGAACCCCAAGGTCAGCCGCGAAATATTCTTGAAGTACGTCTAATATTAAGTACTCCCGTTATAGGCAACACAAACAGAGAGGTAATATTTTTAAAACCGAGGTAATTCTAAACGGAAAGTTACCGGTTGTTCAAACAGAGATTTTCTTTCTGTTATCTTTCAAAACGGAAAATCTACTAACAGAACGGAAAAAGTCCGGCAACTTTGCTGCCAGTACTTTTACCGTGAATTAACGGATTTATTTTTAACAGTGCAGTTCTTTGTGTTGTCCGATACTTTAATTTATTTATACTCTACAACTACATCTTAGTATACCAAATATAATTCGCTGGAAATTACGTAATACAATTAAAAACCATCTTTAAGAAATTCATGACCATAGACAATAATGTTTATGAACTGTTTTTGTGTAGCCCTGTATACGATTTTTAGAATTTATATACACCACAAAACATGCAAAAAATTTAGTTAAACTTAAAAACTCATACCACAACTTAAAACACGCTTCCAGGAATTGTCGCTCTTCGTACCCGAATTTTTTTGTCTGTTACACACTATAGTGTTACAGCTATAATTACTATTATAGCCATAGATACACACTTTTTTGTCTGCTGAACACTATAGTTCAGCTGGAAATTACATAACACAATTAAAAACCATCTTTAAGCAATTCACGACAGTAGACAGTAATGTTTATGAACTGTTTTCTGTAGCCCTGTATACGATATTTAGAGTTTATAAGCACCACAAAACACGCAAACATTTAGTTAAAAATTCATACCGATTTTTTTTATCTGTTACACGCTATAGTGTTATATCTATAGTTACGCGCTTTTGTCTGCTGAACACTATAGTTCAGCTGGAAATTACATAACACAATTAAAAACCATCTTTAAGAAATTCATGACCATAGACAATAATGTTTATGAACTGTTTTTGTGTAGCCCTGTATACGATTTTTAGAATTTATGTACACCACAAAACATGCAAAAATTTAGTTAAACTTAAAAACTCATACCACAACTTAAAACACGCTTCCAGGAACTATCGCTCTTCGTAACCAATTTTTTTTTGTCTGTTACACACCATAGTTACTATTATAGCCATAGATACACACTTTTTTGTTTGCTGAACACTATAGTTCAGCTGGAAATTACATAACACAATTAAAAACCATCTTTAAGCAATTCACGACAATAGACAGTAATGCTTACGAACTGTTTTGTGTAGCTCTGTATATGATTTTTAGAATTTATATACACCACAAAACATGCAAAAATTTAGTTAAACTTAAAAACGCACACCACAATTTAAAATACTCTTCCAGAAATTAACGCTCTTCGTAACCGATTTTTTTTCTGTTCCTGTAAATCAACGATAAACGTTATGCACACCATATGCTACAGTAAGCACCTTGTAAACACCTATCCTATTTATTATTTTTGTTGTCAACATCCCTGTTTCTAAGCAAATAAAAAAACGCAGAACAATAAATGAGATACCGAATGAAAGGATTTTGAAGCGACTTCTGACATAGTACACTCACATTTCGTAAAAATTGGGGTTTTTTTTATTAAAAATTGCAATTAATTAAAAATTAAATCGGCATTGTTTTCATAAACGAAAGGAATAGTTTTCCTCAAATTAGTGTTGCCACAAAAAAACACAACAATAATTATTTAAAAAAAATCAATAATGTGGGACATAGTTGCTGAACGGGTTTATTTTATATTTATGATTAAATAGCAAAATTCAAATTCAAATGCTCAATTTATTTTTCTTTATAACAAGTTTTTTTTCCGAAACAGATGATGTCACCCGCTATTGCAATTAAAATACAATTGTATTGTTTGTTTGTTTGTTTGTTTGTTTGTTTGTTTGTTTGTTTGTTTTGTTTTTGTTTTTGTTTTTTGCGTTTTTTATCTTTGGACAGTTTTTACTGTAATTTTGATGGAATAAATGAGATGATATTTTGGCTTGACTACTGTTGTTTGCAGACATTTTTAGTCCTGAATTTTTTAGAAGTTTAAACCTGCATCCAAAAAAATTTTTAGATATTGCTAAAAAATATTAGTCTGAAGTGCGAAATCTTCACACGGATCCACTGGTCTATCTTAATTTCTTCATGCTTGAAATAGTGTAACATCATTAAAGTACACTGCAATTGATTTTTTCCCTTAGGCCATCGGTTCCCAACCTGGGGTACGTGAAAATTACATTGCTAATAGCGGAAAATGCAAAAAATAGAATTTAAAATGAAAACATAAAAACAAAACTCTAAACTTTTCATTTACAAATAATAAGACTTGTGTAAAAGTCGATTTGCATGAAAGAAAAATGCCTAAACTTAGTAATTGGTTGATAATATGTCTCCATTATTTCTCTCGCGATTTCGCATGTGTCCCTCCTTTTATTATGTTGTTCTTTTCTTTCTAGTAATTCTAGAAAGGACTAGAAAAAACATGAATCGTATCGGGCCTTCTGGTTCCAACGCTTTCATTTAGAAACCATTTGAAAACAGGTCAACATTTTAGTGTTCGACTGGTCAGCATTGGCATAAACTCATTAACGTGCTTTAATAGGTGTAGCTTCATTCCTTCTTTGTGAGCGCATAATTTGAATTATTTAGCTAATTTGCAGTATATATACATTTAACGTCTGAATTTAAAAATCATTAAAACACCAAATAAAATAAATTAAGACAGACTTGAGCACAGTTAAAAAATAAAATTTTTATAAACAATATACTTAAAAACAATTAAAAATACAATTTGTAAACGTTTCGCCAAACGACACGCTAGGCATCATCAGTACAAAAAAATCCATTGCATAGCAAACGACTGAACAAATCAAGATTGTCAGTTTTTAAAATAACTAACTTTAACTGTTCTTGATTTGTTCAGTCGTTTGCTATGCAATGGATTTTTTGTACTGATGATGCCTAGCGTGTCGTTTGGCGAAACGTTTACAAATTGTATTTTTAATTGTTTTTAAGTATATTGTTTATAAAAATTTTATTTTTTAACTGTGCTCAAGTCTGTCTTAATTTATTTTATTTGGTGTTTTATTTAGCTAATATATAGTGTTTCGAGTATCTTTATGTTGATATTGTGTTGTGGTTCAAAACGGATAAGTGGGTGAAAATTTTAATTCTGAAGGGAACAACATTGGTAACTAGCATAAGAACATTACGAATGAACAAAAACGAAAATATTGGAAACTGGTTTACGTGAGAAGGGGTACACATAAATGAGAAGTCTAAGCAAGGGGCACGTGAGAGAAAAAAAGGTTGGGAACTACTGCCTTAGACCATTATGTGACAGGATATTTTGTGTGATGAATAAATGGTGAATGCTTTGCACTACATATTGTACAAAAAGCATGTTTTAGTGCACTTCAGCAATGCATATCAATTCCATTACGCTTGAAATGTCATAGCATGAAAATACACTACTGCACATGATTTTACCCATAGAACATAATGTAACGGAATTCTTCTGACCGCCTGCAAAAATAAATCTATAAATGCTACACACTTCATTTTCAATAGAGAACATGCTATAGCAGACCTCAATAATATATGTAAATTATATGACAATCCGAGTACATTTAAGAGAGTTAGGGCACGATCAGGCGGCAGACAGACAAACCATATAACGAACACTTTTCAACTATTGGAAAAGTTATATAGAATGGGAGTTGTAATGGTTATATAATAGTTTAACTACAGTAAATGAAATTCGAACAAATAAAAATTTATGCGAAAAAAAATTATAATCTGATTTTTTTTATCAAATAATTTCGTGAAAATGATATAACCCGTACACAAGAAATCTGTTATAATCATATCAGATTTTTATAACCCAAAATGTTGTGTAATTTTCTTCAAACACACATACTCTTTGAAGAAAATTTCAAAACAATTATCAAAATATCTCATGAGTGAGCTGAAAAAGAAATGTGTTATGCAGATATGATTGGCACCAAAAACTTTAAAAGAAAATATTAGTTAATAAATCTGCTTATAAGAAGAAATTAATTTTATTTCTATTGAAATATAATATGCTAATTTTCTCCTGGAAGAATAAAATAAAAGTTTTGCAAGTAGTTGAAACTGATAACAAAGAAAATACTTGAAACTTATTTTACTGAAATGTCTAAAATCTAATCAATTTAAGAATAATCAATGAAAGTTTTAAAGAAATCTCTTCAGGAAAAACGAACTAAAGCTTTTGAAAATATATATGCACGAATAATTTACAAAGGTTTTTCTTTTCCAGAAACTACTATTTCTTCATCTTCATTGTTTGAATTTCCAGTTTGCTTTATTATTCAACCTCTATTTTTTGCAAAAAGAAATTTAATTATAAATAACTGGTTTTCTATAAAAGGAATATTTGTATCAGGAAAAACGAATTAAGCTTTAAACATTTTCAAACTAAAAAAACTTTTTTTCTTTAATATACAAGGGAAAGTCATTAAGTAAGTTACAAAAGATAATTAAATAATAACTTACAATGATATTCACTTCAAAACTATTTTTATTTCTCAACATATTCTCCACCAATATTTATGCACTTATATCACCGTTTTATCAGTGCCTCAACACCAGCTGCATAACATTCTTTGGGTTGCTGTCTCAGCCACATTAGGACTTCAAGTTGAACCTTTTCATCATCTGCGAACATCATCTTGCTTCCAAGATGTTTTTTTAGTGGACTAAACAGATGAAAATCGCTTGGGGCTAAGTCGAAGCTGTATGCTGGATGTTGAAGAAGTTGCAAGATAATGCTCACAGATGATGAAAAGGTTCAACTTGAAGTCCTAATGTGGCTTTGCAATCATAGCGAGTCCGCCAGTATCCATCCTATTGTATTATTACGTCGGCATTTTTTATCTTTTATGGC
Source organism: Maratus michaelseni (assembly GCA_963931845.1). Taxonomy (NCBI): domain Eukaryota; kingdom Metazoa; phylum Arthropoda; class Arachnida; order Araneae; family Salticidae; genus Maratus; species Maratus michaelseni. The sequence continues at coordinate 293,352,197 of OZ007589.1, read as the reverse complement.
TTTGGCTGGAGTCCGTCACCATCTCTAAGCCTGTTCCGACGTACTCCGATGGTTGTTGACAGTTTTATTACGGGAACCAGGGGAGAAAACTACTATGATTCCTATTGTGCAGCTTCTCTCAAAGCAATAAAAAAAAAGGGTTACTGTCAGACTTGGCTGAGATTTTGCCTAATGAGGGGAAATTCTGAGTTTAGATTTTCGCCAAATCAATTAGGAAATCTAGATTTTTTTTTTCCCAAAGATGCTTTGAAATAAATAGTTTTTTTTTTTTTTTTGTGACAGATAAAATCTTGAGTTATAAATAGAGTCCTGCATCGGGTCGGGTAACCCGCTTTTATCCGCGGTTTCGAGTACAAGTCGGGTTGACTTTCATTCGTTCGGGTCGGGTCAGTTTTGGGTTGGGTTTTGACTCTTGCGGATCGGGTTCAGGTTGACCCACCATTTTTTCAATTTTCTGATACTTATGTATTTGTACACTTATACGTTGTAATAGAGGGCAGTCCCAAATCTGTTCACACGTAGCATGTGTATGTGTGCATAAACTATCACAAATACGATACATGTGTATCATAAACGAAATGTTGGTAATATTTTTCATATTCTGAGAAAAGATAAAATGGTTCTTAACAGCACCGTAACAAAAAGAATAATCTATGATTACATTTCTTACATATATTTTATTTTTTGTCATGCAGTAAATTGAATATATATTCATTCATATTCAAATATGTATTTATTTTACGTAGTCATTTTAAAAATTAACCTCTAATAAAATAATTGCTTTAATCACATTTATCATACAGTATTATTACAAATTCTGAACACATTGAAGTAACATAGGAGGGTCTTCAAGATTTAATCTATTATTTGGCCAACATGATTGCACAAAGCAAAATAATAATAATAATAATAATAATATAGATAATGCATTTTGGTTTGTAATTCAATATGTGCTTAGAACTCGAGATTTCATTTTTCAAAAAATGGGGAAAAAAAGGGGGGAAAAAGAAAAAGTGTTGGATCCTAAATCATTCATAATTATTTCGATTCTAATTATATCCAGTGAAACCAAATGTTGCTTTCTCTTTTTAGATAAATGAATTACTTATCGAGTTATAGAAATCGTATAGAAATTCTAAAAAATTTTCTGCTTTCGACGTAAAAAAAAAAGGAAAGAAAAAGAAAGAAAGAAAGAAACATCATTCGATCACATAATTTCTCAATAAGAACAGGAATTTCTAAATTTTTTTATACGTGTACTTGATAAATTTCTTAATACGTTTTTTCTTTATCCTTCATTTTTTTAATAGTGTGTTTTTATGCGAATATAATTTATTTTTCTTAAAGGATGTGTATTTCTTTCTTAGTTGTCAAACTATTTCTAAAATACACAGTTAATTTATAATTTTATGTGTTAAAATCTTATCGCAAAACTAAACAAAAGTTCGCACAAAATTAAGCATATATTTTAGAAATAATTTGACAACTAAGGAAAAAAAACATCCTTTAAGAACAGTACACAGAAAACAGAAGTTAATAAGATTGATTCATTAAGAAGATATTTTAAAAATACGAATGCATCACACAGTCATTGGATTAACATTAGTGAGAGGAATTTGAAATCTCATGGATGAAGAACCTTAAAAATTGTTTTTTAAAGAGATAAATTACCATAAGCAATTTTATTATGAGTTATTTTACAGTTTTCTTTCTTTCTTTCTCTTTTTTTAAGTAGTCATTTTAAAAAGTAACCTCTAATAAGTATAATCTCTAAAAAGTAACCTAAAAAAGTTTAAAGAGAGGTTTTCAATCTATTCCCTTAATTTTTATTTTAAATATAGAATAAATGTTAGGATTATTTTATACATTAAATTTTTTTCCCACACAACAACACGACACTTTCTGAGACAGTTACGAACTCATTTGTAAAAGCAAAAGCACGACACTTCCAGGTTTTCTTTTGGAAAAGTTTTGAAATCGAATGTTGCTTTCTCTTTTTCGATAAATGAATTACTTAGCGAGTTATAAGCGATTGTTGTCACGTGACGACATGTTTTTCTCCTTTAAGGCGGTATTCAAAAAAAAAAATCCACGCTTAACAACTCAAAATTTTGAGACACATTTTCAGACTCATTTTTAAAAGTAAAATCATGAAACTTGGCGGCGTTATTTATGAAGAGATTTATAAGGGACCCATGTTTTTATTTTTCGTTCAATTAATTAGAAATTGATTTACAAACAATTATTTTCACAGTACGATAATTTTTTTGTTTGTTTCCAGCGCTATCGCTTCGGGAAATTCGGTTCAAAATGTCCACTTTGACATCTTTTTTTGAAATATATTCTGCCTTTATCAAAACATCGAGACAATACGGACATTATAAAGTTTCTAAATAAGATAACCTGCCAATTGGATGCATTTTAGAGCAAAAATGAATTTAAAAATGTGTCTCAAAATAAGCAGTTTGGATTTGAATACACCCTTAACACACAGCCGCGTACGGAAACTCAGTTCAAAACGCCAACTTTGAAAGAATTTTCTAAAATATCTTCTGCCTTCAACGGAAAAAAAAGGGGGGGGTGACACCATTCGATTACATGGTTTCAGAATAAGAACACCTGCCAATTCCGTGCGTTTCTAAACAAAAATGAATTCGGAAATTTGTCAGAAATTAATTCCTTTGGATTTCAGACCAGCCTCGATAAAGTATTGTTCTATCGACTCTAATGGAAAAACTGCATTGTTGAAAGCAAAGTGAATAAAATTAACGAGTACATTTTTATTTTGGGTCGATTTCTTGATATTTTTGCCTACATTTCGTTATTTGTTTTTGTACCGAAAGACGAGACAAATCTTCATTTGGCCCTCCTTACATTGACGATTTAACACCAAAGATAGCAACCCGTCTTTCCGATACTCAAGAAAATTTATGGGTTATCCCTCCATCCTTTGGAGGGATACGCAATGTAAGGGGGCCTTATTTGTAATGTGGAACTTTTTATTTTCGCTGCCCAGTACAAAAAGTCTAGCGGAACTTAATTAGTGCGGATGTATGGAGCACGTTTCTGTTGGGTTTTTAGGTTATTGTACTATATAAAACGCTATACTCTACGCCACATATCACAAGTTTATTTTGAAATGCAGAATAAATATTATTGTTTTGAATGCGACGACCTAGATCCACTTCCCAAAAATAACCTGGTGAGAAATTAGGTTTGGTTTGTTCAAAGGAGGGGGGTGGGGGGCCCGGTCATCTTTTGCGCACAAAGACTAAACAGACCGAAACTCCGTTTAAAGCAGAATCCGACCTAGTACAAACAAGCCTGAGTCGGAATTCGACCCGATACCGTTTGTCCAGCAGCCTGCGCCCTAAACAATAGACAACCAACCAGGTGGGCTGTGAGAAATTAGGGGAAAATAAAACACTTCCGAAAATAATTAATCATAAAGGGTAAATGTGCAGTTTTTCTTTTGCTGATTTTTATAGTTTAGGAGTGTAGTTTTTAAATTGGGGCATAATTTTCATGATACATCATGATATAACATGTTGCAACTCTAAATGACATAAGATACAGGTGCTGCGTTTTGAGGTTATAACATGTTTCATTTTTTAACGACTTAACATATAATATGGTTTGAGAATATTAATAATGCATAACTTACCTTACTATACACACAAATCACGAGGGAAAAAAGGGCATACACACATATCATCGTCGACATCTTCTGTTAGTCACTGGACCATACGGACAGTTTCAGCTTCCTTTGCTAATGTTATGCGCAATAATTGACCAAATTACTCGTGTAATTGATCAAACTATATATATTATTATCAATATTTAGTCATAAATGATATTAGTATAAATTATCTTTTGAAAAAATAATTAAGTTCTACTAGAATGTTAAAATTTTGCAACATGCATTGACAGCGAAAGGGTTAAGTCTATTGGAAACCTGGTAAAAAAAATTAAACGTTGATTTTTAGAAATCCGCGCTAAACATGACAGTAAAGGGATGTAATATCAAGGATGACGACTGAAATAATTTTGAAGATTTATTTCGTTTGCACCTAGATAAGAGAAAAAATCCTAAAAATATCTTCTAAAACTAACATTTCCCAACAAAAAATAGAATAATTGTTTTCTCTAAATGACGAAAAATGATCATTATGGTAAATAAATTACGATTGTAAACAGAAATACGCATAATTAACCACGAAACTTAATGTATAACAATGTTCGTAAATTGCAAAAAAACATGCATCATTAAAAGTTTCATTAGAATTAAATGAAAACATGCAGAAAAGGGGGTGGGGTTCCTTAACCCATATCATACTTACTTAAAGATAACAAAATACAGATTTCTAAATTATTAATCATTGAAACATAGAAGGAAAAAATACTAAAATAAAATAAAACATGATATTTCAGACAATTCTTCCATGACGGTGAAAACACCGTCACAGGACCGATTAAAAGAAAATTTCCTTTCATTATTCAGCATCATGATTGTCTTTTAAAGATATTTCAAGCGGCAAGACCAGATGTTAGCAAGTGATTAGACCACCAAACATTTTCTATTAGCAACCAGATGCATTTATGTTTTTAGGAGATTGTATGCAAAGTAAATTTATAATCTGTTTTCATTTTTGAAATCATTGTAGCGGAAAATACCCATTTTAAGGCACAAAAATTTATTTAGGCGGATTATTTGGGGGAAAATTAAAAGTATTATCCTTATTGAAACTGAAAATCTAAAATTTTGTTTTGAAAAAGCTATTTATTAATTTAAATGCAATAAGTTTAGATATTGGAATAAAAAGAACAGCATATGTAAAATTATCGTTATTTTATAATTATGCCTCTATTTTTTTAGAAAATCTTTTAGTTCATAAGGCTATTTTAATGAATATTCATCGTATGTGATCAGACCAGCAACCATTTTCTAACATCAGACATATATATTTATTTTTTATTTTTTAAAAGACATTAACATTCTAAATATGGTATGTTTATGAGTTGTTTTTCTTTATAAAACACCAACAAACTAACAAAAAATAGTCGTTTGAAAACACAAAAGCATCTTCAGAACTTGAATAGAAAGTACGAGGGGAAGTCATTAAGTAAGTCACAAAAGATAATTAAATAATAACTTACAATGATATTCACTTCGAAACTATTTTTATTTCTCAACATATTCTCCACCAATATTTATGAACTTATATCACCGTTTTATCAGTGCCCCATCACTAACTGCATAACAATCTTTGGGTTGCTGTCTCAGCCACATTAGGACTTAAAGTTGAACTTTTTCATCATCTGTGAACATCATCTTGCTTCCAAGATGATTTTTAGTGGACTAAACAGATGAAAATCGCTTGGGGGTAAGTCAAAGCTGTATGGTGGATGTTAAAGAAGTTGCCAACCAAACTTTTGAATTGTCTCCTGAGTTCAACTTGAAGTCCTAATGTGGCTGAGGCAGCAGCCCAAAGAAGGTTATGTAGCTGGTGTTGGGGCACTGATAAAACGGTGATATAAGTGCATAAATATTGATGGAGAATATGTTGAGAAATAAAATTAGTTTTGAAGTGAATATCATTGTAAGTTATTATTTAATTATCTTTTGTGACTTACTTAATGACTTTCCCTCGTATATTAAATCCAGTTAATCCATCGTTATAGCGCGCATGCCATGAGATGAGAGAACAGCACGATATAACTGTCGGCATTGAAAAATTAAGAAAGTAGTTAGCCTACACTGTAAAAAAAGATTAATGTTTCTTAATCTAGCTCTTATCTTTCTTAAGATTTCGAAAATATAATATAACTTATTCCTAGTTACCCGCGATTTCAAAAAGCGTTCTTTTATCTATAAGGTGCGGCAGGTATTTGAGAACAAAATTACGTCTGCAGACAAACAGGAACAGACACTGTAAATAGAGTGTTTTTACATTTGAACGTTCTGTACAGGTAACCACATACACAACGGATAATACCATTCATTGAAATCCCCGTCAGGTGCAATAAAAGATTCTGCACGCTGTCGAAACCGAGTGCAGGCAACAATGCGATGGGTGTTGGAAATGTTTGCCATTGCATATACACAACGGCTGCCATGAGAACCGCAACAGTGTTGTATGGATGCCTATTGAAGTCTCTCTCAACCACGCCTCATACGTAATAGTCCATCGGGTTAGCATTTGAGAAGCTGAGGAGGGGCAAAGTTGGGGATGACATGAAAGTTTTTGGCTACCCATTATTGGGTTGTATGAGCTGTATGGTTTGGTGCAGAGTCATGTTGAAAAAGGTATGACCTCTCATGTGCTACAAAAGCAATCCAGAGCTTTAACACCTTGGTATATGCAACGGCGTTGACTATGGCACTTTGAAGGAAGAAATGTGGAAGCATTAGGTTGCCTTCGCTGCTCACGACCTCCTGAATCATCGGTGGGTCTGAAAATTTTCTGTGCATGCCGGTTAGAACCTCTTCGAGGGTTTTACACAGACACTGGTGTTTTTTCATTTCTCCTTCTGGATCTGGACAAAGTTTTTCTCATCTCTGTCTCCGTAGGATGTTTCATCTTGTTCAGGAGAAATTTGTCTCTAGTCAGGTGGTTCTCCATGATCCTCTTGGACAAGAAATGTCCCCTCCTCATCGCATACGACTTCTAACGAAGGTCCTCTTAAACCATGCTTCAAATAGTGGCCTCGTCAACCTGTAGCTCCTTGAGGAGTGCCCTCATCGACTTCCTAGGATCCTCACTGACACGATTGATGAATTTCGGCGTCCTGATAGTGACAGATTGGGATTGCAGACAATGTCGTTGCCTGTGGAAGACGGTGGCTACATCACACCTGGCATTCTTCAGTTTGATCCTTAAGTTAAAGATGGCGAGTTTCAAGAAAGCTGCAATATTTTAATCGAAGTGTCTTGCAGCCAGGACACGATGATAGCATGTCTCTTCATTAACTGAGTAAATCTAAGTTATGTCATAATTACCTGTAACACAAAAGGATTTGCAACTATGAAGTAAAGGGTGGCATTTCACCTATAATGTGTGTTTGCAAACACTTGTCGTACCCTGTACATGAAATCAACAGATTTCAGAAAGTTAAACACACATTTATGAAGCAAATGTTTCTTTTGCTGCCCGAATTTTTAGGAAACGTTTCCGAGTAGCTTTTAGAGTGGATATTGCTTGAACTTCGGTGATCGAACGAGAACCGGTATTTTCGTCATGGTATGGCCGTTGGCACCAAAACTACATACACAGTAATTGTTCCATCTTAATACTAGAACAAGGGCGCAAAATTGACACAACTGCGCCATCTTGTGGGCGGGGTTGATAATGCCAATACGCTGAGTTTTAATATGACGTCATTAGGTATGACACAAAATCTACCATCTGCGCATTTTCCTGAGCATATATTGTGAATTGCTACTCACTCTTCTAAGATGTATCTTGTTTACCAGATTTAATGCCGAATATTTTTGATACAAATATTTTTTTTCGTACTATGTATGCAGTTTTGGTTGGCAGTTACAAATCTCTTATTATAGTATTTTAGTTTTGTTTATTTTCTGATTTCCGTTATCAATCGTTAGACTTGTGTAGAAATCACAAATATTTGCAGTGATTCTCAACTGTGTGAATTAGAAAACCGAAAACTTTTTTTTTGTACCATTTCCGCTCATCTGCTCTGACAAAAATTCTGTTACAATAAAGCAGTTATTTATTTATTCATTCATTTTTGTTGTTTCAAAAAATGTTTCCTTAATTATATCGATTCATTTATTATTTCAATGGCTTTTGCAGTTTTTTTTCAGTCGTACTACTATACAAACGCATGCGCATCATGCATGGGCATATTTTTCAATTCTTCCACACACACTTCGAAATACTTCTTCCTATTGACTGAGAAGAACTTGAAGTTTGCATCGACCCCTTTGGTATAAATCAAAGTTGGATATATAGTATATTCCGTATATCTATCTATGGTATAAATACCCCCAGAGACCCAACAAGTCCGAAACCGATCGGACTCTTGGTTTAGGAACTACAAACGTTGCAAAGCGTTACATACGTACATACGAACGTACACACAGACTCCGACCTGAAACGGATACGCTGACCTTTTTTGTAGCAGATGCCTCATTTCATGAGATACAAATTTTCGATTTTCCAGCGATCACCATACTACCATTTTTATGGAAGTAAAAGGTACCGTGTCCCCTTAAACATGTTGACATTCAAAAAAGAAAAAAAAAGAATAATAATTTAAAATTAAGATTTCATAATTTTGAATTAAGAAAGAATGATAATTTCGTTTCTCTCAATAAATAAATGTGGACAAAATTATATAATGCCAGGCTTTCAATTTCGTGAACGGAGTGAAATATTTCACTCCTTTCTAGGGAGTGGAAAATTCTACTCTTTAAGGAGAGAATTTTTATAAAATTCACTCCAAAAAAAGTGAAAATGCCTTTCACTCTTTCAAAGAGTCAACGTTTCACTCCTCCCAAATTTAGAGTGTAGCCTCCCGGTATGATTTGCATGATATAAACCAGAAGAACATGTCATCGTCAAGCTTGAGAGATTAATTGTACAAATGTTATTTTACATGTATTACAGTGGGGATTTCACCAAATTGGACAGTTGCCGCAGAGGTCGTCTTGTTTTAATAACTTATTTTAGAAGCTAAATTTAGAAATATTTCACTAACTATCACCAAACTAGGAGTTAATTTGGTACGCGCAGGGCCTGATTATCCAAAAGGCACGTGAAGCACATGCTTCCCCTCTAAAATTTAAAAGGGGAACCAAAATGATTGTGAAGAGGGCCCTCTAACTCCCATTTTAATTTTTTACGTTGTATTTTTATTTATTTTTTTATTTTATTTTATTTTATTTTTTAAAGAAAGTTTGCCTAATCCAAGAGGAAATCCACGCACTACTTCACGAAACTTATTTAACAGGAAAATATGAATGTCATCAAAAGGGTGTTAATTAATCATATAGCATCCTGATGTGCCTATTAGAAAACACGCAGGAAACTGGGCATACAGCTATATGTACTAAATATATCTGAAGTATGTACAAAGAACATAAAAAAGCTGTTTAATGAAATATATGTGACCTCGGCTAAACCACTCCCGGGAATAATATTAGTATCATTGGTGAGTTTTCATGAATGAAGAATTTTAAAAACTTTCGCCAAATGAATGGGGGGTGGGGCCCAAAATGATACCGTGCTTCCCTACATTCAGAGGTTAATCGGGCCTGGGGTACGCTCGTATGCATTGAAGTATTAATGTACGAAAATAATATACCACAACAAATGGTTACCTTTCACCAATTTTCCTGTTTTGACATCGTGATCTCACCGTGCAATTAAGTAACTTCATGACGTGAGTTTTCTGACAGAAGGACACTTTTGCGCTTTATATGATATATATGTTTTTATTACATTTTCAGATTCTTCATTTAAAATTAGTAAACTAGAAAAATCATTAATATCACTATATTCCTTGAGCTGGAACAAATATCAGTATAAAAATTACTCTTACAGATTTTCCATTACACAATTTGAAAATACTGAGTATCTCTCAGAAAAAAAAGTTTATCGAATTCATTTTGGAATGCTAAAAACTTGATACATAATATAAAAATCTTTCTCTGGGGAAATTAGACGAGCTGCTCTTTTTCCAGAATCGGTAATAAAATGTGAAATGGTGAAAACACTCGGATTGAGCAAAAGCGTATAAGCGGAAGCTCTGAACTTCATGCCAATCAGAAATTCTTAAGACTACCAACCTAGTATAAATAAAAATAAAGCAAAAATATACAATGCGCTACCCAGTATCATTTGTATTATGTAAATTCCAATTTTTTCTTTATCCGGTTTTATTTGAGCTGCTCTTACAATCTCTTTATTTGCAGCTGCATTTCAGGCAACGTTTGAATTTTCTGCACTGACATGTTTTTCAATGAGTTCATCGACACTCATCTAGGAGTAGATATTTGCTTCTCTTTTGGGGTTTTAGTTGCAGATCTGCGGAAAGAATAAAAATGAAGAAGAGCAGGATACTATTGTTATTGTGAATAGTAGGGGTGTGCAATGAGTTTTCATGGGATGGGTTAAAGTTGAAAGAAATCGAATTTGTTATGTTTCTCAAAGTACTGATGAAAAGCTGTTAGGTATAGAAAAATATATTTGTTTTTGAGCCATTTAGTTACCCTAGAATATATTTAAAACAAAATTTCTAATGCTGTCAAATTGTTTTTTTTTCTTTTTTTTTTTTTTTTACTAGTTCGCAATTTGTTTAAAAATAACGTTAGGGATAATTGATTAGGGGAATTTTAAGGGGTTGTACCTACCTACAAATTTTCCAAAAGTGCATTTTTTACTGCATTTTCTAAAAGTAAAATTAGTAAAGAGTGTTCAGATACATTTTTCTAGTCGATCTGATAAATATTAAGAAAGTTACTCCGCTTTAATTTACTTTCTTCAATCATACATAAATCATACCTTGAATTTTTAAACGTGATTATCTTAAAACTATGTTTTTAAAGTCGGTGATCAGGATAGCTCGAACAAATCTCAACCAATCTTCTTCAAATTTTTACCAATTTTTAACAACAATATTATCTAGACACTAATCGTTTCTTTTGGCAATCTGATTATTTTTTTTTCTATTTTGTATAAACAATCAAATTAAAAAAAAATTGTGAAAATCGATATCGTAACTTTGAACGGCCGCCATTTTGTTCAAAATCATTTTTTCAAAAAAACGAAAGATGACTCTCTAGTTTTAAGTATTCTGAGTAAAGACATTATGCTTTTGAAAATTCAGATAATATTTACCGAGTTACGGTGATCACCGTGGACGGCTACCATTACGACACCATATCCGGGAAGCGGGTCTCCTGGGAGCTACCGCAGTGGTCACCCAACTTTATTTCGCCATCACAGAATTCAATTGATTTTCTTAAATGTTTAATACAAAAATACGAAAAAAAGAGTTTTTCAAATATTTTGTTTCATTTTCTTGAAAAACAAATTCCCAAAAATTGACCTTTTCTCGGACCTGGCAGGTAGGTATAGTTCCTTAAGATAAAAAGAATATATTCCATTAAAAAGGTAGAATATTTCCTAGTAGTCAAGCAATATTGTACCAATATTGTTTGTATCGACTTCATTTTGACCAATATTGATTATATCTTGGCTATATCTTTTTTTTTAATGTTGGCAGTATTGAAAAAAAATATTTCTCAATTTCATTGCCAATATTTTCAATATAAAGCCAGTATTTGTGAGGGCCAACATTTGTATATATATCCTAATAATATTATAAATCTGATTGTGTGCAAATGTTAGACTGAAGCCAGTGTCAAAATGGAGCATTTAACGACCCTGTATCTTTGCATATAGGTACATTATAACGCGGGAATGAACATAGGCTGGTTTTTGTTTATTTTATTCAAATATTTTTCTTAATAATTAAAAAAATCATTATTTTCATAGAGAATAAATGGACATTTTTCCATACAATTTAACCATTTTACGTTATCGTTGCTAGGGCTTTGATCATTTCCAATAAATAAAAAGACGGAAAAATAATTTTTCTTCAACAATTAATTTTCAATTGAACGATTTTCACGTGAAAACTGAAACTTAAAAAGAATTCAAAAGAAGATGAATTTCTGTGATATTTGACACAAAAATGTGGAGTATTTGTTATTATACATGAAGTATGAATATCGGTTACATTAAAAAGATCTTTTTCTGTCAAAATCTGCGTTATAATTAGAAGGAAAAATGAACAATAATTATATTATTAAAAATAGATTTCGCTTGGACCACGGAACTATGAAAAGGATCCTCCTTGGCTTGGACAAATATGACGTCATAAATAAAACATGTATTTCCAAATATTCGTAATAATACAAGGAGCGTGAATATCAATGTATAATGAAAGTAGATAATAGACGTAATATTTAAGATGAAAAACTGAAATATTTTTTATCGCTACTGATTATTAATTAGCTTGAATGCCAGTTACATACAAATGTGAGTTTTCCGCTAAAATTTACGTCCTGATTTCCAGAAAAAGAAAATTGACAAGAAGTATACCATTAAAAAGAGATTTTTCTAAGGAAAAAGTGACGTCATATTTGAAATAAAACGGGAATTTTGAAATGTGTTTTACAAGGAGCGTGAATCAATTCCTTAAATTAATAATACAAGGATCGGTAAGTTTAGAAAGTAGATGAGTGTCACGCCATATTTAAAATGAAAAATTTAAATATGTTTTTTATCTATACCGATTATTAAGCATGAATATCAGTTACATACATATGAGAGTTTTTTGCCAAAAAACCACACCATGATTATTAGGAAAAGAAAAATAAATACGAATCTATTATATTAAAATCTGACCGCCTGTTTGTATTTCGCAACTACTACTTTCAGATTGTCGAACGCAACGCGATTTACTTAACACCGGTTATCATTGATCCGAGGATGTCATAAACTCTCAGAATTTAAAAAAAATGATTTAAATTCCGAGATATTATTATTATTATTTTATTATTATTATTATTATTATTACTAGTGTAAATGCCCGTCCTAGGACGGTGGGTAGAAATTGGGGTTTTCAGTTAAAATTTTAAATAATTGATAAAAATATTCATATACTGTTTATCGACAATAGGGAAAACTGACCTGAACCGTTAAGGTAATATTAGGTAATATAGAGGGTAAATGGTAAATTTTACTGTTAATGGTAGTTATGTTAATGGTAAATTTTACGAAACGTAATTTTTTTCTTTATCTTTGTTTTTCAACTCAAAATTTCTAAATATTTTTCTGAATAATTAAAATTTCAATCCTAATAACGATCTTAATAATTAATTAAGGTCTCAATAATTAATTATGTTAAGTAAACTATAGGTATTAATTTTCGCTCTCAATAATACGAAAACGATCTTTTAGTTTCTTCATAATCTAAAGGAATGCATTAATTTTTACACAAAGTCAAATATTTTCCTTTCAAAATTAATAATAAAAATAATTTAAATCATTAAAAAAAGTTCATCTTGTAATAATTCAATACATCCTGAATGTACATACCTTATGTTAATGGTAAATTTTACGAAACGTAATCTTTTCCCTTATTTTGGTTTTTCAACTCAAAATTTCCAAATATTTTTCTGAATAATTAAAATTTTAATCCTAATAATGATCTCAATAATTAATTAAGGTCTCAATAATTAACTATGGTTAGTAAATTATAGGTATTAATTTTCGCTCTCAATAATACAAAAACGATCTTTTAGCTTCTTCATAATCTAAAAGAATGCATTAATTTTTACACAAAGTCAAATATTTTCCTTTCAAAATTAATAATAAAAATAATTTAAATCATTAAAAAAAGTTGATCTTGTAATAATTCAATACATCCTGAATGTACATACCTTATGTTAATGGTAAATTTACGAAACGTAATCTTGTCCCTTATTTTGGTTTTTCAACTCAAAATTTCCAAATATTTTTCTGAATGATTAAAATTTTAATCCTAATAATGATCTCAATAATTAATTAAGGTCTCAATAATTAACTATGGTTAGTAAATTATAGGTATTAATTTTCGCTCTCAATAATACGAAAACGATCTGTTAGCTTCTTCATAATCTGAAAGAATGCATTAATTTTTACACAAAGTCAAATATTTTCCTTACAAAATTAATAATAAAAATAATTTAAATCATTAAAAAAAGTTGATCTTGTAATAATTCAATACATGCTGAATGTACATACCTTATGTTAATGGTAAATTTACGAAACGTAATCTTTTCCCTTATTTTGGTTTTTCAACTCAAAATTTCCAAATATTTTTCTGAATAATTAAAATTTTAATCCTAATAATGATCTCAATAATTAATTAAGGTCTCAATAATTAACTATGGTTAGTAAATTATAGGTATTAATTTTCGCTCTCAATAATACAAAAACGATCTTTTAGCTTCTTCATAATCTAAAAGAATGCATTAATTTTTACACAAAGTCAAATATTTTCCTTTCAAAATTAATAATAAAAATAATTTAAATCATTAAAAAAAGTTGATCTTGTAATAATTCAATACATCCTGAATGTACATACCTTATGTTAATGGTAAATTTACGAAACGTAATCTTTTTCCTTATTTTGGTTTTTCAACTCAAAATTTCCAAATATTTTTCTGAATAATTAAAATTTTAATCCTAATAATGATCTCAATAATTAACTATGGTTAGTAAATTATAGGTATTAATTTTCGCTCTCAATAATACGAAAACGATCTGTTAGCTTCTTCATAATCTAAAAGAATGCATTAATTTTTACACAAAGTCAAATATTTCCCTTTCAAAATTAATAATAAAAATAATTTAAATCATTAAAAAAAGTTGATCTTGTAATAAATCAATACATCCTGAATTTTCTTATTCTAAAAATATGCTTATGTACATTTTATATTATTTTACAACTTTATTATTATGTAAATTATAATAAAGTTGTATTATTAATTTATTTATTTTTTCTAACAGAAACGTATAATTTGTATTTATTGTCAGAAGATGGCGCCAGAATAGTATTTACGAACGATATCTAAAATGCTGGTAGATGCATTGCAAAGCCTCGAAAGGTATCATCGCTATTTCTGAAAAAGTGATTTCAGGAATAAAATGCTTACAGAAATAAATTTGAGAAAATCCTTTAAATATTTAAAGACTTTAAAATGCTTTTAAAAATATTTTAAGAGCATAATTGGATATTTTAATGAAACGTTCAAAGAGTCATTCCTTTTATTTTTTCTAGATATGGGATTTGTGTTTTTGAATGGCAACATTATTCGTTTATTTACATCAGGTAATCGGATGTTTAATCTGTTATTTTTAATTTAAAACTTAAAACTTTATAACTGGATATGATATACATGTTTTATACGAAAATATGCTGAACAGACGTTATTTCAAGTAGAAGATATTATCATTTAGTGTTATTATGTGTTAGCATATATTTTTCAGTAAGCCTAACATGGCGTTTAACTACGGTCGACTCGCAGATCAGAGTGGTACAACCCGGTACCGTTACAGACACTTTCTCGCCTTTGGATTTTATTATAAGTAAGATTATTATTATTATTATGTAAATTTTAACGAAGTTTCTCTAAAAATGGCAACTAAATTATTCCAGTTTTGTGGATAAAAAAGAAGAAATAAAACGGATTAATATATTTTTTCTCATTAAAACTGAAAAAAAGAATTATTTTTAATTTGAATAGATGGTGAAAGAAAAATAATCTTGATTACAGTAAAATTTTGAAAAATAAAAACATATTTTCACATATTCAAACTTTATGATTCAATTTATTCTGGAGAACAAAAATCGTCTGTCAACATATTTTCATTTAGAATAAAGATTTTTTTTCAGTTATAGATTAAATCAAGGAGGCAAATTTAAGCTCCTTGCATTTAGGTCTACAATTATTGCTCTCTATTCACAAGAATTGAATTTAATGAAAAAGAATATACTATTTCCATTATCTTTGAAGGATGGCTATTAAAACATTTCACAAAGGCGTTAAAAGTAAAATGGTTTACCAGGTAATTTTGACATATGTTTTTACACAATTCGCCGATTTCCACGATTTTATTTGGCCCGCCTTTTTTCATTGGTTGCAGTTTCCTTTTCGTGATTATTTGTCTCAAAATTTCACTTTTTAAAAACTTAGTTATGTCAGGGCCTCTATAACATAGAAATACTGCATTGTCTCCTATGGAATGTGATAAAGAGTTAGTTAATTATTTACATTTCTAATTATCGGGAATGAAATATTTTGTTTAATTAATGTATTTATTCTTCTTTCAATGATACGTGAACGAAGTCGCGGGTTACAGGTAGTATATATATATATATATATATATATATATATATATATATATATATATATATACTAATATTATAAAGGAGTAAAGATTGTTTGTTTGTTTGTTTGTTTGGTTGTAGGGGGTAATCTCTGGAACTACCGAACCGATTTCAAAAGTGATGGTGGCAAATTGATGGTGACAACCGTCCAACATAGGCTATATTTTATGTCAATGCCACTAACCCCAGGGGGGTGCAAAACCAAAAAACGTTCTAAAATTGCGATTTTTTGTATACTGAAGGAGCTAGAAATTTGAAATTTGGTATTGCAGTTACTTATAAGATGTAAATGCTCTCTAAGAACAAATTTAAAAAAAATTGAAATTTAAAAGGGTGAAATGAGCGAAAAGCGTTCTAAAAACATTCTAAATTACGATTTCTATGGAATCTCTGGAACTACAGAACCGATTTCAAAAGTGATGGAGGCAAATTGATGGTGACAATCCCTGCTCCAACATAGGCTATATTTCATGTCGGTGCCACTAATCCCAGGGGGTTGCAAGAGCGAAAAACGTTCTAAAATTGCAATTTTTTTATACTGAAAGAGCTAGAAATTTGAAATTTGGCATTGTAGTTACTTATAAGATGTAAATGCTCTCTAAGAACAAATTTTTAAAAAATCGAAATTTAAAAGGGTGAATTAAGCGAAAAGCGTTCTAAAAACATTCTAAATTACAATTTCTATGGAATCTTTGGAACTACAGAACCGATTTCAAAAGTAACGGTGGCAAATTGATGGTGACAATCCCTACTCCAACATAGGCTATGTTTTATGTCGGTGCCACTAATCTCAATGGGATGCAGGAGCGAAAAATGTTCGAAAATTGCGACTTTTCATACTGAAGGAGCTAGAAATTTGAAATTTGGCATTGTAGTTACTTATAAGATGTAAATGTTCTCTCAGAATAATTTTTAAAAATCGAAATTTAAAAGGGTGAAATGAGCGAAAAGCGTTCTAAAATCACTCTAAATTACAATTTCTATGGAATATCTGGAACTACAGAACCGATTTCAAAAGTAACGGTGGCAAACTGATGGGGACAATCCCTGCTCCAACAGCCTCTTTAATAAAAAGCTATGCGTTACTGACGACTGGGTTTTTCGCTAATTGTTGCCACAGATTAATCTCGGAAAATGAAACATTTGAAGTTACTAAAAAAAAATAATAGCTCGAAAAGTATTTGTCAGAAAATTGTTAGACAAACTGCGTTTGAAAGGTAAAAAATTGTATTTTTCTTGATATAAGTTTGAAATCTAATAATTATGCCGTTTTTCAAACATTGAATTTCAAAAATTACCAAATTTCACAATGGAGTACCATAGCGAAACCTTCATGCGTAAAAAGATAATGAAAAGGGCGACATATCCTGACGTGTATATTGGCACGAGTAACAAATTATAGTAGCCTTATTATACTGCTAAAATATAAGAGTGAATTATGAAATGTCAATATTTTGTTTGATTAAAAGTACGTTAAGAGAAATTGACCAGCGTAGCGGGCGTAGCTTGCTAGTAATGTAATATTTATGCAATAATGGCATTCTATTCCAAATATTTTCAATGTAAAGCAAATATTTCTACAATGTCGACGTTTCATTACAAACACATTTAATGCAAAGCCAATATTTATGTAATACTCGCCTTACATTGCAAATATTTTCTGTGAAAAGCCAATAATTCTGTAATAATGGATTTCATTGCGTCAGGCAAAGTTTGAATTTTCTACACTGGCATGTTTTTCAATGATCTCATCGACACTCAAGTACTTCTAGATTTGCTTCACTTTTGCGTTTTATTTTCAGTTTTGTAAAAAAATTTAAAATGAAGCAGAAACGTATACAATTGTTATTATGAAAAAGAATGAAGCGTGATGCACTTTCCTCCAATAGGTTACAGTTGAATGTTATAAAATTTGTTTTGTTTCTTACAATGCTGATGAAAAGTTGTAAGATTTGGAATAAAGTAGATTTCTTTCTGAGCCATTTAGTTTCCTTAAAAATAATTTACATTGGGCTATAGAAACGCTGTTGAAATTGATGTATTTTTTCATTTTAATAGATTACAATCTTATTCATATTCAATGGTTGGAGTGTCGTAGTTGAGATTTATTCCAACAGAGCGAAAAATGCCGGGACTAGGACTCGAACCAGGGTACTTTGGCTTGCCGGACCAACGCTCTACCTACTGAGCTATCCCAACGATATCCTGGCTGGCATAGTTCACTTTCGTTTGTTGGACATGGCTGCGAACTGCAGCTCTAATTTTTCATTCATCCGAACTATAACCATAGCATTTTACATGATGAATGTGATACTACACGGAAACTCCTTTATACCATGTAGTTAGGACATAATGAACAGAGGAAAGTTTTTTAAACTAGGTAAATCAATATTCTATGGTTGGAGTATCATAGTTGAGATTTATTCCAGCAGAGCGAAAAACAGATTACAATCTGTTTAAAAAACAAAACATGGTTCTGATATGCATACGAATTCTAAAATAAATCAAAGCGGCCAACCCATCAGTCACGCGTAGAATTCGAATGGGGATAAAAGTAATAAAATTACTAATATAAAATTATGTAAGAGTGACTGGCTTTTACTGGTATAAACATAAATTAACATATAATAAATAACTCGTATTATTATGCTAAATTTAAAAAATAAAGAACTAGAATTTGTTACATTTCCACAAAATGCTGACGAAAAACTGTTTGATCCAGGAAAAAAAGAAATTTATTTTTGAACCAGTTAGTTAACCTTAGAACTATTTATAACATTATGTCTAATTCTGTTAACATTAATGCTTTACTTAAGAAAAAAAGAAAAAAAGGAAAAAGAAAAAGAAAGAAAAGAAAAGAAGAAAAGAAAAACATCCAAAGGGGTTTTTCAAAGAAAATTTAACTCGTAAATTCACATTTAAACTATCACCTTATTACACTAATGGTAGATTTTTTTTAACAAGAGGTTTTGTTGTAATATCGTACTTCTGTTCTAATACTTTTTTCAGAATTCTAACAAGTTATTAAATTAAGAACAGATTCTTTATCGCCTGCTTTTAGATAAATGATATTATTTATGACTCTCTTGGTTAAAAATAACAATTTCAGCGTTCATATCCAGAAATTAATTTAAAAGGAGCTGAAACTAGATTATCCGTTAACTCAGTTTGATACGAAAGGAAATTAGTTTTTTAAGATAAATATTTGTCATATCTAAAGGATAAAGTATGATAGATTTTTAATGTTGTTGTTGTTTGCATTGTCAGTAAAAAAATTATATTATCGAATTAATTTGATAAAAATATTGTGATAATCTAATTATAAAGCAAAAACATGTCCTTGAGTGACGCTGACGTCATATTGGCGTTGGCAACCACCTTACTAACAAATTTCGTTTTACGGCAATTTTTTTCTTATTTCTGAACATCGCACAATTTTATAGGTTACGACGTCGAATAGGGAAAACAGTTCTTTCAAATGCAATTTGTTTGAAAATTCTAAAACAAAGTTACACATTGTTAAAGTTCAACATTGTAAGGGAAATAATTAATTGTAAGAGTTTTAAATCCCTTTTTTCCATTATTTGGTCAATTTTTACTACCAGAATTGCATTTTTTCTTGATTTTAAATCATTTTCCTTCATAAACCTATTTCGTAATATATTAAGAAGGTATTATAAAACTCTGAAAAAAAATGTCGATTGTTCAGAGGGTATCGAGTATTACCTTTAAAGAGAGATTCCATATTGATGAGTTAAAAAAAAATATTGTTTTTTATATTTTTTGCATCCCTGAAGTTTGTAGAGTATGTTCTTGAAACAATTTTGGATTATTAAAATTTTGTACAACGTTAAAGCCTTTTCAACGAAACCTAGTCGGATTTGAACGATAATCGTTTTTTGAGGACCATGAACCTACTTAATATTAAAAAATAAGTATTAAATATATTTTGCAAGACTTTAAATTTGAAAAAACGCAAACTCCATAAGTCGATTTTCAAACAAGTTTCATTTTGTTTTCTGTAGGTCAATTTCAATGAAAGTAGGTAAAGTAGGTTAACTTTTGTAATTTTGGTTTACGATTAGCAAAAAATTAAAGTGCGTCTCATTCTTTTTAAGACATCCGTTTCCGCTGTAATTTTTCATGGTCACTAAAAAGCTTCTTTTAACTTTTCTTTTTTTCTTTTTATCCACCAAAAAGAAAACAAAAAGAAAGAAAAAGAAAAGGACAAGCACAAAAATATCAGGTAATAACGCTTTTATCTCTTTTATTTTCCTTCATACCTCTTGAGTATAATTTAAACCCATGTTCTTCCATCTCCAGCTGAATTCCAGCAAAGTTCTAAAATGCTGTCTGATTTTCGAATAAAAGCTGCACAATCGCTGTTAGAGGAATCGTGGTATAGCTTTATTGCTTGCAGTATGTACAATGAAAAATGGCATACAGAAGAATGGAGAACTGGAAAAAGCTATCTAATTTTGGAATAAAAGTGGCACAATCGCTGTTAGAGGAATCGTGGTATAGCTTTATTTCTTGCAGTGTATAATGAATCTAGAAAAAGCCATCCACATATATCTATATAACGTTTAGAGACGTCAGTGATACCTACGAAAAAATGTCATCCCTCTTTCTTATCTTGAAAATATATGTTCTGGTGCAAATGCCTCGTTTTTTTATCATAATCTGTATCTCCATAGATGATCGAATCATTTTACATCTAACCAGTATAACAGCTTTTCGAACTACTGACAGTTTTAAAATAAAACTTTAAATGGGAAAGAACTCTATAATTTTTCTATATGAATAGTAATTTATGAGTGTTTAACAATAAAAAATAGTTTCGCTTTTTTTTTTCGCTAAATAATTATGAAGTTTAAGGCAAAAAATAATATCATAAAAATACTATCTATGTAAATTTACAAAATCCTTTTCTGAATTCTTAATCCATTTGTCGTTATATCGTATAATCGTTTCTTGATTAATAGTTCGTGAAAACCGAAATATTTGCTAAGTATATCTGTAAAGCCTTCATAATTTTTAAAAAAGTCCTTCCGGCATGTATCGGAAAGAAAATGTGACTTCCCTATTCCTTGGTTTTAAGAAATAAGCTTCTTTTACTCAAAAAAAACGAATCTAAAATGCGTGGAACCTGATTATAGAAGATTCTCAGTTTTCGTTGATACTGAAATCGAATGGGAATTTCGAAAAAAATAATCAGCTATCACTAGCTTCATTTTCGGTGAACTTTTTTTTTAATTTAATTTCTCTAAGCATCACCATGTTTAGCGAAAATTTGACGCTGGTGGTCACCCTTATCTACGTGAGTGTATGCGTGCGTGTGTGTGCGAATATTTTATGCCTTTTTTTCATATACTTCTTACTTTTTCTAATGGAAGTTACCTAATAAAGAAAAGTAGGATCAAACCGCTCATCTTTCATTAGTTGCTTCTTCGAGCGAGAATTTCCAACATAATTTAATGTAACTTTGTGTACATACTCTGCATTTATCTTTGTATCATAATATCATCTTAAATCTATGATTAGTTCCTAACATTTTTATTAATAAATGATTATTTACCATAAGTCAGATCGCCTGGTCTTACCGCACCGATGCACAGTGGGGCGTTTTGACGATCTAGGTGGACAAAATTATTGCGTTGGAATTTAATTAGGTTTTGCTTATTTTTCGAATGTATCACTAATAAAATGCTCAAACAGTGATAAATATTTGGTTTATTTAATTATTTATATTATTATTATCATTATTTATGTTATTACTATTATTATTATTTAATAAAAGTGGTTTAAAATTGACTAGCACGATTTGAACAAAACATACATACTTACACTCTAAGTTAATATAACTTAATGATTAGATAATAATTAAAATACTAATAATAATAAGGTTTCATTGATCTACCAGGGTAGCTTTTATTTAAGACTTTTTCGTTTTCTATTGCTTGAATAACGCAATCTGGTATGTGAAATGTTCCTTGAAACCAGGCGAAATTGTATTGATAAAAATATTGTCTATTTCTTTCCGATTTAGACCATGTTTGTTTAATTTGAAAAAAAAATGTCCGGACACGTGATTTCAGGTTCTTAAAAATGTCTTCAGTTAACTGAGGATTCTCCAGTTTTTCCAACAAAAATTAAAGGACAGCTTCGCATTTGCTTTCCTTTGGGTTGGAAACCCGTAAGTCAACAACAGATTGTCGAGAAATTTGTATAGTCATCCTGAAAAAATAAAAGTTTAAAAGTAAAAACATATTTTAAAAAATAAGCTTTTATGTTTCGTGTCACTCTGTAAAAAATATATATGCTACGCAAATTATTTTCAGTTAAAAAAATGCTGTTGTGTAAATCTATAATCTATATACATTTTATTGAATTTGAAATAATTTTTTTGCTTATAGACGGTGATGCATCCGAATTATTATTTGTGTGGCCCTTAAGAGAAATATAGCTGCTGCTCACTTTATTTTCACTTTATAAGATGGTATTGTGCATCGCGATAATTTAGATTAATTTTGTTGAAATTGAATTATCAATTTGTGTTTATAAATAACAATCTTTCCAGAATCTTTTATGTGTCCCTGTAAAAATGCATAATTGCTACGTTCCTCAATTTATAATATAATTAAATTAGCATGTAAAATAGACATGTAATCTAAGTTTCAGCTCAATCCGATAATTATAAGTGGATTAAAATTGATTTGAAAGACTTAAACTAAACTTTTGTGTAGCCCTGTAGATACAGTATAACTTCTACTTTCCTTAAATTACAATAATATTGTATTGTCATTTAAACTACACATGTATTGAAAGTTTTCGATTAATCGATTAATTGGAAGCGGTTTAAAATTAACTTGCAAGATTTAAACTAAACTTTTGTGTAACCCTGTAGAAATTGTATAAAATCTACGCTCGTCAAATGATAATAATATTGTATTATAATTAAAACTACACATGAATTCAAAGTTTCAGATTAATCGGATAATTAAAAATCGTTTAAAATTGACTTGCAAAATTTTCAGTAAATATAATACATACACTGAAAGTTAATATAAAGGTGGTTTATTGATAAAAACTTTACGATTCGCAATCTTTCGCAGGAGTTTTCTTAAATTACCAATACTTTAGGAATGGCACTTTTACTTAAAAAAAATCTTTTTGCTTAATAATGCTTAATAATGTATTAAAAGTCAAGATAAAGTTTGTAAACAACTACATGAATCATCCAAAAATACAATTTCTTAAAAAAGCACTTTAACCGGTTTAATGGCGCTTACTTTCAAACAACAGTAGGTTAAATCTTACCTTGATAAATATGTAATATGTTTTTAGTATACTCTTGCTTTTACATTAAACATAATAGTTACGACGTGCTTTCAAACTTAGGGAAATAAATGCAACCGTTGAAACACCCTCAAACCAATTGCGCAAATGTCTTCTTTAATGTCATAATTAATCAACACGACAAATTTTTTCGACAAAAATCGTACTGATCTCGACAAAAGAGACATTCAGCTACCAGAATATGCGGTCTTGTTAAAT
The DNA here is from genome assembly GCA_963931845.1 of Maratus michaelseni. Classification (NCBI taxonomy): domain Eukaryota; kingdom Metazoa; phylum Arthropoda; class Arachnida; order Araneae; family Salticidae; genus Maratus; species Maratus michaelseni. The sequence continues at coordinate 293,328,671 of OZ007589.1, read as the reverse complement.
TCCGAGAATGTCGGAAAAATGAATTTTGTCCACCTAGATCATCAAAACGCCCCACTTTGCGATGGAGTATAACTGCATAAATCTTACAGAAAAGGAAAAGGTTTGGAGTTTCTTTTAAAAAAATTTAAGATTAAAGATATTTTATTTTACAACTTTAACTAAGGATCTAAACAAATAATATTCTAGTTATAAGTCTAATGATTTAAATACAAAAGGATAATTATCTTCATTACAATTTGAGAAATTACAGAAAATAAATTCACCTTTTTATCAGGTTTATACAAATCCTAATCACCCATCTCCATGTCGTTTTGATTGTCTTATCTTCAAACCTTGTTTTCAGTCTCTTCAGTTATTATTTTCCAATACTCTTCCCTTTTAAATGCTATCAACAGTGCTATTACATGACAAAAATCAGATATATTTATAAATATATATATGTATATATATAAATATACAGGGTGTTCCAAAATTCGACTGACAATTTAAGAGAGATGATAGAAGGCATCAAGAGGATGAAAGCTTACTATAGAACATGGGGTCCCAAACCACGTTGAGAGGGTGCAATTTGTGAAAAACGCATGCAGGCTCTGAATACAGAGGAGACGAAAGGTGGATGTCAGTCGATCACTGAATCCACAGTGCTGAATCCACGTACTGAAGACTGTTGAAGTGTCTGTCCCTGACTCCATGGTTTTTATTTTTCACTGTTAGCAGAAATATGCAAATGTGCATAACGTAACGGGTAAGTTAACTGTGTTAACTGGTAATAACTGTTCCAACACGGACGACGTAAATTAGCGCTATTGAGGTAGTAAGCACGTGTAGTATTCAGTTGTTTGTTTCAATGAGTATCTTAATGGCTGACTACACGAACCAGGAATACGCTGATATGCATTTGAGGTACGGTCGTGCAGAAGGCAGAGGGCGTTTAGCGTAGCGGTTGTACCAACAGCAATATCCGAGGAGGCGTTGTCCGCACCGTACTACCTTCGCCATGATCGATATACTGCTACGGGAGACGGGGACCTTCCACTCAGCACAGCCTGATGCATGGAGACCGCGCACTCTACGCACTCTTCAAATGGAAGAAACCCTGCTGCTGCGATTTGCCAATTCCCCGTCGACAGGTACAAGAGCAGTTGCAGCTGAACTCGATGTTCCGCACACGGCGGTCTGGAATGCAGAGATGTGTCCCTTCCACATCCGGAAGGTACAACTTCTAACCGAAGACGACTAATACCCGTCGTGAACAGCTCGTGCGCTGCATGCTTAATATCATCACGTATTCTAATCCTCAATTTCATGCCACTGTTTTATTTACTGACAAGGCCAGCTTTACGCGAGAAGGCGTTACATAATGCACACATAAAACACACATAATACACACATGTGGGCGATGGATAATCCCCATGCCAGTGGACCGTGGAAATCTCAACAGAGGTTTAGTGTCAACGTGTGTGCAGGAATCCTCAGTGATTATGTCTTGGGGTCGTACTTGCTGCCCGAACGCCTGAATGGAGCAACGTACCTTGTTTTCTGCAGCACGTTCTCCCTAAATTGACCACAGTGCAGAGAGGCATATGGTTCATACATGATCTTTCCCTTGCACATTTTTCCCTCCAGTTGTGTAATCACCTCGATGTTACATACCCAAGGAGATGGATTATTAGACGCGCGGGACCCGTGGCATGGCCTCCGCGTTCGCCAGATCTCAGTCTGTGTGACTTTTCCTATGGGGTCACCTTAAATTCCTCGTTTATGCGACGTCTGTGGACACAGCGAAGGATCTGATAGCGCGTATTGTTGTCGCTGTGGAAGACATGAAAAACATACCTGGCATCTTCGAGAACATCCGGGAATTGCTCTTACGCCATTTTAGACTGTGCAATGAGGTCAGCAGGCGCCACTTCCAACAACTATTGTAATAATTAATCAAATAAATCTTTTTGTAGTTAGTATTGTACTTTTGTCGTTCCAGCGGGGCGTCGAAACCTGCATGCGTTTTTCGTGATTTTTACCCTCTCAACGTGGTTTGCGACCCCATGTACTGTGATAAGTTTTCATCTTCTTCAGCCCTCTAAATTTGTTGGTCGAATTTTGGAACACTCTGTATAAATATATATAGGACCATGTATAGGATATATGAAGTATAGGACCAGATATATTTATAATCAAAATTTAATGAACAATAAAAAGTACGATAATGATAGTATAGGTATTGACAAAAGATATAAAACAAGATGGTTTTATAATAAATGTTTTAAGAAAGGTTGTTTCGGAAATGGTTTAAAATTATTTAAATGCAGGGACAAGAGATGTAAAGTACGTCTTTGTGCTGAAATAAATTATGAGGGTGAAGTGTTTGAAGAGAAATGTATAAAATTCTCTAATGTATATAATTGAATATAGAAATTAATATGTAACGTGTGTAACCAATTGTATAGTAGGAAAACATCCAATTCAATAAATAAGCTATTTAATAATCATAATCGGATATCAGAAATCTCCAGACCGAAAAAGAGGAGCAGGAGGTTGAACTTACTCATTTTGCTGAGCATGGCATAGAAAATATTAAGATATCTATTTTGAAAATTATCCCAAATAAGTCAGAAAGAATGATTTGCGAGAAAGAAATGATAATTAAATATGGACCGGTATACCCGTATGGTCTGAATGTTATGCTTAATCAGAATGTCATACAAAACTTTAGAGCTAAAGATATGGATGATTCCATCTATGACAAAAGCAGTTATGATATGGGGAAAGAGTTTATTATCAGTAGGGATATTAGACATAATATCAATATAAAAAGTTCTAAAAATCTAAATACTTGTAAAAAATTAGAGAAAGCAATAATTAATTTTGGTAGTAATCGAAGAGAAAGAGATATTAAAAGACTTCTATTTAACATTAAAAAGCGAGAAAGAAATTAATTCCAGAGACTTTAACATCTTTGCAATCTAGTAAAAGAAACGTTAATATTGATTTGGGCTTGGATTTGTTGCGGTATAGAATCAAGAAATTTACAGAGATATTTCAACTTAAGGAACGGTCAAAAAAGTACAAATGAAAAGATCTATTTTATAATGGATTATATAAGAAATTGTTGTAAAGGAGTAAATTTAGGTAAAATTGTAAACAAGTACAATGATCTACTACCAGTGTGTAAGATAAAAATAATTAAGGCATTTAAATATGATAAGATTTTAGGGCGTATTATATTTAATTATAATGGATATGCCAAAGATCTAAAGAGGGTTATTAATGAAACTATATGCAGTTGCAATGATGGACAATGTATTAATTATATAGATAAATATTATGAACATGTTATTATCAGTAATTTAGATATTGTAAAATACAAGGAGCTGAGAATGAGGATGCAGTATGGCACAAAATATAGAATGAAACAAATTGTAACGAAAAGCGCTGCGGTTAAACGGTTTACAACTAACATAAATATTTTTCTACAAAAATTAACTTATAAATACAATTTACTATGTAACGTTTTTGATGAGTGGAAGTTCTACGTTCTAAGAAACTTAAAGAGAGAATATGTTAAAGATTATAACAAAGTGTCTCAAAAGGATTTTACTAAGTTAACTAAATCCATTAAAGAACTTCAGGGTAAATTCATAATTACATACGTCGTCATACATAATTACATTATGTATTAATCTGAAAAAAATTATATGGTGAAATCTTCAATGAAAGTTACAGTAACAGAGATAAGTATGAACTATTAAAATCGAAGTATCAGTAATGGAAAATAGGGTTAAGGCACTATATATAAAAGTTAAGTTGAAGCAGAAAAGTCAAGATTTCGCTAATCTAGTTCTAGTGCCAATGTTTCATAAAAATCCAGTGAAAATTAGAATTGTAACTTGTGGGTATGGTTCAGACCTAGAGTCCACTAATAAGAAATTGTGGGGCGTTTTGAGTGGATAGTTTGACAGAGGACTGAGTACGGAGTCCACATTTATTATAAAGAACAGTTATGTATTGTTGGATAAATTGTAAAAACAAAAAAACATAAAAAGTTTGTTTGCATATGATTTTGCAGATATATAGCACCATTGACTTACTAGATTTAAAGGACAAAATTATAGAGTTTTACAACAAAAATAGCAATAAAGTTAGCGATAAAGATTGGTTTCTGAATTTGTTTCAGTTGGTGGTGCAAGAGAATTACTTGTATGAGAGAAGTAGAGTAATTAAACAGTTTCGTGGAATCCCAATAGCGTGGCGTGAGGGGGGGGGGGAGTTGCAGTTAAATTTTAGCTTAGCTGATATCTACTTACATATATATGAGAATAACAATAATTTAAATAGTGAAATATTGAGTTGCAGATACATTGATGATGTTTTAATAGTTGGATTAAATAATGCAAATACAAATCTAGATTTTGTTCAATATTTTGTTCAATGCAAATATAAATCTAGATTTTTTCCTAAGACTTTAAAGCTAGAACTCTCCTCCCGGGATAATAAACGCTAAAATTATCCATATATTAACATGAAATTGGAAAGTGACAATTTGATTACAAGGGTTTATGATAAAAAAAAATCGATTTCAAAACTATAAAGATTTTGCATTTTGATTCAAACGTGCATATTTCAGTTTTCAGAAATATGTTTACGAATGGTTTAAATCGTATTGAGATGAATTCAAGTTTTGGCGATGTGATTGGCGAATTTATAAAGTGGAATACCCAGGCTTTTGATGCCGGGTTACCCTGTGAAGTTTGTAAGGAGATATATGATTAATTTTATAAGGGGAAGTAAATATCGAACTGAACTTAATTCATTTTCAAATCTAAAGGTGGTCTGGATATCAGTTGTTGGTTGAGATTAGCTAGGGATGGGTTCTGTTGTGTATTACTCTGTGTTTCAGTTGATTGTACAATCTAATATTTTGGTCTCGGCAGGTGAAGGGGGACGTTGTATGCATAAAAACGAGTTTTAACCCTGCTGTGCATGTCGTTAGCCATGCTCCTACCTTCTGGTTTGTTTTTTTTCCTAGTTTTGTTTTTCTGTTAGTAATTTTGAGTTTGGTTATAGTGGAATTATAGTTTCAGTTGGTTTTATTTTAAAGTTTAGATGAATTAGTGTTATTTGTTTTTCGTCTACGTGGTGTGGTTGGTGTAAATATTTATAATTGAATTTTAATAATAATAATGATAATAATAATAACAATTTTAATATATATATATAGGATTTCAGTTTGAACACTTCATTTCCTTTATGACGTAAATGATCATCAAATTAACTGACACTCTACTATTATTATCCATGATTTAAATGCACGAGTTATAAATATTTTGGATCGCGAGATCAAGATTTGAACATCTTCAAAATTGGAAAAGAGCCAGTCTTCTGATTTTTGTTGTGAAGCAAGCATCGAAATGAGAAGTAGCCAGTAAATGTGCTGTTAGGCCTAGATGGACTATTGGGAAATAAATATATTGTATATGTTTGGCGAGAAGTGTATTGGCTGAAAAGAAATTGCTAGTAAAGTATTGTAGAATTATATTTCTAGGACTGTATTAAAGTTCATATTTTCTTATTCAACGTCTATTTGTTCATATAATTCCAGTAAATCAACTATCTACATATCTTCTTCTTACAAATATGGGGGCTCGGATGCCAGGTTAATTAAAAGGAAGAACAATTTTCTCTACCCGAATATTAAAAGTAAAAGAAACTAGTAGTGAAATGGAAATCAAAGCTAAAGTGCTGTAAAATGCCAGTATCAAAATTTGGGTTACAAATTAGCAAGGTGAAAACCGTAATCGTATTACTCCAAGTACAATTTTGAAAGATAAACATGGGAACTCTAAATAAATCTAAGAGAATTGATCTAATAAATCTCTGCGAGGAATACGGAATTGAAGCACCAGAAAAACCGACCATACCTGTCCTAATAAAGCTAATCAAAAGCTGGGAGAGTTACGAAGAAGATTTTATAAAAGATCGATTAGAAGTAGTTATAGCAGCTAGAAAAAAGAAAACAGAAGAAGAAAGAGAAGAGAAAAAATTACAAGCAGAACTAGAAGAAAAAAAATTAGAAGCAGAACTAGAAGAGAAGAAATTACAAGCAGAAGAAAGGAAAAGGCGATTGCAGATTGAAGAGAAGAAATTACAAGCAGAGATTGGAGAAAAGAAATTGAAAATGGGAATGGAAATGGAAGAGAGAAAATGGAAAGTAGAATTGGAGCAAAAAGACCGCGAAAGAGATTTTGAAATTAAGAAAATACAGATACAAGGAAATTTAAGAGAACTCATCGATGAAAACCCAAGGGCAAATCCAGGTAAGCAATTTGAATTGCTTAGATTATTAACTAAATATGATAGTTCGAATGATATTAGTTTATATTTGGCTATGTACGAAAGGCAAATGGCGCAAACGGGAATTGATAAAAAATAATGGGTAAACTATTTAATTAATCTAATGCCATTAGATATGATCAATATAATGACGAGGGAAAACGAACCCGAAATTCACGATTATGATTACATAAAAAATATTCTACTAAAACGCTACAAACTATCGCCAGAAGAGTTTAGGCTGAAATTTTTCTTTTCTAAAAAGGAGCCATCAGCTAATTGTCGCGATTTCGCTTATGAGATCAAGGTGTATTTTCAATAATGTATCGAAGGTCTTCAAGTAGATAACTCTGAAGAATTATCAGAATTAACTGTAGTTAATCAAATCAGGAATAATTTACCTGCGGAAACAAAGACACATTTCATAGAGGAATTATTAGTAATAAAGAAAATTGATGACTTAGTTAATAAATTAGATAATTACGAAACGGCACGAAGGGTTTGCAATAAACAATCAGTTAGGAATACAAGCGGCGATTTTGATGACAGAAGATCGAGAGTGGCTCACTACGCCAATTCGAAAAGACGCCAAGTTGACAATAGGCACAGTATGGATCACGGAAGCAAAGAGTCGCATATAATCTGTTTTACATGTGGCAACCCTGGTCACGTGAGTGCGAAATGTGCCATGGCGAATAATACAGAACAAGAATATTCAAATTTTTACCCGCAACGTAATCAAAATTGGCGAAAAACAAAATACCAAGATGAGACCCAAAACACGCAAAGAAAAATAGTTAATATGGGCATGTTAAATGGTAAAAAAAGGAAGAATCTTAGATATTCGCGGAATAAAAACAAACGTAATAATTGATACAGGGAGTGATATTTCAATCGCCAATTCAAGATATCATACTGCAATAAACACGCCAAAACTAACCAACGACAATATATCTATATCGGGCATAGGTGGAAAAAAATTAAGCAAACGGGTTTTTCGGGCATAAAATCTATACATGGACGACATAGAAATACAGGATAAATTTTACGTGGTACAAGAGACGGACTGCGATTTAATAATAGGTAGAAAAGCAGTAGAAGTCATGACGTTAAAATATGGTGTTACAATAATAAGCGGCAACACAGTACGAGTAGGATACATTAAAATTAACGAAGTTCCGGCCAAATTGATGAAGTAGCTACATCAAGTATAAACAACGATAATCGAGGTTGGGAAGGTATGGTTAATATCGACTGCGTAAATGACGAGGTGGATTTGATTCATATTACAAATTTAGCAAACAGAGAAGAAATAAGAAAATTAATAAAATCATATAAGCCGAATAAAACAAAAGATACAGGATTATCTGATGAATGGAATGTTGACTATCCATCTCCAGAAGAAAATGATGAAATTAGTAGTCCTGCACATTGTAGAAAAGACTATGTAAAAGATCGCAGTAGGAATTTTGATCATAGGGGAAAGAACAGAAATTTTAATGGATCATTTGATAACAGAAACAATAATAGATATGGCCAGAGATATTTTAAACAGTCATTTAACCATGGAAATTACAATAAATATAGATATGGGAAACAGAGTTCCGAGAATTCTTACCAAAATGAATCTGAGATTCCTGAAAACTTTGAGACTAAAGATTCTTTGATACCTCAAGACATAACAGAAAATGCTTCACCTAATTCAAAAGCAAGATATAATCCAAATTTTGCCCCTAGGTACATGAATAGAGGCTACTATCATGGTCGAAATAATTATAATTATGGTGGCCGACGATCATGTATGACTAGTTATAATGAACAAAGAAATTCCCAACATCACATAGGAATAATTCTCATCATGGATTTAAAGGAGCTTATAGTGGAAGAGATGCTTATTCAAATTCTTTTCATTCTAGAAGTAATAGATATATAGCTTCTAAAGATAGAGAACAATATCCGGAAAGAAAAAGAAATCTCAAAAAATTAACTGTTTAGGCATGAAAAACATAATAAATTAAGATGCTAATGTCGAGACGCCATCACGTCAGGATGACCGATTTGTAGGATTTCAGTTTGAACACTTAATTTCCTTTATGACGTAAATGATCATCAAATTAACTGACTCTAGTACTATTATTATCCATGATTTAAATGCACGAGTTATAAATATTTTGGATCGCGAGATCAATATTTGAACATCTTCAAAATTGGAAAAGAGCCAGTCTTCTGATTTTTGTTGTAAAGCAAGCATCGAAATGAGAAGTAGCCAGTAAAGGTGCTGTTAGGCCTAGTTGGACTATTGGGAAATAAATATATTGTATATGTTTGGCGAGAAGTGTATTGGCTGAAAAAAATTGCTAGTAAAGTATTGTAGAATTATATTTCTAGGACTGTATTAAAGTTCATATTTTGTTATTCAACGTCTATTTGTTCATATAATTCCGGTAAATCAACTGTCTACATATCTTCTTCTTACACACACACATATATATATATATATATATATATATATGTGTGTGTGTGTGTGTGTGTGTGTGTGATCTGAGGGTGAAAATATACCGGCATTTTCCGGAATTGCTTTCCTTCGGACGGCTGCAATAAGTACCTTCTTACTTTTTATAATGGAAGCTGCCTAAAAGAATAAACAAGACACTCTCAAGTAAAATTGTTTTTACCTGGGTTTTGTTTTCACATAAATCTTTCTTGTATCATCTAATCTCTTTTACTTTTGTCTAAAATCTAAAATTATTACTCTAAAATACTATCTCATTATTCTTTAAAAGCGCCACAACCAAGAGGCTCTGATACAGTTACATTGCTACTTACTGTGTATAATGAAAAATTAAAAACGGTAAAATATTTATTAAAAAAAAAGTCACTCATCTTCTTTCATTTAAGCTTGGAAGTGTTACTACAACTAGGAATACAGATACATTGTATTTCTGATTATTCTTCTGAAAATACATATTGGTCAAAATCCTGTTGCATTTAACTCGGATAATAATTTGTTGTGCTATTTAATCCTATATAATGCGCACTATTTACCAAAATTTTAGGCTAAAACATTGGAGTACCGATGACCAATATACGCGGAATATTTTCTACTTATATGAAAGCCCGCATCTTTTCATTAAATCACTGAATACAACAAATAGATATTGTAATAAAATTGTACTAATATAAGTAATAATTTAAGTAATTGCACTTTTAAGTACGGCAGTTTATGTATTATGAACAAATATACGATATAGGTTTACAATGTCGAAAACATTTTAAAACAATGTTTCCATTGATTCACATTGCATAACCCTTAAAAGTACACATTGCAGAAAAGCGCACATTTCAAAAAGCTTAATTTTACGGAATATTAATAAAGGAATATTAATAACATATAGGTGAGTAAGAGAAAAAAATATTATGCAGAATTTTATGGATTTCTACAGAATTTTCTTTTCAAAATACTGGATGTTCTGCCGTTTATTAGCGTGGTTCGCTTTATATACGAGATAGAATTTTGCTTCAATTTACCCTATCAAAAACAGGAATATTTTTGGCAAAATGTGTGTCGTATTCTCGTGCGCATGTACGAGTAAATACGGTACACATAAAATAAAAATGAAGTTTTAAAGATAAGAAAATCATGATTTTGTTACATTAAAATAAGCAAAGAGTAATTTTCTTTAGAAAGGATTTTTTTTAAAGACTATTGTTATTATTTGAAGATGGAATGAGGTAATTTTTTAAATAATAATAACTTCAAGGGAAAAAATCACCTTGACCACCCCATCCAAAGATAAACTAATTGGATGCGCCAATCTCAAAAGTTTCTTTTTTCTCATACATGTTAATATTTCAAAAAGAGTATTTTTTTAATTAAGCATTTTAGAACTCAAAAATGCAGCATAGCAGTGCCCCCTGTTATATGATTTACACGAAAACATTAATTAGCACCAACTTATGTCAAGGTCTAACAGAATATGAAGTTTGATGAAATTCTGTGCATTAATTCATGAGATATGTGTACCGCTAAAATCATTTAAATCCTGAAAAACGCAGCACCTGTTGGACGATTTACACCAACATCTAATCAGCAACAACTTATGTCAACGTATAACTGAATCTGAAGTTTGATGAAAATCCATGCATTAGTTCTTGAGATAGAGCTGTTGCGAAAATCGTGAAAAATGCAGCATAGCAGCGCCTCCTTCGGGGCGATTTGCACTAAAAACTAATCAGAACCAATTTATATCAAGGTCTAACTGAATCTAAAGTTTTATTAAATTCCGTGCATTAGTTCTTGAGGTAGAGCGCCCACAAACTTTTTCTCACATACAGACAGACACACACAGACAGACTTTTTCTAAAAACAGTCAAATCGTTGTTCAGGACCTTATAAATCCGTCGAAAACCGAAAGTCTAAATTCTTCACGAATCCAATACTTTCTTCTTTCAGAGATAGAAGAAAGTAAAAAGAACAAGCAAAGGATTCTCAGGGAAAATCTTTTATCAGGTATCTTCTTTCCACACATATCTTTTAGTATCACTTAATCTCACTTTCCTCCATCTGAAGCCGAAAATCATAGTTGTGAAACGATATCTCATTATGACATAAAAGCGCCGCAACTGCTGTTAGAGATTCTTTGGTTTCGTTACTTGCTGTATGTAATGGAAAATGGAATACGAAAGAATAAGACTAGTCGTTGGGGGCCACCGTAATACTTACCCATCATGGATATGCATAATGTAAAATATTAAAATAAAAATGTGTAAACTACTTATAAAGTGCATTGCAATTCAAATAAAATCGTGGCTTGATGACGTCACAAACTTTAAAGGCTCGATTACTGAATTGCTTGAAAGAAATATCCTTATAACTCCAAAAATAATAATCCTATTAACTAGCGGTTTATTGCATCTGATTAAGCGTCAAATTTCCAATTAAAATATATTTTTATAGTGAAATTTGGATGAAATACAGGGTCATGAAAAATCGAAGAGTGTGGAAAATAGGATTCCAAATATCTCGGCAACTAATTATCCGATCGACTTCATGCTTTATGCAAAATTTATGTTTTTTTATTGTCTTTTATATTCATTTCTTAAAATAAACAATTTCGAAAATTTTTATATACCTTTTATCAGAACGAATATTTCGAGAGTCCGAAAAAAATAGTTCCGGTTAATCGAGGTTATTGAAATGAAATAGGCTTCTTCCCATTATTACATACTGGGTACATACCAAATTGCAAGTCTCTATCTCAATTTTTTCGGGAGATAGAGCGTTTACAGACACACAGACACACACACAGACACACACACAGACACACAGACGGACGGCAAATTTTTTTTTCTAAAAATATGTTTTTCGGAATCTCTAGGGTCTGAAACCTGTAAATCCGTCAAAAAAAATTTTTCGACTTTCAAAACGATTACAAGACTTACCCTATACTACGTATGATGGGTAAGTAAAAAAATTTTTCGACTTTCAAAACGATTACAAGACTTACCCTATACTACGTATGATGGGTAAGTAATAATGGAAAAAGTCATCCACATGCTTCCATTTATTGCTTGGAAATGTTACTAAAATTTCGAGGGAAGAAAAGTAGATTGCGCTCCTAAATGTCCACCTAAAAACATCTCAGAATATATTAACGTCTTTTTATATTCTCCTCATAATCCGTACCTACACAGAGCGTAAACCCGTTGCATCTAACCAGTATAAAACACTAGCTGTCAGCTAGGCTAGGCTGCCGCGTTCACCTAACTAAACTATAAGTATTACTAAACTTAACCTTTTGATTAAAGACTACACTGCAAAAAAAAAAAAAAAAAAAAAGTGTTGATTTTACAGTATAATACTGGCATCCCAGCTACCAGTATTATACCGTAAAATTAACAGTAATAAACAGTAAAATAAGCAGTAATACGATGCCGCGCATGCGCGGTAGCGTATTCGGAGATTCAAATCAGGGATCCCTTGGCTGAAGCTGCCAATGCTATACCAACTGATCAATTCCGTACGAATATGGCGGAACTAATTCACCCAGTTAACCTTATTGATCATAGCATCTGGTCTGATATCTAAATCAGCTCAACAAAATAAATCACAAGTAATGGGACCTCGAGTAAACGCTGAAAATGTGATTACACTAGATTATAAGCACATGAGAATGTATATTATAATCTAGTGCAACATACATGCTCATTAATATTCAAATATATAGTTTTTTCATCTTAAACACTATTGTGCCCATTCTTTTGAAAAAATGGATTTCCAAACTTAAACCGTCAGAGTCCAAATTCAACCCAAAGTCAACCTGATTTGACAAAGAAAAAAATTATTGCCAACACGACCGACCGAAACCGCGGATCCGGTCGAGTTCGGGTGAAATCGGATTACCCGATCTGATGCAGGTCTATAATCACATTTAGATAGGATGGGGATATTTTATAGCATGTACTAGAGAATGAGGTAAAGACTCTAGCTCTCACAGTTACGGTTACAGAGACAAAAATTCGAAAATTGCAAATGGCAACAATTCATTTTTTCCCAAAATGACCTTTACAGTAAAAAACCTTAACTGGCGTTAAAAACTAATTTTAGCAGTAGAAATGGCGACATTAAAAAAACTCAAAGAAGAACATTTCATGTGCTGAGAGAACACATTGGCGACATTGTCATCTACCACCATTTTGAATTCGCGTGGTCGGCAGTGTCTTTCAAATAATCTCAATCGGATTTTGTCTCTTGTAGTGTTTAAAATTCTAGGTATACGTGTCAAAACCGCTAAGTTATTAACAAACGTAATCAAGAAAAACGCTATCAAGCATAGTATTCTGAACTACATAGGTGACATGATTTATTGTTGCCCACAGTATCCTGAATGCGATATATCATCATCTGTGAACGCAAATACTTGAAAAGTTTGTAATCCGAATAAAGTGATTTGTTTTTGTCGCCTGTGTGGACGCATTTGTTATTCTCTTTGTTTTTCTTTGTTTGCTTTATGTCGCCATTTCTACTGTTAAAATTAATTTTTAATACTATTCATCGTTTTTCAATGTGAAGATCATATTGCGATGAAAAAAATTGTGTATTACCATTTGAAAGTTTCAAACTTTAGTCACTATAACCATAACTGTGAGAGCTCGATTGCTGTTTTTTACCTCATTCTCGATCTCATGCCATAAAATACCCGCATACCAAATGATGTCCCGTTTCCTTGAATTGTACGGTCACTAGGGTGTCACGTCAATTCGTCGCGCACAATTCATGGCGGAATAATTCCTCGCGCACAATTCGTCGCAGTGTCAATTCATCGCAGCGTTAGTTCGTCGGGGCGTCAATTCATCGTACCGTTTGTGAAGAGAAATGTTTCTGAAGGTGATGACGATAAAAGTAACAGTAATTTAGTAAAATTATTTAGTAATAATTTGTTTTCCAGATATAGAGAATAATAACTAACATTTTACAGGCCAATTTTGCATGCAGGGTTATATTTAGGTAGGTATATATATTTTTTTTTTCTTTTCTTACTGCTATTGGCCAAAAAAATGCATCATTATAATGGAGAGGATTTTTTTTATATGTGATTTTTGTGAATGTCCAAACTGAGAATATGAAAATTTAATGAATTAGAGCAAGTCATTTCTTATTTAAGTTAGAGATAGAATAGATTTTGTTTTAGTCTTCAAACTTTTTTATTCTTAATTTTTCATAGGTTAAGGGGAGCTAACTTGCCACCCTCCTCTTACTACACTTATGCCAATTTATATTTTTTGTAATTTTTCTAGCATTATTATTTTCCTTTTCTTTCATGATCTTAGTACTTTTATCCTAAATCTCACGTCATTTTCCCGGTGATCAGAAGCAATATCTACTCTATCTGTAATTTAAATAAGAAATGACTTGCTCTAGTCTAGGGGATTAAACATTTATTTCTTTATTGGGAACTTCACAAAATTCACATAAAAAATTCCTCTCTATTTTAATGATTGATATGTTTAGACTAAAGCAGTAAAAGAAGAAATATATCTAAAAAATTTTGAAAAAAAAAATTATCATTAAATAATTTTATTTAATCATCCTTACTTTTATCATCATCGCCTTCAAAAAAGTTTTCGCTACGATGAATTGACGCCACGACAAATTGACACCACGACAAATTGACGTTGCGATGAATTGACGCTGCGACGAATTGACTCCGCGACGAACTGACGCCACGACGAATTGATGCCGTGACGAATTGAAGCCAGGACGAATTGACGCTCCGATGAATTGAGCGCGATGAAATTTTCCGGGATAAATTATGTGCGACGAATTGACGCAGAACCGGTCACGGTCACTAGGGGCTCATATAACGGCAAAGTTTTTTTATGACCAGCCTGTACAAAGAAAAAAAATGCAAACTAATTGTATAACCTTTGTTGAAAGTCAGTTAGAAATACAACACGATAAACGCAAAAAAAATTTTAATTCTGTCCACATTTGAAAATTTTATTCTGAAAATCTGTGTCCCTCTTTTTACGCATTAACATCAGAATTTGCAAGAAAGTAAAATAAACAAACAAAAATTCATTCTTTTGAATGCAAGTTTATTGTTTTCTTCTTTCTGTGAATCAGGTTTATGCAAAAAAGAACTGTAGGTCGTGGAGCATATAAAATATAAAGAAAGCTGAAACATTGATTTGCATTAGCATAAAAAATTTAGTGGGTTGATTCAAACAGTCTGATCCACGAAATGTTCTAAAAGTCTTATTTTTAGACTGATTTCCATTTGTATTTTACTAAATTTTTCAAATCTTCTAAATTTTCCGATTTGTTTTCCAAATGAGATGGAACGTGACTAGTTTTAAGAACAGGAAAAATAAATACTAAATTAAGCAAAATATCGGTATACAATACATGTGTGTGTGTGTGTGTGTGTGTGTGTGTGTGTGTGTGTGTGTGTGTGTGTGTGTGTGTGTGTGTGTGTGTGTGTGTGTATTCGGAACCTTTGATTTAGTTTGTGAAGAAAAATATAAAACAAATTACTAATTTTTAAAGGAAAAAGTGGGATTTAAATAAAAGAATATGGTTTAATGTTTCAGTTTTGTGTAATTTATTTTAAAGAATTCAGAAATAAGCTTTAGTGTTATTCATTATTTTAATTTAATAATGAATAACAGTAAAGCTTGAAGGATTTTTCTAATTAAAAGTTCAGTAACAGAATATTTGTCATCTAATTCTTATCTACAAGAAAATTACGAAAATAGTTATATATATGTGTTATATAAAAAAATTTATTTCGCATTATTCCTTTAAATTAATCTACTTTCTGACATAGTCATTATTTCCTTAATTCTTAATAATATTTATTACTATTTAATGCCCTTTTAAAAGTAATAACACGTATATTAATAACTATCTTATTCTAAATCTTAATCTAAAACTTTAAGTTCATTCGTAACTTTTATCAACTACCCAATCTATAAAATTCTGAGAGACGCTTGTTGTCATTTCGAATGTTTTTAAAAGCCTTTTTTTTAATTCCATGCTTCGCTTCACGCATTAGATATTTTTCACGTCAAAATCAATTCGCAGCGGGGAAAGGGATTCTTTCTTGTTAAATATTCTCCATCGCACCTCATTGGCTTAGCTTAATTTCGTCTGTCACTCATTGGTTCGTGCATACGTTACGTCGTTTCAGTAACTCTACGTGCCGTTAACAAAACTCGCTTGCAAGATTTTGGAGGGCAGATTTTTGTCTGGTTTGCAAGTGTTGACCGAAGCGTTATCTGGTGTTCTGCGACTTAGAATTTCACAACAGCCCTTTAAGATCATTCAATAATGTAGTGAGTTAACGTCAAGCCTGAGGGCTATATAATTACACCTTGATACTGTGGGAACTGTCATTGGCATCGCTCCTGTTCGTTAATAAACAATTTATCTGGAAATTGGTTGCTCATTATTGGAGAAATTCTTATGGTGTTTCATCATTGCGTAACATCCTCGCCATGATTTTTGATAACGACTGCAATAATTCTACAACTGTAACAAAATGCCATTTTCGTGTGGAATATTAAATCATCTTCGTAAAAAGTTTACATATATATATATATATATATATATATATATATATATATATATCTTGTTACCCTCTAGTTTTCATGAGATCTGCTAAAATCCTGGTCAAAATATGGTTGGTGCATGAAATACGACGTATTCTGGAATATGTGAAAAGGTGATATGGCAGTCAAGACCTTGGACAGAAAGCGATCAGACATAACAAATACCAGTGATGATCAATAGTATCATTTATGTTGGATGAAAATATGCAATCGTGAAATCGTACTCGGGCGATTTACCGGATAGTAACGAAGACAAGAATCAAGTATATTCCCCGTTGTAGAAACAGTCAAAACGTTATTTAGCACAGCATTTTTATTTGGAAAAGACCATTTCAAAGTTCAATGGGATATTCTTCAAATCACTCCATATTACTCCTCACTAACCCATTGTCAGTTAGTTTCATTAGAACTTAACATAACAATACACAAGCGAGCAAGCTCTTAAATCTCATAAATAAGTAGATAATTAACTAATAAACTATTAAAATGGTTAAAGCTATTATCAACTATTAAAACTTGTTAAAACTCCATAAATTACAGCGATAAAACATTTTCGGATGTCGCGCAGTTTTTGTTGAAAAGGGAAAACAAGAAAAAGGTGGTCTCTGAGCTAGTACAGGAGTTTATATCGGTTACGGCGTAGGAGTACAATATTCCGAAAAAGCTCATTGCGACAAGATCTCTGAACCTATCGCCGAGCGCGCTGAATCTCTTTATTGGTGTATGGGGAAAAAATGATACGATTCGGAATTGCTTTCGGCGAGAAAAACCTCAAACGCGTCCCTTTCAGAATTAAAAATAGGTTTACAGCTTAAATAGAACATTCTAGAATGGAATGCATTTTGATACGAGAAAGAAAAATTACTAGAAGTAGAAACAATTGAAATTCGAGCTAGGAAAAGGAAAGAAAAAGTATTTTAATCTTGAAAATAGTAAAGTAAATGGGGGGGGGGGGGGAATATAGAATATTAAAATATGCTATATATAAAAACCAATTTCATTTGTTTACATTTATGTGAATGCCTATTTTCAAAAACTAATTATTTATAATGCAATTTTATTTATTTTATTATTTTTGTGAATCAGGTTTGAGCAAAAAGGAATTGTAAGCTGTGGAGGATATAAATTTATGATGAAAACAAAATCATTTATTTAGATTTGCATAAAAAATAGTGTTTTAACTCGGACACTCTACAACATAAAAGACTATAAAATATTTCATTTTTTTAATGACTTTATTTACATTTCACTAGATTTTTTTCATACCCTTTACAAAGAGATGAGATATAACGAGTTTGCAGAATGCGATATGTAAACATTAAATGAAACGAAATAATTATATACAAGGTGAAACCTTGACTAGTATAACCGGGGGAAAATATGCCTAAAGTAAGTTAAATTCTTAGGAGATTTTATTGTATAAGATTAGGCTTTCGATTTCTAAATTTCAAAAAATTTTTAAACAAAATTAATTATCATAACAGAATTTAGAGTAGGAGAACAACTGTGATAAGAGTAACGTTATTTTCCTGAAGTAATAATGATTTTTTTTTTTTTTTAAGCAGATACTATAGCATATTTTACTTCATCTGATTTGGATGTTTAATTTTAGGCTTCAGTTTTCTAAACTTTGTTTGCATTTCTTCTAAACAAAATCAATTATTATAATAGAAATTATAGTAAGGCAGCATTTCTTAAAATAATAATAACAAATACAAAATACAGACATTTTTTTATAATAACATGCAAGTTTTATACAAAAAAAAAGTCTGTCTGTTAATATTAAAAATTTAACTAAAAGGAAGCTGAAACTATTGAAAAATATAGATTTTAGTATTCACTTTTTAGATTTATAGATTTTTTCACTTTATAGATTTTAGTATTTCCTGGAGTAATAATGACAAAAATCAGACACTACAGCATACTTATTATGTCCAATTTTAATATATAATTTTAGTCTTCTGTTTTGTAAACTTCAGATTTCTTTTAAACATAATCAATTATTATAGCAGAATTTATAGTAAGAGAGCATTTCCATAAAATATATTAATAATAATAATAAAATCAAAATATAGACACTTATTTATAATACCAAACAAGCTTTAAATTAAAAAAAAAATCTGTATGGTAATATTACATAAGTTAATAGTTAACTAAAGGGAAGGTTTAACTTTTGAAAAATATAGATTACAATATTCACTTTTTAAAGCTATTTTCCTTAAGTAATAATTATTAGAATAAAATAAAATCGGATACTACAACAACATACTTATTTCATCCAAAAAATTGAAAGAAATTCATTGAAAGAAATTCATTTTCAAAAAAGGAAAAACAAAGATTATAAAAAATATATAATTCAAACTGGATATAATCATTCAAAAATATATATTTTCCCTGAAATTCCTATTTAAACCAAGTTAAAATTTGTGTTTTACTGCAATTTTTGAAGTCTATACCAGGATAATTTTAGTAGGTATTTCGAAATTTCAGAGATACTGTATTTCTCTATTCTCATATTCCAAGAAAATCCTAATAATTCTCTTGTATTTTAGAAATTGTAACTGAATTTTTAAATGAAAAGCAGCAAGTGGTATTAAGTATTGTTAATAGGCGTGGTAGAAGTAAAGAAAAACTGATAGAAAAAATTCAAATATACATTCAATTCCCACTGCAGTAAAACAATTAACTTTTTCATTTAACTTCATCATCTAGTAAAACAATTAACTTTTTCATCTTTAAGTCTTAGCTGCCAACTGCTACGATTTTTTTAGCATCATCTCTTTATATGAATAAAAATAATTACTTTATTTAATCGAAGATTTCTGCGATTAAGAGTAGATAGATCCAAGTCGAAGATTTCATCTAACATCTCTAAGTCATAGCTGTCAACTGCTACGATTTTTGGCAAATAAAGAAATTGCTTTATTTAATCGAAGATTTCTGCAATTGAATAAGCCTAAGAATTCTCTTCTTAAAATGTGGTGTCCGTAAACCGTAGTAGTCAGCAGCTATATGCTAACTGTATATAAGTACTTTACTGTACTGTATTTATTTATTGTTATATTATTTTTTGTAGTAAAGGTGATGTTATTTTAAACATACATTCAATTTACCTCTTATTAAATAAAGGCGAATTTTGATATATTTATTTCATAGCATAACTTTTAACACACTCCAAGATAGTTGATAATATTTATGAATTCGGTTTGTCTGGTCGTCTGTCTGTCCGTACTGTAACTCTCGTAAATATACTCGGAATGCCATGAATATTTTATACGTTATTGAGGTTTACTATAAAATGTTTGGCATTGAAAATAAAATGTGTAGTAGAACCATTTATAGTTTGTATAATGTAAAACCATTTATAGTTTGTATAATGTAGAACCATTTAAAGTTTGTATAATGTCGAACCATTTATAGTTTGTATAATGTAGAACCATTTATAATTTGTTTACAGTGTCACACGAAAGAATTCCATTACATTTTAGTCTATAGGGGAGATCCATTTTCGGCACATTTTAATCATGTTACGATAATTCAAACATAATGACATTGATACGCATCATTTAGGTTGACTACCACATGCTTTCTGTAGAGTATAGAAAAAATAGCATTTATAGTTCGTTAAGGGACGCAAAAGATAATTGAGTTACATTATGATCTATGGGGGAAACATGTGTTTGCGAAGTATTTTAATATTGTTACATTTGTTGAATGTTGTTTAACCCCTTAATCGTCGCGCCCTTTTAGTGTAGGCTACTTTTTAAAAAATGAGATTGCTTGATTACCACCAGTTTTTTTAAGTAGAAATGTCCGTCTTATTTAATAGGCAGATAAAATAATGCAAGAATAAAGCCAATAATACTATTTTGAAAAAAATGGTGGGAATCAAACAATCTCAATAAAATAGGCGTAATCTACGCTGCCCGTGAATGTCTCGGGCACGACGATTAAGGGGTTAATGGTACGAAGTCCCTTTAGGAGCCTCCGTGGCCGAGTGGTTAAGACACCATTCCGCTAATCGCTTGTGAGCGTAGGAGTCAGGTCGGAGGGTTCAACTCCCGCCAGCTCCATTGCACACACTTTGTGGAGCTCCCGGATGTAACTCTCTGGTGTTGTAAATTTTCTTGTGGCTATCTCGTCCCTGTATATTGACGATGACTTATAAGCGGGCACTTGATGTCAAGCACACAAGTCAGATGTATGTTCTCAATAAACAAACAAAAAAAAGTCCCTTTAGGGACATGCTGCGCTAATGAATGATGTCACGATATTTCAAACATAACGAAATCTGTACAGGTCACTGAGATGTACTACATCACGTTTTCTATGGATTATAGAATGCAAAGCATTTATCGTTCATTTACAGAGACAATCAAAACAATTCGGTTACAGGAGGGTCTGGGATCGATAATTGCTTGAAGTGCGTTTTCAGCTGTGGTAGGTACATTTAAACCTAACTATTTTTTTAGCGTATGACGTGGTGTCGGTGTGTATAGATTCTGTGGGTCACAAACAGGGTTGCACGAAAGATTTCTAATACATTACCGGGTGGGGACAGAATTTGCTAAAAATATTTTTTTACTGCATTATGTGTTTTTTAAATTTTTTATTTACATATTTCATATCAATATATGAAAAATTGCAATATCTTAGGACTATTCTATTAGTGTTTGAAAGTGTTTCATAATCTATACCGAATGCATGATGCCTTGTTTTATGATTGCCCCCAATTAACCGGATTTCTTGCATAGCCGGATTGCATACAAAACACATTAATCCGGATGATTAGAGTTTCTCTGTATTGTAGCATATTTTATAGTAGGAGAACATTTTCTTAAAATAAATTACACACACAAAAATATCCCTGTAAAATTACGGGCAGAGGCCGGCAGCAGAGATTCCAGTCATACCCCGTAAAAAAAAAAGTCCATGCCCATCATTTTGTGCAGCCTGTAATTTTACGGTCCAAAATAATATAGCATTATAATACACAGGATATAATGCACTTTAAAACACAATAAAGCTTTACTTACTGGTCCGTAGCACGTAGCACGTTAGATAATCATCACAGAATCGCTTTTTTGGCGGGTTAAAATTTTCGAAAGACGAGTAAAATGAAGGGTTACACCCTAGCGGAGGACAATGTATGGAATCGTACCATATTTTTGCTAACATATGGGCTAGAACTGTAAGAATGTGTGGATTGTCCTTAATTTTCTAATTATCTAAGGGATAAGGCCGCTTATTTAGTGGATCAGACCGTTTTTCATCAAATAAGGCTGTTGCCCGGGAAAATTGAAGGGCAAACGCTCATAAATTTACAGTTTTTTCTGAAAATGTACTTCAAATAGAAAACATATAAACAGTTACTATTCAATACTGCCAAACAAACTTTATGAGAAAAAATGTCTATCCAGTTGTATTAAATTAATTAACTGAACTTCTTGAAAATATAAATTTAATTATTCTCTCCAAACGTATATTCTGAAATAATCATAATTTTTCTAAATAGGCAAGCACTAGAACAAAATTTATTTCACCCCTTTTAACGAAATGACATTCAGCTTTTATTTTCTAAAATTCTTATTCCTTTTATGCATAACCAAGTATTCTATAAGACTTAAAACATTTACGAAAATAAGAACTTTTAGCCAAGCATTTAGTTGCGATAAAAGTATTTATACGACACAATTCACAACAACGCATATACATATGCTCAAACACAAAGATAAATGACAAGAAGCATAAAAGATACTATTTTTGCTTTTTCAAGAAAAATACTCCCATTTTTACGCTCAAAATCTCTCATGAAAGGAAGAGGTGTAGTAACACAACACTTCACGTGGAGACAACGGACATTTTGGACACTTTGAAATATTGTATTTCTGAAATACATCGCCCTGCTGCTGTCAGATTTAAAGTGAAAGTAAAGCTTGTATAAAGGAAGATTTTCATCCAGTTTGTAAATTAGTGTGTTTAACACATTTTAGTTTTAGACTTGCAAAGAAAGAGTAGATATTCTAATCCTTCGCGTATGCATTTTTTTAAGTGGGTGAAAATAATATTTTGCACTTAAAATAAATTTTAAATGGATTATAAAGAACAAATAATGTTGAATTTTTTATTCATTATTCTACATATGGCACCTTATTCTAGCCTATGCATGTATCTCCTTTAAATTAATATGCCAATATGTATTTAATATTATTCCAACTTCTACATTCAGCATTCTACATATTTTTAATATTATTAATTACTTACTTTCCTTTAATTATTTTTGTCATATTACCTTATTATTCCTTAATTTTCATATAATTTTATTTCTCTCTAGATTTTTAGTAGCGTAATTTCATTTATATTTTTCTTACTGATTTTCTTCTCACCTATTTACATAATATAGTTTTTCATCCCATATCTAAATGGCAACACTTGCTATTTTATCGTTTTGCTTCTTTATTTTCTTGCTCTCTCTTGGCTCACTTTATTTAGCTATTTCATAGCACGTGGCTCTACGTGGTATACTGATGCATCTTCGTCAATTTCATTGCTTAGTGAGTTATTTTTGTTATTTTTTAAGTAGTTTGTCTATTTTTTTTTATCATTCAATTCTTGGTTATGTTAATGTATTTCAATCACCCTACGTTTTTTGATATGTTATCCGGAGCTTAATATTGTTATTTTTAAACCTTATGCGAACAATATTCGCTGAAAACACATATCTTTAGTATGAATTATGCTTATAAAGTTCCTCTGAAGAATCCATAATACATTAATAGTTTTTTAATTTTTGGATTTTCACTCTCCCTTGTTTAATTTTTTTCCATTTATTTTCACACATGTTATTTCATTTTAATTATAGATAGATAGATAGATAGATAGATAATTTGATAGAGATAGAGATAGAGATAAAACGTTTTTAAACTTTTTTATTATATTTACTGCAAAATGATATTGTTTATATCAAATTCATACAATGAAAATGATTAGAAATGTAGTAGCAATTTTCCTTGGAATTCATAAAGTGTTTTTTCAAAAACAGAAAATTGCTCGCTTTTATAAATTTTCAATAGCTACCATCTCTATTTAGATTTCGTGCCAAAATTTCAATTTGGCATGAATAGATTCCCCATAATCTAATTTTTTCATTTGATTAAGTATGGAGTATACATAGTGAAGCAATGAAGAATATATGCAGTATATGTAAGTATATATACAGTGAAAGCTCAATTTTGCATATCCCGCATCATACATTCTATTTCCAACCTCATTTTTGGTCTGCCCCCCAAAAAATCCTATATAAATAACTTTCAAAGAAATCCGATGTTGCGTTACAAATTTCCGCATCGTGCGTTTTTTTAATGGTTTTTCAAATGAGTGTTCTGTTAAGAGTGAATTTTCAAATTCATCGGATGAATTACGAATGCACGACAGTGACAATAATGATTTCATAGAAGATCGGGAAATCAGCAATCTCCAAATGGATATGAATGAATAATCCCCCTGCGATGATGAAGGGACAACATCAGAAATAAAAAGTGTACAAGATTTGATTCCTTCTGATGATACCGAGGCTGAAGATGACGAAGAACCTGGTTCTCAGTGGAACAATGTGTCCTCATGGACATGAGATATTGTTATCTAGGAAACTGTAAAAAACTTTTTAATTGCACATAAAAACCAAGAAACTTATTTCTAAAAAGTTTCAACTGTAGAAAACTATATGAAATTGTTAACCTTAATAAAAAAACAAGCACACATTATAAATTTCTTTAAGCAAAGTAGGTTTTTTCTTGAGAAACAAAGGTAAATATGTGTTTACTTTTTTAATATTGCAAATTTTTCAATGGTTTTCTTTTTTTTCTGGATTTTAAGTTTTCTCGTTACACGTTTCTTTCGGGCTGTCCGATGGAAAACGTAATATCACGTTTCACTGTATATGTTCATACGTTCTACATAAAAGATAAATTTAGTATAAATATATATAATTATGGAGTATTCTTCCATTAGTTACATTAAAAATGAATTATTTTTCTTTTATTTCGGGTTCAGGGTTGGTTTTGAGTTGAAGTACGTCGGATTCGGGTCGGGTTTTGGGTTGGTTTTCAAAACAATTTCGGATCAGACTCGAGTATAATCCCACCGTGCAAGACCGTAATGTGGGTAACAATACACACACACACACCACAAAAACACGAAGGTAAGAAACAATCTCTTGAAGTCGTTTTTACTTTATTTATTTACTTATTTATTTTGTAAAACATTACTTGTTTTTAAATAACTTTCAAATCGCAATATCTTTTCGGGTGATTAAACGTGATTATGTGTGATATGTGACTTCTTGATTTTTGACAATGAGACAGCAAAATCATGGTGATAGGATATTTCAAAGCGCAATACTTTTCTGAATTTTAAAATAAGAAAAAATCTAAAGAATCAATATGAAAATAATATACAAAAGTAGAAAATATTTTTCTGTAAATTACGTTTCTTGTTATTTTTCCTTTATTTTTAAATATCACAAACACGTCAAGTCAGGAGCGGATTCAGAGAAAACTTTTGGGGATGGAAGATACATAGTTGCATATAATCGACATAGTATTTATTGTTAAATTACACCTGTGGATGAGTAACCTGTTTATAACGGGAAAAAATCTTGTTCCCGACAGAAAGAACATCATACAATTACAACTGCTAAGACAAAAACCTGTCTAAAACTGAATTTTATTCCGATCCGTAGAGATTTCGTTTTCACAGGTTTTTCTGTATGTAAAAAGTCATAGTGAGTTACTGTTTACAATTATTTATGTCATAATATTTGTTGTTAAATTTATATAGTATATCGAAGCTCCTTCGAAAATGAAACCTGTCTATAACGAAATCTTGCCTTAAGTGAGAAAATTTCAGTCCCAACATAAGGAATATCATACAAATTTACCTACCAGAACAGATATTTTTTACTCATGCGTAGAATTTCAGTTTTCACAGGTACAGTATTACTGTACTTATACTTCATCATTAATTGTTAAATTAACAGAAAACTAATACAAAAGACAAAAACCTGCTAAGCCTGAATCGCTAGGTACCAAAACAAAGTTCCGTTTTATACAAGTTTTCGTCTTAGTAGGTATAATTGAGTGAAAATTAATTACCGAATTTAAAGACATATTCTACCGAATACGTAAGACGTTTGAAAAACTGCATTAATGCAGCACAGAATCGCCACAGGAAATCCTCCTCATACCAAGCAACATTCAAGAAAATTGCCATTTGCTAAGCAGGAAGAGTTGTAAGTTTCTGAAAGAAATGCAGCAGAAAGACGTCATGAAGCTACCGACAGTCGCCTGAATAACATCACAAAAAAAGGCAGCCACCCTCTTCCTAGAATAGACAACACTTTAGACATTTAATATGGCCATCAACGATTCTCTATTTTGTATCTGAAAGGCGCTTACTGGCAAATAGCGATGCAACCTGATGACCGTGAGAAGAGTGTGTTTACTACGGGATAAGGACTTTGACTGTTCAAGGTTATGCCCTATGAATTGAGTAATGTTTCAGCAACTTCAAAAGCCTGATGTAAAGAGTGCTAAGAGGATTCTCTTCTGAAGCCTGTCTTGTGCATTTAGATGATATCATCAAGATGGGCGAGCTATTGAAGAGTATTTGATAAACGTCCGGAAGAAGAGAGAGAAGCTGAAGATGACTAATGTTGAGTTAAACCCCTTCAAATGTAACTTGTGTCGTCGTTACCTAGGACATGTAATCTCTGCTGAGAGTGTGCGAACAGATCTTGAGAAAATATCAGCAGTTGCGAACCGGAATCGCCCCGATTCTGGTTCCTTTAACGCCCATCAGTTACGAAGTTTTCTAGTACTATGCACTTACTATAGGAAATTTGTAAAGGGTTTCTCAAGCACTGCCAAACCCTTTCACAAATTTACCGAATCCAACAAAATTTCCTGTGGACAGATGAGTGCGAAGGTGCTTTTAAGAAGATGAAAAGAGTCTTTAACGTCAATATCTGTCCTGAAGTATCACGCAGAACACTCCCATCATTATCTCTAAAGCAGAAAATTCCTACTTCTAATTGATCATGCTTTTTTAACCTGGCTTTTAATTTTTTTAAATCCAGAGAGACAGGTAGCCACCTGAATACAACGACTCTAGGAACATGATTTTGAAATACGTATTCGAAAGGAACCTTGCATGGAAATGGAAATGCGTTGTCTAGAAAAACCTGTCCGGAAAGTTGCCGGTACAGTTCAAATGAGGCTAAGGAATGCGATATTAAAAATCTTATTGTACGACAAATTGCTGCTTCAACATCGTCGAAGTGAGACCCTCGAAGCGACGAAGGAATTTGACATAACAAATTAGAAGATCCGGATATCAAACTATAATTGAATTGAAGGAATCGTCCAGCAAAAGACATGCCTGGCAAGACATCTCAACTCTTTCTCAGATACTAAGCGCTATTCGACTTTATAGGATTCGTTCCATATAAGAAATGGCGTGTTGTACAGAAAATGGTAGTCCGATGATGGGCAAAATTTAAAGTGGCAACTTCTTCCGCGATCTAGGATTCCAGACATGTTAAAAGAAATGCATAACAGCACAACCAGAGATCACTTCGGAGTGATGAAGACTCTGCAGAAAGTTAGGCAGAGCTGCTACTGGAACAACTCAAGAGAAGATATAGATAAATAGCGCCAACCTTGTCACTCCTGTGCTGCTCTAAAGGGTTCAAAAACACGTAAACGTGGGAAACTTCACCAGTGTAATGTAGGAGCATCATTCGAGTTAATCGTTCTCGAAACCTTGGATCCGTAATCAGGGATTATTTTACGCAGTCGCCCAATTCTATCCCCAACCAAGAGGTGTGAACGAAGTGTTACTTCAATAGTAGGGTCGAAATTTGGAAAACCATTACAGATTCATTCCGACAAAGAAATGAATTTTTGCATCTTCTACATTCAAAGGATTATCTCAACTTCCCGGCATTGGCAAAACCCAAACAACGCCTTTACATCCCCAGTCGGACATCATAGTGGAAAGGTTTAACTGAACCATCTTGAATAACATCTCACTTATGGCTTCAAAAAATCAACGATTTTAGGGCGAGAAACTACACTTGTTCCTGCTTGCGTATCGCAGTGCTAACCAGGACACTATCGACAAAATTCCATCGCAGATGCTTTTCGGTCGGGAACTTCGTCTTCCTTCTTATCTCCTGTTCAGCCGCCTACCAGATGCACTTTCATCGTCACGGGAGTACATGCGGGTGGAATCTGCAGACAAGGTTTGAAGACATTCACAACTTTTTTCGGGAGTGGATCCGTATGGCGACGAAAAAGATGAGGAGAAGGTACGATACGAAAGCAATGAGTCATAAATTTAGAGAAGAGGATTGCGTTTGGATATGGAATCCGATTCCACATAATGGACCCTTTCCCAAGTTACAATCAAACTAGATGGTTCATACACATTTTTAAAAAGACTGAATGACGTAGAGGTTCAAGTTAGAAAATCAACTTCTTCAAAACCGTCAATAGTATGTTATACTAGGCTAACCTCATATTATAGTGTAGAATAATTTAAAGTGGTTCACGGTCTCTTCTCATTTTGTGTATAGTGTAAATATTTATATATATCTTGTAAATAGTTGTTTCATGTATTTATTACTTGTTCAGCAGTTTGTATGTTTATGTATAATTTATTTTGTAGCCTTCTCTCCAGAAATTATACTGCCAGCATGTGCAGTCCTTGGGAGGGGGGCGATGTTACAGTTTTTCAGTATTGTTTTTCTATTCTCCTTACGCGTAAGGGAAAAATGTTAGTTTAGTTGTTTCTCTTGCCGGTGAGAGTTCTGGTTTCACCTTCAACATCTTGGTTGGCGTTGGTGCTGAGTCGAGGAGAGAAAGTCGGATTTGTCTCTCTTTAGAGGGCTTAGAGAGGGCTTCCAGAATTTACCAACCATCTAGATTTTTCTAGATTTTTTGTGTTCATGGGATGAAAGCAAATAAATAGAGTTTCCGCAAAAAAGGCGGTGTAGTTCTAGTATCAGCCAGCTGTTATTACACTCTTTTATTTAAATTAAATTGCTTCATGTGTGTAAAGAGGGAATTTTATAATCGATTTTTCAATCACTTCCTGATACGCTAGAAATTTTAAAATTATGTACACAGGTGTACACAGGACACAATACATCATTTTATTATCTTTAGAAATTAATTTTAAATTAATTTTAATGTATTTTTCCCTTAGGCAGACGCAGGTAATAAATCGTCAAATATTCTTTCAAATAAACAGTATTGTTACAAGTGTATATGGTTAAAACAAAGGAGCTAACTATGCGCCAAACCATGTTTGCTAAAATATGTCAACTGGCTGTGAAAATGCAAAAATGAGATATTTTAAACACTAAGAAGTAGAGAATAAATACAAGTAAAAAATAAAGAGTGTGTTATTTTTTTAAAGAAATACGCTTTTAATACGTGAAAGGGTTTTAATAAATCGGTACATTCGGAAGTATCTCATTCCTGTGATTTTTATTGATTATGCTGTTGTTGGTACCTGCCCATTTGTAAGATCCTTTGTCTGCTTTTGAAAGAGCATTTACTTATACTTGCGTATTCCTGATTTTTTTTTCTGGAATAGTCATAAAATAAATATAGTGTGACGTCCCAAACAAATGTTTTTCTTCGACTGCTCATAAAAATAAGCGAAGTGAACAACAATGGCATTTAAAATGAATATGGATAAGAATAAAGTAGCATTTTTAAAAATATGGGTCGCGACCCACGATGTGGACGATGGGTCACGAAATGATTTATGAGTTCTTGGAAAATATATTATTAATTTTACCTGCTCTAAAAATATATAACGATTATAACAATATGCTACATCTTTAAAAAATCGTGAAGATAGCGTGAAGATATAGGTAAGCAACTTTGTAAAATTAGGATGTTTTATTAAACTATGTATCAAAAGCAACTTGAAGCTAAAATTAACAATTTTCAATCATGATATAAATGATCAAGTTGGTGCAAAACAATGTTACAAATCACACTGATTTTTTAAATGTTTTTTATTATTATTATTATACAATTAATTATAAACGTATTTCTTCTTCATTAATAAAATAAAGCTATATTTTATTTTGATATCGCTTTATTATTATGATTATTATTCACATTAGAAGAAGTACTTATTACTTTATTATTTTCTATTATTTTTATTATTTTTATATTTTTATTTTTATTTATTTTATTTATTTTTATTTATTTATTTATTTATTTTGTATATAGATTTTTTACAAAAGTTAGCATTTTTCATAGAATAGATTATACAAAAGCCTTTATATACCTAACATATAAAATAAGTCGTTAAAAACTTTTAAAATTTAAAGTGGATCAAATAACAATAAGGTTTGGAAACCATTGCAATAAAAGCTTTAAAAAAAACACTGTGTTGTGCGAAACTACTCTCACTAAAATACACCAGCTGACATGCAATAAGTCAATAATCAGTGTAATAAGGTAAGAAACGATTTATTGAATTCGGTTTAATTTTTATCTTATAAATTTCTTGTTTTTAATTCATAAAAGATACACACAGTGGGCATAAAAAAAATAAATACCCACTTTTTACATATTAAAAGTTTCGTTACATATCAACTGTTTCGTTACAAATGTTTTGTTATAAATATTAACTTATAACATAAAGTGAGAATGCAGTATTTAGTAGTATTTTAGTAAAAGTTTAACACTTTATAAACATTAAACCAAAGGAAAATGATCAAGAAACAATACAATTTAAACAGAAAGTATACCCATTTTTACCGTCAAAAGAAAGTTAGCAGAAAATGTGGACAGCAAAAATTAAGTATAAAAATTATTATTATTATTTATGTATTATTCTTACCTTATATTAGATCTGTTTTTATTTGCATTGTATTTAATCTTCTACGCGTATCATCTACCAATTTGTTTTCTTATATCAGGTGAGATATTAGGCCATTCTTCCATTACAGTGTTCTTCAACTGTTTTCATTTTAAGTGGTTCTCTCATGCAATTTGTTTTCAAGATATGCCAGAAATTTCCGATGTGATTAAGATTTGGAGATTGTCGTAGATGATCCAAAAGTTTTGACGTTCGATATCGTAGCCATTTCTTCATTATTTTCAATAAGTGCTTACGATCGTTGTCTTGTCGGAAGACCCGCTTTCCTGATAAGCCCAACTTCTTCATATTAGGAGCACCATTTTCTCTAAAGATGGTTAAAAAATCTATTTCAAACATTGTTGACTCTATGAAAACTAGATTTCCGGCATCTGTTGCTGTTTTACATAATCAGATAAAAATTTAGCCAGTATGGTCTGAATTACACACTTGTCACTGTTTTCTTCATATTTTGATCGCCATATTTTTTGCAACTTGTTTGTACCAAAACTTCAGATTTGCTTCAATGACTCAGTAGATTTTTTCCCCCAAAAGTTTGTTATTTCCATATTAGTAAGCTGCTTCGATCCTGTGGCCTCTACAAATCTTCACAAAAAAAAATGGGTTATGGGTATTTAACAGTGCCCAAAATGGATACACAGTGGTAACTAAAACAGGCATGGCTCAATTTGGGCTCATGCCTAAGAATCTTTCAACCCAAATTGGGTTTTTATTTTTTCCTGTGTTTAATGTATTTATTCTTAATGTATTTATTCTTAATTTGTTTTTAATGTGAGTTTAAATTGTGGCTATTCTTAGTAATTTCATTTAATTTGCGTAATGATTTTCCATATTCCCACAAATTTCGTTTTTACGTTTTTACAGACTTTTGCTTCTCCCAGGTGAAATCGCTTAAAGGTTTCTCGAAAAATCAAAAAAGAAAAAAGTTTAAAAGAGTTTATTAGATTAATATTAGCTTATTTTAAAATTCTGTAAGGGGGGGAAAATGGTAAATTGGTCAAAATTTAAAGGAAAGAATTGTCAATGTGTACTTTCTTTTGACGCGCAAAAATCTATGTATTTTTGAATTAACCCCGTATGCTCCGATAGTACTTTTAAGTACCATTAAAGAAAATTTAATATGAAATTACAGTCGGACCCGTTTAACACGCTCACGGTTAATACGCGATCCCGCTTAATACGCAATTTTTTTTACGTTACCTTGAATGTTGCCCGTAAGACTAATGCAAAAATACCACGTTTAATACGCGAACGGTTAATACGCGATCCCGTTTAATACGCGACAGAGTTTCGGAAAAAATCTCGGTTAAGACGCGAATTCCTTCCCTGTCCACCTTTGATTCCGCATGAACCGCTCGTTTCTCTATAGCTAGTTTTCACTGGCAACTTGCCAGATAGAAAAATGTTCTTTTTTTCTTTGTTTTTGTGGTATAAGCTGTCTACCTACTGTAAAGTGAAGGAACTGTGTGATTTAGGGTTGCCATATTGTATGTTTCTTAGTAAGTTATAAGTTTTTCGGATATTATTGTATGATGTGAGCCTAAACCTTTTGCGTACGGCAATTTCTTCTTTTTTTCTGTTTTTTTTTTTTTTAAACATATCCATTTTTTTTTTTTTTTTTTTAAGAATATGATACCTTTTACAGATAAAATAAATCGAAAAAAACTCAATTACATAGGCATGACATCTAGAAAATGTAAAGACAGACTCAAAGAGCATATCGCAGATATAAAGTATTATATACCCTCAACAGCTCTATCATGGTTAAACCAAAAACAAGGCATCGACATATAGATTTCAGTAAAGCAAGAATCACAGCCCATACTTCAAATTACCACACATCAATTATCAGAGAATCTTTTGAGATTTTAACTCAAGGAAGTAACAGTTGCAATGATATGCTCTCCTACAATATTTCCAGGATCTGGTATACTGCACTAAATATCTGAAGATTTTGAACTTAACTATAATATCCCCCTCCTACCCTACTCCTCCTTCCCTCCTCCCCTCCTTTGAAACAGACTCGTCTCTGGCTATTTAACCAACGTACATTCATGAACTTTCACACTTTCTGAATTTCTCCTGATGATGATTGTTTAGAGCAGTTAAAAGCGCTCGGGTTTTTTTAACATCTTTTTAACATCTTTTGACGGGTTTTTATGTTTTAAAAACCTTTATATGTATATTTGCACCTTTTTAGTAAAAATAGATATTCTTACACATTACATTTTATATTCAATGTGAACATGACGTTTAAAATTTATAGTTAAATTATATTTTATATTTTCAGATGTTAAGGAAGATAATTATTGTGGTGGACCAATTTCTTGATTAATAATTTGGGGCGGGGTTGAGGGGATTATTTCTTGTTGTATTTTGTTTTTTTAAATGTTTACGAGGAATTAGACTCTTATTAAATAATTAATTTATTTTTTATCATTACTTTATATTATCAATCCATAATATATTTAATAAAACGTTTAATATATGAAAAATAGATTTTTTTTCTTTTTGCCTGCTGTATTTGTAGCCAAATTTTATCATTCTACTTTTATCGGATTATTTTTTTAAATCCTAAAAATTATTTCCCTTTTTAAATGAACAAAGTAAAACTTCTCCTTAAATCGATAATCATGAATCCCCGTCTGTTTTCACTGTACTCGAATAAGTTAGTTACTATTTGTTAATTTCTAATTAATCGGTCATCTTGGAACGCTTATAAATAATTGTAACATAATTTATTTTAAAGAAATCTTCGAGTTTTTAACTTTTAAGTAGTATTTAATTTGTGTGAAGAGTCATAATAAATTATTTATAATTTTCAAATGTTTCCTTGAGTAAACTTCTCAAATTTTGGTATTTTCTTCGCCGATAAATAAATTTTACAAGAGCAGACAGCTGATTGGCTCAGAAATTGATTAACTTAATAATTGATTTGCTTGTGGAATTAATTAAGGTTTGTGAACATTTTTGAAACTTAACAGCCGTTGCCAAGATCCTAAAGTAATGAATTTCGAAGCAAATGAAATTGTCTTATTAATAACGAACGTGAGCTCAAACAATTAAATTAGAATCGTGCTATCTTAGTGGAAACATTTTGCAATTTTAACGTATTAATTACGTTTACTCAAATTTCTACTGTAAAAGATAAATAATTTTTAAAAATTCACTGACCTTAGAACAACACTTTAAAAAAAATCTACTCAAAAAATAACCTAAACCTACTTTTTAAGGACAGTTGTATCATAAACAAAGATGGCATGTTCAAGTATAAGTAATGTGTATTAAAAAAAAAAAAACACTGTAAAGATATGTGAATACTCATGTTATTCAATTTTATATATTATAGATTTCAAAAGAAATTGATTAATAAAAATATATGTACAATTCGAAATTATTTTGTCTGAATAGTTTGAGGAATAAAAGTTTTGCATTTCAAATTTAACGCCCTGAACAAACCAGTCAATTGTGTGTGATTATACGAGTCTTGCTTTATTTATATTTTTGTGTCATACTTGAAAAAAGAGGATATGTGCGTTTTTCAAAGTTGAGACTGAATACTCGGAGCTATTATAAGCCAAACAAGCACTCAAAAAGCAAGTAATTTATACGAAAAAAGAGAATCCGGGTGATTCTTTCCTAACTTATTGCATTGATGTTTAAGTATTGCACGCCCGTTGTGGTATTTTTGCGAGATTGGCTTGTCACAGAAAAGGGTTTTCTGTAATAGCCCTTTATTAATATCCATATGCACTTTAAACCACATTGATGCCTGCATCGCTCAGATTTGGCTCGCAGTAGATAATCGCATAATAATATATATATTATTTTGTGTCTCTCTGTAAAAGAAAAAAAGAACTATACAAGATAAGGCGATTACTTCTAAAATGTAAAGTGGCACTGCGTACCTTAACACGATAACATTTTTTTTTATGCAGTTGTTTACTTTTTACAAAGGTTAGAGTATAGCAAAAGTAAAAAACAGACAGGCAGATAAACATATCATTTTAGGATCCATATAAAATTTATTCGACCAAAACAAGCCCTTTCCAAATAAAAAAAAAAAAAAAAAGAATTATTAAAATTGCAGCATCCATTCAAAAGTTTTTCGTGGACATATATGGAAAAAAACATACAAACGAATTATATAACTTTTTTTTTTTTTTAAGTCAGTTAAAAAGTACATTTTGTTTATTCTTTGGCTTTTTTTCTTAATTATCCATTTGTAACAGTGTACGATTGAAAAGAGTTCGTGACACTGAAAAAAAAGGTCTGAAGATATGTGTTAAGATAAGACTGTTTAACTTATAAAAACTTCTCAATAGTAGAAAATTTAAAACTATGTTGCTGTTCTTTAGTATTAACTATTAATGCTGATTTAACAATAATACTAATTCCATTTTTATGGGAAAATTTTATGGATTTGAATATTAAAAAAATATATTAAAAAACGCACCTCTAAACATTATCTGCATAAATTATATTGATAACTTATTCATAAACATTGTAAGTGAAGCAAATGCGTATATCAGAAGATCTGTTTTTTAAATTAAATTCTTTTCTTCCAAGAGGAAATTTTTTTAAAATAAAATATGATGTATATAAGCGATGACAGGTGTTACCTATGAATGGAAGTAAAATATAATGGTACTTGTTTATTATAGGGGCCTTGGCGAGAAACAAAAAATGACCTTGGCAACAGAAGAAAAATTTCCATACATATTTTCTGGCAACCTATTCACTGTTTCATACACACAAGCAATTTTTTCCATATATATACAATTTATTTAATATAAAGAAGCCATTTATCTATTTTTATATACAAACAGGAGTAATTTGTCTAATACGTGTAAATAGTGACAATTTTTAAAATGCATATACAAACAAGCATAGAAGTTCATTAGGTTTGTTTTCATATCTGCTTATATCATTTGACAACAAATCTGACTTTCTGAAGCCCAAATTACGACAAGCTTTAAAAAAACGCCAAGGCCCCTATGGCAAACAAATTCCAAATAAACATATAGATCAAGGTTTTTCAACCTATATTTTAATATCACGGCACACTCTAACACATAGTCAGATTCGCAGAGAGGGAGAAACAATGTTAAATGGGGGGGGGGAATCCCCCCCACCGAAAAAAGTGCCCCTTGCTATTATAAATTTGATACAATTATATGAAAAATATTTTATTGAATTTCAAAGTTTAAATCCTGTTTTTGTGTTAAATGGTAATAAAAAAAAAATTACACTCCTCAAAACATGTATAAATCTATTTTGATTTAAAACAGTCTTTTTGAAGATTAATGATTGATATATCCCTCTCAAGGAAAAATTCCATGTAAAAATAAAGCATCCCACTATATGCAATACCTCTGTCTACGTTCGTTGGTCTGGGAAATTGCTTCCAAATTGTTTCTATAGTTCATAAAACAAACATACAATTACTGAATAATATTTATTTTGCATAGAAATAAAAAAAGGAGAAAACTTATTAGCTAAAGTAAATTTGATTTGAAATTGAAATTAATTAAAACATGAGTAAACACAAACAAACAAGTGGCGAACATATAAATTAATTAAATTAAAAAATAATTTATTTATTAATATTATTAATACCTTCTGAAATTCCTCCTTTTTTTATTGAATACATAATATGGGGCTCCCAGAAACCTTTATGGCCGGGGCTCACGTTGATTATCTACACTTCTGCCCATATTTAAACTTCCACGGCACATTTAAATTAAGATGATTAAAAAACATACGAATGGAATATATCTTTTTATTTTATTTATCAGCACAAAGAAAATACCTTATATAATAAAAAAAAAATTGCAAAACAATTTGTTATCATTTGTAAAAAAATAAATAAAATGAAATACTCAAACTCTTTAAAAAGTATTTTTTTTACTTTTCTCTTACGTGAACACTTAATTATATAGGTGAGCCTTAACAGTTGCTTTTAACCCGAGAATGGAACAATGAGTCATTTTGACTCCTTGTCGGGCTAAAAAGAGTGAAATGCGCCAAGATGTGAGAGGGCTAAAAAAGGTAGGGTGCGGCAAGTAAGGGGGGGGGATGCCTTCTCTCCCACTTACGTTTTGCTTGGAAGATCACTTCAGTCCAAATGAGGAGAAAAATTAATTTTTATTAGGAGTGAGAATGACTCCTAATACTTTCAATGAAAAGGATAAGAGTGATTATTCCATTCCAGGGTTTGAATTTCTGTTTCTTCCTTTAAACATGCTCTTGTATGGCGTTTTTAAACACAATATCTCTGCCTCAAAGTAACGATTGTCGATAATAATTGGCGCAGGTGTATACCTTCGCATTCTTTACTTACAAGCTTTCGTTATAACTAGTGTGTGGCACTTCGTGAGTGTTCCTTGTTAGAATGTCTAAACCACATGAATAATCAAAGTTTCAATGTTTAAACTAAATAAGTTCCGTGAACCGAAGCACTTTTTACTCAAGAGCACAAAAACTCAATTTCTTGCCAAAGTAGAGGTAATTACAAAAGCCTAATGAGTCCATGTGAATCAGCCACATCCCACATCTGCGTTAGAATGCAATGTAGTCTTCCTATAAACCCACCTTCTGCCTAGCTCAATCACACATCGGAAACTGGAAGATTCTGACACGCTAATAACGTTCATACAGGCACATGGGATGGGACTAAATACGAAAACAAAACGCTCCCATGAACACCCGATTACTATCCTCGAAAAACTTACGTTATGGCTTTCGTTGTACCGGGTACGCCATAAATTCTTTAAAAATTAAAAATTCATTAAAAAAAACAAATGATGCTAAAAAATTGCGGTCTGCACGAATGAGATTAAAGGAAGATCAGATTTTTTTAATAACAAAAAGGTTGTGGTTCAAAATATTATAAATAGGTGGCGCTGGCTTGCATTATATGAAGCAAATGTCTGCAAATTAGACTTATATTTAAAAAAAAAAAAAACCTGTTTCTTCGAAGCGTCTGACAAGTTTCAGTATCCCAGCACATGAAACGGGCCTTTTTCTCGTCTTGAGTCCTTTTGCCGTGCGGAATTTTCGTAATGCACTGGTTGCTAATTCCCCGTTCTTGTAAAAGAGCTTATCCAACAATGTTTGATCTGGTAACGACAGCATATGGTTGACATCCAAATGAAGAATCTATGTTCATCAAGGTGTTTTATTGACAGCCTTGTTTGTATAAATCTGCTTCATATTATGCATGCAAGCGCCATCTATCGGTAATTTTTTGAACAAAAACTTTTTTTTAATTTTATTATTATTTTAAGAAATACTATCTCCGTCTAATTCCATTCGTGCAAACCACAATTTTTTAGCATCATTTTTTTTTTCCTTTTTCAAGAAATTTTAAAGTTTTAATGAATTTATTTCGCATCCAGTACTTGTGAGATACATAACGTAATTTCCATATTTATGCCATCTATACACCAATATTTTGGAGAAAATTAGTAATTAACTAGAAATGTATGTTCTTTTCCCTTTAATCACAAATACTAAAACAAATTATGAACATAGTTATGAAAAATTATGACTAACGACATTTAAAATAAACTTACCGTAACATTAAGCTTAAATCTCGTATCTTACAGATACAAGGATAAATAATCGAGTGTGAAAGAAGAAAATTCATGAAGTGGCTTAGAACTCAGAGCACGAACATATTTCTCACAAAGCTGCTGAAATTTTAAAAAAGCACAAAATAATTACAGAGCCTCAGAATAATTCTTTTATTTTGAAAGAAGTATAAAAATTTTCAAAAAACATTCTTATTCGGAAAATTCTTGTAAAATAATGGTTTGAAAAAATAATGTTTCAAATACGCTTTTTTGTGGTGCATACACATTCACAAGGACTTGTGAATTTACACTTTTTTAAGCAATGATGATTGAAAGTTAAAATATTTTAGTTTTATCTTTCATGATTGTCTTTGGTTCTTCTTTTCATTCGCTACCACAGCTCCAAGTCAAAAAATTAGAATAATAGAAAAAAAAGGAATTGTGAAAAAAAGTGTTTTATGTATTGCTTATACAAAAAGTAATACAGGATAAAACTTAATATTGTAAGAATCTACATAGTTTGTAGAATCTTTTAGCATAAAAATTAAAGGAGATAATACAAAAATTAAAATAATTATTCATACTTGGAAAAAATGAAAATATTAGAATAATCATTTACATGGTTCAAAATATTAGAATAATGCATTGTAAATAATACGTGTTTTAAAAAAGGGGGAAAATAGTTATTCTGTAATATTTTGTAGCATCGCCTTTACATTTTATAACAGCACGAACTCTCTTTGCCAAGCTAGCTACAAGTGGTTCACAATTTTTTCTACCCAGACATGACCATGTCGACTTTATGCTGGAAAGAAGCTCAACATTGTGTCTTGCAGTCTTTCCTTCATTATTCTCCACAAATTCTCTATTGGGTTTAAATCCGGTGAATTAGCCAGCCAGGGAAGTACATTAATTTGGTGTTGGCTAAGCCAGTTCTTGGTGTAGACTGACCTGTGTGAAGGTTTTAAATCATGTTAGAAAATAAAATCGTCACCACACAGATCGTCCGACGATAGTATCATGAAATGCTCAAGGATTTCTTGACATATCTCAGAATTAATCCTTTCGTTAACGATATATAGCTTTCCAGGACCATCTGCAGTCATGCAAGCCATTATCCTGGCTGCAAATTTCACTGATCGTTTCATGCAGTCCTTCTCATATGCTTCTTGCTTCTTTCGCCATACACGAACACCTTGACCACTATATGTTACGCAAAACACACTTTCATCATTAAACAATATCTTTTTGAAATCATCCAGACCCCATAAAAAACCTTTTTTGCACCACTTTACTCTATCACTTTTCTGTTTAATAGTCATGAGGGGCTTTATCTTTGGTACACGAGATTGAAAACCAAATTTATGGAGACGTCTTAGTGTTGTAGATTTACTCACATCAACACCGTGTTCTTTCCACTTTCGATGCAAATATCTTACACTTCTAAAACGTTTTTTAGCAGTGTCTCTTTAGCTTGCTACCATCTCTCTGAGTAGTGTTTGGCTTTCGGCCGCTATTCAGATGCTTGTTTACAAAATGTCCGTCGTTAAAATACTGCTTTATTGCCCTACTAACACTTGGTTAAGAACATTTTAAGAAACTGGCGATATATTGCTGATTACGACCTTATTTATGCAAATCTATAATACGATGCTTTGTAAACTACTTTATGTCGGACAAACGGCCCTTGTTTCACACAAAATGAAAACAATGATGATGCAAAGCGTTTTAATAACTTAAGAAGAAATCCCGCAGAAGCTAATTTTATGCTTAATTCTGGTATTGTATTAATTTTTAAATGGTATTAAAATTTTGGCTGAAGACTATTGTTCTCTAATACATTTTGTATATGCACTGTTGTTTTATATTTCAGATGATATAGAGTTACTGCTTAAATACAGACACTGCTACTAGTATTGTACATAGCAGTATGTGGTATTATATTTTGCGATCTGTGTTTTCCATGCTTACGTACCATGCATATAAGAAGCGCAGAAGTTGATGCCCAAGTGTTTGTTACGGCACGATTTCAGCAGCATAGCTGAATAATTTTAATTGTTTTTACTGAAATGTATGTGGATCAAGAGTTCAAGCCTTTTATTCTGTGAAAGAAATCGTTAAACACATACTTTTTATACAGAAGTTTATTTGATAATTTGTATTTCCTTAAAAACAACTTTTTGCATTTTTTTAGTATTCTTTGGAAGTAAGTTATTACTACGAAAGATGTTTCTGAAATTATATTTTTTTAATGATTTTTTTTTATATTAAAAAGTGATTTTGTTTGCATTTTTATAAAAGTTAAAGTGAAGGCAGATTAAAGTAATATATACGCTGACTATAAGATACAAAAACGTGGTAATTAAATGTGGTAATAAAAATATTTATATTATCACTACGGTCGTATCAGAACGGAATATGAACCAGTTCCTTCTTCAGATGAGAACAGCCGTACGTTGTTTGAAAACAAAACGCAAACGGCGGGTGTGAAAAGCGGCATAAGTTTAGGAAAAAGAAACGAACACTTGAAGGGAAAGGAGGGGAAACAAAAAGAGAGGAATGAAATGAGACAAGGGTAAGAGTATAAGATACAAAAATAATAATTATAAACTGAAAAATCTCCATCTAATGTTATTATTGCATTTGCTCCTTGGACTATCGAAATCCGGAGGCCAATTCCCGAAGGTATGGAGCGGGATGCAGCTTCCATTTCACGAATCACCAGAAGGCTGGAAGTCTGCCTTGGGTTAAATTTTTTCCTACAATTTTGTTCTGAACTGGCGATCGATTCTGGTGTTATCAGATTATAACTACATGTTGGAATCGGAAACTCCACTTCATAACGACAACTATAGACTAGAGCTATTCTGGAAGGGGGCAAATCTCTCGCCTTGGTCTTGATACTCTCTCCCACCTCCAACCTCCCAGTCACAGAACATTCCACACAACGGATTTTACGTTCCGGTCTGTGGCATCGACACGGCGCCACCAGTAAAAGGGAGTCACCCATGATCATAGAAATATATATACTTCTATGTTCATGGAGTCACCCACCAAACCAGTGATCGCACCCGATGGTTCTTTAATTTCGGATGGAAACCAGCGCTGTACCGCACCGCAACGCACGCCGTTGTCAAATTATCCGCCAAACACAGACTTTTCAACTAAACTTTAGGTTCATTGTAAAAAGCTTATGGCATTTCCAAAATTCTAGAACAGAACGTGATTACATTAACCTGTTTATTAATCAAATTTCGATAAGTTTGCTTTTATTGTTTAAAAAAAGGGAGGGGATAAGTAATTTTAAATATGTTATTTTTTAAACATCTTACGTATAATCTTTAAAGAAATAGCTTTTTTCTCGACACTACACCGGGCTAATTGATTTAAAGTTTTGTCTTTCTAAAAATTAATTTCACGATAGGAACCTTGGAAGAGTTGTTTTTCAACCAAGCGTGTCATAAACAAGATCTTCCATCTTAAAGTAAGCAAGAAAAAAAATGTCTGAGTTAATTTAATAATCTGGAGTACTAAACTGCTACAACAAAACTATTTTTTAAAGAAAACAAGCTTTATTGTAATGAAGTACAAGATTAAAAGTGTTTTCAAGAGACTTAAAATCTTATTCCAAAACACTCGAGAGTTTTTCAAGCGTTGAATGTACTTTCTAATGCTGCGTTCTTTTAATTATTTGATTTGATTATTTTCAATTTTCTTTATAATTTCTGTTCTATTATTTGTATTTCCCGATTTTCTGTTCTCCGAAAAGTCTTAAAACATGAAAGTCTCCTCGTAGTATTCGTATGAATATTAAATAGTCGTGAAAATATTAAGGTCAAAGATAAATTTATATTAAGATATTTAAATAATTTTTATTTCACCATCATGTAATTTTCTAAATCATAATTGTCACATAACTTAAACTACAAGTTGCTTTGTATCTGTTATTGATAATCAAATCTTCGAATTCTTGAAATAACGTGAAAAGGGTTCAATCGTGGGAAAAATAAATAAAAATGCATCCCCCCATGCTATTTCATCAACAAATTGTCACAAAGAGATGCAGCAATAGGTACCACTCAACTGTAAATTGTGTCTTTTTTTTTTTCGAGTATTATTGTAGTATTTTAAATAGGGTTCATCTATATATTTAAAAATGTACCTACTTTTATTTATCAAAAGGTAATACCATCTTTTGGCACTTTATTAGATTTCCTAGTATCAAAGCAACCTGAATACAGTATATGTATTTTTTTTAATATCTTCATAAAGTTATAAAATAAAATATTGTAGAGGTTTATCCATAAACTTCGAAAACTAAAATGAAGAATTTACAAGGAAATCTGCAATCGACAAAAAAAGGCCTTCCGGCCTGTACAGGGAGGAAAAGGTAGCTTCCATAATCCATGTTGTTAAAATTCAACTCATTTTCTTCAAAAACCCAAAGCTAAAATACTTAGAACCCGATTATAGAACATTCAATCCCGGTTTTCGTTAATACTGAATTTGAATGCGAATTTCAGCATGAAAGTTACAGCATAACGAAAATCAAATTGTTTCAAAATATCAGCCAACCTAGAATTTCAAACCGCTATATTTCAGCCATTTTTTTAAAATAAAGCCAAAACAAAAAATGTTCTGGAATCCTTGTATCACGATCTAACAGTTAACGGAAACAACTTTTTCAATTTATAATTTTTTAACGTATATTTGAATTTTTTAAAAATAATTAAAAAAAATTACTGGCCGCCACTTTGAAACGAGAGGGCGCATGATGCTGGCCAACGAACTCGATCGAGACCTTGATATGTCCTGTACACATGATCAGTGATATTCATATCGGTTCATAAATACGACAGTTATAGCATAACAAAAATCAGATTGTTTCAAAATGTCAGCAAATCTAGAATTTCAAACAGCTATATCTCAGCCATTTTTTAAGATAAAGCCAAAACAAAAAAATGTTCGGGAAACCTTGTACTGGGAGTCATATGCGGTGAAAATATACCAAAATAGTTTGGAATATATTGACAGTGAAAGAAATGCCTGCAGTACGAACACACTTGCTCTCAAATTAACTGACAAGGAGAACGCCAAACATCATGCGCACAGATTTTGATGATTTTAAAGTAGTTAGAACGGTTATTAAAATATAAAGGGTAAATAATAAAAAAGAAATAAACAAAATCTAGACATAAATTAGTTTGGAATTTCGTCAATAGAAATATTAATTTCAAAACTGCACAAAAAAAAAATTGTAAATTTTTAAGAAAAATTCGAAGATGTAAATGGAATTTATTAAGAAAATATCAAAAAGTTCAAAGAAGCAGAATTCATAATTCTGCATAAAACTTGTAACGCGACAAATATATAAATTTTATTAAAAAAGGTAAAAAGTCGCAAGAGAGGACAGAACCCTCATCTCCGGCTCTCAAATCCAGAGCGCTAACTCTACACCACGGAGACTTTGCTCAAAACCGTGAACTAATAGGTATTTGAAACGTATGCTGAACTTTAACCCGAAATTTCTCGAAAATTAAAGCCCATTTGAAGGAAACCTTTTACCTGAATAGTTAGGTGTATGATCCCTACAACATGCTTTAAAATAATCAAAATCTGTGCGCATCATGTTTGGCGGTCCCCTTGTGAGTTGCATCTCTTCTGTCAGTCAACATTTGTTGTTTTCTTACAGATTATAACTTCATTCTTTTTTACTTTAATTAGCAGACAGGAAAGAAATGATTTGAATAATGAAATTGATTATTTCTGCATTATTATTTTATCGCATTTTCATATTATGGCACGTGGTTTTTAACGAATTCTGAAGTTATTGCTTTCTGTTTCCGTGTTGTGCAAAAATATTAACAATGTATTGCATATTTTCTCGGTCGGGATCATGCAATTAGTTCAACTTGGACAAGTTTTACTGCATGTTATTTATAATGACAACATCCTTCTTTCTATGCACATACAAAACGCACAACGATTTATGGAGTATTTTTAAAATGCTTTTGACATACTACACTCACATTTCGTTGAAATATGTTGTTTGGTTAAAAATTGCAGTTAATTAAAAATTAATGTAAAAACGTATCAACAAATAATTTCAAAGATTGCAGTGAAAAGGTGCCTACTGGTATTTTATATGGTAGTGGTATATATATATATATATATATATATATATATATATACACTGCTGTCCAAAAATTAAGGGGCAGTGACCGGACGCTTTCGCTTTTTACACGGTTTGTAGAATATCCACTGAAATTCTTGACAAATTGTCCTTGAACTTCGAGGATATGAAGCAGATATTTGACTTCAAGAACAGTAGAAACAGTATACTGCAAATAAAAAATAGCTATTGAATATTTAATGAGATATGGGGTTTTTTTTATGAAATAATTTTTAACTGCGCATGCGTGAAGTATACGAAAGATTTTTTGTTTTTTCAAGATTTGTTAGTCAATTCTATAGAGCAAC
This sequence comes from Maratus michaelseni, assembly GCA_963931845.1. NCBI lineage: Eukaryota > Metazoa > Arthropoda > Arachnida > Araneae > Salticidae > Maratus > Maratus michaelseni. The sequence continues at coordinate 293,284,206 of OZ007589.1, read as the reverse complement.
TCATATAAAAATACCAGTCAGATATCGTGAAAGATGTCGGCAATACAGTGAGCTAATTGACAAATTGGAGAAAAAATTCCACTGGATTATAAGGGATTCCTTACCCATGTTATCAATTAGTTCATTGTATTGCCTGTATCTTTTTGAGTTTTCGCGATATTTGACTGGTCTTGTTATATAAGTTGCTCTATAGAATTGACTAACAAATCTTGAAAAAATATATTTGCTGTAGTTCGTGCACGCGCAGTTAAAATTTATTTCATACAAATACCCATATCTCATCAAATATTCAATCAATATTTTAATTTCAGTATACTATTTTTACTCTTCTTTTTCAAGTTTTCGGAAAGTGGTGTTAAATTCGGTTGAAAGTTCTGTATACTATAAAAAGAAAAAAAAATCAAGCTTCATTATAGTGGGAAGTACATGAATAAAAGAGTTTTCAAGAAACTTGTTGAATAAAAAATTTTAAATTAAAAAAGTATTTTATTACATAATCATGTTAATTTCTAAAACATACAATTGAATTTAAACTAGAATTATTTATAGATATGTTATCACTATTAAAATATCTGAATGAATGGGGAAAAAATTAATTCTTTATTACATAATTATACAACTTACAGAGTACATTTCTAATTATATTTCTTTACCGTAAGAGAAATTAAAAATATAATTGTCACAGAAAATAAGACAACAGAGGCCGAGTTCTGTTAAAACAAGAGAAAAGATAGGGAAATAAAAAATATATATATATAAACAAGTGGGTAAGTGTGATCGAAGATCGCGCAAAGGGTTTCGTTTAATAAATGAGAAAATTTAATATAATTTCGTTAATAAATTTCTTTTAATAAATGAAAAAAAAATGGAGAAAAAAATGATATGGCATTAAAATGGCATAGTGTTGAAAAGCCTACCTTGTACTTATATGTTGTGACAAAAGGCATTAAAAAATGTATCCCTCTTTCAGATAAAGCTAGGCACTACTCTTTCGAGACTTTCTTTTACGCGGCCCGGCATTTTGTTTTCCCAGTTCGGCGCCGCATCGTAGCCCGAAATTTGAAAACACTGCTCTAAAACATACAATTGTCGCATAATTAAAATCATAGGGGGTTTACATGCATCTTATTGATAATCAGATCTTTGAACACATGTAAGAAAGATGAAAAGAATGCTTTAATGCATAACTCTAAAATTTAGTGACATAGCCACGATAGCCAGGCTGGGATTCTGATTACTACTACCTGAGGTTACTACTATCAAAGGTTCTGGATACTACTATCTGAAAGAGAGATTTTTCACCTTATCTAATCGTAGAATTTTCATCGAAAATAACTTTACGAAATTAGTGGTATCCAGTGCATATGGACCCCTTACCTGGCTATGCCTCTGATAAAAATCAAGCTTTTTAACTAACTATATTTCGATATTTCCCAACTATATTTAAGTATTGTCAAATTTCTAGTCATTCTGTTTAATTTCCCTTAGCCTATTTATTAATATTTTTTTCTATAATCTGCTTTACAGATTTAAAAAAAATTAATATATATATATATATATATATTATATTATTTAAACACCATAGGTATAATCCTTAAAGATTTTGTTTTCATAATTGATTTAAAACTTCGTCGTACTAAAAATTAATTTTACGATATAAATATCGGAACTGTTGTTTTTCACCCAAGTGTGTCAACATCCCTAATCTCAAAGAACGTGAAAAAAATATCACAAGTTAATTAAATAATTGACTGGAATTGTGAAGTACTACATTGCTACAACAAAACAACTTTTTTAAAGGAAACAAGCTTTATTGCAATGAAGAACAAGATTAAAACTACTTTCAAGAGACTTAAAATCTTATAGCAAGATACTCGAGAGTTTTTCAAGCGTTAAATGTACTTTCTAACTGTACATGCTTTTAATTATTCATTTTCCTTATTTTCAATTGCCTTAAAATTTCTCTTTTGTTATTTTTATTTCCCGTTATTCTCTTCTTTTGAAAATTCGTGAAAGTCTGAAACAAGCTGTTTTCTTATGAATATTTGTGAAAAATTGTTATTCTAATAAAAATTTACATTAAAGTACCTTAAATTAAAAATTGAAATATTTTTTTTATTGTGGAATATGTGATCTAGCGAAATCTAGTAAGCATAGAATGGCCTAAAAATTACTAGGTCTTTTTAAAGTTAAGAACTTTAGGCTAGTTAATGGGTAACACCACTTTGAAGAGTTCAAAATTTCGGGGGTTTTGTTGTTATTTATTTGTTTGTTTGTTTGTTTGTTTATTTGTTTGTTTGTTTATTTTTTTATTGTCGCTTTTGTTGTTTGTCACTTAAAGTACTCTTTATACACACGAAAATCATACTTATTAGTTAGTTATCGACAACGACAGTGAAAGGACAATGTTGGAGGTATAAAAGTAGAGCGCACTACACGAGTAAACAGTAGTAAAGTGCTTACACGAAGCGTCAAAGTTGGCGCTATTTCGGGCAACACCATGTTAAACCTATGGCTTCAAAATAGTTGTTCGAAAATAAACCAGCTTTTTATTATCAGAGCAATTTTGTCGCCTGAGGCGCTTCTTTGTTTTAGGATCTCCTGGAACAGCCAATGAAATGCTTGGAAAACTGACGAGTCGCTTCAATTTTTGTCACTTCAAATTATCACGTATAATAACACTGTAAATGTGCTATTACACTAGGCGTCAAAGTTGCCGCTACTTTCGGGCGACACCATGTTAAACATGTCGCTTCGAAAGAGTTGCTCAAAAAACAAGCAATTTTTTTATTGCCGGAGAAATATTTTCGCCTCTACAGGCATCGAAATGGATACGGAGACCCATATCGCGTTGAACAGCCAATCTAAAACTGGACGAAAAGGGCGACTTGGAAAATTGACGAGTCGCAACAATTTCCTCGTCGCTTCAATTTGCCCCGTCTAATAACGAAGACTTTAAGCGCATTTTCTTCCGAACAGTATTTTCCAAATCGGTGGACCCTTTATCTAGCTCCATCAATTTTAAATCAATCAACTTGATCTTTTGAAAAATTAAAGTGCTATTACAGTGTTATTATACGAGGTGATAATTTCTGTATTATACGCGTGAAAATTTGAAGGGACAAAAATTGATGCGACTCGTCACTTTTCCAAGCATTTCATTGACTGTTCCACGCGATGTGGGTCCTGATCGCTTTCTACAGGCGACAAACTTACTCCGACAGTAAAAAGTTGCTTGGTTTTCGAGCAACTCTTTTGAAACCATAGGTTTAAGATGTTGTCGCCCAAAAGTAGCAGCAACTTTGACGCCTCGTGTAGTATATTACACGAGGTGTCAAAGTCGCCGCTACTTTCGAGTGACCCCATTTTGTTCAACCTATGGCTTCAAAAGAGTTGCAACTTTTTATTGTCAGAGCAATTTTGTCGCCTGTAGCTCACCATCGGACCCATATCGCGTGGAATAACCAATTAAATGCATGGAAAACGACGAGGGAAAAGACCATATAAAAATTAAATTTTCGTAACATTTTTAAAAGTAACTACTTTGACATAAATGGATTTATATATAATTATTAATTATTTATTTATTATTATTGATAATTACTAAGTATTATTATTAATTACTGTGAATTAGTCGTTTGTCAATAATAAGTGACTGTATAATGAAGATAAAAATGTAAAAAGTTTAAAAACTTTATTATCTTTAAAGTACAGTTCATAAAAACTTATGATTATATTGACTGAATGATGCATTTTGTTCATGTTTATAAATAAATTGAATAAGGTATAATGTGTAACAAGTGATTTTTTTAAACTTTGTTTTATCAATAATCAAAGTGTGCCGCGGAAGTATAACTGTGTGCTCAAGTGAATCGGAAAAGTATAACTATGTGCTCAAGGGTGCCGAGGAAGCATAACTATGTGCCCAAGTGTGTTATGAAAGTACTATAATTTTGTACTCAAGTGTACCAGGAAAGCATAACTATGTACTCAAATTTTTCGGGAAAGTATAACTATGTGCTCAAGTGTGCCGGGAAATAATAACTGTACATTCAAATGTGCGTGATTTAAAAATTGTTTAAAAAAACTTTGATTTATATTAATAGAAGACAAAACACATCTTAGGATGTTTCTTTTCATTTCTTATTAAATATAAGCAAGTATTTTTGAGGCTTTAAAATGCAAGCATTTTTAAAAATAGCAACATTTAGTCAAGTTCATTCAAATGTGATAAAACTATTTATATGACACTGTTCGTAACAATGCATATACATATATTCAAACATTGAGATAAATGACGAGAAACATAAAAGATTCTATTTTCATTTTTCAGGGAAAATATTCCATTTTTACGCTCGAAAGCGCTTGTGAAAGGAAGGTAGCAACATACTTCATGAAGAGATAATAGATTTTGTGGACAGTTTTTTCCTTCGAATATATATTTTTTCTAGATCTAAATGTTAGATTTTTGTTAGATCAAAAGCAAATGCAGGTGTTGGTGAAACTGATATAATCTTATTCAATTTTGAAACACACATTTTACAGCTTTTTATTTCAGTAGCTTAAAATGATTATGTTATGTTATACAACCTTGCATTAAAGAGGTAGTCTTATCTTTGGAGTTGGAAAAAATGTATTGATTTTTTCTCTTTCTTTTTCTGTGATCATTATAAAATGTAAATGTGGAAAAATAAGAAAGTTATGCAAGCATGTAACCTTAGGCAGGGCACGATGGAATGAACGCCTGGCACTCAGACCCTCTTTTCTCTCTAAAATTTGGGAAAGCGCTATTATACACACCAGTCACTTTCTTGTCAACAAAATTATTAGCTGTATGAAGTTTTTATAATGAAATCAGAATGTTTTTGAAAACTCATCCGACTCTTGATCTTCTATAGCCTCCCTTATTGATGAAGATTTTTCTGATTAATCTCCTGCTTTTTCTATTTGGTTTTTGGTATTTTGTATTTGTATTTTTTTCTTTTAGTTTAGTTTTTAGTTTTTAATTTGTATTTTTCTTTGTTGTATGCATTACATTATTATAATTAATTTTTACTATATAAAATACTTTATTTTTTCACTATCATAAATGTCATGTAGCTGCTGAGCTCTGTAAAGTCTACTTTAGCAAGATCTGGTAATATACATATACATATGCACGGTAATTATTTAAGCAGGATATGTATACAAGGCCATCTGATCCTGCGGATTGGCTGCCTTGGAATTGATTCATAATATTAAAATTGCTACCCAGGCTTCTAAGCTATAAACCACACAGTGTTCGGAGCCTGCGTGGTTGACTTATTGACTTCGTGTAGATCGTGACCTCCAAGGGGGTTGCGATAAAAATTTAAAGTATCTCAGAAAATTTAGAGAGTGACTGCCTAAAGTACTTTCGTCTGTGCATACCCTTGGTTTCGGAAAAGGGAAGTAGAATAGTAAGTAAAAAAATAAGTTTCCCAAATGTAATACGCGACAGTGGAAAATCACAGCTCAAAACAAATGTAGTATCCTGTAAATGTGCCAATTGATCGCAAAGATGTAGATATGGGAAAAAGGTGGTTTTCATATAATGGATGTTTTTAATTAGTGAACATATTTATACTCATTCCTATTCCCCAAATATTCATGAAGAAGCATCGACACAGATTCATGGGGCAGATGAAATCGATCTTCTAACTGCTTCAATGTTACACGTGTATTCACGCGCAAAAGTCCTCAATTTTTTGTGAACGGAACAGCGGAACAGCGCACTGTTCCGTTCACACCGCACTTCAAATCACGACAGCGTTTCCATTCTTGTTGCACACTCATGACATATTCATCTTATATGGCCACAATCCTCCTAAACATTGTGATTAATTATGTTTCTTTTACCGAAACCAGAGAATTAAAACTACTATTTAAACAACCGGTAACTGAGAGAAACAATATGAGCTCAAGTGCGCATGCTCTGTGGATGGAAATGGCAGTTGGACGAAAACTCATTTAAACTATAGCAAATTTGATTTTCCATGTTTGGCGCGTACTCGTGTTTTGGTTATTTTTATTCTTATTACTATTTTTATTTTAATGCACATTCTTCAGAAACGAAACGTGGTAAACAAAACAATTTTTTTCTCTTTTAACATTAATCAAAATATTGTAAACTGTCAATTGATTTCTGTTTTTTGTTCCAATTATCTCTAAAGTTGTACTAAATGAAATTTCCCTATTTATAATGCATTTAATATTTAATTTAAATTGGTCCTTTTGAATATTATAAAAATAAATAATTATGCATTGAGTTTCTAATTAGAGTTTTGTAAAATTATGATGAATGAAATCACTTAACTCATCGCATTGCATCACTGAAATTATTCATTTCAATACTATGTCACAATATATTTTCAAAGGCAGGGCGAATAAAAAACTATCCTTGCGATCATGCAAATTTTTAATCAATAACATTTTTTCTAATATTCCTTCGCTTAGGAGCGGGGGAAGGGGGTAATGAATTATTGTTAATTTTTAAAATATACTACGAAATTCCTAAACAAAAAAATTATATCCATAAAATAAACTTTTCTGAACCTGAAAATCGGTATTAAAAACGTACACAAACATGAAAATATTATGGATGATGTGGATTAAAAAAGTCTCTATATTTTCGTCCTGTGTTAAGTCTATGATAGTGCTGCAGTCGGCTGATCGAAGGAATCTTTGGATGAAACAGAATTTATTGCCACTGTTATCACTTCTCTCAGTTTCTTTCAGGCTCTCTAGCTTAAATGAACAATTGACGCGATCACTCATTTAAAGTGTTGGCCATTAGAAAACCGCCACTACATGAAAACCCTTTTTCATCCATGTCTAATCCTTAGCGCAACAATTGGTACAAGAAACATTCACAGGATAGTGTATCTTCTTTCCGTTCGGCTTTCCAGGTTTCGCATTTTACAGTAGGAAAACTTACTTTTTGACTTACTCTTGTAGAAATTGTTTATACTCAACAATTCAAAATAATTATAAAATCAATGACGTTATAATTATTATAATAAACAAATTTGTTTTACAGGGTAAAAAACCATTTGGTTTTAATCCTTTGGTTCAAACCATGAAAACTCTGTTGACGTCTACCACAGTAATATGTGAAATAAATTTCATTCGCTAAAAATGCTGTAATAACTAATGTCTTTAATAAAATATTGTTTACAAATAATATAAAAATTGAAGATGAAAACACCTTTCTTTTAATTTTAAACACACCCCAATAAAAATATGAAATAGATTGAGAATTAAAAGATAAAATAATAAAGCAACAATTCGTGATTTGGCAAAACTGTTTAATTTATAAAGCTATTTTTCTTGAAATAATAACGATAAACAGATAGTATATAACGTCCCTCCCTTTGAAGTATCTTTTTCCATTTTCTGTAAATTATGTTAGGTTTTTATTTTGTAAAATTCGCATTTCTTCGAAATACAAACAAGCATTTTTAGAACGCAAACTTCAACATGTATACATTTATTTGTTTAATAACTTTTATTCAAGCGCCTTTAGAAATGATAACAATGACACTGTTTATGATAAAGGATATACATGCTCACAAATATGGAAATAAATGACAAGAAACATTAAAGAAACTTCTATTTTATTTTATTTTATTTTTTAAGAAAAAGCCTTTGTTTACACTTGACAATTCTAGTAGAATTAATATTAGTTCAGGTAAAATAGACCAAAAATGGAATAATATACGACAACTGGTAACCATTAACGAAAAATTGGGAAGAACTTCGTTTTGGCACTAGAAATGAAGATCCGATGAGTCCCCAAAAACTAAAGTTGTTTTACCATATTTTTTTTTTGGGGGGGGGGGGTATTTAACTCTGGGAGGGAGTGGGGATCAAATTTTTTTAAGTAGGTGAAGTGGGGTATTGTTTATTATGTATTTTTTCATTCTGAATCGAATGACATTATCCGCAAATCGATACGATCATTTCTTACAAAGTTACGGCTGATTTTATTAATACAAAGTCGAAAATTACACTATAGTTCAAGTAAAATAGGTTTTGATAGCAACAACTGTTGGGCCATTCACGAAAAATTGGGAAGAACCTTATTTTGACATTAGAAATGAAGATCCGGTGAGTTTCCCCAAAAAAAAGTTGTTTTACCGTATTTTGAGTTCAAAAAGGAACATTTTAACTCAAAGGGGGAGAACTCAATTTTTTTTTAGTAGGTTAAGTGGGTTTAAGTAGGTTAAGTTGTTTATTATGAATGTTTTAATTCTGAATCGAATGGCACTGTTCGCAAATCGATGCTATTATTTCTTACAAAGTTACGGCTGGTTTTATGAATACAAAGTCGAAAATTACACTATATTGCAAGTAAAATAGGTTTTTACAGCAACAACAGTTGGGCCATTCATTAAAAATTGGGAAGAACTTCCTTTTGGCACTAGAAATGAAGATCCGCTGAGTACCCCCCAAAAAAAGTTGTTTTACCGTGTTTTGGGGGCAAAAGGGGACATTTTAACTCAAAGGGGAGGGGGGGGACTCAACTTTTTAAAAAGAGATCAAGTAGGGTTTTTTGTGTCTTTTTTGTATTATTATTCTGAATCGAATACCATCATTCGGAAGTCGTTACCATCATTAGTTACAAAGTTACGATAGGTTTTATCAATACAAAGTCCAAAATTATACTTTATAAGAGATTAAAGCTTTCTTACAATTATTTTAGTCCAGAACTTCCATGACTTTGAAAAAGATTCAGATGACCCTGATTTTGATTATTGCTTTTTTTAGGACATTTAATTAGTTTGAGATTATTCAATCTATATACATTACGCTATCATACGTGGCACAGAAATCGCGATTATTTGTTAATTGTTTAATGGCAACATCCAAATGAAACGCATCTCATTGGTTTGGTGCTGCCATCTACAGAAATAAAAGCGAAACAAACAATTATTTCTTGATTATAAGCATTAACAATAAAATAGATATATTTTTATACATTTTCATTTGAAATATTGATTTTTGTAAGCATTTAATATTTATAATTTAAAAAATACAATTAGCAATATAAAATTTAAAATGTAAACAAAGCAGTGATTTTTAAAAAGGGATTTTTAGTAAAAAGGGAAAAGTAAGTGTAATACTTTTCCCTGACCGCTTCATTTTTTAAACGTAACTGTTATACTTTTGAAATTTTAGCTCTTATTTAATTTTTTTACAAGTTTTTAGTATAAATTAATATTATTCAGTTTTTTTTATGAAGTCCACTCCACTGTTATATTTTTCAATGACAGTCTGCCCGGGAACGCCGAGCGGGTCAACTAGTATGATATAAAGAACATGTTTTGAACGTACAATAAGTGTAATAAAGTTGTGCTATCTCATAACGTGCAATTTTTGACTTTATATTTATAAAACCTGTCGTAACTTTGTAACAAATGATCATATCGAATTGTGTCATATGATTCAGAATTGTAAAGTACATAATAAAGGATCCCCACTTGACCTCCTTGATCCCACTTGACCCTCCTTATGCTTTTACTATTAAAAATGAATCACAAAGTTTCGCGTTGTTTAGCGGTGTTTTTTTTTTTTTTTTTTTTTTGCGAGAACCGTCTTAAATAAGACGTTTTTTTTTATTCTAAACTTAGTTTCGAAAGGGAATATAGTCGAATTGAACAAAAACATTGTTGATTTAGGCAAAATTACTGACATCTATATTAATATTATAAAGAAGAAACGCTTGTTTTTTTCCTTTGGTTTAAAGGGGGTAATCTCTGGAACTACCAAAATGATTTAAAAAACTAGTCGTTGGGGGCCACCGTAATACTTACCCATCATGGATATGCATAATGTAAAATATTAAAATAAAAATGTGTAAACTACTTATAAAATGCATTGCAATTCAAATAAAATCGTGGCTTGATGACGTCATAAACTTTAAAGGCTCGATTACTGAATTGCTTGAAAGAGGTTTTTCCTTATAACTCCACAAATAATAATCCAATTAACTAGCGGTTTATTGCATCTGATTAAGCGTCCAATTTCCAATTAAAATATATCTTTAAAGTGAAATTTGGATGAAATACAGGGTCATGAAAAATCGAAGAGTGGGGAAAATAGGATTCCAAATATCTCGGCAACTAATTATCCGATCGACTTCATGCTTTATGTAAAATTTATGTTTTTTTATTGTCTTTTACATTCATTTCTTAAAATAAACAATTTCGAAAATTTTTATATACCTTTTATCAGAACGAATATTTAGAGAGTCCGAAAAAAATAGTTCCGGTTAATCGAGGTTATTGAAATGAAATAGGCTTCTTCCCATTATCACGTACTAAGTACATACCAAATTGCAAGTCTCTATCTCAATTTTTTCGGGAGATAGAGCGTTTACAGACACACAGACACACACACAGACACACAGACGGACGGCAAAATTTTTTTTCTAAAAATATGTTTTTCGGAATCTCCAATGTCTGAAACGTGTAAATCCGTCAAATTTTTTTTTTCGATTTTCAAAACGATTACAAGACTTACCCTATACTACGTATGATGGGTAAGTAATAATGATGAAAAATGATGATGATAGTCTCTGCTCCAACAAAGTCTGTATTTTATGTTGCTACCACTACTTTCAAGATAAAATTATGGAAAGCGTAGAGCAAAATAAAGGAGAAGTATTCTTAATAGATGCATTTGGAGGTACAGGCAAGCCGTTTTTGACAAATTTGATATAGGCTAACGGTTAGACAAACGGGCAAAATTTTTCTAGCCGTTGCCTTATCCGGCATAACAGCAACTTTATTTTTGGATGGAAAAACTGCCAATTTGGTGTTTAATTTAACTCTTTAAGCACCTCTACAACAAGAATCTATTTGATCCATATGCAAAAAAGGAACTGTTGGTAAACTACTCCAAGACGCGTCACTAATTATCTGGGATGAATGAGCCATAGATCACATTTTGAAGATGTGAATAGCACACGTCAAGATTTCAGAAACTGTAATGCATTTATGGATGCCGTCACGTTTGTCTTTACAGGAGATTATCATCAAATACTTCCGGTAATTGCGAGAGGAACACGTGCTGACATTAAAGTATTTGAAATTTAAAGCGTTTAAAATTTTCAGTATTTTGGAGTTCTGTACAAACACTTAATTTGCGAAACTGATACCAGAGCACATCTAGCAGTAGTGATTTTCCTATTTGATTATTGATGCTGAGTGATGGCAAACTTTACAAAATAGCATTAAATAATAACCCGTTGTTGAAGTTGAAGCGAACTTAGGACACATTATACACGATATTAAGAAACTAATATCAAACATTCACCCTGATAGTGACTATTTTCTACAAAAAGACTTCAAATGTTTCTGCTCTAGAACAATAGTGTGACCAAGAAATAATACTGTAAACGAAATAAACAACACTATATTGAAAAAAGTACCGGGGAGCCATGGCTGTATGAGTCTATTGACAACAGCTGTCCAACTAGAAGACGCAGTTAATTACCTACGGGAATTCTAAAATTCCTTAAACATTTAAAATTTCCGTCAAAAGCATAAAAAGTACAGGCAGAAAGTTCTTGGAACACCCCTGTGATTGGAAAATATTTTTCTGCTATTTCAAGAAATTACCGTCTTTTGACTGGAAAATTTTAGTAAATTTTGAACTTAGGTTTGCGAATTTGTCGTGTTTGGAAGAAAGAAGATATACGTAAAAATTCCGTTTCTAATACGAAAAAGTACTAACCACCACAGTTGCTGTAACACCCCTGTGATTTGAAGAAAATGCAGCTTTAGATTGGAAAATTGCAAGTACATACTTTTTACTTTAGATTGGGGAATATTCTGTATTTTGGGAGAAATGGGCAAAACAAAGCGGACATTTTCGTGTTGTAACGAAATATAATCAACGGAAGAATTCGTTCAATTCATGGATTTTTTTGAGAATGCATGAACTTAATTTGAAAATCGGTGTGCCAATTATCTTTTACAAAATTTGAGTCCACCTAATTTTTGCAATGGCACAAGACTTCAAATTAAAAATTTGCGAGAAAATTTAATAGAAGCGACGCTACTTAGTGGAACAACAACAGGGCAAATGGCGCACATTCCTCGGCTACCAATGATACCCACAAATATTCCATTTTCATTTAAACACCTTCAAACCCCCGTGAAAGTAGGCTTTGCATTAACAGTTAATAAGTCTCAAGGGCAGGCATTTAAAACAATAAGTATCGATTTCAGGTAAGAATGCTTAAAAACACGGGCAAATCTTTTTCAAACTATGTAGAACTGGAAGCGCAAAAAAACAATTTATTCTGCTGCCAGAGGGCAACAAAACCACAAATATTGTTTATACAGAGATTATGATGAATATTTAAATTAAACCTCAATTTCATTTTTTTTTCTAGATATTTTCTTAAATTTCAATATCTTTGACCCATGAAATGTAACTCAATTTAAAGTTCTGTTTACAACATCTTTCAAGTTTCATTTTTCTACTCAGTGAGCGAAGCAAATATAAATTGTTAATAATTACAATATTGCCAACTTAGCCCCTTTTATTATTTAAAAAAAAAACTACCATCCTACCAAAATTTCTGTATTGTAATTTTTATTTTTATTTAATGACAAAACATTTCCCGATTAAATAAACAAAAATTACTTAATAGAAATTCCGGTAGGATGGTACATTTTTTTAATAAAAGAGGGGGATAAGTTGGCAACACTAAATAAGTATTATAATTTTTAAGATGTCGTAGAAATGGAATTTAAAGTTGAAAAGAGAATAATTACGTATGATAATTACTGTAGAATAGTTATATAATCGTGTCATTTTAACGATAAAAGATAATGCAGCTGTCACAAAAAATGTGTAAAATTCTAAACCCTTTTTTGAGGGTGAATAGAGTATTGGGTGTTGCTTTTGCTACTTGGTACTGCAAAGTGACGACACGGTTTACTATTCCGCTGTATTCTTCATCGAAACTCTAGCATCAGAAGGTATATTAAGTGTGATATAAAAAACGCCAATCCTAAAAAAGTATTCGTCTATTCTTCTTTGTTTACTCTAAAAAAAGGTGTCTCAGAGAGTTGAGGAGGAAGCAAGTTTTACTGAAAAAAGTAATAATCAAATAAAAGCATGTTATACACCTTATTCGTGGGTTTATACTGAAGACCTCGCGAACGAGGCAGCGGGCATAGTTAGTTGTATATGGTTTTAATTATCCGGAGTTAATTTTTAATTAATGCACTGATTCTTATTTAAATCTTACGTGAACAAAGTCATAGGTAACAACTAGTATCTTATAAAAAATTATCCATTAAGAGTTTTTAATTCATGGAGTGGAGTAAAAAAAATGCAGTTTTGTAGCAGGGACGAAGTTATCCTAATCTATGAATATTCTGCGATTGGAAAGCTTTTTTTGGAAAGAGGTGAGTAACAGTTGTTAGCATAACAAGATGTTGTAACAGTCTTTTCGCGATTGTTTACATCATTTTCATCATCATGCAAAAAGTATCTATCATTTCAGCATCTGTTTTTACATGTTACTAATGCCTTGTTCACACATTTAGAAAATATTTAAATAAAGTTTGGGCATACATTTTCCTTTTACAATCCATATTTGCAATATACGAAGATTACTCTGAAAGTTTTGTAATATGAAAAATCGGAGGGCAGGATGGTAATAGAAGCGGCCGCTTAATTAAATATGAGCCCTCACTAGGTAGCGTATCAAATTTTACCAGCCAAATCCTTGCCACGTGGCTGCTAGGGCTAGTTGAAACCAGTTCCATTGTTGAGCCAGTGTCACTAAGGCTGTCGATCTCACGAAAACATTCCCACGTAATGATTTTTTTAGGATTTTAAAGTAGGTTTAAATGAGAAAGACTTTTTTAAAAGAATATCAAAGACTTTTCGAACTTTTCTTCTTTCATATGCAACATTATTTAGATGGTTTCGATAATACAAGTACGTTATAGAAAAGTTGATAAAAATAGATATGATTTTGACTACATATATTTTCGTTGAACACAGAAATGAAACGGACGCGTCTTTAAATGCCGGGAATATATATTAAATACGATAATAAAGAAAAGGGAAAATACATTTACTAAAATAATTTAAATATCGATTTACTTTAATTTGGAAACGAATATACAGGGTGTCCCTAAACTCATGATACATACGCTAGGGGGTGATAGGACACATCAAGACAAGTAATAGTAAATAAGAAACCAAGGGTCCCAAACGTATTCCAAAGGAGATAGGCGCCATCAAATTTTAGGGTCCCAAATTGCAGATGATGATAAAAAAGGGAAAAACGGGTCGATTTATTTGCGGTTTTCGCTAAAATCATTCTTTAAATTAGTATTTTCTTAAAAAAAAGTTTTAAAGAAAAAGTTATAAAAATGCCGGTAGAGGGCGCTCTAGACTTTGGAGTACCGAATAACTACTTTTTACCGTTTTTTTTAACACTGTTAAATGTTTTCTAAAGCTTAGACCTTAACGTAAATTTTGTGTGCACAAGTGAAATCATCGGGTGTGGTTAAGTGGAGCAAATTTAACTGTGTTCAGGGGGTTGATTTTTGAACGATCGTATGTAATGAGCAAAATAATAACAAAATGATGGAAAACAGGACAGATAGAGATGGAATGAAAAGAAACCAACAAAAGGAAGAAAAACACTTTATTCAACCAAATGAAAATAAACAACACGAAGTACTCCATCACAGGAATTGTTCAAAATTGCGGCCTCCAACACGAACGCAGGCTTGAAGCCGTCGATGTATTGACCGCCGTACATTGGCGAAAACACCAGGCATCTCTCTTGTGGTGGCCGAAGTAACGGATATCCGGGCAACAAGGTCTTCAGAAGAATCTACGGGACCATCTTCGTATATCAGGCTCTTCATATGACCCCACAAGAAAAAGTCCAGACAGGATAAATCGGGTGAACGGCCGGCCAGCTGATTGGACCGCCACGACCTATCCATCGCCCCGGATACATGATATTCAGGGCGTTACAGGCATCCAGGCTGTAATGGGCCGGTGCTCCGTCATGTTGGAATCACATACGTCGTCTGATGAGTGTTGGAACATGGTTTAATAGTTCTGGCAACACCTCTTGCAGAAACACAAGATATGAATCTCCATCCAGGCGCGTCGGCAGTAAGTATGGACCAATTAGATAATCGTCAACGATTCCGGCCCACGTATTGACCGCGAAACGTCGCTGGAACGAACGTTGACGTATTGTGTATGGGTTTTCATTTAACCACACATGATAATTGTGGATATTCAAAATACCCTCGCGTGTGAATGTGCATTCGTCCGTGAACAACACATGTGCACAAAAAGCAGGGTCCACAGCCGTTTGTTGGAGCAACCACTTGCTAAAATTGACACGTGCCTGGTAATCAATCCGCTGGTTCTAGGCCTTGAACTCTCTGCGCATGGTACGGATGCATTCCTTCATCTCGCAGAACTCGCCATACCGTATTACGGGAAACGTTCACATCTTCGGACAGTTCCCGCGTGCTAGATTCAGGCCTCTCGCTGATACGATCCAAAATGGTATCCGTAACGGATGGCGTTCTTACACTCCTGGAACGTCCGGTATCTTGCATGCAACTTGCAAAGGAACCCCTTTCGCACAGTTGTTGGTGCAGTCGTTGAAATATCCTCGCATCAGGAACACGTCTGGTTGGAAAACGCTCTCGGTACAATCTTTGAGCTTCTGTTGCATTGCCGTGTGCAGCTCCGTACATGTAATGCATCTCGGCCTTTTCCTGGTTAGAGTACGAAACCATATTATTGGCTATCCACAGAGCAAATGAAGACAGCTGCTGTGAACAGTTCTCAGTTATACAATTACGCACTCGAATAAGTAACTTTTATGCTAGCGAAAATTTGCATACGCGTTCTTCTTCTTCCCCATATTACATTTTCATATTCTTCTTCCGGAAACTTACAGTATAATGGTAGCTATAGCACTTGCATGTATCTAGTTTGAACATGCTCTAACACGTTTGCGTTTGAATTCAAATCATGCATTACTTAGTGAATGTTGTTTGTTTTGATGTGTGCTATCACCTCTTAAAGTTTGCTTCATCACTTATTATTTTGCTCATTACATACGATCGTTCAAAAATCAACCCCCTGAACACAGTTAAATTTGCTCCACTTAACCACACCCGATGATTTCACTTGTGCACACAAAATCTAAGTTAAGGTCTAAGCTTTAGAAAACATTTAACAGTGTTAAAAAAAATGGTAAAAAGTAGTTATTCGGTACTCCAAAGTCTAGAGCGCCCTCTACCGGCATTTTTCTAACTTTCTCTTTAAAACATTTTTTTAAAGAAAATACTAATTTAAAGAATCATTTTAGCTAAAACCGCAAATAAATCGACCCATTTTTTCCTTTTTGATCATCATTTGCAATTTGGGACCCTAAACTTTGATGGCGCCTATCTCCTTTGGAATACGTTTGGGACCCTTGGTTTCCTATTTACTATTACTCGTCTTGATGTGTTCTATCACCCCTAGCGTGTGTACCATGAGTTTAGGGACACCCTGTATATGGTTTCTTTACCATAGACAACATTTTTTTTCAAAAAGGAGCCATATTGCCTCAGTATCTTTAAAAAAGCTGAAAACAGTTACTGCCAATTGGTATACCGAGATTTGTCTACCAGACGTCATTGAAAGTTTGGAAGAAAAGCGCATAAAGACAGGAACAAGAAGCAGTCTTCTTCTCCATGACAATGCCTCAGCACATTCTGGTGTTTTCCGGCTGGTTCAAATCCTGCTGAATTTTGTACATTTTTTAAAGACCTTAATAAAGGGAACGGGAGAAACATCTATACTCTATAAGACTTGGGTTCCTCGTCTGAGAAAGCCATCTTAAGCAGTGAATCAAGTATGAATGTTTGACACTCCTCGAAAATATCAGACTGGGTGAGATTTTATTTTATTTCATTTTATTTTATTTATTTCTTTTTCTTTTTCTTTTTCGAAATTCGGTTTTAAAGAATGAATAAATGTATCGAGTGTAAAGATGATTATTTTGACAAAAAATAAAATTTTTATAAGCTGTAGATTTTTGGTATTGCAAAACTTTCAGAGTGACCCTCGTACGTAAAAGGATACAAGTACCTAACACATTTTTAAAAATGCGCAGAAATATCCTGTCACAAACGTTTACTGTTGTTATCTATTTAAAGTTTTCTAAGTGGTACTTTTTGCTTCTAGAATGAATTGTGAGTACCGAAACGGAAAGGATACTTGTGTGAAAAATTCGACTTACACAGGTTTTAAAAGAAAATAATTTGAGATAAACTGGAATAATACATCAGATATCCCTTCAAAATGCAGCAGCGTCAGTAAATTTTGAGACATACAGGTTTTACTGTGTTTTATTTCAAAAATATATTGTTTTGCTCTTGCCAGATTTAAATCAATACTAAATGTTTTTGAAAATTCAGTTCCTGTTTAATTTGTAAAAGAGGTACGTTTTACTTATATTTCCTTTGTGCTTTTGATGTATTATTTTCAAAGAACTTTGTGAAGCAACATAATAAATGAATGCATAGAAATAAAAGACATTATTTACCATGCATTCATTTATTTATGAGAGAACTTTCATTCAATTCTATTTAAAAGTGATACAGATACTTATATTTATGACACTGTGATAAAGAATATACAGAAATATTGAAATAAATGACAATAAACATTAGGGAAACTACTTTTACTTTTTTGAGAAAAATACTTGTCATACTTGAAACAGAACGCGACGCTTCTGGCACAGAATATGAGTATTATAAATATTTTGAAATATTTTGTTTCAAAGATACATTGTTTTGTTGTTGGCAGAATCAAAATAAAATTAAATGCACTGAAAATAATTTATAAAAGAGGTGCAATTTACACATTTTTCATTTGAACTTTTCATATAATACTTTTCAAAACATTCTGTAAAACAGTACTACGTTACAGAAGGAAATAATAGACATAATGATATTTAAAGGTAATTTACTTCAGAACCAAGTTGTTTTTGTGTCAAAAATTAATTTTAAAATATTCTTTGAAATAAACTTTATGTGTTAAATATGTTTTAATGACTGATATGTTTCAAAATATTTTCTTCGAATAATAAAGAAACATTAAAAATAAATAATTTGTTTTATAATTTGTAAATTTCTTAAATAAACGTCATTAACATTATGGATGCTTAAATGTAATTTACTTCAGAAGTATGTTGTTTTGCAGTTTTAAGGTTAAAAATTAAGTTAAAAATAAACTTTGAAATAAATATTATTAAGGCTTTCGTACTGCAATCTTTCAGATTATTTTGCTGATACGTTTTATCATCAATTTTTAATTAATTGCAATTTTTAATTAAAAAAACGTGTTTTAACAAGATATGAGCGTACAATTATTAAATCCTGTTCAAAAACCTTTCGTATGATACCTCATTCATCGTTGTGAGTTTTCTATGTGCATAGAAAAAGGAATGATGACATCAGAAATAATATATATATAATTTCAGACAATGTCTTTTAACGAAAATTCAGTATGCAATGTCAGATATGGGCAAAAAATCCTAAACAATGATACTTCATTCATCGTTGTACGCTACATATTAGTTAAATTCAATATGCAATGACAGATGTGGGAAAAACATCCTATACATTCATTACTGTGCGCTACATATTAATTGAAAGAAAAAGAGATGTTGGCAACAGAAATAATATATATGTGATAACTAATATGCTTTAAAATACACTGCTCAAAACAATTAAAGGATATTTGAAGTTTTATATAAAATAAAGATATAAACGAAATTTTTTTTGCCGAAAATAGAAGAAGAGAATCACAAATGCAAATTTTTCTGGTTTTCAAACTGTGGAGTATGCAAATTTTGAGTTCGACGTCAAAAACGTCGCTTCAGCGGCAGCGAATGAAATTTGACTTTCAACTGGATAAAAGAGAATGAAGACAAGGATGATCGGCATTCAGTGATTGCTTTGTTTCGATGGGTACGATGTCTCAGCGAAGTCATTTGACAGATTCAGAAGCTTGGAGAATTGTTGGTAGGTTAGAAGGGGGCCAAACTCAAGCCGAAGTAGCGCAAGCCATTGGAGTGTCACAAAGTGTCATTTCCAGGATCTGGAACCGTTTTTTGGAGAGTGGATGTGCAGGCCGAAGACCAGGGCAAGGTCGTAGACGGGCAACAACGCCCAATGAAGATCGGTATTTAGCGTTAACAGCTCGGAGACAACGAAACATGAACGCTACTCTTCTCCAACAACACCTTCGCTCGGCTACAGGCACCACGATTTCAACTCAGACTGTCCGAAACCGGCTCCATGCTGTAGGCTCGCCGACCGATGGTATGTGTTAGATTAACATCAAGGCATCGTCGCGACCGCAGGGAGTGGGCAACCGAGCATGTCAACTGGAGGAGAAATGAATGGAGCAATATTCTGTTTTCTGACGAGTCCCGTTTTTCTGTGCATCCGGATAATAGGCGTATTTTCATCTGGAGGGACCGTGGCAGTAGGAATAATCCTGCGTTCGTGCACGAAAGTGTCAGATTTGGCGGTGGAGGAGTGTTGGTGTATGGTGGCATCTCCATTGACGGGCGCACTGACCTCTACATCATTCGAGATGGAGCTCTGACTGGTCGCCGATATAGGGATGAGATCCTCAGACCTATTGTAGTCCCTTACGCTGCAGCAATCGGAGATAACTTCATTTTAATGGACGATAACTGCAGGCCACATCGTGCAAACCTGGTGGAGGATTTCCTTTTCGAGGAAGGAATCGTTCGAATGGAATGGCCAGCGTGTTCTCCAGACATGAATCCAATCGAGCACGTTTGGGACGCTCTAGGAAGACAAGTTTCTGGCCGCCAACAACCCCCACAAACTCTCCAAGAACTGGAAAGAGCTCTTCTGGAAGAGTGGTGCAGAATAAACCAACTCGTCATTAATAGGCTCATTGAGTCCATGCCTCAAAGGTGTTCAACGTTGCTGGCCGCCCGTGGAAACCATACCCCCTACTGAAAATGATTTTCTTTGAAGAAAACACCTTTTCTTATTCTTTTTTTCTCATATGCACAAATTGTGTTTTTTCCTTTTGTACACAAATGCGCAATAAAATGCATTTTTTTCTGTCAAACATGTGTAATTTATTCTCATATAATCTACTATGTCTGTCGACCATGTATCAATCAGCTAAAAAGTTTCCCAGATACAAAATCCACCTAAAACTGCAATATTCTTTAATTGTTTTGAACAGTGTATTGTTTTCCTCGAATAATAAAGAAACATTCATAATAAATAACTTTCTTTTTATATATTTTTTAAATCTCTAAACAAATTTCACTAAAATTATTAAATATACTAGGAAATAGAAAAAAATAATAATAAAACATCTCAAAATGTTTCAAAACTATTTCACTTTTAAAAGTATTTTTACTAAAATAATAACGGTAAACAGCAACAGTATAACATCCTTTTGAAATTTCTTCTCTCACCTTCGATGAATAATGTTTGGCTTTTGTTTTATACAATTCGCATTTCTTAGAAACACAAACAAAGTATTACTAGAACGTAGATTTTTACGTCCATGCGTTTATTTATATAATAATATTTATTAAAACGCATTTAAAAGAGATAAAAATATTTATATGGCACTGTTCGTCATGAAAAATATACACATGCAGAAATAGAGAAATAAATGATGGGAAACTATTTTTACTTATTTAAGAAAAAGGCTTTATTTTCACATTTGAAATAAAACGCTACACTTTTAACTGAGAAATTTAACATTATAAACATTTTGAATGTATTATTTCAAAAATATATTGTTTTGATCTTTCAAGATTTAAAGTAAACTAAATGCTATTGAAAATAAAGTTCTTGTTTAATTTGTAAAAGAGGTACGTTTTTAATATATATATATATATATATATATATATTTTTTTTTTTTTTTTTTTTTTTTTTTTTTTTGAAATTTTCACGTAATACTTTTCAAATTGCATTTTGTGATGCAATTACAGAATGTAATAAAAGATATTGTATAGATATTAAAAAACAATTTACACTCAAAAACATATAGTTTATTTATTTTGACTTCGTTCAACGGTTTTGAAATTTTTTCATTTAAACTGAATGTTTGTATAATCATGTGCATAAGTAGTTGTAGTTTACTAACTACAAATTTTAACCACATTTCTCTTTCATATCTTTCTATTTTAAGTACCTTAATATATAAAGAAATTACTTGAGAATTATTGAGCGCGCACCGTTTTCAATCGAAAAAAATCGTTCAAATTTTTAGATTAATTTTTTATGCGACCTGGGTCACATAGGCCATGTTGGGTTAGAGGGGCTCTCTCAAAACAATCTTCTTTTACAAAATTCATATATGACATAAAACTGCTTAACTGCTTTACGGTCGGATTAAAATTTAAATCATATTTTTATGAAAAAAATATATAAATGAAATTCCAGAAACGTGTAAAAATGCATTAAAAATGGCATTTAGTTCGACAGTGTAAAATAATTATATTCATAAAGTATAATTATTTTTCAGTTATACAAAAATATTTAACAAGTTTTTATTTTATTTATTTGTTTATTTGTTTATTGTTGAAATCATATTCTAAAATATTTTAAACTCTCTGATATTACGAGTACAAAATATTTCTTAATGTTTATTCTATGGATAAACTCACAGAATTCAAGATACAACTTTTAAAGTAACTATTATGGGTAGGTAAAATGCCATGCACTATATTTTCTGTGATACTTTGTGGAGTAGGCAAAACCTTAAGTTACTGGCTTAAGCATGATCCATCCATAACATACAATGGTATCATCATTAGAAACATCACTAGTAGCATCATTAAAAGTAACATCATTAGTAACATCCATTAGTAACAGCATTAATAACATTAGTAAGAACATTAATAACATTAGTAGTTACGTAACATCCATTCTTCTCGGAATTTCGAAGTTTACGCTACAATTCATTTTCATTAGTGATAAAAAAATAGAATAATTTAGTGTAGACGATTGCGAACAATTTTTTTTCGTGAACTATAAACGAAAAATTATTTTGAAAAAGATAACAAAATGCATTTTAAGGCACCTGCAATTAGGGACCGGGCCACGTGCCCAGCGATAGTCAGGCCCTGAGCATAGCGCTATATTCTGTTAAATGCCATTACTCTATTTCGGTATCTGAATAGACAAACCGGAATATACTAATCATGGAAAATAGCAAATTATGGTAAAATGTTTTAACATCGTATCGTTGTAATTACGTCAACACCAAAATTTGATTCAACCTAGCACCAATTTTTTAACAATGTATTGTTTTTTTAAGAGATGATCGGTGATATATTAAATACTTTAAAATGTACGATAAAGTCTATAATGAAAATATAAAACATTTTGTCACGTTTGATGATATGTTTTTCTGCTAAAATAATAAAACTAACTATAAAGTTATTATCAAACAATCAGGATAATACGAGGGTAAGTCATTAAGTAAGTCACAAAAGATAAATAATAACTTACAATGATATTCACTTCAAAACTAATTTTATTGCTCAACATATTCTCCACCAATATTTATGCATTTATATCACCGTTTTATCAGTACCCCAACACCGGCTGCATAACATTCTTTGGGTTGCTGTCTCAGCCACATTAGGATTTCGAGTTGAACACAGGAGACAATTCAAAAGTTTAGTTGGCAACTTCTTCAACATCCACCTTACATCTTCGACTTAGCCCCGAGCGATTTTCATCTATTTAGTCTACTAAAAAAACATCTTGGAAGCAAGATGATGTTCACAGATGATGAAAAGGTTCAACTTGAAGTCCTAATGTGGCTGAGACAGCAACCCAAAGAATGCTATGCAGCTGGTGTTGGGGCACTGATAAAGCGGTGATATAAGTGCATAAATATTGGTGGAGAATATGTTGAGAAATAAAAGTAGTTTTGAAGTGAATCATTGTAAGTTAATCATTGTAAGTTATTATTTAATTATCTTTTGGGACTTATTTAATGACTTTCGCTCGTATATTAATTTAGCATAGTAAAAATTATTTTATAAAAAGTAATAGATTTGAATTTTATGTAATCACATTTTATTCGAGTAAACGGAAACAGTAGTAAATAATATGAACCTGAAATGATGTTAGACTGTGTACTATAATTTAAATTTGCGCTATATTCCGTGTTTTATAAGATTTAATGTACTCATTATACTATTTTTTATATACTAAATTTTCTTTATTAAAATAATTTTTTATGCGATGAAGTTGTAATATTCGTATTTTATTAATGCATATTTAAAAGTTTATTACGGCCAACTTACTCAGTTATTAGCATAGTAAAACTTTTAATATCACCATCTAAAATTCATTTATTAAATGTAATGCTCTCTCTATCTCTTCGTAACCCCTAATTTAACATTTACAGACACAAGTTACTGCATTTTTATAGCTCAACAGAAAGATAATTTTTTGTTACATTAGAAAATGTATATTCATTTTTCGTAATTTTACCTCTTTATGTGCGCTGTATAATAATTTTAGAGCAATAAAAAGTAATGGGATTTCAGAGTAATAAAAATGAACAATTTTAGGATTTTTCCTCAGCTATTACTATATAATTTATCCTTGTTTACAATTATTAATAATAGATGAAATTCATACTTTTCATAAAAGGAGTCTGTCTTTTGTGGTTTCGTTTATGAAAGTACAAAACATTTTTATAGAAATTATACTATTTAAAATAAATTGTTCAAACATTCATAAAAAAAAAGTAATTTTTTGAAAAAAGTTTCATGAAATAATGTTTCTTGAGATGGATTTAGACTTTCATTTTAAGAAAAACATTAATCCATATTTTACCGTAGATAAAAGAAAATGCTGTTTTCACAAAAAAATTATATTACATACTAAAACACAGCAAATATCAATATAAAATTGAAAAAATTACCAAACATTTATTGGTTTCCTTTTTACAACCTGTCCTACATATAAGACGATGGTACAATAAACGACTATAAACTGCGTACAATTTTTTTTAATTACTCTGTAATGGTAAGATATAATCAGAAATAATACATAAGACTGGTTATAGTTAAATTTCAAGAGAATTTCGGCACTTTTTTCACACAATTATTTAAATTTAAAAAAGAAAGAAAGAAAAAGAAAACAGTCACGTCAGATAAAAAAGTAAAACTTAGCCAAATTCAAAAAGCTTAAAATAATAATTATTATTAACTTAAAATTATTACAAATAACACGTATGAAACTTAAAATCTATTTTAGTAGTAGGACAGAAATAAAATGCGATATCATTTGAAAAAATTCGATAAATCTGATCTGTCCTATATACAGGACGATGATAAAATAATTCTTAAACACTAGTGAAAGCCCTTAAGGCTGCTCATCAGTAAACTCCCCGATTCCCCTCGCTAATGTTATTCCTATGAGCGTAGGATGCATTCGTATTTTTAAAATATCTCCTCGGAAAATTAATATTTTTAACTTTTGTTTTCTTTGTACCGTTTTTAAAGAATGTTTCTTTTTTTCTTAATTATCAAAATATTTCTAAATTATGTGCTTAATTTATATTTTTATGCGTTAAAATCTTAGCGAAACTGAATAAGATTTTAACGTTTCATATAAAATTAAGTATATATTTTAGAAACAAATTGACAACTAAGAAAAAAAAGACATTCTTTAAGAATAGTACAAAGAAAACAGAAGTTAAAAATATTAATATTCCGAGGAGATATTTTAAAAATACGAATGCATCCTACGCCCATAGGAATAACATTAGCGAGGGGAATCGGAAAGTTTACTGAAGAGCCGCCTTAAAAGTCTTCCCGTCTACTCGGCAAGTGTAATGTTTTCAACATTTTCCTTACTCGAAACGAAAATGCGAATTTATTTTCCCTTGAATAAAAAAATTGAATAAAGTCCATTGTGAAGATATCCCTGTAACTATACAATATTGGGTCAGTGTCGTGTATATTGGCTGAAATTTCGTCCGTTATTGTTTATATCTGTATTATGCCTTAACAAATATTGGCAATATTGGAATAAAATATTGCCCAAATGTTATGGTGCTTACATTTTGTCAATATTGGTTCAATATTGGTAAGAAATGTTCACTATTTAATTTCTAATATTTACTGTATAAAGCCAATGTTTCTGCAATATTGACGTTTCGTTGCAAATATTTCCAATGTAAGACCAGTGTAAAGTGGTAGTTATATTGTAAATATTTCCATTATAAAGCGAATATTTAACCAAATTTTGTATTTTGTTGAAAGTATTTCCGATGTGTGCAATATTAGGCACAACATTGGGCCCCAGCGCTACCCATATAAGCAATACTGGTTTTCTACAAGAGTATTCGAAATCATACTCAAGTAATATGTCCGGAAAGAGGCAGATGCCCATTAACACAATATCTACTTTTTTTTTTCTTTTTTTTTTTTTTCGGGTATAGATCACTCAAACCAGATTAAGTCATGGGAGGGGAAATACGGCTCTGTGCACTAACAACATTTTATCTTTAGCTTTTCAATTAAATAAAAATTAGCACTCACGAAAATCTGCACTCGGCACACCTCACTTATAAAGATCCCAAACAAAACAGGTTGACAAGATTTTTTTTCTTTAGATTTAAAACAAATTAGGATAAAAAAATATTTTATTCATGCCCCTATAAAGAGAAGTGTGATTCCGACATTCCGAGTAGAAATTCTCAACAAAATGTACAAATTTTAAAGTCAATAAGCTACTCCAACGTATTCGTAAACAATTAACATTGAATAAACAAAAAAAAATACTTCACAATTTTTTCTGGTATTCAGTAATACATATAGTTATTTACTCTTAGAAATATTTTTATATTTCTATTTAATTTAAGAAACCCTATAAGCAATAACCAGTATTTTCTGGTTCTTTCGAAATCAGAAACTTCAGATCTTATAATATGAAGCAAATAAAACTATTTTGTAACAAGGTTTTTTTTTTTTTATGTACAGAAGAAAAAATCTGCGGGATCTAAAGATTTCGTTTTTTTTTTCTGTTTTATTTTCCTTAATGATTTCTACCCATGAATTATTTTTTTGATAGAGATCACACGAGTTTAGCCATACTAAGTAGAGAGGAGGTTGGAGGGAGGGATTATATTTATGAGATTTTACAAACAAAAAATAATGATAAAATTAAATATATTTGATTCCTTCCTTGCCATCATAATTCTATAAATATTACCTAACGAAATGCAATACACTTCTTACCACTTTTACTCATATTTATTTCATTTCAAATATCAATGGGATTAAAGTCTTCCGACATGAAGATTTTATGTATGGTCTTAGCGTAAAACCTTACGGCGAGGATTTATAAGGATTTAAGATATCTCTGCCCGGAAGAAATTCTACTAGCATAAAGAATGAAGTTATGTTGTTTCTTTTTTTTTTCAAATAAAAATCCATTCAGGGAAATTTTCAAAATCGAATTTATTTCCTTTTTCTTTATTAAAAATTTTTGACATCACGACTGCAAATTATTTTTTAAATACCGGTTGTATTTTGTTTAACCTTAGTTCGCAAAATTTCAAATAAAATGATAAGATACGCATATCACATTTTAAGATTTTATACAATTCATGAGCAATATTATTCATTTCAAAGTTTTAAGTTAATGAATTTTAGATTAAAAATTATTTTTTTTTGGCTTTATACTAATTATTGTTATCAATAATAAAATAAAATAATTTTAATAATCTTTCATATCATCATAATTCTAAAAACATCATCTACACATAATAAACGAAACTCAACACTCTTCTTTATCACTTTCAATCGTATTTATCACATTTCAAATATAAATCGGATTAAAATCATCAGATATGAAGGTTTTAGGTGGGGTCTTAGCGGAAAACAAAACTTAATGGCAAGGTAAAAAAAAAAAAATCTTCTAAAAAAGTGTTTTCTTGTAAAAAAAAAAAAAAGTTCCATTCAAGGAAGTTTTCATAATATAATTTATCCCCTCTTTCTTTATTAAAGAATTTTGGGAATTCCGGCTGTAAATTATTATAGTAATACCGGTTATGTTTGATTTATCTTAGTTCGTAATATTTCAAATAAAATTATAAGATACGCATCATATTTTAAGACTTCATACGATTTATGAGCAATATGATTCATTAAAATGTTTTAAGTTAATGAATTTTAGATTAACAGTTACTATTCTGTGAGTTACAAATTGACTATTATTATTATTATTATTATTATTATTATTATTAAATAAAATTTTATTTTCCTTACCATTGTAATTTTAAAAATATCAAACTAGAATATTAATGTGTGTAAATTAAATTCAGTAAACTTCTTTGCCACTTTTACTCGTATTTATTCCATTTCAATTATTAACAGGATTCAGATATGAAAGTTGTAAGTCGGTGCCTTAGAGAAAAACCGTACGGCGGGGTTTTGTAAGGATTTAAATTTATGCCCTGAAGAAATACGGGCATAAAGTAAAAAAATATTCCATTGAAGGAAGTTTTCAAAATATAATGTATTCCTTCATTCTTTATTAAAGAATTTTGGAATCTCGTCTGCAAATTATTATAGTAATACCGATTGTATTTGATTTAACCTTAGTTAACAACATTTAAATTAAAATTATATGATACTCATCACATTTTAAGATTTTATAAGATTTATGAGCAATATGATTTATTTCAATGTTTTAAGTTAATGAATTTTAGATTAAAAGTTATTATTTTGTTCGCTTCAAATTGATGATTATTATTAATAATAAAATGAAATAACTTTAATAATTTTTGCATACTGCCATAATTCTAAAAAAATTCATCTATACATAATTCACTAAATTCAACACACTTCTTTATCACTTTCCATCGTATTTATTCCATTTCAAATATAAATATGATTAAAATATTTAGATATGCATGTTTTAGGTGGGGTCTTATCAACAAAAAACTTAATGACAAGGATAAAAACAAAAACAAAAACTCAATGATTTATAGGGACTTGTGATAGTTGTCCCCTAAAGAAATGCTACTGGCATAAAAAATGAAGTTATGTGGTTTCTTGTAAAAAAGTTTCATTCAAGGAAGTTTTCATAATATAACTTATCCCCTCCTTCTTTATTAAAAAATTTTGGAATGCCGACTGTAAATTATTACAGTAATACCGGTTATGTTTGATTTGTCTTAGTTCCTAAGATTTCAAATAAAATTATAAGATACGCATCACATTTTAAGACTTTATACGATTTATTAGCAATGTGATTCATTAAAAAGTGTTAAGTTAATGAATTTTAGATTAACAGTTATTATTCTGTAAGTTACACATTGACTTACTTATTGATGACTTATTCTGACTTATCACGATTACTTATTATGACTTACTTACTATTATTATAATTATTATTATTAAAGTAAATTTTGATATTTTTTTTTCCTTACTGTCGTAGTTTTAGAAATATCAAATTAGATTATTAATGTGAGCAAATGAAATTCAGTACATTTCTTTACCACCTTTACTCGTATTTATTCCATTTCAAATATCAATAGGATTCAGACATGAATTTTAAGCGAGGCCTTAGAGAAAAACCTTATGGTGAGGATTTATAGGGATTTATATGTAAGGTCTAAAGAAATGCCTACATAAAGAAAGACGTTATGTGGTTTCTTTTAAAATAATTCAATTCAAGGAAGTTTTCAAATTATAATTTTTTCCCTTTTTCTTATTAAACATATTTTGCAATCCCGGCTGCATATAACTCCAGTAATACTGGTTGCCTTTGGTTTTAATTATATTTGACTTATCCGAATCCACATAAAATCACTAGAATTGAAGCATTGCTTGTTTTAAGAGCAATGTGATTCATTGCAAAGTTTTAAGCTAATGAATTTTAGATTGTATTTACTATTCAGTTGGCTGCAGTTTGAGTAATTAATAATAGATAATTGAATTGGAGTTCTTAATTTAATTAGAAATTAACATGAAATCTTAATACGTTTTCTTCAATAGTTTAATTTCATTTTATCTGCTGCAGGTACCGTTTCCAGTCGTGATTTTATATGTGAATGAATACAGTTCATATCGAAGTTTTCTACTTCCCCTCAAAATTTGTACGTAAAAGTTTGAAATACCCTGCACATATATATGTGTGTAAATATGCGATCGCGCGCGCGTGCGTGTGAGTGTGTGTTATTCAGTAATAAATATAATTATTTACCCTTTAAATCAAGTTTACTTCACTATTAATTTTAAGAAACCAATAAGCATCTTAATAATCAATTTTTCAAAGATTTTTCGCATTTAAAACCATCTTGTCTCGTGAAAGGAAGCAAATGAAATTATTTTGTTAATTTTTTTTTTTTCAAATGTACGAAAAAAAATCCGTGGTATCAAAAGACATTAAAATTTTTATTTTATTATTTATTTTCCAAAATGATTCCTACTTATAGACAAAAAATTATTTCTATGAGGTTTCTACATTAAAAAGATAATAATAATAATAATAAAATACATTTCATACATTTCATAACCTCATCATAATTCTAAAACTATTATCTACACGTAATGAAATAACATACTTCTTTAACATATTTATTCATTTCAAATATCAATAGGATTAAAGTCTTCAGACATGAAGGTTTTATGTGAAATCTTAGATAAAAAACCTTACGGGGAAGGTTTAAAAAGATTTATGATATCTGTGCACGAAGTAAATCTACCGGCATAAAGAATGAAATTATGTGGTTGCTTTTACGAAAATTCCATTCAAAGATGTTTTTAAAATATAATTTGTTTCCCCTTTCTTAATTAAAAAATTTCGAAATCCCAGCTGCAAATTACCGTAGCAATCCCGTTTGTCTTTGATTTTAGCTTTAATTGATTTGTAAAAGTAAAAATAAAATAAAAAGATAACACTTAGACATAACAATTAAAGGATTTCATGATTTAGTAATATGACAATATGACACACTGTAAAAAAAAAAAAAAAAAAAAAAGACAATTGTTTTTTTTAATCTACGAAAATATAACATAACCACGAACGAAAATTGCCAATAACCTGTTCGGAGTTATACTCACGATTTCAAAAAGCGTTCTTTATGTTTAGAACCTCAGAAACCAATCTTTTTTCGAGATTTAAAGAAGCATTTATAAAAACAAAGTTTCTTTTGCTGCCATTCAGTATTGGAAACGTTGCTGAGTACTTTTTATAGTGGATCAGTATCAGTGTATCAGTGTATCAGTGTATCAGTTTTCTCAAACCGGAATATCGATTTTAGAAATATCGATTTATTTCTCAATTACACATTTTCAGCTGCGTAACTAAATTTATGTATGCAAGAGTAACAAAATAGTTTTAATCTTAATGATAATGTTAATGCTCTTAATTTATCATGTCTGTCTGTTAAAACATGTACATTTAACATGAAAATGCTTACTTGAGAATGAATAGCACCCGAAAAATATATGTTCCAAGTTGATAAAATTGGTTAATATACTAAAAAACCCATCGTTGGGGGCCACCGTAATACTTACCCATTATGGATATGCATATTATAAAATATGAAAATAAAACATGTATAAACTATTTATAATGCATTGCAATTCGAACAAAATCGTGGCTTGATGACGTCGTAAACTTTAAATGCTGTATTACTGAATTCCGTAAAAGGAACATCCTTATAACTCTAAATCTGATAATCATATTAACTAACAGTTTACTGCGTCGGATTTAACGTAACATTTCCAATTAAAATATATCTTTGAACTGCAATTTGAATGAAATACAGGGTCACGAAAATTCGAAGAGTGTGGAAAATAGGATTCCAAATATCTCGGCAACTAAATTATTCGATCGACTTCATTCTTTATGCAAAATTTATGGGGGTTTTTATTATTATTGTCTTTTATATCATCACACCTTAAAATAAACAATTTCGAAAAAAATTATATACCTTTTATCAGAACGAATATTTCGAGAGGCCGAAAAAAATAGTTCCGGATAATCGAGGTTACTAAAATTCAATAAGCATCTTCCCATTACTACATACTAAGTACATACCAAATTTCAAGTGTCTATCTCAATTAGTTCGGGAGATAGAGCGTTTAAAGACACACACACAGACAGATGGACAACAAAAAAAAAAAAATTCTAAAAATATATTTTTCGGAATCTCTAGTGTGTGAAACGTGTAAATCCGTCAAAAAAAATTTTCGATTTATAAAACAATTGCAAGATTTGCCCTATACTACGTATGATGGGTAATTAAAACTGCTCGGAAACGTTTCCGAAAATCAGTGGCAGCAAAAGAAACATTGTTTTTTTTTAATCTCGAAAATATATGAGTCTCTGATCTTTCTAAACATAAAGAACGTTTTTCGGAATCATGGTAACTCGGAAGAGGTTAACAAGTTTTTATTTTGTTTATTTTTTATTTGTTTATTTTTGAAATCATATTCTAAAATACTTTTAACTGATAATGCAAGTACAAAATATCTGTTAATGTTTATTCTGTGCATAAACTTACAGAATTCAAGATACAACTTTTAAGGTAACTATTATGGGTAAGTAAAATGCCATGCACTATATTTTTGTGATACTATGTAGAGTAGGTAAAACCTTAAGTTACTGGAAGAAGCATAATCCATCCATAACATAAAATAGTATCATCATTAGTAACATCACTAGTGGCATCATTAAAGTAACATCATTAGTAACATTCATCATTAGTAACATCATTAATAACAATAGTAACAACATTAGTAACATTTGTAGTTACGTGACATCCATTCTTCACAGAATTTCGAAGTTTACACTACAATTCATTTTCATTAGAGACGAACACTGAGATAATTTAGTGTAGACCAGTGGTTCCCAACGGGGGGCGTACGCCCCACAGGGGGGCAATTGGACTTTTCAGGTGGGCAATCCCAGATTTTTGTGAACTCATACCCTCTGAATTATTTTTGTAATAGTAATGCTGTAGACTGAAAATAAAAGTTACACATTCAAATTAAAAAAAAAAAAAAAAATGAAAAAACAATTTAATTCACTTTTTAAAAAGTCTCCATTCAAAAGTTTTAAATACATATCTACCAGAATAATTATAGAAAAAATTATTTAACATATTTAGATACCTTTTATTTATTCAAAAATTCTTTATAATATTTCTGATAAGTATTTTAGAATTTTAAGCAACTTTTTCGATTATTTTTGAATGAGTCGTACTACAATATGTCACATGGAAATCAATTTTACACATGAAACTATTCAAGTGTATACTTAACAATTACTTGACACCTTCCTTTACAGAATCTTTTATCACGTTTTATTCTGATTAGAAATTGTTGTGTAATTTAATCGCAGAAATTCTGTGATTAAATAAGACAAATGTTTTATTCAAAATTGATTGGTCTAATCAAGGATTCTGAGCACTCTATACATCACGCATACGTGGCGACCGTTGCGAAGAGATTAAAAGTGACCCTTTATGTACCAACGATACTTTAAACTACGAGTAGTATCAGATGATTATAAAAAATATTTGATTCATCCATTACGTTCGGTATGTTTCAGGATCAATGTTAAATGTTTTTTACTCTATCAGTTCATTCATTTAAATTTTTATAAAAATTATGTTTTTTAGGGGTAGGGGGGGGGGGGCATCATCATTTTAGATTTGCTTTAGTGGGGCACGGCCAAAAAAGGTTGGGATGGGAACCACTGGTGTAGACGTTTGCGAACAAATTTTTTTTTTTTCGTGAACTGTAAACGAAAAATTATGTTTAAAAAGTTTATTTTGAAAAAGTTTACAAAATGCATTTTAAGGCACCTGTAATTAGGGACCGAGGCATGTGCCCAGAGATAGTCAGACCCTGAGAATAGCGCTATATGCCGTTAAATAATACCATTACTCTATTTCGGAATCTGAATAGACAAACCGGAATATACTTAATCATGGAAGATAGCAAATTATGGTAAAACGTTTTACCATCGTATCGTTGAAATTACGTCAAGACCAAAATTTGGTTCAATCTAGTACCAAATTTTTAACATTGTATTTTTATTTTTTAAGAGATGACCGGTAATATATTAAATACTTTAAAATGTACGATAAAGTATTTAATGAAAATGCATATAAAACATTTTGTCACGTTTGATGATATGTCTTTCTGCTAAAATAATAAAACTAATTATAAAGTTATTATCAAACAATCAGGATAATATTTTAATTTAGCTTAGTAAAAGTTATTTTATAAAAATTAATAGATTTGATTTTTATGTAATTACATTTTATTCAAGTAAACGGAAACAGTAGTAAGTAATATGTTTCGGAAATGATGTTAAAATGTAGACTATATTTCGTGTTTTGTAAGATTTAATGTACTCATGATATTATTTTTACTTACCCATCATACGTAGTACAGGGTAAGTCTTGTAATCGTTTTAAAAATCGAAAAATATTTTTTGACGAATTTACACGTTTCAGACACTAGAGATTCCGAAAAACATAGTTTTAGAAAAAAAAATTGCCGTCCGTCTGTCTGTGTGTGTGTGTCTGTAAACGCACTATCTCCCGAACAAATTGAGATAGAGACTTGATATTTTATATGGACTTAGTATGTAATAATAAGAAGAAGCTTATTGAATTTCAGTAACCTTGATTATCCGGAACTATTTTTTCCGGACTCTCAAAGTATTCGTTCTGATAAAAGGTATATAAAAATTTTCGAAATTGTTTATTTTAAGGAGTGAATATAAAAGACAATAAAAAAAAACATAAATTTTGCATAAGGAATGAAGTCGATTGGATAATTAGTTGCCGAGATAATTGTAATCACATTTTCCTCACTTTTCGATTTTTCATGACCCTGTATTTCATTCAAATTGCAATTCAAAGATATATTTTAATTGGAAAACAGATACTTAATCCGACGCAGTAAACTGTTAGTTAACATGATTATCATTTTTATAGTTATAAGGTTGTTTCTCTTACGAAATTCAGTAATAGAGCATTTAAAGTTTATGACGTCATCAAGCCACGATTTTATTCGATTTGCACTGCATTTTATGAATGGTTCACACATATTTTGTTTTCATATTTTATATTAATAAATATCTATGATGGGTAAGTATTACGGTGGCCCCCAACGACTAGTTTATATATGAACTTTTCTTTATTAAAATAAATTTTTATGCGATAAGTTGTAATATTCGTATTTTATTAATACATATTTAAAAGTTTATTACGGTCATCTTACTTAGTTATTAGCATAGTAAAAATTTAATATCACCATCTAAAATTCATTTATTAAATGTAATGCTCTCTCTATCTCTTCGTAACCCCTAATTTAACATTTACAGACACACTGCATTTTTATAGCTCAACAGAAAGATAATTTTTTGTTACATTAGAAAATGTATATTCATTTTTCGTAATTTTACCTCTTTATGTGCGCTGTATAATAATTTTAGAGCAATAAAAAGTAATGGGATTTCAGAGTAATAAAAATGAACAATTTTAGGATTTTTCCTCAGCTATTACTATATAATTTATCCTTGTTTACAATTATTAATAATAACATAGATGAAATTCATGTTTTTCATAGAAGGAGTCTGTCTTTTGTGGTTTCGTTTATGAAAGTACAAAACATTTTTATAGAAATTATACTATTTAAAATAGATTGTTCAAACACTCAGAAAAAAAAAAGTTTTCTGAAATAACGTTTCTTGAGATGGATTTAGACTTTCATTTTAAGAAAAGCATTAACCCATATTTTACCATAGATAAAACAAAATATAGTAAACTCTCTGTAAGCGGACTCTGTGTAAGACGGAAATCTGTCTAACTCGGAAATATTTTCAAGTTCCTGCGAATCCATAGACATAGAGTAAAATTTGTCTAAGGCGGAATATTGTCTACTACGGAAAATTTTCTCGGTCCCGATAGATTCCGCCTTAGACAGAGTTTACTGTACTGTTTTCACAAAAAAAATTATATTACATACTAAAACACAACAAATGTCAATATAAAATTGAAAAACTTACCAACACTTTATTGGTTTCCTTTTTACAAACTGTCATACATGTAAGACGATGGTACAATAAACAATTATAAACTGCGTATATTTTTTTTTTATTTTTACTCAGTAATAGTAAGATTTACTCAGAAATAATACATAAGACTGGTTATAGTTAAATTCCAAGAGAATTTCGGCACTTTTTTCGCACTAGTTTTTAAATTTTAAAAAGAAACAAAGGAAAAGAAAAAAGCCACGTCAGATAAAATAATAATAATTATCCAAACTCAAAAAGCTAAAAATAATAATTATTATTATTAAAAGTGAACTTAAAATTATTACAAATAACACTTATGAAACTTAAAATGTATTTTAGTGGTGGAACAGAAATAAAAAATGCGATACCATTTGTAAAAATTTGATAAATCTGATCTGTCCTGTATACAGGACGATGATAAAATAATCCTTAAATGCCAGTGAAAAGCCTTCCGTTCTCCCGTCTACTCAGCAAGAGTAATGTTTTCAACATTTTCCTTACACAAAAAGAAAATGAGAATTTATTTTCTCTTGAATAAAAGTCCATTGTGAAGATATCCCAGTAACTAAACAATATTTGGTCAATGTCATGTATATTGGCTGAAATTTTGTCCATTATTGTTTATATCTGTATACTATGCCTTAACAAATATTAGCAATATTGCAATAAAATATTGCCCGAATGTTATGGTGCTTACATTTTGTCAATATTGGTTCAATATTGGTAATAAATGTTCGCTATTTCATTTCCAATATTTACTGTATAAAGCCAATGTTTCTGCAGTATTGACGTTTCGTTGCAAATATTTCCAATGTAAGATCAATATGTAAAGTGGTAGTTATATTGTAAATATTTCCATTGTAAAGCGAATATTTAGCCAAATTTTGTATTTTGTTGAAAGTATTTCCGATGTGTGCAATATTAGGCACAACATTGGGCCCCAGTGCTGCCCATATAAGCAATACTGGTTTTCTACAAGAGTATTCGAAATCATACTCAAGTAATATGACCGGAAAGAAGCAGATGCCCATTAACACAATATCTACTTTTTTTTTTTTTTTCGGGTATGGATCATTCAAACCAGATTAAGTCATGGGATGGGAAATACGGCTCTGTGCACCAACAACATTTTATCTTTAGCCTTTGAATTAAATAAAATTAGCACGCACGAAAATCTGCACATGGCACCACTCTCTTATAAAGATACCAAACAAAACAGGTTGACATGACTTTTTCTTCTTTAGATTTAAAACAAGTTAGGATCCCAAAAATATTTCATTCATGTCCCTATAAAGAGGAGTGTGATTCCGACATTCCGAGTAGAAATTTTCAACAAAATGTACAAATTTTAATGTTAATAAACTACTCAAACTTATTTTTAAACAATTAATATTGAATAAACAAAAAATATACTTGCACAATTTTTCTGGTATTCAGTAATACATATAATTATTTACTCTTAGAAATATTTTTATATTTCTATTGAATTTAAGAAACACTATAAGCAGTAACCAGTATTTTTTTATCCTTTCGAAATCAGAATCTTCAGACCTTGTAATATGAAGCAAATAAAACTATGTTGTAACAAGGTTTTGCGAATGTACAGGAAAAAAAATCTGCGGCATCTAAAGATTTATTTTTTTTTCTTTATTATTTTCCTTAATGATTTCTACCCATGAATTATTTTTCTGATAGAGATCACACGAGTTTAGCCATACTAAGGAGGGAAGAAGTTGAAGGGGGGGAGTGGGATTATATTTATGAAATTTTACATTAAAAAAATAATGATAAAATTAAATAAATTTTATCCCTTTTTTGCCATCATAATTCTAAAAATATTACTTAACGAAATGCATCACACTTCTTACCACTTTTACTCATATTTATTTCATTTCAAATATCAATGGGATTAAAGTCTTCCGACAT
This sequence comes from Maratus michaelseni, assembly GCA_963931845.1. NCBI lineage: Eukaryota > Metazoa > Arthropoda > Arachnida > Araneae > Salticidae > Maratus > Maratus michaelseni. Next base: position 293,247,106 of record OZ007589.1, on the reverse strand, counting down.
GAAGATTTTATGTATGGTCTTAGCGTAAAACCTTACGGCGAGGATTTATAAGGATTTAAGATATCTCTGCCCGGAAGAAATTCTACTAGCATAAAGAATGAAGTTATGTTGTTTCTTTTCTTTAAAAAAAAATCCATTCAGGGAAATTTTCAAAATCAAATTTATTTCCTTTTTCTTTATTAAAGAATTTTGACATCTCGACTGCAAATTATTTTTAAAATACCGGTTGTATTTTGTTTAACCTTAGTTCGCAAAATTTCAAATAAAATGATAAGATACGCATATCACATTTTAAGATTTTATACGATTCATGAGCAATATTATTCATTTCAAAGTTTTAAGTTAATGAATTTTAGATTAAAAATTATTTTTTTTGGCTTTATACTAATTATTGTTATCAATAATAAAATAAAATAATTTTAATAATCTTTCATATCATCATAATTCTAAAAACATCATCTACACATAATAAACGAAACTCAGCACTCTTCTTTATCACTTTCAATCGTATTTATCACATTTCAAATATAAATCGGATTAAAATCTTCAGATATGAAGGTTTTAGGTGGGGTCTTAGCGGAAAACAAAACTTAATGGCAAGGTAAAAAAAAAAAAAAATCTTCTAAAAAAGGGTTTTCTTGTAAAAAAAAAAAAAAAAAAAAAAAAAGTTCCATTCAAGGAAATTTTCATAATATAATTTATCCCCTCTTTCTTTATTAAAGAATTTTGGAATTCCGACTGTAAATTACTATAGTAATACCGGTTATATATCTACCGGGTTATATATAATACCGGGATTTATCTTAGTTCCTAAGATTTCAAATAAAATCATAAGATACGCATCATATTTTAAGACTTCATACGATTTATGACCAATATGATTCATTAAAAAGTTTTAAGTTAATGAATTTTAGATAAAAAATTATTATTTTGTTGGCTTTATACTAATTATTGTTATTAATAATAAAATAAAATAATTTTAATAATATTTCATACCATCATAATTCTAAAAACATCATCTACACATAATAAACGAAATTCAACACACTTCTTTATCACTTTCAATTGTTTTTATTACATTTCAAATATAAAACGGATTAAAATCTTCAGATATGAAGGTTTTAGGAGAGATCTTAACGGGAAAAAAAAACTTAATGGCAAGGATAAAAACAAACAACAACAACAAAAAAACTAAATGATTTATAGAGACTTATGATAGTTGTCCCCTAAAGAAATGCTTCTGGCATAAAAACAAATTCTTATAAAAAAAGTGGTTTCTTGTAAAAAAAAAAGTTCCATTCAAGGAAGTTTTCATAATATAATTTATCCCGTCTTTCTTTATTAAAGAATTTTGGAATTCTGGCTGTAAATTATTATAGTAATACATATATGTTTGATTTATCTTAGTTCGTGAGATTTCAAATAAAATTATAAGATACGCATCGTATTTTAAGACTTCATACGATTTATGAACAATATGATTCATTAAAAAGTTTTACGTTAATGAATTTTAGATTAACAGTCACTATTCTGTGAGTTACAAATTGACTATTATTATTATTATTATTATTATTATTATTATTACTATTAATTTTTTTTTGTTTTCCTTGCCAATGTAATTTTTAAAATATCAAACTAGAATATTAATGTGTGTAAATTAAATTCAGTAAACTTCTTTACCACTTTTACTCGTATTTATTTCATTTCAAATATTAATAAGATTCAGATATGAAAGTTTTAAATCGGGGCCTTAGAGAAAAACCTTATGGCGGGGATTTATAAGGGTTTAAATTTATGCACTGAAGAAATACGGCCATAAAGTAATGTGGTTTCTTTTAAGAAAATTCCACTCATGGAAGTTTTCAAAATATAATGTATTCCCTCTTTCTTTATTAAAGAATTTTGGAATCTCGTCTGAAAATTATTATAGTAATACTGATTGTATTTGATTTAACCTTAGTTAACAAAATTTAATATAAAATTATAAGATACGCATCACATTTTAAATTTTTAAACGATTTATGAGCAATATGATTTATTTCAATGTTTTAAGTTAATGAATTTTAGATTAAAAGTTATTAGTTTGTTCGCTTCAAATTGATGATTATTATTAATAATAAAATGAAAATAACTTTAATAATTTTTGCATACTGCCATAATTCTAAAAAAACTCATCTATACATAGTTCACTAAATTCATCACACTTCTTTGTCACTTTCCATCGTATTTATTCCATTTCAAATATAAATATGATTAAAATGTTTAGATATGAATGTTTTAGGTGGGGTCTTAGTTAAAAAAAACTTAATGACTAGGATAAAAACAAAAAAAACTTAATGATTTTTAGGGACTTATCCTAGCTGTCCCCTAAAGAAATGCTACTGGCATAAAAAATGAAGTTATGTGGTTTCTTGTAAAAAAAGTTCCATTCAACGAAGTTTTCATAATATAACTTATCCCCTCTTTATTTATTAAAAAATTTTGGAATTCCGGCTGTAAATTATTATAGTAATACCGGTTATGTTTGATTTATCTTAGTTCCTAAGATTTCAAATAAAATTATAAGATACGCATTACATTTTAAGACTTTATACGATTTATGAGCAATATGATACATTAAAAAGTCTTAAGTCGATTAATTTTATATTAACAATTATTATTCAGTAAGCTACAAATTGACTTACTTATTGATGACTTATTCTGACTTATCATGATTACTTATTACGACTTACTTACTATTATTATTATTATTGTTATTATTATTATTATTAAAATAAATTTTGATTGATTTTTTTCCTTACCGTCGTAATTTTAAAATTTTAAAATTAGATTATTAATGTGTGTAAATGAAATTCAGTACACTTCTTTATCCCTTTTACTCGTATTTATTCCACTTCAAATATCAATAAGATTCAAACATGAATTTTAAGCGATGCCTTATAGGCCAATAAAATTAGTTAAAAAAAGAGCCATACTAACCAAAAATTAGCGGAAAGCTGAAAATTGTTTTAATCACTTTGACATCCAAATGAAGGAATTTGAAGTTTGTCCTATTTTTCCACCACAGAAACCTCAAAACTTTCGAACTTTTTTCAGTATTTCGCAAATTACTCAAACACCATTCACTCTACAGAAAAACATTCTTATTCACAAATTATAGAGCATAAAATTCTGCGTCGATTGAGTACTAAAGACTAAAAATTCCACAAATAACAAGCGAGATATGATAAATCAAAAAGGTACATTTTTCCAAAATTTTCTAAAAAAAACCTCATAAAATTGATTTTTTTACTCTGAACAACTCAAAAAGTGCTCATATAACCAAACCAAAAGTACTCACACATATATTTGCGTTTATGATTACAATTTTGAAACCTTAGAGACCAAGTATAAAATAGTAGAACTATTGTTATTATAAGTATTTAAATGTACTCTATATTCATTTTGAACTATGAATATTTTGGAGTATGTATGTTATGTTAGCAAGCATATAGAGCAGTGGTTCCCGACGAGGGAAGCACGCCCCACAGGGGGCAAGTTAACTTTTTAGGGGGCAATTTGAGAATTCAGCGAAATTCAGTTGTCCTTCCGCTGAATTCTAAAACAATTTGAAAAACTCTTTTTAAAAGTAATCAAATATGAAACACAAATTTAAGAAATAATTTGCAAAATAAATTTTCTGGTTTAAAACATTTTTTGTTTGAATTGTTTTAAATTGACACTTGGGAAAACAGAAAAGTCAAAGCGCTACTGCCAGACACATGGCCAGAAATTCGATCAACCAATTAAAACGCATCTTTTTAGAGATCTTTACTTTAAGATCCTAGAGCGAATATCTGAATCTGGATAATAGTCAGAAAAAAAAAATTATTCGTTTTTGGAAAGAATTTCAAAAAGAGCACTTCATTGCAAATGAAAGCAATAAACTCCGTTTAATAAAAATGCTCATTGAAAAACTGGAGCAAGACAATTTTACTGTGGAGCAATCTACCGAGAATGCAGATGCTACTATCGTGATGGAAGCCATCCAACTTTCTCAGCAGTCACAACGTGTCATCATAGTTGGGGAATATATTAATCTGCTTGTGCTTTTGACAGCATTTGCTCCAAACTCATCAACGACATACTTCTTGAAACCTGAGAAAGGACAGTCAGGCAATGTTTTGTATTCACCATTAAGTTTCAAGTACTCGCCGATTGTGAAGAATAACATCTTATTCCTGCATGCTTTTAGTGGCTGTGATTCTACATCGGCCTTCTTCAGGCAGGGCAAACTGAAATTTGTCAAGCTTTTGGAAAAAATGCTCACTTACAGGATTTTTCAACAGTCTTTAATAACCAATATGCTATGCCTCAGGAAGTAAGTGTTGCGGGGCAGAAATTTATTGCCCCCTTATACAATCCCCAGTAAGACGAAACCACAACACAGCACAAATTTCGTTACAACATATTTGCAAAATACCTTATGAAGACCCAATCTAACCTCGCTTCTCTGACGCCAACTGAAGATGCAGCTAAACAACATTCATCCAGAACTTTCCTTCAGATCAATATTTGGAATGGAAGGCTAATCAATCCCACTGATTGGGATTGGAAGTCATTTAGGCATGATATACTTCCAGTCACCACGATCATTGTAGCTGCCCCACCAGAGCTCCTAAACACTCTGTCATGAAAATGTGCAAAGGGGTTCAAAGGTGGTTTATGTTATTGTAAAAAGAACGGGATTAAATGCTCAACTATATGTTACCACTGTAAAAGTGTGTCGTGTACAAATACCGCAGAGGAAGAAGACCCACAAACCGATACGACGAAAAAGTAGATATGGACGAGGAAGCCTTCCATCTAGACAATCTAGAGGAAGAGGAAGAAGAATGGGCAACTCAAAGTCCAGCAAAAAAACGCTCTAAGCTCAATTTTCCTGTATTTCCCTCAAGTACCTTGAGTTGATTTTATTACCGTTGCTTTTATACTAATTTTTTTAAATAAATTTTTTTCTTGATTTTCTGTTATTATATTTTTCTCCAACATTTTATAAAATACATAATTTTAAGTACACACACAATTCTTTCATTTTTCAATTGCCTATCCGTTATATTCATCATTTCATTGGATTGTCAAACTATAATTATTTATGCACCTCAAGAAATAATTTGCTTACAAATGACAGAGTTAAAATCAATTTGGGGAAATCGGTTGCATTTCAAGTGTAATCATTTGTTGAAAAGGTTGGTGAAAATCCCATATTGATGTAATTAAATTTTGTAGTTGTTAATTAAACAGCGCCATTCGGCGACTTATGCAGTTATACTGTTTCGTAAGCGAAATGATTCATTTAACCGACAATTGGTACTCAAAACACCAATTTTATGAGTTTTTTTAGAAGAATTTGGAAAAATGCACTTTTTTGATTTATCATACCTCACTTATTATTGGTGGAATTTTTCATCTGTAGTACTCAATCGACGCAGAATTTTATGCTCTACAAGGCTGTTTTTTGTAGAGTGAACTGTTTTTGAGTTATTTGCGAAATACTGAAAAAAGTCCGAAAATTTTGAGGTTTTTGTGGTGCTACATCTAAAGCTCACCAGGAAAAATGGGACAAACTTCAAATTCTTTCATTTGGATGTAAAACAAAGTGATTAAAACAATTTCTAGCTTTCCGCGAATTTTTGGTTAGTAAAATCCTATTTTTACTGGCCTATTAGAGAAAAACCTTATGGCGAGGATTTATAGAGATTTATATGTATGCTCTGAAGAAGTACCTGTATAAAGAAAGACGTTATGGGGTTTATTTTAAAATAATTCAATTCAAGGAAGTTTTCAAATTATAATTTATTCCCTTTTCTTATTAAAGAAATTTTGCAATCCCGGCTATATATAACTGCAGTAATACTGGTTGCCTTTGGTTTAAATTATATTTTACTCATAAGAATCCACATAAAATTACTAGAATTGAAATATTGCTTGTTTTCGGAGCAATGTGATTCATTGAAAAGTTTTAAGCTAATGAATTTTAGATTGTATTTACTATTCAGTTGGCTGCAGTTTGAGTAATTAATAAAAGATGATTGAATTGGAGTTCTTAATTTAATTAGAAAATAACATGAAGTCTTAATACGTTTTCTTCAATAGTTTAATTTCATTCTATCTGCTGCAGGTACCGTTTCCAGTCGTGATTTTATGTGTGAATGAATATGGTTCATGTCGAAGTTTTCTATTTCCCCTCAAAATTTGTACGTAAAAATTTGAAATACCCTGCATATATGTAAATTTGAAATACCCTGCATGTGTGGGCGTATGTGATCGCGCGCGCGCGTGTGTGTGTGTTATTCAGTAATAAATGTAATTATTTACTCTTTAAATCAAGTCTACTTCACTATTAATTTAAGAAACCAATAAACATCTTAATAGTCAAACTTCCAAAGATTTTTCGCATTTAAAACCATATTGTCTCGTGAAAGGAAGCAAATAAAATTATTTTATTACATTTTTTTTTCAAATGTACGAAAAAAAATCCGTAGTATCAAAAGACATTAAAATTTTTATTTTATTATTTATTTTCCAAGATGATTCCTACTTATAGATAAAAAATTATTTGTATGAGGTTTGTACATTAAAATAATAATAATAATAACACAATAAAATACATTTCATTTCTTCATAACCTCGTCATAATTCTAAAAATATCATCTACACGTAATGAAATAACATACTTCTTTAACATATTTATTCATTTCAAATATCAATAGGATTAAAGTCTTCAGACATGAAGGTTTTATGTGAAATTTTAGATAAAAAACCTTACGGGGAAGGTTTATAAGGATTTATGATATCTGTGCACGAAGTAAATCTACCGGCATAATAGAATGAAATTATGTGGTTGGTTTTAAGAAAATTCTATTCAAAGATGATTTTAAAATAAAATTTGTTTCCCCTTTCTTAATTAAAGATTTCGAAATCCCAGTTGCAAATTACCGTAGCAATCCCGTTTATCTTTGATTTTAGCTTTGGTTGATTCGTAAAAGTAAAAATAAAATGAAAAGATAACACTTAGACATAACAGTTAAAAGATGTCATGATTTAGTATGAGCAATATGACTCACTGTAAAAAATTGTATCCAATTTTAGATGCCATAGAGGCTGGATTGACACTATTTCTTACTGTTTTATTGAATTATCCCACCCCCACATTCTAATTACTTGATATATACTAGCTGGCTATAGCTGAAAAGAATGGTGTTTATGTGCTTTAGTTGGAAAATGCCTTTTAAATTTAGTTCTTCCATTATAAGTACGACAGAAGAGGAAGATCACTGCTTGTCGTGCACGATTGGGGATGGGGGAGAGAAAATATACCATTTGTGCTCATTTCGTATGTCAATTTTTTTACAGAAATCACCCCGAAAGATTAAATAACTTGGTCGCCAGATCAAAAAACTTGGTAGCCAGTGGCGACCTGGCGACCGCATTTGTCAAGCTCTGTGTATTAGTAATATGATTCATTGCAATATTTATTCATTGTTAAATATATATGAATATAAATGTATATTCATGTTAATTTATTGCATTTCAGTTAATGAATTTCATGTTTGAAGTTTATTCCAATTTAAAGTTTACTCCAATTCGAGAGATTAATATTATAAAAGTGAAAATATTCTTAATTTATTTGGCAATTAACAAGAATAGCGTAATTAGAATTGTATTTCATATTTTTCAAGAACTTCATCATGGTAAAAAAAAATAAAAGATAACTTTTTTATAATGGTGAAAATTTATTATTCATTAGGGTTTATAAAAAAAAAAAAGCCTTCATTCAAAATTATATTCTTTATTAATATACACTACTGATACTGATATTCCCAAACTTCAAAATCAATTTGCGTTCAAAAAAGTACAAAAATAACTGTTAACACTTTCCAACATAGTTGAAAAAGGTTTGTGACTTCGGTTTGTCTGTCTGTCGCCATCCGTCTGTCGTCTGTCCGTGCTCTAAATCTCCTAAATATACTCCGATTGTCGTGTAGTTCATATATGTTATTGAAGTTTATTATAGCACGTTCGTTATTGAAAATGTAATGTGTAGCACTTATAGTTCATTTACATGGCACTCAACTGAATACCCTTATATTATGGTCTATAAGGTAAAATCGTTTACGGTGCATTTTAATGATATTATACTGTTTCAAGTATAATGAAATTCATGTACGTTTCTGACGTGCACTAAAACATGTCTTCTGTAAAGTATGATGTGTGTAGCATTTATAACTCGTTTACAGAGACACTCAAAAGGAAAAATAATCCCGACAGATTATGGTTTATATGGGGAAAGATCGTTTGCGGTGTATATAATGATATTATACTATTTCAAGCATAATGAAATTTATAAGCATTTCTGAGGTGCGCTAAAAAATGATTTCTGTAGAATATGGAGTGCAAAGCATTTATCATTCATTAACAGGGTCACACAAACGAATTCGGTTACATAAGGCTCTACACCCAGAAAAAAAGTTTTGTTGAATCAACAAAAATTTGGTTGACCCAACAAAACTTTTTGTTTAAATATAGGTCAATAGAAATTTTGTTTGAATCAACAAAAAAAAAAAAAATTTAATTCTGAAAAAAAAATTTGTATCGTCAGCAAAAAATGTTTTGTTAATTCAAGTAAAATGGTTCAATTTTACTTGAATTTTGCTAAAACAACCAAAATGTACTCAACAAAACATGTTTTGTAGTTTTAATCAATTCTTTTTTTCTGGGTGTACGGGCAAAAATTGTTTGCAGCGTATTTTAATAATGTTATTATATACATTGTTACGGTGCTTTAGAAGATACTGTAGAATATGACTTGCATAACAGTTATTCTTCATTTACAAAACATACAAACGATCTAGTTTACAGTAATTTTTTTAGATCGATAAATGCTGGAAGGAGAGTTTTCAGTTTTGTATGCGTTTTTAAATTTAACTAATTTTTTGCATACTACGTGTTGTTTATAACTTCTATAGATCATATACAGGACTACAAAAAAGAGTTCATAAGCTTTACTATGTATGAGCATAAATGACTTGAGAGTGGTTTTTAATTTGGTTATGCATTTTTCAGTAGAACTATATTTAGCATAATAAAATATGTTTGTATAATATAAATAAATTCATTTACAGAGCTACGCAAAGAACTGGATACATTGCCAACGGCTATTCCTAAAAATACATGTTCATGTGTTTTGTGTCTCCTTATATCTTCTTTCACCTGATTAAACGGAGAAGTTCCGTTACAGTATTCTGGAAATGTCAGCAAATGTTTCGTAATCCATGATTTTTCTTTCTTGTTCTTAAAGTTAGCTTTGTGTTTAATTCGAAAAACCTTCAAACGAAATTGCAAGATTTCAATGCTCATAGAATTACAAGATTTCAATACTTATGAGCGATACGGTTCGTCGCTAAATTGATTAATTTTATCCCTTAACCGGAAACGGCACTCTTTCAGACAGTTAAATGTTAACTGGTAATGTCTGTGAGATTGCTGTGTTAAATGACATTTTCAAAATCTATTTTTCTTCTATCACATTAAAAATTCGGTTCTGTTAAAGCATCAGTATTGAAAAATGAACATTTACGTTCAGCTTAGGGTAAACTATTAAGACTTTGGTTTTACTATATTTTTAATGGAAATGTCTAAAAATTTTAAATTTCACAGGCGGTATGTTATTGTTTGTGAAAGATATTTCACATTTCCAGTTGAGAATTAAAATGAAAATTACAATTTCAGAAATGATTCAGTCGGATACAGTTAAGAAATTAATAATGGACAATTTAATTGGAATTTTCAATTCGTTCAGAAATTAAATCAAAAAATAATAATCGACTTCAAATACTCATCCTTCCAAACACGGTTTACCAAGAATGTGGACTGAAAATCGTGAACGTAGAGGAGCATTTCCAAGGTTAAAGTGAGCTCCGGTGCAAGCAGGGCCCGCTTAACCTCTTAATTTAGGAGAAACACAGAATCATTTCGGAGCCCCCTTGCCTTCAGGGTAAGTTTATTTTTCAATTCTAAACACACGGAGACTTATCACTACTACAAATATTACTCCTAGGAGTAGTCTATCAGAATTTAAATTTAATTAAACACATTTTTGTTTATTGTACATAGTAATACAAAGCAATGACAATCTGATCAGCATAGCAAATAGGTGTTGAATCAACAATTAAGCTAAAATATTTTGCTTTTTTCACTTCTGATATTTTCTTTAATAACCTGTTGGGTTGATTTTACCTTTATTGCCATTAAGTTTTATATGTTATCTATAAGTAGATCAAAAGAATTCAACAAATCGATAATCTCAAAAATATTGTTTGTAATGAACCAAAAGTCTAATTCTCACCAAAACATACAAGTTCACGTTAAGATATAAACTTTATAACTGCTACAACTCTAAAATATCTTCTTTCCCAGTCAGATAACACAACTTTCCGAAAGTAATATAATTTTTTTTTTCTTTAGGCAAGCTTTCTCAAAAACATTAAAAAATGCAAAATAAAAAAAATATATAAATGGATACTGGAGTTCCTTATTTTTAGTCATATTGGGGAATGTCTTAAATTTTAGCAAGAAAGCTCGTGCTTCTCGTGCCTTTTGAATAATCAGACCCTGGATGCAAGAACTTTTAAGATTGAAATACTCTAACGCGAAAATGTTCAAATTGACTGGAATTTAAAAATTTTAAATATTGTGACTAATCTTATGTTTTTTTTTTATTATTATTATATTATTATTATTTAGACAACACTAAATGTTATTATAGCTCAACTGCATGAAAAACTGAGGAGAATATATTGAGTAAGAAATGTTTGTATGAAAATTGTCCAATTCCTACCTCCTCTCCCTCTCTTATTTTTGATTACAGTAAGAGTCGAAAACCCAGACTCTCATAAATATCACTTAACGCAAATGGTTTAATTTGTTAATTAACTAACTGTTATATTTAATTTTATAACAGACAATGAAAAAGTTAATTACTTAAAATGTGTCACATACCAAAAAAAAAAAAAAAAAAAAAAAAAAAAAAAAAAGAGAGAGAGAGAGAGAGAGAAAAGAAAACCAAGAAATAAAAGTCATGCGTCAAGCATAGACTCTGAAATACTTCCAGAATACTGTAACAAAATTTCACCGTTTACTAAGGTGAAAGACGATATCTTAGGTAAACAATTTAGAAAATTCATAACAACTGTATACGCACTTTCAGAAATAACCATCCATAAACGGCAATGTAGCTTTGAGTAGTCCTGTATATGATATATATATTTATATTCTACAAATATCTCTTAGTATACTAAATATAGTTCAATTGGAACATGCATCATAACTCATTTTAAAAACCTCTTCAAGCAATTCACGCTGATACACAGTAATGTTTACGAATTTTGTGTAGCCCTGTATATGATCTATAGAATTTATACACATCCCGTAGTAAGCAAAAACGCATATCAAAACTGAAAACTCACTTCTAGTATTTATCGCATATAGACATCTTTTGTATGACCCTGTAAATGAATGGTAAATGTTTTACGCTCCATATACTACAGAGAGCATGTTTTAATTACCCTAAGAAATGCATATTAATTTTATTATGCTTGATATAGTGTAACATCATGTCGACAAAACTCACGAAAACTTAAATATATTGCACATAGGATTAACATATAATCCCATCTTCTTGAGGAAGAATTAAAGAAAACTTACTATAGTCTCAGCGTTGTTTCCAACTTATGATAACTGAAAATACATCGCAAACGATCTTTTTCCATAGACCATAGTGTAACGGGATTCTTTTGAAAGTCTCTGTAAACGAACTATAAATGTTACACACTCCATTTTCAATAGCGAACATGCCATAGTGAACCTTTTAACGTATATCAATTGCATGGCAATACGAGTACATTTACGAGAGTTAGAGTACGAACAGACAGGCGGCAGAGAAGCAGACAGAGAAACCGAAGTCATAAACACTTTTCAACACTGTTGGAAAGTGCTAGAAAAAACACACAGCTATTAAAATAAACATAATTTGTATAAACTCTCCTCTAAAATACTCACTAAAATACTCACGAAATTTGCTTATAAGTTTATAATAAATTTACTTATTAATTATTTACTTATAATAATTTTGCTTTTAATAAAATATAAAATTCTTGTCGATAAGGAGATTTAAAAAGACATTTATTAATTTCTTCGTCTATTAAGAGTTTAATTATAAAATATGCCACACAAAGAAAGTAGTAGATTCTTCAAAATATGACACACAAAAAGAAATTACTCAATTCTTATAATAAACAGAGCTTTAAATAAACTTTCCTCAAAAATAATCACGAAATTTCTATATAGGATTGCAATTAGTTTCCTTGACTTATTTATAGCTATTTCGTTTCTAATTTCGTCTCTATTTAACAAATTCTCCTGAATAGCTGCTAGTCTTTTTTTTTTTTTTCATTAATTTAATGACAATGAATTGTTAGTTTTAACATAACAGATAAAGAAATGGGATTGATTTTTCTAAATTTACCACAAACAAAAAATTACATTACTCTTATAATAAGCAGAATATTAAAAAAGATTTCTTCTAAAAAAACTCACGAAAACTTAAATGTATTGCACATAGGATTAACATATAATCCCATCTACTTGGGGAAGAATTAAAGAAAACTTATTATAGTCTCAGCGTTGTTTCCAACTTATGATAACTGCCTCTATTCTCAGCGGTTGGAGCTTTGATAAAGCTAGCCATAAATTACATTCCCTTAATATCCGTTTGAGAATGGACATATCAATGACGCCGCTGGAAAATAATAATAATAATAATAATGGAATATGATGCTCATTTAGCCAGACACCATTTTTTGTAAAATCCCTTAAAAATTTGCATGGACAGACCTTTTTTAAAATAATGATAACTTTAGCATTGCTACCCCCTCCCCCCCCCCCCCACACACACACATACAAATATTCATGAAAAATTAAACATATGATTGTTAATTGATTGGCTTAACTTAGAATTATTCCGCTTAAAATTAAAAAATAAATAAATAAAATAAAAAATTGTCACCAGTCATTAATAAAAATAATTAAAAAATTATTTTAAAAATTCCATGACAAGTCAATATGTTTAATTACATACCAAAAAAAAAAAAAAAAAAAAAAAAAAAAAAAAAAAAGGACGGGTTTTGCACAATTTACCACACACAAAGAAAATTGATTACGGTCTTCGTCGTTCTTTCCGCCTTGTGATAACTGCCTCTATAAAGAAAGAGCATGTTTACATACAAACAGTTCCATCAACCAATCTACCACTACATTTTTGTCATAGTGATTCATTGCAGAAATCGTCACATTGCAGAAATCGTCATGGCGACGTAGGCCAATCATATCATAGAACAGTTTAACGTAGACCAATCAAATCGCCCGATCTCATGTGTACAGTAGGAGTCATAAAGAACGAACACGTTTTTTGGCGAACCAACAGTAATTTTACCAACAGTGACGTCAGCTGCCCTTTCCTTATTCTCAGCGGCTGAAGTTTTGACAAAGCTGGCCATAAATTCTACTCCCTTAATATCCGTCTAAAAATGGACGTATCAATAACGATCTTGGGGGAAAAAATTTTGAATATGACGCTTGTTTAGCCAGAAGACACCCTTTTCGCAAAATCCCTTAAAAATGTGATCGGACAAACTTTTTTTAAAATAATGACAATTTTAACAGGGCTTCCCTGCCCCCCCCCCCCCTTCCCCAAATATTCATGAAAAATTACGCACACGATTGTTAATTGATTGACTTAACTTAGAATTATTTCGCTTTAAAATAATTTTTTTTTTTTGTCACCAATAAAAATAACTAGAAAAATATTTTATATATTACATGTCAATAAGTTTAATTACTTAACAGGGGCAAAAATAACAATTGATTTTTCGAAATTTACCACAGACAAAAGATTCGCATTACTCTTACAAAAAGCAGAATTTTAAATAAGCTTTCTTCTAAAACACTCACGAAAATTTAAAGATATTGCACATGGGATTAACATGTAATCCCGTCTTCTTGAGGAAGAATTAAAGAAAACTTATTACGGTCTCGGCGTTGTTTCCACCTTTTGATAACTGCCTCCATTCTCAGCGGCTGGAGCTTTGGCAAAGCTGGCCATAAATTCTACTCCCTTAATATCCGTCTGAGAATGGACGTATCAATGACGACGCTGTAAAGAAAAAAAAAATGGAATATGACACTCGCTTAGCCAGCAGACACCCTTTTCGCAAAATCTCTTAAAAATATGCGCGGACAGACTTTTTTTTAAATAATGACAATTTTAACAGGGTATTTTTTTTGTGTGTCCCGAATATTCATGAAAAATTTCTGGAAATATAAAAAAAACTAAAAGAAGGATCAATACGAAAGCCATCTCTTCCTCCCAATCTTTCATATATCTTCCAAAGCTTCCATAATGGAATTTAAAAGCAGCGTTTTACGTGACGGGAAATATATATATATACCATGGATTGCGAGTATTTTTATTGGAGTTTTTATTGTTTGCCGGGCACTCTTAACCCTGTTAAAAATTACACGAAGCCGATGAAAAATGCTAATGCTAGGAACAAAAAACTCATTATAATATAATAATTTCTTTCTCCCTTTTTTTTTCTATCTTTCTCCTGGTAGCAGATGAATATTGAGTGTGTAAGCTGACACTCACCAAGGCTTAGACAATCTATATAAAAAGGGAGGGGTGAGTTTTAAAAGTGCGTGGTTTTTATTAATCCGTTGTTCAAACAATTTGAGATGGCTAAAGGGGTTTTTTTTTTTTTTTTACATCACACTTACGAGTATTATGCATTTATTTTGCCGAGAACATTATGGGATTTGGTTTATGTTTCTGTGTATGATGTTGTTGGAGAAAACAAAACAAGGTATTTATTTGACCTCATTTCTTAAGGTATTTAAAGAATTAGGAAAAATAATAAAAAGGGTAAAAAGAAAAAAGTATAGAAATATTTTTAATAAAAGTTAAAACAGTTTTCAAAGCATTCAATGTTTATCTTAAAAATGAAATCGAATTTCATGACTGCAATCATGTTATTACAAGAAATTTCCGTTACAGTACGTTAATTTATGGAAGGCCCCGATTATTGAAAATTCACCACTTTGATTTACGCTTGGTAGAAAGCGCGAACTAGTGAATCTATTTTTTTAATATATTTTTACTCTGCTTCTTTTCTAAGATATGGCAACAGCAAAGAAAAAAAAAACATTAATTAAACTATAATTCCGGATTTCTAAATAGTTTTCTAAACGTATAATCATAATTAGATTAATATGAAAATATTAGATTTTTCTCTCCTGTTAGCAGATGAGTATCGAGTATGTAAGCTGACACTCACCAAGGCTTAGGCACTCTATATAAAGGGGGAGGGGTGAGTTTTAAAAGTGTGTGGTTTTTATTAATCCGTTGTTCAAACAACTTAAGATGGTTAAAGGGGTAATTTTTTTTACATCACACTTGCAAGTATTATGCTTATGCGTTTATTTTGACGAGAACATTATGGGATTTGATTTGTGTTTCTGCGTATAATGTTGTTGGAGAAAACAAAACAAGGTATTTGACCTCATTTCTTAAGGTATTTATAGAATTTGGGAAAATAATAAAAAGGGTAAAAAGAAAATAAAAGAAAACTGTCCAGTTAAACTGACGGCATTGAGCTCACAGGCTATTCACACTAACTGTAAATTATATTCTTATTTCAAAGAATTTGAAATAAGCCCTCGAAAAATGAAGAAATCGACAATATATTAAGAGGGGGGAACCATCCCCCGTTTCTCCTTCTTATAATTAACCATTGAACCCATAAAACTAATCAGAGAAGCGCCTTACCATAATGAACCTATATACAAAATTTGAAAAAATCGGATAATTCTGCATGAAAAATCCATTTATCTAAATTAAGGGGGGGGGGGGGGGGGTTAGTCCCCCGTCCCCCCTTTATACTTAACCAAAGAACCCCCAAAACTAATTAGAGAAGCGCCTTATCACAATGAACATATATATAAAATTTGAAGAAAATCGGATAATTTTGCTTAAAAAACCCATTTATCTATATCAAGGGGGGTTAGTCCCCCCCGTTCCCCCTTTATACTTTACCAGTGAACCCCCAAAACTAATCAGGGAAGTGCCTTACCACAATGAGCCTATATACAAAATTTGGAGTAAATTGGATAATTCTGCATGAAAAACCCATTTATGAAAATTAAGGGGGGGGGGTAGACCCCGTTTCCCTCCTTTACACTTCACCAATGAACCCCCAAAACTAATCAGGGAAGCCCCTTACCACAATGAGCCCATATAGAAAGTTTGAAGAAAATCGGATAACTCTGCATGAAAAAAATCATTTGTCTAAAATAAGGGGGGAGGATTAACCCCCCCGTTACCCCCTTTATACTTAACCTATGAACCCCCAAAACTAATCAGGAAAGAACCTTATCACAATGAACCTATATACAAAATTTGAAGAAAATCGGATAACTCTGCATGAAAAAAATAATTTATCTAAAATAAGGGGGGAGGATTAACCCCCCCCCCGTTACCCCCTTTATACTTAACCTATGAACCCCCAAAACTAATCAGGAAAGAACCTTATCACAATGAACCTATATACAAAATTTGAAGAAAATTGGATAATTCTGCATGAAAAAACCATTTATCCAAATTAAGGGGGGGTAGCCCCCCGTTCCCCCCCCTTTATAGTTAACCAATCAATCCCCAAAACTAATCAGGGAAGCGCCTTATCACAAGGAACCTATAAACAAAAGTGGAAGAAAATCGGATAACTCTGCATGAAAAATTCATTTATCTAAATTAAGGGGGAGGATTCCCCCCCCCCGTTAGCCCCTTTATACTTAACCTATGAACCCCCAAAACTAATCAGGAAAGAACCTTATCACAATGAACCTATATACAAAATTTGAAGAAAATTGGACAATTCTGCATGAAAAAACCATTTATCTTAATTAAGGGGGGTTAGCCCCCCGTTCCCCCTTTATAGTTAAACAATCAATCCCCAAAACTAATCAGGGAAGCGCCTTAGCACAAGGAACCTATAAACAAAATTGGAAGCAAAACGATTATTTCTGTCAAGAGTTATCGCGTTACGTACGTACATACGTACATACATACATACATACATACAGAACGGGCGGGCACATAAGCTCTCAGGCTTTGATAGCCTGTGAGCTAAAAAGTATAGAAATATTTTTAATAAAAGTAAAAATAGTTCCTTTTTTTTAACTCCAATCTAAAACTACGCTGTAATACTAGATTAATTTTACCACAATTATTTCTAATTGGTAAAGAAATCATATGAGATCATCTCATATGATTTCTTTACCAATTAGAAATAATTCTGGTAAAATTAATCTCATCAAAAAGTCACCTGTAAAAAATGCAGCCAAGTCTCGTAACTCATTTACCGTAAAAAGTACTGAGATCGTATAAAGCCAAGTTTAACTATCTTATTAACTCTGAAATTTTCATTCGCAAATCACTCCTAGTCTCTACATCTTTAGTTAATTATTATTTTGTGACTTGGCAATTACGTAGCACGAGAATGTGATGTATATAGTTAGTCTTAATCAAATAATACTATAACATATTAAAGTGTAATAACTTCCCTGTGCGTATATAATTTGCCTTAATTAAATTATCCCATCCTATTCCATAACATAGTAAGGTGTAATAACTTCCCTGTGATGCGTAATTGCCAAGTCACAAAATAATAATTAACTAAAGATGTAGAGACTAGGAGTGATTTGAGAATGAAAATTTCAGAGTTAATAAGATAGTTAAACTTGGCTTTATACGATCTCAGTACTTTTTACGGTAAATGAGTTACGAGACTTGGCTGCATTTTTTACAGGTGACTTTTTGATGAGATTTCACTTCTTTTTGTAAGTAATCCTCCTTTTCTTGATTTTCTCCTTTTCTTGAGATCATCCACTGATTTTCGCTAAGCCCACACTCTGTCCCTATTATTTACAGGTATCAAAAATTTGAAGCTTTAGTTTCGTTTGCAAAGTACTGTAGATAAAAAGAGATTTCAGGTTCCTAGGCAAGCACTAAGTTATGGGAGGGGGGGTGTCAAAAGTACTCTCAATTGCTTCCAGGATAGGTGCTATCCATCTGAGATATTACTCGCAGCCCTAGATACTTGATATTTAACATAAAAGAACTTTTTAGTGTGAAAAGAAAGCCAAAATTAAAATTTCCGGAAATTTCCAATAAATCAAATTATATTCCTTTATTCGATGTTTTTTTTTTTCGTTTTTTTTAGTCTTTTTTTTTATTATTTACAGATTTTTTAATTTTTCCTTACTTTGTGTACTAAACCCTGCCTTTCTGCCAAATGTCAAGCTTCTAGGACTACAAAATCGAATTATTTTCAAATTTTCGACTTTTTATAAATTTATTGATTTTTCGATTTTAATTCTAAGTTACCTGATTGTCATGCCAATATAGTAATTATTTGATCCGTCTTCTTAGGATCATTTAGGTTCAATTTAGAGATACATCAAGTGAATCTTAGAGTTACCATGATTTTATTTAGAAAGGACTATCAAGCCATAACCAGCCAGTAATGTCGGGAGGGTAGGGGGAGCTGTGAAAATTTTTGTGGGGATGACAACATTTAACAATCCATATTTCATATGT
Organism: Maratus michaelseni; assembly: GCA_963931845.1. Classification (NCBI taxonomy): domain Eukaryota; kingdom Metazoa; phylum Arthropoda; class Arachnida; order Araneae; family Salticidae; genus Maratus; species Maratus michaelseni. The sequence continues at coordinate 293,228,355 of OZ007589.1, read as the reverse complement.
GAAGTACATAGAGTACAACCTGTGAAAGAAAACAAACCTGTCTATAAAGAAATCGCCTATATCGTATGGCAGTCTATAGCGGAACTTCTCTATAACGAAATTCGTAAACGAAAGAAAAGAAAACCATAATCCGGGGGAAATAACATAAAACAATTAGGGGCGTTGTACTAGCTAATAGGACAATTATCTTAAAACTAATGTTTCTACAGTACAAAATCAAATTGTTTTCGAATTTTCGATTTCTTAAAGATATTTCGATTTTTCGATTTTATTTTCGAATTTAACGAATATTTTAATTGTTCCTTTTATTGAATAGTAAATACTACTTTTACACCAAGTTTTAAGTTTCTAAGACTACAAGATAAAATTATTTTCAATTTTTGATATTTTCGAATTTTTTTTATAATTTTCTGGATTTTTTATTTTTTTCTTATTTTGTATCCTTTATTACAAGTTTCAAGTTTCTAGCGCTACAAAATCGAATTATTTTGAAATTTCCGATCTTTTTCGAGTTTTTTTATTCTATTTTCGAATTTATTGTGTTTTAATTTTTCCTTTTTCTGTATCCTAAACAATAAGTTTACGCCGAATTTTAAGTTCTAAAGCTACAAAATCAAATTTTTTTCAATTTTTCGGATTTTCGATTTTTTTTTTTCGAATTTTACAGATTTTTTATTTATTTCTTTTTTTGTATCCTAAATACTACCTTTATTCCAAATTTTAAGTTTCTAGCTTTACAAAATCGAATTATTTTCAAATTTTCGTTTTTTTTTTCAATTTTTTTTTTTTTTCAATTTTTGTTGTGTTTTTAATTTTTTCTTTTTCTGAATCCTAAACACTACCTTTACACAAAATTTTCAGTTTCTAAGACTACGAGATCATATTATTTTCATTTTCTCTCTTTTTCTTATTTTTCAATAACGGAAGGTGTACTAGCTAATAGGACAATTATCTTAAAATCTATCTAAAACAAACTATCCCCATCCTGTGGGATTTGTTTTTCAATGTTTTACTTTATTTAATGCAAAACATAGATTGCATCCGACAACTCATAAAAAAGTCCTCCGGCCTGTACCGGCAGGAAAAGGTAGTTTTCCTATATCTTCGTTTTAAAATTTTAGCTAATGTTACTCGAAAACAGCAAGTTAAAATGCAAAGAAACCGTTTACAAAAGATTCGTTTACACTGAATTTGAATAAGAAATTCGCCAAATTATTGAGCTATAGCCAAGTTGGCTTCATTTATGAAGACTTATTTTTGTCGCCAAATTTGGCGAGATTTCGCCAATTGTCGCCAAGTTTGGCGAGAATTTGGCGCTAATGGATATGAATATATAGTTTTATGCGTATGATTGGGAAAATGATTACAACAATGAAAGAAAATAATTTGCGAGAAATCGCGTTCACTAAAACTTGTAAATTTATATTAAAATCATTAAAATTACAGACATTACAATACACTTTCATAAAACATTAAAAACATATTAAAATTGGACGTTTCGGATTTACATGGAAAATCCCTCTTCAACAACAACATTTCACTTAGCGTAAATCATAGTTCAAAAATATCAACAAATAGAAAATGCAACATATCAAAATTTCGAAGTCAAAGTTACAGTTATAATAACACGGAGTATTCATTCGGGATTGCACCTGCTTGACCATTATTGACCATAAATTTATCGTTGGTTTTTTGTAATGTGCTGTTTTGTTTCAAAATGTCAGCCACCCTAGAATTTCAAACTGCTCTATCTCAGCCAATTTTTAAGATAGAGGTAAAACAAAAAATGCTCTGGAATCCTTGTATCAAGTCCTAACACCTAATTAAAAAATAAACTTGATTTTTTAACTTTTTTGTATATTTATTTTAGTTTTAAAATTTTCCGTGGCCGCCATCTTGAAACAAGATGGCGGACCAAGCCGGCCAACGAACTCGGTCGAGGCATTGGTGAGCTTAATACACACAATTAGTTTCATCCAAATTAATTTATAAATACGAGCGTTATCGTATCAAATTATTTTCATTTTTTCAATTTTTTTCGATTTTTTTTATTTTTTTTTCGAATTTTCTGGATTTTTTTAATTTTCCTTTTTCTGTATCCTAAATACTACCTTTATTCCTAATTTGAATTTTCTTAGCGCAACAAAATCGGATTGTCTTCAAATTTTCGTTTTTTTTTAATTTCTTCGATTTTTTCAATTTTGCTTTCGATTTTTTTGGTGTTTTTGATGTTTTCTTTTTCTGGATGTTAAACACTACCTTCACACCAAATCTTAAGTTTCCAAGACTACAAGATCGTATTATTTTCAATTTTCAATTTTGATGGAATTTGTTGAATTTTCGAATGTTTTTTTTTCGAATTTTCTGGATTTTATAATTTTTCCTTTCTTTGTATCCTAAACACTACCTTTTTTCCAAATGTCAAGTTTCTGGGGCTACGGGATCTACCCAATCTTTTTGATGACGCGTGAACGAGTGAGTAAGAAGTGACAAAAAATCGAATGTTTGAGTTCATATATCGCCTGAACTAGAAAAGACAGAAAGTTGTAATTTTAAATTTTGGTCCTGTGGGCCAAATACTCTCTATAATTGAAGTTTAAAATTTTTGGGATACTCCAGCGCGGAGATATGGGGGGGTCAAAAGTGCCCTGAGTTGCTTCCAGAAAAGTATGCTTACGGCTGTCCTCTCTCGACTTGGCGGAGGCACTGCCGTGCCTCCAGATCTTAGTGTAATCACGTTTCCAGCGTTTACTGGAGGTCCCATTACCTGTGATTTATTCTGTTTGGCTGATTCAGATGTCAGACCAGATGCTATGATCATTAAGGTTAACGGGGTGAATTAGTTTACCCATATTCGTCCGGGATTGCTCAGTTGGTAGAACAATGGCAGCTTCAGCCAAGGGATCCCGGGTTCGAATCCTGGCCCGGACTTTTTCGCCCAGTTGGGAGGATTACATTACATAAGCTGTAATTCTTATAAAGTACAGTGAAGCCAGCATGAATTACCGAGTTTACAATATTACTTACGACTTTTTCTCGCTTTAACTTCTCTATTTAAAGTCATATCGGCACTCCTCACTACCAGATAATTTGAATAATTCCTAATAACAGTCCTGTACTTTTACAACTATAACAGTACTGAACTTTTACAACTATAACAGTGCTGATTTTTTACAAATTTTTTTATTTCAAAGCAATAGCACTTAGACAAACATCTATACACTATTATATGCCACCAAATCAATTGAACAATAAACGAAACAAGGGTGACATATAGAGACTTTAGAGAAAACAAAAAGTCGACTGCAAACAGGGAATACAATCAATTAGGCTGATGTTCTGAGGTCATCATTAGTTCCCTGGCCTCCCAATATCAGCCAGATATACTGTTACTCGATAGTGCGGGGCACAGTGGTAAATGCTGTGCATTCAAGATTACATCCTCTCCACAAATAGGGCAATTTAGACTTTCAAGAATACCAAATCTGAAAAAGTAATCAGGCAGACAATCGTGTCCCGTGGCCAGTCTAAATAAGTCAACACTTGTTCTTCTTGGTGCTGTAGGGACATGAAACATTGCATTTTTCCATTCTTAATTTTCGATTTCACTTAGTTTTCACCTTTCATATTGAGAATCCATTTTTCTCTTTATAATTCTTGATATTGAATTGAAAGATATTTCGTTGTTTGGTGTTTGCATTACTTTAGTTCCTTTTTTGGCTAGTTGGTCAGCCACTTCATTCCCGTGTATTCCACAATGAGCCGGGATCCATTGTAGTTCCACCTCCTTTCCACTCTCTTTTAGTTGTTTAAAATTTTTCCTACTGTCGTAAATTCTTCTTGAGTCGGGGATCTTAAAGGAAGTTATTGCTTGAACCAGAGGGCCCATGCGAAGATTTCGCTCCGAAATCTAATATTTTTTAGGTACTTCTCTATTATCCCGTCGACCACTTTTCATAACAAAAAACTAGCGCCAAACTGTAAAATTAAACGCTAAAAATGCAGTCCCATTTACTTGATGTCAGAATCATTATGCATGTTTGTTACGTCATCTAGTGGTTTTACATTCGACATTTGCGTGTATTTTTCATTATGTTTTACTGATTTAGTAGTTATTTTATTAATTAAAATAACAATTGTGTCCTTAAATTCTTGTATTTTATTCATTTTATTTTTATTTTTTTGATATTCCAATGGCAACGTTCTCCCGTTTATTTGGCGATAGTTTTGTTTATGAAAATTGGTCGACGGGATAATAGAGAAGTATCATTTTTTATCAATATGTAATATTTATTAGATGCAGGTTTAAACTTCTAAAGAAAAAGCAAGGATAAAAATATCTGCAAACAACATTTAGTTGTTAGTCAAGCCAGAATATCATCTAATTTATTCCATCAAAGTTAGACTAAAAACTGATCCAAGATTGCTAAAGGCACGCGCGAGAAAAAAAATTAACAATCGTATTTTGAGGATGACGTCATCCGCTTCGGGAAAAACATGGGACTTAGAAATATAAATCTAAACATTTCAATTTCAATTTCGCTTTTTAACCATAAGTATAAAATAAACCCGTGCGGTGTTTTTTATAATAATTGCTATGAGCATCCTATAATGTGGTATTTTATTTTTTGGCAACAATAATTTCAGGAAAACCTTTCATTTCTTTTATGAAAACAATGCCGAATTAATTTTTAATTTTCAGCAAATTTTAATGAAAAACATGTTTTAACGAATTGTTAAGTGGGCTATGTCAGAAACCGGTTCTAAAACCTTTCATATGGTATCTCATTCGTTGTTCTGCGTTTCATATTTTCTTAGAAAAAGGGATGTTGACAGGAGAAATAATATAGATGATAGCAGAGATTGAATCTGATAAGATAACTGCTTTTTTTTTTATCTTTTTCTCGTATAATTAACTGTTGTGTGGCAATACAGATAGCTTGCACCTCTCCATCGAACGGTGTTGTGTTTTCTTCCCAGGGATGCATAAAATGCGAAAAGTTCTGAGTAGATTCCAGCACCTGCATTCTCTCTGCATTTTTACAAAGTAGTGAGAAGGAACACATATTAAAGACTTGAAGTTGATAAGTTGATAAACAAACACTGGGGCAAACGCAGTTTTTCGGGAATGAACAATATTATATGAAAACATTTTATATCATGGGTATTTTTTTTCCACGAAAAATTTATTGAAATATAATTTGAACTTAAATAATTTATCTTTATTCTTTAGTTTTGTGAAAATTTTATTAAATTCAATGATTTGATAATTTGTTAGTTTTTGAATCTATCGGTTCATACAAAGTAGAAAAGAAACCAAATTTGTACAATAATTCAACATTGGCTTTTTTGGAAATGAAATGTTGAACAATGAAAGAATATTAAAAATATTTACTGATTCCGATTCCCAGCAAGCATGTGCATTTTTTAACATAAAAATAATAGAATAATTTCAGCAATACTTACATTAATTAATCGACAGAAAATTCTACATTAAAATAAAACATAGTATGTTGAAATATTAATGGAAACAAGATTATAATTCCCATATACTCTATAACCAATATGCTAATTAAACTAACAACATTATTGAATACAATTATCTTAATTCTAATACTCATCGTGATTATTACATCGTTTAGATATGAAAAATTCCAACTATGTATCAAATAAGCAAAACTCAAACATCAGAAAGTAATATTCAGATGTCTTTACGTACAGGAAATTACAGACAGAAGTAATTTATTCAGAATTAAATTTCAACCCCTATTTAGTAGGAGTCATTTTCATTAAGGGGATACATTGGAATGCCATGAACTTGGCCGCACCGGATGTTAAGGGAAAAATGATAGAGCTATATTGAAGATGGCAAAAGAAATTATGACAGTAATATGCTAGGTGGTTCACTTGTGTCTCATTTACAAATTTATCTATGTAGTGAACGAATGTAGAATATATATATTTGAACATTTTTTTTTTCATTTATAAGATCATCAGAAATGAATATAAAGTCGCGGTTGGAAAAATGAAAAGAACACCTTTTTTATCGCAGTAACAATAATTTAAAGAAAAATGTGGTTCATCATCATTAGTAGTAAATCACTATAAACTCTGAATATCGAGAAAAAGAGGGAAAAGGCAGACATAGCTTAGTACCTAAAAATTACTATCTTTTCAAATATTTATCATAAAGAAAAAATTCATGATTATTCAAAGGAATTCTTATTAGAAACATTTAGATCATAAAAATTTTACAAAATAGAAAAAAAAAAGGGGGTGTGTTATACATTGATTACAATTTAAAAATAAACCTAATTCGCGCACTTACATTTTTTTTTAATATAATCTTTTTTCAACTTATACGTATGTGCATACAATATAGTATTTAAATAAAATAAAAACATATCAAACGTTCAATATCAGGTACGGGAAGGGGGGGGGAAGTCATGCAGTTTAAGAAATGTCGTGTATACTATCAAATTTCATTCACTTAAGAATAAATATATTTCAACAGTTCGTTTCAAACCGATATGCAAAGTGTAACCAGAAGAAATGGTCAAAATTGCAAAGTTTGATAATACACATCAAGATTAGCAATTTTAGGTAAAGAAAATTAGTGTCGCAATCCACTTATTCAGTTAAAAAATAAATAAAAGCGCACTCCATGCCGAACGTAGATTTTCGTCAATTTTACAATAGTGAAGGTATTGTAACGATATTTTCAGGCTTTACTTTGCCTTCTGTAAAATGTGATGACATCACGAGAAGTCCTACCACACAGTCCTGGCCACCATCAACGTCTAAACAATAGTCACCATAATTCTGTTGCGCTTATTTAGAAGAAATTGCAGACAAAAGTATTTTATTAAAGATTAAATTTCAATTCCTCGGCAGTTGGCACTAGGCTGCCAGTTTCATTAACCCTTTCAAGGGCAGCAGTACGTTTATGAAACCACTTAATTTAAATTTCCAAATGCCACAATAGCACCAGACTTTTGGCATAAATTTTTCTGTTTATCAAGTTTGTGAAATATAGCTTTTTCTTATTTACAAATAAAACTGTTCGTAAATTCTGGGTCATTCATTTCAAAATTTTAGCAATGAAAGTGTTTTGCTCCTGAAAGGGTTAAGGAGGTATACTGGAATGTCGTGAACTCAGCTGCACCAGATGTTAAAAGAAAAATGATAGAGCTATATTGTAGATGGTAAAATAAATTATGACAGCAACAGGCTATAAAAGTAATTTATTTCTCATCATTTGAAGATTTTTTTAAGTAATCAGAAATTAATTTTTTGGGTCATCAGAAATTAATTTAAATTTTTTGTGATCCCCGGTCACAAAAAATTCATTTACGGCAGGAACAGCATTAGTTACTTTTTTTAGAATATATATGTGTGTGGGTGTGTAACATTTATTCTTAGCATTTTCGCTTTCAGGATTTGCCATTACCATGGGGATTAGTTGAGTATTATTAACTATACCAAAAATGTCTAAATTTAGTGCGTGGCGTGGAAATCCAAATAGAGAATGCTTCTCCCCTCCCCCGCACTCTGAAGAAATGTTATAATTACATCAATAAAGGTAAAGAAGGAAAATAAAACTCTAGATCAGAGGTTTTTAATTTCTTGGTTACGGATCCCGTTACATATTTCTCATATCTTCACGCACTCCGGAATTTAAGACTGAAATTGTTGATATTCTTTAGCATATCTAATCGCTATATTTTTGCTCTTTCGAAATTGACGTCATTATAAGGAGAAAATGCGCATTTTTCATATATAAATAGAAAATGATAACTAAAAGTGCGTTAAAATGATTTAGCACCTTAATTTAAACTTATTTGAAGTTAAACATCTACTTTATTACATATGTTTAAATTTCACATTAACAATTTAGGAAAAAAGCAACAGAAAAAAAAAACATGATTGCTAGATATGACGTCACATTCTATTAAAGGTTTTCAATTTGACGTCAAACTGACTCTAAATAATTTCATTTCATACTTCGATTGTATACTACCGCGACTTACGTTATACATACTTACGTGTATATTACTTACGTGTATAACGTAGGTCGCGATACTACAGTGTAAATACTACTGTAAATACTACTGTAGTATTGCAGTGTAAAACAATCCCTGTTATATTTTATAACTTGAAAAACTGAGATGGACATCATATTATGAGTAAACTTGGAAAATTCAAAGATCATGAAATTGATGTTATTACTTTCTCTATGGGAAAACTATATAATCTTTAAAAACAGAAAGCTTACATGTCCTATTCAGATGGTGTTTATCGATTATTTTCAATTTTCATCTACGTCCTTGGAAAAAATGATATACAAACCTTCAGTCTGACCATTTCACCATACTTGAAAAAATATTCCTGAAAAATAGTAATTTAGATATGCTTACAAGTAAAGGAATTTACCCTTATGACTATTTCATCTTCTTTGACAAGTTTGACGAAAGGCCCTCCACCTTCTGCATTTTCCAATAGCCTGCCGAATGAGCCGATAGATGAAAACGACTATAGACACGCACAGAATGTATGATGATTATCATAACCTCTATGTTAAGATAAGACGGATGTTCTACTACTCGCTGACGTGTATCAAAACTTTAGGAAATTGTGTCAGCAATATTATGAAATTGATTTTGCTCATCTGTTCACTGCACCTTCTCTCGCATGGCAAGCTCGTTTGAAAATGTCTGAAACATCATTGGAGTCACTCACTGATATAGACATGCTGCCACTCAATGAAAATTGTATCCATGGGGCATTAGTATGATTAGTTTAAGATTTGTCCGAGTAAACATACCCGGTATGCCCGATTATAGGGAAAATGAAGCACCCAGCCAGGGCCGTGCGAAGAAGGGGGCGTAGGGTGGCCTTCGCCCCGGGCGCAGAAATTGAGGGGGCGCCAAATTCATACAACCAACCACGGTTTAATTTATTTATTTATTCATTTTTTGGTCATCGATCATTTTCTGGTGAATTTCTTTTTCTCTTTTCATCATTCTTTTTAGGTGCGTTCGTAATTATATAAATACGTAGCACCTATAGTCGTCGTTTGGTCCGTCCGTCTGTCCGTCCGTCTGTCTGTCTGTCCGTCCGTCTGTCTGTCCGTCCGCATATAACAACGCAAAAACTACCCAACCAAATGGTTTGCAATTTAAAATATATTATCTTTGCAGAATTTTGTCGAGACATTTCAAATTTTATTAAAATCGAATCAAAACTTTAGGAGATATTAATAAAAATATTTATTAAGAAATTTGATTTTTTTTTTTAAATCGGTGCTTTTTTGTTAGAGGAGCTTCCGATGGATGTTAAATCGTCAAGCGACCGAGATACTTATTTTATTACAGAAATTAATCTGCAGACGATATAATTCATTTCACAGAATTAAAAATCATCAAGATCTGAATATTTATATAACTAGCTGATACATATATATCTGAATATTTATATAACTAGTTAAGATATTTGTATGAACAGCGTCATAAAATATATACTTAACTAGCTGTTTAGCCCGTTCTACGCACGGGATATCATGAATTTAATTCTAAAACGTGCGTACGAACGCACCTCGTTTGTAACGTTTGACGTACAATTTCCAACTTGTTTTTTTTCCTGTCTCAAAATATCATGATCTCTCCAACAAATAAGTGCAATTTTCTCTTATGCTATTTAGTTGTTTGCAATTTCTGAATTAAAATTAAACCTTTTAAAGTTCCAACATAAACGCGAAATGTTTATTCAATAGAATTTATTTCTGTTTCTGTACTTTATCAGTCTTGTGTTACCTGTCACAAAAAGAAGGGGAGGGGGGGGGGCACGAAATTGAAACTTTGCCCCGGGCGCAGTTTTATCTTCGCACGGTCCTGCACCCAGCTACACCATGTACTGGGATGCTAATAACTTGTATGAAAAGGCCATGAGCCAATTTTTGCCATATGGCGATTTTGAGTGGTATGAAACAAGTCATATCACAGAAGAGTGAATTCTGTCTCTATCTGTTAACTCAGAAATTAGGTACCTTTTACCTCGATTATCGAAACATCTTCACCCTCTGCATAACGAATACTTTGTTACTCCAGAGAGGATAACTGTAGAAGAACCAATGCTGTCTCCCTATGCACGAAACTTGCTGAATCATAGAAAATTCGTGAGAACTACAAAACTTATACCCAATTTAAATAATAAAAATGGTTATATGACCCATTATCGCAACTTGATTAAAAATTACAGCTGTACATAAAGCCCTAAACTTTAAACAGACTCCATGGTTACAGAAATCTATTAATTTTAATACCCAAAAAAGAAAGGAAGCAAAATCTTTTGAAAAAGACTTTTTTAAGTTAATGAATAATTCTGTTTTTGGGAAACCCATGGAAAATCTGCGAAAAAGAAGAAGTATTGTGCCTTGTAAATGGTGAAAAGAGAGCAAAAAAATAGTAGTTCCGCCCACTTTTAAAACATTTAAAACATACGATGTAGAGTTGACTGCTGTGGAAAAACTTAAAACTAGTATTTTGATGAATCGGCCTATCTATGTTGGGTTTGCCATTCTCGAACTCTCTAAACTTCAAATGTATGATTTTCATTATAATTTTATAAAGCAAAATTGGAAATACACAAGGCAGCTTTATTATTCACCGATGCCAACTCGCTCTGTTTCCGTAGCCAAACAAATAATATTTATAAGGATATGGAGCTATATACATCGTCTTTCGATTTTTCCGGTTATCCTAAGAACCATCGACTGTACTCTGAGGATAACAAAAAGGTGATTAACAAATTTAAAGACAAACTGAATGGTGAATTAGTCCTTGAGTTTGTCGAAATTAAATCAAAAATGTACTCTCTAAAATCCCAGAAAGATAAGAAGAAGCGTGCGAAAGCCGTATCTACGCAGATTGTTCGGCAGAAAATAAAGCCTGAAGACTATTTACAATGCCTCCAACAACTAATGACAGGTATGAAGAGACAGACAAGGATCACCCAAGATGCCCATAATTTACATACGTTAACACAGAATAAAATTGGCTTAAATCCTTTTGACGATAAGCGCTGCTTTTTTGGATGATGAAATAACCAGCTTAGCACATGGAGATTGTGAAATTAATCAAGATTGTATTGATCAAGAAAATGCTTATTTGTATTTATAAAAAATCGAGATGTACATATTGTTCTGTAAATAAGCATTTCCTGTAAATAAACCTTTTCTGTAAATTATTTTGTTTTAATAAAAAATTGTTCATTTTACATACGTGTACTTATTTAAAACTTATGACTTATGCACAAACCTTTCTCATAAAATGTTATTTATGTGAACTTTATTGAAAGTTATTTTTACCCATGCGTACATTCACCCACATATGCAAACATTGCTTGTAATTTTTTTAAACTTTTTTATTACCATATAATTTTTTTTAAACTTGTAAATTACTTAAAACTTTTTTTCGTTGATTTGCAAACAATTTTAAAACTTTTTTTTTCTTAACTTGAAATTTCTTTAAACTTTTTTTTTTTAAGTTATGAGTTTTTTTTTTTTTTTTTTTTTTTTACTTCTTTTAACATATAAATTTCTTAAAACATTTTTTTTATTAACTTATAAATTCCTTAAAACTTTTTGTTTATTAACTTATAAATTTCTTAAAACATTTTTTAACTTATAATTTTTTTTAACTTTTTTTTAAAGTTGTGAGGTTTTTTCCTTAAAGCATTTTTTTAAAATATACATTTCTTAAAACATTTGTTTTTTTGTTTTATTAGCTGATAAATTTCTTAAAACATTTTTTAACATAAATTTCTTTAAACTTTTTTATAAACTTACAAATATATTTAAAACATGGCACACATACATGCATGTATGTCGATTTACATATGAGGGGGTCGGGGCAAGAAAGTACCAAGCCACATTTTTGGTGAAATAAATCTGACACTGTAATTTGTTGCTCAATATTGTAAATTATAATATCCAACATATAATTTGTTTCTAATGTAACTTGATGGCAGCATATGTGACAGGTTTCATTTTTGCCCCAGATGTTTATGCCCCCAATGAAGATAGCTAATTTACAAAAAAGTAATAGTAATATCATTAAAGTAATGCTCTATTGTTACTCAGAATATCTCAACTATACTCAGAATATCTCAACTACACTCAACTGTTACTAAGATATTGGCGAAAAAACTTTAGGTTATATAATCTTGATTTGAGTATTTGATCAAATTGAAATATCTCAGAAGTTCAAAAATGTGGCTTGACACTCTCTTGCCCCGACCACCCCATATGTACAAACATAAACACACTTATATACGGATAAACATATGCGGATATATACGGATAAACATATATTTACTTGTAAATTATATAAAACATTTTATTAAGATATAAACCTTTTTTAGGTAGCTTTCAATACAAAAAAGTCCTTCCAGCCTGTACCGGGAGGAAAAGGTAGCTTTCCTATACCTTCGTTTTAAAATTTTAGCTAATGTTACACGAAAACAGCAAGTTAAAATGCAAAGAAACGTTTACAAAAGATTCGTTAATACTGAATTTGAATAAGAAATTCGCCAAATTATTGAGCAATAGCCAAATTGGCTTCATTTATGAAGACTTATTTTGGTCGCCACATTTGGCGATATTTCGCCAAATGTCGCCAATTTTGGCGCTAACGGATATGAATATATAGTTTTATGCGTATGATTGGGAAAATTATTACAACAATGAAACAAAAAAAATTGCGAGTAATCGCGTTAATGTGCTGTTTTGTTTCAAAATGTCAGCCACCCTAGAAATTCAAACTGCTCTATCTCAGCCATTTTTTAAGATAGAGGTAAACCAAAAAATGCTCTGGAATCCTTGTATCAAGGCCTAACACGTAATTGAAAAATAAATTTTAATTTTTAATTTTTTTGTATATTTATTTTAGTTTTAAATTTTTAAATAGCCGCCATCTTGAAACAAAATGGCGGACCAAGCTGGCCAACGAACTCGGTCGAGACATTGGATAGCTTAATACACACAATTGGTTTCATCGAAATTGATTTATAAATACGAGCGTTATCGTATGACATAGGTCAGATATATATATATATATATATATATATATATATATATATATATATATATATATATATATATATATATATAAATCAACATTTAAATGGAGGGTGGTTTTGGGGTCTGGGAGTCATGATCGGTGAAAATATATCGAAATTTTCCGGAACTGCTTTCCTCCGAACGGCTGCAATAGGTAGCTTTATACATTTTAGGTAGCTTTCAATACAAAAAAGTCCTTCCGGCCTGTACCGGGAGGAAAAGGTAGCTTTCCTATATCTTCGTTTTAAAATTTTAGCTAATGTTACACGAAGACAGCAAGTTAAAATGCAAAGAAACGTTTACAAAAGATTCGTTAATACTGAATTTGAATAAGAACTTCGCCAAATTATTGAGCAATAGCCAAATTGGCTTCATTTATAAAGACTTATTTTGGTCGCCAAATTTGGAGATATTTCGCCAAAGGTCACTAATTTTGCTAATTTTGTCGCCAATTTTGCCAATTTTGTCCCCAATGTCGCCAATTTTGGCGCTAACGGATATGAATATATAGTTTTATGCGTATGATTCGGAAAATTATTACAACAATGAAAGAAAATAATTTGCGAGTAATCGCGTTAATGCGCTGTTTTGTTTCAAAATGTCAGCCACCTTAGAATTTCAAACTGCTCTATCTCAGCCATTTTTTAAGATAGAGGTAAACCAAAAAATGCTCTGGAATCCTTGTATCAAGGCCTAACACGTAATTAAAAAATAAATTTGAATTTTTAATTTTTTTGTATATTTATTTTAGTTTTAAATTTTTAAATGGCCGCCATCTTGAAACAAAATGGCGGACCAAGCGGGCCAACGAACTCGGTCGAGACATTGGTGACCTTAATACTCACAATTAGTTTCATCAAATTTGATTTATAAATACGAGCGTTATCGTATGACATAGGTCATATATATATATATATATATATATATATGGATATGGATATATATATATATATATAAATCAACATTTGAACGGAGGGTGGTTTTGGGGTCTGGGGGTCATGATCGGTGAAAATATATCAAAATTTTCCGGAACTGCTTTCTTCCGAACGGCTGCAATAGGTAGCTTTATACATTTTTGTATTGAAAGCTACCTAAAAGTATAAAGCTATCTATTGCAGCCGTTCGGAGGAAAGCTGTTCCGGAAAATTTCGATATATTTTGGCGACAAAATTGGCGACATTTGGCGAAATATCGCCAAATTTGGCGACCAAAATAAGTCTTCATAAATGAAGCCAATTTGGCTATTGCTCAATAATTTGGCGAATTTCTTATTTAAATTCAGTATTAACGAATCTTTTGTAAACGTTTCTTTGCATTTTAACTTACTGTTTTCGTGTAACATTAGCTAATATTTTAAAACGAAGATATAGGAAAGCTACCTTTTCCTCCCGGTACAGGCCGGAAGGACTTTTTGTATTGAAAGCTACCTAAAAGTACAAAGCTAGCCAGTGGCGTATCCAGGGGGTGGGCTGATGGGGCTACAGCCCCCCCCCCCCCTGAAATTGTCAAGAGTAAAATGAAAAAAGTAGTTTTTTCTTTCTTTTTTAGATTAATTTCTAATATTTTTTTTTTCTGTTATACAGCGGATTAGCCATTCTCGTTAGTCCATATTAGTCCACATTGACATCACAGCATAAACAGGGTGAGGGAGCTGATGGGGTTATAGCCCCCCCCCCCCCCCCCCCGCCAGAAATAGTCGAAAATCTCATGAAAAAAGGGCTGTTTTCTTCTTTTTTCAGATAAATTTGTAATTTTTTTTTGTTATACAACAGACTACCCACTCTCTTCTTTTTACCCCCATATTAGTTCACATTGACATCAGAGCATATCTAAAAAGAGGAAGGGGCTGATGGGTTTACAGCCCCCCTTCCCGAAATAGTCGAATATCTCATGAAAAATGTGCTGTTTTTTCCTTTTTTGAGATAAATTTGTAATATATTTTTTTGTCATACAATAGACTAACCACTCTCTTTTTTTTTTAAATCAATATTAGTCCACATTGACATCAGAGCATACCTAAAAAGGAGAAGGGGGCTGATGGGGTTACAGCCCCCCCCCTTCCCGAAATAGTTGAACATCTCATGAAAATAACGCTGTTTTTTTCTTGATGGGGTTACAGCCCCCCTCTTCCCGAAATAGTCGAACATCTCATGAAAATAGTGCTGTTTTTTTCTTGATGGGGTTACAGCCCCCTCTTCCCGAAATAGTCGAACATCTCATGAAAATATTGCTTCTAATTCTTCTTTGAGATAAATTTGTAATTTTTTTTTTTTTTTTTTTTTTTTTTTTGTTATACAACAGACTATCCACTCTCTTCTTTTTAGTCCCATATTAGTCCACATTGACATCAGAGAATACCTAAAAAGAAAATGGGGCTGATGGGGTTACACCCCCCCCCCCCTCCCCAAATAGTTGAACATCTCATGAAAACAGTGCTGTTTTTTTCTTCGTTGAGATAAATTTGTATTTTTTTTTTTTTTTTTTTTTTTTTTTTTGTTATAGAACAGCCTATCCACTCTCTTCTTTTTAGTCCTATATTTGTCCATATTGACATCAGAGCATACCTAAAAAAGAAAAGGTGGCTGGGGTTACACACAGCCCCTCCCCCTCTCGAAATATTCGAAAATCTCGTGAAAAAAGTGCTGTTTTCTTCTTCTTTGAGATGAATTTGTAATTTTTTTTTGGTTATACAACAGACTACCCACTTTTTTCTTTTTAGCCCCACATTAGTTCACATTGACACCAGAGCGTATCTAAAAATGGGAAGGAGGCTGATGGGGTTACAGAGGGCTCCTTCTTCCCGAAATAGTCGAACATCTCATGAAAATAATGCTGTTTTTTTCTTCTTTGAGATAAATTTGTATTTTTTTTTTGTTATACAACAGACTACCCACTTTCTTCCCTTTACTCCGATATTAGTACAGAGTAACACTACAGCATATCCAAAGAGAGGAAGGGGCTGATGGGGGAACAGACCCCCCCCCCCCCACACACCTCCCAAAATGGTCAAAAATGGAATGAAAAAAGTGCTGATTTTTCTCTTTATGTTTGAGATAAAATTAGAATTATTTTTTCTGTCATGCAATGGACAACCCACTCTATTTTCTTTAGTCCCATATTAATACACAAGGGGTGGGGTTATGGGGTAACAACTCCCTTCCCCTTCCGAAGTGGTCGCAGTGAAAAAAAAAAACTGACTTTGTTTCTTATTTTTTTTAGATAAATTTGTTTTATTTTCTGGCACGTAACGAATTTGTTTTCGCGTTAGCCACATATGCCTCTCAGTCCTGCGATCAAAATTACTTGAGATCACAAAATCTATTTTCAAATGACTGAAAAACAGTTTCATACATGTTTTAGTGGATAAGTGAATACGTATAATGTGCTCATTTGGCAAGATCTAGAAGTAGTTTAATTAATTTAAAGAATATTTAACTCTCTTCCACAGATGATGCCAAGACTAAGGAGGTATATTAGTGCGCAGTGACATTAAACATTATCGCCAAATCAGCAAATGTACGAACTGAAATTTTTTTGTGAATGGCAATGATGTCAAGCAAGATTATTGATTTTCGGTTTTGGAAGGGCCTTTTAAAGATACTCAGTAGTAATACTAAAAAAATAATCTCCTGTTGATTTGTTTGTTCCTGGTCTTTTTACTAGCGAACTAGTTTTATTTACGGTACGTGTTTTTCTAGATTTAAGGTTGTTCTCAAATACAAACAGGCTACTTTATGACATATTTTTTAATTCATATTTGTTCGGAAACGCATGAAATTCACAGGTCTTTTTATTCAGAAACTTTGCAATCGAAACACGTTTTCCCTTTTTTTTGTAAAGGTAGAACATCATTCAGAAAGCACTGTCAAAGTTGGCGTTTTGAATCGGATTCCCGACGCGGCAGCCTGAGAAGCGCGAAAAACCGAGTCGTTAATACGTTACCAGAATCACTTATAACTCGATAAGTAATCTATTTGTAAAAAAATGGAAAACTCATCTCGATTCCAAATCTCTTCCATAGTCAGGCCTGCCAGTCTAATGCCTTTGCGTTTAAAAATGTTTCTGAAAGTTTCCCGTTGATTGGCAGGGAGGAAGATGCCTTTTTCAATATTTCAATGTACGAGTGATCCAGCAAAAGAAAAATTCTTAATTACTCTTCTATGAAAGTACAATATTACGAATAGTGTTCTTTTCTAATCGCTCTTATTTTGACACGACACACTTTAGTATCAGCATTTTTACCATTTGGAATATTTAACAAAAGAAGCAATAAATAAATTTCCTTACAATTTTACTTACCTTTTTTTTTTTCTTTTTAAAGTCCAATAATATTATTGGCCATAATTCAATAACTTTAACTCTTTTTAAAAAAGGGAAATCTGATGTTTTGTTTCCAATTAATTCTTAACTTGTCCCTTCCTTCACAAATTTGGTGAGTTTTTTTTAACATATATTTCTCGAAGGTTAATAGCCATACGTTTGATCAAAATCCCAGGAGCATGTATACGAAGGGAAGGGGGAGATCAAGAGGGAATGCGTGCTATCCCTAAGATTTTGAATTAAATTTTTGTTGGTATTAAAAAGAGATTTTTCAAAGAAAGTTTGTTTATCCTGAACAGACCATAAAAATTTGACCTGACCATAAAAATTTTGGGCAACAGAAAATATGCCAACCATGGCAACAGAAAATATTTTTTGCCGCAATCGTAGATTATCACATTTTTACAAATACTGTGAATGAGAAGTGTATGAATATAACTATGTAATGCACCCATTTAAATGAAAGACTGAGAATAAATGTGAACTGAAGTTGGATTGCTATTATTATTATTGAAATTTCTTCGTAAAAATTAACTTGAAAGACTCAAATATCACGTTAAATAAACATGAACTAATGTTGCACGAACTTTAAAAACATACACAACCCAAAGAAAATGATATTTTATAAATAAGATAGTCATAAAATTAAAACATTTTTAAACAAGTTTAAAACACATATGAAGAAGCTGAAATAAATTGGGCGCACTATGAGAAACTTAAATCTCCAAATGAGAAGAAAAAGTATAACTATACTTATGATATTACTGACAATTTTAGCTTTACATAAGTTGTCTAATGAATCTAGAAATTTTAATTTCTTATTCTATTAAGATTGTTTACACTAAAATTGATTTGAAACACCATAAATTTTTGGGCCCCTTAAATGTGTGGGTTCTGGGAAAGTACATCACGTACCTTGGCAGTAATAGGGAATTGATCCTAAAATAGAAAACAAATTATGAAAAAAAAAATTAATTGTTTGAGATTATCCCAAGCAAAATTAATTTATTGTCAAGCAACAATCGTAGCCAGAATTCAGGGGAGGAGACAACTTTATAGATTATAAGCTACAATGACTTTCTTTTAAATGAAAGTATATGAAACAATCCATTATCACTTTTCAACTTATTTCAGCGGGGGGGGGGGGGGGGGCTCGGGTTCGGCCCCGTACCTCAACACCCCCCCCCCCGTTTTTCTCTGCCTACGGCCTTATTGTTCAACATGTTTCGTAAGACTCAGAACATTATCGAAATTTAAGTCACCCCCCCCCCCCGAAATTAAATCCTGGATACGCCACTGAAGCTACCTATTGCAGCCGTTCGGAGGAAAGCAGTTCCAGAAAATTTCGATATATTTTCACCGATCATGACCCCCAGACCCCAAAACCAACCTCCGTTCAAATGTTGATTTATATATATATATATATATATATATATATATATATATATATATATATACAGTGGACTCTCTCTATTCTGAACACTCAGGGGACCGACCAAAAATGTTCAGATTATGGGGGTGTTCATTATAGAGGGAGGCTGGGAAATGCATTACTATTACTACTATGTATTCAGTTTATAGACTGTAAAGAATACTTAGCCTGGTTAACCATGCAAGTTACCGAGATGGAGGTGCTGAATTTAGAAGCTATTAAAAAAGTTAATTAAAATTTTATATTAAAAAAATTAACAAAATATACAATTATTTACTTACAATACATTACTTGAAAACATAATCGGTATATTACTTAAAAAAGTGAATAAATTTAGTCTGTTTTTGCATTGTGTATGCTAGTGCAGTGTACATGTTATCTAGTTGTTTAAGAAGTGGAAAGACTTGTGGGTGATGTTCAGCCACATAGTTCAACAGGTCTTGAATCCCTTGGTCCTATTGCTTGAAGGTAATCGTACTTCTTGTTTCATCGGTCTCTGGTTCTGCTTCGTCTTCACTACCCTCTTTCTCTTCAACGATGTTGTCGCAAACAGGAAGGCTTCCGTTGGCTTCAAGATAAGCTCCAGGTTCAATTTCAGTATGAAGCTCCTGAAGAATTGACCCCAAGTCACTCACAGCTGTTGCTTCTTGGTCCTATGTACTTGATTGCTCATTCTCACAAGGGAATCCAGCTTTGTAGAAGCATTTTTGGATGGTGTAGGGGGTTAATTCATTCCAAGCAATTGATATCCAATGCACAGCATCCATGACATTGACCTTCTTCGTTAGTTCGGTTACCGAATTTGCCTCCTCCATCGCCACGGACATTTTCTTCAAAAAATGAATTCGGTAGTGAGCTTTAAAGGTCTTGATTACTCCTTGATCTAGTGGTTGGATTATAGAAGTACAGTTTAGCATTATCGACAAAAAGAAGAATATTTCTTCCGTTTCTCTTCATCATCTCGTTAATGACCTCCAACCATTTGTGAGCAAATGTCATCCAGGCTTTTCGATTTGATTTATAGTGTACTGGCAATGATGCTATCTTCACATTTTTGAAGCACCGTGGTTTTTCACTTTTTCCAATCACAAGTGGTTTGAGCTTCTCACTTTTAAAACTGCACAGAGCATGACGGTAAGTCTTTCTTTTGACATTTTTCCGCCCACGTATTTCTCTCTTCTTTCTGCTAAGGTTTTATTTGGAAGAGCTCTGAAAAACAGGCCGGTTTCGTCGGCATTGAAAATTTCAGCGTCATCGAAATCCTTCGTTCTATCTGGAAGCTTTCTTTTCCATTCCTCCACAGTGTCGATATTTACGTCTGCAGCTTCACCACTGATTATTTTGAATTCGATGTTATGCCGACTTTTGAAGCGAGTCAGCCATCCTTCTGATGCCTTGAATTCTGTGATTTTCTCCTTTTCTGCAAAATCCAGAGCAATCTGTTTTAGCAGGGGTCCAGTGACAAGAAGATTCTTCTTTCTCATTTGGCAAAAAAACTTCCAGACGTGATTGTTTATGTTCTTGTTTCCAGTTTTCTTTTCGAAAATTCTACACTTTGAGGAAGGTTCATTTGCTTCAAAAGCGGCTATAATTTCATTCTCTTTCTTGCTGATGGCGTTGACTTGACCTACTGAAATTCCAAATTCAGATGCAATTTTTCTTTGACTTTCTTTTGATTTTAATTTTTGAACAACTTCGTATTTTCCCTGAAGCTTCGGTTCTTTCCGTTTTCTTGTTTTCTTACTTATTTCTGACATATCTGCATAAGTGTTGTGAAGCTTTCCCTGCAACGATAGTGAAATAACGAATTTTTTTTTATTTTGCTAAGCAAAAAAGAAGAAAGAACAGAAGCGATAATGCTGCCAACCAAGTTTGCAGAAAAGAAACCATAATCCTTTTTTAACCACTCCCTCTAACACTTGTTGTCTCTTGGAGGGCATTTCTGTTGCGCAATATTTCTATTTTTATCTCAGCTTGGGAGAGGGGAAATCATGTGACATGGTTTTTACGTTATTTTTTCTTGTATCTCTTTGCATAAAAATTGATTATTTTGATCATTTCATTTAATTTGATTATCATGATTTACTTTTTCTGAAATGGAAACAATTTCATATCTGCACTTTTTTATTTATTTAAAATATATAAAAATGTTCTAGTTAGTTGAAAACACATACAGTAAACGCAAAAATAGTCTTTCGATTTTTTTTTTTTTTTTTTTTTTTTTTTGTTAACTGAAGATTTTATCTGAATTATTGACACAAATTTCAGCATCGGGTAGATCTTAAAATCTGGAAATGATTTTGTTTATTTTTAAATCGAGTTCATTGAACCTTTTTATTCTTCTGCAACAATTTTTCCGAATTTCCATGATGCGGGAATTCTCTGCATTCCGACTGCAAACACACGTTCAGTTTACGGAGAGGCAGGTTAGAATGGTGATCAAAAGTAGCGTTCATAATATCGGGGTGTTCAGATTAGAGGGTGTTCAGAATAGAGAGAGTTCATCTTTTGTTAAGTCTATGGAGTTTCGCCGGGACCGTCAGAAAGTGTTCATAATACCGGGGTGTTCACATTAGAGAGTGTTCAGATAGAGAGAGTCCACTGTATATATACAGTGTCTCACATAAGTGATGGGACACTTGTGCTTTACAAAAGGAAACTAATCAAATAAATTAAAAAAACATGTACACATTTTTTTTGTGGGTGTGTTTCATACTTAAATTTAGTAAAGATTATTACATAACATACATTTTGTCAAAATATTAAAATATTAATTTAATAAAAATACAAATGTTTAGAACGGAGCAAAAAATAGCTCACATAAGTGATGGGACACCATTATATATGCAACAAAAATCGCCTGAAATAAGCAATAAAAATATTTTTGGGGGTTTTATTTTTACTTAAAAGCAATTGGCAATAATTTATAAAATCGTCTGCAGTATTTCTCTCCAGTTTGTTTTGGAATTTTTGTGTTTTTTAGCTCTGTGTAGTCATGAATGCTAAACGAAAAGAAACTTCGCCTGAAATTCGAAAATTAGTTATTAATTTGCATATTGAACGTGGAAAATCTATTAGAAAAACTGCTGAAACAGTTAACTTGAGTCGTTCAACAGTTTTCAATATCATTAAACGATATAAAAAGAATCATATGATTCAGGATAAAAGAAGACCTGGCTGACCATCAAAGCTATCCAATGGAATAAAGCGAATTATCGTTCGAAATATTAAAAAAAATCCAAGAATTAGTGCTTCAAAAGTTGCTGCTAATTTACAAGCATTATATGGAATAATTGTTAATCCTGAAACTATTAGAAGGGTAATTCGATCTGCTGGATATCACGGTAGAGTAGCCAGGAAAAAATTCTTCGTAAGTGAAAAGAATAGAAAACTCAGACTAGCTTTCGCAAAATCCAACATAAATAAGAATTCTGATTACTGGAATAAAGTTATATTTGCTGATGAGAGTAAATTTAATATATTTGGTTCTGACGGTAGAATCTTGGTGTGGAGAAAACCCAGGGAAGAACTTCGCAAACAGAACTTGGTACCAACAGTAAAACATGGTGGAGGAGGAGTTATGGTATGGGGGTGTATGTCGTCCGCTGGAGTTGGTAATTTTGTTTTTATTGACAGTATAATGGATCAGTACAAGTATATTGATATTTTAAAGCAAAATTTGAAATCTTCAGCACGAAAATTGAACCTTCATAACGATTTTAAATTCTACCAGGACAATGACCCCAAGCACACTGCTCTGAACGTTAGACTCTGGCTGCTATATAACTGTCCTGAAATAATAAAAACACCACCACAATCTCCAGACTTAAATCCCATAGAGAATATTTGGCAAGAATTGGAATCAAGAATTCGCAAACACACCATTTCTTCAAAACAACAACTAAAATCGGTGCTTCAAGAAGAATGGGGTAAAATCACTCCAGAAATCACAAAAAAAATAGTCGAATCCATCCCAAAAAGATTAAATCATGTTTTAAAAGTAAAAGGAAATCCAACAAAATATTAAAACCTTTTAAAAAGTAAAATTTTTGGATAAATATTTGATGGAAAAGTAAGTGTCCCATCACTTATGTGAGCCATTTTTTGCTCCGTTCTGAACAATTGTATTTTTACTAAATTAATATTTTAATATTTTGACAAAATGTATGTTATGTAATAATTGTTACTAACTTTAAATATGAAACACACCCAAAAAATTTTTGCACATGTTTGTTTATTTATTTTATTGCAGTTTCTTTTTATAAAGCACAAGTGTCCCATCACTTTTGTGAGACACTGTATATATATATACATCTGACCTATGTCATACGATAACGCTTGTATTAAGTAGCTTTCAATACAAAAAAGTATAAAGCTACCTATTGCAGCCGTCCGGAGGAAAGCAGTTCCGGAAAATTTCGATATATTTTCACCAATCATGACCCACAGACCCCAAACCAACCCTCCGTTCAAATGTTGATTTATATATATATATACATATATATATATATATATATATATATATATATATATATATATATATATATATATATATATATATATATATATATATATATATATATATATATACATATCTATATATATATATATATATATATATATATATATATATATATATATACATATACATATATATATATATATATATATATATATATATATATATATATATATATATATATATATATATATATATATATATATATATATATATCTGACCTATGTCATACGATAACGCTCGTATTTATAAATCAATTTTGATGAAACTAATTGTGTGTATTAAGCTCACCAATGTCTCGACCGAGTTCGTTGGTCAGCTTGGTCCGCCAATTTGTTTCAAGATGGCGGCCACTTAAAAATTTAAAACTAAAATAAATATACGAAAAAGTTAAAAATTCAAATTTATTTTTTAATTTAGTGTTAGGCCTTGATACGAGGAATCCAGAGCATTTTTTGGTTTACCTCGATCTTAAAAAATGGCTGAGATAGAGCAGTTTCAAATTCTAGGGTGGCTGACATTTTGAAACAAAACAGCACATTAACGCGATTACTCGCAAATTATTTTCTTTCGTTGTTGTAATAATTTTCCCAATCATACGCATAAAACTATATATTCATATCCGTTAGCGCCAAATTCTCGCCAAATTTGGCGACACTTGGCGAAATATCGCCAAATTTTGCGACCAAAATAAGTCTTCATAAATGAAGTCAATTTGGCTATAGCTCAATAATTTGGCGAATTTCTTATTCTAATTCAGTATTAACGAATCTTTTGTAAACGTTTTCTTTGCATTTTAGCTTGCTGTTTTCGTGTAACATTAGTTAAAATTTTAAAACGAAGATATAGGAAAGCTACCTTTTCCTCCCGGTACACGCCGGAAGGACTTTTTTAAGATACAACTTTTTTTTTTGTAAATTTTTGAAACATTACTATTAACTTTTAATTTTTTTTAACTTATAAATATCATGCATACACGCATACATACGCATAGAGAACTATTTGTCACGTACACATGGATGCACACCCACAAAGAGAACTATTTATAACGTACATACATACACATACACACACAAACGCACGCATGTCCACAAAGAGAACTATTTGGCACACACAGGCGCAAATAGAACTATTTGTTATGCACACACACACAAAGAGATAATTATTTATCACGTACACACATACATACACATGCAAATAGAACTATTCGAAATACACACGCAAATAGAACTACTTGTCATGCACACACACAAAGAGAACTGTTTGCCATGTACACACGCACACGCACACATATTACAAAACAAACTTAATTTGATAAATTTTAATAAAACATCTAAATTATTTTTGCTAACTTATAAATATATTTACCAACATGTACATTTTTTAAAAACTTGTTAAACAAGTTTTAATTTTTTTTAAATTATCGTAAAACTTTAATAAAAACTTATGAATATTATACATAAACACACACACACACACATATATATATATATATATATAAGTGTATATATGCAAACATATATACACTTATGCATACATACTCACAAATACATATACAGTGGGTTGCCAAATTATTAGGGACAGTCATGAAGTATAGGTTTTTTGTACAATATTATGATATAATTTGAAAATAAACACTGTATTTATTTTTAAAAAGCTTTATTGTTATAGAGTAAGTATTTACGCAATATTATATGAAAAAAAAACCCAACAAAAATACAATACAGCCAATTTACCAATGTTAAGTAAAGAATATTAATATTTGGTGACATTTCCTTTGGCTTCGAGGAGTGCTTCGATGCGTCTCGGCATGCTTTCTATGCAATTTCTGGCACTTTCTTTTATTTTAGGGCTGTGATGCCATACATTTATTAGTTTTTCGATGAGTTGTACCTTGGTTGTAATCATATCTTTGGCGATTTCCGCCTTGGTGGTCTTCCATAAGTTTTCTATGGGGTTCATGTCAGGAGAATTGCCAGGCCAAGGTAAAACTGGGATATTGTGGTCTGCCAAAAACTTTGTAACGCTTCTAGCTTTATGACAAGGCACTGAATCATGCATAAACATGAACTGTTCACCACCTGTGAACCATTCTTCAATTTGCGGCAGCAGCCAAGTTTCCAGAACTTGCATCTACTGGTCTTGTCTCATGGTTCCCTGGACAATGTAGAGGCGTCCAACCCCTTTAGTACTTATGACAGACCACACCATCATTTTATCAGGGAGTTTAACACTCTCCACGATGCAGTCAGGGCGGTATTTTTCGCCTGGGCGTCGCCTGACAAAGCTGCTTTTATCGGCTAAAATCTCAAAGGTTGATTCATCTGAGAAACACACCTGAAAAAAAAATTAAATATGTTAATAATTTAGAAATAAATGATTTTAAATGACATAAATAATAATTATCTTAACAACTTACCTTACTCCAATCATCAACTGTCTTCTGCGGTGTTAACGAGCCTAGACTAGGCGCTTCTTCTTCATTGCTTCTGTCAACCGAGTTTTCTTGGCTGGACAATGACCTGCCAACCTTTCCTCCGCTAATCTCCGCTGCACAGTTCTCTTAGAAACTGGTATTCCAGATTTTGGAACGATCTGAGTAAGGAGTCCCACACTTTTCTTTCTGTTTCCTAAACAGATATACCGGATTTTCCTATCGGTACGTGGAGTTGTTATGCGTTTTCTTCCTCTTTTACCTTTTCGTTTGGGCGAAAGTGGCTGGTTTTTGGTCCAGATTTATTTGATCCTGTTGACTACTGACTTAGAAACTCCAGCAAGTTCTGCTATCTTCTTTTGGGAATGACTCGTATGCAGAAGAAGGGTTTTTACCTCATATTTTTTCCTAGGGGACAAATCAACCCCTCGACCCATACTGAAATCAATAAAAATAAAAATAAATAATTAAAATCGTAAATAATTTCGTAAAAAACAAATATTTAATCAATAAAAGAAAGATAATACTCGCATATAGTTCTTAACTTTTCCAAAAAAAAAAAAACCCAAAGAATTTTGTTTAAATTAAAGAAAAGCGTCTTCCACTATTGCGTGTGTAAAAGCCTCAACGTCTCTCCCGTTATTAAAATATTTATAGAAAGAAAACAAACCTTTTAACATACCAAAAGTACTTAAAAGTTGAATTATAGAGATATTGACAACGGTAAAATACATTCCTGCAATACTTAAACCACTTAGAGCCGCAGTCAAGTGCACCCAAAGTATAAAACTAGCAAACAATATGACTGTCCCTAATAATTTGGCAACCCACTGTACATACACACAAACATTTAAACGCATGCATATAGAATATATATATATAGTCAAATCGTTTGGTAAAATACCTGACACAGCATCAGAAAAAAAACGCTCGTGATAAAGAGAGGTTTAAGCTCGAACGTCTAGAGTGGATTGTTTCTACTTATTTGCGAAACGTAAAATTTCACTCGTTCACCTCCATCAGGAGTCGGAAGTAGCGAAACTACAGTAGTCTCTACATTTTACAGTAGTTTGTAGTGTAGCGCGCTACATTTTGAACAATGTAGTGTAGCGAGTAGCACGATACAAAAAATCAGTAGTTTGTAGCGAGAACAAAAACTATTTTTACTGCTACTTCACGAGAAAAAAAAGTGCGCCATTCTTCAAATCACATGGCCAAAACTTTCTTCTTTTGTGCAAAGTTTATTCTGCTCAAAAATTTACGAATCTCAGCTGCAGTAAATAGCAACGTGTCGCATTAAGTCCATTTCCCCACTGACACTTACTGCTAAAATCAAGTAACGAATTAATTTTCTTGCTGGCAACACTTGTCTATTTACCCGTTATTAAGTCTTCATGTTTTAACGCCAAATTTCTTATTATTCGGAACTGTTTTATTTACAGATTTATTTACTGTTTGCATTTAGTTGTTTTTCTGTGATTTTCTAGATTATAATATCTTTCTTAATTTTGCTACGAAATTTATAATGTGTGTATAAACTAACATTTTGGAGACAAACACAAAACATTTTCTTGTATGTTATCTTTCTAAATTGTTTAATGACCTCGGTTATATATGTCGCACTTATTTAATTGTATTCCGGCAAACACAATATAATGAAGAGTCACTGTATTTTTTAATCTGCGTCTTCCATTTTGAGTGTAAATTGGATCCTTTGGAAAATTCTGAAAGTAGAGAAGTAGTAACTACTTTTGAAAAGTAGTTTGTAGTCGCTACTTTTTAAAACAAATAGTTGTAGTTGTAGTTAACTACATTTTCGATAAAGTAGTTGTAGTTGTAGTTCGCTACAATAAAAAAGTATTTTTTCCGACCCCTGACCTTCCATCATTCTATCGTCACACCCCCTGCCCATCATTATCTGGGGCTACGCTCTCTGCTTCACATTTCACCTGTGGCCGTTGAACCCCCCTTTATCTATTACTAACCTAACAATCATGCATTAGCAAAAATTAAAAAGAAAGCAAACATGCAGTCCAACGTAGTCTAAGATCAAGTACATTTTTAGTTTAAGGACAAAACATTGTTTTACTGTAAATAATATTATGTAAATTTTAATTTAACCCTATCACTATGTCCTATCGAAACATGCCCTGTTGTTGCCCAGAACAAATATGCTATCCATTTTTCAAATTTAAAAAAAAAAAGTACCACTTATATTTGACAAGTTTAATTTTTATCGTGTGTTACAAACATTATGATATGAGATGTCACCGGCTGAAACTACTCAGTGAGTGATAGATTTTTTTTGACAACTTGTTGAAAGTGCTTGGGGTCCGCGTGGACCCCAGGATTAAGTTAAAAATATATTTCATAGTGATAGTGTCAATAAAAACAAAATTGTTAGAAATAAATAGAAAATAAAATTGATTAAAACTAATTTTCTAATTGACTTATTATAAAAATGTAGAAAATGAAAAAAAAATATTTTTATAGAATAAATTTTGATTAAAATGCACAAACTAATTAAATCAATTGAAAGGGAAAATATAATTTATAATATAGTTAGTTTAACGGAAATAAAAGATTAAATTATTATCTTTAAAAAAATTATTTGCGGTTTTACATCTAGATTAATAAAAGTGTGGGCTGCCTAAAAATTAAATCTAACAACCATGCTACACTCTCAAAAATATAATACATTACCTAATAAATTATGCGTAAATTTCTCACATTTTCCTATTTTTCCAATACGACATTTTGATATAAGAAATTTAAGCCCAAATGAATATTTGGTGAAACTTTAAATAAAATAATTTGGTATATATTACCATCAAAAGCACTGACGTCTTTTATTATTTTTAATCTATTTTATTATTTTTAATCTAATTTTCTAGATGAGTTTTCTGAACAGTATTGAGAATACAGAGTTTTTCTTGATTAAACAAAGTATTTTTCTCTGTTACGTAATTATTTTTATGCATTTAATAAACTGTAATTTGTAAAAGAAAATTTCAATTTTCTTTTACTTCTTTTCATTTTCTGAATTATTTTGGAATATAATACACAAACGGATTATATTGGAAAAAAAGGAATGATATAATGTCAAACTATCGAATGTGAAAAAATGCATTTTTCATATCCTGTGCCATTCTCCTATATTGTGCAAGACACGTACGTTGCAAAATCGTCACATTTCTGGCTAACTTAGAAAATGACTGTTTCAAAGTATCGAATATACACATTTTTCTTAAAAGTTACAATGTCAAAGTGTCGAATATGGCATATTCGATACTTTGTCGTAAATGTTTGTATTATTTTACTTTTTTAATAAATCGTATCATGTCAAACTATAGAGTATGAAAATAGTAACCTTTCAGGAAGGCAAAAAAACTGTTTTAATTATCGATACAAAATTAGCGCAATTGACATATATTTTTGGTGTTTACTATAGCATGTTTTCTATTGAAAATGGAATGTGTAGCATTTATAGTTCATTTACAGGGGCACTCAAAAAAATTCCCTCAATTCGGAAAAATGTTTGCGGTGTATTTTAATGATGTTTCATTAATGAAATTGATATACATATACAAAATACATTAAAACATTCTTTATGTAGAATATGGTGTGCAAATCATTTATCATTTACTTACAGGACCACTCAAAAGAATTCGATCACATAATAGTCTACGACAAAATGTTTGAAGCGTAATTTAATAATGTTACACTATTTCAAACAAAATGAAATTAATGTATGTAATTAAGGTGCACTTCAAGATGACGCGCATGCTTGTTGTCATTAATTTACAGGGGCACACAAAATAACTCGGTTGCAATGTTGTCTGATAACGATAATTGCTGGAAGCGCGTTTTAGATAACTTTCATTACAAAAAGCTACCGTTGGCCAGCTTCAAAGTTCGTTGGCCAGCTTCATCCGCCATCTTGTTTCAAAATGGCGGCCAGTTAAAAACATTTTAATTTTTAAAAATTCAAAAAGATGTACAAAAAAATGGAAAAATTATTTTTGTTAAGAGTTAGAACGTGATACAAGGATTCTGGAACATTTTTTTTTTTGGCTATATCTTAAAAAATGGCTGAGGTATGGTAGTTTGAAATTCTAAGGTGGATGAGATTTTGAAACAATTTGATATTTGTTATGCTGTAACTCTCGTATTTATGAACCGATATTAATGTGACTGATCATGTGAACAGAACATACCCAGGTCTTGACCGAGTTCGTTGACCAGCTTCATGCGCCATCTTGTTTCAAAATGGCGGCATGTTAAATTTTTTTTTATTTAAAAAATATATAAAATTTATAAATTGAAAAAGTTGTTTCCGTTAAGTGTATCGTGATATAAGGATTCCGAAATATTTTTTGCTTTGGCTTTATCTCAAAAAATGGCTGAGATATGACAGTTTGAAATTCTAGAGTGGCTGACATTTTGAAACAAACTGATTTTTGTTATGTTGTAACTCTCATGCTGAAATTCGCATTCAAATTCAATATTAACAAAAACCGGTATTGAATCTTTTATAACGGGTTCCAAGCATTTTAGCTTTGGGTGTTTGGGTAAAATGAGTTGAATTTTTAAAAACATGGACTTTAAAAGCTACCTTTTCCTCCCGGTACAGGAAGGAAGAACTTTTTAATTATGGTATGCGTTATTCAATTTAATTCTTTGCACACTACGAGGTGTGAAAAATTCCACAGATCGTACTATACAGGGATACTCAAAAGAATTTGTAAGCATTACTTTGTATGCGTCGGGAATTGCTTAAACAAGGTAACTAAGTTTTGGAATTTAATGCTGAATTTTATTTAGTGTACCAAGAAATGTTTCTAGAACATAAAAAAATTCAGATTACACACAGCTACACAAAGAACTGGATACATTGTGGTATGGATAATTTCTGTATGTGTGTTTTAAATAGTGTTATGGAATTTTTGCCTGACTAAAATTTCACCATATTACGTGACGCGTAAAAAAAATTTGCAAATTCGTCGCTACCATGTCAAACTATCGAATGTGAAAAAATGCATTTTTAATATTCTGTGCCATTTTCTTATATTGTGCATGATACGTACGTTGCAAAATCGTGACATTTCTAGCTTACTCAGAAACTTAGATAATGATTGTTTCAAAGTGTCGAATATGCACAATTTTCTAAAAGTTACAATATCAAAGGGTCGAATATGGCATTGTCGATACTTTGTCATGATTGTAATATTTTACTTTTTATAATCTTTCGTACCATGTCAAACTATCAAATATGAAAATAGTCACTTTTCAGGAAGGCAAAAAAACTGTTTTAATTACAGATTCAAAATTAGCAGAATTGACATATGTTTTTTATGTGTACTATAGCATGTTTTCTATTGAAAATGGAATTTGTAGCATTTGTAGTTCATTACAGAGACACTCAAAAGAATTTCGCTACATTACACTCAATGGGGGAAAAGTGTTTGGGATGTATTTTAATGGGGTTACACTATTTAAAGCATAATGTAATTGATATGGATTTATCAAGTACAGTCAAACCCCGATTTAGTGCCATCTCGAAATAGCGCCAATTCCGTTTAACCGCCAATTGCGTCTATGAACAAATCTGCCAAATAGGAATTTCAATGTAATGTATCCGTTAAAGCGCCAACTCGATATACCGCCAAAAAAAAATGTCTAGAAATTACTGTATTTTCTTTGCATATCTTTCTTTTTTAAATTTTTTGTTAGAATTTCAAAGGACACTTCCTTTTCATGTGTCTAGATGTTTTCAAGCTCAATTCAAACTTTATTGAATAGCAAAGAATTTATATTGTTCTCAACACCTGCCAAAATGCACCTGCTACCCATTCTACTTGTCATTGGGAGAAGAAAAATAACGCGCACTGAGTGCCGAGCAAGTAAAACTTCTGATTCAGACTGGCGAGTCACGTGATCCGATCCGCTTCTGGAGCGGGGAGAAAACAAGGCATGGCACGCCATTGGCTGAAAGGGTCTCTCCTCTCTCAGGTGAGAACAATGTAAAAAATAACTTCTCCCTGTACTTTATGTCGATTTCTTAGAAAGAAAACGGTGTGCAGTGCAAAATCTCTCATTCAAAATTTTGGTCGGACGTTGATTGAAACATCGAAGAATTCACCAGCTAAATCTGTAGAATATCATTCTGTCTCTTTATTTTAACTCATTATGGCGAAAAGAGCAGTTTTATCAATTTCAGAAAAGCGGGAAATTTGTGAATATAAAGAAAGAAATGTGAATGTATCGCAGCAACACATCTCCAATCATTTTTCTACACTCTGGAAAAGGCCTGTTAGCAGGCGCTGCATCGGAGACATTTCGATGAATACAGAAAAATGGATTAACACCAACGAACTGCAATCATCTGTAAAAAGACTGAAAACAGCGAAACATGAAGACTTAGAGGATGCCCTTTGCACATGGATACAACAAATGAGTGCTAAAAATGCCACTATCAACGGAGATGTCATCAGAGAGCAGGCATAAGTTCTTGGCCAGCAAATGAATATTACAGATTTTGAATACAGTAGTGGCTGGTTGAACAGATTTAAAAAGCGACGAGGATTCTCTCAGTACATACGAAGTGGTGAAACTGCAGGTGTTGATGAAGATATTGTGTCAAATGGTCGCAAAAAACTGAGTGCGCTGATTTTATAATATAAACAAGAGGACGTTTACAATATGGATGAAAGTGGCCTTTTTTACCGCTTGCAGCCAGATAAAACAATTTCGAGTGGGCCTGCTAAAGGATTAAAAAAAAAAGATCGTGTGTCTCTTGTGTTCTGTACGAATAGTGATGGATCTGATAAAAGAACTATGACAGTGATTGGAAAATCAGCTAAGCCACGATGTTTTAAAAATTTTAATCCTGCTCTTTATGTAGATTATGAGAATAATAACAAAGCGTGGATGACTTCAGCATTATTTCAAAAATGGTTAGCGAATTTCAACATAGAAATGAAAAGAAGCAAACGCCATATTTTATTGATTTTGGATAATGCCCCTTGTCACAAAGCATATCCAATGAGTAATATCCGCATTGAATTTTTACCTCCTGACTGTACTGGATTTCTGCAACCTTTGGATGCTGGTATAATAAACTCATTCAAAGCTCATTATCGAAAGTATCACGTCCGCCATATCATTGAAAAAATCAGTAAAGATGATTTTTCTCCAATCCTTTTACATGATGCTATTCGCATGATAAAAAAAGCATGGGATGAAATTTCATCAGAAACTATTGTTAACTGCTGGAAACATACTGGATTGATTAAACCTGAAGGATCTACTAAAAAACAAAACAGTACAGCACTTCAGGAACTACAAGACGAAATACACAAATTAACAGAAATTGAGCATCCTCTATCGGCAATTGAGTACATTAATATAGACAAAAGTGTTTCAACATTTGAAGATTTGACAATCGAAGAAATTGTTGCCAATCAAAATGAAAATAAAAATTCATCTGACAGCGAAGCTGAAGAAGCTGAAATGCCGCATGTTACATCTGATGAAGTTAAAAATTGCATTGGGAAAATAAGAATTTTCTTAGAAAAACATGCAACTGATAAAAAAATGATGAACAATCTTTTAGTTGTAGAAAAAGATATTGAAAAAATCAATATTGAAAGGAAAACTCAAACTAGCATATTAAAATATTTTCCTGTAAAAGATAATTAAAGTAAAATAATTCAGTGTGATATTTAATGTATGTGTGTGTCTGTTATGTGCATAATTATCTACTTTATCTAAAATTGACTATATAAAGAGGTAAGTGCATGTTAATTTCATACATTAATTGGATAATTTTGAATCATGTAGCATTAATTATATTATGTATATTAATTATATTATATTAATTTATACTATTATAATATACTATATACCATTGGATAATTTAATAAAAAGGCATTACTGATATTTATTTTTATAATAATAATAATATTAGTATAATAGTATGAAAATTAATTTTTATTGTATTTTAATTCGATATACCGCCAAACTCGTTATAGCGCCAAAAATTTCTTGAACGGATAATGGCGGTATAACGAGGTTTGACTGTATCTTAAAACATACTAGATGGAACCCGTCAAAACGTGACGGAAAAAAATACTATAACAATATCAGTAAAATAAGCTTCTTTATTATTTAAGTAGGGCTTCGTATGAAACAGTCTTTCAAATATTTTATTTTAAAAATCCCCCCCCCCTCCCAGTGAAATGCTATTTCCGATGCAAACTCCAAATGAACACTCCGTAAACAAATGTGTAATGCAAATCAGTTTGACATTACCACCATATTCCCCACGACAAAAAAAAAAAAAAAAAGTTCTGGAGCTATAAAGTATCATACAAATAGTCCTATCATAAAGTATCATACAAATTTCCTACTTTCATCTCATATTCAGTAAATAAAAGAACATAGTATAAGCACCCCCCCCCCCCCCCCTGTGATAATGCAATCGAATGAGCTCCTATGCGCATATGCGCATATGTATTGCATCTGCCCAAAGGCACCGTTGAAATTCGACGTTAAGAAAGTTTTAAAATGTTTAAATTAAAAGTTTTAAAATGTCCTCTTTAATCATTGTTCGTTTCAAATCCATATCTTCTAAAACGCATCCATTGTTTTAAGCTAATCAATTTTTATGTAAAAATGAAGAATTTTTGTTAAAAATAATAAATTAATATGCAGATGAGGGAGAATTTTAATGTTTTCAATTGTAATTTATTTGTATGGTTTCTTCTATCCCTTTACATAATCAGGATGATTATTCCTTTTCCATCACAGTCGGTCTCTTATACAGTTAAATATCCAATGGATCTTTAAAAAAATAATAAATAACAGTTCCTAGCATATTGTGATTCAACATATACATCAACGAATTCAACATATCAATTTTATGTTAATCATAAACTAAAAATAGTTTTTTTTCTTTTGACAGATTTTATATTAGCGCCAAAATACTCTATCTTATGGATAATCTGATCTTATGATTTATCAGGTTTTTATTATTTTTTTTTCACTTTTCATGAAGGTTAGGGATACCTATTTTCAATTGTTGCAACTTTCCAAGGGGCTATTTTACATTATTAAAACAAACGGATGGTCATTGTTGAGATAGAATTGAAAAATATTTCATGCTTGAAAATTATTTAAAAAGTCGTTAAATTAAGCGGCAGATTTCAAATAAATTTCAATCGAAAGCTAATTTTTTTTTCTAATTGAGGATGTAAGAATTAAAATTGTAAAATGTAGTAAAAAAAAATTTTTTTTTAGTATTTAGAAGTGATGTAAGCGCGATGAAAGCTAAAGCGATAGTGCCGTTTGTTATCACAACCGTTATACATTTCTAAATATTGCCACTGTGTTTTGGTTGACGTCCAAAAGTAGACTACCATTTTTTGACATCGAAAGAAAAATTCACAGTGAAAGAAATAAGACTTTGCAAGGACTGTTTTGACTAAGGAACTGTTAAATGAACTTATAACAAACCTACCAAAATAATTCCTATAAAATATTAGCCTTACATTGTTTATTCTAGCTAAAAATACAATCATTATTTCAAGGTTTTTTTTTCCTGAAATTCTTTACTTTTGTGAATTTTTTTATTAAAAAAGGAAATCTTAATAATTTAAATCCTATAATTCCTATAACTTAATCCTATAATTTAAAAAAAGTAATTGGTAACATGTAATCAAGGTATGCAATCAAGATGAAGCAACCAATAAAGGCTCCAGTTCTAATCTTTAAAATTAAAAATTGAAATATCAGTTAATATTACGCCATGTTGACACAATCATATAAATTTTTCTTTTTAGTTTTATAAATGTTAAAATGCATTTCAAGCTAAGCATAACGTCATTTTCACCGGTACAAACTTTTCACACGTACATTTATGCTTAAGCACCATGCATACAAATAAAAATATATTTTGCATTTAATTGTAATGAAAAAAAATGGCATCAACTAAGTTATAATGCTTAATGATAAAATGAACCCAATGGACAATATTTCCGTGACGTCACAGTAAATATGAAATTTTATTTGCTTATAAAACACACGGATAAATATTTTTACCGAAATACTTAGACATTTTAACTATATTTTAACTTACAAATTAAAAAATTCGGCCTAAAAGTCACGTGCTTTTAATATTTAATATTTATTTTTTATGCTCGCAATCATTGAGTTCAGAAAATAAACTCTGTACGTCGCAACAGTGGGCGTTAATCCGATTGCCGACTTTATGACGTCATAAGCAGAAGTAAAATTTTAATTTAAAATTACGGCTAATTAATTAAATTTTCGAACAAATGAATGTACGATAACAAATCTGTGACCAAATATCTTTCATTTAAAAAAAGAATGATGTAATTTGATGTAGTAGTTTGTTCTCACGGATTGTCGAAACAAAACGCTTAGCGTTTTAAATATATAGACTAGATGGAACCCGTCAAAACTTGACGAAAAAAATACTATAACAATATCAGTAAAATAAGCTTCTTTATTATTTAAGAAGAATGCAAATGAAACAGTCTTTCAAATATTTTATTTTAAAAGTTTTTTCCTCAGTGAAATACAGTACTATTTCCAATGCAAACTCCAAACAAACAATTCAGAAACAACTGTGTAAGGCAAATCAGTTTGACATTACCGCCATATTCCCCACGGCAAGAAAGAAAATTTCATGGACTATGAAGTATCATACAAATAGTATATTACTACGTTCATCTCATATTCAGTAAATAAAAGAACATAGTAAATAAAGCACACATCTCCCCCCTCCCCCCCTGTGATAATGCAACCGAATGAGCTCCTATGGCCATGTGCATTGCATCTGCCCAAAAGCACCGTCAAGATTCGACGTTAAAAAAAGGTTTTAAAATGTTTAAATTAAAAATTTTAAAATGTCTTCTTTAATCACTGTTCATTTCAAATCCATATCTTCTAAAACGCATCCATTGTTCTAAGGTAATCAGATGAAGAATTTTTGTTACTATAATAAATCAATCTTCAGATGAGGGAGATTTTTAATGTTTTCAAGTGTAATTTATTTGTATAGTTTCTTCCGTCCCTTTACATAATCAGGATGATTATCCCTTTTCCATCACAGTCGGGGATCTTTTACCTCTTGTACAGTTAAATACCCAATGGATGTTTTAAAAAAATACAATTCGTAGCATATTCTGATGCAACATACACATCAGCGAATTCAACATATCAATTTTATGTTAAACATAAACTCAAAATAGTTTTTTTTTCTTTTTTGACAGATTTTAGTTTAGCGCCAAAATGCTCTATCTTATGGATAATCTGATCTTATGATTTATCAGGGTTTATTATTTTTTTTCCACTTTTTATGATGGTTAGAGAAATCTATTTTCAATTGTGACAACTTTCCCAGGGGCTATTTTACATTATTGGAGCAAACTGATGGTCATTGTTAAGATAGAAATGGAAAACATTTCATGCTTGAAAATTATTTAAAAAGTCGTTAAATTAAGCGGCAGTTTTCAAATAAATTTCAATCGAAAGCTAATTTTTTTTCTAATTCATGATGTAAGAATTAAAATTATAAAATGTAGTAAAAAATTTTAATTTGTAGTATTTAGAATTGATGTAAACGCGATGAAAGCTAAAGCGATAGCGCTGTTTGTTGTCATAACCGTTATACATTTCTAAAAATTGCTACTGTGTTTTCGCTGGCGCCCAAAAGTAGACTACCATTTTTTGACATCGAAAGAGAAATTCACAGTGAAAGAAATAGGACTTTGCCGCTAATATGGAACTGTCAAATGAACTCATAATAAACCTACCAAAATATTTCCTATAAAACATTAGCCTTACTTTGTTTATTCTAGCTAAAAATACAATCATTATTTCAAGTTTTTTTTTTCTATCATAACACTATTTTTAATAATTTTAATTTTCCTGAAATCCTTTACTTTTGGGAATTTTTTATATTAAAAAATTAAATCTTCTAACCTATAATTAAAAAAAAGTAATTGGTAACATGCAATCAAGATGAAGCAATCAATATAGGCTGCAATTCTAACCTTTATAATTAAGAATGGAAAAATCAGTTAAAATTACGCCATGTTGACACAATCATATAAATTTTTCTTTTTAGTTTTATCAATGTTAAAATGCATTTCAAGCTAAACATAACGTAATTTTCACCGGCGCAAACTTTTCACACTTACTTTGTATATGTTACTTTTATGCGTAAATACCATGTATACAAATCAAAATATATTTGTATTTAATTGTAATGAAAATGGCATCAACAAAGTTATAATGCATGATAAAATAAACCCAATGAACGATATTCCCGTGACATCACAATAAATATGAATTTTTATTCGCTTATAAAACACGCGGATAAATATTTTTACCGAAATTTAACTTGCAAATTAAAAAAATCTGCTTAAAAGCCACGTGCTCTTAATATTTATTATTTCTCTTTATCCTCGTAACCATAGAGTTTCTCGTTA
Source organism: Maratus michaelseni (assembly GCA_963931845.1). Taxonomy (NCBI): domain Eukaryota; kingdom Metazoa; phylum Arthropoda; class Arachnida; order Araneae; family Salticidae; genus Maratus; species Maratus michaelseni. Next base: position 293,190,015 of record OZ007589.1, on the reverse strand, counting down.
CTCTGTGCCTGGCTAGAGTAGGCGTTATCAAAATGCTGACCTTATAACGTCATAAGCAGATGCAAAAGTTTAATTGAAAAATACGGCTAATTAATTAAATTTTCGAACAAACGAATGCACGATAACAAATCTGTGTCCTAATACCTATCATTTAAAAAAAGAATGATGTAATTTGATGCAGTAGTTTGTTCTCACGGATTGTCGAAAGAAATCGCTTAGCGTTTTAAATATATAGATTTTATGCAGAATATGCAGTCATTTATCATTTATTTACAGGATCGCTCAAAAGAATTTGGTTTCATAATAGGTCTATGGTAAAAAAATGTTTGAAGCATATTTTAAAATAATGTTACAGGATTTCAAGCATAATGAAATTGATATACGTAATTGGTGTGTACTAAAAGATACTTACTGTACAATATGACATGCAGGACAGTTATCGTTAATTTACAGGGACACATATAGGAATTCAGTTACAAGACTTCTATTAGGGGTAATTGCTGGAAGTGGGTTTTCAATTATTGTATGAGTTTTTAAGCTTAACTATTTGCATACTACGTGGTATATATAAATTCTATAGATCATATACAGGACAACACAAAAGAATATGTAAGTATTACTCTGTATAGGCGTGAATTGCTTAAAGCCGGTTTTTAATTGAGTTATGCAATTTCGGGTTGAATTATATTTAGTATACTTTGTAGAATATAAATAAATTGACAATATACAGGGCTACGCAAAGAACTGGATACATTGCCGGCTATGGATGGTAATTTCTAGAAGTGTGTTTTTAATAGTATAATGAGGTTTTTTTGCTTGAATTAAATTTTACCAAACTATGTGACATGTATAAAAATCTGTAGATAATATACAAGGCTCTACAAAAGAATTCGAGTATGCTTCCGTTTATTGTCAAAAACTACTAAAGGTAGAAAGTGCCAACTGTGTTATGCGTTTTCTAGCTAAACTAAATTTTCTCATACTATCTAGATTACATACCAATCTAGATCATTTACAGAGTTTCACAAATCCATTTGACTACTTTTTCAGCTATGGGTGGTAATTGCTACATGGTAATTATTTTCATGTAATATGCCTTTTACTACATCTATATATTTAAAACGCTAAGCGATTTCTTTCGACAGTCCGTGATAACAAACTACTGCATCAAATTACATCATTCTTTTTTTAAATGAAAATATTTGGACACAGATTTGTTATCGTGCATTCGTTTGTTCGAAAATTTAATTAATTAACTGTAATTTTCAATTAAACTTTTACTTCTGCTAATGACGTCATAATCGGATAACGCCTACTGTTCCGAAGCACAGAGTTTATTTTCTAAACTCTGTGGTTGAATAAAAGAAAAATAATAAATATTAAAAGCACGCGGTTTTAAGGCCGAATTTGTTAATTTGCAAGTTAAATTTCGGTAAAAATACTTATCCGCGTGTTTTATAAGCGGATAAAAATTCATATTTATTGTGACGTCACGGGAATATTGTCCATTGGGTTTATTTTATCATTATGCATTATAACTTTGTTGATGCCATTTTTTCATTACAATTAAATACAAAATATATTTATATTTGTGTGCATGGTGTTTAAGCATTAATGTAAAGTATATAAAGTACGTGTGAAAAGTTTGCGCCGGTGAAAATGACGTTATGCTTAGCTTGAAGTGCATTTTAACATTGATAAAACTAAAGAGAAAAATGTATATGATTGTGTTAACATGACATAATTTTACTGATTTTTGCATTCATAATTATAAAGATTAGAATTGGAGCCGTCATTGATTTCTTCATCTTGATTGCATACCTTGATTACATGTTACCAATTGCTTTTTTTTAAATTATAGGATAGAAGATTTCCTTTTTCAATTAAAAAAAAATCACAAAAGTAAAGGATATCAGGAAATTTAAAGTTATTAAAAATAGTGTTATGGTAGAAAAAAATCTTGAAATAATGATTGTATTTTTAGCTAGAATAAACAATGTAAGACTAATATTTCATAGGAATTATTTTGGTAGATTTATTATAAGTTCATTTAACAGTTCCTTATTAGCGCAAAGTCCTATATCTTTTACTGTGAATTTCTCTTTCGATGTCAAAAAATGTTTTTCCACTTTTGGACGCCAGCCAAAATACAGTGGCAATTTTTAGAAATGTACAACAGTTGTGACAACAAAGGCGCTATCGCTTTAGTTTCATCGCGCTTACATCACTTCGAAATACTACAAATTTCTATTTTTTACTACATTTTACAATTTCAATTCTTACATCATCAATTAGAAAAAAAATTAGCTTTCGATTGAGATGTGTGCTTTATTTACTATGTTCTGTTATTTACTGAATATGATACGAACGTAGGAATATACTATTTGTATATACTTCATAGGTCGAAGAATTTTTTTCTTGCCGTGGAGAATATGGTAGTAATGTCAAACTGATTTGCATTACACAGTTATTTACGGATTGTTTGTTTGGAGTTTGCATCGGAAATAGTACTGTATTTAACTGGGGGGGAAAAAAAAAAAAAAAAAAAAAATTTGAAAGACTGATTTATACGCGCCCCTTCATAAATAATAAAGAAACTTATTTTACTGATATTGTTATAGTATTTTTTTTGCGTCAAGTGTTGACGGGTTCCATGTAGTTATTTACTTAAATATCTTTTTTCACCTTATTAAATGCTAAAGTTTCGTTATAGCAATATGGAAGTGTTGGAAAGTATTTCATAATCTATGCTTGATGCAAGATTTCTCATTTTTTTTAATTTCTAATTTATTTTCTGTAATGGTGGCAACTCAGTTATTCCAATGTTGCGAGAAAAAAGACAGAAATCATCTAACGGAAAATACAATTGACAAATAGCGTGACTTTTGAAATATAACATCGTTAAAATAGTGCATTTTCAGTGAGTAAGAACTTCAGCATTATTTTTCTATAATCGCATGAAAAACACATACTTTTCGAATGTAAATTTTGTCATTTTCATTTAATCTATAGTGTAAAAATAATTTCACCTATATTGTAGCAATTTTAATGAATTTTATATTATTTTCTTCGCCTTCTTTTTTATTTTTATTTATTTTATTTTTAATGTTGTAACGGTTTTTTATTTAATAAACTTTAATAATGGAACATACTTATAGTCCATCAAAGTGAAAGTCGTCTGCAGTAGATACTGTTTTACAGCTCTAAAATCAGATCAATTTTTAGGGTTTCGTTCATCTCACGAAACCCTATTGCTCCCGCTCCGTTGTCTGTCTGTCACAGAGCCATTCTCGAAAACTATGTAACTTACAGAGTTGAAACTTTGTGTATAAATCAGAATATCAGCTGTGAAGAGCTGGAAATATTAAAATTTGAAAAATTTGTATTATTTTAATAAATAGAGATAAAAAACCAAAATTCTAATAGCCTTTTTCGATTAAATTTAAACATTTTTCGTTATAGCAGATGCCAAAAATTAAAAATCCACAATAAAATTATTTCTACAATAATTAATTTTCTATCAGACGATTTTCACGTGAAAAATGAAAATGAAATAAAAAGTTTCACCAATTGAAAAAAAAGATTCAGAAATTGATTGACGTCATAGTGGTAAATAAAACGGAAAATGTCTAATATTTCTCAATAATACAACGAGTATGAGTATGTGGATGTACACAAAGCAGATTAATATCACGTCATTAGAGAATTAAAAAGAAAATCTGACGTCCTATTGGAAGTTTAACGAATTTTTCAGATGTTTGAGAATAATACAAAGCGAGTATCAATATGAATAATAGAGAATAGTAAATATATGAGTTTGAGGAATGTATTGAATCATGATAAAAACCCGATTATGGAAATATTCGCATATTTTAACATTTTGAAGACGTCCAACATGTTTAATTTTGAAATTATATATTTTTTAAATATCGCATTTAGTCCGTATGACGGATATTATTATGACAGAATATAATAGCGGGTTTCGCCCGCTATCCGGCTGGTTTTAGATTTTCGAAAAAACGGAAAAATAGACCGGTAAATTTTTACTTTATAAAAAACATGACTTTTTTTTGTTGTTGTTGCTAAATTATATTTATTTGAATTTATTAAAGAAAGGATAAAGTGTTTTGAAAGGAATATTAAACGAAACCCTTTGTGCGATCTTCGATCACACTTACCCACTTGTTTTATTTGATTATTTGTTGTGTAAAGCTAATTTTTCACGACTTCACTAAAACTAATACCTTAACAAGAAAGAACTAGTATGTATATGCTGTGGCCTAAACTTTCCTCTATATAAATCAAATAGTCTGCAATCAAATTTCTATGACAATCTGTTTGTTCTTGAGATATAGCTATCACGAAAATTGTGAAAAATAGAACATAGGAATGACACCTGTTGGATGGTTACCCAAACCCAATAAGGATCTATTTATACCAAGCTCTAACAGCATATAAAATTTGGTGAAATTCCGTGAATTAGTACTTAAGAGCTATGGCGGAAAAAGTTCACTATAAAAGCACCACCTGTTGGGCGATTTACACCAAAAAGTAATCAGCAACAACTTATGTGAACGTCTAACTGAATCTGAAGTTTGATGAAAATCCATGCATTAGTTGTTGAGATATAGCTATTGCGAAAATCGTTAAAATGACAGCATAGCAGCGCCACTTGTTAGACTATTTATACCAAACTAATCCACACCAATTTATATCAAGGTCTAACTGAATCTGAAGTTTGGTGAAAATCCATGTATTAGTTCTTGAGATAGAGCTATTGCGGAAATCGTGAAAAATACACAGCAATGCAGCACCACCTGTTAAACAATTTACACAAAAAACTAATCAGCACTAAAATGTATCAAAGTCTAACAGAATCTCAAGTTTTATTAAGTTTCGTACGTTAGTTCTTGAGATAGAACGCCCAGAAAATGTTTGTCAAATACGACACACACACAGGCATCTTCTAAAAGCAGTCAAGTCATATTCTAGACCTTCTAAAATGTATAAATCCGTCAAAAATGGAATTCGAATTTTTTTCACGAATCCAATACTTTCTTCTTGTAAAGATAGAAGAAAGTAAAAATCATGCGTCAATCATGCTACGAAACACTTTCGTTATCGTACGAAAATCGTTAAAATGACAGCATAGCAGCGCCACCTGTTAGACTATTTATACCAAACTAATCCACACCAATTTATATCAAGGTCTAACTGAATCTGAAGTTTGGTGAAAATCCATGTATTAGTTCTTGAGATAGAGCTATTGCGGAAATCGTGAAAAATACACAGCAATGCAGCACCACCTGTTAAACAATTTACACAAAAAACTAATCAGCACTAAAATGTATCAAAGTCTAACAGAATCTCAAGTTTTATTAAGTTTCGTACGTTAGTTCTTGAGATAGAATGCCCAGAAAATGTTTGTCAAATTCGAAACATACACAGGCATTTTCTAAAAGTAGTCAAATCGTATTCTAGACCTTCTAAAATGTATAAATACATCAAAAATGGAATTCGAATTTTTTTCACGAATCCAATACTTTCTTCTTGTAAAGATAGAAGAAAGTAAAAATCATGCGTCAATCATGCTACGAAACACTTTCCAGCACTAGAATACTTTAACAAAATGTCGCTGTTTAATATGGTAAGACGGACGCCTAATTTTAGAAAACGCATAACACATGGAAAACCAGATTTCAGGAATTATCCAACCTTAACAGGAAAAATATTCCAAATCTGTTGTGCAGCCCTGTATTTGGTCTATAGGTTTGTATGTAATCTATATTGTATGCTAAAATTTTGTTTAGTAATAAAACGTATAATAGGTTGAAAATTCACATTGAGCAATTTCTACCTATAGATGAACACATGTCTGAATTATTTTGTACAGCCCTGTATATTACCTGCATATTTCTACATATGTGCCACATAATAAACTAAAATTTAATTCAGGCTAAAAGAAGCTTAAAGCTACTGAAATAACACTTCCAGAAATTATCATCCATAGGCATCCATGTATCCAGTTCTTTGCGTGGCTCTGTAAATGATTTTATTTATAATCTACAAACATCTCTTAGTATACTTAATATAGTTCAACTTGAAAATACATAACACAATTAAAAACCACATTTAACAAATTCAGAGTCATACTTTGTAATGCTTACGAATTATTTTGCTTAGTCCTGTATATAATCTATCTATAGACTTTATATACACAACCTAGTATGCAAATAGTTAAACTTAAAAATGCATACCGCAATTGTCCTGCAATTATCGCTAATAGACAGCACTGTAACCGAAATTTTTGAGTGCCCCTGTAAATGAACGATAACGGTCGAAAATGTCCCGTGATTGCCCACTCCTCTATTTGTAGGTTATTTCTTTGTTTTCTTATTTTTTATAAAATTTACATAACGCTTAAAAATAAGCTTTTCATTTATCAATTTTTTTACAGTAAGTTCATTTTTCAAATTAAACTTTCATTTAAATTTTATTACTATTATTATTAGTAATAGATAGTAGTATATGCAATTGCTGCTGTTTAAATGCAGTAAAAATGTAATCATCCAATAAACAAGATAAAAATATATTTCTTTATGTTAGATGTCAATTGGTTTTGTGTTATTAGACAATTTTTTTGAAGAAGGCAAAACAGACCAGAATTTCCAGCTTAAATTGAATTCCATACAATTATTACATCCAAGCACAAATTGAAATTTCAATATACTCTTTTTTCTCCAGTAGCCAGCACTCTAATTTTTGTGCCAGATAAAATCAATTTAGGTAATTGTACATTAATATAAATTTTCTATACAGGTAATCTCATCACATGCTTTTAAATAAAAGGGGGGGGGGGTGGGAATCTAGATTAGAATCTAATAAGTTTTCCTATCAATACCTTTGGAGTCTTAAGTTTCTATGCCTCTGCAATCTACATAAGTAATACATCTTCAAAAAATATGAATTAATGCAGCCCCTTTTAAGAGGGTTAGTATTTTAAAGAAATGACAAGATATGGTCTGGATTCTCAACTAATAAGAACATTAATCAAAATATCCTAAAAAAAAAAAAAAAGAGGAAAAGTGGGAATTAAATATACTTTTTTCTAGAATTGTTTGCAGAATTTAAAAAAAATTCATATACTAAAGTAACATCAATTTCCACATAAAGTAGTTTTATCATCTGCTTTGAAGTTATGGATTTGGGTGATCCCATTTTATTTGCATGCAGAAAACAAACAATAATTTTGTTAAATTATTTTTTTTTATGTGTGTTATTAACTTTTTTTTTTTTTTTTTTGTAAATAACAATGATTGTTTTGTTACTCAGTGTGATAACTCATCTAATAAATTATATCTGTGCTTATCTTAGCAATACATCAAGTACTTTCTTTGCATTATTTTTAATACATTAAATATGTGTTAAGACATAGAACAATTCAGTTTTATTTTAATATTTAAAAAAGTTTTGTCATATAAAATACAGTAAACACTTTTTAATTCAAAATTCAGATAGAAAAAAATATATATTTGATTGTAATAAAACTAAATATATATACAGTGGACTCTCTCTATCTGAACACTCTCTAATGTGAACACCCCGGTATTATGAACACTTTCTGACGGTCCCGGCGAAACTCCATAGACTTAACAAAAGATGAACTCTCTCTATTCTGAACACCCTCTAATCTGAACACCCCGCTATTATGAACGCTACTTTTGATCACCATTCTAACCTGCCTCTCCGTAAACTGAACGTGTGTTTGCAGTCGGAATGCAGAGAATTCCCGCATCATGGAAATTCGGAAAAATTGTTGCAGAAGAATAAAAAGGTTCAATGAACTCGATTTAAAAATAAACAAAATCATTTCCAGATTTTAAGATCTACCCGATGCTGAAATTTGTGTCAATAATTCAGATAAAATCTTCAGTTAACAAAAAAAAAAAAAAAAAAAAAAAAATCGAAAGACTATTTTTGCGTTTACTGTATGTGTTTTCAACTAACTAGAACATTTTTATATATTTTAAATAAATAAAAAAGTGCAGATATGAAATTGTTTCCATTTCAGAAAAAGTAAATCATGATAATCAAATTAAATGAAATGATCAAAATAATCAATTTTTATGCAAAGAGATACAAGAAAAAATAACGTAAAAACCATGTCACATGATTTCCCCTCTCCCAAGCTGAGATAAAAATAGAAATATTGCGCAACAGAAATTCCCTCCAAGAGACAACAAGTGTTAGAGGGAGTGGTTAAAAAAGGATTATGGTTTCTTTTCTGCAAACTTGGTTGGCAGCATTATCGCTTCTGTTCTTTCTTCTTTTTTGCTTAGCAAAATAAAAAAAAATTCGTTATTTCACTATCGTTGCAGGGAAAGCTTCACAACACTTATGCAGATATGTCAGAAATAAGTAAGAAAACAAGAAAACGGAAAGAACTGAAGCTTCAGGAAAAATACGAAGTTGTTCAAAAATTAAAATCAAAAGAAAGTCAAAGAAAAATTGCATCTGAATTTGGAATTTCAGTAGGTCAAGTCAACGCCATCAGCAAGAAAGAGAAAGAAATTATAGCCGCTTTTGAAGCAAATGAACCTTCCTCAAAGTGTAGAATTTTCGAAAAGAAAACTGGAAACAAGAACATAAACAATCACGTCTGGAAGTTTTTTTGCCAAATGAGAAAGAAGAATCTTCTTGTCACTGGACCCCTGCTAAAGCAGATTGCTCTGGATTTTGCAGAAAAGGAGAAAATCACAGAATTCAAGGCATCAGAAGGATGGCTGACTCGCTTCAAAAGTCGGCATAACATCGAATTCAAAATAATCAGTGGTGAAGCTGCAGACGTAAATATCGACACTGTGGAGGAATGGAAAAGAAAGCTTCCAGATAGAACGAAGGATTTCGATGACGCTGAAATTTTCAATGCCGACGAAACCGGCCTGTTTTTCAGAGCTCTTCCAAATAAAACCTTAGCAGAAAGAAGAGAGAAATACGTGGGCGGAAAAATGTCAAAAGAAAGACTTACCGTCATGCTCTGTGCAGTTTTAAAAGTGAGAAGCTCAAACCACTTGTGATTGGAAAAAGTGAAAAACCGCGGTGCTTCAAAAATGTGAAGATAGCATCATTGCCAGTACACTATAAATCAAATCGAAAAGCCTGGATGACATTTGCTCACAAATGGTTGGAGGTCATTAACGAGATGATGAAGAGAAACGGAAGAAATATTCTTCTTTTTGTCGATAATGCTAAACTGTACTTCTATAATCCAACCACTGGATCAAGGAGTAATCAAGACCTTTAAAGCTCACTACCGAATTCATTTTTTGAAGAAAATGTCCGTGGCGATGGAGGAGGCAAATTCGGTAACCGAACTAACGAAGAAGGTCAATGTCATGGATGCTGTGCATTGGATATCAATTGCTTGGAATGAATTAACCCCCTACACCATCCAAAAATGCTTCTACAAAGCTGGATTCCCTTGTGAGAATGAGCAATCAAGGACAGAGGACCAAGAAGCAACAGCTGTGAGTGACTTGGGGTCAATTCTTCAGGAGCTTCATACTGAAATTGAACCTGGAGCTTATCTTGAAGCCAACGGAAGCCTTCCTGTTTGCGACAACATCGTTGAAGAGAAAGAGGGTAGTGAAGACGAAGCAGAACCAGAGACCGATGAAACAAGAAGTACGATTACCTTCAAGCAATAGGACCAAGGGATTCAAGACCTGTTGAACTATGTGGCTGAACATCACCCACAAGTCTTTCCACTTCTTAAACAACTAGATAACATGTACACTGCACTAGCATACACAATGCAAAAACAGACTAAAATTATTCACTTTTTTAAGTAATATACCGATTATGTTTTCAAGTAATGTATTTAAGTAAATAATTGTATATTTTGTTAATTTTTTTAATATAAAATTTTAATTAACTTTTTTAATAGCTTCTAAATTCAGCACCTCCATCTCGGTAACTTGCATGGTTAACCAGGCTAAGTATTCTTTACAGTCTATAAACTGAATACATAGTAGTAATAGTAATGCATTTCCCAGCCTCCCTCTATAATGAACACCCCCATAATCTGAACATTTTTGGTCGGTCCCCTGAGTGTTCAAATAGGGAGAGTCCACTGTATATTATTTTCACAGTAGCTTTCAAAGGGTTCAAAACATATTTTTGAAATAACCAAAATTTGTTCACTGTCAAAGTTCAATTTAAAGATTGTCACTGTATTTTAAACTCACTATTAAATGACTTTCTTTTTTTTTTCATTCAAAGAATCAAAAGAAAACTATTTTTGTTTAATGCTTATGGCTAAATAGTAAAGCCCATTTGTAATGAGTTTAAGCAATTAAAACAAGCATGAATTAAAATTGACATTAGTATACACCTGTCTGACATATATTTGTACAACTTGAACTATCATATCCAACCAGCAAATTAAAATGTATGTATAGTATATAAGAAAATCATATGAACTGCCATATATAGATTAATTTTAAATTTGTTTTATAGCAAATAGAGGAAAAAATAAAACAGTTTTCAATGTGTTGTTGAAATAGACTGTTAAAAAGAAAAAGTGTACATATGTAATTTTAAAAGTGAACAATAATAATTAAGTATAATGTAGGGGGTGCACAATCTGGCTGGCCCGCAAGCCACCAACATACCACTATTTTTATGCAGAATAATTTGCCTTATTTAACAATAAACACTTTATTATTAAATAAGTTGAAGATTACATCGAATATTGTGGTGGCAAAAGGTTGTGCAGCACTAGTGTAACGCATGAATTTTTTGCTTGTTTAAACATTAAAATAAACATTTTTTCTGTAGCAATATAGTTCATTCTGTTAACAGTAAAATGATATTATTAAATAACTTTGCAACTTCACCTAAGGCTATTTGGTGCATAAAGATAAATAAAACAACAAAACTGAAGCTGCTTATTTTCAAATTTTTCATATACAGTAGAGTCTCGATAATTCGAGTCTCGATTGTTCGAGTTTCCCATAAATCCGAGTTAGTGAAAAAAATCAGTTTTGCTTCCAAATAATGACCAACATATACGCAACACGTGACAGAATTATTTCACACCATAAAATTCAAGTATCTGATTTTATTGTTGTTCGACGGGTCATATGTCAACTGCGCACATTGAAGCCACCTACAGAAATCCATCCTCTGAAAGAAAATGGGTGTATTCTTCCTATATGTGCAGGGTATCACGGCGGGTGAAATTGAAAAGAATCAGAGAATAGTTGTTCAACGAGCTCCCATCCCACTCGCTCCTTTTGTCTACTACTAACGTATCAGAACAGAAGTAAACTAGAAGCATTTTCTACTAACAACTGCTCTGATTTATTCTTGAACAGGAAATCCTTAAAAAAGTCTGAGTATGGAAAAACTGGTGAGCCACTTTATATGTGGTTTACACAGTAAAGTAAAAAATGATGCCCTCTTTCAGGTCCGATTCTTCAAGAGAAAGCTTTACTGTTTCGAAAAGAATTTGAAAAAAGTGTTGAAAACTTCATTGCTAGTGCAGGCTGGTTTGACAGGTTGAAAAAAATATATCGTATCCAGCAACTAGAGAGAGAAGCTATCTGAAGATTCTGAGGCCGTCGCCGTGCAATTTTTCAAAAAATTGCAGGAAGTCATGACAAATGAAAACCTTATGAACAACCAGCTTTATAATTGAAATGAATCTGGCCTTAATTTATAAATGCTACCATCTAAAACAATCGCGTCAAGCTAAGAGAAAAGTACTCCAGGTCACATTAAAGCAAAGCAAGGTTAACACTTCCTGCTGCATCAAATGCTTCAGGAAATCACAAGATTAAACTTATTGTTATCAGAAAAGCTGCAAAGTCAAGAGCATTTAAGCATGTCTCGATATCTTCACTGCCAGTTACATATAGGAGCCAAAAAGTGCTTGGATGACTCAAGGAATATTTAAAAACTGTTTTTACGATTTTAGGCCAGAAGTTATAGAGGAATAGATAAATAATCACGAACAATTAGAATTTACGGATTCTGATATAATCTGATAGATTCCACACTGCTAATGAGTCACAGCGAGGGGCTGCCTGCTGCACTAGAGTCCACCATGCGATACGTAAAGCAATAGCCTGAGTCGACTCCAGCCGACATTATGCTGCTTTGACGATGGCATGATATTGCTGCACGGAAACGGGGCAATGTGTCAAAACAAAAAACAATTGACAATTATTTTAAGATATAATTAACCTGTCGCTATCAGCAGTAATGTAATAATTTGTAAGTACATTTTTCATTTAAATATACACTGAAATTTAAAAATTGCTGTATCTTCATTTATTTATTGATTAAATTTTATGATTTCAAAAATTTGAGTTTTCAATACTTCGAGGTAAGTCTGGTCCCGTCCAACTCGAATTATCGAGACTCTACTGTACTGTATTTGTGTGCATAATTTCCATCCTCATACCTCACGACACAGATTTGAGGATAAGGATAGTCATTCAGACACTAGTGCTTCAACCAGAATTCTATACTGATTTGTATTAGTTTCACTTCCCTCTACTTAAAATGAAAAAATTTAATTAAATTAAAATATATACAGTGGACTCTCTCTATCTGAACACTCTCTAATGTGAACACCCCGGTACTATGAACACTTCCAGACGGTCCCGGCGAAACTCCATAGACTTAACAAAAGATGAACTCTCTGTATTCTGAACACCCTCTAATCTGAACACCCCACTATTATGAACGCTAATTTTGATCCCCATTCTAACCCGCCTCTCTGTAAACTGAACATGTGTTTGTAGTCGGAATTCGGGGAATTCCTGCAACATGGAAATTTTGAAAAAGTGTTGCAGAAGAATAAAAGTGTTCAATGAACTCAATTTAAAAATAAACAGACAAAATCATTTCTAGATTTTAAGATCTACCCAATTCGGAAATTTGTTTGAATAATTTAGATAAAATCTTCAGTTAACAAAACAAACAAAACATTTATTATAACAAAAAAAAAAAAATAATAATAATATTTTTGTCTTTACCGTACATGTTCTGAACTAACTAGAACATTCTTATATTTTTCATAAACAAAAAAGTGCAGATATGAAATTGTTGCCATTTTAGAAAAAGTAAATCATGATAATCAAATTAAATAAAATGATCAAAACAATTTTCATGCAAAGAGATACAAGAAAAAATAATGTAAAAAAAATGTCACGTGTTTCCCCTCTCCCGAGCTGAGATAAAAATAGAAAGATTGCACAACAGAAATGCCTACCCCCAATGACAGATAAGAGACAGTAGGTGTTAGAGGGAGCGGTCAAAAAAGGATTATGGTTTTTTTTTTCTGCACACCTGGTTGGCAACATTATCGCTTCTGTTTCCTTCTTCCTTTTTTGCTCACTTAACAAAGGTAAAGAAATTTCGCCATTTCACAATCGTTGCAGGGTAAGAAGCACAACACTTATGCAGACATGTCAGAAGTAAGTAGGAAAACAAACAAAAAAAACCCGGAAAGAATTGAAGCTTCAGGAAAAATACGAAGTTGTTCAAAAATTAAAATCAAAAGTAAGTCAAAGCAAAATTGCATCTGAATTTGGAATTTCAGTAGGTCAAGTCAACGCCACCAGCAAGAAAGAGAAAGAAATTATAGCCACTTTTGAAGTAAATAAACCTTCCTGAAAGAGTAGAATTTTCGAAAAGAAAACGGGAAACGAGAAATTAAACAATCACGCCTGGAAGTTTTTTTTGCCAATTGAGAACGAAGAATCTTCCTGTCACTGTACTCCTTCTAAAACAGATTGCTCTGGATTTTGCAGAAAAGGAGAAAATCACGGAATTCTAGGCATCAGAAGGATGGCTGACTCGCTTTAAAAGTCGGCATAACATCGAATTCAAAATAATCAATGGTGAAGCTGCAGAGATAAATATCGAAACTGTAGAGGAATGGAAAAGAAAGCTTCCGGATGTAACGAAGGATTCCGATGCCGCTAACATTTTCAATGCCGACGAAACCGGCCTGTTTTTCCAAGCTTATCCAAATAAAACCCTAGCAGAAAGAAGCGAGAAATGTGTGGGCGGAAAAATGTCAAAAGAAAGACTTACCGTCATGCTCTGTGCCAGTTTTACGGGTGAGAAGCTCAAACCACTTGTGATCAGAAAAAGTGAAAAACCACGATACTTCAAAAATGTGAAGATAGCATCATTGCCTGTGCATTATAAATCAAATCGAAAAGTCTGGATGACATTCAGAATTTCCTAACAATTGTTGGAGGGAATTAACGAGATGATGAACAGAGAAGGAAGAAAATGTCTTCTTTTTGTTTGATAATGCCAGATCACATACAAATGTGCAGCTGAGCAACGTGAGCCTGAAGTTCCTGCCACGGAACTGTACATCTATAATCCAACCACTGGATCAAGGAGTAATCAAGACTTTTAAAGCTCACTACCGAATTCATTTTTTGAAGAAATTATCTGTGGTGATGGAGGAGACAAACTCGGCAAACGAATTAACGAAGAAGGTCAATGTCATTGATGCTGTGCATTGGATATTGGATGTCAATGGCTTGGAATGAAGTATATCCCTACACCACCCAAAAATGCTTCTGCAAAGCTGGATTCCCATGTGAGAATGAGCAATAAAGGACAGAGAACCAAGAAGCAACCATTGTGAGTGACTTGGGGTCAATTCTTCAGGAGCTTCATACTGAAATTGAACCTGGAGCTTATCTGGAAGCCAACGGAAGCCTTCCTGTTTGCGACAACAACTTTGAAGAGGAAGAGGATAGTGAAGACGAAGCAGAACCAGAAGAGACTGATTAAACAAGAAGTACGATTACCTTCAAGCATTATGGCCAAGGGATTCAAGACCTGTTGAACTATGCGGTTGAACATCACCCAGAAGCCTTTCCACTTCTTAAACAACTAGATAATATGTACACTGCACGAGCATACACAATCCAAAAACAGACTAAAATTACTCACTTTTTACTTACCCATCATACGTAGTATAGGGTAAGTCTTGTAATCGTTTTGAAAATCGAAAATTTTTTTTTGATGGATTTACACGTTTCAGACACTGGAGATTCCGAAAAACATATTTTTAGAAAAAAAATTTTGCCGTCCGTCTGTGTGTGTGTCTGTGTGTCTGTAAACGCTCTATCTCCCGAAAAAATTGAGATAGAGACTTGCAATTTGGTATGTACTTAGTATGTAATAATGGAAAGAAGCCTATTTCATTTCAATAACCTCGATTAACCGGAACTATTTTTTTCGGACTCTCGAAATATTCGTTCTGATAAAAGGTATATAAAAATTTTCGAAATTGGTTATTTTAAGAAATGAATATAAAAAACAATACAAAAACATAAATTTTGCATAAAGCATGAAGTCTATCGGATAATTAGTTGCCGAGATATTTGGAATCCTATTTTCCACACTCTTCGATTTTTCATGACCCTGTATTTTATCCAAATTTCACTTTAAAGATATATTTTAATTCGAAATTTGACGCTTAATCAGATGCAATAAACCGCTAGTTAATAGGATTATTATTATTGGAGTTATAAGGAAAAACCTCTTTCAAGCAATTCAGTAATCGAGCCTTTAAAGTTTATGACGTCATCAAGCCACGATTTTATTTGAATTGCAATGCATTTTATAAGTAGTTTACACATTTTTATTTTAATATTTCACATTATGCATATCTATGATGGGTAAGTATTACGGTGGCCCCCAACGACTAGTTTAAGTAACGTACCTATTATGTTTTCAAGTAATGCATTGTATGTATGTAATTGTATGTTTCGTAAATTTTTTTAATAGTATAACTTTTTGAATAGTTTCTAAATTCAGCACCTCCATCTCGGTAACTTGCATGGTTAACCAGGCTAAGTATTATATACAGTCTATAAACTAAATACATAGTAGTAGTAGTAATGTATTTTCCAATCTCCCTCTATAATGAACACCCCCATAATCTGAACATTTTTGGTCGGTCCCATCAGTGTTCAGAATAGAGAGAGTCTACTGTATATATTTCAAGTAAGGGAAAAAAAATGTGCAATTTCTCATCAAGAATATAAGATAATTTAGATTGGTTAAATGGATTGGTCTAATGGCATTTGATAAGTGGACTTTTATTTCAAATTTACTTTAAAATTAAGTTTGAGTTTGTTTATATAAATCAAATGATAATAATAATATATTTTCATTTTTTTTTCTTTTATTTATTTATTTAGTTTTTTTTTTTTTTTTTTTTTTTTTTTTTTTAACCTGCATCAAAAATATGTACAGATGTTATATCATCTGACCTCCTTTTTGTTGAAAACCCAGATCTGCCCTTCTCCTTAAAAAATCCTTAAAAATCTCCTTAAAAATTGTAGGTCCATACATTTTTATCAAAAATATAAAGAGAGTCTCAAGTCTTATTAGGAGTCACTTATAAGCATGAAGCTAGGTATGTACACAGATTCAAAATTTTTTAAACCCTATTTTTAAAAAAAAGAGAGAGATAGAGAACACAATTACAAAAGGACTTGGAACAATCTAAGCAAATATAAACATGCTCCACATAATTAATCTGCCAATTAAACTTCCATATAAAAAATAACAATTTTATGACAGATTCAGCCTTAAAGAAAAATAAATAGTAACAGGGATAGAAATAAAGGAAAACTAAAACATGTTGATGAGTAAAGTATGTAGAATTTTTTAAAGTTATGTTTTAAAAAAGTTAGAAGAAAAAAAAAAGATTTAGTTATACTTAATATTTTTATAATATACTTCACATATCTTAGTTACACTACAGAAATTATATTAAAAGTACAAAACTATAGTAATTAAAATAAGTATTTAATTCAACAAACATAATAATTTAAACATTGATTAATTAGACAGCAAAAATGCTGCCACATTTAAAATCAACACGGTTAAAATATCCAATCTGGCTTTTTAAGTATCAAATTGTTAGTTGAATACCATTATTTAAATAAATAAATAATAGTACATAAAAATTAATAAAAAGCTCAAAAATTGCAAAGGGAAAAATGTGCAATTTCTCAAGTCATAAATCTTTCAGAATATCTAAATTCAAACAATTGAGCAAAAAAAAACTACAAAATATCTAAAATTTTAAAAAGCGAACAATTTTATATATTTCTTAAGCAATATAAAGCTGCAGCAATTGAGTATTAATTAAATATGTAAATAATTATAAAAGTATAATAATTATAATAGTACATAATAAAAAATGTGTAAACAGCAAGAAATAGCTTTCACATTTTCTCCAGAAAACAATGTTAGCTTTTTCTTTTTTTCTCCTGTAAATTTATGATATATATATAACTCAAAATCAAATTTTCTACAACAGTTTTCTAATTTTCAGAAGAATATATATGTCATTCTATATCGGACTTTAATAGAAAATTTTTATATTTGTTTTGACAAAATAATACTTTTAAAAGTATTCACTACAAAAAAATAAAAAAAGTGTTCACATAAATTCATACTTACACTTTATTATTTTATAATCATACAATAGATTTTGCAACTACCCATAAATAGGTCTTTTTTTGTAACAAATCCATTAACAACTGTAACTAATAATTTTTTAAACATATAACATCTGAAATTTGGATTTTTTTTTTTTTGGGGGGGGGGGGGAGGATACAAAAATTAATTAATTTTCTATGATTTTACATGCAGTAATTTAGTATTTTGAAAAACCCAAACCAAATTAAAACTAGTTATTAGCTACTCTGCACATTATTTTTTATAATTTTCCTGTATTGCTTATTTATAATTTCCTTTTATTCCTTTATTATTTGTAAGGAGAGAAAGCAGCAATACAATTTGATTACTTCTGCCTTTTGCACATTTGTGGTATACAAAAGTAATAAACACAAGATTCAAACAGAACAACGTGGATAAAAACAAAGGATTTGTAACAAAAGAATTAAAGAAGCATGATTATGTACCATGAGCATACATACATACAATGAACAGTTTTATTTACTTGTAACAATGTTTTGGAATTTAATAAAATAAAATAAGATTAAGATAAACATTGGAATTTAATGT
Source organism: Maratus michaelseni (assembly GCA_963931845.1). NCBI lineage: Eukaryota > Metazoa > Arthropoda > Arachnida > Araneae > Salticidae > Maratus > Maratus michaelseni. Next base: position 293,171,928 of record OZ007589.1, on the reverse strand, counting down.
TTAGGAGGGAAAGGAATGGAATAGCATAAGACTAGATGGGACATTTGATCTAGTTGCCGAAATTTGTAACTTTTCCTGGACTTATTAAGAAACTTTCTGATTTTTTTGACTGAATAAATTTATTTGCAATTTTCATAATTTTTGTGTCTAGCAGACATGTCGCCTTCTATGCATAGGAGTCTCATACCTAAATGTTTTAAAGGAGGGAATTTCACAATTTTTGGTGAGAATCCTGTTATCCGGCTCTGAATTTAAGTATCTGGAACCTACTTTTTCATAATCTAATTCTAATCAATCAAATTACTATTATTTCTGATCATAACCAACTAAATCTTATTGATAATCATCAACATTATCATTACAGTATTTAATCGTTACAGTAATAATTCGTGTTCTTTAATTCGTGAAAGTTTCTTTACAAGCTGTTATTTTCATATCAGTCAATAATTTAGCATGAAATTTTAAAGAAAAGATGTTGACAAATTAAAAGGGCTTAACTTAAAAATCTATTACCATACACAAATCTTTTAACTCTCAAATCATCTAAAAGCTTGTTTGCTTTTCCATAAAACTACTCATAAATTTACTATTAGTTAACAAACATTTTATTTGACATTTTATTACTGAAATACTTTAGGTGAAATAATATTTATTCATACAACATAGATACTTTCTAAAGTAAAACTCAAAAAATATGTTTTTGTCTATGAATATATGTTGTACTTAGATCTTAATTTTCAGCAAATTAAATATGTACTAGCTCTCTATCAATATACAGGGTGATCATAACAACTGTTCGATAATTTAAAGGAGATAGAGCACACTATAACATCTATTTTTTGTACAGGAAACTAGGATTGCAATCAATTTATTTAGTTATAAATACAAGTTGTTTCACTCCAATCTGAACTCAGATTTTTGCTCACAATTTAAATAATAATGAAGATATTTTAATAAAATTTTCAACAGATTTACAGTGTTTTGTGTGAAATATAAAGACATTATGGAAAAATGCAGTAATCTAGTAAGTAACACGGTATGTAATGTGAACTACATTTCAAAACATGTTGTGTCTAGTTTACTAATGTTTGGACATATGTAATCACTTCCATCACTGCTCATAATATCTACACAAAAGAAAGTAAGTCTGCTGCAAATTTTGTTAAAATATCTTCATTATTATCAACAAAAATCTGGATTCAGGTTAGATTGACACACCTTGTAATTTTAATATATAGATTGCAACATTAGTTTCATATACAAAAATTGATTGTTGTAGTGCATGCCACCTCCCTGCAAATTATGTTCAAGTGGCTATACAGGGTTCGTACACATTTCATTACATGAAATTCAAGGACTTTTAAGGACTTTCAAGGACCAAAACCAAAAAAATTTAAGCACCTAAAAATTGAATAAACTAATGAATTGCATGTTTGAATTGCAATTTTCATTTTTGTAAATACATAGAACTTTTTAAGTAAATATAAGTACATTAGATGTACAACTTATTGAACTTTACAAAAAACGTATAATATATTTAATTGAAAATATCAGTAATAATTTTAATAATACAAATTATGAAACGAGAAACACAAATTTTCTTTAATTCTGAAATTTTTTCTAACAATTTTAGATCAAGGCTATTAATGTGAATTTCGTTTTCTTTGATAGTTTTTCTCAGTTCATGATATTGCCAGGGATCTGTCCAGACTTTTTTCCCAGGGTCCTGTTTTTGTGAAATTGTGAACAGCTTTTTATATTTGTGAAAAATCTAGTCATAATTTTGTGAATTTGAAATGATTGTTATATTCAGGTTCTTGTTTATACATTTTTAAGAAGGTATATGATGTAAAATACATATATTTTCTTCATATGTGCAAAAGTGACAGGTCCGATTTTATTTTTAAATGATTAATTTGTGAAATGTTCAGTTTAAAGATGGAAAAATTTTCTGAAAAACCTATTTTTAAGATAAAGAATTTTGTGAAGGGTCCTGTTTTAGGAAAAATAGTTTTGTGAAGGGTCCTGTTTTAGGGAAAATAGTTTTGTGAAGGGTCCTGTTTTGAAATAAAAAAAATTGTGAAGGGTCCTTTAAAGGGCCCATTTTTTTCCTAAACAGATCCCTGATTGCATAAACAAGTCTATGTTCTTAGATGTTTCAGCTTTATCAGCCAAATTATTAGCTTCAACATTTGTACTTTGCATGTCCTTTTCAAGAAAAATCTTTTTTTTCTTTAGGAGAAGGTGATCTCATCCTCTAAAGTTTTCCGTTTCAGTTGTTTTGTTTCAGCCTGAGCTTCGTTTTTTTTCTTTTCCAAATGCTGCATGTGCATGTACTTTGAACGAGCAGATGAAGCAGCTATTCTGATTTCTTTTATAATTTGCAAATTGTGAATTTCCCCAGACAGCTTGATATATTCATGAATCACACGTTGAGAAATATAAGATGCCTCTTTCAAATTTTCAACTTCAAGGGCTTTATTAACTGAGAAGCCTCTTTCAACAGATGCTTGTCCATGGGAGGAGAGTATAAGAATCATTTTAATAATCTTCCATAGGTTTTCATATTTGTTTCCAGAAAAGTAAGGTTGAAAAAATGTATCCAAGGAAAGATTGTTTGGATCAAATGAAGCAAAATCGAATGAATTCGGCTTGACAACATTGGATAGGAAATCGGCTGGATAGGAATCTCATCACAATTTTTTTCTAAAACACGCTTATTTTGAGATAGTACTAAAGATGCTTTTCATTTTTTCTCTTGCTTTCTCAGGATGCCCAGCCATCATGCGTGGGTCAATGCTAATTGCATTTCTTACTAATGAATAATTAACTAGACATTTTTGCATTAAATGTTTTATCATTGTTGTAACGCACTTTAGACAATCTTGTCTAAGTGAAAATATATCATTTTCTGTTATTTCTGTTTTCCTTTTCTTTTCTTTTATTAGTTGCTCTGCAGCAAAACCTAATTATATTTTACCATTATCGTTGTGCATATTTGGATTACTAAAATTAAATTTGCATAATGCATCAACTTTCTGTATCTGATTTTCAGGTTTCAGATCCTTAAAATGCTGAATACAATCATTTACAAGTTTCAACAAGTCAGTGGCAAAAAATGGAATCATTGGTTTATCACTCTGATATAGCTTCAAAAATGGTAAAAGTATTTTTGACAGCGATAGAAAAAAATTCAATTTTATCAAAAATGTTTTATCTTTAGTTGCTTCCTTAATGATACAAAATGATTTAGATGTAATTTTTAGCAAAATACCCATATCAATCTTCTTTACATATGTTATGATATCATTCCCTATTTCTATGGCCCTTTCGGCTGCTGAGACATTTTCGAACCACCTGTAACTAACAGAATTTTACAGGGAATTTTTTCATTGATGAGATATTTATCAAATCATCACGTCTTGCTGGAGGATCTTTAAAAATCCAATACAAACTTGACAGAACTGAAGTTATGTCCCACCCGATGGATGAAATTTCATGTTTGAAGGAATTGTTTAGGATATGGAGACCACATGAACCTAAATTAAAAGATTGTATGCCATATTCCTTGGATAAGTCTTCCTGTAAACTGTTGTAGAATTTCCAATTAACATAAGGCCCATCATAAATATTTGTAGAAGTTTTGATAAATCCAATTTTACAACACATTCATACAAAGAGAGAATGTCTTCACTTGTTGAATGCCCAATAAATGCTGATGTTAAATATTGTGTCTTGACTCTACATTCCTCCTGGTGCCAATATCGTACATGAATATCAAACTGCTTTTTTTGGTTAGTTTGATTTAGAGTCTCATCAAAGAGCAGAGTAAAAAACTCTGCATTTTTGCAGTTATCTACCAAAAGCGTTTGAAAATGAGTGCCAAGACCAAAATGGCATATATATGCACATTTTTTTTCTCCACATGAAAAATTGCTAGCGATGCTACTGTCTGAGAACATTCTGGAAAGTAATTGTGCAATATCTTCACAGGGTTTATATGAATAATGACTTTTAATGCACTTTAAGGCCCACAATATTTCAGCATCTAGTACATCATTTTTAGAAACAAATATGTCAATTCTATTTTTTTCGGAATTTTTTGAAGTACTAGCATCTATTTTTACTTACCCATCATACGTAGTATAGGGTAAGTCTTGTAATCGTTTTGAAAATCGAAAAAAAAATTGACGGATTTACACGTTTCAGACACTGGAGATTCCGAAAAACATATTTTTAGAAAAAAAATTTTGCCGTCCGTCTGTGTGTCTGTAAACGCTCTATCTCCCGAAAAAATTGAGATAGAGACTTGCAATTTGGTATGTACTTAGTATGTAATAATGGGAAGAAGCCTATTTCATTTCAATAACCTCGATTAACCGGAACTATTTTTTTCGGACTCTCGAAATATTCGTTCTAATAAAAGGTATATAAAAATTTTCGAAATTGTTTATTTTAAGGAGTGAATATAAAAGACAATACAAAGACATAAATTTTGCATAAAGAATGAAGTCGATCGGATAATGAGTTGCCGAGATATTTGTAATCCTATTTTTAACACTCATCAATTTTTCATGACCTTGTATTTCATCCAAATTTCACTTCAAAGATATATTTTAATTGGAAATATGACGCTTAATCAGATGTAATAAACCACTAGTTAATAGGATTATTATTTTTGGAGTTATAAGGAAAAACCTCTTTCAAGCAATTCAGTAATCGAGCCTTTAAAGTTTATGACGTCATCAAGCGACGATTTTATTTGAATTGCAATGCATTTTATAGGTAGTTTACACATTTTTATTTTAATATTTTACATTATGCATATCCATGATGGGTAAGTATTACGGTGGCCCCCAACGACTAGTTTCTGATGTATTGGCATCTAAATTGTTTGAAGTAGATGCTGTTTTTGAGAAGAAATCTTTCATTTTCTTTTTCATTTTTTTAGATTCAAGGTTTTTAGAATGTTTGCCACGTGTAAGAAATATAAAAATACATCAGAAATAATCTACAAATACATCGCACGTGTAAGCATACAATCAATTAAGATGTAATTATTTTTATGTCTGAAGTATAAATAAAAACCTAGAATAAATTTATTTTAAAATATAGAAAACTAGCTGACCCGCCCGGCGATACCCGGTCCCGTGTAATAACCTTAAATCTATTGCCCCGGGTGGTGAAACACGGAACTAAAATCATTAAGTTTTGTCGAAATCGAGTCGAATGAGTCAAACCGTATTGTGATCGGATATAGCTGCAAAATCTATTACTTCCACCTTCCACTGACAGGGGGCACAATCTCTTCTATACGAACATAACTGAAATTTTTAAGACTATTGATGTCGAGGCGAACGAGCCAAACCGCGTTGTGATCGGACCCATAGAGCCAGAGATAGCTCCAAAATCCATTAGTTCCATCTTCCACCACCAGGGACGCAATCTCTTCTATACGAACATAACTGAAATCTTTAAGGCTATCGATGTCGAGGCGAATGAGCCAAACCGCGTTGTGATCGGACCCATAGAAACCGAGATAGTCCAAAATCTATTAGTTCCACCTTCCACCACCAGGGGGCGCAATATCTTCTATTCGAACATAACTGAAATCTTTAAGGCTATCGATGTCGAGGCGAATGAGCCAAACCGCGTCGTGATCGGACTCATAAAACTCGAGATAGCTCCAAAATCCATTAGTTTCACCTTTCACCACCAGGGGGCGCAATCTCTTCTATATAAACATAACTGAAATCTTTAAGGATATCGATGTCGAGGCGAATGAGCCATACCCCGTCGTGATCGGACCCATAGATCCAGAGATACGAAAGCGCTCCTGGCCGCAAGGGCATAGGTGCTGACTAGGAAGGGGAAGGGGGGGGGGGACGTCGCCGCTGTCTGGTTAAGGTTAGGGCGTTTGTTAAAGTATTACCGATAGTAATAAAGACAAAAAGAAGGCAGACAATTTAGAAAAATGATTATCATTGAAATTTTTCAGACAAAAATTAAGGGAAAAAAAATCAAAGAAAAATTTAAGGACTTTCAAGCACTTTTTGCAAATTTTGAATAAAAATAAGTACTTTCAAGGACCAAAAAATCTTTAAAAAAATTTAAGGACTTTTAAGCACTTTCAAGGACCGTACGAACCCTGCTATAATATATTTGCATAATGATACTTTATTTTATTTATTTATTTATTCTTTTTTTTTTTTTTTTTTTTTTTTTTTTTTTTTTTTTTTTTAAAGAAAAGTTAATATATATATACATTTTTTTTTTTTTTAATATAATAGTTAGTACATGATTTATGTAACTCAACACTAATAATTTTAACGATATGTAATGCTTAATTATTAACTAAAATAGATAGTTTTGATTCAAGGAAAAATGTGCAAAAATAAAATCTCACACTTAGAAAAATAAACTTTAATACTTCCTTGTTAAAAGAATTACTAAATCCTTTTGTGATAATTAGAAAATAACAGAACTAGATGAAAACATGTAATACATATTATTTTTAAGAAATGTGGCAATTTTTATGTGCATAAATTTAAAAGAAAAATAATCAACATAAAAAACAAGATAAAGTATTTTAATATAAACAAAAATATCACATACATAACTATTAACTATACATAATTGATTAACAATATAAAGAAAAATTACAATTTTTGATTGACTTTGTGGGGCATCTTGTGTTGGAAGAACCATATAAGAGCTAAAATGAGGGAGCCTGGTCTTGCAGCTGTTTCATCATATATTAAAGCATAAGCTTTAGTCAAGTCCATTTCAATAACATCTATACATTCACCTTCATTTATATTGCCTCCTCCTTCAGATACTTTCATAGCATCAGTGACTTCAGCATAGTACAGAGTTTGACGTGAACCAGTAACACCAACACCATGTCTGTAAAATGAAATTATGTTAAAATGAAATTGATTTAAAACAAACTAACTTGTATGCAGAATGTCTGCTTGTCAGATGAAATCTTACAATTTATGTTACATTCATATAAAATAATAGTAGAGGAGAGATCTATCAGGACTAAGACAACAGGAGATGTGGAAAAACACTAGTTTTGCTTATCTCATTTATTTTTGCCTTTTTGATTATCTTCACATTCAAGTGTGATCATTATTGTGATTAAGATCTTTTATTATTTATCTAAAACCCACATATATATATATATATATATATATATATATATATATATATATATAAATATATATTTAAATTTTTATACTAAATAGAGTACCTATAAAGTTATTTATGTGTACTACAAATTTTTAAAACCTTTGTAGTTGAAATGTCTCCTTTTTACAGAGCAAAAGTAAATATCAAGCTTCATTTTGAAATTGGTTTTGACACTTATAAAATTTGTAAAACAAAAGTGATGAATTGTTACCATAATTTCACATATCCTGTATTTACAAATCACTAATTAAGTTAAGCCTAAAAGGCAGTATGGTTAACGTGATATGTCATATGCTGAATATATTGGAGGGAGAAATGGGGACACTGAAAGAAAGGGAGGCATGGGAAATGTTCAATTTCTACCTTCTATGTTTCTAAACAGCTACAAATACTTAAGAAAATTTTGTAGCACACATAATAATAAGTAAAGCCAAATCATGCTTTCCACTGAATTTAGATCTGCGAAAGTATAATAATCATTAAAATGTAAATTCCTCATATCTGCCTTCTATTTCACATGTATTTTGCACTCCTACCACCCATAAGAGAAAAGTTAGACAATATTTTCATACTTTTCACGTGGTCTGGAAATAAAAATTTACATATCATTTGACAAGTCTTTTTTTTTTTTTTTTTTCAAGTAACACAAAACATTATTACAATATAATACTGTATCCAAAACCGAAGTGAATATGTTGCGTAAGAAATGTTTTCATGAAAGTTCTCATCTCTCCCTTAATAATAACATTATGTGTAAAATACTTGAGCTGATAAGGATAAAATTAAGGGCAAAATTTTTTAAATAGCAGTATAATTTTTAGGTATTAAAAAATTAGCTCACTAATTTTGAGCTAACAGGTCATTCATATTCAGTATAAAACAATTAGTTTATAATCAATTAATTTTTTGCTTCTAAAATTATGGCTTTAAAAAAATAAAAACTTTCAGTAGCTTTAAAATTAATTTTCAAAAAAAAAAATTTAATTCAGATGATATTAAATTTTTTAACAACACCTAAGGAAAAATGTAATATTATGATTATGAAATAAATGTTGACTAAAAATATACTATAGTTAAATAAAACAATAAAAGAAAAAATATGATTAGTTCATTGAAACTCTAACTGGAAAATGTTATACAATAGAACCTTCATAATTTGACACTCCACGGGGATAAAAAAGCATACCAACTAAAGCAGATGTCCAATTAGTGAACAATACAGCATTAAACATCATTAACAAGATAGGGTTAAACGGAATTTCATACTTAACAGCCTTTTTTAAAGATCTTTTATAAAATATGATTATAAAATTCTAAAATATCTATAAGTAGGTTACAAAACGGGCAGTCAAAAAGTTCACGGAATTTCATTGTAAATCTTTTAAACCACAATATAATTAATTTATTTGTTTACATCCAACATCCTCTCCTCGACCAAAGAAATCACGTCAAGTCAAAACAAAAGTTAAGCTCATTGCGTTTTACGAAGGTGTGGTGCACCATGAATTTGTACCAGCTGGACAAACTGTTTATAGCCCTTTGTACGTGCAAGTTTTGAAAAGACTGAGAGAGGCAATCCGAAGAAAACATGCTACCAAATGGCAAGGAGGATGGTCACTGCATCACGACAATGCTCCTTCCCACACATCGATTGTTGTGCAGAAATAGCTCACAGAAAAAAACATTTTACTCCTCCACCAGTCTCCCTACTCATCAGATTTAGCACCATCTGATTTCTGGCTTTTCCCCAAGATCAAAATTTGTCTCAAATGTAACCATTTTGACACCGTAGAAGACATCAAAATCATTGCGATGCCTGAACTTGGAAGATACCAAAACAGGACTTTCATCGTTATTTCCAGCAATTACAGGAGTAGTGGAGCAAGTGTGTGCGTTCTGACGGAGCCTAATTTGAAGGTGATTAAGTAAATGTGTACCTATATTGTGATAATAAAGAGTTACAATAAAATTCCGGGAACTTTTTGACTGCTCCTGTACTATTAAACATGCATTAAATTGTTAAACAATTGAATAACTCTATTTAACCCATTTTGGCCAAGCATAGAAATTTTATAAAATGCGGTATCATTTGCATAGAAATTTGCATAAATTACATTCATTAAGACATCAAAAAAGTTTTGTGCATGAAAAATAATATTTTATTTAATTTGACGTTACCATTATTAATTTATTATTATTAATTTATTATTAAATTTAAATAAAAAGTTTTAAGTTTTCTTATGGCATTTGTTTTATTTTTATTTTATTTACAGAACTTGCAACTTTACTCCATTATAAAAACATATGATTAATCTCAAGTGGAATAATTATAGATTTTTAAAAAGTCGAATTTGTCAATAACCGTTTCAAGTAAAAAACCAGCGTATTTTGAAAATTTCTCAACAGAAAGTGGTTACTTCAATTGAATTACTAATATTTTATAGATGTCTCCAGAACCCTTAAAAATAGCAGAAAAATAAAATTAGCGAAAAATATACGTCACAGTGTTAATAAAAAAAATATTTATTGAAATGGTGCGTTTACGTACCTTTGGCCGAAAATGGGTTAATAACCTGATTTCTATTTATTTCTAGATCATGGTGTTGTAATATCATATATATATGAAATGAGCAAGCACTTTTCCTGATTATGGATGATATCGAAAACGGCTGGGCTGGAACGATTTTCACAAAACTTGCCTCTTATACTAAATTGGGCACAAGAAAACAATCTAGATAGGTCCTGAATTCAAGAAAATTTGTTTTGACAGGTTAAAACAAACTCTGCACTGAAAATGCTGCTATATATCAAAAAGGCTTCAAATAATTTTTACAAAACTAGGCTCCTGCACTAATTCGAGCACAAGAAAGTGATCTAGCTAGGTCCCTAATTTGGAAAAATTCACTTTGAATGAATAAAACGTATAAAACATTAAAAAAAAAAAAAAAGAAACATATAAAACAAACTCAGTACTAAAAATGATGCTATAAATCAAAACAATTCCGATTACTTTTATGAAATAAGCCTTACTCGAATACAAGAAAACCATCCAACTAAGTCTCGACTTCAGAAAAATTCGTTTTGATAAATTTAAGAAATTTTTTATAATTAATCCTTTGTAATTGAAGTTCTCGCCAATACTATTGATCATTGATCATCAACACGATTAAGGATGATCTCAAAGATGGCGCTAACAATTTACCTTCTATGCTAAATCGAGCACAAGAAAATGGTCTACATAACACCTGAAATTGGTAAAATTTGTTTAAACAGTCTGGAACAAACTCAGAACTGAAATTGTTCCTCTAAATCGAAAATGATTGGAACTATTTTCATAACATAAGCATTATATACTAATTTGAGCATAGAAAAACCATCTAATTGGGTTTCAATTTTAAAAATATCTGTATTTTTTTTTCTGTTCTGTCATCTTATTTACACAAGATTAAAAATTTGTTGTTAAAACTTCAGAGAATTTGAACTAACGTTTCAGGTAAGTTTCTCTTATTGTCGGTGTATAGTATGTGAACATGTTTATATTTCTTAGAGTACAAGTCAGTCAGTAAAAACTATTTGTACTGATATTGGATTCAATATATACAGTATCCAAGCTCTCTTTAAATTTTTGCAAAAAAAATATGCATATTTAGTAGTGAAAACAGGAGTTCTTTAAAAAAAAGCTTTAGCTTTCAACCCCAGAGCAAAAATATATTATAAGGTCTATGCTTTAAATGCAATTGTACACCTCCATCTGTTTTTAATCAACCCTTTTCAATCCCCCTAGGCTAAACAGGTGAGGGCTAATCAATCAGGTTTCCCGTTTCTGAGGGGAGAAGCCTTCAAAAAAACATTGAAGCATGCGCAAAGAGACCCTTTTTGTGTGGAAAAATAATGTTGGAATTTGATACAATGCGCTTTTTGTTTTAAATATATAGATGATTTTTCTGCTTACAAAAATCAACCATTTATGAGAATCATATAAATGCTATTCTTATAAGCAGAATTTACAGTATTAATTATAGAAATAAAAACTTTCAGTAAAATAAATGTTTTCTTAATTATTCACAACAAGAAAAATCAAATTAATATTAAAATATCTGTAATTCAAATAAGAATAATAATCAAAAAAAAAAAATTATTGCAGTCAACTATGAAAATTATGCAACAACTGTCAATACAAATAATAATAATAATGAATGACATAAAATTACCTGTATGAAGTTACTTTCTGTAGTGATGAAAGAGGAACATCATAACCACATTCTTCTATGACTTCATCTCTCGCTGTTTCTGCTAAACTCTGAGACTTGTCAACAATACCAGCACATAATTCTATTGTCATGCCTAAGCTTGGTGGATATTTTTTAGTATCAATGGTGTCACCCATATCTTCAACTTTTACTGCTGCAATGTACACAGCTAGAAGAAAAATAAAAAGTTCCTAAGTAAACCAGAACCAAAATAGATAAGTAATATTTCTGCAAACAAATGATAAATTACAGCAAACATAAACCAAAACCACAGAATATAATGTCAGAACTATATTCTAAATCATTCTGATTTGCTTTGTTATAAAAATATTTAGTTAACCAAATATACGTTTTTATAAAAGCCCTTTTTAAGAATATTTTTAATTCTAGGGTAATTGACCATTATTTTTTTCATGTATACCGCACCCTCACGTAACACACGCACACTCATTTTTATATCCCATTTTAAAGGAAAAAAATAAGAGAAAAGCAATGAAAACAAATTTTACTCTATTAAAATTTAATAGTTAATACTAAAATTGCACAGCATTTACAATGTATTTCTTCATGGTTTCATAAATTTAAATACAAAATTGCTGCCCGAGGATTTTATGCAGTGACCAAATGGTCATACAAATAGAGGCCATTCAAAATACTCATCAAGGGTCAATATAGGAAAAATTTGGGGCCTATTTTAGGTCCCCTTCACAAAAATCATTTTAATAAAACAAACAAACCCCTTCACAAAATTCCTCTTAATAAAACAGGTCTCTTCACAAAATTCCTCTTAATAAAACAAGTCCCTTCACAAAACTCCTCTTGATAAAATAGGTCCTTTCACAAAATTCCTCTTGAGAAAATAGGTGCCTTCACAAAATTCCATTCCATAAAAACATACTCTCCATTAATTATTTTTATTTTGTTAGGTTTTAAAATGTGTAATTTGCAAAGAAAACAAGTTCACCAGAAAAGAAAACTTTAGCAGAAGGACTTAAAGAAGTTAGTATTATTTAAATGCTTGGTTTGAATTTGAGTAACTGGATTTCATCTTTCATAACAAGTGTTATTTTTCACAAAAATATAATACATTTCACAAAAATATGATAAATTTCACAAAAATAACTCATTTTTCACAAAATGGGCCCCAAGAAAAAAAACCTGCATCACGACCCCTGCTCATGTAGGATGCACAGCCTGATTTTTAAATAAATTTTGAGGGAAAAACTGTATGCCATACACACAAAAATACAGTAATTTGTTTGTAATTCTTATGCATGATTTTAAAAAAAAATTAAATGTTGTTCTTCCATTATTACTTCATATAAAATTTGCAACTTTAAACTTATAATGGTAGCAAATGGAACATGTTATAAAAAGGCATTCTTATTCAAAAACCTGAATCCTATTTAAATTAAATTAATAGCAAATCCCTTTTATTCCTTTTTAAAAATCAAACAAAAGAAGATGAAACATTCTCAGTACTTATTATTTCCAGTCATATTATAATATTTAATTAAAATAATGTATTAAAATCAAATACAACATTTGCTAAATGGTACACAGATTAATAGAATATGTTCATGAGATATTCTATTAATGTGTTCTTATAGAATATGTTCAGGTAGCCAACTTAACACTGAAGTTGAATTTATTAAAAGAATTGCCTTAGATCATGGTTTTAAAAATTTGCAGATTGACAAGATTATTCGACAGTATAATACACCCTCTCCTTCAGGTCAACGGTTTGTTAATAGTTTAAAGATCAACTACAGAAGTATTCATTATGTTCCGATAATATATAAAAAATTAAAGCAAGTTCTTCAGACATTCAATATAAAATTAGTAGCTATCCCCCCTCCATATCTTATACAAATTATCAATAACAATATTGATAAAATCCAGAATCATCAAAAAGCCGGAGTTTATGAAATTCCGATTACCCTCCCAAATAACGAACGGTTAGTTTATATCGGTGAGACAAAAGGAAATTTTTCAGAAACATTAAAAGAGCACAAGAGGGATATTTCACAATCGAAACAGAGTATAGCTCTCGCAAGGTTTTATTTTTCAAATGAAGGTAGCAAAGTTGGCTTTGATGAGGCTAGAATCATAATACCATGCAAGAATCCTTATGTTAATAAAATTTTAGAGTCCCTTACGATTATTATGCTTGGGCAGTATACATGTAACAATAATTTATCCTATAACATTCATAAAATCTGGCATAATATGTTATAATCCAATTATGCAATCTGTTCATTTTGTCCTCCTCCCCCCTTTTTCTCTAGGATGGTTTGATCCATTTGGTTACCATGGGAACTTGGTGACGTTTGCGCACTCTCCGATCAAGTTTTCTCCAGGACTCTCAGACGTTTATGCCCATTTTAACATTTTAGACTTGTTTGTAACATCCTGATGACGTTCGCAGAAGCAAAACAAAACATAGATTATTTTTAAATGTGTTTGTAAATTCACGATTTTAATATGTGTACCATTTAGCAAATGTTGTATTTGATTTAAATACATTATTTTAATTATATATTATCGTGCAATTGTCCTATTTTTAATCATATTATAATATTTTGGGAATTTTTATAGCAATAAACAGATATCCTCTACTTGAATTTCTTTAAGTGCATTATTTTCACATAAGTAAAATAGTAATTATGAAAATTTAGTAGAAATTATGAAATTTAATTTTAAACGATAAATTTCTTAGTATTAAATCACATTAGAGACAAAAAGAGAAAATTCCAAAGTATCATAAATAAGGTTTATCAGTTAAAATACTATACAAAAAATAATAATAATAACAACAGCTTATGCTTGATGTATGTAAGAATGGATGTGTAACAATTTCCATAACTTTCACATAAATAACATTTAACAAATTTTGCAGTACTTTTCAATTATCTCTGTTTATTTTGTGAATAAAAAAGTCAGAAGAAAGTTCTTCCAGAGCTAACCATAAATACCTTTTCTGTCTATGAGTAAAATGTACATAGAAAATAAATACAGATAGAATTGAAGAATAAGAGAAGGGATAACTACTACCAGGATTAATTATGTATTTTTAGAATGAGGGGCTAATATATCACACACATTGGACAATAAAGCTAATAGCTTGTCCAGCAATAGCTTTCTGAGAATAACAAAACAATGTGAAGTGCAATTTCAACTTTAATGTGTTGAACATTTTTTTTTCTTTAATTTTTTATATATTTAAAATGTCCAGTTTGAACTATTTTAAGTATTTTATGTTTAAACATTTTATAATTATTGCTTAAAAGATATAAAAATGTGGTCCCACAACATCAATATCCAATTTTCTACAAAAATTTGTCTTTATAAAATGTATATTCTAGTAAATGCAGTTGACTATATTACAAATCTAACAAACACTGTATTATTATTTTTTTTTTTCATGCATGTTGTCCCAATGAGGAACATGTGTACACTGATTTTTAATACATCATTTGAATAAAAAAAATCTGAGAACTGCCACTCGGTGATTCTATGCAGTGACCAATGGTCATATATATAGACATTCAAATCCCAAATACACAGATTGATTTTTAAATAAATTTTCAGGAGGAAAAACTGCACAACATACCATAAAAAAAAATATAGCATTATGTATTTTAACATCTGTTTATTATTATTTTAAAATGTGTATGAAAGGAGAAAATAAAGAAATAAAAGTTTTAACTGTTTATTGCAATATTATTATTGATAGTAACATTTCAGCAGCATTCATCAAACTACAATTAAAAAAAAAAAAAATATTTTAGTAATTTTTACCTTATTATTAATGCAAATCTAACTTATAGTAATCTAAGTTTCATTAAAAAATGTATTAATAATTAACAAGATTTTTGCTGCTGTCTATTCAATTAGGAATTACTTGATTCATGTTTTGGTATTTTTAGTAATATAGAGAGTAAAAATGGTTCACATGCTATTTTATTGCAGTGACTCTCCTAAGAAATTCATTTAAAGACGTGATGCTTTTTAAATTCATACAGAAAGCCAAAATAGTTGCACATAGAAAATACTTTACAGCAGCAGTCAAACTTTTTTCTTTTTTGTATTGCTTATTTAGATTTTCCATGCATGAGTTCATGACCACCTCCTCCTCTCATAAATTTGCCTTTACTAATACATCCACACAAAAAATACTTGTTTTTGTTAGCTAATAATGATTTTAGGTTACTAAATAATCAAATGACTCATATTAACTTAACAAAATTGATAGAATTTTATTTTTCATCTTACATTTTACAATTTATTTTCATACTTCATAATAGCAGCAGCCTAACTTCAAAACAGATAAAAATAGTGTTAAAGTAATTTTAAACCACATAAATTTATGTTCACAAAAATTAACATCTTCACATGCAAATACTCAAAAGCATTAATCATTTCAATGATATCCGTGCACTTGTTTCATGATGATGTACTTTAATCCTTTATTTCTTGTATTTCGAGTCATTACTAATATCATTTTCATGTACCAATAACCCAGATATGTTGGTATGGGATGGGTTTAATGAGTTCAATCCCCACTCACTAAACATGAAAAACGTAATATATTAGTCAAAGTTAAGAGAGTCAAATAAAAAAATTGAAAAACAAGTTACTGTAAATTATATAGTTCCATATGAAATAGGATAGGTTCGAACTAAACCAACTCTTTACCTATGTGTCTGTCCCAACCAGTCAGTCACGCATCCCCAGGATATGTATACCAGAGATTATGAACCCCTGCTTCACAGCATCACAGAAAAAGAAAATTTTCTAATTTGTTAATTCATACAAAAGCAATTTTATTATTTAAGACAGGCTATATGTGTTAAACAAAATTTAGCAAAGAAAAAAAAATATCTACATAATGATTATCAAAAAGTGCCAGAGAAATTGTCATATGTGCCATCTCGGGCATGTATGCCATATGTTCACCCTCCCTGATTCGCCGATAACTCAGTTACTATTTATCACTACAAAAAACACACAATCTCAAAATAAAATATTCACTAGTGGACTGTAACTCATTTAATAACTTTTTAGTTATTCACAACACTAAATAAAAATGGTCGAGAGCCGAGATTTACACAACTTCTCTGATCGGCATCTCAAACCCAACTCACAATCACAAGTTTTTTTTTTACATTTTACATAGACGGCGCTTCTAGCGGCAACATACCGCCAGGCCTTGAATGTTGCTAACATTCAATAATATAAATGCAATATAATTCAAACACAATCTCTAAATGAAAAATACAATCTCAAAAAAACACAATTTCTTCTCAAAAATACTACACTAAATAAAATACTAAATTTACAAATATAAACACAAGAATGTAATACACTGTAGGAAAAGTATATAGTTTAATAAAACAAATGCATGAATTTAAGTAGTTAATAAACCATCATTCACATATGGCAAAACAACAATTTTTGTGACTGGCCTTTTACATGTGCCATTTTTATCTTTCAAGGTGACAACTCTTATGATATTGTCTTGGCCTGGATGAATTTTAATAATTCGGGCCAAATGCTATTTTAAAGGGCAATAATTATCAGAATTTTTTACTAATACTAAATCTCGCTCTTTTATCTTTATCCTTCCCTTGTACCCCCACACCATAAAGTTAGCTGGTTAAAGCTAGTTAAAGTAGGTCTATTTAAGAGCTTGTTAAAATATTCTGATGACCATTTTTTCCAAATATGTTGTGTTAATTTTTGAACTAATTGCCATCTGCTCAACCTATTCATAGGAATTTCTGTATAATTTGGTTCTGGTAAGGCCATTAAAGAGGAACCAATAAGGAAGTGGGCAGGTGTCAAAACTTCAACATCTTTTGGATCATTTGAAAGGGGGCAGAGTGGCTGAGAATTAAGAACTGCCTCAATTTGAGTAATAAGAGTCAAGAGTTCCTCATAACTTAAAATAGTTTTACCTACAACACGTTTTAAATGGTATTTAAGGGATTTGATATTTGCCTCCCACAAACCTCCAAAGTGAGGAGCTGAAGGGGGATTAAAATGCCAGTTAATACCTTCATTAGCTAAATAATTTTCTATTTCCTCCTCACTTTTATCTTTAAATAAAGATCTGAGAATTGCTCTTAATTCTTTATTGGCACCAATGAAATTTCGACCATTATCACTATATATATCAGAAGGTTTGCTCCGCCTTGCTATAAAGCGTTTAAGTGCTGCTAAGAATGCTTCACTTGTTAGATCATTTACTATTTCAAAATGCAAGGCTTTTGTAGTAAAACAAACAAATACACAAATAAATACTTTTTTTACCTGTTTACTTCTACCCACGAAGTTTTTCACTTCAAAGGGACCACAGTAGTCTAATCCAGTACGCATAAATGCTCGGGCCATTGTTACTCTAGAAGCTGGCAAATCAGCCATTTGTTGCTCTGAATTCTTAGAATTTACCTTTTTGCAAGTCATACAATTGAAAAGGATTTTACGAACTATATTTCTAGCAGATAAGATCCAAAATTTGTCTCAGTACCTGCATGGAAATACAAATTATGAAAATATTTAATAACACAAAAAGTAAAATTATGGTTTGAAGGAATAATCATTGGATATTTTTGATTCTCAGTTAAGTTACTGTTTCTCAATCTACCACCAACTCAGATTACACCATTATCATCTAAAAATGGGCACAAGTTTTTCAGTTTACTACTGTTAGGGATTGCATTACCCTTTTCTAAATACTGCATTTCCTTCACGAATGAAGTCTTCTGGATGTTTTTTTTACTATACAGAATAAGGACTGAGAGAGTTCACTGCTGGTTAAAGTTCCACCTTTGGGATACAAGGGATTTCTACAGTTATGGATGAATCTATTACACCATGCTACTACTCTTTGCAATTTTATGAATGAAGAACTGTTATTAATGATGTCTAAAGGCTCAACAGTGTTAACTAAGGTACATACTTGAGTTACGTTACTGATGGTGCTTTCAATTCACGGATAAACAACTCACTGGTTTCAACAGAAATAATATCAGGAGACTCCACCATCTCAGGCTGTTGTAGGAATGATGGACCGAACCACCATAAATCACATTGCTGGATCTTGATGGGATCTAGGCCTCTAGAAATAAGATCTGCAGGATTTTGCTTGGAAGGTACATAATTCCACTGATCAATCAAAGTTAAACTTTGTATAATTGATACTCTATTTGCGACAAATGTCTTTAGATCATTCGACTCCTTTTTTAACCATGCAAGTACAATAGTACTATCTGTCCAAAAACAAGTTTTAGAAACTTCTTGCTTTAGAGCACTTAACACTTTTTGCATCAACTTAGATAATAGGACTGCTGCAGAAAGTTCTAGGCGAGAGATAGTAATATGCTTTAGAGGAGCCACTCTAGATTTACTAGTGAGCAGTTTGATAGCAGAATCACCATAAGAATTAATAGATTTTACATAAACGACCGCACCATAAGCAAGTTCAGAAGCATCTGAAAAACCATGCAATTTCACACAATTAGATTGTTCTACAAATACAAATCTTGGGATATTGATCATATTTACAGTTTTTAAGGAAGTAAGAAAATTAGTCCATTCGATATTTTCTTTCACTGGAAGATAATCACACCAATCTTTTCAGCAACCATAATTTTTGGAGGAAAACCTTGGCCTTCGTAATTATTGTACCTATCAAACCCAACAGGTCAAATATTCTAGCAATTTACGATAATACTGAGCGTTTGGTATACCTTTCACTTTGCTCTATAATTAAATTAAATCCAAAACAATCTGGTTGCGGCTTCCACAATATTCCTAAAGTTTTTGTCTCATTGGAAAATGAATATTCAGATATTGCATTATTACACAAAAGAGAAGAATTATTTACTGACCATTTGTGAAGATCCATGCTTCCCTTCTTTAACAAAGATATCAGTTGTTGTTGGATCTCTTTAGCTGTGTCTAGATCATCAGCACCTGTCAAAATATCATCCATATTATATGTCTTGAAATAATACATTTGCAGCTAAAGGAAATTCCTTTCCTTCATCTCTAGCTAGCTGGGTAAGGGTTCTTGTTGCTAAAAAAGGAGCACTAGTTGTGCCATAAGTCACCGTACATAATTTATACACCTTAACTGGTTCATGTACCTCAGGTTTAAACACGATTCTCAATAAATCTCTTTGACTCGGATGTATCAATATCATTCGGTACATTTTCTTAATATCTGCTACAAAAACAAATTTGTGCTTTCAAAATCGCACCATTATACTAAATAAATCATCTTGGATTGTTCCTCTGTTGTACTGCAAACTATTTAAAGATTTTCTGATAGAAGTTAAGGAGCTAGCATTAAAGACAACTCTTAATGGTGTGCTACTTGATTCAGCATGGAACACGCAATGATGGGGTATGTAATAAGTGATATCTGGTTCTTCAGATTCTAACACCTCTTCCATATGACCCATACTTAAATATTCTTGCATAAAGACTTTATAAAGATCATTAAATTTAGGTTCTCTAACTAAGCGATTCCATAATGAATTTAAAACTTTCATAGCCTTTTTCTTTGATTCTCCAAGACAAGATGGGTCTTCCTTAAATGGCATTTTTACCATGTATTGCCCTGTTGCAGTTCTGGAATAATTTTTCAGAAAATGTTCTTCACAAATTTCTGATTCCTTATTTCTAGAAACTTCAGACTCTCTCTCAATGTTTTCTATTTCCCAAAAATCTCGAATTACCCTTTCTAACTCCAAATTATCTGTTATCAACCCACAATGTATATTACTTTCATCCTTAGCTGGAAGGCTTCCGCTAACAATATAACCGAAAACACTGTTTTATAACACTATTCTAGTATTTAATGGTTGGGGGTAAATTTGACATGGCCTTAAAAATTCATAGAAATTTTCAGCACCCAAAAGCAAATCAATAGAGCCTGGCACATTAAACTTTTCATCAGCTAATTTGATGTTATTTAACGATGGAATACAAATCTCAAGCGGTCTAGAAGGCGTAAATTCCGTAATTTTCAGAACGACTAAAAAATCTAATTTTAAATAAAAATATTTATCTCTATTCGAAATAGTTGTATTAACTCTAGATCTAACATTAAGAGACAAATCATTTATTCCTGAAATACAAATATTAGTCTTTTCTCTTTTCAAATTTAGTTTATCTACTAACCTTTTACTCATAAAATTAGAGTTTGCACCGACATCTAATAAACCGCGTGCTTCATGAAAATTACCATATTCATCTTTTATTAAACAAACAAATGTGCTAAGTAACACAGCTTTTAACTCGTTAGACAAATTACATATCGTTGAAAATAAATTGCTTTGGTTATTAGCTTGGAAAGGCTGGAATACTGGAGCCGAAGCATCCAAATTAGATTTATTACCAACTTCGTTTTTAGAACTCATTTCCTGTGAAATTATCTCTGGATTTTCACCTTTATTTATTTTTTGTTCACGCGGGAAATGCAAAGTCACATGATACCTTCTCTTGCAAATAATACAAGAGAATTTAGATTTACAATCAATCACTTTATGATTCATAAGACAGTTAAAACAAAGATTTTTGGATTTTACAAGCTCAACTCTATTAGCCACTGACATGCTTTTATAAACAGGACATTTATGCAAGGGATGATTTTCACTACATGACAAAATACATTTAGAATTTTTTACGTCAGTTAGAAAAACTTTAGAAACATTTCGATAATAAGTATTTTTATTACTCGCTCTAGAATTGTCAACCAGGGGTTTTCCCTTTGAAGTATAATATAAATCAATTTCCCGAGATAATTCAATGGGAGAAAACCACGATTCTGCTTGTCTAACATTTATAAAATACATGACATCTTTATCAAGCGTTTGACAAATCTTATCAGAAACTATTAACTGTTTTAAAGTTTCGAAATCTGTCACATTCCTCAATTTTAAATAATAATCCCAACTCGTTGTTAATCGGGATGCAAATTGTACATATGTTTCATTAGGATGACGTTGTGCTTTCCTAAAATGTTCTAAACAAGTCTGGGGGGTTGGCTCAAATTCTCTAAGTACTATAGCCTTTACTTTTGAATAATCTTCTAATTCCCCATCTTTAATGTATGTAATAACATTTGTTGCTCTTTCTCTTAACAGATTTAGTAGAATTTCCGATTTATATTTTTCTGGGACATTTTTAGAAATAAAGGCTCTTTCTAACAATGAAAAAAAAAAAACCCAACCTTCTGGTTTAGATGGAATTTTAATCGTTAAAGTTCATACACTTTTAATCAGAGAGTCTAAAGATTCTACACTATCTTTTTTTTTTTCGAGATCACTTAAATTATCATTTTTAGTTTCTGCACGGGCCTTAGCCAACTCAATTTCTAACTTTGCATGTTCAATTTTTAACTTCTCAAGATCTAGTAATTTTGATTCCTCATTTTTTCTTTCCTCAATAAAACTGTTTGCTATGTCTTCAACCAGTTTATTATCTGCTTTATACTTCGAACTTTCCTTTATTAAATTTATTAAATCATAAATAGTTAATTTCGAATCTGATATATCTATGTCTAATTCAGCAGCAATTCGCTGATAATCTTCTTTTTTTGCACCTTTAAACATTGTATTATAAATACAATTCACAATAAAATAAATAAAACTGACGTACCTTTATCTATTAATAAATCTCCAAATCGAATAATTCCACATTGGAAAGATGTAATCCATTTTCTCTATTCTCAAATTAGTTCAATAATAAAGAATATCAGTTCTTTTCTGTGTAAAAACATTCACAGTTTATTCTTTCGTATTACAAAATTCTCCAGGTTAATCAAAATTATTTTTCTTCTGGAATCAAGAAAAAACTTCATCGGAATTTTAAATCACAATATTTTGTATTTCAGTATAAACAATACAATGATTTAATTTTAGTCTTACTCATTTTAATTACTTGATAGAATTCCAAACACCATTTTATCTTCAGCAGACGATTCCCGAAAAAACATAAACATCGAATAATTCCTTTAGTTCTTTCTCCGGCTCGACGGACCAATACTATGGATTCGCTGATAACTCAGTTACTATTTATCACTACAAAAAACACACAATCTCAAAATAAAATATTCACTAGTGGACTGTAACTCATTTAATAACTTTTTAGTTATTCACAACACTAAATAAAAATGGTTGAGAGCCGAGATTTACACAACTTCTCTGATCGGCATCTCAAATCCAACTCACAATCACAAGTTTTTTTTTTTACATTTTACATAGACGGCGCTTCTAGCGGCAACAGTCCAGTTATCCGAATTTTTGCATATCTGAACTGGTCCAGGTCCCATCAGGTTCAGATAATCGACATTCAACTGCATTTATTTATTTTATACACATCATGAGTGAAATTAAAGAAAATCAAACAAATCTTTAAATGGAAAAAAAATCATAAAGAACCTCATTCATATTATTAAACATAATAAATAGTAGTGAAGAAAAATATTACACAGTAATTAAACAGTTGGTAAGTGATTAAACAATAATTTACTTTGAATCAATAAAAATATATTCAAAATCATAAAAGAAATCTCTATCAAAAAGTTTACAGAGTTTTAAAATTTAGTTAATTTATCAATGACTTAACATTTTCATAAATACAATAAACATCAATTTTAAAAACAATAAGGATATAAATCATACCAGGCCTAAACTGCTTCACAAATATCAGGACTTGTCTAGTTACATTGAATAATATTATTGCAACACTAAAAAAAGAGAAAAAATAAAGATGTATTAAATTTTTAACAGCAATTTACTACAGTTAAATTTATCAACCAGAAAATTTAACTTTTTAAGAATAAAATAAGTATTAATAAAAAATACACTTAATCTATGAATAATTATTTACAATATATATATATAATCTTATTACAGTGAACTCTCTTTAGTGCAGACTTCCAAAAGAGAATATTTTTTTGTCTGCATTAAACGATGTAAACATTTGAATGGTATAAAATAATCCCTGCTCTTATTGAATAAATTGAATTCTAATTTTTGACAGAAATTTAATATGTTACCAACTTTTATTTTAGTAATTTCAGTTTAAAAGTAAGTTAGTGACTATTTGTTAATATAAAAGAATAATTTACTGAGGACAAATAAAATATTCAAAGAAACTGACGTACTTACATATTTTAACTTTGATTAAAGCAATCTCTCACTTTTTTTTAGACACTTCAACAAATGATCTTTTTACCAGATTGTTTTTGAACTTTGCAACACACCAGAAATTTTGAAGTTATGTCACATTTAGATAGGGAATATTAACAAACCGACATAAAGAATTTTTTAACCTCCCACATTTTTGTCAATAGAAAGTTTTACTTCTCATCACTGTCAACGACAATTTCTTGATCTCAAGTTGCATCACAGTTGCTTTTGAAGAAATATTGTACAAAAAAAGTTTCAATTCTGTTCGGCCAGTTTGTGAAAAAATTATCTGCATAATCCAAAAAGTAGTATGCTTTAAGCAATGTCTTTAACATTAATTGCAAATAGAAAATGATACGGAAAATGAAATTGTCCTCCTTAAGGCTGCTCGTCAGTGAACTTCATGATTCCCCTCGCTAATGTTAATCCTTTGGGTGTATGTAGGATATATTCGTATTTTTTAAATATCTTCTCAATAAATTAATATTTTTAACTCCTGATTTCTGTGTACACTTCTTAAAGGATGTCTCTTTTTTTTCCCTTAGTTGTCAAAATTTTTCTAAAATATATACTTAATTTTATGTGAAGTGTGAAAATCCTACTCAGTTTTGGTAAAATTTTAACACATAAAATTATAAATTAAACCCATATTTTAGTAAAATTTTGATAACTAAGAAAAAAAAGAGACATCTTTAAGAACAGTATACAGAAAACAGAAGTTAAAAATATTAATTTCCTAAGGAGATATTTTAAATACATGAATGCATCTTATGCCAATAGATTTAACATTAGCGAGGGGAAACAGGAAGTTCACTGATGAGCAGCCTTAACTGAAAATAATCTTAAGTGAAGATGCATTAATGAAAGTTCACTATACTATGCCTTATAAGATAAGTAAAGAAAGTGATCCTCTTTTCCTTCCAGAAATTTGCAAAATCAGAACAACAGTTTCAAGTGCAATTAATTAATGGATCTCTTCTTCAGGTGAAGCAAACAATAGTTGTCTAAGCAAAGGTAAATCTCTAGCTTTGCTAGGATAGTTGCAATTTGCTTCTCCTGAAGAAGGGAGTCATTGACAAATTGCTTTCAAAACAAAAATTGTAATTCTGGAGGATAAAAAGATCTACCTTCAAAAATTATCATATTTGATGTGTTTACTGATTAATATAACTGATTGAATAGACTGATTATTTAATAAGATTATTGCCAAAACAATATTAATTATTGTACGGGTAAAAAATTATCTCAAAAAACCTTTGCATAGCATAATCATGATACATAATGCAGGAATCTGTTTAGGAAGAAATTAGGTCCTTTAAAGGACCCTACACAATATTTTTCATTTCAAGACAGAACCCTTCGCAAAAAATTTTATCTCAAAACAGAACCCTTCACAAAATTTTCTATTTTAAAAATAGGCCTTTCACAAAACTTTTCACACACCAAACTGAACCTTTCACAAATTTCGTCATTTAAAAATAAAATCTGACTGTCACTTTTAAATATATAAAGAAAATATATGTATTTCACAAACATACATCTTCTTAAAAATGTATACACAAGAATCTGAATATAATGATCATTTCAAATTCACAAAAACAGGACCTGGGAGAAAAGTCTAGACAGACCCCTATAGTGTCTTTTAAAAAATATATGTGGATACACAACTCTCTCTCTATGCATATAATTTGTACTTATAATGAAAAATTAATCACAAATACATACAGAAAAATATTTAAGATTTTTAAAAGTATTAATAGTTGTTAGATTAAACAAGCTATACAGTGGAACCCATCAAAATTTGACAGAATAAAACATTTAATGCGAAACTCTTGGATAAACTTATAATAAACCTTCAAAAATAATTGCCATAAAAAAAATCAGTCTTACATTGGCTAAGTCTAATTTCAAAAATAATTATTCTAAACATGATCAAAATGCTATCTATTAATTTTTATTTTATACATTATTGAAAAATTAAACTTTATTCATTAATCTATAGCTTAATTAAAAACAAAGTAATCAAATGACATGTAACTAAGATAAGCGTTTAAGTAATCAATTGATACACTAATTTTTGAATGAAAAAACAGTAAAAATTAAATGATATTGACAAAATCATAGTAATTTTTTCTAATTTATCAACGAAAAAATATATTTCAAGCTAAACATAATGTGATTTTCAGCAGTACATATTTTTAATATGTACTTCTCATATTCTGAACAACTTTAAATACATTTTAATGCACAATAGGCAATTAACAAATATATTTCTAACAAAAATTGACACAATGTTTCCTGAAGAGAACTTAACTTTGCATACGAACTCATATTTGCCCTCCATGACCATTTTGAGTGTTTCTTTTTAACTCGTATGGCATTTATAGTCATTGAAACAGTTTCTTCCATCTTCTGCAATCAAATGTTTTAATCTCAGCATTAGAAGAA
This sequence comes from Maratus michaelseni, assembly GCA_963931845.1. Classification (NCBI taxonomy): domain Eukaryota; kingdom Metazoa; phylum Arthropoda; class Arachnida; order Araneae; family Salticidae; genus Maratus; species Maratus michaelseni. The sequence continues at coordinate 293,145,830 of OZ007589.1, read as the reverse complement.
TGAAAAGTTAGTAAAATATTACACCATTTTTAATTCCAGTTATTGTAATGTTTAAAGTGTTATGGATGAAAAGGTATGTTTATGACCTTAAACTCAGTACCAGCAAAATAAAAATTTATTAAAAATTAAGATTTTGATACAATTATATTGAAATATAACAATTTTATGAAAGAAAATGTGTGTTTGATGAGATAGAAAAAAATGACCTTGACGAGAGAAGGAAATGTAGCAACATCTTTTCTGGCACCCTATTCACTGTTTCATATACATAAACATTTTTTTCAGCACTTATACAATTTATTTAATATAAAGAAGCCATTTATTGTTTGTTTATGTCATTGAGAACAAATCTCACTTTCTGAAGCCCGAATTGTACCAAGCTTTAAAAAAAAAAAATGCCAAGGACCCTATAGTGGAAAAGTACAAAGAAAACTATTACATATAAAAATATGAAAGCTGGGAGATTTAGAGGGAAATGTATGATAAACAGAAACACACTCAAGCAGACAGTTTTTAAATCGAGGAATTATTTGAAGCTCTATTTAAAGTTGAAATCAGTCAAAATAGTTCAGTTAAAAAAGTTTTATGGGATCAAAAAAATGCATAGCAATTTAACCATCTTTTGCAGGCACATAGTACTTGATGAGATTGTCGTGTGCAGTGTCCAATCATTTTTTTTTAATGTCTAATTTTTTAAGATTTTTTTTTTCTAACTTTTTTTTATCAAAATTTCATTATCTGAATAGAGACTTATTTCATATTTCAGAAAAAGTCATTTTTTTAATCTACTGTTGCCGGATTTTAAAAAAGCGCAAATAATATTTCCAAACATCTTTCAATTAAAAAAATATATTTACATGTAAATATTAAAAAAAAAATAAAACTTTAAAATAATTAAATTGTTGTGTGGGAAAACAAAAAGCATTTAATGGAAAAAATTATGTCAGATTTAAAAAGTCCAAATAATAATATTGCCAAACACATTTCAATTAAAAAATGTATTTACACATGAATATTAAAAGAGAAAGAAAACTTTAAAATAATCAAATTATCATGTGCAAACGAAAAACATTAAATGGGGGGAAATTACAGCATATTTAAAATTTAAAACAAAATATTTAAAAATGACATATTTAAAATGATTTTATAGTTTCTAAAAAGAAAACTTTTCTTCTAGACGTTATTATGAAAGTCTGGGAGGCAGCAGCATTTTTTACTTAACCACTTTATACAAGCTGATTTTCAAACATGTGCTAGATCTTATTTAATTAATCATCATGAAATAAGGTGTAAGCTGTTGCAACAACAGTGGATGCAGCCTTGGGAACCAAAAATGAAGTCAAAGAGAAATTAATGACAACCCAATTACAGAAGATCGCTACTGGTCTTGATAAAATAATTCAATCTTCCATAATCAGTTAATCTTTTTAAAACGAAGTTACAGGCAAAGTTCTTTAATCTGCACAAGTTGGTACTAAAGGTTGTGCAGATTATAGAATATTGCGGATTATGGATTATGCGTCATTTTTTTATTTCTGGACAACATTTTAATTCCATTTTCAGTATGACATGAAAAGTTAAATATGAAATCAAATAATTTAATATTCTCTCAAAAAATGGTATTTTAAATTATTTTATTAAAAAATTGATAGATATATATATATTTAAAGAATAATTACATTGATAATTTGATATATGAGAATTAAGATTTTTTTCCAAGAGCATTTTCAGCAAGAAGTATAACAAAAATGCTTAAAAAGAATAAATTATGCACAAAAAAAAATAATAATAACCAATATAAAAATTAAATAAATACAGAAAATTATAATAATGGGAAAGCATAAAATAATTTCATAACAGATACTGATGAGCAGAATGATTTAAACTGCAAAAGGAACTGTTCAAGACACTATGATGAAGGAAGAAAATAGCATCTTGGAATATTGAATAATATTTATAAGTTTTTTGTATAATAAAAATAGAATCAAGTGTTGTTTGTTTTAAAACTTTAAATTTTTCTTTAGAAAGTTTATCTTGCATTCTTTGAACAATCATTAATTCTTGTTCAGAAATGCAACTCTGTTGCTCTAAAACATTCAAGTATTGTCTACTCAAAGCTAGTCCCAGATCAGTTGAAATTTGTTCTGCATTTTTAGAATCTGATTCAGTTTCAAAATCAATAGGATGTAAAACACTAGAGATTATTTCAGCATCTGTTACATGTTCAGTAATTGATGCTTTATCATCTGCTGTCAGCAGATACACTATGAAATCTCCTGTTACAGATTTAGAGACATTACTTCCAACTTTTTGCACATACTGTAAAAGTTCTGCGGTTTTTGTCATGATGTGTGAGGGCTTAAACCCATGGAATTCTTCATTATCACATGGAATATCAATAAACAAAGATTCAGTCCATATATTATGCCATGCATTTACTAGGCACGATAAGCACACAAAATGATACGTTTTCATTGGTTATTTACTCTCCTGAACTCACTCAAATTAAAATTTGATATTTTATTAACATACATCTGACCTGTGTGCTTGGCGTCAAGTGCCCGCTTATAAGTCATAGTCAATACATACAGGGACGAGATAGCACACACAAGGAAATTTACAACATACAGAAATACAGCCGGGAGCTCCACAAAGAGTGTGCAATGGAGCCAGCGGGATTCGAACCCGTTCCCACCTACACCAACAAGTGATTAGCTGTATGATGCCTTGACCACTCAGCCATGGTGGGCCGCCAAACTAAAATAGCGACGAATGAAAGCAGTAAAACATGTGCATGCATTCAGAATGTCCTGTTAGCCAACGTGTGTTCTGTAATGCAGTTTGGTTTTTACTGGTATATAAAAAATATATGTGTATTAAAAAATATTTAGATTACTGCATTTTTTATTATTTCTTTTAAAAAATAATTTTTTTTTATTAATAATTTGTAAATTTGTTTAACTGTTTACATGTGTTAAGCAATGTGAATTATAGAAAATAGTGGATAACAGGTGCACAGATTATCGATCCTTGACTGTACATATTTTTAGTATAGGTGCAGATTCATGGTCGCCAGTCGCGACTAAATATTTTGCTGTGGCCACTAACTTTTGGTGTTTAAGTCGCCATGTGATTTAAAAGTGATCAATTTCTGGTAATCCCAGTCACCATTGTGAAATTTTGATTTTTTCTTTTTTTTTTTAAGATTAAGACCAAAATGCATAACAAACTTTATTATTATCTTATAATAACATTTCAGAATTATCTGTTTAACAGAGCTAGCTATTAAATATATTCGAATAGCAATGTTATTTGTAACAGTTTATGTCTGATAATTTTACATAGTCTGTGATTAAAAAATAATAATAATGAAAAATTCTTATAGAAAAACAAATATTTGAAGTGTTTTGATTTTTATAGTGTAAAATAATCTCACACATTCAGTTTTTCTTTTATATGTACTTTTGTATGGCAAAATCAAAATAAGAAATATTGTTTTTTCTAATATTCCCGCTATCATGATTGCTTAGCTTATACAACTTTTTGAAAACCGTATCTTGACCAACTTTATCTTCTGACTGTACATGATTTAAGATTTAATTAATATTCAAATTTTGTTTACATATGTGAATATTAAATAAATTACTGTACACTTTGAATTCCTGAGTTTTTTGTTTAGCTTTTTACCCCATATAAACACTATTGTAGAGTTTCCCCCAGACAGTTTCAAAAGGGTGCTGCACCCTGCCTGCCCTTTGGTTTACCAAATAGCATCCTTCTTGCCCCTCATAAAATAATTAACACCCTTCTTGCCCCCTCCAGTAAAGTAATTAGCACCCTTCTTGCCCCTCCAGTAAAATAATTAGCACCCTTCTTGCCCCTCAGTAAAAAACGTGCCCTTTCTTCTTTTTGCATTAAAAATTTGCTTTCATAGTAAAAACTGACTCAATGGTGTCTTAAAAAGAGTGCCCTGACTTTGAAATATCAAAAGTGGCTTTAAAAACCAAAAGAATATCTCTAACAGTTTAAAAAAGTGCCCTTAAGAATCTGAAAAGTGCCCTCAAGAATCCAAAAAGTGCCCTTAAAAATTAGAAAAGTGCCATTTTTTTTCACCAGGTGCTCCCTGTCCTTTTTTAAACCTTCGGGAAACTCTGCTATTGTTTTTATCTGTTTGTTTCACAATTGTGGCCACTGAATTTTTTGGGTTTAGGAGCCAATGGCTCCTTCCAAATTTTGGAAATCTGCACCTATAGTTTTTAGATCCTATGGGGTCCGGATGGGGAGATTATTTCAGCATCTGTTACATGTTCAGTAATTGATGCTTTAATAATTGAGCATAGCTCATAGGGGGCAGAGCTCCCTAGTGAGTAAAAAAAAAAAAAAAAAAAAAAAAAAAAATCTTACTAAAAGACAAACAGAGGAACACAAAAAGCTACAGGTTTTGAGAATCTGCAAAGAGAAATGGGTAGAAATTCACTCAAATATATCACATGTGTGTTTGGGAACAAGCCAGCTGTCAAAAGTGGCGGGTACATAATAAAAATTTAAGGAAACTTAAATAAAAAGTAAACATTTCTAAAGTCTTAAACAATAGCTAATAAAATAATAATACGAAAGTAATTAATTTATATATATTTCTTTTTTAAAATGAAGAAAAAATTATACCTATCATGAATCTTCATTAAATCCCATGACATAGGTCTTCCATTCTAAAGAAAATAAAAAAAGAAAAGGCAATATTAAAAACATAACTTTAATGAAACTGTTCAGCTGACACGGTGAAATAAAAAGTAAAATATTTAATTAATTTGAATCGTGACCAATTATAAACTACAATTACATGCAATCTATAAATAGAGAAGCTTAGCCAATTCTTTTAATTTACCGCATACGAAAAAGGCGTATATATTAAAGAGAATACATAGGATTGTCATATACCGAATTATTTAATGATAACGATATAAAAATGACTTTACTTGCTCATATAACATGCGAGATGGGGTTATATATAAGGAATCTTTACATTCTGTTATTCTCACGTTAGTAATCTTGTCCATAATTTCGTCTTTTTAATTAATTTTAACAAATGTTATGGCAGAAAGCAAACGTAAATAAAAACAAGTAAATTGAATGATTCTCGCTCAAAGCTAAGATTCGTTCATTTTAAGGATCAAGGCGCATGCTCAAACAGCGCACAAACCACAGACAATAGAATCAATGACCGTGTGTTATCATTTTTGTGCAAACAATGGCAAATCGGAACAGATGCTTTACATATTTTCAAGGGGAAAAGTTTCCCCTTGAAAATGCACGCGCGTGTGTTCAAAAGATCTCGGAAGGAACCCGGAGATCGCAATTTCAAAATGCAGAAAAAAAAAACACTTCGTTTTCGTCTGCGTCAAGGACCAGAAATGCACAATTCCTTTGAAGAAAGGAAGCATTGCACAACTCCAGACATAGCGGTTCTTCAAAAATAATTGTAGTAAAAGAAGATTATTGTAATATATTTTCGCTAAAAAGAAAAAAAAACACGCTATTCAAGACAGAAAGGGTATGTAGGTAGTAAACTTTGAATTAACCCTATCTGCGTTTGACTGCGACCATGGCGATTGGTGCTAAGGGGCACGCCCGCCGTTTTGCACCAATCACCGTGTAAAAATGATCCACTCCATGTGACGTTTTAAACGTCATGCATCCGCCATGTATAACGTAGGTCGCGGTTTGACCCATCTTTTCCATCATGTAGTTGGTAAATTAAGATTGATGCAGCAAAATTTTAAACTTTATGTTGATCTTTAACACTTTCCAACCTAGTTGAAAAGGGTTTATGACTTCTATTTATATGTCTAGAGTCCTGCACAGAACTCTACATACTTATACAGGACATGACTATATATAATCGCCCCGAATCCGAAAATTCTGCTTAAAGTCATTTCGAAACCCGACAAAAAGAAAAAAAATTCTCAACCCGAAACACTTCAACTCGAACCCGAGGGTGAAAGAAAATTAATCCATATTTTAATGCAATTATGGAAAAGTAGTCTACAATTATACTTTTAATAACAATTTTATATTTTTTCTATAAAAATGAATATATATACACTCATTAACACTCAAATATACAGTTTTTTTCAATTGAAAAATAGTCAAGACTTCCATTTGAAAAATCGAGTCAACCTGTACCGGACGAATCAAAACTCAACCCGAAACAGAAACATTTAAAGTCAACCGGACCTGCAATGAAAAAAAAATAGCATCAACCCAAAGCAGGAATCTACTGTACTCTAATTCTCATAAATATATTTTGAATGCCCATGTATTAAGTTTACTTGATTAAATGTTTAATAAGAAGCAAAAATTAATCATACAATTACATAGCACGGCGACAAACGCCAAGGAACACATCCAAGACAAGACAAGACAACATTCAGTCAGTGTTGCCAATTCATATATATAAAAAGTGTGTTGCCAAAACAACAACTATAATTATGACAACAGAATTCATATTCTAATACTCCCTCCAATTATGTTGTCACTTGAATTTATAAAATGATCAATGACATAAAATAAATTAATTATTAAATGAAAGTCAAATTGCAAATTAAAACATTAGAAGCAAACACTAGATTATCATATTTAAAAAATATGTGATGAAAAGTTTATGAAAGTTCAATCAGAGTCACAGTCTATTTGTTTTATGCTGAGCAGTTCCCTTAATTTTTCAAATCTTACCTTTGGAAGAGCTTTTGTAAAAATATCTGCTAACTGCTCTTCAGATTTTATATATTTTACAATGACTGATCCATCATCGCATTTTTCTCTAATAAAATGATAACGCACATCAATATGTTTTGTGCGTTTGTGAAACACTGGATTTTTGATAAGTTTGATGGCACTTTGGTTATCAACAAAAAGAGTAATACCCTCTTCATATATTTCACTTTCACCCACATCTTGCAGAAGTTGGCGCAGCCACAGTATTTCCTTCACTGCAGTTGAAGCTGCAATATATTCAGCCTCAGTTGTGGATGTTGAAACAGTTGACTGCTTCTGGCTAGACCAAGTTACAGGACCATTGCTAATTTTGAAGACGTAGCCAGAAGTAGATTTTCTCGTGTCGATATCACTAGCAAAGTCAGAATCTGAGAATCCAACAAGATGACAAAGATTGTTGGCTATTGGAGAATACTCAATGCCATAGTCTGATGTACCTTTCAGGTATCTGAAAATACGTTTCACAGCATTCCAATGCACTTGGCCGGGATTGTTTTGAAATCGGCTGACTACATTAACAGAGAAGGCTATATCCGGACGTGTGGTTGTTGCAAGAAATATTAAAGATCCAATAGCTTCTCCTTAAGGGATAGTTTTTCCATCTGGAAATGGATTCGATTCTGATGACAGGATTGTTCCAGGATCTGCAGGTACAGTATTTGGACTTGCATCATCTAAATTAAATCGCTTCAAGATTCTTCTGATATAACTTTCTGAATGCAAGAAAATTGAACTGTCTGCTCTATAATCTATCTCCATTCCAACAAAACAGCCTGTTTCACAAATAGTTGCTTCAAATCTTTTTTTGAAGTCACCTACAATTTCGATTAGAATCTTCTTTTCTTCACAAAATAATAAGGCATCATCTACATACAAAATTAAAAGTACTTTCTTACCTCGAAAAATGCCACTGAAAACACCCGAGTCAGCAGTACATTTATTAAAGCCAAAACTAGTTAAAAACTCTGAAAAAGTCTTGTTCCAGCATCTGGATGACTGTTTTAATCCATACAGAGACTTTTTGAGCCGACACACTAAATCTTTATCAAAACTTAATCCTGGAGGGGGTTGCATAAGGATTGTTTCTTCAACTTCACCATAGAGAAAGGCAGTTTTGACATCTATTTGTAGAATTCTCCATTTTCTCTGTGCAGCTATGGCTAATAAAACTCTTATGGTATTAAACCTTGAGGTTGGTGAAAAGGTTTCCCTGAAGTCAACTCCCTCCACTTGAGAGAACCCTTTCGCACAGAGTCTGGCTTTGTATCTGTCAATTTGTCCATTGGGAAGATATTTTATCTTGAACACCCACTTGGATCCAATTATGTTTCCTTTCTCTGGAAGGGGTACAAGCTCCCAGGTCTCATTCTTCTCAAGAGAACTTAATTCTTCATTTATGGCTTCTTTCCAATTGTCTGCTTGAGGAGAATCCATTGCTTCTTCATATGTTTGTGGTGTTACAATATCTACTACATTTAATTCATAACGAGCAGGAACTCTTAAAGTGTGTCTGGGACGAAGGCCATAGTGATCATCATTGGGCGGGGGATTACTGCACAAATTATTTGGAACTTCATCTATAGAATCCTTATTCATATCATCTTCATCAATAGTAAACAGGAATGTTGATGTTGGTGGTGAGATACTCAGCTTAGAATTTTCTTCATTAAAGATGACATTTCTTGATATTTTGATGGTTTTAGTAACTGGATCAAAGAGACGATAGTTTTTAGATTCCTTGTCATACCCTACAAAAATCATTTTCTTGCTCTTGGGTTCTAATTTCTTTGGAAGGGCATCAGGCACATGCATGTAAGCCTCTGAACCGAATATTCTTAAATGATTGAGTGACAAAGATTTTCCAATCCACAATTCATGAGGGGTAGAATCTGGAGCTTGAGTTGTAGGAGTTCTGTTCATAATATAAACAGCTGTATTTACAGCTTCTGCCCACAGGTACAAAGGCAGTTCTCTGGAATACATCATGGAACGAGCACTTTCCACAATCGTGCGCATATCTCTTTCAGACCTTCCATTCTGTGCGGGCGTATAGGGAGCAGTCGTTTCTAATTCAATACCCTTTTTCTGTAGAAAGTCACTAAAATGCAGATTGATGTATTCGCGCCCATTGTCAACTCTGAGTGCTTTTATTCGATGACCAAATTTATTTTCACACAGCTGAACAAAGTTCTGGAAAGCTTCGAGAGCATCACTTTTATGTTTGAGAAAATTAACTGTTCTAAAACCACTGAAATTATCTTTCATTAAAATGAAATAATTCGCTCCACCTACCGATTGTACAGACATAGGACCACAGATGTCACTATATATCAGTTCTGCTGGTTTAGTTGCCTTATAATCCTTAGAATTAAATGAAAATCTGTGCTGTTTACCATATTGGCATCCCTCGCAGAAGAATTCATCTTTTTCTGAGATGTCTAATTTTTCAATCAATCCTCTCTTACTTAATTCACAAAGAGATTTCAAATTTATATGACCTGTTCTTTCATGCCACATTTTCAAATTGTTCTTATGAGATATATTAGCTTCAGGTAAACTTACAGTCTTAAAAAGCATGTGGTATAAGTTGTTTGCTGAACGGACTGCAGTGCCAACTAATTCATCTTCACAGTTGTAGATATCAGCATGATCTTGCATTTTTGTTATATTCATGCCTTTGCTTGCTATCACACCTTCAGAGAGAAGATTTTTCTTTAGATCAGGAACATAGAGAACACTGTGTATTTCTCCCTCTAACCATTCTCCATTGATGAACTTTTGAATTTTTACATTTCCCCTACCTTTAATGGGTAATTCCAGATTGTTTCCATAAGACGAATAACTTCATTATCACTTGATTCAATGAAACTGTTAAAATAGTTAAGGTTATAGCTCATGTGAGCAGATGCACCACTGTCCAGAAACATTGGTCTTCACTTCTTTCAACACTTTTTCCTATTTCACTGCTAAATGCACTGTAATTTGATGAGCCCCTATTTCTTTCTATAACATAATGACCTTTTTCACGAGGCTTGGAACGACACTCTCTTGCATAGTGACCTTTTTTTCGACATGAATAGCAGGTTATTTTTGTTTTGTCCACATTTCTGTTGTGAGTTTTAAATTTATTTTCATTTCCAGGCCTTTTTTGCTCAAATTTTGGGCGATTAGAAGCAAAAAATGCAGACTCACTCTGCTCCGATTGAGATAATGAGGTTTCTTCATCAATGAGTCTTGCCGTTAGATTCGATAAGTTTTGTTTACTATCATCAACGGATAACCATGCTTGTCTAAAGTTTCTGTACTTTGGAGGCAGTGTCCCCAAAATTTTTGTAATGATAGTTGCATCGCTTATACTTTCACCAGAGTCTTTGATTTGATGCGCAAGATTTTCAATTTTTGCTATGTACTGCACTACTGTTTCATTGGTTTCAATTTTTATCTGATGGAATTTGTCAAGTAATAGCATTTTGTTAAAGTCAGATTTAAGTTTAAAGATAGAGTCTAGTTTATCTAACATTTCTTTGGACGAAGAGCAACTTTCAATGAGCGTTACTTGAGATAATTCCATCGCAGAAGATATAGTAAACATCGCTACTGCATCTTCTCTTTCCCATTTTTCAATGTTTGCATCATCACTGTCTGGCTTAATTTTAATGCCGTTGGCAGTAGAGAATACTCCTTTTGTTTTTAGAGCACAAACGATTTGGAATTTCCACTGAGAATAGTTTTGTCCATTAAATTTGTTAATAGCGGAAACATCGACGCCAGCCATTCTGACACGTTAGGCTTACGACAACGTGGTTTCAAACGACAAGTTGCAGAAAATAATAGCGAAACGAATTCACTCACTTTAATACAAACAAACGCAGTTGGAAGCGTGTGCTGGGGCCATAACCTATTAAGTTTACTTGATTAAATGTTTAATAAGAAGCAAAAATTAATCATACAATTACATAGCACGGCGACAAACGCCAAGGAACACATCCAAGACATGAACCTAGAAGAGATGACCGGACTCCAACGTTACAGATATGGTACTCTTTCAACATCGACAAACGTCGAAACTATCGCTACGGGGCGCAGCGACATCTACTGAGTTTTTTCTCATAAAATTAACATTATCAAATTAATCATTTTAAAAGTAAAATAAATGCATGAATTTGAGAAGAAAAACATATTTTAGACTTTCGTGAAATTTATATTCGAAGAAACTATTTAGCTTATGCTTCCCTTTACTTCCAGAACAATGAATTATGACTTTTATTATTATTATTATTATTATTTTTTTCGCAAGAAAATTTTTAGATAAAGTCAGATTGTTTACTTCAACATTTTTACTGAGTAAACAATTAAATAATTATATTAAAAATGTAAGAATTTTAAACACAAAAAACGGAATAATTTAAAATTAGTGAAGTAAAGTAGGTTATATTCAACACAAGCTTTTTAGCATGAAGTCTGTTTTGTAAGTTTTAAATGTAAATTATCATCTAACATTAATTTCTTTCTAAAATATAAGATAAAATATATTTACTATCTTTATCAATTATAGTTTCTCATGTAACATAAGATTTATTTGAATGATTTTTTTTTTTTTTTTTTTTTTTTTATAAAGATAATGAAAGTTAAACTTTCTACTCAAAATATTTCCTAAAATACCTATATGAAACAAACTTGGATTGTTTCCATACTTTTCTGGGTTTTTTTTCCTCCCCTCCCAATCTTAAAAATAGATATAATAATTCCAATCTTTTAAATACATAATATTAACTTCCAGCTTTTTATAACTAATATTAAGAGTTACTGTTGCATTATAGTGTAAATCATAAAATTTTTGTTCACTTGACAGATAACCATTATGAAGTGAAAAATTTCCCTGCCTCTCTTTTGCTACACAAAAGATTAATATATATGTATATATTTAAAACACAAGGCTGTTGTTTTAGTCATCTGCCCTGAACTTTCTACTGAAGCAATTTTAATTTTTTTTTTTTAAACAAAAGCTGTTCATTTGTAGATGTGCCCACAACTAGCTTTTTTTTTTTTTTTTTTTTTTTTTTTTTTTAATAGTCTCATTTTTATATTTTAATTTTAAACGTTTTTTATGATATTTTTTCAAAATGGTGGAAACTAGGTTAAGATTTTCTCTCCAAAACATAAAATAAATTTAAAAATAAATAACAGTAAAGTTAAATAAGTACATAAAAAATAAGGAAGTGGTTTTATAGTCTGAATTAAATGAATGTGCATTTCTTACAATAGTCAACGTGGAAATATTCATTAGGAAACATTTAGAGAAAGTTTGACAGGAACATTTAATATTTTTGGTCAATATGACACCTTGAATTGTAAAATAATGCATATAAACTTAATTATCAGGAACTTCAACCTCACATAACACACTGTTCTATGTGTAACATACGTGACACACAACATAGGAAAAACTTTTTGATATAATAGTTAAATATTTAATTTTTCCCTTCACCAATTTATATACTTTTAATGGTACTATTTGTACTGTTTTTTTTTTAAGGGACATAAAAACAGAATTATAAGAAACATTCCTATTTATTTATGATAGAAAAAAAAATTCTGAATTACGAGGAAAAAAAATATACACTTTAAAACAGTATTTGTAATAATGTAGCTGTAATGTTCAGCTGTAACTAATTTTATTAGATTGGAATTATAGAAAAAAAGAAAATTTAAACTACATAACTTGTATAAATTTTTCCGTACACATTGCGCCGATGAATATTTAAAATACATATTTTGAAAAGTCAGAGGGTAAAAAGAAAGTAGTTATAGAATGCACACGACAGTCTGTTATAACATTGTATACAGTCTGAAAATAAACTCGGATTCTTCTTTCCTAAGGCTTTATTTCTCTTTGAAGAGCTGGGATATCCAGTATCACAACCCGCAGCAAAACACTTTCTGGCCATAATGTGTTTAAGAGCTCTTTAAATTAATTAAAATTAGAAAAATTTGTAACTTTTCCTATGCTTTGCATGTAAATCTGCTATCGCTGCGAATCATTGCGCCCTCTGATGGCTTATAGATCAACTAATTTTCAAGGACTATTTTTCAAGCTAAATCCCCATTATGGATTCCGGTCCAGGTATCTAGGTTCATGATCCAAGACAAGACAAGACAACATTCAGTCAGTGTTGCCAATTCATATATATAAAAAGTGTGTTGCCAAAACAACAACTATAATTATGACAACAGAATTCATATTCTAATACCATGTAACTTAAGTTTACTATGGCATGTTTGCCATGAAAACGAAAACGAAGTATGTAGCATTTATGCAGGAGTAGGTGCGGGTGACAGGATTGAACCTGGGAACCCACGGACAGCACGTAAGATCGTTAAACCCTCTTATACCTGGACCTGACAGACCACGCAGACCTGATAGGCCTGATAAGCCATAGTGTAAACGCAGCATTAGTGCCGAGCAAAAGGCTAGCTCTATCGCTTCCTGTGAGATACTCGTTTTCTACTGCCCGTACAAGGTGGCGTCACCGCAGTACTCCACCCCAGTGAGGAGAACGAGCGATATTCACTCGTGTTGCACCGGGTGCTGCTGTCACGGCGTGCGCACGTGTGACCAAGATTTGCCCGACGGGGGGGGGCATGGTCTCCCCGATAGGGGGGCCAAATTGGTAATATAAATATATATATATATATATATGTGTGTATATATATTTTACAGTCCTACTCGAGTCGTATTATACACGATAATTATCTGTTTCTGTCACTATTTTTTTTTTCGATGCTAGAACTGCAGACCACGGATCCTTCCCTTTGAGTTCTCTCGGCTTAAACATCGGGCTAAGCGATTTTGCTTGGAAAGATCATGATCCTTTAAATCCGTATATTCACTGTCAAAATTTTCATTGCAGATGTTGCACTGGACTTCATACCTAGCCACACTTACCAGTCTTTTGTTTAGAAAACATTTAAAAGGTATACTAAAAAAATATCAAATATATTTTTTCTTGGAAATCAAATCAAGTTTTTTGTCCGACAAAATATCCTCGTATGTCCAAGAGAGCGCATGACGTTTCGAAATGATTCATTTAACTGCCGAGTTATCTAAATATACGTACTACGTCTATGTGTCATCATAACCAAGAATACTGATCATGTGATCTCAAATTCCTCACATCAGAAACCAAACCAAAACCAAACTAAGGTTTTTTTTTTAAGATGTTGTTTAAAAATTGATCTAATTATCATTTTTTACCATTCCTTTTATTTTAAATTGTTTAAAATTTTCGAAAAAAAGTGACAAGGTTTTTTTTTTTTTACACATAATTGACAAATATGAATTCAAGATTCACAAAAAGAAAGAGTTTTTAAAAATTATCTCAAAATCAGAAAAGTATTTTTGTGATTTAAAACAAACTTTGTTGCTATAATAATAGTCTTCTCTTTCTAACAATGAAAACTGTTTTGTTTTCAGAAAATCAGATCATACGCCAGAGAGAAAAAAAAACATGAAATTAAAATAATTTCCGGTCGACGACTTTTTTAAATATCGCTTTCGGGTACCGTATCTTAGGGCTATCTTTATACAAAATAAGTCTGCGTTTCAACCCGAAACTCGAAATAATTCAACCCCAACCTGAAATATTCAAACCCAGGGCCTGATTACTGACGGGGCACACTTCCACCAGTAAAATTTAATAGACTTTTTTGTCGTATTAAAACGCCCTATTCATGCGAAAATACAGCCATGAATAAGGACAAAATTTCTATTATTTTTTACTGGTGGAAGTGTGCCCCGTTGGTAATCAGGCCCTGTTCAAACCTGAACTGAACCCAAAGCGAAAGAAATTAATAAATGTCTTAAAGCTGTTCTCAAATACAAAGGGGCTACTTTCACACACATATTTTAATTCATTTTTATTCAGAAACGCATGAAATGGGCAGGCGTTGTTATTCAAAAACTTTGTAATCGAAACACGTTTTCCATTTTCAGGTAAAGACAGAAGACCTTTCAGTAAACACTGTCAAAGTCCACGTTTTGAACCGAATTCCTGATGCTTCAGCGCCAGAAAGGAGAAAGACGTGTTGTCACGTGACACGAATCGCTTATATAACTCGATAAGTCATTTATTTATGAAAAATTGGAAAACTCATTTCGATTCCAAATCGTTTCAATAGTCAGGCCTGTCAATTTTACGGCCTTTGCGTTTAAAAATGAGCCCGAAATTGTGTCAGAAAGTTCTTCGTTGTTCAGCAGATCATTTGATACAATTACTGTAATACAAATACTGAAATACGATTGTTGAAATTTAGTCTACAATTATATCTCAAAAATCAATTTTTACTTGTATAAAAATTAACCCATTTGCATTCATTCAAATATATTTTTTTTTCATTTGCAAAATATTCACGCCCTTCTTTTGAAAAATCGTGTCAACCCTAACCCGATCTGAAAGAGTCAAAACCCAACCCAAAACAGATCCGAACACAAAACGCTTGAAGTTTACTCGACCCGCAACGAATAAAATTAACTTCAACCCGACCCGATACGAACAGCGGGTTGGTCGAGTTTGGGTAAAATCGGGTTACACGACGCAATGCATGACTCTAATCTGAAACAATGTTCTGGACACTTTTTTGAAAAAATCAGGTAACTCAAACACGACGCGAAAGAATCAAAATTCAACTCGAAACCGAAACAATTGCTGTCAACCCGACATGCAAAGAAAAAAAACACCGCCAACCCAACCCACGGGTCCTTTATTTTAAAAACACTAAGCTCGAGACATTTTTTAAAAACTAACCACCATCCGACTGTCGGGTGGTGTGCGAGAAAATTCGGGTACCCGACTCGACTCTACTCCGAAATCAACAACATTTTCCAAACATTTTCCGCTACAGCAATTAAATTTTAACAATTTTAACAGCAATTAAATTCTTAAGACAATTTTTTGTCTACCCGAAATTCGGAATTTTTCAATCCTAATCCGACCCGAAATTAAAAAAAATAATCTATAGTTTAATACAATTATAAAAAAAATAATCTACAATAATTTTTCTAATATCAATTCTACCTTTAATGTAGACAAATAAACATGTAAAAAGACTCATTCTTATTTAAATATCTAGTTTTTCAGCTGAAACAACAACGTAGAGTTTTATTGTAGAATCAGGTTAACCCGAACACGACGTGAAAGTATCAGAACTCAACCCAAAACAATTACAGTCAACCCGACCGAATCCAACAGCAACAACAAAAAAATATTAGCTCCAAACCGAATCGCGGGTCTGGTCAGGTCCAGGTAAAATCGGTTTACCCGACCCGATACAGGATTCTAATCTGAAACAATATTCTGGACAGCTTTTTGAAAATTCAGGTTAACCCAAGCCAGATACGAAAGAATCAAAACTCAACCTGAAACAGAAACAATTGTAGTCAACGCGGCTTACAAAGAAATAAGTCAGCACTTACCTGACCCACGAGTCGTTTTTTTTTTATAAACTAACCCCAGGTCATTTTTTAAAAAACTAACCTGTCCCGACTCGGGTCGGGTCATGGGCAGTTCCCTGACTCTGTGCAGGATTCTACTCTGAGGTCAAAATATTTTCCCCGACGTCAATTCAATTTGTACCCTGGATGCCTCTCCAGCGCCGCCCTTGACATCGAATATGATAAACCTCGAATCGAACGAAAAAATTTCTTTTGACCCAAAATCGACAAAAAATTTTTGGTCGACCTCAACCTGAAATACTTTAACCCGAAACCCGACTCGAAACAAAAAATAATTATCCAAACAATAAATATTAAAAAATATATAGTTTTTCATTTTAAGCTATATTTTGGAGATTCTTTTGAGAAATCGGGTCAGCACGAACCATTCTCGGAAGTGTGAAAACTCAACCCGAAACCGACCTGAACCCGAAAGAGTTAAAGTTAACTCGACTCGAACGGACCCACAGTTAAAATATACAAGTCCGACCCGCAATAAAAAGACTAGCGTCATCAGTCCGATACGATCCAAACCAAGAGCCGGTTCGGATTCAGTTTGCCCCACACGATGCAGGACTCTACACCCAACTCGATGCCGATAAAAAAAAAGCTTCGTCGTTCGCATTCCGGGCTTTGTTCCGACCCGAACCCGAAATACTTCAACCCAAGTCGACCCAAAATCAAATATTAAATTACAACTTTTAAGCAGCAAAATTAAAGGCATAAGCAGATGGCCTGCGGAAACAACAAAAAGAATTTTATGATGACTTTCTTTAAGTTAAACGAAATGCACCGAGATGGGAAAACATGGTCACCAAACAGATACTGACATAATTCTTTTTCTTTCTTTTTATTTTTACAAACCACAGACATTTGAGGGTGTGAACAAATTAATGACTGCGAAAGGAAACGGTTATAGCTAAGATAATAGGTTGCTTTTTGATTAGACTTAAAATAGATTTTTGATATAAGATATTATAGCCGAAATAAAGGAATCTAAATTAGAAAATAAGTTATTTTGAGTATAGATCAGTTTCAACCACGTGATCACCAGCCCACCAAAAGTTATCAACCAATCATAATCGTGGATTTGTAGCCTGTATTACGAGCCAACCAATCACAATCCACCATCTTTGATGGGCAAACAAAAAACAAATCTCGTTGCTAAGGTGGTTGCTAGGGTGTGACGTCAGTTGAAACTGATCTATATTAATTTACTAATATATGATTTTGTATCATAAGAGTGCCAACCCGACCCGACCCGACTCGGGTTGAAATCCAAAAGTCAAAATATTTTCCCCGACGACAATTGAATTTTGACCACGACGGGGGAGGGGGGGGGCATATGCCTCCCCGGTCCCCCCTCTAGCGCCGCCCTTGCGTGTGACCCCAATATGTGCGGCGTGACAGGCTTTCGTGCTATGCGAGTCGTCACAGGCTTTCGTGCTGTGATCGTTTCACAGGCTTTGCGTGATGGGGTGTTTTAGTGCTGCCATCTGTTGGACTCTAGAGAAGGTGATGATGTCGGCGAAGATGGGTGTTCGTTTGTCCAAAGTCACCAATGCAGAAGTAGGTGTGGATGCTAGGATCGAACCTGGGAACCCACAGGCAGTAGGTGAGATCTTCAGCACCGAGCAAAAGGCTAGCTCTAGATCTCCTATACTACAGGCTGAATCATACCACCATTTAATAACCCAACGGACAACGGACCAAAAACCAATCTAAAACCGGTTGGCTTTCACGTAGTAGTGGACGGCGAGTGACAGAGACAGGGACGGCAAACACCTGCTTGGGCGGTTTCCTAATGCTGAGCTGGGTTACAATATGGCGGTTATTTTGGGTTTACTGCCTGCACAAAATGGCGTTGCCACAGTTCGTTTACAGGGACACACAAAAGAACTACATTATACATAGGCGTCATTTGGGGAAGGCTAGGTGGGGCAATTTCTTTTTCAAGGAATTTGATATTTCAAAATGTATCAATCATCACATGTCAGATTCATATATATATGTGGAGTTTTTACGAAGACGATTTTTTATTCCACGAAAAATGGCAGTTTTTTCAAGATGGTGAATGATTGCAGCCGATATCACGAATCATGGCGAAGAGGTGAGGCAATGATGAGACACCACAAGAGTTTCGTCAATAAAGAGCAGCCGATTTCCAGACAAATCGTTTATTAATAAACAGGAGCGATGCCAGGAACAGTTCCCACAGTATTCGGTATAAACTTATAACCCTCAGGCTTGACGATGGCTCACTTCATCGTTTAATAGATGTTAAAGAGCTGTATAAAAATTCTAAGTGACTTCAACACCAGATAACCATTTGGTTCGCACTTCCAGACACGACAAAAATCTGCTCTCCAAATCTTGCAAGCGAGTTTTGTTCACGACGCGTAGAGTTACTGAATACGACGTCACGAGCGCACAAACCAATGAGTGAGAGGCGAGTTCAAGCCAAGCGAATGAGGCGCGAGGGAGAAGATTTAACACGAAAGAATCCCCAACACAACGGCGCATTGATTTTGAAGTGAAAAATACCCAGCGCGCGAAGCAAAGCATGGAATAATTTTTTTTTTAAATGGCTTTTAAAAATATTCGAAATGACAAAAGCGTCTCTCAGAATTTTATAGATTGGAGCGCGGATGAAAGTTACGAATGAACTTAAAATTTTAGATTAAGATTTGGAATAAGATAATTATTAATATACGGGTTATTACTTTTAAAAGGACATTAAATAGGAATAAATATTATTAAGAATTAAGGAAATACTGACTGTGTCATAAGTTAGATTAACTTCGCATTTATTTCGCATTAGTCCTTTAAATTAATCTAATTTCTGACATAGTCAGTATTTCCTTAATTCTTAATAATATTTATTCCTATTTAATGTCCTTTTCAAAGTAATAACCCGTATATTAATAATTATCTTATTCCAAATCTTAATCTAAAATTTTGAGTTCATTCGTAACTTTTATCAGCGCTCCAATCTATAAAATTCTGAGAGACGCTTTTGTCATTTCGAATATTTTTAAAAGCCATAAAAAAACAAAAAATATTATTCCATGCTTTGCTTCGCGCGCTGGGTATTTTTCACTTCAAAATCAATGCGCCGTTGTGTTGGGGATTCTTTCGTGTTAAATCTTCTCCCTCGCGCCCCATTCGCTTGGCTTGAACTCTCCTCTCACTCATTGGTTTGTGCGCTCGTGACGTCGTATTCAGTAACTCTACGCGTCGTGAACAAAACTCGCTTGCAAGATTTGGAGAGCAGATTTTTGTCGTGTCTGGAAGTGCGAACCAAATGGTTATCTGATGTTGAAGTCACTTAGAATTTTCATACAGCTCTTTAACATCTATTAAACGATGTAGTGAGCCATCGTCAAGCCTGAGGGCTATAAGTTTATACCGAATACTGTGGGAACTGTTCCTGGCATCGCTCCTGTTTATTAATAAACGATTTGTCTGGAAATCGGCTGCTCTTTATTGACGAAACTCTTGTGGTGTCTCATCATTGCCTCACCTCTTCGCCATGATTCTTGATATCGGCTGCAATCATTCACCATCTTGAACAAACTGCCATTTTTCAAGGAATAAAAAACCATCTTTGTAAAAACTCCACATATATATATTTCAAAAATTGCACAAAAGCCAAAAAAAGCTTTTCAGATTTTACGAAAATAGAAACATTATAATTAAATAAACACTTTAAGCACAACAATTAATAATTATAATAATATTTGCTCTTGCAACATTCTCAAAATGAGACACACTTGTCATTAATGAGTACATTGACTAATTTTTAACACTTTCTAAAAGAGTTGAAAAGTGTTTATGATATGAATACGGTTTGTCTGTCTGCCGTCTGTCCGTGCTCTAATTCGCGTAAATATACACGGATTTCCTTGAAATTGATATATGTTATTGGAGTTTACTATGGCATGTTTGGTATTGAAAATGAAGTGTGTGGCATTTATGGTTCTTTTACATGGACACTTTTAAGAATTCCGTTACATTACGGTCTATGGTGAAAAATCGTCTGTGGCGTATTTTAATGTTGTTACAATATTTCAAACATATTCAAATTGATACATATCACTGAGGTGCACTATAAGACGCTTACTGTAGAATACTGGTGCGTATAGAATGTATCGTACACAAAAAATTCTGTTACTTTACAGTCTGTGGGGAAAATCGCTTGCAGCGTATTTTAATGATGTTTCACTGTTTTACATTTATTCAAACTGATACATATATCACTAAGGTGCAGTACAAGGAGGTTACTCTAGAATATGGTATCGTTTATTTACAGGGACACTCAAAAGAATTTGATTACTGTGTATGAAAAAGAATTTCTTGGTAGCTCGCTTTCAGTTATGGTAAGCGTTTTCAAATGTAACTAATTTTTTACATATTAATTGGTGCAC
Source organism: Maratus michaelseni (assembly GCA_963931845.1). Lineage (NCBI taxonomy): Eukaryota > Metazoa > Arthropoda > Arachnida > Araneae > Salticidae > Maratus > Maratus michaelseni. Next base: position 293,125,139 of record OZ007589.1, on the reverse strand, counting down.
ATAAATTCTACAGACCATATACAGGGCAACTCAAAAGATCTCACGTACATTTCCGCTCATTTAGGGAAATTGCTGAAGCGAAATTTTCAATTGTTCTATGTATTTCTTAACTGAAGTAAATTTTAGCGTACTGTGTAGTATACACACAAATCTATATATCATATACAAGCTACACATAAGAATTCGGATATGTTGTCTGGCTCCAGGTAGTAATTACTGAAATTAGATTTTTAAATGGGTTATGCGTTTTCTAAATTGTTTACTTAGTAAACTGTGAAGTTTTATTATACTATTCTGAATGTGTCGGAAAGTGTTTAATAATCTATGCTTGATGCATGGTTTTTCGTTATTGTTCAATATATGTGTGTTAATAAAACACTATCAATAGCTTCTCAGATAAGCTCAATAAAATCAAAAGTAATATATACCATACTTAAAGAAAAAAAAATTGCCTCTCACCCCCTCTTAAGAACATTCTGAAATGACGTTTCATTGAGGCACACTACAATATGTTTTCTATAGAATAGATCATGGGTGCAAGTAGCCCATCCAAGCCAAGACTAAATATTTTCAAGGTAGTAGGGTGTCACCTGGTGAACTAAAAGCTTTCTATTTGTCTTGTACTGTGATTAAAATTAATTGACCAATGGTTAAAAATTTTTGTTTATTGTAAGTTACTATTAAGACACCATAAATAAGCACATTAAACACATATGCATAGAGAAAAATAACACTTTCAAATCTGAGTAAATTGATGTTTTCCTTTTGTTTTGAAACTTTTTGTTTCAAATATGACGACCCAATGCTTTCAATTCTGAAATACTCAAAATGTTGAAACATGGACATACTCAAAAAGGATTAGAATCAGTTTAAAAAACATTTTTAAAACATGGAAATACTCAACAATGAGCACATAGAAGTCCGTTCATACTCATTTTTGAAACAAGGATATACTCAAATATGAGCACATGATGTTTTATTCATGAGTGTGTGCATGTTTTCAGAAATAAGTATATACATATTTCAAACTTGAGTAGTTTTGACTAAACGACATACTCAGATTTGAGTATTTTTAGCTTAGTTTTGAAAATGCCGTTTTTAGAGTGTGCATGCAGTTATGGTGCAATAGCATTTATTAGTTAGCCAAAAAATTGATTTTAGTCAGCTTATATTAAAATCAGTATTCAAAATATAGGGGGAATAAGATAAATTCAAGTTTCCAGTAAATGAGGAAGTAAACTTTCCTTTATAGGATGATGCAGATGACAAAAAATAAGAGATTATGCAAAGTGGATTTAAATTATTTTGGAAAATTTTTAACAAGGAAAAAATAATTTTATTTACTTTTTATAAATTTTAATTTTAGTCTCATGATACTGAAATCAATCTCGCATCCATGCTATAAACTACAGAGTGTGTACCATTTTTCGTTCATTTACAAAGACACACAAAAGAATTCGATTACAGGACTGACTAGGAGGAAAAATTATTAGTGCGTTTTTTGCCATGGTATGCATTTTTTAGTGTATTATGTGTTTGTAAAAATTCTATAAATTATTTACAGAGTTACCCAAAAGTGCAAACTACCGGCTATGGGCAGCAATTGCTGAATATGGATTTTTACTGTGTTAAGTGTTTTTTTAAATTGTTTATTTTGATATCTCATTTAATTATATGAAAAAATGAAATGATAGCGTTGGAAAGTGTTTCATAGTCTGTGCCTGATGAATAGTTTTTTGTCCTTGTTTCTATTGAATAAGATAAATATAGGTATATAAACACAAATCTACATATTCTTATTTTGCATAGCTATCATTTTATGGAGCATTAAACAAATATACAAAACATATAGTTTAATGCCCAAACGTTTAATCGGTGCTCAAATGGTTTACAGTATTTTGAAAATGACATAATAATTTCACTTGTTACATCTCCCAATCTTTCATATACTCCCCTCCCTCTCATAAATATATTTTACAAACAAAATTCTTTGAAGCATAGTACACACAGCATATATTAAGAATACTAGCTGATCCGTTCAGCGTTACCCGGAAATCAGTAACTTTCTTTTGTGGTTTCCATAAAAATAGTCATTTGCGAACGAAACTCCTGCACTCGTTCCGCTGCCTACGGCATTGTATAACAGGCGTGCTATGCACGCACTGCGGTATCGTTTAGTTTTAATTTCCACCGCTAGGGGGCGCGAAATCATCTTACTTAGTTATCTATATCTTAATTAGTTCATGTTAAGTTGAATGAACCAATTCAGGATGAAGAAGATTCCAAACATTTTTTAGAACACTTTGGTCGAAATACGAAAATGCCCTTGGTCGACCACTTTCAACCACCATATCTCTCGCACCCCCAAAGCTACCGACATACAACCACCATAGTACACGATGGGAGGCTCGAGGCTACTACCACACACAAACACCAGTGGTCTGCGCTGGGTAGTTGTGGCTGCAAAGCAAAATATAGGTTAAATTTTACATTAAATTTATATATATATATATACATTATATGGCCATTAATGACCGGCAACATTCAATTTTAGACATTTTGTAGAATATTTAAAAATATACTTGTTAGATTCTTCTGGAATTTTAGGATCCAAAAGAACAGGTTTGACTTCATATTTATCATTGTTGATTTGATAAGGAGGACAAATAGGGGACCCAAAAAAGAAAAAAAAAAAAAAGAAAAAAAATAATACTTGGGATCACTCTGTAAAATAAAATGCACCAAATGATCTATCGCTACAGAATATACATGGGAATATACATGTACAACATGTGTATTCATTTGTGTAAGAATAGCATGTATAGTATAATAATAGAAATATAGCGAATTTTTTTAAAAATTAAAAAAATTCTTGCATGTTTTTTTATTATAACATACAGGGTTTTTAACCAAATTTAACGCCCGTTTCAGAAAAATTGACAAAATGTAGTAGAAACAATATAATGCAATTGGAATATACATATATTAAATATCTAAGGAAATATGGGCAGTTGTATAAAATAATTTTTATCTGCCCATGCGCGAACGATAACAAGGAACTTTTTGCATAATTTAATAGTCAACTCTATGGAGCAACTTATTAAAAAAATCAGTCAAATATCGTAAAAATTCAAAGAGATATCGGTGTTGGAGTGAGCTGTTTTTTAGTTTCTCACTAAAACTCGCTGAATGATAAGGGATTTTCCACAAATTGTCATTTTTTTATTTTATACTATTTTCCAATTTTTAATGATACTTTAGTTCTCTTTGAAAAACTACCCTAACGAGCTTATTCGAACAAAAAAAGAATTATCAAAATCAAAGGATCCATTTCAAAAGTATTTTAACCTGGTGCAATAAAGTTTTCCAAGGCGAACTAAAGTATCAATAAAACATGAAATGTATAAAAAACATGGCAATTTGTGGACAATCCCTTATCATGTAGCGAGTTTTAGTGAGAAACTAAAAAACAGCTCACTCTAACGACGATATCTCTCTGAATTTTACGATATTTGACTGATTTTTTTTTAACAAGTTGCTCCATAGAGTTGACTACTAAATTTTGCAAAAAAATTCCTTTTTATCGTTCGCGCATGCGCAGATAAAAAATATTTTATACAACTGCCCATATTTCCTTAAATATTTAATATATTTACATTTCAATTGCACTATATTGTTTCTTCTATATTTTGTCCATTTTTCTGAAACTGGCGTTAAATTTGGTTAAAAACCCTGTATGTTATAAGCAAAAAACATGCAAGAATTTTTTTAATTAAAAAAAAAGTCGCCATATCTCTATTAATATACATGCTATTCTTACACAAACGAATACACATATTGTACAATGTCTGCCTGCCTATGTAGCGATAGATCATTTCGTGCATTTTATTTTTCAGGGTGATCCCAAGCATTATTTTTTTCTTTAATTTTTTTTGGCCCCCTAATTATACTCCTTATCAAATCGACGTTGATAAATATGAAGTCAAACCTGTTCTTTTTAACACTTTCCAACCTAGTTGAAAAGTGTTTATGACTTCGGTTTGTCTGCCGTCTGTCCGTGCACTAACTCCCGTAAATATGCTCGGATTGCTCTGCAATTTTTATATGTTATAGTCATTATCTATAGCATGTTCCCTATTTCAACGGAAGTATGTAGCACTTATAGTTTTTTTACAGGGACACTCAAAAGAATTCCGTTACATTGCGGTCTATGGGGAAAAATCATTTACGGTTTATTTAAATAATGTTTCACTATTTTAAACGCATTGAAATGTATATATATCACTAAGGTGCATTAGAAGAAGCTTAATATGGAATAGGGTGTGCATAGCACTTATAGTTACTTTACAGGAACAGTCAAAAGAATTCCGTTACATTACGTCTATGGAGAAAAATCGTCTGCCGTATTTAAATAATGTTTCCCTATTTTAAACACATTGAAATTTATATATATCACTAAGGTGCATTACAAGAGGCTTACTACAGAATATTGTGTGTATAGCAGTCATCGTTCATTTACAGGGACACACAAAAGAATTCTCTACTGTATGTTAACAATAATTCCTGGAAGTGCGTTTTAAGTTACTGATCGCGATTTTAATTTTAACTCGCTTTTTGTCTATTATGTGGTGTGTATAAATTCTGTATATCCTATACAGGGAAGCACAAAAGTTCGCGAACACATTTCCGTATTATTTAACTCCAGACGCAGAATTTTAAACTGTGCTACGCGTTTCCTAACTGAAGTAAAATTTAGCATCCTATGTAGTATATATACAAATCTATAGATCCTATACAGGGCTGAATAAAAGTATTCGGATTACTTAGATGTTATCTTTTATCTTATTAAACGGTATGATTCGTAAAATCATTTTGGAAGAGTTGGAAAGTGTTACATAATCTATGCTTGACGCATGATTTTTCGTTCTTGTTAATTCTAAAATTCCAGAAGAATCTGACAAGTACATTTTTAACTATTCCACAAAATGTCTAAAATTGAAAGTTGCCGGTCATTAATGGCCATATAGTGTACATATATATATATACATATGTGTGTGTGTGTGTGTATATATATATATATATATATATATATATATATGTGTGTGTGTGTGTGTGTGTGTGTGTGTGTGTATAGATTAAAAAAGTTAATCAATAGAAATAGGAAGATTGCTTTCATTTTCACTATATCTAGTTTGTGAGGCAGTGTCACATTTTTAAAACCAATTTTACAGTCCACGATTTTGGTATATATGATGGATTAGATGGTACAGATAACGAAACTGCCAGTCAGATGGTGTTTGCTTTAGCAACATCCACAGCCAGCTGCAATGTAAAATGAATGACAACCCGATTACTGATGTTACTCCGACTCGGCTGCATCATCAGTAACTGGGTTGCCATTCATTTCACATTGTAGTGGAGTGTATGATGTTGCTATGGCAACCCCCCCCCCCCTGCTGCTGCTGCACGAGATGACTGGCAGTTTCCTTATCTGTGCCATCTAATCTATACTAATATTATAAAGTAGTAAAGATTGTTTGTTTGTAGGGGGTAATCTCTGGAACTGCTGAAGCGATTTCAAAAGTGATGATGACAATTCCTGCTCCAACATAGGGTATATTTTATGTCGGTGCCACTACCCCCCCCCACCCCCCCCCGGGGATGCAGGAGCAAAAAACGTTCTAAAATTTCGATTTATTTTATTCTGAAGGAGCTAGAAACCTGAAATTTGGCATGGTAGTTACTTATAAGATATAAACGATTTCTAAGAACAAATTCTAAAAAAAAAAAAATCGAAATTTAAAAGGGTGAGATGAGCGAAAAGCGTTCTAAAAACATTCTAAATTGCAATTTCTATGGAATCTCTAGAACTACAGAGCCGTTTTCAAAAGCGATGGTGGCAAATTGATAGTGACAGTCCTTGCTCCAACATAGGATATATTTTATGTCGGTGCCACTACCACCAGGGGGGGTCAAGAGCGAAAAACGTTCTAAAATTTCGAATATTTTTTATACTGAAGGAGCTAGAAACATGAAATTTGGAATGATAGTTACTTATAAGATGTAAATGCCCTCTAAGAACAACTTCTAAAAAATTTCAAAATTTAAAAGGGATGAGATGAGCGAAAAGCTTTCTAAAAAATATTCTAAATTACAATTTCTATGGAATCTCTGGAACTACAGAACCGTTTTCAAAAGTGATGGTGGCAAATTGATGGTAACAGTCTACCCATGGTAAGTTGGCTAATGAGTAACACAATTTTTAGGTAGCTTTCATCACAAAAAGCTACCTATTGCAGCCGTTCGGAGGAAAGCAATTCCAAAAAAATTTGGTATATTTTCACCGATCTTGACCCCTAGACTAGGGTGGTCTTTATTTTTGAAGTTTTAAAATTCATTGCTCTCACCCTCTAAATGTGTTCCATTATATCTAAAAATAATACTTGTAAAATTTAATCACTAAAACTAATATTTATAGGTAGCTCAAGGAAGCATAAGTTTCATAATTTAGGGTCATTTTGTTGTTTTCTTCTCCTTGTACTTGAAAAAATATATCTAATACCAGTAGTAATAAAATTATTTCAATATATTAAAAAGTCACTTATGTACACTAACAAATCCATAAAAGCATTTGTAAATGTAATTATTATGTTAATTATCCAAAGATAATTCATTGATATAAAGATAATAAATGTCTGGAATTATTTGAAGAATTAAAACTGGTTAAAGAAGAACAAAAGAAACTAAAAAACATGCATTTTCTTCAAAATTAGATAACTCATTTCATATTGCTCATGCCAATGCATTAAACATAATCAAAATAGCTGAAGATAGAAATTTCTTGCTAGCACAGCGAGAAGATGGCAGATGAGCATCAATGATTGGTATTGACATAAATAAATCTCTTGCGGAAGAAATTGATTGCTTATAAAAAGAAGAATATTCTGAAGAAAAGATTAGAAAAAATGAAATGTTTGCAGGAGACAGAAACAAAAATAGCAGTACTTGAATCTTCTACAGATAGCTCAAATGAAGAAGATAGAATTGAATGAAAATGAAGAACGCGATCAGGAAATAAAACTGTCAGAGGATACAGCATCAGATCCTGGGTCATCCAAAGCTAAGAGAGGGGAGGACATAAGGATATTATAACTCCACACTTAGCAACAGCTCTAAACATGATAAAAGTATCAGGTAGTATTTGCAGTTGCCAAAACTTCAGAGTTTAGGATGTGTATTAAAGAAGTCAGTCTCGTTGAAAAAGAATTGTTCATAGAATTAAACAATCACAAAAATTAAAAGAACGGCTACAAAGAAATGTTTCTCTCATTGTCCATAGAAATGGGAAACTTTTACCAGAATTAACTGGTAAAGAGAAAATAGATAAACTACCAATTATAATTTCGAGAAAAGGAGTTTCTATGATGCTCTCAGTTGCTTTCTGCAACAGGCAAAGCACAAGACTTGCAATTTATAAAGTTCTGAATGAATGGGATATTGCAGATAAAATGATTAAAAAGAATGATTGGAATGAGCATTGATACCACATAAGCAAATACTGGAAATGATAAAGGTGCTTGTGTCCTTTTAGAAGAAAAGCTTGGGAAGAAACTTTTTTTTTGCCTGTCGTCAACATATCATGGAAATTATTGTAAAAGTATTTCATAATTCTTTGTGAACTTTGTCATCAAGTCCAGAAGTACCTTTATTCAAACGTTTCCAAGGATACTGAGGATTTCTAGATAGAGACAAATTTGAAAGATAATATTAGAGTTCTTGTACAAAATGTAAAAGATGAAATTTTGGAGTCTGCTACTAGAAAAGAATCATGATCGACACTATCAGCACCTGGACCAAGAGATGATTATCAAGAATTTGCAGAACTTGTTATTATTTTTCTTGGAGGAATATTTGTCAGGAGAATTCGTTTCATGCTTCCCAGGGCAATGCATCGTTCTCCTTGGATGTCTGAGATGAGATATTCTTTGAAGATATTCATCTTTAAGTCCCAATTCATGCTTACCAAAAAGGAAGAAAGAGGTATTCGTGATGTTTGTGTTTTTATAGTGAGTGTATTTTAAAGTTTGGATTACTGCTTCAATAACAGAAACCTCACCAAACAATGACTTTCAGTTAATGAATAGTTTATTAGCGTATTCAAGAATACATTAAGAAATTGCAAAAGCTGCATCTGAGAAATTTTCAAAGCATCTGTAATATTTTTTAGATTTTTCTGGACTGTCCTTTTTCGATAGCCATGTGCTTGTATTAGAATCCTGAGAAGAAGATAACTGTTTCCCTTAAACATTTTCATGAAAAGAAGTTTAAAGATTTTGTAACCAAAGATTCTTTCAAGCTGCTCAATGAAATAATTTACCTCAAGGATTCTTTCAAGTAGACACTGAGCATTGGAACATTAATTCTGATTATAAGATTGCATTAGAAATGGTGCAATCTGTTAAAGTGGTAAATGATCATGCTGAGAGTGGTATTGCTTTGAACAAATAATACACTAGAATCCTTGCACGAAATGAACCTCAGTTTCAGCTATTGAATGTTGGTGAATGTTGTGGAGCAACACTGGATAGCTAATCCTTACTGCAGAAAAATGGACTTAACAAATTAATCTAATTACTAATACTTTCATACTTTAAACTTTTTATATGCTTAATATTGTGTTTTATATTATATAAAATATCAAAAATAATTTACGATCATAATAAAAATTATCATTTTGGCTTAGTTTTCTCATGTCAAAAACACAGTGTTTTTAAGTGTAATCGCCAAACTTCAGTAATCTTGAGCTACCTCTAAATATATTTATTTTTCATTCAAACTTTTCCTACTTTGTTTTTTACTGTATTGGAACAAATTTTGAGGAGACAGTAGAAAATTTAAAAAAAGTTAAAATCGATCATATAAGGACCACCCTACCCTAAACCCTCCAAACCACCCTTCGTTCAAATGTTGATATGTATATATATATATATATATATATATATAATTATATATATTGTTATATATATATATTATACATATAACATATGCCATGCTGTAACTCTCTTATTTATGAATCGATTTGGATGCGACTGAGTATGTAACATTGTTAGGTATGTAGGACATACCAAAGTCTCGACCGAGTTCATTAGCCAGCTTCATCTGCCATCTTGTTTCAAAATAGCAACCAGTTAAAAATTTTTATTTTTTTAAAAATTCAAAAAAAGGTAAAAAAAAAAAGTATAAATTGAAAATATTATTTCTGTTGTGTGTTAGAACGTGATACAAGGATTCTGGAACAATTTTTGTTTTGACTTTTTTTTAAAAAAATGGCTGAGATATGGCAGTTTGAAATTCTAGGGTGGCTGACAAGAAAGGTCTCCATAAGCGCATACTCAGAAAATTTTGAAAAAATTACAGAAGATTCTTCTCATGAGAATATATACGTTTATAAAAACATTTGCTGCGGAACCTCGATATAACGTCCGTAAAAAATTATGAAAATTTCGTGTTTTGGCGATTTTTCGCTGGGTTGGCGACACAATGAAATTTAAGAAAAAAACATGCATTTACGATAAATTCTCTTTTAGGAAAAACGTTTTCTACTCTTTATACTGAACTAGTTAAAGTAAGTTTAACTTAAATAATTTCACTTTTATAGCTACGGTTTTGCAATATATAATTATATATACATCTAAAAGAAAATTAACGATCGCATTCTACCGTTCAGAACAAAATTTGAATTGATTAAAATTGGTTTAAACTAAAAATTAATTGTGTGATTCTGAGCATTTGTCATCGATATTGTTAGTGCCGGAGACCACTAGAGAAAAGTTTTGTTGCCGTTGAAACAATGACTTATTCAAAGTTGAAATGTATAATGAAAGAGTGTTTAATCGGAGATTTACTATTAAAATACATTTAAAACTTAACCAGACTTCAAAACTATATAAAATTAAATAACTTCAGCAGTAGTTAATTTGTATATGTATTACATAACTTTATAGAAAAAAAAGTCCTTCCGGCCTGTACCGGGAGGAAAAGGTAGCTTTCCTATATCTTCGTTTTAAAATTTTAGCTAATGTTACTCGAAAACAGCAAGCTAAAATGCAAAGAAAACGTTTACAAAAGATTCGTTAATACTGAATTTGAATAAGAAATTCGCCAAATTAGTGATCTATGGCCAAATTGGCTTCATTTATGAAGACTTATTTTGGTCGCCAAATTTAGCGGTATTTCGCCAAGTTTGGCGAGAATTTGGCGGTAACGGATATGAATGTATAGCTTTATGCGTATGATTGGGAAAATGATTACAACAATGAAAGAAAATAATTTGCGAGAAACCGCGTTCACTAAAACTCATAAATTAATCGTTGTTTTTAGGTAGCTTTCAATACAAAAAAGTATAAAGCTACCTATTGCAGCAGTTCGGAGGAAAGCAGTTCCGGAAAATTTCGATATATTTTCACAGATCATGACCCCCAGATCCCAAAATCACTCTCCGTTCAAATGTTGATATATATATATATATATCCATATATCCTAATAATATTATAAATCTGATTGTGCGCAAATGTTAGGCTGAAGCCAGCGTCAAAATGGAGCCTTTAATGATCCTGTATTTTTGCATACAGATTGATTATAACCCTCATTTGAACATAGGCTGCTTTTTGTTTATTTTATTCAAATATTTTTCTTAATAATTCAAAATTTCGTTTTTTCATAGAGAGTAAATGGACATTTTTTTCGTATAATATTTTAACATGGTTAAATTCACTTTACCGTTGCTAATACTTTATCGTTGCCAAAACTAATTCAAATTCCGGAATAATAATTTTTAGTCAACAATTTAGTTTCAATTGAAATTTTTTCACGTGAAAAATAAAAATGAAATAAAAAAATTAAAGAATTAAGAAGAAGATTAAATAATATTATCTCTATAATAAAACTGTAAGTCATGTGACTGTCCTCAACAGTTCCGGGATGCCGCATCGGTTTTTCATATGCCAAGCGGCCATTTTTATTCAAAATTATTTTTTCGAATAAACTGCATAAAAGTTACATTTTAGGAAAGATCGTTCAAAATAAATTAATATTTGAGAGATGACTTGCGTTCAATTATGTATATATTCTGCAATAACTTCAGTCGAAAGATTCGCAGTTCAAATTCTCTATTCATAAAAGTAAACAAAAAAAAGATTGATTCGTCGTGAACATTTAAAATATTAAATCATGGAGGTAATCATTCGCAAAGCAAGTTCTCCGCGAATGAATTTTTGGACCGCTGCCTCGCGTCAAAAAAATAATTCGCACCAGTGAGACAATCAAAGTTTACCATAATTATGTGCTATACAACTCAACTTTCGGACCTTTTCTTGACGTAAATTGAACTCATGTAATAATATTTAATGAATCAGATTTTTAGCATTTTTAAAATCGCTAATACAGCTTTTATTTATCGCGTGTACAAATTAGAAATGATACTTTGATTTTGAAATCAAATGTTTTGATTTATGATATTATTTCTTATTTAGTTATTTATTTTCTCTTTTAAATGAAAAGTGTGAAGTATTTTAAATTTATGTAATATAAGCATTTTAGATTAAAGTTAAGTATTTTAAATGAAATGAGTGACAGGTTTATAATTTAAAATTAAATTAATTGTAGTATGAATGACGGTGATGGGAACGATATTTGGCGAATTATCATCTGCTCCCGGCTAACAAAAATACTCATAATTAAAAAAAAGAATAAAAATAAATAAATGATAGTTTGTTGTAAATAAATATTGATATACATATCAAAAATAATTTATAGAATTAAAATAAAAAATAAAAGTAAATAAACAACAATTTCCATAACAAAGTTTTCGCCAAATTGGCGGGGGAGGGGGGGGGGGGAATCGCGCCAACGTGCGTATGTGACATTTGTGCCCAAAAAATATGCGAAATGCTACCATGATCGCAAAAGTTCATGATTTGTCTATTAGAATCTTCCGATTTGGCGAAGGATTAAGGGAAAATTAAATTATGAATAAATGTAACGTGTTGCAATGTTTAACATACATTTAAGGGAGACCAAACTGGTCGCCAGTGGCGGCTAGTTAGAAATAAAACGTACTTTTTTTTAGTTGTTGATAATAATACAAGGTTTCAATATGAGTAACCATAGGAAACAGGCGAATATGACGCCATACATCAAAAATAAAGCGGATATCTTTGATTGGTGAAATAAACTGATCTTGTTTTTTTTTTTTCGCTTTTTCCTTTTGTATGGTAATAATTCTTGGCGTTTTACCGTCTGCGCAGGGCTAATATAATTATACCGTATTTTTTATTTAAATTTTAAAAAAGTAAAAAGAAGTTTCAAAAGAAAAGGGTCAGCAAATGTCAATAATATGCTCCGCAAAATTATCCATATCGAAAAGGATGTCATGGATAGCGAGAAATATTTATTTTCATTCTTAAAACTAAAAGAAATAACTCGATTACCTTACTAAAAAAAAAAAAAAAAAAAAAAAAAAATGACGAATGTTAATACTTTCATTTTTGTTGATAAAAACTAAAGATTTAATATTATTTCGTTAAAGCGACATAATTTCCCCTATGCCAGTACTGAAATTAATTGCCTGGAAAAGAAAATTAACAAGAATTATGTCATTAAAAAGGGATTTCTCTGCGGGAAAAAGAGGCGTCATATTTGAAATAAAACGGGAATTTTCCAATGTGTTTTAAAATGAGTGTGAATCAATTCCTTACATTAATAATACAAGGATCAGTAAGTATAGAAAGCAGATGAGTTTCACGTCATATTTATAACGAAAAATTTAAATGTTTTTAGGGTTTCGTTCATCTCACGAAACCCTATTACCCACGCTCCGTTGTCTGTCCGTCACAGAGCCATTCTCAAAAAGTACGTAACTTACAGAGTTGAAACTTAGTGTATAAATCTGAATAGCAGCTGTGAAGAGCTCAAAATATTAAAATTTGAAAAATTCGTATTATTTTAATAAATAGAGATAAAAAACCAAAATTCTAACAGCCTTTTCCTATTAAATTGAAACATTTTTAGTTATAGCCGATGCCAAAAACTAAAAATCCACAACGAAATTCTTTCTACAATAATTAATTTTCTATCAGACGATTTTCACGTGAAAAATGAAATAAAAAGTTTCACCAATTGAAAAAAGGATAAATATGAAATAAAATTGATTGACGTCATAGTAGTAATAAAGCGGAAAATTTCTAAGATTTCTCAATAATACAAGGAGTATGAGTATGTGTAAGTGGACAAAGCAGATTAATACACGTCATTAGAGAATTAAAAAGAAAATCTGACGTCATATAGGAAGTTTAACGAATTTTTCAAATGTTTGAGAATAATACAAAGCGAGTTTCAATATAAATAATAGAGAATAGTAAATATATGAGTTTGAGAAACATATTGAATCGTGATAAAAATCCGATTATGGAAATATTTCCCTATTTTAACATTTTGAATGTGTACAATTTGTTTAATTTTGAAATTATTTTTTTAAATATTGCATTTAGTCTGTATGACGGATATTATTATAACAGAATATAATAGCGGGCTTGGACCGCTATCCGGCTGGTTTAGATATTCGAAAAAAGGAAAAAATAGACCGGTAAATTTTTACTTTATAAAAAACATGGCTTTTTTTTTGTTGTTATTGTTGCTAAATGAAATTTATTTGAATTTATTAAAGAAAGGATAAAGTGTTTTGAAAGGAATATTAAACGAAACCCTTTGAGCGATCTTCGATCACACTTACCCACTTGTTTTATCTATACTGATTATTAAGCATGAATATTCGTTATATACAGATGAGAATTTTCTGCTAAAATTCGCATCATAATTTTAAGAAAAGGAAAATGAACACGAATCTATGTTTGTATTTCGCAACTACTCCTCACCAGGGCCTGATTACCAACGGGGCACACTTCCACCAGTGAAAAAGAATTGAAATATTTCCTTTATTCATGGTAGTAATTTTGCATCAATAGGGCGTTTTAATAAGACGAAAAATTCTATTAAATTTTACTGGTGTAAGTGTGCCCCGTCGGTAATCAGGCCCTGCTCCTCACTGTAAAAAATTGCTGCAGTAAAATTACTGCAGCAGAGATTCCAGGCAATGTCCATAAGAAAACAGGTTTTGTGACTAGATAAACGAGCTTTGTTATTAGATAAACGGTTTTTGCCCGTAAAAACATGAAATTTACTGAAATGGACCGTTTACCTTGAAAAGGGGGTATTTCCCGTAAAAGTACGGCAGCAATTCACGGAGAATGCTCGTGAATTTACAATTTTCATTTACAGTACCAGAATATCGAACGCAATGTGATTTACTTTATACCGTTTATCATTGATCCGAGGATGTTACACAAACTGTCAGAATTTAAAAAATTAAATTAGATGCCAAGATTTTTTTTTTCTTTTTTGTTAATTTTAACGAAGTTTCTCTAAAAACGGAAAGTAAATTACTCCATATGTGTGTATAAAAAAAGGAAAAATAAAATAGATCAGTATATTTTTTACACCATTTTCTCATTAAAACTGAAAAACAGAATTGTTTTTCACTTTGAATAGATGGTGAAAACAAAATCTTGATTTCAGTAAATTATCCGAAAAATAAAAAGTCCTTCCGGCCTGTACCGGGAGGAAAAGGTAGCTTTCCTATATCTTCGTTTTAAAATTTTAGCTAATGTTACACGAAAACAGCAAACTAAAGTGCAAAGAAACGTTTACAAAAGATTCGTTAATACTGAATTTGAATAAGAAATTCGCCAAATTATTGAGCAATAGCCAAATTGGCTTCATTTATGAAGACTTATTTTGGTCGCCAAATTTGGCGATACTTCGCCAAATTTGGCATATTTCGCCAAATGTCGCTAATTTTGGCGAGAATTTGGCGCTAACGGATATGAATATATAGTTTTATGCGTATGATTGGGAAAATTATTACAACAATGAAAGAAAATAATTTGCGAGTAATCGCGTTAATGTGCTGTTTTGTTTCAAAATGTCAGCCACCCTAGAATTTCAAACTGCTCTATCTCAGCCATTTTTTAAGATAGAGGTAAACCAAAAACTGCTCTGGAATCCTTGTATTAAGGCCTAACACGCAATTAAAAAATAAATTTGAATTTTTATTTTTTTTGTACATTTATTTTAGTTTTAAATTTTTAAATGGCGGCCATCTTGAAACAAAATGGCGGACCAAGCTGGCCAACGAACTCGGTCGAGACATTAGTGACCTTAATACACACAATTAGTTTCATTAAAATCGATTCATAAATACGGGCGTTATCGTATGACATAGGTCAGATATATATATATATATATATGGATATATCTATATATATAAATCAACATTTGAACGGAGGGTGGTTTTGGGGTCTGGGGGTCATGATCGGTGAAAATATATCGAAATTTTCCGGAACTGCTTTCCTCCGAACGGCTGCAATAGGTAGCTTTATACTTTTTTGTATTGAAAGCTACCTAAAACATATTTTCACATATTCAAACTTTATGAATCAATTTATTCTAGAGAACGAAAATTGCCTGTCAACATACTGTCATTTAGAAAATAAGATTTGTTTCAGCTATACATTAAACCAAGGAGGCAGAACTGAATTTAAAGAAAAAGCATGTACTATTTCCAATTAATGTTTTTTTTTGAAGGATGGCTGTTAAAACGTTTCACAAAGGCGTTAAAAGTAAAATTGTTTATCAGGTAAAATTGACATTTGTTTTTACCCAATTCGTCTATTTCCACGATTTTATTTGGCCCTCCTTTTTGTATTGGTTGCAATTTCATTTTCGCGATTATTTGGCACAAAATTTCACTTTTTAAAGACTGAGTTATGTCAAGGTCCCTATAACAAAAAATACAGTATTGTCGCCTATGAAATGTGATAAATAGTTAGTTAATTTTAACGTTTTTAACTATCGGGAGTGAAATATTTTCTTAATTAATGTATTTATTCTTCTTTTAATGTTGCGTGAACGAAGTCACGGGTAACAGCTAGTATATATATATATCTGAGCTATGTCATACGATAACGCTCGTATTTATAAATCAATTTTGATGAAACTAATTGTGTGTATTAAGCTCACCAATGTCTCGACCGAGTTCGTTGGCCAGCTTGGTCCGCCATTTTGTTTCAAGATGGCGGCCACTTAAAAATTTAAAACTAAAATAAATATACAAAAAAGTTAAAAATTCAAATTTATTTTTTAATTAAGTGTTAGGCCTTGATACGAGGATTCCAGAGCATTTTTTGGTTTACCTCTATCTTAAAAAATGGCTGAGATAGAGCAATTTGAAATTCTAGGGTGGCTGACATTTTGAAACAAAACAGCACATTAACGCGATTACTCGCAAATTATTTTCTTTCATTGTTGTAATAATTTTCCCAATCATACGCATAAAACTATAGTTTAGTACTATAGTTATAGTAATATATATATATATTCATATCCGTTAGCGCCAAATTCTCGCCAAAATTGGCAACATTTGGCGAAATATCGCCAAATTTGGCAACCAAAATAAGTCTTCATAAATGAAGCCAATTTGGCTATTGCTCAATAATCTGGCGAATTTCTTATTCAAATTCAGTATTAACGAATCTTTTGTAACCGTTTCTTTGCATTTTAACTTGCTGTTTTCGTGTAACATTAACTAAAATTTTAAAACTAAGATATAGGAAAGCTACCTTTTCCTCCCGGTACAGGCCGGAAGGACTTTTTTGTAATGTGCTGTCATGTTGCAAAATGTCAGCCACCCTAGAATTTCAAACTGCTCTATCTCAGCCATTTTTTAAGATAGAGGTAAAACAAAAAAATGCTCTGGAATCCTTGTATCAAGGCCTAACACTTAATTAAAAAATAAATTTGAATTTTTAACTTTTTTGTATATTTAATTTAGTTTTAAAATTTTCAGTGGCCGCCATCTTGAAACAAGATGGCAGACCAAGCTGCCCAATGAACTTGGTCGAGGCATTGGTGAACTTAATACATACAATTAGTTTCATAAAAATTAATTTATAAATACGAGCGTTATTGTATGACATAGATCAGATATATATATATAAATCAACATTTGAACGGAGGGTGGTTTTGGGGTCTGGGGGTCATGATCGGTGAAAATATATCGAAATTTTTCGGAATTGCTTTCCTCCGAACGGCTGCAATAGGTAGCTTTATACTTTTTTGTATTGAAAGCTACCTAATAATAAACTATTTAATCGTTGAAGTTTAAATTCGCAAAGTGCTACGCATTTAAACGCTCATTTAACCAGAGATTTTCAAATATATTAAAATTGTTTGCATTTGGTGACGAAAAGTTTTGCTCGCCAAATCGCGTCTTTTTGCGTCAAATATTCGAAAGTATTTTATTTTTTTACAGATTTTCTGCTGGGATTCCGCAGCTAAATTTGACTGATCTCTTATTATGTACATGAGTAGCTTCATTAGCATTATTCTGAATATGCGCTTTAAGGAGACCTTGCTTGTGAGATTTTGAAACAATCTGGTATTTGTTATACTGTAACTCTCGTATTTATGAACCAATATGAATATGACTGATCATGTGTACAGAACATAGCAAGGTCTCAACCGAGTTCGTTGGCCAGCTTCATCCGCCATCTTGTTTCAAAATGGCGGCCAGTTAAAAAATTAAAATTTTTTAAAAATTAACAAAAATGCCCCAAAAAAGTATAAATTGATAATATTGTTTCTATTAAGTATCAGATCGTGATACAAGGATTCCAGAACATTTTTTGTTTTGGCTTTATCTTAAAAAATGGCTGAGATATGGCAGTTTGAAATTCTAGGGTGGCTGACATTTTGAAACAATCTGATTTTTGTTATGCTGTAACTCTCATGCTGAAATTCACATTCAAATTCAGTAATAACGAAAACCTGGATTGAATCTTCTATAATTGGGTTCCAAGCATTTTAGCTTCGGCTGTTTGAGTAAAATGAATTGAATTTTTAAAAACTTGGACAATGAAAGCCACCTTTTCCTCCTGGTACAGGCCGGAAGGACTTTTTTCATTAAGTAAGAGTTAACCACAACTAGCAGAATCCAGCTTTTCATTAAATAATGTGTTCTCTTTAGCGCTTTCTTCTTTGTAGAGTCATGAAATTTTTCAAGATCCTCAGCAAACTTACTGGGGCCAGAGCATATAGCACCTTTCTCAAGGATGAACACTGAATATGTCTTGCATTACTAGTTGAACTTATATTAATAGTGTTTTTTCAGAAGGCTATGAATGGAAACAGGGGGAAGCCAAGTCTACATAATTAAACACTGGCTGTTTAATCACACATCACGAGTCTTTCTTGATTGCAGTAAATTTTTACTAAGGATTTAGTAAATGTATTTATTTTATTTGTACAGTCTTTTCCCTTTCATAATGCAAGAACCCAAAGGTGCTATTAAGTATTCTGTGTAGCGTCTATATTTTGATACTTTGGAATAAACTGTTGACTGCTTTTCAGAGTTATAAGCAGCATTTTTTCAACGACTTTCTTGTAAAATAATTAATACCAGTGGACCCATGCAAGACATATTTGTGATTGTTTGCTGATACATTTTTCATCATTTTTTAATTAACTACACATTTTATCAAACACCATTTTTTTTTTTTTAACGAAATGTAGATGTTCTATGTCAAAAGCCTGTTCAAAAATTTTTTCGTATGATATGTCAATCACCATAATGTGTTTTGTATGTGCACAGAAGAAAGGATGTTGACATAAGAAATAATGTATTTGATCATGAAATCTCTGAATAATAATTATTTCATGATTTTTCTCCTTATTATTGTTTTTAATCAAAATGCACAATAAAAAAATTATCATTTGTTCTTATTATAAACAACCTGAAGGAGGAGCCCTCACCAAGCTTGGGCAATCAATTGGAAATTGTGGCAATGCTGCCACTTTCTCCTTAGTTTGGGGGTATTTATTGTGTTGATAATTAAAAAAATTCCATGCTTGAAAATTATTTAAAAAAAAACCAGTAACATAATTTACAGAATTCAAACAAATTTTATTTGAAAGTAAATTTTTTGTTCTATTTGATCAAGCAAAAATTGGAGTCATGCAATATTTAAAAGCAAAAATATGTGTCATCAAAGAAAGTAATAGCATATGTCATAACATCTAGTATTACTTTTTAGCTTAAAGTTACTGACAGACATGCTTTTGCTTAATAATATACATTTTAAAATGGCACACATAGTGCATATTATATTTGTACGTCTGCCATTTGGATCTAACTTTAATTATAAATAAAATAAAATTGATTAAAAAAAAAAAACTTTTTGTTATTTATAATTTATTTTTATATTTCAGTGCAAAAAACTCAATCATGAAATAAAAAAAGTAATTTTTTTTCTTCTGAAATTAGATATATTGATAGAATTTGAAACATACTACATGATATATTAAGCTTAACTTCAGGATCTAAGAGATAAAAATCAGTAACTTTGGACAATTTTATTAAAAAAGTAAAAAAAAAAAAATGATTTAAAAAAGTGGTGTTAGTGAGCAGAAATAGGAACACAGACTAATTAATTTTTTGTTCTTTCACTTTAGCATTTTTTCTTCTTTTTAGTTAGCATCTAATAACAATAATAAAAAAGAATAAAGAAAATAAAACTTACAAAATATTTTTAAAATTATTTATTATAAACAAGCATCAGTATTTTATAACAAACTATAAACTGAAAACATATCAGCTCTCCTGTCAGTAATACTAGAATCAAAACTAACACTAGATGTTGTGACATGTATCACTTTCATTACATAAATCTTCACTTATACCTTCGATCTTTACTCGATCAGAGAGAGAACAAAAGATGTACTTTTAAATAAAGTATGTTTGAAAACTGTAATTTAATTTACAGATTTCTGATTTTTAAATAATTTTCAAACATGAAAATTTTTAATATATTAATGCCTAACATTTGTTTGCTTTAATAATGTAAAGGCGATGACAGTTTCTTTTGGTTAAAAATTAATCATAAAAGAAATTAAAATTTGCATCTGAAAAAAAAAAAACTTTTGTGCAGAATCCTTAATTATTCACATAAAATTTTTTTACCAATCAATATATTATGAAATTTTGTTGCACAAAATATTTTTTAGAAACTGAAATAAAATGTCTATATTAAGTATAAGTCTATACTTCTATCACTTAAAAAGACAATAAGAAACTGATTATCACTATTTGCTGAATATTTGAAAATCTGTGAAAATAAATAGGCAATACAAATGGAACCAATCTCTGCTATTTAGTTGATTGGATATATTTTTCAAACATAGTTATCTAAAATTTTGGTGAAATTTATTCTTGATTTTACTTAAAGAGATTTATATAAAATTTTAATACTTTAAAAATTGTCAGAATTTGGTAAATTACATTAAATATTTAAAATAAATTTAAGTATATATTCTAAATTCATTTAGCTGTAGAATAATTACAATCCTACATTAACCAGAAGCGATTATGTGTGCTATCAAAATTAATAATATATTTCACATATTATTAATTTAGCAAAACAATCCCCAAAAGTCATATAAAAAAAATTCAACCAAATTAAGAAAAAAAAAATCCCTTTCTGATATTTTTTGTTCTTTCTTTATGTTGTTTATATTAAAATTCATACCCCTAGACTTTCCTATAACAGAACACTGTTTAAAGGGGAAAAAAATCGCCTTTTTTAGATACCATAGGAATATCATATAAAGGTCAAGAAAGTTATTATAGAGTAGAGTCATATTTACTTATCATGAAAACTTTTTATCAATGAAAACATGGAGACAAAAATTTAAATGCCATTATAGTGGGCCATGTACCAGTAGTGAGCCACTAATCTTTAAAGTTTAAAAACAAGCCCCCAACACATTTCATAAAAGCGACTGAAAGAAATCTGATTGGCTAAAACTCTTAACTTTAACTGTCCATAAAACTATTTGGAATAATTGTTTTGTTCTGTTGGTGAAGAAATGTATTTTCTAGAGTGTCTTCAAAAACAGTTTTTTTTTTTTTTAAAACCAAATTCTTATCGGTTTCTGTAAGAGGTAGGTTTTCATTTAAAATATTGTTTCTTTAATCGAATGTTTTACTATGCATTAAATTGACATTTTTATATTTTATTACACACTAAATAATTTGTTAAATAACCTTAAAACATAAAAAATGAGTATTTATTAATTTTGTGGGGTGGACCACATTTGGATCACTATTTATTAAATTGTATCAATAGTAGGTATAGAGGCACACTACTGGAGCCACTAAATTTTATTTTTATGTGTAATTGATTTGCATTAATTATATTTTTGAGATAAACCAGGGGCCACTTCTGGCACGCAAGTGGCATATTTCTGGAACAGTGAAAGTGCAACTTCACTAATATCAGACATAAGGTTGTTAAAGGAAGTTAATAGCTGGAATAGTTTATACTTCAAGGTTAATTGATTGGTTACACTTTTATAGAGTTTTAAATGAAATGGCTATACCTATCAAATTGTATTAGTTTCTTGCAGCAATAAAACATTTTTATCCCACAAAATTTAGAATTTATTTTTTTATGTTCTACTCATATGGAAAAAATGTCAAAATATTAAGTGGTTAATCATTTTCTTTTATGTACAGAAAATCATAATTTGAATCAAATTCGGTAATAAGAATTTTCTTTTATTGAGTTCTGTTACAGGTGTTATTGCAGATTTATGTAAACAAATATAAAAACAATAAAATGTGCTCTTTGGTAACTAAAAAGGCATTATTTTCTAAAAAATCTTATATTTGTTTCACAGCATAAAAAAATATTATCATAGTTAAATTAACCATTTAAACAGTTATTATTTTTTAAGCAGTTTTCAACATTCATGAAGACTATGTGACAGGAAATTACTATGATTTCTGTGACAAATTTCATTAACATCAGAATATTCCAGCAAGAATAGTCTTCAAAGTCACAAAAAAGGGTGAAGAAGCGAAGCAGCAATTTTGTAAAAAGAGGAATTTAAGTGACTGTCATTTATTTATTGCTGCTTCAAGAAAAGAAAAAGCGCAAAGAAAACTAAAAAATTAAACCAATTTTAAACTGTGTACTGGGGGAAAGGTGAGATTATAAATTTCACTGGGACAGAAGATAATTTAAACTGATTATTTATTTTTTGTTTCTTCAAAGTAGCAAATGTGACAACTTTTGCACCAGGGCATAACAACAAACAAATAGGTCAGAAATTTATTTAAAAATTTTAAACTTTTAGGGTTAGAAGGGGCAATTGAAATTTCATAGTGGTTTTAAATAACTGATTACTTATTTTGGGTTTCTGCAACATAATAAGTACGACAATTTAAAGAAATAAATAAATAAAGAATTTTAAATATTTAAAAAATTGTCTGTTGTGAGAGCAAAGAATAGAAGGAGAGAGAAGAATTTGGATGATTGGTGGTTAATTAAAATTACATCAAAGTAATAAATAGGGCAGAAAAATTTGAAAAAAAAATTCATAATTTTAAAGATTTTAAACTATGTGCTGGGGAAACGGAGAAAGGATAGTAAATTTTGGGTGGGGTTGAAAATTTGGGTGGTCGATTTGTTACTTTAAAGTAACTATTCTCTATAATCTTAGAAGTCATTTTAAGGTAAAAAAAAAAATTATTTTTAAGGGATAAGAAATTTTATTTTTAAAATGGTTGTTGGGTCCTATACGTTTCATTTAGAAAAATTTCTCCAAGCCCTAACATGTAAAACTGCAAAAAATTAATTCGTCTACGACCATAACTTACTTAGTTATGATACTTTGATTTTTATGAATTCCCTGTATTTCCTGACATTAAAAACAAAACAAAATCATGTTTTTAATGCCAGAAAATGCTGAAAATTCACAAAATGCAATGTATTATACTCGGTATGGTGGAAGTTTTCTAAATACAACATATAGGATGCAGGGACCATACAAAAATTAAACTTTGTAATAAAAAAAAATTTCATCCCTATTTTTATTTAAATGGATTTTCATATGATGAAGAAAACCATTTGAAATATTTTGCAATTGGAACTATACCTCTAAAATTGGCAGTTTAGGAATTAGCTATTAATCAACAATAAGAAGGGATACCCTGCATATAACTTAAATATTTTAAATTGTAGAATGTAGGATATTATGCAAAGTGAGATCAAAATAAAAATGATTTGCACAACTGAAGTTGAGGCCACTGACAGGCAGATTTACAGGTGAAACTATGTAAAATAGCCATCCAAACTGCTAAATATGTTTTCGTAAGCAGATAGTTTGGAAATAATTTCTCGGCCTTGCTATAGATTTTGCAGTATCGCAAGAAGTTCAACTCTGTAAGAAATTAAAAATGATGGTCTTGGACATTTAATTTTATCAGCAATTCTTTGAAGTCACATTCCGATGTAGTTTTAAGCTAGAATTTGGACTTTTTCAAAGTCAAAAAGCATTTTTTCTCTCCCCATCATCAAAAAGTTTTGCGAACTAAATGAATGCACTCAGAAACTCCTTTTAATACTTTGTTAAATATGTATAAATATCTATCAATCAAGAGCTACTGATTCAAGATATTTACTGTGTTCCTATCATTTTGCTCCAGCATAAATTTAGCAAAAAAAAAATATTTTAAAATAGATTATCAAAAACATATAACATTTTTGTAAACTATTGCTTTAATATTAATTGGAATAGCATGTATTTAATTTTAACACAAAGATTTGCGCATTTGTATAGCAAACGTGAACTCATTTCTTTGTTTTTGTGTCGGTCCTATGATTTTTCACTTTGCTGTAGGTATATAAAGTTATCTTAAGTACTATTAAAAAAATAATTTGTAAATTGAATTGCTTCATTTAACACAGAAGTGAAAAGTAGAACCAAAAGTAAACAAATTAAATAAATTATAGTATGCATTTCCTAATTTACCTGGAAAACTTATAATAGTGCAATTGTAGAAATAACTGTCATTTTTCAGTTGAATATAAAGCTGAGTGTTGTAAAAAGCTTAATAAAATTAAATGAAGAAAACAAAACCAAGTTTACAGCTTGATATATGTATTAGTACAACAACAAGTAGGGTGAAACCCCCAGTAATGGACACTTGAAGGATTCTTTCTTATACAAATCACTATTACAAAAATTTAAATTATTTTATACTTATCTTTGTTTTTGAAAGGATAGTAGAGATATATTAAAAAAATACTGTTGCCAAAAGTTTGAAAAATTATACATTTTATTATTAAAAATTAATTTTATTCATAAATATGGTCAAAAACTCCAATAACTGACACCATCCCAATTTTGAAACACCAATAACTGACACTCCCTATTTTGAACAAATAACTGACACAAAGTAAACCAGTGACTGACACTTTATTAAAGATTTAAAAAAAAAAACCCTTTTCTTTATTATAAAAACAAAATACATTAATATTTATTATAAAAAGTGGGATTTAGTAAGCTGTACTGCATTATTAATAATGCAGAGGATATAGCAGTAATATTTAGTACTACATTATTAGTAATGCAGATATCCAATAACTGACATTTATGAACCAGTAACTGACATCTGGTGTCAGACACTGGTAAAATAACTTAAATTTTAATGGTGTTTACTACAAGATAAATCTCATTTATTATTATACATTTTTAAACAGTTCAAATACTAGATTTCAACTTTCTTTAATATAACTAATAACTAACACCTCTGTCAGAGACCGGTGAAATGAAATTCTAGGAACCAAAAACTGGCACCTTCCATTAAGCTAGATTATATAACTGTAAACCCTAAATCATGGACCTAATATATAATATGCATCTTTAATCTAATTTCTACTGATATAACTTTAAGATAAAGGTTTAGGAGGATTGCATTCCAAATAGATTAGAAAAACAATTTCTCAATTTTAGAAACAAGATGGTTGCTTTAAAATGGCACTTTTTGTATTCTCAAAAGTCTCTTCCTCATTGAATATGTTCTTGTGGTGAATAAACTGACTCTAAAATAAAAATTAGTGTCTCATTTACCACTAGATGACATTACTTTGCATAATTTTACAACAAATGCATATTTGAGTTAGATTTTTGCTCAAGTGACAGTTACTGGTTAGGTGTCAATGATGTTTGAAGTTTATTTCTTTTGGTTAAGGTTTTGGTTAAGGTAAAGTTCCTAGCTCAACAACGCAAAACTTTCTGACACATTTTTAAATGTAAAGGCATAAAATTGGCAGGCGACCAATGAAGTAATTTGGAATCGAAATGAGTTTTCCATTTTTGATAAATAAATTACTTACTGAGTTTTAAGCAATTCTTGTCACACGATGACAATATTTTCCTCTTTCTCACACTGCCGGATCAGGAATTCGATCCAAAATGCCGACTTTGGCAATATTTTCCGAATGATCGTCTGCCTTTACCAAAAAATGGAAAACGTCTTTCGATTACAAAGTTTCTGAATAAGAAAAACTGCTAATTTCATGCAGTTCTGAAGAAAAATGAATTCAGAAATGTGTAAGGATTTGAGAACAACCTTAATGATTTGTAAAATGTCTAGTTGTAATTGTTTGAGTAAAACATTGTTTTAATATTACAGAGTATTAGATTCACCCACGCCCGGTTTCCTAGGGAAAAAAGCTTCCTTTTTGAGAAAAATTCAATTAAGCTATACTATGAAGCTAAAAAAATGATACTAATACAAATTGAAACACATACAATTTTAATAAATACTAAAAATTTTACAAAAATGACCAATTTAAGCTGAAGAAAATTCTCTAAAATTAACAACTATCACAATCAATGCATGAAATTTTCTACTCTTTTCTGTAAAATTGGATCATCATAATCCACTCCAATAATATCACATTTTGGAATAATTTCTTGTAATAACAGAGAGACAAGTTCTTTATTTTGAATATTGGGTGTGTCATTTATTATAAGTGTTTTCAGCTTCCTGCAAGAGATAATTGTTTGTTAGAAAATCAAAATACCTGTTCAAATAACACTCTTATTTTTACAAATTTCTTTAATGAACAAAATAGTATTTTTTACAAAAAATATTGCACTCTTTATTTGTTATTTATATTTTCTGCATTTTAGTATTTACAAATATTTTGTTGTTGCAGTTTCATAGCTAGTTGGTAAATTTTGGAAAGAGTGGTTTGGCGAATAATTGAGGGGCCCTCTGCAATAACAAGAAGGCAAGTGAAAAATGGAGTTTTCAGCTACAAGGCTTTTAAATTTACTTTCAACATTTTAATTTAGAATATAACTTCTATGCATATATACCTATTAAGAAGAGTTTTCTAGCATCTTTTCTTTGCTTATGATCATAAAATTTATATTTACTTATATGCTAAATAATACATTATATAAGTCTGAAAATTGAACACTTACCTCATTATTGCATATCTATTGGTTTCGAGTGAAAGAAAAAGTACATTTGAAACACATAATGACTTTTTTTTTTGCAACTTTTATATAGTGAACCCAAGAGTTTACAAAATAGGAAATCATCTTAGTGTTATTCCTAATACTGCCCTCAGCCTTGTTATCAGAATTGGGAAACTGAGAGACTTGAGAGTTGAAAAAGTATTTCAAGCCATGATAGATGGTTCAAATACGAAATAGAGCTTAAGGAATAGGAAGGTATGCCATCAAGCCTTTTTACATGGTTTTTAAGGAATCAAGGTATCTCCACTTGCATTGTTATTGCAGAAATTTACAGAAAATTTACAGAAATCACCTTACTTGTGGACAGCCAACGGTGAGGTATAGGCTCAAAAAGTCCACGAGAGGAAAAAAAATTCTTCCACTTACCAGACCACAGCCAAAAGACCAGACCCAAGAAGCAACGGGAAAAGGAAGACCCCCCCCCCCAAGCTGACCCCGCCAGACTCCCGAGAGAGTCTGAGAGGTAAACGTTTGGTCACCATTCCGATAAGGAAATTAATTTGAATGTAAAGAAATATACAATATAATGATACATACATTAATAATCACATGTGCTGCCCAAATCGCCTGTGGCTGGGCAAATGAAATTGTAAGTTGCACATAGAACTTGATGTGTCACTATTCTGATACAAATTATATTAGAAAAGCAGTAGTTAATAAGTATATTTACACAATATTTACCAATTTAAAGAGATTGAATTGCAATTTTATATCAAAGTTTCTACCAATGGATGCAAAATATAACATATTTGCATAACATGAATATTCAAAGACAAATGACAAATAGTTATTTACAAAATTGCTAAGATGTGTATGAGTTGATATCAATAACAATTCATTTGTACATCGAGCAGCAAGAGATTTTAAAGAGAAATGAAATTAATTACAGTGATATTCATAAGCAACTACACTTGTACTAAATCAAACATTAATATGAATATTCATCAAAATTAACAAATCCAGTATTTATATTTAAACTGTAAGTTTTAACAATCATGGAAACTAATTTTAAACTATCCAGAGAGATTAAATAATAGTTATAAAGAAATTTTAATTTAAAAATTTTCAAGAGTTAGAAGCGGAATTATTGTGTAGAATGAAAAGGCAATAGTATCTAAAACTTACAGAGAATCAAATGAATTTGCATATTGCAAATTTTTGAAATATATATAGGGCCCCTCAATTAACTCTGTTATTTTTTGTAACTCATAAATAGCAATAATCATAAAGATTATTTATTTGGCTATATAACTTATTTTTTAAAATTTGTAATTATGTTCTAAAACTATTAAAATGTTGTACTGTCATCCGAAACACACCTGTGTACATAATTTTCATACTTCTAGAATACCAAAAAGTGAGTTAGAAATTGTTTATAAAATTTCCATCTTTACATACAAAAACCAAGTTGAGTTAAATAAAAGAGTATAAATACAAATTAAAGCCATTTGATAAGGTATAATCATCAAAGTAAAATGTGTCAAAAAGAAAATGTAGCTAATATTGATACAACAAACATCCATTTAATATTTTTTAATAACATATTCTGTCAAATACCAAATCTTGCAAAAAAAAAAAAAAAAATATATATATATATATATTCTGTAAATATTTCTAACATTTAAAAGTGGTTACAATTTTTTTTTTTTCCCTATAGTACCATAAAGTTGTTTGCCGTCAAGTTTTGACAAATTCTACCTAGTACTAATTAATAGATTTAATAAGAATATTTTTTAATGAATTTTTTTTTTTATAATTAATTCTTTTAGCAGTTTAAAAATTTAAGAAACAAACTTTCTTCTATAATTAATAGAATATTCTCTTTAAAGATAGTAATGAATTAAAAAATAAATAGTAAGAGAATACCATAAATAATAAAAATAAGCTACGTGTAGTCTTGCAAAAATAACCATGCATGACTTAATACAATTTACTCAGTCTAATTGCCTAATGTAATGATGTGCCAAAAGAGAGTTGAAAATTTGTGCAGAGAAAATAAACAATTTAAGTTCACACAAGTTTATATTTTAAGTTCCCATCTTAAATTTCAGAGTGAAAAATATTTTTTATAGGAAACCATATAAATTGCTGATGATTCAAAATTATAAGGTATTCTAAGAAAAGGATTGATTAAGTTGAATTGAATTAATTTGTCTAAGTTGTCAAAACAGACTGCATACATTTCTAATAACAACTAAATAATAATAATATTAATAATAAATATAGTAATTAGTGATGAATTAAAGTAATGAAATAATTTTATAAAAATGTTAATGAGATTACTTTAGGGGGTGCAATGCACAAATTCCTCTTTCTGATATCAACTGACATCCACTTAGGTCAAGATATTCAAGAGTATGAGCAAAGAGATGACATCGTCCTAGGCACCAATCATCCACATAAGGACAGTTACCCAGATTTAATTTCTTTAGCCTATGTAAACTACCTACAAAAACAATGACAATTTATGTTTGGAACATAATGATTAAATACAAGAAAAAAAAAAACAATATACACATAAAACAACTTAAAGAAAATATTCAGTCTAAATTTATAATAATAATAAAAGTGTTACTGTAGTTATAAACAATGAAAGACTGAGAAACGCAGACACAGAACTTTGAAATTCACAAAGATAGTCCAGAAATGGTTTGAGAAGACAGGAAAAGGTTTTTTCAAAATTTGACTACAATTTTTTTTAAATGAAATGTCTAAATGTTATTTTAAATCAGATTTTCTTACACATCCATTATATCTGATCGAACATCATTGTAATGATTTTCACAGAATTATAATTTATACCAGTGGAAAAAGCAGAAAATACTCTTTAAAGTATACTTTGTTCTTACATGCGCATGTAATTTACCTATATTTCAAACAGTGTTTCAAATTTCAAATATTACTTTTAACATTGTAAAAAATAATATGGTGCAGTTTTACTTCTTTTGAGGTTTTAAGGCTTAATAAAATTAGTTTAACCAGAGTTCTGTTTAGGCAGAATATTGCTGCTTTAAAGGACCCTTCATAAAATTTTCATCTTAAAACAGGAACTTTCAAAATTTTTTTTCTTCTTTAAACAGGATTCTTCACAAAATTTTTCTTCTTTAAACAGGATTCTTCATACAATTATGTCTTAAAAAAGGACTCTTTGCAAAACTTTTTCATATCAAATATGGATACAAATTTAATCATTTAAAAATAAAATTGGATGATAAAAATCTACTATAATCATCAAACAATCTAATGTCTAGCTATTGCTATAAATACTATGTAAATAAATATGTTTACATATAAATTTATATATCTAAATTTAATGCAGCCAAAAAGTGCACCCCCACACAAAAAAAAAAAAAAAAAAAAAAAAAAAAAAAAAAAATATCCCTTTCACATTTTACAACAAAGAAAACATGATTTTCATTTTGTTTTTAAATATTTGGCATACAAAAGCAAGGGATTCAATCAAGGGATAAAGTTTGGTTGGTTGGTTGTATAAGGTTTAATGGCGCAAAGTCCCAATGGGGACAAGCTGCGCCAAAGTAAGAGTTAAGAACAAGAGGAGAAAATTCTGCTATAAGGCCGAATATAGATTGCCACACACGGCTTTTATTTAAAAAATAAATAAACTAGCTGTAACTCAGAATAAAAATGCAATGACAACAAACAATTTTAAAATATCTAAATAACAAATAAAAATTCCCCTGTTAAAGTGTTGAGTTGTTCAATAACCATTCGATTAAGAAAAATATTTTTCTACCACTGAGCAATTTTTTTTAATGAAATTTAATTCATGTTGCTATGGCAGCAGACGATAAAACGATATCTTTGGAATAAGGGAATAAATAGAAGAAAATTTTTTTTTGATGTTTGTGATAAAATGTTTTTCTTTATTTTTTAAAAATGTATATACATAATTCACTTTTATATTTTAACAGAATAATAAGTTTACTATAATTCGTTACTCATGTTACGCCAGTATACACGATACACGTCGAGCCACAATGCCTTTATCATTATCTTTTTACGCGTAAAAGTTTCGCTACGGTACTCCATTGTGAAGTTTTGTAATTTTTGAAATCTAATATTTGAAAAATGACATAATCATTAGATTTGAAATTTATATCAAGAAAAATACAATTTTTTACCATTCTAACGCAGTTTGTAAAACAATTTTGTGACAAATACTTTTCGAGTTATTAATTTTTTAAGTAACTTCAAATGTTTCATTTTCCGAGATTAATCTGTGGCAACGATGGATTGCTGTGACTTTTCATAAACATGAAAAATGATAGAGATTGAAAGAATAAGCCACCCTGTGTGTGGCTAAAAAACAGAATGAACAGTTTCAGGAAGTATTGATAAATGCTACATTTTGTTTTACAAGGGATAAAGAAGGCATGTTTATTGGTTTGTAGGGAGTAATCTCTAGAAGTACTGAACAGATTTAAAAAATAATGGTAGCAAAATGATTTTGACAGTGTCTTCCAATATAGGCTATATTTTAAGATGGTACACTACCCCAAAAGGGATGCAGGAGGAGCAAAAACCATTCTACAATTGCAATTCCTTTGATACTGATAGGACTAGAAATTTGAAATGGTGGTTACTTTTAAGATGTAAATGCTCGCTAAGGATAATTTCTAAAAAAATAAAAATGTAAAAGGGGTGCAGGAATAAAAATGTTCTAAAACTGTGATTTCTGTGATACTGTGGGGGCTAGAAACATGAAATTTAGCATGGTGATACTTTTAAGATGTAAATACTTACTCAGAATGGTTTCGAAATAATTCAAAATTTAAAAGGTTGAATGAGCAGAAAACATTCTAAATTACGATTTATTTGGATTTGTTAGGGATAGGAACTTGAAATTTAACATAGATGTTACTTTTAATATATAAATGTTTGCATAGATCAGTTAAAAAAAAATTGAATTTAAAAGCATGCAGGAGGAAAAAATGTTTTAAAATTTTGATTTTTATGATACTGTGGGAGCTAGAAATTTGAAATGGTAGTTACTTTTAAGATATAAATGCCCATTCAGAACGGTTTCTAAACAATTCAAAATTTAAAAGAAGCAGAAATTGTTATAAAAATGGTTTAAATTATGATTTATTTGGAATTGTTAGGAATAGAAACTCGAATCTTGATATGGCTGCTGTTTTTAAGATGTAAATGCTCACACAGTACAGTTAAAAAAAAAAAAAAAAATTAAAGGATGCAAGAGCAAAAAACGTTCTAAAATTGCAATATTTGTGATATGCTGGCACTAGAAACATGAAATTTAGCATGGTAGTCAGTGGCACCAACATTTGAAAAATATTGGATGGGATCAAACATTTTAAGGTAAAATGATACGACTGTTTTGTTTCCTTTGAAGAAAAGGAGATGGATGGAAAAAAATGATAATTCAAGTTACGATACATCAAGTTAGAGTAATTAAAATAAAGTTATGATTTTATTAAATTATGCACTCATGAGGTCTTCCTTAAACAGACACAAATATTTTATTATAATATCATGAATGTGACCACAAATTGAAACACAAAAGACTAAAAATAACAAAATAGACAGCAAGACAGCCAACACAAATAATATACTAAATAATAATTGAAATGCTTATATTAACAATATTATTCACTTAAACTATGCCAGATAATTTAAAATAGATTGTAATTATGATTATCTTTTAAAAGGCTGTGATAGAAACAAATTTCCAATTACAAAAGGTATGTAAATTAAGTATAGATTTAGATATTTATTTTTAGATATTTTAGATTTAGGTATTTGTTTTACAAGAGGCTGTATATATATTAAAATACTAAATTTATTTTTTTCCTACAATTTATATTAAGAAAAATGCTGCTCTGCACCTAAGAACATTAGAGAGAATCTCATTCTTTTACCATCAAAACACCTATTACAATACTTTGAATCTTATAAATTTTCAGGGTTTTCTGACACTAAAAATGCATTTTTCCATATTTATGGACATAAAACACTGAAAATTCATAAAACTCAAAGTATTAAAGTTCAGTAAGTTTTAGTCGTAAAAAAACTAGACTTATTAACACCCTTCTTAGGCATAATAGCAACATTTTTCTAAATATAAGTTTTAGGAAAAGAAGCCTGTATAAATTTCATATTCTAATACATATACAGCTCCTTGTAAAACAAATGCTGTATATATAAAAGCTGCACTTGATTTATATGTATTTTACAATTGGAAGTACTATGTTTCTATCATCAGTGGTTTAACCCTTTCAGAGGCAAGTAGTTGTGTTTTTGTGATATTGAATTCACACCAGAAATTTAGAAAAACTTTATTTGAAAATAAGGAAATGCCATTTTACAGCTTTTTTCTGTCAAAATTATAAAAGTAAAATTTTGTTCAAAAATTCTTAGCGCAAATCTTGATTAAAATTAAGTGGTATAAAAAAATATCGTATCACCCTTCGAAGGGTTAAGGCATAATATCAACACATAAAGAAGAATTAATAATAAGAATAAAAAATAAGAATCAATAATAAAGAATCAGTAATAATAACCATAATTATAAAATCAAATAAAAACTGGCTATTTTCTGACACATTACACTACAATCTAGCCTATTATTACAAAAGATGGTTAAATTGCTATTTATTCATAGTTTTCAATCCAATAAAAATTTTGTAACTGAACTATCTCGACAAGTTTCAACATTTAAAATAATTCTTTGATTTAAAAACTGCTTGTTTCAGAATGTTTATGACATATTTCTCTATAAAACGACCAGTTTTCACATTTTTATATGCAATATAGTTTTTGAAAATATGGTAGATTCAATACCGATGCTGGTGGTGGCAGCATTAATAGCCTCCCCCCTCCTTTAATAGAGAGATTCTTAGGTATTAAAGTATGCATGAAGCCTTATCTTTTAACAAAATGATTTCCATTATTATGCAATTTTATTTTTTCATAAAATACATTTTTTTGTTTCTTGCATCAAAACTGTTACAGAAAATAATGATTTTAAATTGACAAATCAATATCAGTGACCGGATTTTTACACTCATTTTTGTAACTTAACTTGGTTAATGTATGAAAAGTTAGAAATGTGTAATCAAATTTTCACTCATTTTCTCATGTGCAAGAAATATAAAAATTATGTAAGCAGGTGTGTTTCTGCTAACAACACATTTTAATATTTTTAGAGCTTAACCATAAATTAATAAATTAAGGCAGTTTTCAGTTAGACAGGCGATAAATTGACAAATATTCTTTATGGTTACAACTGAATATGAGTTACAACAATAATGGAGTTGGTTATGCCTTAAACCACACTCTCTAAAATATGCCAACTGGCTGCGAAACTGACACAAGGAAATATTTTAAAAACTGAAAAGTAGAAAATAAAAAAAAATAATTTTTTTAATAATTTAATATTAATTAAATAATTATTAGATGTTGAAAAAACAATATAAAAATCCTGAATGGATAGTTATAATATTTTTTTTCTTTCTTGTTGCCATTAATTAGACAGGATAAAACTAGTGTTAATTTAGTGTAACTTAGTAAGACTGTGTGAAGAAAGATTAACTACAGAATTTTGAGTCAAGGGAGCAACAGGAGAAGCAGATTAATTTAATTTAAGCAGAGAAATAAACTTTTTGTCTAAAATATCAATAATGAGAAACAAATTTATATTCAACAAAAGCAAAAATTATACATATTTAAAAACAAATTCACTAGTTTGCGTGGAGAATTACACGAAGCACAAATCAAAGCAATGAATTTTTCATAATTGAGGCCCATGCCAAATTAATTTACTGTATTGAATATATTGGAATTATTTTTGGAACAGCAGGAATTGCAGTTTAAAAAAAAAAAAAAAAGTCAAATACACTATAGATTTTTTGGCACTAGGTTCCCAGTGATGTTGCTGCAGCTCTGCTAAAATATAACAAAGGTTGTTGGCCAGAAGAAATTTTATTATTTTTAAAAGACTGCTTAATAGGGTCAACCGAGTTACGAATAGAGAAAAATCCAGTCAAGAGAAAGAATATCACAGTGTAACTTAGTAAGACTGTGTGAAGAAAGATTAACTACAAAATTTTGAGTCAAGGGAGCAACAGGAGAAGCAGATGAATTCAATTTAAGCAGAGAAGTAAACTTTTTGTCTAAAATAACAATAATGTGTAACAAATTTATATTCAACAAGCAAAATTGTTTTTCTTTCAAAAGAAGAAAAATTGCTCACAGTGTCACTTAAATGCAGATATAAATAATATAATTCACCAGATATAATGCCACTTAAGTAATAAAATTAAATGGAACTCACTTAGGTTATCAAATCCTTCATAAAACAGTTGCATTCCTGAAGCATCTATTTCTTCTATAACAAATCCTGGTACAAAGAAAGAAGGTACTCTGTTTTCAGTTATATCATCTATAGTTACCCAATTTTCATTATTAACAAATCTGATTTTGCCACCCCGTGCAGCTATAAAATGAGTTGTAGCTAAATCTGGTCCTAAAATTTGATGTCTCTCAGGTTTATACCTAGAAAAATAAATAAATACAAATTTACTTTTCATTTTTCATTTATATATAGTGATGAACTATAAAAAATTCAAATTTTATCTTATAAAAATAAAATATTTAATTCTAATTAAAAATGTTTAACATTTTACAAAAACAAAGCACATTAATAACTGAAAATGAAAAAAATTAACAACCTTTAAAATAATAAAAAAAATAAATCACAAATAGCACAGAAATTACACAAAAAATAAGTAAATTTAATTATGAAGCATAATATATGTGAGAAGTTTTCTTGTAATTTTCCTCTCTTTTCACATCAGTTCATTTCTCTCTCTCTCCTCCCGAAGCACTGAAATGTCCCAGCAGAAGATTTGGGATTTTATATTTTTGTAATGATTTATTGTCCCCTCCCTCTCCCTTCCAAAAGGCCACAATGTTCCCATGCAGCTATAGAAATCCCCCCTGTAGAAAAATATCTGAGTTCAATACACTCTGTCAGTTGATTTTTGGTAGGTTCTAAGTTGAAAGATGATTTTTCAGAAAAGTTTTTATAAGGTTTAGGATTAATTTCTCTTAAATGTTTCTTTTACAATTACAAAATAGAAAACTTATTAAATATAGCATTAGTCATTTATAAATTTTCATACATATGTTAGTTACAAGCAAGATGCTCTACAACTGCTGGAAAGATTCTATAAAATCCTGTTGCCCAAATTTAATAGAGAACAAATAAATTACTAATTTATTTAAGTTTTGTGTAAATTTTAATTTAAAATTTACTATTTATTACTTTTAAGCTTTAATAGCAGACAATTTTACTGATAAATCATAACATTTTAATGGATTGAATGTTTAATTCAATGTTATTTTGCATAACAGTTATTTTTCTGAAGAGCAATCTGGTTTAACTATATACAAAATCACTATCTAAACTTTTTTTTTAAATACCCAGGAAGAAAAATTAAGACTAAAACACATAACAAACTTTATTATTATTATTTAATAACATTTCAGAATGATCTGTTTAACACAGCAAACTATTGCTTTAAATACATTTGAGTAGCAGTGTCCCTCGTAACAGATTGTGTCTGATATAACTTTACATAGTTTGTGATAAGATTTTTTTTTTTTAGATAATTTTTCTTATAGAAAAACATATGTTTGAAGTGTGTTTTGATTTTTATAGTGTAAAATAATCTCACACATTCACAATTTTTTTATATGTACTTTTGTATTAAAAATAAAAAATCCTAATATTCCCCACGACCATGATTGATTAGCTTATACATATTTTTTAAATGTATCATGCCCAAATTTATCTTCTGGATGCACCATAGTTTATGATTTATATTATACTTAATATTCAAATTTAAAGAATTTTATGATTGAATTAAATATACACAGTTGATGTAATTAGTCTGTGTTTTTTGGTGTACATGTGTATCTATTAAATAAATTATTTTTCACTTTTAATTCCTGAGTTTTTTTTTTTCCATATGAACACTATTGTTTTTATGCGTTTATTTCACAATGTGGCCA
This sequence comes from Maratus michaelseni, assembly GCA_963931845.1. NCBI lineage: Eukaryota > Metazoa > Arthropoda > Arachnida > Araneae > Salticidae > Maratus > Maratus michaelseni. The sequence goes on along the minus strand of OZ007589.1, from coordinate 293,088,575 downwards.
CTGGATTTTTTGGGTTTAGGAGCTACTGGCTCCTTACAGATTTTGGAAATCTGCACCTATACCTTTGATGCATATTTTCCATGAATATTTGGAAGTCTAACCTAAACACTAAATACATACTTTTAATTTACAGTTAGATTTTAAATGTTGGTTATTAGAACTTGCAATTTTCATTCAATTACATTTGTGTTATTTAAAACCTGAGCAGTGGAAGGTTAAGTAAAATTCAACTTTATAAAAAGTATTTTTATTATCTACTATTAGAAAACAAAATTCTCAATTTATTTTAATAGTAACTATAGTAACTGAAAATTTAACTGAATATATAATAATTGCTGAAAATTTAATAGTAATTAAAAAAACAAAACCTTTGATCATCTCTAATTGCTTGAATATCTCTCCATTTATAGTAGTCTCTCAAAATTGGCAAGGTCCATTTTCTATGAACAACACTGAAAAAGTCTATATACATTTTCTTTTTTGGTCTGACGATTGCTTTCATATATTTAGTTTCATTTATACCATCGTATTTTTTGGGCAATATGCTGACTTTCCATCTTCGAGGTATTAATAAAGGAGTATATCTTAAAGTAACAGAGATTAATCTCAAGTTCAACATCTGAAAAAAAAAAGGATTATATCACATACAGTATAGAATGATTTTTGTTAGTAAACCAAAGATCTAGAAAATTTAAAATACATAATATTTTAGCATAAATTACACATGTAAGAGACAATAAGCATAAAAAAAAAATAGTAAAATAAATATATTTTCAATCAATTTCCTCCCAAAGTAATTCACTGAAAAGAGAAATTATTATTAAACAATATTTTTTTTCTTCTAAGATTAACATTATTAGGTATCTATACCTATTTACTTCATGTTTTAAATGTAAAGCTGGTGTTCCAGTTACCTCATAAATTTTTCAAGAATGGGATAATTGGGACATGTATCAGGGGTACCTGGATCCCAAAGGGCCCAGTTATCCCAACAGTTATAAATAATTTTACAACAGGAAATTAATTTCTCCATTGTTTTTCATTTGCAATAAAGAAAATTATATAATACCTATAGTTTTTTAACTGAACATAAGTTTGTCAAACAAAATTTTCTAAGTGATCTAGCCAAACCATGAAATTTTACAATACAGATAAAGAGGCATACATAAGACAAAGTGACATTATTAGAAAATTATCAAAACCAATAAAAAATAGCTCCGTTTGATATAAAAACATGGTTACATTCTCCACAGATTTAGAGGAGTTATCAAACATTCATTGAGTTAAATAAAAAAGAGAATGAGATACTTACTTACTTACAGTAGAAGCTTTTTCATCCGGCATTCTATGGTTTGGCACATTCTATAATTCGGCACGCTAGCCCACATTTTTTTCCCCCTCTTACGATCTCTCTTGACTGGGATCACTAGGTTGCGGGCAGTTCACTCAGGATTCAGACATCTCTTGACCTTGACCACTAAGTTGCTCAACTGCCTGCTTAGTTTAGTTCACTCAGTGTTTATTGAGACTGGTTGTTCTTTTCAGTATCGCGTATCCTGTCTTCTAGAGTGATTACATTTGCACAATAACTGCATAGTGTAAAATGTTCTCAAAGCGAAGTACAAGTTTTTTAAGTGATAATAAAACTACTAATAAGCATAAGCATGTGACTCCCACTATGCAGCAAAAACTAGAGATAATTAATCGTCTCAGAAAAAGCGAAAACAGAAACTTTATAATGCATGATTTCAATATTGGTTCTTTGACAATGTACGACATTAAAAAACAAAAAGAGGAACTGAAGAAGTTTGCTGCTCATTATAAAACGTGAAAGAATACGGAATCAAGACACACTTTGAATAAATCTAAACTTGAAATTCTTGATAGATTTTTGTATACTTGGTTTAGTGCAAAATGATTGGAGGGAAAACCTGTGACTGGGCCCATGATCATCGAATAAGCAAAAAAGTTTTATCTTGATCTGAATATAGAAAGTGTTTGTGTGTTTTCCGATGGTTGGCTTCAAAAATTTAAAGCTCGGCACGGAATCCAAAAGCTGGATGTGGCAGGAGAGAGCAGATAAGCTGATGAAAATGCTGCTGAAGAATGTAAGCACACTTTTATCGGCAGCGCAGTTTATTTAAGGTGTAAAATAGTTTCTTTAATTGTATAAAAACAATTATTCAAAAATAGAGTTAAGTAAGCATGCATTCGCTTACCTGATTATAAGTTGAAACCTTCGTAAAGAAATGTATATCCGAATCGAGCGCTACGTCTCCGTTAATTCACACATAATTGTATTCCGTTGTGTAGTCGCACATTATCGTAATCCATCGATCTGAAACTTTATTACTTTGCTGAAATTAAAATGTTTATTAACATGTGTTTTAATTAAATTAAGCACCCTTCACTTTTATATTTATATTATATTTAAACATTTAACGGTATCTTGATTACAAGTTAACAGAGCATTTACATCGCTCTGACATTTTCACACGCTACATTTTAAAAGAAATTCACACAACAACTAACTAAAAATCTAAAGAGTTTTTCAGTCCTTGGTAGCCTTGGATGACGTCACTGGGAAAAAGCACATGATAGCACGTGATAATCATTCTTTCACGTGGGCGTTTATTCCATGTACTTAGCTGAGTTGAAAACAGTTTATGAATGGGTTTTTCCGACGAGATAATTAAAGTTGTTTACTGCAAATTTAAAGTACTTTATTATTATCTGACGATTGAAGAGTAGTTGATTCCGAATAGAAGATTACCCTTTAATTGCAATTTCCGTCACTCACCCTTAATCTTCTATGTAGGATAAGGAAGTAAGTTCAGATTATTTCGGTGTTTAATGAATTCAGGTTTGGGGTTGGGCTTGGTGAGTGAATCTGCGGTCATAAATTCTGTGGGACAATACTTTAAATCTATTATTCCATCTTCCTTGAGTTGTCTTATCGCGTGGAATCTGATATCTATATGTTTACTTTTTCGAGTATGTTTTTCACTTTCAACCATTTTTATACATGGCTGATTGTCCTCGTATATTGTTATGGGTTTCTGTTGTGGTAATTTTAAATCTTCCAGGAGTTTTATCATCCATAGTATTTCCTGTGCTGCGTTACTTACAGAAATGTATTCAGCTTCTGCTGATGACAGAGCAACGCACGTCTGTCTTTTCGTTGTCCAATGTATGGGACATTTTCCTAACATAAATATATTTCCGCTTGTGGATCGTCTAGTTTCTGGATCACCTCCCCAATCTGCATCTGCGTAAACTTCGAGAATAGGCTTATTTTTCGAACTTAGCGTCAGGTTGAGGTGTTTTGTGTTGTTTAAGTATGTTACGATTCTTTTGACTGCTTTCCAGTCTTTTTCTCGAGGGGTTTCATTTCTACAGCTGAGTATGTTGACCGCTGCTGAAATATCTGGCCTGGTTAATGTTGAGATGTAGAGTAATGTTCCCGTTGCTTGTCTGAATTTAATATTGTTAGGTAATAGATTTTCATCATCGTTGAGTCGATTGTAACCTGCTTCCATAGGTGTGCTGTAAGGTTTTGCGTTTTGAAGATTGAGTTTATCTACCAATTCTTCAATTTTTGAATTTTGGTTTAAGTAGAAATTTTTATCGTCTCTTTTTATATTTATTCCGAGATAGTTATTGACTTCTCCCAAATCTTTCAATTCATATTCCCTTTTGAGATTGTTTATTAATTCAATTATATCTTCGTTTTTTCCGGCGATTAACAAATCGTCCACATAAACTATAATGTATGTGGAGTTTTCACAATTTTCGCGTATAAAAAGACATGAGTCATGTACTTTGTACAAAATTTAATGCTTTAAGACTCTCGGAGATTTTCGTGTGCCATGCTCTGGCGGCTTGCTTGAGCCCGTAAATTGCTTTTTGTAATTTACATACTTTGTTTTGTTGATTTGGAGCTATATAGCCTTCCGGCTGTTTCATGTATACCTCTTCTTGTAGGTTTCCGTGTAAAAACGCTGTATTCACGTCGATATGATTAACTTTAAGGTTATGATTTAATGCTGCTATGAGAAATGCACGGATTGTGGTATGAGAGACAACTGGAGCAAAGGTCTCGTCATAATCTACTCCGAATTTCTGACTGTATCCCTGTGCCACGAGTCGTGCTTTATAGGTTTGCACTTGGTTTAGGTTGTCGCGTTTTAATTTAAAAGTCCATTTTGAACCTATCACTTTCTTTCCTGGTGGCGGATCGACTAATGTCCAAGTTTTATTTTTAGCTAGGCACTTGATTTCATTTTCGGTGGCTTTGAGCCAATTTTCCCTATCGTGTGGATTTTTCATTTCCATGATATCGTTCCAATTCTTTGGTTCATTTGATTGTGTGTCTTTAACTAAACAGACAAATCTATCTGGTGGTACTCCTCTGTTAGATCTATTTGACCTTTTTGGTTCTATTTGTGTTTGTTTGGACTCGCATGGTTGTTTTTCATTATCATTAAAGTCAATTTCAATGTAATTTTTATTCTTCTCTTCTTGATTTCTATCATCAGTGGAGATTTCTTCGAGATTTGAATCTTCCTCAATGTTGTTTGAGTGTTTTATTTCATGTTCTATGAATTTTACAGTCATGGCAATTATTATTTGTTTGTCTTTTGTGTGCATGCGATATCCTTTGGAACGTGTGTCGTAACCTAGAAAAATACCTTCTTGCGCTCTATTATCTAGTTTTCCTCGATGTATTTTATTAATATAAACAAATGCTTTACATCCAAAGGTTCTTAAATGTTTGAGATCAGGTTTGATACCTTTCCATAGTTCGTATGGAGTTTTGTCGTTCGCTCTTGTTGGCAATCTGTTTTGTAAATATGTCGCTGTGTGTATTGCCTCTCCCCAAAATTGTTTATTTAAATTTGCTTTTAAAAGCATGCTACGTGTCATATCTAGTAGGCTTTTATTCTTCCTTTCTGCCACGCCGTTCTGGCTCGGGTTGTGTGGAATTGTGAATTGGTGTAATATCCCGTTTTCCTTTAGATAATTGTCTATTTCGTTGCTATTATATTCTCCTCCATTATCGGATCTTATTTCTTTTGGTTTTCTACCGAATTGATTATTTACCATTGCAATGTATTCTTTTAATTTATCAATTACTTCGCTTTTCTTAGATAGTAAGTATATAGTTGTATATCTCGAGTAATCGTCGATGAATGTGAGAAAGTATTGTTTTCCTCCTAGTGTTGGTGTACTTATAGGTCCACAGACGTCGCTGTGTATTAAATCGAGAACTTTGTTTGCTCTATTTGTAGCCAATTTTGGATATGGCGCGTCGTTTAATTTAGATTTGATGCAGGTTTCGCATAATCTATTATTGTGTCTGCAGTTTTTAATGTTTATTCCGGTGGCTAGCTGTTTGTTTACAATTGTTTTGATTGCTTCATAATCACGGTGTCCTAGTCTTCGATGCCATACTTCTAAACATTCTTTATTATTATTACAGCTTAGTGTGACGTTTGCATAGTTTTCTGCATTTTCTGAGTGGTTTGTTTGTTCGATTATGTATAAATTATTTTTGTTCTTCGCTCTTATATAAATTTCACCGTCGAACGTTAAATCGCACTTGTCATTTTCAAAGATTAATTTGCATCCATTTTTAGTTGCTTTGCTTACGGATATTAAATTGGATTCTAGTTCTGGAACGTATAGGACTTCCTGTAGTCTTGTGAGTTTTATTTCTCCATTTGGGGATTTCGTTTTTATTAAAACGTCGCCTGAACCAAATGCTTCGAGTTTGTTGCCGTTTGCGATGGTGACTGATGATTTTCCAAAATTGTTAAATTTATCAAATAACCTTTTATCATTTGCAATGTGTGAGGTACTGCCACTGTCGAGTATCCAGTTCTGTTTTCCTAATTTTTCTGTTATTAGTACGCGATCTTCTGATTGATTAGTTTTTGAGTTTATTTTCTGATCATTCGCGTTATCGTGACAGTCAGTATTCTCTTTATAATTCTCTGTGTTTTCATAGCATAGTGATGATGAAAAAGGTTTAGATTTATTTTTATTATTAAAGTTATTCACATTTTGATATGTGTGTTTGTTTTTGTTGTGCTGTGTGTATCTGCTCTTGAGGTGATAGCACTCGCTATTATTATGATTCGTCATCTTACAGTGACTGCAATATTTTGAATTTCTTTTGTAGTCGTTATAAGTGTGTTTTCTTTGTGTTTTAAATGCCTTTTCAGAGCTGTTGTTTTGTTCAGACATTTCTTGTCTGCGATTATACTCATCTATGAGTTTACTTCTGATAAAATCTGGGGATAATTCGGCTTCGGGCCTTGCCTCTAATGCTGTGATAAGCGTGTTGTAGCTGGGCGGTAATGAGCATAGAAATAGTGCGGATATGTGTGAGTCATTTATATTCTCGCCTATGGCGGATAATTTATCTACTATTTGTAGAATATTTGTTATATGATTAATCATATTTCCGTTTTCGGGCAGTTTAGTACTGTACAGTTTTCTCAATAAATACAGTTTGCTACTCAGATTTGCTCTTTCATGCGTAGTTTTGAGAGCTTCCCAGGTTTGCCTGGCTGTGGTAAAATTTTTTACATGCACAATTTGTGCGTCATCTATGCTTAGATTAATTAAAGCTCTGGCTTTTCTATCTCTTTTGTTCCAATCCTCATTTAAAGGAGTTGGTGGTTGATCACTTATTACTTCAAATAAGTCTTCTTTAATGAGAAGCATTTCGAGCTTAAATTTCCAGTTGGAATAATTGCTCGAATTTAGTTTCTCGATGAATTGGCTTTCTTTAAATGTAGCCATTTTTATTTTCTATCTTTAATTATTTTTAAAGATATTTAATTTAATTTAATACGAATCGCTTTTCTTTGCGTTCGTTTTTGTTTTCTATAAAGCGAGTTTTTCCAGCATATAGCTAATGTGCTTAAAATTTTTATTTAATACATACTATCAGTCTTTCATAATCTATCGGCAGCGCAGTTTATTTAAGGTGTAAAATAGTTTCTTTAATTGTATAAAAACAATTATTCAAAAATAGAGTTAAGTAAGCATGCATTCGCTTACCTGATTATAAGTTGAAACCTTCATAAAGAAATGTATATCCGAATTGAGCGCTACGTCTCCGTTAATTCACACATAATTGTATTCCGTTGTGTAGTCGCACATTATCGTAATCCATCGATCTGAAACTTTATTACTTTGCTGAAATTAAAATGTTTATTAACATGTGTTTTAATTAAATTAAGCACCCTTCACTTTTATATTTATATTATATTTAAACATTTAACGGTATCTTGATTACAAGTTAACAGAGCATTTACATCGCTCTGACATTTTCACACGCTACATTTTAAAAGAAATTCACACAACAACTAACTAAAAATCTAAAGAGTTTTTCAGTCCTTGGTAGCCTTGGATGACGTCACTGGGAAAAAGCACATGATAGCACGTGATAATCATTCTTTCACGTGGGCGTTTATTCCATGTACTTAGCTGAGTTGAAGACAGTTTATGAATGGGTTTTTCCGACGAGATAATTAAAGTTGTTTACTGCAAATTTAAAGTACTTTATTATTATCTGACGATTGAAGAGTAGTTGATTCCGAATAGAAGATTACCCTTTAATTGCAATTTCCGTCAACTTTTAGAACCCTTGTTCTTGTTGTATGGAGGGAATTAACCCGTTGACAAGTTTACAATGCTGATGAAACCGGACTTTTATGGCACTGTTTGCCTACAACTACTTTGGCAGATGGAGATGAAAAATGTGCTAAGGGATTCAAGAAAAATAAAGACAGACTGACTGTTCTGTTGTGTGCAAATGCTTCTGGTGATCATCAACTGACACCTCTCTTCTTTCATGATTGGTAAATATAAAAAACCTAGAGCTTTAAAAGGAGTCTTAAACTTGCCTGTACATTATGATGTTCAGAGAAACGCATGGATGACAGCAGCTTTGTTTAAGGACTGGTTTTTCTGCCATTTTGAATGACGAAAAACAGAACAGTATTTGTCAGATATTTATACAATTTGCACAGGTTCATAATGTAGATGAACACAAAAAAAGGCATTGACGTTCGATAATCCGGCAAAATCGCTAATTCAGCATGGCTGTTGTCCTGAACGTGCTGGATTAAAGAGCTTCTACTGTACTTGTTTGTTCACAGATTTTTCTCGCTCATTTTTTATCCTAACATACCCATGTAACTTTTATACTTATATTAAAGTATTAAGTACTTACTTAATTCTTATGTTTTTTGTATAAATAAACATAATAACTATGCATTTGGTGTTTTTTTTTTAAACACCTTGACAGAAAAGATTTCCTTTACAACACTTTTTAGTTGATATATAATTTACAAGATCTTCCTGGCTTACATTTTTTAAAGCTATTTACATTATTTGAAACAGGCACTGACACCTCAGTTAAAAGAGAATGAACGAGTGTGGATTACAAACCTACCTGATCTAAGAAGTATGATAAAAATAATGTTGCACAACAGATAGAAAATAGAATGTGGTGACGATAGTGACCGCCCACTCCTTTCTTTACTTCTTTAAACATGGTGCTGCTAGAAGGGGGTGGGAGGTGAGACCATTGTTGTTAATTTTGAATTAGTTTTCACATTTTCATTTTTTTTTTTTTCATTTTGGAACTACCATACACCTTTTTCTTGGATGGAAATAGATAAAAACAAAAAATACTCACTTATTCAGGTACTTACTTTCCAAATGATAATGGTATCTTTAATATATATATATATAAGCTCAAAAAAGATAAAAAAAATAAATAAAATGAAAATAAAATAAAAATAAAATCCATGCGATAAGCGCTAAAGCTGCAAATAATCACACAGCTTAAATATAGCACATTATGTATTAAATGTATTCGGTAGACCCAGCAGGGCTGCCACTGCCAAATGGCATACAAAATAGTTGCTTTAGTAGCCTACAATGAAAAAAATAGTAGCCAAAATAGTAGCATTTGCACAAAAATAGTAGCCAAAGTAGTTGCATGCTTACTTAAGAAAAGAGGGGCAAGAATCCTTATTTCCCATAAAAATAACATCATGAAAATCCACATTTTTCCTACTACCATCCAAATTTTCTACTTTTTGTATTTTAATTATAAAATCACACACATTAAAAACAATACAATTTTTATTGCATGTTATTAGCTGCAATTTTAATTCCATTTTGTAAACAAAAATTAACTGAACCAATTGAAAGTGGTTTTATCAAAAAAGGATGCATTTGATAAAGAAAATATGTGTACATACTAACCTATTCTTTAGAAGAAATTTTTGTAAAATAAAATAGCAAAATTGTCCAAAAAAAATAAAGTCTGATTTTATAGACACCAATGGGCCAAATAAAGCTATCTAAATAAGTAAACAAGAATGAAAAATCATGCATCAAGCATAGATTATGTAACACTTTCCAACGCTTACCAAATAATTTTACAAACCATTACCGTTTAATAAGCTGATAGATAACATTTAAGTAAACAATTTAAAAAACGCATAACATATTTAAAAACTTAATTTCAGGAATTTCCAACATATATTTCCAACATATACAATATTCGGAAAAATATCCAAATACTTTTATTCAGCCCTGTATATGATCTATAGATTTGAATATATACTACATAGGATGCTAAATTTTAGTTTAGTTAGGAAACGCGTAGCACAGTTTAAAATTCTCCTTCTGGAGTTTCTGTCAAAAAACGGAAATGTGTTCGCGAACTTTTCTGCTGCCCTGTATATGATCTACAGAATTTATACACACCAAGTAATGCACCTTAGTGATATATATCAATTACAATGAGTTTGAAATTGTGTAAAATCATAAAATAAACCGCAAATGATTTTTCCCCATAGACCGTAATGTAACAGAATTCTTTTGAGTGTCCCTGTAAAAAATCTATAAGTGCTACACACTTCAGTTGAAATAGGGAACATGCTATTGATGACGACAATAACATATAAAAATTGCAGGACAATCCAAGCATTTTTACGGGAGTTAGAGCACGGACAGACGGCAGACAAACCGAAGTCATAAACACTTTTCAACTAGGTTGGAAAGTGTTAAAAAGGCAATATATTCTAAATGTTTTTCTCAATATTTAAAATCTGTTATTAAATTGAAAAACTGGGATAGAAAACAAGATTTTCTTATTTCTAAGTAGCATTTATTTCAGCTCGTTTATTAATTTAAATTTTTGAAATGAAGCATTTATACGAGGTTAGAAACAAATACAATTCACGCAGCATAGTGAACAAATCTACAGTTAATCGTTTGTGGTTCATACGACAGTTAAAGGGTTAAATGCCTTTAAAAACAATCAAAAATTGGACAAATATACTGTAAAGAATAAGGGTTATGGGTGGTAGCCAAACCAAAAATCAGTAATTAGTTTTCCATTGAAATTTGGATGTTGGTATCTTTGCACTACATTTATATTGAAAGAGTATTTTTTTTTTTTTCAAATGGAAGTTTATACATATTTTTAAAATTGCATAAAAAACTTAAAAAATTTATACGGAAATATTAGATTGGGGTATTGGGTTAAAAAATTTGCAATGCTGAGATTTTTTTTTTTTTACAAAAATAGTAGCTGGGACTGGAAAATAGTCTCCTTTTTTCTGGTTTTCCTCTAAAATAGTCGCTTTTGAAGGTTTTTGGGCTAAAATAGTAGCCATAGTTGCCTGATGCTGAAAATAGTCGCTTTTAGTAGCATTTTAGTTGCAAATGTCAGCCCTGACCCAGAATCTTGCACCATAATTAAACTAAGAATAAATAACAAACATAAAAACTTAAACAAATATAACCTGAACAAGAAAAACAACCAAAAAGCTGTGGGCAAATTAAAAAGCACAGCGATGTTTCTGACTAATTACAAACACAACAAACTATTATTCAGTTGTGGCAGTGGGTTTCGGCCAGAATGTCGTGAAGCATAAAAACAATTGAAAGTATATCACGAACACTCCCCCACCGGACCCAACGCCACAATAAACAGCACAGCTGATTTCAAAACATATGTTTAACATACACTGAACCAACAATAGAATTATCTTACCCCATCCTGAGCCACACAGCCACAAAAACAATAACCAAATCCAGTGATCCAAAATCTGTCCATGTATGTTCCATGTCTGTTGCCACATAACTGCAAACATCCTTGTAAAACCGTCCCCAAAAGGCTTTAAGTTATACAAATCATTAATTGTCAATCACGTAGCAACTGCTCAAAAATGAAGACTGTCTGTAAAACTAGTAGAGGAGACTGGTACACAGTGGACCACTTTTTCAGTTAAAATTTTTTTTTCTCTTTAATGGATAAACCGATCTGCATAAAAATATTTTTGAATATTCATTAAACCTTTATACATTCATCATAATTTTCTCATAACATAGTTTTCAATACATTTTTCAAAATTTTTTTTTTTATATGCACCTGTAAAGTGGACTAGTGTGCCCTACTTCTGGGGCACAGTGGACCGTTATTAGGTATTATATCTGAAATACAATATAAATCTATTTTTCATTAATCTAATTCTTTTTTATTTTCCCTTTACCCGCAAAATAACATAGTAATACAAATTTACAAGTAACATTTTGAAACAAAAACAAAAAATAATTATATTTTGAAAATAATAACAGATTAATACAGGAACAATTGCAGTTTAGTTGAAGTTATTACTTAAGTACAAAAAAAAAACAGCACACATTAAAATTTGCAAATGAAATTCCAAAATACTTATGAGGAAGATTGAGCCTGGAATTTTCCTGAAATACTTTTTGGTCTGGGAGCAATATTATGAAATCATTGACATCAACAATAGATTCATCTACAGTTTCGGGAAAAATAAACTGATTTCCATTCAATTTGCATCTCATGAATCTTACTTGAATAGAATCATCATCAATTAGACTACAGTTACATTTATCAAAGGCAGTAAATACAAAACAAAATATTTCTTACTATGTTAAATAAATTGGTATTTTTCTTTGTTTAGTACTTTATTTTACAGTTAAATAACTACTTTTAAACAACATTTATTTTTAGTAAATAAGCAATTATTAAATATTTTGAACATTCTGCATTACAGGAGAAGAGTGGATTGTGGACCACTGTGCCCCAGGAGTGGGTGGTCCACTGTGCCCCATGTTGAAGTTCAATAAATAATCATATTAATATTGTTTATAGCTTTCTTTTAAACATATTAACTTTAAGGTTAAATAAAAACAAGTATCTTAGCTTTGCAAAAAAGCTGTTTTATCGGATTTATCTACAACCTTTAATTCGTAAAAAAATGAAAATATGATGATGAAAAATTCTACTTTTAGAAGCTCAAAACAACCAATCAGGATAAAATAGTTCAATCTGAGCTAAACATATTTTCTGAAGGTTATAAATAATCAATGCAGTGCTGTTGTCTATTAGGATAGAAGAGAAGCTTTAAAAAAAATTAAATAAATAAAATATTAGGGGGTGGTCCACTGTGCCCATAGGTCCAGTGTATACCAGTCTCCCCTATATCTATTAATGAAACTCAAAAAGGAATGTTATTTTTATAATACAAGATACTGGTTAAATTAAAAAGTTCTTTAAGAAATAATGTTTTATTTGTACAGAATTTATAGTAGCGAAAAATCTGACCTACGATAATATTAATGTAAACGCGTTTATACACATTCGAACACCAGTTCACCATCACGTCATTCTGGCCGAAACCCACTGCCATTACTGAATAATAGTTTGTTGTGTTTCTAATTAGTCGGAAACTTCGCTGTGCTTTTTAATTTGTCCACTGCTGATGACGCCACAGTTTTTTGGTTGTTTTTCTTGGTTTTTTCTTGTTCAGGTTATATCTGTTTAAATTTTTATGTTTGTTATTTATTATTAGTTTAATTATGGTGCGAGATTCTGGGTCTGCTGAATACATTTAATACAGGGTTGGCAAGTTTTTGACGCATGACGGTTTTTACCGGTTTTAACCATGGTTTTTACCGTCATGTCAAAAACCTCCTTGTCAAAAATGTCAAAAACTGTCAAAAACCCATTTTTCAGTAGTTTGTTTTTACATTTTTTTTTCATTCTATCTTTAATATTAAGTTGTTTTACATGAAATATTCAGTATCAAAAAGACTCTAAAGTATATCTATCCATCCAAGAAAAACAAAAAAGAATTGCATTAGAATAATACGTGTACATCTCTGTTAGAAGATCTCTACAATAATCTTAAGCTATTTGGCATAGTCTAAAAAAATTAGATTTTTTGAAGAAATCCTGTAACCTATAAGTATTAGATTAAACAATGTGTATAATTTCGGTACAATTTATTACATTGTTGAAAACAAAACTTTAAGATTCTACTTATTGAAGTGCAAATGAAAATCATCATAATTGCATTTATGAAAAACATAAGATATGCATTTTAAAATATTATATCTAAGAATATTCAAATTTATTCACTGCCAGTCTATGCTTAGCATCTATTGTCATACAATGCAACAGCATTTTTGCATCTCTAAAATAATTTTAATGTACTTTATTAAAAATCTATATTGAATGTTATTTAATAATTATAACAACCTTTTATTATCATTTAATATTTATGTTAATTGCTCTTAGTAGAATCTATATTAGGGAAGATTATGACAAATATTGTTCTTTTTTTTACTCTTGTATTTTTAAATCTTTATCATATAAGGAAATGATCTTCTTTTAAATACATTTAACAAATGTAATTGTAAATAATAATAACAAGATCAACAAGGTAAAATCAATCTAGAAATGTATTGTATGCTACACTTACACCAGAAATTGGAGGACAATCGAAAATGATAGGTTTTTGACGGAATAAACCGGTAAAAACACGGTTTTTACCACTGTCATGTCAAAAACCAGTTTTTGACGTCAAAAACCCAACCCTGATTTAATACACACTGTGCTTATATATATATATATATTATTTACTATAAAAAATATTTTTTCTGTAGATCGATTTCATGTTATCCATTTTTTCTGCAGCTTTAAAATGCCTTCCTCTTTTCCCAGATAAAAATACAAATGCCACTTATCTATTTTTCTTTGCTTCTTTCAATAGTACTGTTAGAATTTTATAAATGATGTCCTAACTTAAGGTAAAAATAACTTTCATAATACTTAAAGATTATTTAATCTTTTCAAGAAATACGCAAACAGTTAAAAATACATATCGTTAAGCAAGCTACAACCTTGCGTCAGATTAGAAAAGTGAGTCGCTGCAAGCGAAGTCGGGAAAACAGTCTAGAGTGTCAACAACTTATCCTGTTGCCAGATCGTGAAGGTAAAAGTTCTTGAAACACCTGTTGCCACAAAAACAAACATTAATTTTTCCTGCCATCTGGTGGATGATAATGGAAAGTTCACCACAGTACTCCCCCCCAAGTGCCTGAAGCACTGAGGTTAGAGGTACCGTGTGTTGAACTGAACACAACGACCAGAACGAGTTGTCACAAGAGTCTTTTGAAGTGGATCTGTCTTCACTGGGTCGTGTCGGGAAGTTGAGGCATTAGACTGTGAAGATTGCTCGGTACAGTGTTGTGGTATAGGCAATTGCTGGGTAGTTGGGGTGGTGGAGAAATCAGAAGTTTCTAAGAAAGCGGGTTTCAGTCTATCAATACTGATAACGGTTTGTCTGCCATTCATGTTGATAGTGAAAGTCTTGTCGCCTCTTTGCATTACACTGAATGGGCCATCATCAGGACTTTGAAGTGACTTCTTTACAGCATCATGTCTCACAAACACATGAGTGCATGTTTTGAGGGACGGATGGACAAAAACAGCTGGCTTGGCATGTGCAGAAGTTGGAGTAGGTTTTAATGAGTTCATGGTGTCTCGCAATGTTTGTAAGAAGTCATGAGGTTGGATATCAATTTGTGGGTGGTCGATCAATTCACATGGGAGTCTTAGTGGTGCACCATAAACAAGCTCAGCACTAGTGCAGTCGAGGTCTGCTTTGAATGAAGATCTAAGTCCAAGCAGGACTATAGGGAGTGATTCAGTCCATTTCGATTCATGGCATCGAAGTGCTTGTTTTAGGGAACGATGGAATCACTCAACTAAACCGTTGCTTTTTGGGTGGTATGGTGTTGTGCGGGTCTTCTGGATGCCTAACATCTTATTAAGGATGGAGAATAGGTTGCTTTCAAATTGTCTACCCTGGTCTGAAGTTATGAGGGTAGGGATTCCAAATCGTGAAACCCAATTTGCAACAAAGGCTTTTGCAACAGTTTCTGCATATATATCAGCAATAGGAATTGCTTCAGACCAGCGTGTAAAGTGATCTATGCAGGTGAGTAAGTACTGAAAACCATCTGATGGTGTTAGAGGTCCCACAATGTCGATGTGCACATGGTCGAATCTGCGCTGAGGTAGCTGAAAACTTTGGAGAGGGCTGGATGTGTGTCTAGACACTTTTGCCCTTTGGCACTTTATACAACATCGAGTCCAAGTGTTGATATCTTTTGACATAGATGGCCAAACAAATCGAGATTGTATGAGTTTTTTGGATGCTCTAGTGCCTGGGTGTGATAAGTTATGCAGGGATGAAAAAATACTTTTGCGAAAATCTTTGGGTACATAAGGTCGAATTGTATCACAGCTACTGTCATAGTATATACTTAAGGTTGGAGTCACTGCAACAGGTTTCAAACACAGGGAGATCTTGTCGATCTTTAAGAGCTCTTGCAGCTCGACATCATATTGTTGAGCTTCTGCAATTGTAGCCAAATCAGTTGACTGAACATTGACCGAATTTATTCTTGACAACGTATCTGCTACTACATTGTCAAAGCCAGGGATATGTCAAATATCCGTGCAAAACTGGGAAATAAAATCCAGCTTCCGGAGTTGACGTGGAGAGATTCCATCAGAGTTTTTAGTAAATGCATGTGTTAAAGGCTTATGGTCAGTAAATATTATGAAATTTCTGCCTTCCAGGTAATGCCGAAAGTGTTTGACAGATAAATAGATAACGAGAAGCTCTCTATCATATGTGCTATAATTAATTTCTGTTGCACTCAGTTTACGGGAGAAAAATGATAGTGGTTTTGTGCCACTTTGAGTTAAGCAATTTAATGCTGCCCCAACAGCAATGTCAGAAGCGTCAACCATTAAGTGGAGTTCATGGTCTGGTGCAGGATAGGCGAGGGTTGCGGCATTGGCTAAGTTTGATTTACACTGAGTGAAAGCAAGAAGTGCCTCGTCAGTCCGAGGTACAGGACGTTTGTCATTTTTCTTACAGTCACGAAGTAAATTGTTAAGAGGTGCTTGTTTCTTAGCTGCCTTTGGCAGAAATCGTCGATAAAAATTCAACATTGCAACAAAACGCTTTAACTGTGAAAGTGTTTCTGGTTTTGGAAAATCATTTATGGTAGACACTTTTTCAGGGAGGGGTTGAACTCCCTCTGGCGTAACAAGACAGCCAAGGAACTTTACCGAAGATTGTCCTAGAACGCATTTGGTGGGGTTAATTTTTAAACCATTTAAATCCAAACGGCTACAAACTTGGTCGAGATGTCTAATATGTTCAGCTTCATTAGCAGAAGCAATCAAAATATCGTCATAATAAGGTATACAAAACTCTAAGTCAGATAGTACCTCATTTATAAACCTCTGGAATGTTTGCCCAGCATTGTGTAGGCCAAAAGGCATGTAAACAAACTCAAATAAACCGAATGGTGTTGTGATAGCGGTTTTTTGTATGTCTGATGGGTTTACAGATATTTGGTGATATGCTTTGGTCAAGTCTATGGTAGAAAAAATAGTTTTGCCGAATAAGAGTTGTGTGCAATCATGAATATGTGGCACCGGTTACCTGTCAGGTACAGTAACAGAATTGAGACGCCGATAATCACTGCATGGACGCCATTCCCCATTTTGCTTTTTTACCATATGCAGCAGACTAGCCCATGGGCTTTTTGAGGGTCTAATTATTCCCTGAGACATTAAATACTCAAATTCTTGCCGTGCAGCACGTAACATATCAGGGGCTAAACATCTTGGCTTAGAAAACACAGACGGACCTGTTGTTTCAATATGATGAAATGTTGTCAAATGTGAAGACAATTTGGATGGTGTAGTGTTTATAATTGTTGGATATTTTTTAAGAATTTTTTGAAATGGTGAATCGCCAAAAGCAAAAGATATATTAGAAATTTCAGAGCTTAGAGTAGCAGAAGCGGCAGCAGAAGAAATTTAAGTAGTAGCATCAATTAATTTATTGTTTCTAGCATCAACTAATAGATTAAAATGCTTTAAAATATCAATTCCGATAATAGGTTGACGTACATCTGCAATAATAAATGGCCACGTGAAACTACGGCGTAAATTTAGGTCGAGTGTAAGACGTTTAGTGCCATAAGTTTTTATTGTTGTACCGTTTGCGGCATAAAGTACCAAGTCGCTTGATATTCTAGGCTGAGAGGCAGAATTCCTTGGAAGAATGGAAATATCTGCTCCAGTATCAATTAAATAATTCAAATTTGTTTTAGCATCGGCCAGGAGAATATGCTGGAGGTGGCGATCACGATCCTGGCTTTCCGGCAATCGCCAATTTAGTTTTCCGCTTGTCGGAAAGAACAGGGTTGTGTACATTTTCGAGCATTCTTGCCAAAATTGGTATGATAAAAACATTTGCCATCACTTGGTTCCTTGTATTGGTGAAAACGATCACAGGATTTACTTCGTCTTCGGAAATGATTGTTTCGCACTCTTTCATGTGTGGTGTCACGTTTGTTTACAAGATGTGTCAGCTCGCTCACTTGTTTTGATAACTGTGCGATTTGCAACTCTAAACTGTTTGAGAATTCTGGTTTGACTGAACTTGTAGCATTTATCACTGGAGTGAAAGTGAACTCATGAATTTTATCAGCAATTGCTGCTAACTGGGTGAGGTCCTGATTAAGAGCAGCAAGGATGGACTGAGTATTATTTGGAAGTCTCCCTAGCCATAAAGATTCAAGCAGCGGCTCGCCAACAGGTGTGCCTGCTAAGGCGTGTAAGCAATTGAGAAGGGCGTTGATCGCCAAGTTCGAGATCTTGAAGTAGAGTGCATATTCTCGATGCTTCGCTTTCAGAATGAGAATCGATTAACAGCTTTTTTAACTCCATATATGGATCTATTTGCGGTGGATTAACGATTAAGTCGCTGACAGAAATGAAAACATCAGCATCAATCGATGCCACGACATGATTAAATTTAGTAATTTCAGAATTTATGTTTGCCAAACTAAAATTAGCTTCCAACCTAACAAACCATAAAGTGGGATTGGATTTCCAAAATGGTGGGGGTTTGACTGCTACGTGGGCTATTTGATTATCTGCAGTAACTGGGTCTGGTGGATCAGACATGATTATGCAGTTTGAAAAATTATGGAAAATAAGAATGAAAACACAGAAATAAAAATTTACAAATTATATATACAAGTTAAAATTACAAATGTTTGAGTGCATGAACTAGTTGATATACGAATTTTTAGGGATTGTTGATAGTATTTTAATATATGTTCCAAAAATATTCTAGGGTCATATAAACATGAGTGCAACAAAAATGAATATTAGCAGATTATGGCAATAAAATCGTGTGAAAGTATAACATTTACTAAAAAAATACGAATAAATTGAAAGAAGTTTACCGATACTATGCCAACAAAATCGAATACTGACCACATCTTGGTAAATCGTAAGATGCCACATACGCCTTTTACTGGATCTGTGAGATTCGGCGTTATCAGGACAAAATCAAACAAATTTTGTTGAAAATATAAATTTTCTTGCATCACCCACATAATAAAACGATATATTCTTGAAAAACTGCATGCTTCAGTACAAAATCATTCGCGATGTAAAGCGATTTCTCGATCAGCTATTATCTTCATGATACGTTGATGCATGTTCAAAACTAAACACGAGGTCACCAGTGTTAGAATTTTATAAATGATGTCCTAACTTAAGGTAAAAATAACTTTCATAATACTTAAAGATTATTTAATCTTTTCAAGAAATACACAAACAGTTAAAAATACATATCGTTAAGCAAGCTACATCCTTGCGTCAGATTAGAAAAGTGAGTCGCTGCAAGCGAAGTCGGGAAAACAGTCTAGAGTGTCAACAACTTATCCTGTTGCCAGATCGTGAAGGTAAAAGTTCTTGAAACACCTGTTGCCACAAAAACAAACATTAATTTTTCCTGCCATCTGGTGGATGATAATGGAAAGTTCATCACAGTACCTTTCATTAAAAAGAAAAAGAAAATTATACTATTTAATTTTTTTTTTCTTAAAGTCATTTAACACATTTGTGAGATACTTTTTTTGGAGCAGATGTGTTACACTCACGCACAGATCTTTGGTGACTTTTTGATTGGCACGATGTTTGAACTCGCGACAAACCAATAACTTAACACAATAGCCAGGTTACCATTAAAAGAAAAAATCTTTAAAATTTGGCAACTTTTTTCCTTTTTATAATGGATAAAAAAAAAAAACGGTGTGTGAGTGTATGACACCATAGCCTTCTTTTTTTTTTCTCCCAGTGTCTTCCAAGATATCATTTCATGTTTTAAGAGAATTTCACTTTTGATCATTTTCCCTATTTTGATTATTATTAATCCTTCAATCATTGCCAACTACTTTAAATGTTTGGAGTGTTGAGTGCTACAAAATATATGGAAAGGACGAGGAAGGGGCACCGACATAAAAGTGAAGCTGGTAAACAATTTTTTCACAGTAAAAGCCAGTCAAATAATTCTGCTTTTATCATATATTCTAATACGAAGAAATCTTGTGTGTAGTTATATGTATATATATATATATATATATATATGCAAATTTTATCTTAAAAACGGCTCTAACGATTTTGACGAAATTTTGGGGTACCAGAAAACCATTGGGCTAGGTCACATGCTCGAGAAAATTCGATTAATGGGTCATTTTGGGTCATGGTAAAGCTAATTGTATCTAAAAAACGGTTCAAACGATTTTGACGAAATTTTGTATCCGACCATTTTCGGGCATGAGAAGAATATTGGGCTGGGTCACATGTTTGAGAACTTTCGATTAGTGGGTCATTTTTGGGTAAACGCGGATCAAATAAATTTTACCTAAAAAACGGCTCTAACGATTTTGATAAAATTTTGTATCCTACGAGTTTCGGGCACGAGAAAATCATTGGACTAGGTCACATGTCCGAGAAAGTTCGATTAGTGGGTCATTGTGGGTCAAGCTAATTTATCTAAAATGCGGTTCAGACTATTTACACTAAATTTTGCATCCTATGGTTTTCGGGCACGAGAAGACTGTTGGGCTAGGTCACATGTTCGAGAAAATTCAATTAGTGGGTCTTTTTGGTCATGGGTCACTATGGGTCAAGCTATTTTATCTTAAAAACGGGTCAGACTATTTACACTAAATTTTGCATCCTATGGTTTTTGAACACGAGAAGACTGTTGGGCTAGGTCACATGTTCGAGAAAATTCAATTAGTGGGTCATTATGGATCAAGCTATTTTATCTTAAAAACGGTTCAGAGGATTTGAAATAAATTTAGCATCTTACAGGTTTAGGGAACGAGAAGACTATTAGGCTAGGTCACATGTTCAAGAAATTTCGATTAGTGGGTATATTGGTCATGGGTCATTATGGGTCAAGCTATTTTATCTTAAAAACGGCTCAGACTATTTACACTAAATTTTGCATCCTATGGTTTTCGGGCACGAGAAGACTGTTGGGCTAGGCTACATGTTTGAGAAAATTCAATTAGTGGGTCATTTTGGTCATGGGTCATGATATTTGAACTCAAATTTAAATTTGACCAAGCATAGCTTGGTTTTCCCTGCTCGTTATTTTTAAATTTGCATTTGATAAGATTATTTTTGCCAAATTAAAAGTAAAAGTTACAAATATTATTTGTTTGAATATAATTTCTAAGTAGTATATATTTCTTATTATTTTGTAACGTTGCAGTATCTATAATGAGACATCTTATAAGGATTTTAATTTAACATTGGGACTATGATGAGTAACAGATGCTTCTCTTGAAATAAATTGTGGGAAATATTGTAATAAACATATTGATTGTAAAAAATAAACTGATTAATATACATAAGACGGCTCGCATAATAAAACTCTTACGTGCTTATAAAATGAATTTTAATGTGAAGGATATCAAATCTAATTACATTTGCAAAACAACTCAAGAGTTATTATGTAATATGCATCGCTAAAATAAAAAAAAAATTCCTGCACTCGTATTATGTAATTGGAATCAGCATTAAAAAATATACACCATTCCTCTAGGGATTGCTTACATGAAACACCCAACAACAAACTTCAAACATCGTTGAAAAACTCCCCAGAAAGTGGAAATGGAAACATTTCTAAATAACTTTATATCCTGCGTTTCAATCACAGACTCATATTACTTTAAAAACGGTTAAAACAAATATAACAGGAAACTTTAGAACTATGGGTTCAAGTACATTAATAAGAATCTTAAACTGATTTAAAATATTGCTGCCGAGAGGTGATATTTCCCCCTTTTTCAAAGTGAAAAACTAGCCCCTGTCGAATCATAATTTTAGCAGCTGCCTAGTTTTAGGAACTTTCATTTCGGAAAAAATGCAGAGGCCTATACTAAAAACAAAAAGTAAGCAGATCTTTCAACTTTAACAAAAATTTAGAAATAGTTTAATCGGCATACTATTTTAATAGTAAAAAGTAGTTACAGAAAGTTAATACATTTACCTTAATAATTAAAACAGTACTTCGAATTTCAGTCACCACAACTTGAACTCTAGTTGTTACATATAAAACGATACTTTAAAACCCTTTTAATAATTATAAATAAAAGAAAATCTCAATTAAACTATTTTAAGCAAGTTAAAAAAAAAAAACAATGCCGTAGTCAATTTTTCATTTCTTGTAAATATTTGGATTTGTTGGTTGGTTGGTTATCAAAAGGGTAGACAAATACGCCTCAATGCAGCTGATTTCTGACTAGTTGTGTAGTTATCATTATTTATTATTTTGGTTGTTTTACAAATGTAAATTTGTTCAAACTTTATTTTTACTACACAAGAAATTTTTTTAGAAAGATCTAAATATACTTTCACACTTCCAAAGGATAAACAATTTAATTTAGATATAGTGGTGGCAATATTTTGAAAGTTCTTGATACGTGTAGCAGCGCAATGGCTGTTTATTAAAATTTTTCAACAGAGTGTCTTAATAATATTAACTTTTTGAAGTCAATTATAATTTTATAAATAAAGATGGTTCTCGCAGATTTAGGCCGGAAGATTACGAACGCTTTGCGTTCATTAAATAATGCTACTATTATTAATAAAGAGGTGATTTTTCGATATTTTAATTTCCTTTTAAATAGCATGATTTTGTTTGTTTTCTTTTTTTATTGTATGCTTTTCTCGTATTTATATTTTTAGTATGTTATAAATCAATATTTATGTTCCATTTTGTATTTTTATGCCGCACTATTGCTCTCTTTAATTATATAAAACAAAGTTATAACTATCAATATGTTAAACAATTAAAACCATTATGTTGGATATTTATATATTCTGTAATGTTTTCTAGCTATTGTTTTGAAAAGTTAATTTTCATTGTATGTATACTGTCGTATTCTGCTGCTGTATTAGTATTTCTATTATTGTTTATGCTGCTTGATTTTGTTTACATTAGAAAATTGAAAAATCTAATTTATTCACGATATATGCGATTCAATATGACAATAAACAATTAAAATCATCCGAAATCTTTCGTAGATAATCAGGTAAAACTCACTTCCCTGAAAATCTTTAAGTTATAAAGATATTTATCCTTGTGCTAGTGTTGAACTCTAGGAAGGAAAAAAAAAAGCAAGATGCTTGCTAGTCACTTACAGTGATACATTCAACCTGAAAAGGGACATTATTTCAACAGAAAATATATTAAGTAAAAAAAATATGATAAATGTAGAAGTAATGTTAATTTAACAAATTATAAATTTAAAAAATGCAATTAAATTAACTAAGACAAGTTCTGGAGAAACCGAGAGACAAGGGAAAAACAACAGAACTTATATTTGTGGATCTTGGAAAAACTTATGATAGCATTCCAAGAAGTTTGCTTTGGAGAGTACTTAAAATAGCGAGTGTAAATGAAAAGTTGGTCAGTATCATTAAAAAGCAATTTATTAACAAAACAGCTGTAGAGTTAAAGTTGAAAATAAGTTGTCTGAACCTTTCATAACTATTAAAAGCCTTCTGCAAGGTTATTTCCCACCAACTTTATTCAAAATATATTTTGATATCTGCCTCAGCTCAGCAAATGAACAAGGAAATGTCATAAAATAGGTTTGAAACTGAGTGATAGTAAATATGTCCATCACTTATTCTCAAATGATCAAGCTATTATAGCAGAAGATGAACATGTTTTGCAGATTAAAGAACACTTAGGATGAATGGGGATTAAAGATAAATATGAATAAAACTGAGCACTTAACAAATCTGAAACCTGATATTTTATTGGATGCTATAGGTGAAAATTAGCGGTCGCCACTCGCCACGTGGTGATTAAAGGTTAAAAAGCGGCGATTAAAAAATCAGACATCGATCGCCACCCTAGTCGCTACTCGCCAAGTGGCGATTAAAAAATCTGTTATCGATTGCCAAGTGAAATACACCATTTTTCATGGAAATATGAATATCTACATTGTATTGATTACATCTAATTAGGTTAATTCTTTTTCTTATCAGATGCAAACAGATTTCAATGACTTAGCTGTATTTTCAATATTTCGGCTTTTTCTCATGTGATCTTACGTGCATGTTATGATTACTCTTTAGTTGGATTATTTTTTCAAGAAATACAGTTTTAGTCTGCAAAATATATTCATCAGCTTTGACTCCACATGCATTTCAAGTAATTTATTCCTTTTTTCCCACCGGATACAAGCAGATTTTAAGGACATTTCAGTATCTTCAATATTTCGACTCCTGCCACATGCTCACCAATTAGATTATTTTTCTTCAAGAGATATACTGTTTAATCATGCGAAATACACTCATACTCATACAATAGGTATAAAACTCTTATAGAAAAATATGTTTATATACAACGATTATAATTTATTTAGATGTCAAGAAAGTTTGAAACATAATAGTGGCCACTAACTTTAAAAAGTGGCCACTAATCAAACTGAGTCTACCGGCCTATGGCTACTAACTAAATTTCCCAGTTTTCACCTATATTGGATGCTATAAATACAAAATCTGCTGAGGAATTCAAATACTTTAGATCTATCCATCAAGATG
The DNA here is from genome assembly GCA_963931845.1 of Maratus michaelseni. Taxonomy (NCBI): domain Eukaryota; kingdom Metazoa; phylum Arthropoda; class Arachnida; order Araneae; family Salticidae; genus Maratus; species Maratus michaelseni. The sequence continues at coordinate 293,064,202 of OZ007589.1, read as the reverse complement.
GATTATGCCAAAGAGATGTAGAAAAGAAAATTGGTGAAGGCAGAAAAACAATTGCAATGTTATGTTGAATTCTCTTCTGTGGAGTAGTAGTACTCTCTCCAAAGCACCAAAACTAAACAATTAATTTATAGTTCAATAATGCAAAACATTTTACTGTATTGTTCAGAGACATGGACTTAAATTTCTCCCTAAAAAAGTAAATTCCTCTCTGCTGGAATGGAGTTCTTGCGAAGATCAGCAAGAACATGAAGGCTAGAAAAAGTTAAAAATTCAAGAATGCTTTAATTCATGCAAGTCAAACAATGTTTATACAGATGATCAAACATAACAAGCTTAGATGGACATGTCCACAGAATGAAAAAAGAGCACCATTCAAAAAATTTTTTAGAGTAGAGCTCGAAAGGGAGACAAAGCAGGGGTAGACCAAGAATGACTTAAAAAAATTCTATTGAAGTCATTGAAGGCTTATAAGTAAAGTAATATTGTCCTGGACAAGGAGAAATGGGAAATAACTCAAAAATATTTTTATTGGTTGAGGAAACCCACTGTTTAGTGAACATTTCTAAGGATGATGATGAGTTAAATTAAAGCCTAGTTTAATAATCTCCTATGTTTTTCCTAGAGAGATAAGTAGGTTCTGTGATTTTTGCTAGCTTTCGAACACATTCACAACACTTCCCCAAATGCTTTGGGGAAGATTTTTATGAAAATATCTGTTTACAACTAGGAATGCACTGAATATTTGGTATTTATTCAGTATTCGGCCACATTACCAAATGTATTTAGTTAGGCTGAATATAATGATATTTGGCCTGCAGAGTTTGACTGACTATCATAATATTTGGCCAAGCCAAATATTTAAAAAATGCCTTGCTCTGATTTGCACAAAACAAATTCCATTTATCAGAATGCACCCGTATCGGCGGAAAGTAGAAATAAAGGATTTTCAGTCGCCATGCAAAGCAATTTTAAATAAATAATTTATACAAAATCGGGTTAAAGATATAAAATCATACAAACTTTAGATTTGTTTAATTTTATTATCACAGGCCTGAACAACGCCGGGCAGGTCATCTAGTTTTAAATAAAACATATTGTCGAACTATGTAAATATGTAACAAGAGAGACTAAAATATGAGTAATGCATTTAAAAAGGACAATGGCTGCAATAACAATATCGTATTTTTTCAAATGATTTTGAAAAATCATTTCGTGCACGAGTGAAACGAGTGCATCCTAATTTTTTAAAAATAAAAATTCTTGCACAATTAGAAAGAGTAAAAGGCTTATGATTTTTGTAAAGCTTGTTTTAAACCTAAAATTATTTCTTATTTTTGGGATAAACTGCACTTTTTGTAGATTTTAAAATTGTATTTTTAAAATAATAATATTCGCAAGTTCATAGCTTCTATTTTTTGTTCAGAAATTTAAATTTAGTTTCTTTTTTGTTTAAATTTCAAATAATTGTAAAACATTGCTTTGATGAATTTTTAGAACTTTTTTTTAATGGAGAATCTTTATTAATCCTCTGACTGCTTAATTTTTTTTTTCGAAATCCTTTCAACTAATATGTGTCAAATCATCATGTATTTGAAATATGTAGGATATTTAACATTTACATTTTTACATGTTGACTGTGGAATTTTTAAAACAAAATTGCTCCAAAAATTGCGTATTATGTAAATTTTTCTACAAATGTCTTGCCCGTGGAAATCTTAAGATAAGGGGTCGGAGGGTTACTAATAAATTTTGCTTTAGTTTTCTTGCAGTGATAAACAGACCGTATGGTCAATGTGATTGCTACTATGACCGCTCGAAACATTATGTATTTTAAAACTAACTCTGGAAAGGAAATATAAGTATTCTGTTAAAATTTTAGCTTGCATATTGATGAATTCAATGTGTTGTCCAGGAAAGGGGGGAGAGAGCATTTCATTTCTGGAGCACTGACGTATTGCCCTCGAAAGATTTGGTGTTTTATGCTTATTAATGGTCTAGACTAGAAGTTCTTGTTCTGCCAAACTCACCTAAAAGAACTACAGAAATTACTTCAGGAGACAAAAAAAAAATCCGAATTTAGCACTGTGCTTGAGGACCCCTGACCGTAAGCGTGCGGACTATAACACAGTCTAACCTTAATATCTTGAACCTTTCAGGAAAATGTGGGGGGGGGGGGGGAATCAAGGTTTGCTTGAGATTTCAAGGTTTCATTAAAAAATAATGCCTAAAAATATAATTTTATCAATGTTTAATTTAGTCATGTAAAAGAAATTTGTATTATAAGATAATTTTTTTTTTTTAAAAAGGCTGTTAATTAAGTCTGATGGCTGTTTTAAATTTTTTTTAAATACATGGCAGCTTTTTATAAAGCTACCATGTATTTTAAGATTCAGTATTTTCAGCAGCATTTAAAATATGGTAAAGGGGTTTTTTCTGTTTTTGTACTCTCACTTTTTATATATGTTTTGGAAACCTGTTAGTTTCGTAGAAGTATCAAGTGACAATACACAGTACTTCTTGAAAGAAGGTATAAAGACTCAACTGTTAAATATCAAATCATTCCAAGGATTTCTTATGAAAGGCTTTCTTTTAAATATTTGAATTTTATCTAAAAAATCGTAATTGCTCATTTAGTGCTTTGACAGAAAAATCAGACATCCCAGATAGCAAGGATATCTGGAAAATAGGTTATATTCATGAAAGTGCATTGAATATTTATTTATTTTTATTTTTTAGTTAACAAACAATTTTTGATAAAGTAATTAAAGTTATCAAGGTGTAACTGTGTATTATACACAGCAGTTTATTCTTTGACCGTAAGACTTAGCTGTTAATAATAAAGTTTACATTGTTAAATTATGTGAATTTTCTGCATAACTTATTGTAATAAATTTTATTTCATGTTACTTTCATAAGAAGTAATATTATTTATATAGTACCTGACATAACAATGTTTATTTTTATCAGCTATGCATGTATATAGGATATGGTATTAAAATAAAATACCCAAATGAAACAAAACAAGGTTTTTTTAATTAAAAAACAAAAACTGATTTTTTGTAAAACTTTTTATATAAATGTACAGTATTTTGCGACTCACCTTTTGTAAATTGCAGTAAATTATTTGTGGCCTGTGAAAAAAATAAATTATTGAATGTGGCTGTTCTAGCATCAAAAGTAACTAGGCTAACAAGTTAATCAGCATAGTCTCAACAATTCCAGATTTTCAATTTTATACTGTAGTTCAAAATTTTGTTCAGAAAAATTTGTTTTTTGAGTTTTAGCCGTATAATATTTCATATTTTCTGTCTGTAGGTGCTGGACTCTATGTTAAAAGAGATCTGCACAGCTCTTCTTGAAGCAGATGTTAATATAAAATTAGTAAAGCAGTTAAGAGAAAATGTCAGGTAATTTTTATTTCATAACATCATTTTGTTTTAACTTATCCAATTTAACCTGTTACAGCATTATTATTATTTTTGTTTGTTTGTGGAAGTTAGCGTATTTAACTTTCTCAGTCCTGAGGCCAAAATTATTCCAGACCTTTAAAATATATTTTCAAATGCCTGTAAAACAATTTCAAACATCATCTATTGACAAGATCTAGAAGTAATTTCAACAAACCTAGAAGCTAAATTAATTTAAAGATTATTTTGCATCTCCCCTTGGCAATGGCAAGACTGAGGAAGTTATATACAAGATTATTCTGATACATTTCTTATGTACAAGATCTTTTAATCAAGAAAACACTAAATTATTAAAAGTTTGTCTGTAATCGTGTATATCTAAACAATTCATTTATTTTTTATTTAATTATGCAGATAATTTTATATACAGATGCTCTATACATATTACTAGCTGACCCACCATGTAAACTATTAATTGATTTGAATTTTTAAGAATTGTAAAAATTTATGTTAAAAAATTTAAATATTTTGTTTAAAATACTTCTGCATAGAAATTCAGAAGCATTTTAATCTATCTTTCACATGTTTGCTTTATACATATTGTATGTAAAATAAATAAATAAAAATAAATTTATTAATTATTTTTGTTTTCTGTATTTTTAGATAATTGTTTAGTAAGAAAAAATAGGAAAGAAATTGTGAATAGTTTCCTTATTAAATTTTAAAATATTATATTTAATTTATATGATGTAAAAATATTAATAATGTATATTTTTCAGGGGTCGATCCAGTAAAAATTTAGGGATTTTTTAGAACCTCTTCACAAAAATCATTTAATAAAACCAGGCCTCTTCACAAAATTCCTCAAGATAAAACAGACCCTTCACAACAAAACCCTTCGCAAATCTCCTCTTGATAAAATAGTCCCTTTCACAAAATTTTATTCCATAAAAAAACACTCTCCATTAATTATTTTTATTTCGTTAGATTTTAAAATATGTAATTTGCAAAGAAAACAAGTTCATCAGAAAGGAAAACTTTAGCAGAAGGACTTAAAGAAGTTGTTATTATTTAAATGCCTGGTTTGAATTTGAGTAGCTGGATTTCATCTTTCGTAACAAATGTTTTTTTTTTCTTTTACAAAAATATAATAAATTTCACAAAAATAACTTTTATTTTTCACAAAATGGGTCCCAAGACAAAAAACCTGCATCGACCCCTGTTTTTTTTATACGTAATCCATAGTTATTTGTACTAATGAAAAATTATTGTGAGTTTAACATTTACATTTGAGAGAGCAGTAATCAAACTAAAATAATTTTGTTTGTGGTAGGTCTGTCATTGATTTTGATGAAATGGCTGCTGGTTTAAATAAACGTCGCATGATACAATCAGCTGTTTTCAAGGAATTGATTAAGGTAGCTGATCTATTTCTATTATGTAACATATTATTTATAAAAAAAAATCTTTTTAACATATCTCTTATTTTAATTGAAATGAAGCTATTATGATATTGAATTTTTGTGAAAATATATCTAAAATAAAGCAAGTATTGATGAAAGTTGAGTTCTTTGCGATTTGACAATTGTCTGCTACTTTGTGTTTAGAAAGGTTCTCGATCTTCATTTTCAAGCTTTTTTATCACATTTTGTGTAAAAAAGCAGGACAATTACTTAAAGTTAGTTTACAATTACTTAAAAATTGTCAACTTAATAACTAGTTTTATGCTAGATTTATTCAATTATTTTCATAAAAGTGAAAGTTATTGAAATATTGAACATTTTAAAATGTATAGTGGCATTTTTTACTAATGCATTCTTATTTTGAGCTTTTCCATTTTTTGGCAATTTTGCGATTTTCATCCAGCAGAATTTATGTTAAATTATTAAAAATCTTGCCAGTTTTAGAAATTGCTACCAGATTATTCTATAACACATATCTTTAAGGTCTTAAGCAGCAGAAGTTGAATGCATTCAATTTATATCTCCATACCAATCTATAGATATTATTAAAAATTAAAATATAAATTAATAATTAAATTTTAATAGGGAAGAATGACAACTCAACTTTCACTTTCTAATATGTATTTTAAACTTAATCTACTGTATTAAAAATATATATCAGCATTCTTCCATTAAAAAAATTAATAGTACTGGACTTATTTATTTTATTAACATCCTTAAAATATTAAAATAGTTATTAAAAAAAATATATATATATAGTTTGCTATATAAGTATTTGATGAATCTATATAAGTGCTGTACTACATGTTAAGGTAAAATAATTCATTGTCATAATCAGAAGTGCATAATCATTAAAAATACAATTTTTTTAAAGTGATGTTAAATATAGGATATCTTAATTGAAATTTTACATTTTCATTGTACAAAGTGCTTCTTATTAGATACTTTTTGTTCTTATTATTCTTCACTGTCATGAAAAATATTAGTGAAAAAACATTACAAAGATACTTTTAAAAATATATCAGCATTCTTCCATTAAAAAAATTAATAGTACTGGACTTATTTATTTTATTAACATCCTTAAAATATTAAAATAGTTATTTAAAAAAAAATTAAATTTATAGTTTGCTATATAAGTATTTGATTAGGAAATTGATGAATCTATATAAGTGCTATACTACATGTTAAGGTAAAATAATTCATTGTCATAATCAGACGTGCATAATCATTAAAAATATATATTTTTTAAAGTGATGTTAAATATAGGATATTTTAATTTAAATTTTACATTTTCATTGTACAAAGTGCTTCTTATTAGATACTTTTTGTTCTTATTATTCTTCACTATCATGAAAAATATTAGTGAAAAAACATTATAAAGATACTTTTAAAAATTCCATCAAGTAATATAGCATTATGAAGAAATATTATTTGGAATAGTCTGTACCTTTGGAAGTGTTTTATATTATCTTAAACTCTTTATATGTATCTGAAGAGTATTTTGTTATAAAATTGTAGCCCCCATCTGGCAGAGAGAACCAGAACTAAAATGGTGGGGGGGGGGGGACAAACCAGGATGAATGGTCCAAGTTGTGTGAGCATCACACCCATAGAACCTGAGATATTGAATAAAACAGAAATGTACACTATGCAGCAATGCCATATAGTGGATGAAGCAAAATGCTCAAAAAACGTTTTAAATGATCCAGTCTTCACTAAAATTATGGAATTAGAAGTTAAAGAAGCCTACTTCCTATAAAAGAAAGGATACGGAAGAAAATGTAAAAAAAAAAGCTTGTTTTTACCTTAAATAAATATTTTAAAGATTCAAGAATCAAGATTAATAGTGGCGTTAGTGGAGCACGGGGGCAAAACACTGAAAACATATTTCAGGGGCCACTGGAAGGGGTTGAAAAGACCACAAAACTTCCTAAAACAAAAAAGCTGAATTTAAAAACTTCTTAGCATGAAAACTAAAAGGCCTAAGGCCCAAAAGACCCCAAAACAACAGTTCAGTGTTACCCAACAGTTCAGCGTTAGACAAAACCATAGATATCAAGTTTGTGCATATACAGTGTTAGAAATTAGCAGTCGTTAGTCGTCAAATGCGACTACATTATAGCATTTGACGACTACAAAATTATTCCTGGGCGTCAAATTTGACGCCTAGCTTTTTTTAACACTTATTTTTTGTTTAACTTAGCCAATCCCCCGCTTTTGAAAATTTGGTCTCACATCACCAAACATAATCTCTAAAATGTGAGACAGTTTGACAGCAATTTTTAGCAGAGAGTAAGAATTCAAATTAACATATTAATTTATGCAAATTTCTAAAGTTTATATTGAACCTGCAATTTAGCACTGTTGAATGTGAAAAGTGATTTAGTCAATTTAATTTTATAAAAAAATATTACACGTAACCGTTTATCCACTGATACTGTTTATGATTTATTAATGGTAAAACTGCATAGACCCAATTTAGCAGATTTTTATCCAGATAAAGCTATAAATCCCTGTGAAATGATGTAGCTGAAGGACAGTTAGACGTCCTGGTTTTAGTATCTAACTTTATTAAAATTAGTGGGTATTGTTTGAGTTTCATCTTTGCAATTTATATGCAGTCAAGCATTGTTCACATTAAATCGCTTAATGTGAATTTTTGCTTAACCCCTTCACGACGAGCGTCCTTTACAGAATCTTTTACCACTTTTTTTAATTTTTTTACCACCGGTTTTTCAAAACAGAAATTTTTGCCTAATTGAATGCATAAATGCTATCATTAAATAAGGCAAAGCTTACAATAAAAGTAACTGGTGGGAATAATCGAGGATTCTGAGCATCTTATGCGTCACGTATACGTGTCTCTCGTCCCCAAGGGGTTAACATGGATTAATAATGCAGTCCCAACAGATAAGATGATATTATTATTTTACTGGTTAACACAAACACAAAAAAGTGGTCGTTTAGATTTCATGTTAACAATATTTGTCTGTAATTATATGTATAGTTCTTCTTTTTCTTACTAAATTTAAGTGTAATTATCAACAATGGATAAAATTTTGTTAGGTTTATTTTTGTTTAACATGGTTAAGTGCATTTTTCTATTCATTTCTAAATATAGTATTAATTAAAAATGCTTTATCAGTTTTACAGTTGCTTCAATTATTATAATATTGTACATTAAGAACTTCAATAATTTAAAAAAAAATATATTCATGCTTTTCTATAAAGTAGGATATAATGATACATTTATGTGAATTTTAGAAATTGCAACTAGAAGTTTTTATTTGACGCCTAAGATATTTACAGTAGGCGTCATTTGACGCCTACCTTTCATTTCTCAATTTCTATCACTGTGCATATAAGTATCATAGATACTGAGATACTGTCTGAAGTGGAGAAAAGCAATCACTAAAGAAAGAGGCAATTTAGCCTAAAAACGGAAAGGGAGATCAGAAGGAGGTGAAGGAAAGGTAACTAGGGGACTCAAAAATGGGACTGAGGGCGGAGAAGGGGATAACAAAATACTCCAAAGTGCTGGAAAGAGCTGCATGGGGAGGGGCGTCCCTATGCTAAGTCAGAAATGCATACTAAATGATGATTATATAATATATAGTATACTACTTAAATGAAAAGCTGGCATACAGTGGACAGTAGAAGTCTTAGCAATGAGAGATAGGATAGACGTCTCCTTGACATCTCTAAATATGACCCAGTGTTCACAGACTTTCGTAAGCACCTCTGTGGAAAGGAAAGATACTATAAAATTAAGTAAGATGGAATTGTAAGTTGGAAATGGAACAGGCCCACAACCAGGGCTTAACAAATGCGGTCGCCAGTGTCGACCAAATTTTTTAATCTGGCTTTTTATTATTTTTTATTTATTTTATTATTTATATTTTTTTGCAAAAATTGACCTAAGAAATGCTCACATGGTTTCCCCTTCACCCATTCCCATCTGTACTCGTGCATGGCAAGAGGTGATTTTGCTCTTCTATCATACTTTTAATAGAAGAACCAAGTTTAAAAGGTATTTATTTCTCATCTCATGCACAGAAAACGTAATTTTTTCCTGTTAAAGCCAGCTAGTATGCCACGTGATTAGAAGTGGGAAGAGGGGAGGAGGGAGGTTTCAATAAATCAGTAAGAAATCGTGATAATCTAGCCTCTGTGTTGGCATCTAAAATTGGATACAATGCTGAAAAATGTTCATGTTTAAAAAAAAAATTCAAATCAGATTTTTATATTTCTGAATTAAAACTGATTAATCGATCACGTTCATTTTAAAGAATAACAGTATCTCTTATTTAAGTGATTATAAGTAATTCATTTAAAATAAATCTATAAAACTTAATTAAAATTTCAAGAATAACTATTTTCAATAAAATTAAATATGTATTTTTTAAATATTTCTCCCTCGCATAAAATTCATGACACTTTTATCAGCCCATCGCACACATTGCACAATAAATAGGTGCCAGCCTGGTTTGCAGATGATTGTCTAGTCTGTATGACGTAAAAGATTAAGAGTACTACTTCTAGGCAGAGAATGGTTTCTTTTAATAAGATGAAAAATAATTGAAAAAGAATTCTTAAGTATCATTTTTTGTTTGGTAACATTTTATTTTGCTAGTGAAATATTTTGTGCTGCCTCACCCCATGGAGTCCTAGAATCTTTTTGCATTTGAATTTCCATATTTTAATTCCACTCATCAGATGTAGATTTTGTTGCACTCAACTATACGGACATTTGAAGCATTCAACAGTTACCATTTCTGAAACATGCCGGTAATTCAGCCTTTACAGTATTTTTTTTTTCAGAAATATATAACTTTAAGTTTTATCGGAAAACTTAGTTTATATTACCTTTCTAAATTTTGTAACTAATAAGTCTGAACTATGCTTGTTATTCTTGTTTTTTCAATTAATTGATAATGTGTTTTTTGAAAACCAATGAAGGGGGGAGGGGGGGGATAAATATTTTTTACTGCCGACTAGAATTTTTTTGTTGGCTATCAGATTTTATCAAATTTGTAAAGCCCTGCCCATGACTGTTGATCCCTATCTGTCCTTTTGAAGAGACTCTTTCTGGCCCTTTGGGAAATTTTAGCCTCCTCCACCCCATTTCTGGGTCCCCTAGTTAGCTCCCTTTCCATAACAATTTTCATTTTTAGCCTAGGTGTTCTTTTTCTTTTATTGCTATTTTCTGATTTAGACATTATCTCAGTACATATAATTCTTATACGAAAGAATTTGATATCCATGGTATTGTCTAACCCTATTGTCTTCAAATTGTCATTGCTATCGATAGTTTGATAGCTGAAATATCAATTTGTCACAGATATATTGAGAGGGAATGATGTATATGATACATTGGTATAGATAGATTGGAAAATAAATAAAGATGAACTATTGATTGAGATTGATAAACAGTAGCAAGGGAGCAAAGGAAGTTAAAAGGAGCCTAGCAATGATAAAAGAAGGGGGGGGGGGGAGGGGTTGAAAAAATACCCCATGGGCCATAGACGCATGTCCACTATTAAACTTGAATATCTCAGATATTTATTTAATGTAGACCCAGTAGCAGAAAATTTTCCAAATGTCTGCGACAAATGTTTCAGGGACAGAAAATAATATGCCGGTAAAATACAGTACAATTGAAGGTTGACAGGTTTTTGATAGTTTAAACCGCCATGTTAAAAACCTCAAATACTACATTGATATGTAAAATTTCACATTAAATATCACACATATAACATGCAACATTACATGTAATGTTTAAAAAGTCTATTACTGTGTATCAATAATTAATATCTAGTAAAGTATTGTTATGTGCAATTTTTTTAACTTGGTAAAATTTTGATTAAAATTTTTTTTGGATAAAATTGTGCTTTTAAAAAGTAAATATAAGATTTGAAAGTGCTCACATGAGCTGCACATTTTTTTCTCTCTCATAAAATATTTTAAATGTCCTAGTTATTTAAAACAGTAATGATATTGAACATTATTAGAATGCCATGAAATAATACATATTATTATTGGGACATTTCTTATATCTTCAAAATAAACAAGTGTTAGAATTCATAAAGAAAGAAAAATTTGCAACTGATCAAAGATTAGCTAGAGCTAGAAGTTTTATTGTTGTAAAGTTTCTCTAAGTAAGGAAGATATAATAAAAGAAAACCCCTAAGTAATCATATTCCTACTCCACCCAACTTTTATTTTATACTACTCCATTTGTTTTAGATTTTGAATAGTGACAAGATAAAAAATAAGCAAAGAGTGGTCAGTGCATTTCTTAGGTTAAGCTACGTGCTGGTTATGTGACACAGTTCCGAAAATACCCCACCCCCTTTGACAGCATGACATATATTAGAAAAAGTGGAAAGGGGGCTTACAAACAGAATTTTCTTGAAAAATTCCTCAATACTAACTCTTAACATTAATTTCTATTAATAGAACTTAATTAGTACATGATAAGGTATATTCTGGAAATATTTAAAATAAAATGTTCTAAGAAAGTGTTAAAAATTTTAAAATAAACAAAAAATAATAATTAAATATGTACATTATTTATTGAAAATTAAAAATACAACATTCGCAAGTGCGTATGCGCAAAGAAAACAACAAAATCCACTTTCCTTTTCTGTTAAAACACTATGAACGTAATGATGCAAAACTCATTCTTTTCTTTAGCGTAGAGGTCTATATGGGAAAGGGCCAGCAAAACAAAGGCAAATTTTCAAACAAGCCGAGCTGTGCTGGCAGAATACAGACAATATTTTTAACGGGCCAGCTGGAACGATAAAAAAATTAAACAGGCCATTCGGCCTGATATAACAAATTTAAAAGGATCAAACTAAGGATTTGCTTATTAAAAGAAATTAAATGGATCAAACATTTTCAAAAGCCTACTTTTTTCAATTCCTACTATTAGTTCACACTCTCCCTATATATATTTATATATCTTGTTAAAATTTTCAATCGTTAATAAAATATTTTTTATTCATCCACTCAAGTTCAAATACATTTTTTTAAACTTGTAGTGGATGACACTTGATGTTAATACAGATTTTTCAAATATTAATTCATTAATTAAATTAATTTTAGTTTTATATGAGAGAAAAAAATATCAACACGCAGCCGACTTATTTCAGACATTAGTTCCATTTAAAAGCACTCACTCATAAATCTTGATAACGCAGTTGGTTAAGCTCTGAGTTCGTAACCACAAGGTCCCAGGATCGAGCCTCGCCTGGGACGGAAGGAAATTCTCCCATACTCGAAAATAAATTTCTCTTATGTAAGATATTTAGCAGGATATAAATTTAGGAATAAATACCGTCAGTGGCGAAGCGTGTAGATCGCTGGAAAAAATTCTTTTTGAACTAAATAGGAGTTGACTTAATTTTTCTTTTTTTTTATATTACTTGTTAGCTTCAAAAGTTATGATGTTTTTAACCATATTTTTTCTTTTATTCTAAACTATATTATTTTTTTAATGTCTTTATTTAAATGTAAAATAATCTAAGAGTCTTAAGTGATCATTAATGTTGCTATTCTGTATTCTAATGGCTTGCAAACGTATAGTAATCTAAAATATACTGTAAAATTTTCCCATAAATATGTGTGCAGTATTCATTAAAATAATCTTAATTGTATGTTAAGAAAAATCGGAATTTTTTGTAGAAATTGAGTCAGGTCAGGCCGGATCTGTGCTCATTGATTTTTGAATGAGCAGGGTCAGGCTGGAAAATCATAAATGGGCTGGGTCAAGATAGCTTTCGTTCGGGTCAGGCTGGGCATGGACCTGGAAATTTCGGGCTGTGCAGACCTCTTCTGTAGTGAGAGATTAGCTATTCAAATTATATTCTTTAAGTATAAAAAGGACTCCTTGAATGTGTCAACAACTTCGCGTTATTTGGAAATTATTGAGCTGCAAGCAAACAAAAAAAAGAATTAAAAGATGAAGAACAAAAAGCAAAACCTGTTTTTTCCTTTCTATTTAAAAAAAAAAAAAAAAAAAAAAAAATTTGTTCAAATTTTCAGCAAGTTGCAATAAGAGTAAATTAAGTTGTGTAACAAATTTTTATGAAAATATAAGTTATTAGAAAATTACAGGACCCCACAAAACATTCCAGTTATAAGAGAAACTGCAAAGAAAAAGCAGAAAGCTGTTTGCGGTTTGTTTGTTCAATTCCGTGAAATCTGAAGTTAAACGATATCAGAATCAAATCATTAGCTTTCGATGGATAATATGTTTCGTTTGCAAAAAGAAACCATGCAAAGATTTTTTTTTTTTTTTTTTTTTTTTTTTTGATTAAAGAAAACAAAATTAACGGATTCATCCTAAATCCATAATTATCCTGAATTTATTTGGCTAGATATATATATTCAGCAATATATTAGCAATATTCGGCCCCAGATATTCAGCCAACTAAAATTCTCATTCTGAAAACCAAAACAATCGGTTCAACTGCTTTTCGTGGATTTTCTGGGCTTTTCTCTTCCAAACTTGCCGCAAGATGTGCACACAGTATATGAGCAAAAGTTATTAGTGTGACTCAGAAGTGTCACACACATAACAATGAATTTACTTTTTTTTTTAAAAATTATTTTAGATTAAAGGTGTCACTACAGAAATGATTCTGTATGTGTCCTATAATAGCAATAAAAAAAGTAAAAGGTTATCTAAATAATTTCACTTCCAAATTTGTCTCAATTTGCTTTTTTTTAAAAAAAAAAAAAAAAAAAAAAAAAAAAAAACACTCTAAAAGTCACACATTTAACGGTAGAATCGTCCTTTTTCTAAGTCTGTTGATCAATTAATGGTTTTTCTTCTTTTGTATAATCTATTTAAAACAAATGGATAAAATGAAAAAATGCATTAGTACTTTAAAATCAGTATTAATATTGCATCCATGTTGAAAATTTTTTAAAAAAACATATGCTTCTTAATCTAGTAATTACTAATTTACTTATTTAATAATAGAAACTTTTATTTTATGTTTCATACTTTAGCTTTAAGGTAGTAGTCTAGTAATCACTAATTACTTAAAATTGCAAGATATCAGTTTTTTTTATTTAAAATGTTTCCAGTCTAAAGTTAATTTATTTCATTAAAAGCTTGTAGATCCTGGAGTGAAAGCCTGGCAACCTACAAAAGGGAAACCTAATATCATAATGTTTGTTGGTCTCCAAGGTAGTGGTAAAACCACAACTTGTACAAAGGCAAGTAATTTTTGTTATAAATATTTTATTGTAATTCTGTACTTTTACTTAATTTAAGAATTTCTATCCTTTTTCTGTATAATTAATCTAAATGTATTATTAATATTTGTACCACCATTAAATAAGACATTTCAACTAAATAAATGCTGAATCAAGCATAAAGGGAACTTTTTAACACTTTTCTAACATGGTTGAAAAATGTTTGTGAATTAGGTTTGTCTGTCCACGCCCTAACTCACATAAATGTGCTTGTGTACTGCCATTTAATTGATATATATATTATTCGAGTTTACCATAGCATGTTCAGCATTGAAAATTTCTGTCATTAGATTGGAGTTGGGTGCCGGACTTTGTTTTTCTCGGCAAGCTTGGACCAGACCAGGTAACGCTGGGCAAGCCTGTGCTAGTACTAGAGTAAAAATAAACTCCTAATATGTTGGAAAAAGTATGTAGATGTTAAAAAAAGCTATCTAGAAAAATAACATTTAAAAAATAATTTATGAAATCTGTGTTATATTTGATTTATCCTCGTAAAAAGAATTATATTTGGTTAGAATTCCAGCAAGGATGGTGCAGGTTGTGCTTTGACACAAAGTACCGAAATGGGCAGGTGTTTCTTGTTGCTTTAAACTATAAACTTGCTACCAACAACCTGCAACAAGTAAATAAACAGCAAAAAAAATTTTCACTAAAGTTGTTAAGTACTTCTTTTAAGTATTCTTGTTTATAGATTACTGTATTTTCTTAATTCTCATGTCAATATAAATTTTTGAGTAGTGAAATAGTTTTTATCTGCACTTTTCTGTTAAAAATATTTCAAATGTTCAAAGAAATGATAGTCGGTAGGTAGCATATTTGTGAAATATAGCAGATGAGGGTAAAGTGCAAAATTAGCACTCGCCACTGGTGACATGGTGACTACATGAAATACATGGCTATTAAAAATTTATCTGGTAATCGCCACCTTTCCTGTTTGAAAATTTCCTGAAAATGCATCCCATATGCTGAAAAACATGTTTTTTTTTTATTCCTGGTCTTATTGTTTCACAGAAGATCTGCAATAAATTAGTGATTGACCGTATCAGGAATTTCACCGAATGTTCGGTATTCGGCAACCGAATACTTAAAACTTTTTAATACATATTTTTGCATATATTACCTTTTTTAATAAAATTTAATTTAATTCAGTTACATTTTTATTCTTAAATCTATTTACATAAAAAAATTAATGACTTCTTTCCACTGATAAATTCATTAATCCATCACTTTGTTATTATTTTATCACTAGTCAATACCCAAAATAATTTATGAAAATATTAAATTTTACAGACTATTGTTACAAGGATAAGGATTATTTGATCAAACAAAGCCTATTTCTTTTTTGAGGCTATAATTAAACATAAATCACAAAAGAAATGACAAATTAAAGTAGTTAATAATTATGAATGATTCGATTTTACTAAATACTTCTGCTTCACGTGATCATGTACCGTTCAAAACTGAAGTAAACATACAGAAATTGCACGAGCTTATCTCAGTTACCTACAGAAACCCAGAATTCACAGAACGTTTTTCAGAAATTTATGATGATGACGAGTTTTATTTTTTAGCCACTATTTTAGATCCCAGATTCAAAACAGCCTTTTTTAAAGATGAAGCAACCACCAATAAGTAAAAAATGTACTTAAAAGTAAAATGCAACAAATAATAAATAAACCCTCTGAAATTACTGAACTAAATCAACCACTAAGTTTCGATAAAAAGGATTCCCTCTCACAAACTGTGCATTCATCATTTTGGGAATGCTTTGTTGAAATTGCTACAAGTGAAAAAACAAAAAGTGAAAATCCTTCTACTGAAAATGATAGCCTCACATCAGATGTTAAAGCTTCAGAAGAATTGATTTCATACATTGTATTACCACTTATATCAAGAAAAGACAATCTGTTAGTTTGGTGGAAAAAAAAAACTATAATAAGTATCCAACACTATCAAAGTTATTTAGAAAATAAAATACTTATCTGCACCTGCCAGCAGTGTTTACAGTGAACGTTTATTTTCTGAAGTAGGACAGATTTATGAACAGAAAAGAAACTGATTACAACCAGATAATGCCGAAAAATTCTTATTTTTACACCATAATTTGCCCATATTAAATTTCGATTACAAATAATAATGTATCGCTTTTATAAATTATCACTTATAACTGAAGCATATTAAAATAACATTAAATGAGCATTGGTCATCATGTATTTTTACAACTAGTAGTACTTTACCTATTATTTTTTATAAATTATTTGAAAAATTCAGCCAAATACTTTTAAGTATTTGGCCGAAACCGAATATTCGGTTGTCATGCCGAATCACAGAATACTGAATCGACTATTCGGTATTCAGTCAATCCCTACAATAAATTCCTTTTCATCAGGGAGAACCTTATATCCCAGCTGGTTCAACTTCTGCACTGTTTCTGAAACATGTTTGTCTCACATTATCATTAAGTAAAATGACATGACTTAGTTAAGCAGTCTGTTTATTCCCCAACTTTTCAGGTGTTTCTGTCAGCTGAGTACAATTTGCTTTCATTAATGTTTTCATTTCATTTTATAAAAATTCGTGAATAATTCTGACCATAGCTTAGTAAACAGCATAGTCATTTTTAGATAGTCTTGGGCTCAGATATATGGGTTGGCGGTTCATTTATGTCTGGCAATTAGATCATCAAAAATTATATTGGAACAACTTTTTATCACTTGTTACAATCCTGTATTGAAAAGTATCCCCTTTGTTTTTTTGCATTGAGAAAATTTGACCATTTTGTTGATTTTCGAAATTCTATCTCATGTTTGAAATTTCTCAGGCCAATATTACACAGTTCTTTAAGCAGCCTTGCCTTATCAAAAATCCATGTTAATGTTTTGAAATTGCTTTTGCTGCATCATGTCTCAATTTAAATTCATATAAGAAAATCACACAAATGTTATTCTATTCCATTGTTCACTTTATCATAGCTGCCAACTTTCTGCTTCAAGTCAGATAAAATCAGAAATTTTATTTTTCTTAATAAATGAATTTAAATAAGTACCCTATAGAAGAAAGACAAATTTTATTAAATAATTTTTCTGGTTCAAAATAGAATGAAAAAAAGGTTCTTTATTTCATTACTTTTGTCTCTATCAAAAAAGATACAATCTCAATTTCTCAATACTTGATCTTTAAGTTGTAATTTGATATATATCATATCCCATCCATTACTCATTTTAATCAAACAAATCAAATCTACTTAAAATAAAACCTTAATAAATGTAATCTTGTAATCTAATAATCTATTTTCATCAATTTAATTATAATTACCTGTTATATCTTTCCTTCTTTAAAATTAAAATCCCATTGCATCTGGAGCAGCTAGATGTCAAAGAATATAAGCTCTATTAATGCTAATTATCTTTTGGTTATTTTGATGTGAAAACCATCTTTACATACAAAAACTAGTCGTTGGGGGGCCACCGTAATACTTACCCATCATGGATATGCATAATGTAAAATATTAAAACAAAAATGTGTAAACTACTTATAAAATGCATAGCAATTCAAATAAAATCGTGGCTTGATGACGTCATAACTTTATAGGTTCGATTACTGAATTGCTTGAAAGAGGTTTTTCCTTATAACTCCAAAAATAATAATCCTATTAACTAGCGGTTTATTGCATCTGATTAAGCGTCAAATTTCCAATTAAAATATATCTTTGAAGTGAAATTTGGATGAAATACAGGGTCATGAAAAATCGAAGAGTGTGGAAAATAGGATTACAAATATCTCAGCAACTAATTATCCGATCGACTTCATGCTTTATGCAAAATTTATATTTTTTTTATTGTCTTTTATATTCATTTCTTAAAATAAACAATTTCGAAAATTTTTATATACCTTTTATCAGAACGAATATTTCGAGAGTCCGAAAAAAATAGATCCGGTTAATCGAGGTTATTGAAATGAAATAGGCTTCTTCCCAGTATTACATACTAAGTACATACCAAATTGCAAGTGTCTATCTCAATTTTTTCGGGAGATAGAGCGTTTACAGACACACAGACGGACGGCAAATTTTTTTTTCTAAAAATATGTTTTTTGGAATCTCCAGTGTCTGAAACGTGTAAATCCGTCAAAATTTTTTTTTCGATTTTCAAAACGATTACAAGACTTACCCTATACTACATATGATGGGTAAGTAACAAAGTTTAGTTGAATATAACAGTGTAAAAATAAACAGGTCCTCTGTCTTCTCCTTATGATAACACGTGTGAACAAAATATTGAAAGACTTACTGAAAAGTTTTGAAAATGTTTCTTTGCCTTATTTCAGAGTTTTATTCAATAATTTTCCTGAAATCCTAATCCTAATAATATTATAAATCTGATTGTGTGCAAATGTTAGGCTGAAGCCAGCATCAAAATGGAACATTTAATGATACTGTATCTTTGCGTATAGGTTGATAATAACCCTCAAATGAACATAGGCTGGTTTTTGTTTATTTTATTCAAATATTTTTCTTAATAATTCAAAATTTTGTTATTTTCATAGAGAATAAATGGACATTTTTTCGTATAGCATTTTAAAATGGTAAAATTTACTTTACTGTTGCTAATACTTTATCGCTGCCAAAACTAATTCAAAACCCGGAATAATAATTTTTACTCAACATTTAGTTTCAACTGAAAAATTTTCACGTGAAAAATGAAAATGAAATAAAAAAAATTAAAGAATTAAAAAGAAGATTAAATAATATTATTAGAAATAAAACGTACTTTTTTTAGTTTTACATAATAATACAAGGTCTCAATATGCATAACCATAGGAAACAGGCGAATATGACGTCATTCATTTAAAATAAAGCGGATATGCTTTGATTGGTGAAATAAAATGATCTTGGGTTTTTTCTTCACTTTTTTTCTTTTTTTTCTTCTTTTGTATGGTAACAATACTTGACGTTTTACCGTCTGCGCACGGCTAATATAACTAAACCGTATTTTTTATTTAAATTTTAAAAAAGTAAAAAGAAGTTTCAAAAGAAAATGGTTAGCAATAGTCAATAATATGCTCCGCAAAATTATCCATGTCGAAAATGATGTCATGGATAGCGAGAAATAGTTATTTCATTCTTAAAACTAAAAGAAATAACTCGATAACCGAAAAAAATGACGAATGTTAATAGTTCCATTTTTGTTGATAAAACCTAAAGATTTAATATTATTTCGTTAAAATAACTTAATTTCCCCTATGCCAGTATTGAAATTAATTGCATGGAAAAGAAAATTAACAAGAATTATGTCATTAAAAAGGGATTTCTCTGGGGAAAAAGAGACTTCATATTTGAAATAAAACGGGAATTTTCCATTATGTTTTAAAATGAGTGTGAATCAATTCCTTACATTAATAATACAAGGATCAGTAAGTATAGAAAGTAGATGAGTTTCACGCCATGTTTATAACGAAAATTTTAAATGTTTTGTTATCTATACTGATTATTAAGCATGAATATTCGTTATATGCAGATGAGAGTTTTCTGCTAAAAATCGCATCATAATTTTAAGAAAAGGAACACGAATCTAATATTAAAATCTGACCGTGTGTTTGTATTTCGCAACTACTCATAGACTATCGAACGCAACGCAATTTACTTAATCCCGGTTATCATTGATCCGAGGATGTCACACAAACTCTCAGAATTTAAAAAAATTTAATTAGATGTCAAGATTTTTTTTTCTTATTTTTTTGTAAATTTTAACGAAATTTATCTAAAAAACGGAAAGTAAATTACTCCATATTTGTGTATAAAAAAGGAGAAATAAAACAGATCAGTATATTTTTTACCCCATTTTCTCATTAAAACTGAAAAACAGAATTTATTTTCACTTTGAATAGATGGTGAAAACAAAATCTTGATTTCAGTAAATTATCCGAAAAATAAAAACATATTTTCACATATTCAAACTTCATGAATCAATTTATTCTGGAGAACGAAAATTGCCTGTCAACATACTGTCATTTAGAAAACAAGATTTGTTTCAGCTATACATTAAACCAAGGAGGCAGAATTGAATTTAAAGAAAAAGTATATACTATTTCCAATTAATGTTTTTTTGAAGGATGTTAAAACGTTTCACAAAGGCGTTAAAAGTAAAATTGTTTATCAGGTAAAATTGACATTTGTTTTTACCAATTCGTCTATTTCCACGATTTTATTTGGCCCTCCTTTTTGCATTGGCTGCAATTTCATTTTCGCGATTATTTGGCAAAAAATTTCATTTTTTTTAAGACTGAGTTATGTCAATGTCCCTATAACAAAAAATACCGTATTGTCTCCTATGAAATGTGATAAATAGTTAGTTAATTATTAACGTTTTTAATTATCGGGAGTGAAATATTTTGCTTTATTAATGTATTTATTCTTCTTTTAATGTTGCGTGAACGAAGTCACGGGTAACAGCTAGTAATATTATAAATGTGATTGTGTGTATGAATGTTTGGCAAGTAAATGTGAAAACGGATGATTTAATGGCCCTGTATCTTTGCATATTGATGGATTATAACCCAGAAATGAACATAGGATAGGTGTTTATTATTTTCAAATATTTTTCTTAATAATTCAAAATTTCATTATTTTCATACAGAATCATGAATATTTTTCATGTTAAATTTAACTAACCATTTTATGTTGCTAAGCATTATTGTTGCCAATAAATACAAAGCATGGAATAATATTTTCCCTAATTATTAATTTTCAATTTAATGATTTCCACATGAAAAATTAAAATTAAGAAGAATTGAAAATAAGATGAATTGCCGTAATATTTGAAAGAAAAATATGGAGTGTAGTTATTATACATGAAGTATGAATGTTGATTATGTTGAGAAGAGGTTTTCTAGCAAAAATTGCATTATAATTAGAAGAAAAAAGTAACAATAATTATATTATTAAGAAAACATTTCTGGACCATGGAATTATGAAAAGGATCCTCCTTGGCTTGGACAAATATGACGTCATATTGGAAATGAAACATGCATTTTCAAATATTCGTATGCAAGGAGCATGAAAATCAGTATATAATGAAAGTAGATGGATGGTGACATATTTAAAATGAAAAACTGAAGTATTTTTTAACACTACTAATTAATAAGCTTGAATGTCAGTTAGATACAGATGTGAGTTTTCTGCCTTGCAGGAAAAGAAAATTAACAAGAATTATATCATTAAAAAGAAATTTCTCTGGGAACAAAATGACGTCATATTTGAAATAATATATATTTTCAAATATGTTTTTAGAGGAGTATGAAACAATTTTATACATTAATAATACAAGGATCAGTAAGTATAGAAAGTAGATGAGTTTCACTCCATATTTAAAACGAAAAATTGAAATATTTGTTTAACTATACTGATTATTAAGCATGAAAATATCAGTTACATACAGATGAGTTTACTGCCAAAATTCACATCTTGATTATTAGGAAAAGAAAGATGAACACGAATTTATTATATTAAAATCTGGTTGTCTGTTTGTATTTCACAACTACTCCTCTTATATTATCGAATGCAACACGATTTAGTTAACACCAGTTATCATATATCCACCGGTTATCATTGATCTGAGGATGTCATATAAATTCGCAGAATTTAAAATTTTTAATTAGGTTCTGATATATTATTATTATTTTTGTAAATGTTAAAATGGTCTCTTAAAACGACAACTAAATTACTCCATTTTTGTGGATAAAAAGGAGAAATAAAACAGATAAATATATTTTTCATGCCATTTTCTCATTAAAATTGAAAAAAGAATTTATTTTCAATTTGAATAGACGGTGAAAACAAAATCTTGATTACAGTAAAATTTTCGAAAAATAAAAACATATTTCCACATATTCAAACTTTATGAATCAAGGTATTCTGCAGAACAAAAATCGTTTGTCAGCATATTGTCATTTAGAAATCAAAATTTGTTTCAGCTATCGATTAAACCAAGGAGGCAAATTTAAGCTCTTTGCTTACAAGGTGTACAAATCATTGGTCCCTATTCACAAGAATTGAATTTAAAGAAAAAGCATATACCACTTCCAATTAATTATTTTTGAAAGATGGCTGTTAAAACATTTCACAAAGTCGTTAAAAGTAAAATGGTTTATCAGGTAAAATTGACATTAGATTTTACACAATTCGTCGATTTCTATGATTTTATTTGGCTCTCCTTTTTCCATCAGTTGCAGTTTCATTTTCGAAATTATTTGGCACAAAATTTAACTTTTTTAAAACTGAGTTATGTCAAGGGCCCTGTAACAAAGAAATACCGTATTGTCTCCTATTAAATGTGATAGAGTTAATTATTTACGTTTTTAATTATGGGGGGTGAAATATTTTGCTTAATTAATGCATTTATTCTACAAGTTGTAAATTTCCAACTGGACGAAAAATGTCCGGACCAGGATTCGAACCTGGGATCGCTTGGCTGAAGCCGCCACGCTCTACCACTGAGCTATCCCAGTCGAATCTGGAGGGCATAATTCATCCAGTTAACCTTATTGATCAAAGCATCTGGTCTGATATTTTAATCAGCTCTACAGAAAAGATCGCAGGTAATGGAACTCCAGTAAACGCTGGACTGCGTTTACTGGAATAAATGTAACTGGAGCAACTTGTATGATTGCTTTACCAATTTGAAATAATTGTGTTAAAAAATAATCTAATGCATTTATTCTTCTTTCAATGTTATGTGAATGAAGTCACAGGTAACTGCTAGTATATCTGTATGTCTTTTGTTTAATGAAGTTGCTTTAAAAAAAGTTCTTTTTTAATGCATGATGGTGTACTTTGAATATTTCAAATATTATGGATTGTTAATATTGCTATTTTATGATTTTTTATTTCTTTTTTGTAGCTTGCTTATCACTATTTAAGGAAAGGTTGGAAGACATGCTTAGTTTGTGCTGATACTTTCAGAGCTGGTGCCTTTGATCAGTTGAAGCAAAATGCTACTAAAGCCCGCATCCCATTCTATGGCAGGTATGTGCATTATCAAAATTTTCTTGTATTCTTGTAATAGTATCTCTTCTTTGAAATATAATTTTCAAATATCATTTATATGCAACTGTTTATACCTCAAAACTTGTTCAAAGCGGAATCACAAGGGACCGATATATATATATATATTTTAATTATGCAAAATGATATATGAAGCTTATTGAAAATTTGAAATAACTAGTTTTCTTGCCTTATAATGCATTGGAATATTATACATCGTATTAATTATAATAATAGTACATTATAGTAATTTTAGTGCATACTTCTATGAGAGACCTCATGTATGGCACTCTTGCAGTGATGCTCGTTGTAAATCTTAAATGTTTACCTATCATAAACACTATATTGCAATGTATAGGCTTATACACTTCCAAAGCAAGAAAGAAAATTGCAAAGCAGACTTTTTAAGGGTTTTTTTTTCCAAAGATCTTACAAAGAAAAATGTTTCCACTTTTTTTGTTATTTTTGTCTTTTGAATAGAGTCTTGTGTAGAATATAGGTGTTCAAGTATACTGGGCAAGTTCAAATCAACAACAAACTGAATTAGGTCATTAATATTCTGAAGGACCCCATCATCTGTATAGATCTTTATTTTGTTTAATTCTTCTGTGGCTTCTTCTTCCTCCCCCCTCCTCTTCCTCCATTTTAGCATTCCTTATTGACATAAGGGCTGTAGCTATTCAAAATTGACTGAATCTGCAAAAATGTACCAAAAGTTTTCAGAATTGTTTTCCTTAGATAGCTTCTTACCTTTTTTAATCGAAGCTACCTAATAATTTTGCAAACCATCATTATAATTCTACTTGAAAATATTGTTGAAACCAAACATATATTATTAGGTGTTGATTCCTTGGAAAACAATATGTTTGATAATATTTATGTACTCTATAATTTTGGTAATTGCATATTAAAAATGTTTCTAGTAGTTTTCATCTTTGTATAGACTAATTGATTATAATAAATGATCATAGATCCCTTTTTCTATTTATAGTACTCATAAGCATTACTATATGTAAATACACAAAATATGTATATTTGTTCCATTGTTAGTCCAGCGCTTGATACATATTGTTAGAAACAGACCTTTTTTTTTATTTTTTTGTATTATATTTAATAATTTTCAAACATTTATTATTTAAGAAATAACATTTATAGGCCTTTTTATCCCACATGCTGTAATGCTAATGTTGAGAATGTGCATTATCCTCCATTAATGTGGAAATTACTTGGAGTTTTATAGTAAGAAATAGTTGACAGAAAGCTAGTGAAGAAATTTACTTACATATTTGATGAGTGTTGAAACATTTAAAAACCAGTTTTTTAAAACAGGATGACCATGCAGTTTGCCAGTGTTTAAAAGTGTATTTAGCAACATCACACAGCCCACTGCAAAATGAAATGAATGGTATTTGAATTACAGATATTATCCTGACTACAATGTCAGTCATCTGTAATTGAGGTACCATCCATAATTGCTTTGCAGTGGGTTGTGTGATGTTTCTAAATATATTTTATAATTACTAGAAACCTGCCAGGTCATCCATGTTCATTAAAAATTTGCCGATATGAAGAAAGGACATGTTTTAGTCAATTTGAACAAAAACTATGCATAGGAATTTAACTAAATATTGAATGGATATAGTTGACAAACTTGCAGAGTGCAATTTATTATTGTTATTATTATTATTTTAAATTTTATTATTTAATTTATCTTTTGAGTGTTTTTTTTTTCAATTTTTTATTCAAAATTTCATTATTTTAATTGAGATTTATTGCTTATTTCAAAAAGGCCCATTGTATTGTTGCCAATTTGTAAAACAGCCCAAATAATAATATTCTCTTTAAATTAAACGATATATTTACATGTGACTATCAACAACAGAAATAAACTTTAACGTAATAATTAAATTACACGTTAAATTAACATGTTGAGAGCAGTTAAAGGAGAAACTTACATCATAAAATATGTGCTTACGCTTGAATATTAAACAGAGAAATAAAACTTTAAAATAATAAATGAATTATTTATTACCTGTTAAAAACAATAAATGGTGAAAATTATGCTATATTTTAAATGCTCAAATAATATTTCCAACCAGTTTCCATTAAAAAATATATTTTCATGAGAGATTTATTTAATGTTTTGAGATGGTCTTTTAAATAATTAAAAAATGTATTTTCATGTGAATGTAAATGAGAAACAAAACTATGGCGAAAATTACGTCATATTTAAAATGAAAGAACTAAAATGTGTTATTTGAAACAATCTTCTTATCAAGTCATTATAAAATTACGGGAGGTAACGATATTGTTTACTTAGCCATTTCACACAAGCTGATTTTTCAAATGTTGCTTTGAAAATCGAAAACCTATTATAAATAACAGTAAAATTGAATACATATAATTAAAAAATATCTCCATGTTAAAAAATGAATATAAATAGTTTTTCGATCAAATGCAAATTTATAATTTAGAAATATTTTCTTATAAATAGCAATTTAATATAATACATATATATTAAATATTAGAAGTATATAATTAACTGTTTTCGAATTTAAAAAAAATAATAAATTTACCTTCTACATGCAGAAGTTTTAACTCTATTCGTGAAGCGATTATTTGGTATAGGCTGGTCACAGAAAAAAGGGGTGAAAAGTCCAATACTAATTTATGGGAAAACACATAAGAAAAGAGTCCTATTTTAAAACTGGATTATATAGAAAACAAGAGTTTTGTAAGTTCACGCAAAATCTTATTCGTTTCATCTAAAACCGATTAATATAATATATTAATTTTTTTAAATCGTCCGAGTGGATATCGAGAGAAAATCTTACAACATTACAACCTGACACCACTAAACCTTTCCATTTTACTTAAAAATGGACTTTCAGATCTTAAAATCTACTGCATTTAGAAATGTATAAATTTCAGGATAGTTAGACCCGAGATATAAGACTGCTGTGAAAAAATCAGAACGATAGGCCTCATATTTGCTGAGATATTAAATGTCGGCGTTTAGATTTTCCTTTGATCTGAAACTAGCTGTATATATAGGAGTGACGGGATCTTCGGTTTTGGGCTTTCTGTTTTCGGTTATTGCTGCGTCAACTCAAGATCCTACCGTCTCTCATGATTTAATCATAAAATTCTTTAAGTTTGAATATTAAATATAATATAAATCTTAAACTATGTACATTCCGAAGATAAAGTTAGGCAAGATATGGTTAAAATCAGGGGTGATTCTGGTCCGAAAATTCTGAAAAATTAAGGCAATGATTTCCGAAAAAAAAATAAATATCGGTCATAAATCCGAAAATTCGGACATAAAATGTATCGGTATTTCGGCAAATGATCGCAAAAAAAAAATCAATCTCGTCATTCGTTCAAAGAAAAGTCGCCAATTTTGTCAAAGGATCGCGGGAAAAACGTAACTTTCGTCAGAGAATCGCGAAAAAACGGCAAATTTCGTCAAAAGATCGCGCAAAAATGACAAATTTTGTCAAACACATTTTGAAAAACAGCAAATTTCATCTAAAAATCGCGGAAAAATGGCAAATTTTGTGAAAAACATTGCGAAAGACGGCAAATTTCGTCAAAAACATTGCGATAAACGGCAAATTTCGTCAATAGATCACAAAAAAATGGCAAATTTCGTCAAAAGATCTTGAGAAAACGGAAAATTTCGTCAAAAACATTGCGGAAAAACGGCAAATTTCATCAAAAGATCGCGAAAAAAATGGCAAAATTTGTCAAAATCATTGCGAAAGACGGCAATTTTCGTCAAAAACATTGCGATAAACGGCAATTTTCGTCAAAAACATTGCGTTAAACGGCAAATTTCGTCAACAGATTGCGAAAAAACGGCCAATTTCGTCAAAAAATCGCGAAAAAACGGCAAATTTCATCAAAAGGACGCAAAAAGAAAGTGGTGGGAGTGCAATAACATTGTGATAAATGGCAAATTTCGTCAACAGATCGCGATAAACGGCAAATTTCGTCAACAGATCGCGAAAAAACGGCAAATTTCGTCAACAGATCGCGAAAAAACGGCAAATTTTGTCAAAAACATTGCAAAAACGGCAAATTTCGTCTAAAGTTCGCTTAAAAAACGGCAAATTTCGTCAAAAAGATTGCAATAAACGGCAAATTTCGTCAAAAACATTTCGAAAAATGACAAATTTCGTCAAAAACATTTCGAAAAACGACAACTTTCGTAAAAAAATCGCGAAAAAAGAGCAAATTTCGTCAAAAAGGTCGAAAAAACAGCAAATTTCGTCAAAAACGTTGCGAAATTTTCGTCAAAGGGACATAAAAAAAAAGGCGGGAGTGGACCCCCGCCCTGTTGTAACTTTTAAGAAAATTTGCTGTGAATTTCAGAATTTTTTTTTTTTACTCAGAATCGCCCCTGGTTAAAATGTATCAGGCATGAAAGTGTTCCTCCTAAAGAAGGGATTCCACGTTTTTGAAAGTATTTTTGGACATTAACTGGATTGATGCAAAAATGCAAAGAAAATACTGGAAGCATATGTGGAGGGAGGTGTGATAAAGATATATCACAGTTTTATCTTTTTTAAGTATTTTATTTTTCAGCTCAACGTATTTCTGTATTTTTATAGCCTTTCCAGTTTAATTTGCCATTCCTTAAAAGCTATTTATCGGCAGTCGCGCACCTTGTACGTTGCTTTTTTGGCAAGGCCGTCTCCCCCCTCATTGTGCTTTGCGTTCGTTGAATCGGCGATGTTGTTTTCTCTGCGAGGCATCTTCGCGCTTTGAGTTAGTTTCAATTGGCGCTGAGCTGTGACGTCATCGTCATTCAGCGGCTCTCACCCCGCTCTGTGTTGTGCGCATGCGTCACCGCCGCTCTGGTTCGGTGTGTTTTCGGGAGCTGTTTTGTTTTGGCGCTGCATCCGAAAGGGGCGTGTCTTTCAAATACAAATTAGAATCGTTCTTTTAATTATTAAATGTTAATTTGTTTCTGATTTGCTCTTTTAATTTTCACGTAATTCCTAATCATCAAATTAGTTTAAATTAATCTTGCTGTCACATTTGTGCACCCCTTTTATGGGTATAAATACTAATGTCGCGCATTTTTCCAACAGAATTTTAATAAAAATGATGCTGTAAATTTATGATAAACGTCGTATGGTCTGGAGGCCTGTGCCGGGGCTCGTATCCTAGAATCGCCGTAGCGCTGATTCTTTGGAGATCAATTTCGCGTTTTCAGTTTTCAATTATTCTATAAAATGCTGTTGTAAATTTTAAGTTTAATATTTTAAAAGTTTTAAATCAACTGGTAATTGACTTCTGAATTAATTCTATAATTCTTCATGGACGCGGCCAGAAGGAATATTTAAAGATTCTTCGAAATTTACGAAATTTGAGCCAGTACTTTTTAAAGACTTGATGTGCAGCTTTCATCTCATCCTTCCTCCTTCAAGAAAATGTAATAAACATTATTGGATCCAACATATGGTATTCATCATTTATAGTCTGCATCTATTTCTTCACTCAAGTAAGACCGTTTAATTTATTTTATATTTTTTGATTCTCTTCTCAAAGAATATCGACCAAAAGAACGTCATGCATTTTTTTGCATTGGGTTATTGCTCACACATTAATATTCCCATCAATTGCTCTCTCTTAAATAAATTTCTCCTTCACATTTGGCGCCGTGTTTATTCTTTTATGAAGAGAAAATTTGAAAATTTGATTTTGTTCTTAAAAAATATTCTCAAATTTTGAAACTTATAAAATAGAATATATTTGAAGATTTGATGCTCTATTAATTAATTCATATTAAAAATGGAATATTATTTGAAGAATTGCTGATTTTGATTAAATTTTTAGAAGCTTAAAAAAATATTCTTGTGCTCCACAAAAGATCGATGTTTGCAATACATCGTTAATTTCGGAACTTTTATTCTCAACTGGCTTGCATATATTTAATAAATTATTTTTAATTGAAAAATGATATTCTAACAGAAATTAATTTTTATTCTGGTATTTTTCCATGAGATTTATTGAATATTTTATGCAAATTTTAATGAAGAATGAAATTTTAGAAAATGAATTTATTTTTTTTTAACAAATGAAAATATGAAAATATGGTGCTTTATATATATATAAAGTTTAAATATATATAATTCATGATGAATTCAAATATTTTTGAAAAATGTGAAAATTGTTCTTATTCTAAGTTTTGAGAACAAAATTTAAAGAGGCTATGGTTGTTCTTATTCTTGTTTTGGGTTAATTTTTTTTATTAATTTATTGGCACTTTTAAATGAAATTGATATATTTTATGAATATTAAAAAATTTTATTGAAGCAAATTTTATTGGAATTTAATTTATTGAAGCTATGTTCTCATCATATTACTAATTTTCCTGCACTTATTCTGAATATGAAATGCCTTCATAGAAGCTCAAGTTTTCATGTGATTTTGTAGTTGTTTTATCATACATAAATTTTTGAGTTCTTGGTTGCTTCTACAAAAATTAAATTACTTATTGCAATAACACTACAAGTTCATTGACTCTCGCCATTTTTCTACAAATATTTAGTATGATGTGCAAGCAGTCTGTGTTCTTTCTAGAAATTAAAATTCAAGAACTGTATTTATATTTTTAAAATATTACACAATAATTTGCATTTTCTGTTCTACATTTTGAGAACTCTGTTTTTTTTTTAATTTCAAGGAATTGTTGCTTCATCCTAATATCAATTTTATATTACACAGCATCTGCATCTTTTTATTAAGATTCTCATACCATAATCACAAAAAGGAGACTGGTATTATTTTTTTCTTTTTTGAGAAGTTATAGCCATTACCCAACTGCTGCATATTCTTGTTCCTGAAATAGTTACTGTCTACTCATGCTATATTTTCAACATTCTACAATCTGAATATATACTGACAACTTCAATAAACTGGTTATTTTTATCATCTGACTTTGCTTACCTGGTGGAAAAATCTTCAAAATGTGTTATATCCATTGTTGGCTGATTTTCTCTGCTGTCTGCAAATATGATGGTTCCTGATAGTACAATAATTACTTACCTGCACTCTTTTGCGAGTTGAAGTGACTGTTGATGGTCGCCTTTCATATAAGGCAAATATATCCGTGTGATTGCTCCTCGTCAGTCCTCTTCATCTTGTAGAACTTGTTTCTCCCTCATCAATGTTACTCATTTTTATGGATCTAAAGTATTACAAGTTTATAGCTGTGCCTATTTGCAATAGTTTTCTATCTTCTTCTACCCTCTGTTGCAAGACCCGATTATGGAAGTGTACCGTCATTTATTTTAAAGTTCAGTTTCACAGCATTTACAGAAATTACTGCTTCAAATGGAACTTCTCAAATTTGGAAAAATTATTATTATTATTCGAAATTTTTTTTATTATGCTTAAATTATAGTGCCTTGTTATTCTAGTATTATTTCATAACCCAAATGTGTTCTAAATCATTTTTACCATATGCCTCACTTAAAGAAAATTATTTTATAAATGAAGAAAATTATTTTATAAATGAAGAAAATTTATAAATGAAGAAATTTTTTGTTGCATTAAAATATATTGCAAATTTACATGCAAAGCAACACATATTCTTAGAACTTTCCAGCGCATTATAAAGAAATATTCTACCACTTGTGAAATGATTTTGGTGAATATTATTTTCTTCTAAGAATCTAAAATGCTTTTATAGTCTTAGTGACTTTCTTCAAACGTCACCAATCCCAATTTTGTCTTTAAAGTGTGCAAGTAGTGTTGTATTGCCCAAATCTGCAATTTCTGCCTGCTTGAATACACCTATACAAAAAAATGTATATGGGCAACTTAGACTTTCCAGCGCCTCTCAACAAGAGTCTTGTGCTCCTGTGTTATTTTATTCTAAGTGCCACTTCGTCATATTATTCCTCAACATCATGGAACCACAGTTCATGATTTATGTCTGCTAATTACCTAATGTGTCTTCAAATGCTCTTACGTGATGTGTCTTCAAATGCTCATCATTGTTTAGTGCTAAAATCTCCTGATAAAGTCTTCAATTTTATTTTAGTGGTATGTGTTTCAGGAAAAAGGCCAATTTGCTGCTACACTGCCATTGTGTCAATCAACCAACCAGTGTGCCACTTAACTTGCAAACTTTTCAGCAAGTAGTTACTTTTTTTTCTCAGTGTAATCATCTTTTTAAAATCAAAAACTGATTTTAGAACTTTTAAAGGTATTACATCTAATTATTTGTTATGTAAAAGCAGAACGTTTATTATCCTTCATCTGTAAACAAACAAATTTTTTTTTTTTTTTTTTCCTTCAAGCATTTTAATAGCAATATTCATCTGATTCTTTACAATAGTTTTAGCAAGAATATTGTATATTTTTATCTGGTTTACATACTTGCTAATGGTTTAATGGATCGCTATTAGCATTTTTGTAAGTTTTGATGAATTTATATTATGTTTTATGCTTATTTGATTTACAGATTCGTCATCGGTTCTGGAGATCGCCTTTGACAGTCTTGTAAGTTTTGGTGTTTGTTCAGTTTACAGATCTACTGATCGTTTATAAGGGGGCTATTAGTGTTTTGTGAATTGTAATGAATACATATTAGTAGTTTATATTTATTTGATTTACTGGTTTGATAATGGTCTCAAGGTAGTGAGAGTCTATTAACACTTTTGGTAAGTTTTGCAAATACCACCCAAATAATTCATTTATTGTCAATAGCTGATTTTTCTATAGGATATATTATCCTTTTCATTAATGTTATATAAATTTATGATTATAACATGCTTTACATAATGGTGCACTGTGTTTGTTTTCATAATTCTCATAAAATGTGTCATTTGTTTTTAACTTGTCTTTCTTTATGAAAGTTAATGGTTAAATTATTTTTTTTTTGAGGATCCTCATCATCTTTTCTCACCTTTTCTTATTTTTTTCTCTCATTTTTACACAAAAAAAAAAAAAAAACCCATGGTATATTAAAAGAAAATTTATTGTGTATGAAAAGAAAATTTATTGTGTATACTGGAAAAAAATGAATTGAGTATTATTTGAAAGAATTTTGTTGAATATTTCAGAAAGAATTTTATTGAGTGTATTTCATGAAAAATTATTTCTACTAAATATTTACGGAAAAATTTTATTGAGTACTTGCAAGTATATTAAGTATGAAGTATGTTACTAAAGAAATGTGTCATTTATTGTTGGTTAAAACTTATTCATTATTTGTTATATATTGAAAAGTTGTTACTAAATCCAACTATTTTGATGAATTACTATTATTTATGACAAATGAATTTAAATATTGTTGCAACATAATTTTATGCAAATTTCATATAAATTTTGGGTAATAATTGTTATGCATTATTATATACTTGGTTAGAATTGATATCAGTATTATATGCATTATGTTAAATACTTAATTTTATATGATTTGAATTATTACTAATGCAAGGCCTTTTTAATGAATTTAAAATCCTTCAATGGATTGTTTTTGTGCACATTTATGCTATTTAGAGTTAATTTATATGCTCTATATTTTTAAAAGTCCTAGGCATCAGTCAGAATTTAAGGTATTCTTGACTTTTTGTTGCTTTAAAATTGCAACTTATTATAATTTAAATATTTATGTCTAGACAAGTCGGAATAAGAAAGAAATTACCGACTCTTTTTATGTTGCTTTACTGTTGCAACTATTTTGATATGATCTCATTGCTAATTTAAAGAAAATATTAGCTTGTTTTTTTTTATATATATACATGATGATATTTGTTTAGAGATCAAGATTAATGGAAGGTATGCCTTTATTTGCTAAAAATGCAATGGGGCTTCTGTATACTCTGTTATATGTATACTATAACATCTTGTATAATTTGTGATGAGATTTTTGAATGTACAAAATGATGTATATTCTTTCTCTTTTTCTTTTTGGTCGCTGCACATCACATCAAATTTTAATTAATTTACTTTTCATGGCTCTAAATTTATGTAATTGTGTCATTTTTACTTTGGCATTTAAAAATTTTGTCTTCCCTGTGTCGAAAAAGGCTTTTACTGTTTTTAACCCTTTTTCTCCTTCTGGTCAGTCAAAATTTTTGTCGGTGAATGGGGGTATTGTGATAAAGATATATCACAGTTTTATCTTTTTTAAGTATTTTATTTTTCAGCTCAACGTATTTCTGTATTTTTATAGCCTT
Source organism: Maratus michaelseni (assembly GCA_963931845.1). Classification (NCBI taxonomy): domain Eukaryota; kingdom Metazoa; phylum Arthropoda; class Arachnida; order Araneae; family Salticidae; genus Maratus; species Maratus michaelseni. The sequence goes on along the minus strand of OZ007589.1, from coordinate 293,030,820 downwards.
TCCAGTTTAATTTGCCATTCCTTAAAAGCTATTTATCGGCAGTCGCGCACCTTGTACGTTGCTTTTTTGGCAAGGCCGTCTCCCCCCTCATTGTGCTTTGCGTTCGTTGAATCGGCGATGTTGTTTTCTCTGCGAGGCATCTTCGCGCTTTGAGTTAGTTTCAATTGGCGCTGAGCTGTGACGTCATCGTCATTCAGCGGCTCTCACCCCGCTCTGTGTTGTGCGCATGCGTCACCGCCGCTCTGGTTCGGTGTGTTTTCGGGAGCTGTTTTGTTTTGGCGCTGCATCCGAAAGGGGCGTGTCTTTCAAATACAAATTAGAATCGTTCTTTTAATTATTAAATGTTAATTTGTTTCTGATTTGCTCTTTTAATTTTCACGTAATTCCTAATCATCAAATTAGTTTAAATTAATCTTGCTGTCACATTTGTGCATCCCTTTTATGGGTATAAATACTAATGTCGCGCATTTTTCCAACAGAATTTTAATAAAAATGATGCTGTAAATTTATGATAAACGTCGTATGGTCTGGAGGCCTGTGCCGGGGCTCGTATCCTAGAATCGCCGTAGCGCTGATTCTTTGGAGATCAATTTCGCGTTTTCAGTTTTCAATTATTCTATAAAATGCTGTTGTAAATTTTAAGTTTAATATTTTAAAAGTTTTAAATCAACTGGTAATTGACTTCTGAATTAATTCTATAATTCTTCATGGACGCGGCCAGAAGGAATATTTAAAGATTCTTCGAAATTTACGAAATTTGAGCCAGTACTTTTTAAAGACTTGATGTGCAGCTTTCATCTCATCCTTCCTCCTTCAAGAAAATGTAATAAACATTATTGGATCCAACATATGGTATTCATCATTTATAGTCTGCATCTATTTCTTCACTCAAGTAAGACCGTTTAATTTATTTTATATTTTTTGATTCTCTTCTCAAAGAATATCGACCAAAAGAACGTCATGCATTTTTTTGCATTGGGTTATTGCTCACACATTAATATTCCCATCAATTGCTCTCCTCTTATTATTTTTCCTTCACAGGAGGGGGGGGGGGGGTAGGTAATTTAATCCTCAGGCATCTTGTATATATACATCCTTGGAGTTTTTGAATTGATGTACAGAAGAGCTATCAAATCAAAGGTCAGCTTTGTGATAAAAATATCACATTCTTTATTTTTAATTGCTGTCTATTTCAGCTCATCATAATTCTGTATTTATTATGCGCTAATTTTTAATCTTTTCAATTTGTTTGCCGCTCTTTTAAACCTTTTAATCGGCAACCGACGCGTGGCAATGTTGTTTTCACTGGGAGAACTTTCCTCCATTGTATCATTACTTTCGTTTCGGGCAGGCGCTTTGACGTCATCTTTCCAGCTTTTGCGTAATACGCATGCGCCTCGCAGCACTCTTGTTTACTTTCTGTTTCATAGTTTTTCCTTTATGTTTTTGGCAGCTTTAGTGCTGCAGTCAAAAGGGGTGTGTCTGCTGTACGCAAATTAAAATGCTTCTCTTAATTGCCCAATATTAATGAGTTTTCCATTTGTTCTTTTAACTTTAGCATCATCTATAATCAACAAATTATTTTAGATTAATCTTGTGTTCACATTTGTGTTCCCCAGTCACTGGTATAAATACCATTGTCACCCATTTTTATAACAGAATTTTAACGAAAACGATACCATAAATATTTTGGAGCGCACGCTTTGATTCGAGCTTTGGCTCATTGTCCGAGAACGGCGTATGCTGGTTTTTAGGGAGATCAATTCGCGATTCCGATATTTTTTAATATTCTTTTAAGATGCTGGATGTTGTTGTAATTTAAATTTAATATTTTAAAACTTTTAATTAAGTAGTATTCAATAGATTCCTAGATTAATTTGACATATCTTCATGGATTCGGCCAGAAGGAAGATTGATTAATCGTCGTCGTTGATTCGTAATGTGTGTGCCAGATTCTAAAGGTGATGTGCAGTCACCATCATTCTCATCATTTCATCTTCATCTATTCAAGAAAATAATAAAAAATTAGATTCCAGTTTTAAAGGAAGCTTCTTTTTTTTAATTCATCTATGTGTCTTTCTTTACAAGATCAAGTAAGCTTACTTTATTCATCTACTCATGATTTGTGTTACTCATGATTTTTCTGCGTCACGGGCTAACTGCAGTATGCCGCCGCCACTGAGTTCATTAGCGGTTCAAATCAGCAGGAATTTTTTTCCTGATTCCATCGCAGATTATTATTATTTTTTTTTTTTAAGAAAACGGAAAATTTGCAGATCTGTGGCATACATGTTTAATCATGTTTTTTTAATTATGGACAACAAAAAAAAAGAAGCGGTAAATATCGCGGATTTATGAAGGAAAATCGGCAGATTTAATAAGAAAGATAAAAAAGATTTTAAAATTTTTTTATGAAGAACACAATAAAAAGATAAAATACAGAGTTTCTATAAAAAAAATTGTCTTTTTTTGCATCAGAAAATATAAAGTATCATCAATTAAATGGATATAATATAATGATAGAGAAAAACACTAAAAAAAGGATAATAAGTACATATATGCATTATATTAAAAAAAGGTAGATAAATGTATTATATATGATAAATAAATATATATATATATATATATATGAGCTCATACAAGAAAAAATATATATACCATACACATAGATTTATTTTTTTATTTTATTGTGATCATAAATATTTGAATTCATGATTTTTTTGTTGAATATGAAATAATGCAAGATATTTTTGCGATTAATTTCTCAATAGCTTAGCACATGCAGCAATCAAGCTGCATTATTAGAAGAAATGATGCATTTTTTATAAAAGGCTCACATAAAAACTTTCTTCTTTTGAAAGAAACACTAGCACAAGATGAGCAGATTTTTCATTATTTTGTAACAGTCACAACGATGAGAACACTTTCATTTTTCTCAAATTATTTATTAAAAAAAAACGACAGATGCCTGAGCACATCTGGGCAGCACAGGACAAAGAAGTAGAGAAACACTTGACAAATCACCCAAGAGTCACAAGTCGGACGAGAATGTAAAAAAAAAAACTCATTCTCTAAAATGGCACTATTAAGCTTCAAAAACACAACACAAAACTATTTCTATAGTGAGCACTGGACACTGTCGGAGCATCAGAGAGGGCCATCACAGACAAGTCCCCCTTACAATTCCTAACACATTGGCGACCTCACCAGGTAAGTGGTGCTTCCAGAGCTCTTAAAAAGTGCTTCCTTCCATGTTACCATCTCTCAATTCTGTTTTATAAAAGGTATATCGATGGGCAGTTCTTGATTGTGCTGGGAAAGACCGTTGAAAATTTTAAAATTTTGAATTTAAAGGTGTCTGTTGTAATGAAGTCTGGCCCCATCGCTGTTAAATTTTCAATGGCTAGGCCATTAGAAGATCTTTAGAGCTACATTTTTGCTATTGTTCAGGATAGCATCACAACGTATCTGAGAAATCCATTAAGAGCACATTGAAAAAAATGTATGTTAGTTGCATCAGCTTGGCCTTGAGTGATTTGAAAAAATTTAACATTAGCATAATTAATGATAGGTTACAGTAATAATTATTGTTGAAATAATGATTTGATATATAAATAAATATATAAACAGACTTTTTATTTATTTCATATTATTATTTGAGTTATTGCTTAATTTTGATGAAATAATGAAATGAGATGTAAACAGATTGATTGAGTTATTACTTAATCTTGCTAATATAATGAAATGAGGTAAAAATAGATTCTGTTTAATTTAGTGTACTTGATTTATTTATTGCCAGCTGAAAAAAAAAAAATCTATAATTTATTTATTGAATTACTTATTATTATAGAAAGCTGTTAAATACGGCTCATAAAAGATTTGGGCATATGAATAAAGATGGGTTTTTTTGCAATTACCAATAATAAATAGATGTAATTTTTTAAAAGGAAATTTATTAAGCAATTTTGATAAAATAAATGTGGAAAAAAAAAAGGGAGAATTAAATACTACAATATGTCATACTTTGACAAACCTGATTACAGGAGATTGCCACTGGTCATTTAATTATAATCAATCTTCCATAATTGTTTTAAAGCATTAAAATTAGGTCAAATAAAGCATGTTTTTAGAGTTTGTGGTGTCAAAGCGTGGTGTGAGCGTAGCTCATAAGGGGCAGGGCCCTCTAGTTTACCAAAATATCATAGCTGTTATTTTGACAACATGGAGAAATTGAATAAAATATAACAGATGCAGAAAAAACTCAAAAATGAACTGTCAGCATTTGTTATTATAACTTTTAGAAACTAGAAATGATATTTTTATGTAGAAATAAATAACATTTTGTCTGCACTCATAGTATGAACATTGAAAAAACTATCGAGTTATGCTCAATCTCCCAGGTACATAAATATAGTATGATTAAGCTTTCTGCATAATAAAGAAATATTTATTTTTAAATTTATATGAAATTTTTAACTAATTAGTGAAGTAAATATGAAAGTTATGTTTTGTTAATTTTTATCTTGATAATTTTATTTCAGTTATACAGAAATTGATCCTGTTGTTATTGCTCAAGAAGGTGTTGAAAAATTTAAAAACGAAGGGTTTGAAATAATTATTGTTGATACAAGTGGTCGTCATAAACAAGAAGATTCTTTGTTTGAAGAAATGTTGCAAGTGTCTAATGCTACGGTAATTTTAATATTTAAAAAATAATTTGGAAAGAAATAAAGAAAAATATTTTTCAGTTTGTTTTCTGAAATACTATTTAAAGCAGTGGTTCCCAATCTGTCTCTCCAGGAAAATAAAAATTAAATGAAATTAAAAAAATGAAAAAATTATCAATTGAATCTGTAAAAAACATTTTTTCATGAGAGATTTATTTTGAAATGGTCTTTTAAATTATTAAAAAATGTATTTTCACGCAAATACTAAAAAAGAAACAAAACTATTAAAAAAAAAACGTTGTGTCTCCATAAACTTTTTATGAATTTTTCTATGTGTCTTATTGAAACTCATACCAAATTGTAAAACTTATTGTAACACAAATGGTTTAATTTATTAAACTTTGAAAAAACTTTTTTGTATGCCTGAATTTTGACATCAGCATGTGTATTAGTGGTAGTGGAGAATAATTAAGTGTTGTAATAAATTTCAAAGTTTTTGAAAGTATAATTTCCTTTTCATTGTAGGGATATTATGTAACTGTTTAGATACATATTTTATATTCTATTTCTATCTACAGCTTTTTCCTTTGCTCTATAATGTTACATCTAAACATCATTAATTTGTAGGAGAAACTAAATGAGGTTAGTAAACTTTGTAGGAGGTTACTAAAGGACTTCCCTCAGCAATTTATTCTTTAAAGAGCTTTGCAATTAAAAAAAAGTTGGGAACCACTGATATAAAGTATTCAACATTTTCTTTTTCATTGCAAATGAAATATTTAAGAATAATTATTTTATGTAAGACAGCTTAATATACTCTAATGTTTTTGCTGTACTTAAGCTTTTAATTTACAAAAATAACATTTCATTAATTTTATTTTCTTTGCTTATTAAATAATTAATGTCATATATTTTTATCTGTATAGAGTCCTGATAATATTATTTTCGTTATGGATGCCTCAATAGGTCAAGCTTGTGAAGCCCAAGTATGTAATGTCACGCTTTCTTTCTTTATAGTTCTAAAATATCTTGTCTCTGAATATCTGTTCTATATTTGGAGTTTTCTTATTCAAATCTAGGCTAGAGCTTTTAAAGAAAAAGTAGACGTTGGAGCTGTAATAGTTACTAAATTAGATGGTCACGCTAAGGGTGGTGGTGCTCTGAGTGCGTAAGTAATATTTATTTTTAAACTGTGTATATATATTTTTATGTTAATACATTTCTATATTTCCTTTTTTATAACTGTCTTGGCAAGATGGAGAAAATGCCTTGGAGAGAAATTTTTTTTATTTACCTGTTTAATGTATATAACAAATAGTTAATTTATCTAATATGTACCATGATTTGTATGTTTTGGAAAAACTTTGGAAAATGCTTGGAAAAAAAGTTCACTTTCAAATGCTTTGAAAGTCCTTGAAAATGTAATAGTAGTCCCTGAATTAAAAATTTTTTTTAACAAATAAAGAAAAGTACATTCATACATATTTATTAAACACGCACAAACATGATTGTATCTTTCTCTCTCAAATAATAGAATCATTTGCTGCTGTATATTGTGTTGTGTTCGTCTTAGAGGTCTGCATGGGTTCTGTGAATCTGGCCAATTTTTTTTCATTAGACTACGGGTCAGGTCCGAGCTTGATTTTTTTTTCTGAAGATTTGGGACAGGCTTGGACTACATTTTTTTACTGCAGACTCGGAACAAGCTAAGATAATTTAATAGTGATATTGTACATTTGTTTAACAGAATCGTTAGAAATTTACTTTGGTTTAATAAATTATAGGGAAATATTTGTAAAGAGAAATATTTTTTCTACTTATATTAGAGCTTCAAAAATATCTTTATTTTTTTTTCTTTCATTTTAAACTAGATTGATTTTTCTAATGAGGCATCATTTGAATGTATTTGCTTACGTTATTATTTGATATTCCATAGCTTACGAACATATAAACTGGAAAATATTGTACTTTTTGCAAAAGTATATGCATGAAATATACCGTATTTACCCGCGTATACGTCGATCCCGCGTATAAGTCGACCCCCACTTTCCCGATCAAGAAATTTGAATTTTTATAAATCCCGCGTATAAGTCGACCCTCCAGTTTTCCGATCAATAAATTTGATTTTTTTTCAAAATACGTTATTCAAAATCACCTGGAAAAAAAAGAAAGTATACTAAATATACAATAATAAAGGAACTTTATTATATTTTTTGTACATTTATTCAAAATCATCTGAAAGAAAAAGTACTAAATATACAATAATGAAGATAATAATATACAAAGTTAAACTAATTCGAGGTTCAATTCAATATCGGACTCGCCAAACCCTTCACATAAGTCCTTCGTCGTCATCGGCTCATCATGATACACGTTTTCAATCTCTGTATCGCAACATCCTTCCTCGTCGTTATTACTTTCTAAAATGGCATCATCTTCTGTGCCGTCTAGTTCGTTGCTTATACAGCAATTCTTGAACGATTTTATAATCATTTCGGAAGGAATTTGATTCCACGCTTCTTTAAACCACTGGGCAATTAATGCAATGTCGGACTTTCTAATATTACCGCCTTTTGTTAATGTTGGACAACCGGATGAAATCCACTCTGAAAAAAAAAAGGACCCTCGCATAAGTCGACCCCCCCACCTTTAAAGTTTCTTTTTGTCCAAAATTTCTCGACCTATACGCGGGTAAATACGGTACTTTTAAAAGAGTTTAGGATAATATTTGTTAAGATATGTCAGCTTTTTATTTTTAGAAATTTGGGTTGTGCCTGATTTAATTGATTTTTGTCTGGGCCAGCTCTGAATTGCAAAAACCAAAATGAGCCAAGCCCCGGCTGATTTTTTAGCTTTTTGCATCAGACTAGGCTGGGTGTGAAACTTTTGGCTCGTGCATATCTCTAGTTCTCCTACATGGTACGTAACAGTATTGCTCGATAAGCTGAAATCTCTGGCTTATTTTTAATTTTGAAGTAATGTTCTTTATAAGTGAATCTTTAAATACCAGTAAAAATGTAATATCATGGAAATAAACTTAATTTGTGACTTTAACTTCTGCTCTTGTAGTAATGTTTTTTTTTTCCCTTCTTTAAAAAAAAAAAAAATGAAACTTTGTTTTTTTAACTTTTTATGATGTATAAAATTTCTTTCCAGGGTATAGTTGTACCTCACTAAGTTAAAATGCTTTATCCTTTAAAAGTTATTTAATAATGTGATATTTTGAAAATATCCATTACAAAATTTTTTAATGATCTGATAAGAGTTCTTTGAAATAGGCAAGCAATGTGATGTGGTGATTCTTTTCCTTACGTATTATATCTATTCTAGAGCCACCTTAGTGCATATAATATTGCGTATATCTAAGCAGTCCTTGAAAATGTTTAAATAAGTCCTTGAAAAGACTGTAATTTTATTTGTTCTCAAGTGTATATAAACCAAATATTACATATATAAGCAATGTAATACAGATATGAACAAGCAATAATATTGAGATATTGATAACAAACTCTGCAAAAAAAAAAAAAAAAAAAAATCACACAAAAATAATTTTTTTAATCTTTGCAGAATTTATTGTTGAAACATCAATGGAGGCTTAATGGAGAAGTAAAAAGTTTTTGCTGTATGTATGCATGCATCAGCAATAACTGTAGCAAAAAGCATCCAATTACCTTGAAATGTGGTAGATATGTTGGTGAGGTATTCAGAAATAACTGTATAGTTTTTAATTTAATTTGGTTGATGAATTAAAAAAATATAGAACATTTTCTTTCATGTCATGTTTTTTTATGGACATTCAAATCATTTTTTAAATTTATCATTCACTGAAAGAAAATGGCACTTTAGATAATTTATTTAGATGTTACTTTTACTTTTCACTTTTACATTTTTCCAGTTATATATTTCATTTTAACAACATTATTAAAAAGTGTTTGACTTTGCTTTGTCTATCTGCCTGTTTGTGCTGTAACTCTCATAAATGTACTTGGATTACGATATAATTTTTATATATTACTAGCTGACCCGCCCGGCGTTACCCGGGGTGAATTGAAATTTAACCACAGGTAAACATTGCCAAAATAGCGGAAATTGCGAAAGCAGGTTACGTAAACGATCGGTTTCGAAAAGGTTAATATAGATATTTTTTAAAACTCAACGGTGCGTTTTGAAGAAAATGAATGTGTCTATGATCTGGAGCCTACTGTTTGTCCGTACTCTCATTTTTCTGAGTTGATGCCAATTTTTAAATCTGGACTGAAAAATAAAAATCGCGCGAGTGAGTTTTGGAAAGGATTTTTTTCGGGGGGGGATGTAGATTAGGTGCGGTATTTTTAGTTTTTCATATCGTGTTTATAAACGCTAATCCGAATTTTTAAGGATAGGAGAAATAGTTAAAAAGGCAAAATTGACTTACGGCAAAAAATGTCCTCCCACAAATTTTTTTTGAAGGGTTAATATTTGTATTTTTCAAAAACACATACAGATATCGAAAAAGGAATAAATGTAGATATTGTCTGGTATTTTTAGTTTTTCGTACCTTTCTCTGAATCGCCGATGCAAATTAAAAAAAATTGCCAAAATTGAAAAAATCGCAAAACGGCATACAGAAAATATACTTTTTCGAAGGGTTAATTTTTGTATTTTAAAACCAAAGGTGGCTTTGAAAAGAGCAAAGTCAGCTCTTTAATTTGGTGACCTTCATTTTTCTGTATTTCTTGTATTCCGGTGGATGAAAGGCCTGGAAAACGGGAGAAAATAAAAAACATGAATTACATGCTTTTTGATTTTGATTTTTTTTTTTTTGAAAGGGTTAAATGTAAAATTTTTTTAAACCAACCAGATCGTTTGAGACATAAAAGTATGTTCTTTCAGAATATGTAGACAGTTTTTTCGTATTTCTAGCCATTCGTCCATGGCAAATTTAGAAAAACTTAAAAAAAAAAAAAAATGGGATGACTTGGGCTTTCTTTCTTCTATTCCCAAAGATACAGATATTGGTTTCTGAGCATGCAGGAGCTAGCTTCGGAAGAATGACTTTTTTATTTGTGATCTTTGATGAGTTTTTAATTAATAACTACTTTAATTTTCAAAATTTTAAAATTCTGAGGCTCATGTACACCAGGAGAGGATTTGGACCACCTAAATCTAAAATTTCAGGCTTCTAGGTGGGCTAGATTTTGCTAGCCATCACCAACAGACACACAGAGCGAAACTTTATTTTATTAGTATACGTTAATGCTCAATATAGAATGTTTGTTATTGAAAGTGAAGTGTGTAGTATTTATAGTTTGTTCACAGAGGACAAAAAAAAAATCTGTTACATTATAATTTATGCGGAAAAATCATTTGTGGTGCATTTTAATAATGTTGTGATACTTCAAAAATAATTAAATTAATATGCACAATGGAGGTGGAGGAGTAAAAAGTTTGCATTCTGTGGAGTATAGAATAAGTACCAATTATAGTTCTTTTACAGGGATGCAAAAAATAATTCAATTAGATTATGATCTATGGAAAAATCATCCGTAGTACATTTTAATGATGTTAGGATACTTCAAACAAAATGAAATTGATATGGATCACTGAAGTGCACATGCTTTCTACAGATTATGGGAAGTTTTAGCATTTATTGTTCATTTATAGAGCTACACAAAACATTTTGGTTACAAGATTGATTATGATCAATAATCACTGGAAGTATGTTTTCAGCTGTAGTATGCATATTTAAGCGTAACTGATTTTTATTGTATTACTTATATATTGTATAATTCTATAGATCATATACAGTTGTCTGTAGGACAAGAGATGATATCTTTCAAATTCGTTTACTAATTCACACAACTAAGTGATTTTTTTTCTAATGTTATTAATTAGTTCAAGTATGTTTTTGCTTTTTATCTTTGCAAGTTAGGGATGTTGAGTTCATATATTTTTCGCAACTATGCATGGAATTTCTTTGCCTTGTAAGGTTCCACTATTTTCAACCATGTGTGTTCTCTGAACAGTTTCTTAATTGTATATTAGAATAAATTAAGAAATGATAAGTAAATTAAATAATTATCTTCCTTGTAAAAAGTTAGATATATGATTAAACATTAGAATATGTTGCATTAAAAATGGTTTATTGAGCTGTGATATTTTTCTATTAAATGACCATTATCTATTTTCATACTCTATATTATATATTTAATTGGTTGTATTTATTTTAGAGTTGCTGCAACACAGAGTCCTATTATATTCATAGGTACAGGTGAACATATAGATGATTTTGAACCTTTCAAAGTGAAACCCTTTGTTAGTAAACTTTTAGGTAAGTTGCCGGTTTCCTGTGTAATAAATATTTGTCTTAACTGCAAAGTTTATTTCAAAATTTTACGAAAACTCTATGTTTCTAATCTTAGAAAATAATCGCCCTCTTTAGACACTGCTCTCTGGTGCATTTAAAAACTCCCTTGCTAAATCAAAAGAGCAGGAATAGTATTCTTGCTAGGTTTTTATCATTTGAATAGTCCCTTCCTGACAAATGAACACTATGTGATTGTAAAAAAAAATTTCTAAATTTCTCTTCAGTATTAAAATAATTTGTTTTAGAATATAAGAAAGTTTTATTCTTTTATTTTAATTCACAGAAGCCATGAAGTTTAGAGTTTTATTAATTAAAAAAGTTTTAAGATTATACTCCTTTAAAATAATAACACAAAGCACATATATTTTTTAGTGTAAAGTTTATATGTGAAAAGGTTTTGTTTATCAAAATGGAAGTATTTATGTTAAATATGATGTAAATTTGTTATAAAATTTAACTTTAAAAATAAAAATCCATTTATTTTGTGACATGTATTGCATTTTACTACATTTTTAATAATATATGAACATGAGGTAAACAGAGCTGCCAACTGCTACGAAAAAAATCGTAGTTGCTACGATTTTGAGCCACAAACTACAATGCTACGAAAATCTGTCTAAAACTACGATTTTCTGGAAAAAAAAAAAAAACGTGAATTTTGTCACAGGATCGCGCGAAAAATCACGAATTTCGCCACAGGATCGAGCTAAGAAATGCGAGTTTCGTTACAGGATCGCTGAAAAAACATGAATTTCGCCAAAAAATTGGCAGGAAAAAGCAAATTTCGCCTAAGTATCGCCGAAAAAACGTGAATTTCATTAAACTGATTGCTGAAAAAATGCGAATTTCGTCAAAAGATCGTTCAGGGGCGATTCTGGTCCGAATTTTCCGAAAAATTAAGGCAATGATTTCTGAAAATATATATGTATATACAGTACAAAGTCTCAAATCCGGACATCCGAAATTCGGAATTCTCCAAAATCCGGACATTTTGGAAACTAGCTTTTTTTTTTTTTTTTTTAATATTCCGTGTTTTTTTTTTTTTTTTTTTTTTTTTTAATATTTATTTATATATGCCTTGGACTGAATCGTTTTTCCCCCTTCTGTTATATTTGTCTCCATATATTTTCCAATTTGATATCTTTACGCTTTTATTCGATCATTCCTTACTCAACGCTCTCCTCTCCCCACCAATCTCCAAAAATTGCATCAATTTATTCAATAAATTGAAGCCGTGATATAGATGTCTGATAATCTTTATTGGCGACTTCCCAATATTCCATAGGAAGCGCCGCATTCATAGTTGTATTTAGCTGCAGGAAAACAGAAAAAAGTAATTGAAAGAAAAGAATGAAAAAAAACATTTTCCTTACCATAAAAAATAAATAAATAAAAAAATATCTCCATCGTTATTTGACGAATTATGTTCAAATTTACAGCAAGTTGCAATAATAGCAAATTAGGCTGTTTTCCCAAATTTTATCAAAATATGACAATTTATTCCAAAATCGGAGCACCACACAAAAAAGGCCACTAGAGTAACTGAAAAGAAAAAGAAAGGATTGAATTATCTGGCTGTTTGTTTTGTTTATTTTAGTCTGTGGTAACTTCCGAAGTCGAAAGTTACTTAGAAGATCGTTAGCTTTCGTTAGATCTTTAGCTTTCGTTAGCTTTCGTTAGCTTTCAGTAGATACTATGTTTCGTTATGCAGAAAGAAACCATGCACAGATTTTTTTTTAATTATTAGGCTAGGCTTGTTGAGCGGATTAGGAATGATGACATGTGAGTCAAAGCTTCTGTTTTCTTCTATTTTTGCACAAAAAAAATAAAGGAAAAATATTTTTAAAGGGAAAAAAAATAGACGACGTAAAGAAGATAATATGGAAAAGGGGCAGGACACATTTTTCACGTCTAAAAACAGCACGGCGCATCGGCACTTAAAAAAAAAAGGGCAGTGCGCAGCACCCTTTGAGAACATCAAATGGGAACAATAGGGAGCATAAAAACAAATAATAACGGTTTTTTTAAACCTTTTAAAAAATATATTTTATTGGAATATCGTATTAGTGTGTATCTTTATACAGCACTGCAAATGCCTTCCTAACGTAAATAAATCGGTGTGTGTGTGTGGGGGGGGGGGGGCGATTAGTTTTTTAATAACTGCAAATGATTTATAATTGATAAAGCAGTGTAAAATAACGGACATATTCAATTACCTAACAGAAAAATTACATTTTGTAAGTAAAATTTCCTGAAATTGTGATAATTAAAAAAAAAAAAAATATTCCTCTATTGAAATATTTGCTTTATTATTACCTTATTTCAGTAAAATAAACGGGGGTGGGGTGTAGATTATTATTATTTTTTTACCTTTTTAAAAATATATTCATTTTTTAAAATATTTAATTTGCTTCAGTATAATATTTTTCAGTATTGAAATGCGTTCGTCATAAATAAATAACGGGGGGGGGGGAGGGGCAAACTGCAAATGATCCGAAATTCGGAAAAATCCAAAATTCGGAATCGCTGAAGCCCGGAGGATTCCGGATTTTGGACTTTGTACTGTATATATATATATATATATCGGTCATAAATCCGAAAATTCGGACATTAAATGTATCGGTATTTCAGCAAATGATCGCCGAAAAAAAATCAATCTCGTCTTTCGTTCGAAGAAAAGTCGCCAATTTTGTCAAAGGATTGCACGAAAAACGTGACTTTCGACAGAGAATCGCGTGAAAATGGCAAATTTCGTCAAAAACATTGCGAAAAGCGGCAAATTTTGTTAAAAGATCGCAAAAAAAAACAGCAAATTTTGTCAACAGATCGCGGGAAAAACGTGACTTTTGACAGAAAATCACAAAAAAATGGCAAATTTTGTCAAAAACATTGCGAAAAGCGACAAATTATGTCAAAAGATCGTGAAAAAACGGCAAATTTCGTCATAAACATTGTGAAAAACGGCAAATATCGTCAAAAGATCGCGAAAAAAAGGCAAATTTCGTCAAAAGAGCGCGAAAAAAAGCAAATTTCGTCAAAAGAGTGCGAAAAACGGCAAATTTCGTGAAAAACATTGCGAAAAAGGGCAAATTTCATCAAAAGATCGCGAAAAAAACGACAAATTTTGTCAACAGATCACGGGGGGAAAACGTGACTTTTGTTAGAAAATCACGAAAAAACGGCAAATTTTGTCAAAAACATTGCGAAAAACGACAAATTTCGTCAAAAGATCGCGAAAAAACGGCAAATTTCGTCATAAACATTGCGAAAAACGACAAATTTCGTCATAAACATTGCGAAAAACGACAAATTTCGTCATAAACATTGCGAAAAACGACAAATTTCGTCAAAAGATCGCGAAGAAACGGCAAATTTCGTCATAAACATTGCGAAAAACGGCAAATTTCGTCAAAAGATCAAGGAAAAAACGACAAATTTCGGGAAAAACATTGCGAAAAATGGTAAATTTCGTCAAAAGATCGCGAAAAAATGACAAATTTTGTCAACAGATCGCGAAAAAACTGCAAATTTCGTCAAAAGATCGCGAAAAAACGCAAATTTCATCAAAGGGACGCAAAAAAAGTGGCGGGAGTGGACACCCCCGCTTCCGGTCGTATCAGCTTACTCGACCTGATGAAGGACTCTAACTCAGACATTTTTCTCTGGAAGATATATCCGTATTTCCATCACCCCTCCCCCCAACCGCCTTGGAATCTTTCACTGTGAAGTTCAGAAATTTGGCTTAGGAGTGGACAGAGCATTAATTCATTAATTGAATAGGAATAATTATGTTTAATCAATCCCACCCGCAACAAAAAATTTAGCAAAAACAAAAGAGTCTCCTACTTTGTGTGCTTATGGATATACACATGCGTTTAATTGATTAGTATTTGCTCGCTTAAAATTTACAGCGTAAAAAATAGCCACCAACCAACCAACCTTCAGATAAATTTGAATTTGGTGTGCTACTGTTTCTCATTTTCAAAGGTTGGCAGGTCTGGGTAAAACATATCTACTTTTTAGAAAGTTATTTTATCTTATTTATTAGAAAGTGTAATTTGTATATATTCCTATTTATTCAGATGTAAATCAAAGAAAAGTTGCACAATATAACAAATTGTACTTAAAAGATTAAATCTATTTCTGAAATATTGATCATAATGGGAGTGGTACATTACAACTTTTGATTACTTATCTAATATTTTCCTTTGTTTTGGCTTCTAAATACAGATATGCTGATGTTTTTCTAACTCATCTAAAGAATTTAGATAAATATATGGAATATTTGATGATAACTAGTCATGATCTTAATCAGATATATATTTTAAAATCATTGATAAAAATCAGACATTATCCCCCTTTTTTTTTCTTTAATGATATGAAATAGTAATAAAATCTGAGATGAACATAATTTATAATGTCCCTAAAGTGATTTTGCCTGCTAAATAAAAAAAAAAACTTAAAAAAGAATTAACAATAATTTTATTTTTTTATTCTTAATTGTGAAAATAAATAAGAATCAACAAATTGGACTAAAAATAACTCCTGCTCAATAGCTATTGTAAAGAATGCTTAGAAAAGAACTAGTTGTTATCAAAATGTTAAGCACACCAAGAACTTTAAAGAATGTGTTACTTTTAATACTAGACAAATTAAAAATTAATTTAAAAATTGAAAAGGCAGTAAAAAAGCTTATTATTATTATTACTTTAAGTACAGAATGCCTATAATGCCCACCCAGTGCTACCACTGTTGATATTTAATATTTTGGGAAATTCATGTGGAATCAAAGGTGTGTGCAGAGAGAGAAAATAAAAATCCCAAATCTGTGGATCAACACGTGCTAAGTTTTCTGCAAGCTCTATGAGGATCATAATCCACATTTTAACCCCTTAACAGTTTCCCTTTTTTACTATATTGTGTAAAAAAAAAAAAGAGGCACATTTTTGATAAAGAATTTTGTATTCAAATCGATTGTATAAATTCAAATCAGCAGTCAAAACTGTTACAAGTATTGAATTTCATAATTTATGATAATTTTTAATTATGGCAAAAAATTGGCATTTTCACTTAAAGTTGGCTTTTCAGAACAAGAACTTTTAAGAACACTTGACGATGTGAGAAAAGAGCATCATTTTTAAATACTTACACTAGGGGTGCACAACCTTTTTAAGCGAAGGGCCACTTACAAAAATGACTGGGTTGTCGAGGGCCACCATCAGTAGAATTTTGTTTACAGGACGTGTGACGGGGGGGGGGGGGGTAGCCCCCTAGGTTCTTTCCTTCCCAGTCAACGTATTCAGTTCTGTTGGCAAGGATATATCAACAGTTTACGTTTGTATTTATACAAGAGATATAGCTAAGATTATTTTCAAAGAGTGAAAATACTCCTTGACTTTATTTGAGGGAGTAAATTTAACTTTAAAGATTGCCAATGTCGAAAAAAAATTCTGCTTTCAAGAATGAAGGTGGAGAGGAGGAGAAACATATATTAAATTGTGCTTCTTAACATATTCAGTCATAAAATGTAGATATCAAGTAGGGGTGCACAACCTTTATAAGAGGAGGGCCAGTCACAAAAATGACTGGATTGTCGCGAGCCAACATCCGTAGGGTGAACAAAATTTTGTTTTGGGGAAGGAGGGAGAGAATCGGCCTAAATGTTCATAAAATTGCTAATTTTATAAAAAGAGAGTTAGCTCCCTATACTCAACCACCTCCTTAGTCAGTATAACCCATTTCAGTTGGCTAGGATAGAAAAATCTTGCATTTATTTTCCACGCGTGATTGACAATATTCAGTTTTTTTTCCTAGTGATTGACAAAATTCACGATTTTTACGCACCCGTTCGGCGAAATTTACGATTTATACGCCCCTGATCGGCAAAATTCGTGATTTTTACACGCCCGATCGGCAAAATTCGTCATTATTTCACGCCCGATCGGCAAAATTCGCGATTTTTACGTGCCCGATCGGCAAAATTCGCGGTTTTTATGCATACGATCGGCGAAATTTACGATTTATACGAACCTGATCGGCAAAATTCGCGATTTATACGCACCATATCGGCAAAATTCACGATTTTTACGATCCCGATCGGCAAAATTTACGATTTTTACGCGCCCGATCGGCAAAATTCGCGATTTATACGCACCCTATCGGCAAAATTCGCGATTTATATGCTCCCGATCGGCAAAATTTGCGATTTTTATGCACCCGATCGGCAAAATTCGCGATTTTTACACGCCCGATCGGCAAAATTCGTCATTTTTTCACGCCCGATCGGAAAATTCGCGATTTTTACGTGCCCGATCGGCGAAATTTACGATTTATACGCACCTGATCGGCAAAATTCAAGATTTATACGCACCTTATCGGCAAAATTCACGATTTTTACGAGCCCGATCGGCAAAATTTACGATTTTTACGTGCCCGATTGGCAAAATTCGCGATTTTTATGCATACAATCGGCGAAATTTACGATTTATACGAACCTGATCGGCAAAATTCGCGATTTATACGCACCATATCGGCAAAATTCACGATCTTTACGATCCCGATCGGCAAAATTTACGATTTTTACGCGCCCGATCGGCAAAATTCACGATTTTTACGAGCCCGATCGGCAAAATTTACTATTTTTACGCTCCCGATCGGCAAAATTTGCGATTTTTACACGCCCGATCGGCAAAATTCGTCATTTTTTCACGCCCGATCGGCAAAATTCGTCATTTTTTCACGCCCGATCGGCAAAATTCGTCATTTTTTCACGCCCGATCGGCAAAATTCGTCATTTTTTCACGCCCGATCGGCAAAATTCGTCATTTTTTCACGCCCGATCGGCAAAATTCGCGATTTTTACGTGCCCGATCGGCGAAATTTACGATTTATACGCACCTGATCGGCAAAATTCTAGATTTATACGCACCTTATCGGCAAAATTCACGATTTTTACGAGCCCGATCGGCAAAATTTACGATTTTTACGTGCCCGATCGGTAAAATTCGCGATTTATACGCACCCTATCGGCAAAATTCACGATTTTTACGAGCCCGATCGGCAAAATTTACTATTTTTACGCTCCCGATCGGCAAAATTTACTATTTTTACGCTCCCGATCGGCAAAATTTGCGATTTTTATGCACCCGATCGGCAAAATTCGCGATTTTTACGCAAACGATCAGTGAAATTTACAATTTACACGCACGCGATCGGCAAAAGTAACGATTTATTCGCACCCGAATGGCAAAATTTGCGATTTTTACGGGCCCGATCGACAAAATTCATGCTTTTTACGCGCCCGATCGACAAAATTCGTGATTTTTACGCAGACGATCGGCGAAATTTACAATTTACACGCACCCGATCGGCAAAAGTAACGATTTGTACGCACCCGATCGGCAAAATTCGCGATTTTTACGGGCCCGATCGACAAAATTCATGATTTTTACGCGCCCGATCGACAAAATTCGCGAGTTTTACGCATACGATCGGCGAAATTCGCGATTTATACGCACCCTACCGGCGAAATTTACGATTTATACGCACCCGATCGGCAAAATTTGTGATTTTTACACACCCGATGGTTGAAATTCGCGATTTTTTGCGTCCGATCGGCGAAATTGATCCACGGGCCACCAGTAATCCGATCGCGGGCCACTTTTGGCCCGCGGGCCACAGGTTGTGCACCCCTAACTTACACTTTTATTTCAAAACTCAGCTTTTATATGATAAATTTTAAAACATGGAGATAAACAGTCCTATATCACAATCGGGACAAAAATATCTGGTTTCTTTTTGCATCCTTTTTCCGTTATCGTCCCTTTTTGATCAGCATACAAAGTACTACCTCATCAGTCTCAGTTTCTTTTTGGTGGGTGGAATCATTTCTGAAAAGTGTCTTTCAGTCAATTGTATGGGATTCGGCAAAATTCCTGGTTGTCCTTTTTTTCCCATTCTTTTCAGTCAGGTGATCAACTAAGTCAAGTCTAAAAATCAAATGAGAGTATTTGCCTATAAGCTTCTGGTACAAAATAAAAACATTCCATAATGGTATGTCAAAGAGGTGAAAGAATATTTTTTTATAATATTTTTTCCCTCTTTTTTTTATGACGCGATAATTGATGAGATGTTGATCCTTTTTATCAACACCTCCCATAGTATTATTTACTCCATTACTATTTTTGATTTCTTTTTGACTTCATCATTGTGAGACAACACTTCAATCATTTCAGAATTGTGTATAGTTAGTAGATAAGAGTTGCAACCTTCTTATCCATTCATTTGATGATGCATACCTTTCCTCTTTGGTAAGCACAGATTTTGCCTTTTTTGAGTTTCTTTAACTGTAATTCCTTTAAAACTTCTTTTCTGCTAAGTTTGAGTGTTCCATACAAATCTGTTTGCTTGCTGAGAAGGATGTCTGCCAGTTCTGGAAATGTATAAAAAATATTTGTGGTTAGGCAATATCCTTTATTGAATAGTGACTGTATAAGAGTCATTACCACTTGAGATGACTTGCAAAAATGTTGGTAATTGTCATCAAAAAGTATGTCTTTTCCCATGTTTATAATTAGTTGATATACATAACCAATCTTCGATTCATATAGCATAAAAGTTTTTATACTGAATCGTGATTAGTTCAACGTTATTAATTAACATCAAGCTTTTGTCAATTGTTACATATCTTTCAAGTGTGATAATTTCTTGAAAACAAGTATTCAAATGTTTGATTATAGGCCAGAGCTTTTGTAACTTTGGTCACTCATGTTTTTCAGCGTCAAATTTAACCATCATCAGAAAAATGTAAATACTGGTGAATGAGGTAAAAACAATGATAAGACACAATTTTTGAAAAAAAATGACGATGTTGAATGTCTCTTACTCCAATAATGCTCAATATCTGGCTTTTTAACAATTCCTTGTAAAATATTCAAAGCGAAAAACACTTGAATTTCATTTATCATCATTGGTTCCCCTTTTCTTGCTCTGCTATTTTCTCATAGATTACTGTTTCAAAAACTTCTATCTGCATATTTATTAGTTTCAAAAACTATTATTTCAAGGAGGTTACTATCAAAGAAAATATCAAGAAACTGTAAAATCCCGTTATATACATTAATATCCAAATGAACAGCAGGATTTGCTGTGAAAGGAAGTCACGGCGGTGCTGGAGAAAGATTACTAGTATCAATTTCACAAAAGTTCCACATCTTAGTTGGATAATCAGAACTTTCTTTTTACTCATCACTAGAGAAGTCTGATAATGAACTTTCATAACTTCCTGAATCATTTAGAGAAATTTCCAATTCATTATCTGATCCAATATCAGAATTATATTCTTTTATAAGCCACTCACTGTCATTCATTCCTATTTTATTTTAGCACAAACTTCATTCCTTCTCCTGCATAAACAAAAAGTGGTAAAACCTGATAAGGATTATTTTGCATTCCAATCTTTAATGGACAACTAGAGCCATCTATTAGAAACATTGCAGACTAAAAAAATTGGGAAAATAATTGGATTGGCATAGAAAAATAAGATGCCTGAGCGACGTATGGACAAATCAGAAAAGTGACTTTTCGTAGCCCCTGAGTGGTGTTCGGGCAAGACTGTTAAGGAGTTAAAAACAATTGTTATAACACATATGCATGTTTAGAGTTGTGTGATTTTACTAAATACTTTTGCAAAAAAAGCTGCAACTATATTTGTTTGATTTTTTTATTTGCACTGCTAATAAATTAAATTTAGGTACTTACATATTAGCTTATTACCTTAGCGAGAATAAGAAAATGGCCTTGGAAAGAAAAGCAAAAATTTCACAGATATACATAGTCTGGAAACCTATTCACTGTTTCATACACAAAAGCATTCAATATTTACACAACTTATTTAATATATTCATTTATGTATATATATGCTATTTATCTATCATTAGTTGTCACCTGGAACTCCACTCGCATAAAAATTAATTTGTAATAGCATTTTTTTATAATATTGTTTAAAAAGTGTGAGGTAAATATAATTCTACGTTATAATGAAAGTTTGTAATGAGTTTACATGTTTAAGACTATGATGTAAAGATTTTTATAAAGTATGAGCTTTTATATCATCAGTACTGGTGGAATGCAAGACTTTATTATGCAATTGTAGTAAACTGTTTGTTTTATGAATAATATATTTTTTTTTTTAATGGCAGGAGCATCCTACCCTCATGAGATTAACATATTATTATTATTTTTTTTTTTTATCAAATGACTGAGTGCTAAAATGTATTAGATTCTGCTTGGGGAACTAACACCAAAAAATTTTTTTAAATAATTTGCCAAAAGAAAAAAAAAATGACAATTCTTAACAGAGCAATCGAATTTTGTAAATTATAGTTTTTGAACAAAATAATGTACGCTTTGTTACAATAAGTGTAAACTAACCTAACAATGTTTCCTAACAAAGTTATGTTTATTTATGTTATTTATTATTTTTTTGTTTTGTTTTGTTGTTTTTTGTTATAACAGGAATAACTTCATTGTACTTTCTTTTGGCTTCTCTGTGTTTGTGTTGAAATATTAAAAATTAAAATCAAACTAAAAAAAATAATTTGTTCTTTAAAAATTTATGAATCATGAAATAAGTAAATACACATAATCTTATTTAAAGTTATTAATCAAACAAGAAAATAATCTCTCTTTTAAGCTTTTGATATTTCTGAAACATTAGGGTTTTCCTAATTTACCTATGACCAGACATGTTTACTTATTTGTGCCACAGTAGACGATAGTATTTTTAATAAATTTTTGTGAATTTCTTAAATTAAATTTTGCAGCTGAAAAAAGGAAGGGAAATCAAGGAGAAAAGTATTTTCTAATATTTGTTAAAGATTGCTAAACAACAAAAATCTTATCTGCCTAGAAATTTTGGCCTTGTCTGCTTTTTAAATTCATGTTAAAGCTTACTTTATAATTTTTTTCTCCTTGTAATTAAATCTCCTTTTTGTACATCTTCCATACTCTTTATATATTTTCTCTTTTCATTTTCTTTTTTATTTCCATCCTTGCAAGTAACTTTAAAAAAAATACATACTGATGTATTTATATTGATTTTTCTTTTATTTATACTAGGTATGGGAGACATTGAAGGATTGATTGATAAAGTAAATGAACTGAAACTAGATGACAACGAAGAACTTATTGAAAAACTAAAGCATGGTACATAGCATTTTAAATATTTTTATGTTTTAGGATTGTATGTAAATGACAGTTATTTTATGAAGTCTTTGTGTGATTTTAAATTAGAGTGTTAAATGTTTTATCTCTCTCTAATGCAATCATGCTTAATCTTTTTTTTTTTTATTGCAGGCTGTAAACATATGTTTGCTATGTTAAGTATTTATATAATAATGTAAAATTAAAAGTTATTTATATTAATAAAACAGAGTTTTTGAATCTGTCTGTCTCATGACAGATAAGACCAGTATTATGACATTGAGCAGGAATGTACTCCAAGGTGAACCCCCAAGACCAAAAAAAAAAAAAATCCCTCAAAGAGATTCTTTAAAATTTGATTTTGTAAGGGATTTTTGCATTAAGTATTTTCTTCACCATTCAAATCTTTGTTTCTAAATTCTAACTATTACATAATTGATTTACAGCACACATACTGATGCACCACGCTTGATAGAAACCTGGAGCGAACTGCGCATGGGCGAAAATGGGGAAGTCCGTACCATCTCGGAATGAGTTTGTTTATTAAATATCACAAATATGTTGCATTTTTTTGGCAAATATCTTTGGAATAAGGGAATATTGGCTTTATTGGAATATCTTTTTGTTTCTGTCATGGAATTATATGTTTTAAAATATTATATTGTAATCCAATCATATTAAAATAAGTTATAAAAAGACAAATATAGTAAAAAAGATGGTTTAAAAATATGATCATAAAACTAAACAACTTTTTTTACTCCCAATATATATGAATAAATATGAAGTGTGAAACTTAATCTTTTAAGAACGACAACATAAATATTTTAAGCATCAGTAAATTAAATTTTTGAAATAAATTATCTAAAAATACATTTATTAATAGTAATAATAATAAACGAATCATATTCATTTTTGCAAATAATTTAAAACAATCAGACACTTACTTTCATTGGATATTTTTATTAAATGGTTTTTAGACACTTATGAATCACATGCGAAACTAGTACGATCCATTTAATTAAAAATTAAATTTTACTCAGAACAGAAAATAGCAAACAATATTGAACACTGTTTCCATATACTAATAGTAATCTTAAATAAAAAGCGGTGATTTCAGCTTCTTTTGCCAAGGCTATTCTCCCTACAGTGTGAATGGAATTGGCTTGTCATTCTGCCAACCGGAGTTCTCAGAAGCGTGGTTGAACAGTACACATATTCATAGAACAAAAAATGTGCTTTTAGGTAAAATATATAATGTAAGTTGCAGATTTTTAATGATTAATTGAAAAAAAACAAACTTTTAATTAAAAAAAAATTAAACATGTAATTTTTTGTTTCTTTGCACAATGCTGAGACACAAATAATGATACAGCCGCTGCAATGTGAAATGAAAGGCAGCCTGATTATTAATGACTGCCCCTTGAGTTATGGTATCAACCATAATCAGGTTGCCATTCATTTAACATTGCAGTATGCAATTTTGCTGTGTCAACAACTTCCTGCTACTGCGCCAGCTGACTGACAGTTTCGTTATCTGTCAAGTCTATCATATATACAAAAATCATTGACATATTAAGCATTTTAATCAGTTAAAGTATATATAGTTAAAAAATGTAATTTCTATTAAAATGAAATTTTTATAAATATTGCAAAATGATTTTGCCAAAACTTAGAGAAGATGGTTTACAAAAAAAAAAAAAGTCCTTTCATTTTTTATATTATAGTAAAAACTCTGAGACTTAGGAAAAAATGATTCATTTTCACTCAGTTGTAAGCAAAATGCTTGAAATTCATGGATGAAAATGCACATTTTCATTAAAAATTGAATCAGTTTCAAAGATTGATTTTTGTCAAGCTCCTTTAATAGTTTCACTGCTTGGTTTATCCATAAAAATTAAAACAATTTACTTTTGTGATGTGGGACTATAATCTTAATCTGTACTAAAAATATAAGTGAAAAGTGCATCTCCTTTAAACAATCATTGTAATATGTTCATTTTTATGGATGAAATTGGTGATATGCTTTTATCATATATTCTAATATGAGCAAATCGTGTGTGTGTGGTTATATATGCAAATTTTATCTTTAAAACGGCTCTAACGATTTTTACGAAATTTTGTATCTTACAGTTTTGGGGTACCAGAAAACCATTGGGTTAGATCACATGTTCGAGAAAATTTTATTAGTGGGTCATCATGGGTTCAGGGTCAAGCTAATTGTATCTAAAAAACAGCCTAAATGATTTCGACTAAATTTTATGTCTTACCATTTTCAAGCACAAGAAGACTATTGGGCTGGGTCATATGTTCGAGAACTTTTGATTAGTGGGTCATTTTGGGGTCAATGCAGGTCAAGTTAATTTTATCTAAAAAACAGCTCTAATGATTTTGATTTTAAATTTTGTATTCTACGAGTTTCGGGCACAAGAAAATCATTGGGCTAGGTCACATGTCCCAGAAAATTCGATTAGTGGTTCATTTTTGGGTCATTGTGGGTCAAGCTAATTTTATCTAAAAACAGTTCAGACTATTTTGACTAAATTTTGCATCCTATGGTTTTTGGGTATGAGAAGACTGTTGTGCTAGGTCACATGTTCAAGAAAATTTCATTAGTGGGTCATTTTGGTCATGGGTCATTATGGGTCAAGCTATTGTTATCTTAAAAACAGATCAGAGGATTTGAACTAAATTTAGTATCCTACAGTTTTAGGGAACGAGAAGACTATTGGACTATGTCACATGTTCGAGAAATTTCGATTAGTGGATCATTTTGATCATGGGTCATTTTGGGTCAAGTTATTTTTATCTTAAAATCAACTCAGGCGATTTGAACTAAATTTTGTATCCTATGGTTTTGGGGCATGAGAAAATCATTGGGCTTGGTCACACATGTCTGTGTTCAAAGTAAATCTTACACATTTATTAGATTCCAACTTGTTTTGACCTATTGCCTTCTAACTGAATTTTTTTATTACAATTTACATAAATATCAATATTTTATGTGCATATGAAGTTTTTTTAAATACACTTTTAATATAATTAAATTTACCGCTTTTAAAATTTATTATGCATTGTAATTTTTTCGGAGCAGAAATAATAATAGCTCAAAATATTTTCAGAATTGGCTACCTCTCACACCTTGCACCCATGCATATAAAATACAAAATAAACCATATAATAATGTTTAGTTTATTAATTTATTAATATTAATAATAATGAAATTAATTACATAATATAAATAATATAATCTTATATTAATAGGTACTTCTCTATTATCCCATCGACCACTTTTCATAACAAAAAACTATCGCCAAACTGTAAGATTAAACGCCAAAAATGCAGTCCCATTTACTTGATGTCAGAAGCATTATACGTGTTTGTTATGTCATCAAGTGGTTTTTAATTCGACATTTGCGTGTATTTTTCATTACGTTTTACTGAATTATTCGTTATTCATTAATTAAAATAACAATTGTGTCCTTAAATTCTTATATTGTATTTATTTATTTTGATATTCCAATGGCAACGTTCTCCCATTGATTTGGCGTTACAGTTTGGGATAGTTTTTTGTTATGAAAAGTAGTTGACAGGATAATAAAGAAGTACCTATTAATATAATATAATAATTAATAGATTAATATTTAATTAATAATTAATTTCATTATAATATATTAATATAATATTGTATAATATATCATATTTAATAATATTTATTTAAACCACAAAATAATAATTATTTTGGTAATCTTTCCAGTTTTAGTTTATTTTATGAATACTCTAATTTAATTTTAGGTGAATTTACACTAAGAGATATGTATGAACAATTTCAAAACATTATGAAAATGGGTCCTTTTAGTCAAATTATGGTAAGTGAAGTCATTTACTGTAAGCTATTTACTTTTTTAATGTGTTATGTGAGAATGATGTAGTTTGATGTAAGTAATCTTTGTGTTATACATTGTTGTATGCATATTAATATCAAATAATATCACATTTCAATTATCACACAATCTCATGTTAAAGAAATTTGTCAGTGGAATTATCTTCCAATTTCTGCAGATATTTTATTAAATACTAGATAGAACCTGTCAAAACTTGACGGAAAAAAATTACTAAAACAGTATCAGTAAAATAAACTTATTTATTATTTAAGGAGGAGAGAGTATGTCTTTAAAAAAAATTTATTTTTAAGTCTCCCCCCCCCCCCCCCCCAAATAAAATACAGTACTATTTTCGATGCAAACCCCAAACAAACAATCTGTAAACAACTGTGTAATGCAAATCAGTTTGACATTACCACCATATTCCCTGTGACAAGAAAGAAAATTTCATGGACCTATGAAGTATCATACAAATAGTATATTCCTATATCCATCTCATATTCAGTAAATAAAAGAACATAGTAAATAAAGCACACATTTCCTCCCCTGTGATAATGCAACCGAGTGAGCTTCTATGCGCATCTGCCCAAAGGCACCGCAGAAATTCAATGCTTAAAAAACATTTTAAAATGTCCTCTTTAACCATTGTTCATTTCAAATATATATCTTCTAACATGTATCCATTGTTTTAAGCTAATCAGTTTTTATGTAAAGATGAAGAAATTTTTTTACAATAATAAACCAATCTGCATATGAGGCAGATTTTTAATGTTTTCAAGTGTAATTTATTTGTATGGTTTCTTCAGTCCCTTTCCATAATCAGAATGATTATCCCTTTTCCACAGTTGGTGATATTTTCTCTCTTATACAGTGACATACCCAATGGATCTATAAAAAAATAATAATAAAATACAATTCCTAGCACATTCTGATGCAACATATACATCAACGAATTCAACATATCAGTTTTATGTTCAACATAAACTAAAAATAGTTTTTTTTATTTGGACAGATTTCAGTTTAGCACCAAAATGGAAATCGCCATCTTATGATTTATCAGTTTTAAATTTATGTTGGTTAGGGAAATTAATTTTCAATTTTGACAACTTTCCCAGGGCCATTACATTACTGAAGCAAACTGATGGCCATTGTTGAGATAGATTTGAAAAATAATTCATTCTTGAAAATTATTTAAAAAGTCATTAAATTAAGCAGCAGTTTTCAAATGAATTTCATTCAAAAGTTAAAAAGGTAAGAATTGAAATTGTAAGGTATTTAGAAGTGATGAAAGCAATAGTGCTGTTTGTTGTCACAATTGTTATACATTTCTAAAAATTGCCTCTGGGTCTAAAAGTAAACTGTCATTTTTTTATATCGACACAGAAAGTCGTGACGACATCGACCACAGTGAAAAAAATAGGACTTTTCTGGTAATAAGGAACTGTTAAATGAACTTATAATAAATATCTCAAAATAATTCTTATAAAATATTAGCCTTATATTGTTTATTCTAACTCAAAATAGAATGATTATTTCAAATTTTTTTTAACCATAACATTATTTTTAATAATTTTAATTTTCCTGAAATCCTTTACTTTTGTGAATTTTTTATTTAAAATTGAAATCCTCTAACCTATAATAATAAAAAAAAAAGAGTAATTGGTAACATATAATCAAGGTATGCAATCAAGATGAAGGGTAAATCAATAAAGGCTCCAATTCTAATCTTTATAATTAACAATTGAAAAATCAGTTAAAATTATGTCATGTTGACACAACCATATAAATATTTTTTCTTTACTTTTATCGTTTTATCAATGTAAAAATGCATTTCAAGCTAAGCATAATGTCATTTTCACCGGCACAAACATCTCACACATACTTTATATATGTTACTTTTATGCTTAAACACCATGTATACAAATAAAAATATATTTTGTATTTAATTGTATTGAAAAAATGACATCAATAAAGTTATAATGCATGATGATAAAATAAAATTAATGGACAATATTCCCATGATGTCACAATAAATATGAATTTTTATTCACATAGAAAAATAAAGTACACATGGATAAATATTTTTACTGAAATTTAACTTGGAAATTAAAAAATTTGGCCAAAAACTGCCTGTCTACGTATTTATTATTTCTCTTTTATCCTCGCAACAGTAGAAGTTATCCAGTTGTCACCATTTTGAAGAAATAAAAAAACATTTAAAATTAAAATTTGCTAATTAATAAAAGTATTGAACAAATGATTTCACGATAACAAATCTGTGGCCAAATATCTTTCATTTAAAATAAGAATCGTGTAATTTGATGAAGTAGTTTTTTTTTTTCACGAACTGTCGAAAGAAAGCACTTAGTGTTTTAAATATATAGATCTCCCATCTCTCTTTCTTGATGAAAGTAAAATCTTTGAAAATTAGGGGAATTTCTATTGCTGTTTGAGCTTTTTCTTCTGTTCATATTCCACATTGATTGATTTCCCCGTTCCGTTGATGTTTCACAAAGTTGTCATGCAACAATGAAAACCTAAAATACTTGAGAATTTAAATTCTGAAAAAAAAAGGAAATTGGTAATTTAAAATTACTTTTTTTTTTAAAACTAGTCGTTGGGGGCCACCGTAATACTTACCCATCATGGATATGCATAATGTAAAATATTAAAATAAAAATGTGTAAACTACTTATAAAATGCATTGTAATTCAAAAAATAAAATCGTGGCTTGATGACGTCACAAACTTTAAAGGCTCGATTACTGAATTGCTTGAAAGAGGTTTTTCTTATAACTCCAAAAATAATAATCCTGTTAACTAGCGATTTATTGCATCTGATTAAGCGTCAAATTTCCAATTAAAATATATCTTTGAAGTGAAATTTGGATGAAATACAGGGTCATGAAAAATCGAAGAGTGTGGAAAATAGGATTCCAAATATCTCGGCAACTAATTATCCGATCGACTTCATGCTTTATTCAAAATTTATGTTTTTTTATTGTCTTTTATATTCATTTCTTAAAATAAACAATTTCGAAAATTTTTATATACCTTTCATCAGAACGAATATTTCGAGAGTCCGAAAAAAATTGTTCCGGTTAATCGAGGTTATTGAAATGAAATAGGCTTCTTCCCATTATTACATACTAAGTACATACCAAATTGCAAGTCTCTATCTCAATTTTTTCGGGAGATAGAGCGTTTACAGACACACACACAGACGGACGGCAAATTTTTTTTTCTAAAAATATATTTTTCGGAATCTCCAGTGTCTGAAACGTGTAAATCAGTCAAAAAAAAATTTTCGATTTTCAAAACGATTACAAGACTTACCCTATACTACGTATGATGGGTAAGTAAAAAAAGGAAAAAAACTGAAAAATGTCGAAATTTTAAGAGTATCTATGTACGCAAAAGAAACTGAGGTGCATAGAAAGGTAATGGATTATTTAATGCAGAAGCATGAACTTTTTAGTTATAAAAATATTTATCCAATTTTGTGATAAGAAAAAAATAACACAGAGATTGTATGAGCAGTTGAGTTTTGTTGCATCACATTAATATAGATGTCAACATCTCCAGAAATTCTAGGGTTTCTCCAGAAATGTGAAATAAAATAGGGTAGTATGGCAATAAAGTAGAAAATACGGAAATCTGTGCCAACAACAACAAAAAAAAATCATGAATTTCTTCAATGAGTCATGGCAAAAAATCGCTGATTTCCCCAATCGGTTGTGGCAAAAAAAATATCATTGATTTCGTCAGTCGGTCATTGAAATATGTCGTGTCGATCGTTGATAAAATCACGAATTTCAGCAGTCACTCTTGGCAAAAAAATCACAAATTTCGTCAGTTTGTAGTGGAAAACAATTCATCAATCGATTGCGAAAAAGAATCACAGATTTCATCATTTGGTTGCAGAAAAAAATTTTGCCAATATATCTCAGACGAAAAAAAGAATTTCACCAATTAGTTGTTGAAAAAAAAAATTGTGAATTTCATCAATTCCTCATGGCAAAAAATTGCAAATTTCGTCAATCATTCATGGCAAAATATTGTGAATTTTGCCAATCATTGAAAAAAAGGCAAATTTTGTCAATCAGTTGCTGAAAAATATCACGAAATTCATCAATCAGTCACAGAAAAATATCTTGAAATTAGTCAATCGGTCGTTGATTAAAATCACAAATTTTGTCAGCCATGGCAAAAGGTTGTGAATTTAGTCAATCACTCGCAAAAAAAATCACAGAATAGTCAGTGGCGACAAAAAATCACAATATTTGTTAATTGATTGAGGGGGAAAAAATCGCATAATTAATTGTAATTGGTCACGTAATTTCACACATTTATGTCGATCATGAATTTTTTACTCTGTAGGGATAAAAAGTATTTAATTCCCTTTTTATAAATTTACAAAAAATTATTTTTACTTAAAAAGTAAAAGTAAATTAAATAACCTATGTTTCTTTGGATTAAAGCAAAAAGCTATAAAAGATGAGGATTCAGAGAATATTTGTAAAAAAATATTTAAAAATATAACTTGGAAAAAAAATTGTGTATGGACTCCTGAAACACTAATGTTTTACTCCTGAAGAGTGTGCAAAACTCCTGAAATTTAACTAATTTACTCTTGATACAATCTGTACAATATTGGCGTCTATGCATTAATCTTCAATGCTTTCACTGAAGCATCTGAATTACTTTCCCATATATATTCAATGGTACTATGGAACAGTGAACTTTTAAGGTGATTTTATGAAATTTCTTCACTTTATTTTTATTGTCTTATACATTTTCCATTTCTCATTATTAAATTTTTGTAAGATGACCGGTGGTTAAATTATTTACTTTCTCACATTTTCTATTGGCAGAAATGCAATCTTATAATACAACTTAATGTAATAAAGTATGATACTGTGTATATATGTATACATATGTAATAAAACTTTTGTTAATAATAGCAATCAAATCACATAAATAATCGACAATATAAGAACTGTTCAGATCCTGGTTCTTGCTTTGGATGTTCATAAAGGTTTAGACTTACTTTAAGCTGATGATTTCAGTTCCTTTAATCTTTTGTGATAAAAACTATTTTGGCACCAAAGTAAAACAATACTTTTTGAAATAACTGAAATTGCTATCACTTTTGCGATAAATTTCTTAATATACACATATGAAATCAAAACAAGAGAAAAATATTAATATTCGCTATTTAAAAAAATATATTTCTTAGAGGTCCATTTCAGGTTAGTTTTTATGTTTTCTGCATTTTGAAACTGCCATCCCCATTTCCTAAATGGAAATACAAAATGTTTTGTACTGGTTGCATATTAAATAAAATACAGACTCATAATAACTCAAACACATATTTATTTTTAAAAGGAAGGTGAACTGTATCACACTTTAATTTATACCCTCTTGGTTTTTACAAACTTTTAGAATAAAATACACGTCAATAACAACAACAAAAAAGTTGCCATTTTCAGAAAAATAACTTTGCACAAAACAATTTCAGCCACTCAGCTTTGACAGAAAGACTACACCATCACAAACAATAAAATTAATCTCTACATACATCCCTTTGCATGAAACCTTCGGGGTACAAATAAAAAAGTTCTAAGTCAATTGTTACTCAAACTGCAGGCAGAGGTCAAAGTTTATAAATAGGACATTAAAATTCCCCATGGCAGTCTTTAGTATGGCGACTTTTATATGACCATCACTATCTGAAAATGTTTGAATAATTCTTCCTAATTTCTATTGAAGAGGAGGAACAAGTTCATTTTTAATGAGCACCAAATCGCCGACCTTTAAATTTGCTTTTGAACACAGCCATTTGTATCGTTGCTGGAGTTGAGACAAATACCCTCCACTTCATCGCTTCCAGAAGTGCTGGAATACTCTGTGTTAATTGCCAGTGACAAAGTCTAAAAGGTAGAATTTCAGAAACGTTAAGTTGTGGAATAGCTGTCAATGGAGCACCAGTTGAAAAATGACCCGGTGTCAAAACTTGTAAATCACTTGGATCATTTGACAGCGGACATAAAGGTCTTGAGTTCAAACTGGCTTCTATTTATGACAGTAATGTAGCAAATTCTTCAAGTGTAAATAGCAAATTTTCCATTGTTCTACACAGATGGTATTTCACAAATTTTATGTTAGTCTCTCATAGCCCACCAAAATGTGTAAGCGAAAGGGGGATTAAATTTCCAGTGATGCCTTCATTAGCCATATAATTCTGTAGTGATTGATCCTAATTAATGGAATTGTATAACTCTTTCAATTCTTTATTTGCACCCTTAAAATTTGTAAGAAAATCACTGATTAATTCAGCTGACTTGTCTTTACGGGCAACAAATCTCTTCAGAGAAGCCAAAAACGTAGATTTTGACAAATCTGAAACCAATTCCAGGTGAATAGCAGGTGAGTCAAAAAACAAATAAAAATGTGTTAATGTTCATTTAAAAATGTGAAATCATAAATATTCGAGGCTCCTTACAAAAGCAGACTGGAACGTGCCTATTGCGCCTGGTGCATGCTGCCAAAGACAGTGGAATCCTGCTTTATGCTTGTTGGGATAGATTTTCATTTAAAAATATAAAATCATAGAAATTTGAGGATGTTACATGGTCGAAGACTGTGCAACTTCCTACACTAGGTTTATTTGGAAAGTTTTTGTTTAAAAATGTGAAATAACACATATTCAAAGTTTGTTTGCAAAAACAGACCAAAGTATGCATAGCACACCTGGATGTATGCTGCCAAGGCTCTGGGTTCATTTGGATAGATTTTCACTTAAAAATATAAAATCATACAAATTTGACTGTGTATGCTGCTGAAGGCAGTGGGGCCCCCAATACTAAATCCCTCCTGGAGAGAAATATCTGAATTCCATACTGACTTCAGGTTTATTTAAAGTTATTATCCTGGGCCTAGACAATACCAGGTGGGTCAGCTAGTTAATAATAAAACCTAAAAGTTGCAAACAATGTTCAGATTTTTCTGTGGACCACCAAAAATTTTTTTGCTGAACATTAGTTAGCAACTACTGCTTTAGTTTAAAACATACAAATATTCTTTTCCTTCAAAAATGGTTGTAATTGGCATTTAAAAAATTGTTGCCAAGTATGGAAATTTAAAGTTGTTCTTTATTGTGATTAAAAAGATGTGATATACATTTTCTATATTTTTACTGATTTACTTATTTTTCATACAAAATTACTTCAGTAGTTATATACTTTTATTTACTTTGTTAGGGCATGATTCCTGGATTTAGTAGTGACTTTATGACAAAAGGCAATGAACAAGAATCTATGGCAAGGTTAAAAAAACTTATGACAATTATGGACAGTATGAATGACCGAGGTGAGTCGAATTTTATCATATTTGTTATTTAGTAAAGCTGTTTCAATGTTTTGAACAAGTTTGTTGAGTTAATTTGAAAGCAAGTATATATTTATTTATTTTTAAATAATAGAGTTAGATCACAGGGAAGGTGCCAAATTGTTTTCTAGACAACCAGGCAGAATTACTAGAGTTGCTCGAGGATCTGGAGTAGCTACAAGAGATGTGCAAGAGCTTCTATCTCAATACACTAAATTTGCTGCTATGGTAAAGAAAATGGGAGGAATTAAAGGCTTATTTAAAGGTTCGTGTTCATTTTAAATATCTTAATTTTTCTTAGGTTTAGTTAAAATATTTCCGTTAATCTATTATGTTTTCTTTTGCATTTATAAAAACTACATTGATTTTGTCATTACTCTCTAAATAAGTTAGATTATTTCCTTACTTCACTATTTTATTCAACAATTCAAAAGAGTTGGCATAAATTTTGGCAATTTTTTGCTTAACACTTACAGTTGTGGTGCTGCAAAAAAGAGCAAATAGATATAAAAGTAGCAATAGTAAAGTTCTGTCCTTTCTGATCAGTTAAATCCATTTAACTAACTAGTATGCTGTAGCCATTACAAAATTTTCCTCTTTGTCATTCTAACATATTAATTTAAGTAGTGCAGTTACACACAAACAATTATTAAACTTACAAGGGGATCGCCAAACATGATGCGCACAGATTTTGAAGTATGTTGTAGGGATCATACCCCTAACTATTCAGGTCAAAGGTTTCCTTCTTTAGTTTTCGAGAAATTTCGGGTTAAAGTTCAGCATACATTTCAAATACCCATTAGTTTGCGAATTTGAATAAGGTCTCTGTGGTGCAGAGCTAGCGTTCGCGATTTGAGTGCCAGAGGTGAGGGTTCTGTCCACTCATGCGACTTTTCACCTTTTTTAATGAATTTTATATATTTGTTGCGTTACAAGTTTTATGAAGAATTATGAATTCTGCTTCGTTGAACTTTTTGATATTTTCATAATAAATTCCATTTACATTTTCGAATTTTTCGTGAAAATTTACAATTTTTTTTTGTGCAGTTTTGAAATTAATATTTCTATTGACGAAATTCCAAACTAATTTACGTCTAGATTTTGTTTATTTTTTTTATTACATATCCCTTTATATTTTAATAACCGTTCTAAAAAATACTTTTTTTTAACTTTATAAACAGGGCTGCCAGTTGGTCCCTATTTCCCTAAAAGGTCCCTATTTTTTAACTTGCTCCCTAAAAGTCCCTATTTTCATTAAGAAGTCCCTAAAAGGTCCCTTTTTTCACTATGATTGCCTCTCTCTGTATTTTTTTAAAGATTTTACAAAAATTTTCATGTAAATTTAGATTTGTTTACAATTTAATACCCTAGATGGCAGTACATAGCTTGAACATAAGTAGAAGAAAGGGCCAATCATAGCCCATCTTGTGTAGCCTATAGGAATTACTTTTCTTCTTTTAGCAATCTGACCTGTCTCATTCTGTATCATTTTTTAGTATAGTACTATATAATATGCTGTATAATTTTCTAAATATAGAAAACTTTTGGGCAACTTGTATCAATGCAAAAGAGGCAAATGGAGAGTTAAAATATCCAAATCTCTCTCTGTTTTTGAAGAGTAGCCTTACTTTGGTAGTGCAGATATAGAGCGAGGATTTTCAGTTGCAAATCAAATTCTTTCTGAAGAACGATGCTCTATGAAAGAACGAATGCTAAATGCTAGACTAAACATAGCAGATGCTTTAAAACAGCATTATGAGAATCATGCTGCTTTAGTTCCAGTAACTAGTAAAATGATAAAAAAAAGCTAATGTTGCACATCAAAATTATCAGAGTTACCTAGAAAATGAAAAGAGAGAAAAAGAGAAAAAAAGTATAGTTCAACTTGAAATGCAGAAAGCTGCAGAAGAGGAAAAAATCAGAAAAAAAGAAGTTGAAAAAAACAAAAATGCAATTATTGATCTTGAAAAGAAGCTGGAAGAGTTAAACAAAAATGTATGTGAAGAAGTAGCTGTATCGGACAGATTGATTGATGAAGGCAGTCAAAGGTTGAAAACTGCTTTAGAAAAAGGAAACCTGACCGAAGCTAAAGTAGCACAAAATCTAATTACAGCTGGTATAACAGCTAACAAGGAACTGAAAGTGAAAAAAGATAAAGCTGGATAACTTGTCTACAGTTATAAATAAAAGAAAAAATAATTTAATTTCAAATTTTGTGTGTAAGAAACCTAAAAAAGGTTAATTTGTGAGAAATCTAAATATTTTTTCTAATTAAACAAGTTTAAGGAAATATTTGGTGTATTTTTTTTCTTTGTTAAAAATTATGTTTGATATATTATTTGATTTACATTGTGTTTATTTTTCAGGTCCCTAAAAAGTCCCTATTTTGGACTTTTGGTCCCTAAAAAGTACCTAATTTTTAATCATTAGGTACCTAAGTACCTACTATTTTAGATCAAAGTTGCTGGCAGCCCTGTATAAAAGTTTAAATGAAAATTTATATTTTTTTATAATTTATACAAAATATTTTTTATCTCAAATCTTCTAACATATATTGAAAGGAGTATTAAAATATTCCAGCAATAATGCTTATATCCAAGTTTTAGCCAGTTATATATATATATATATATATATATATATATTATGTTATTTAAATACATTTAACTGTAAAGTTCAAACTCAACACCTTTTTTGATTTGCACAAATAAAAAATAATATATTACAATATATATATATATATTTTTTTTTTTTCCATTCTAACAAGTCGATGCAATAGAGAAAAATTCAACTAGAAATGAAAAATCGTTTGTAAATTACAATACATATAAAAAATATCTGAAAAAAAAATCGTCTGCAATGACTTTTACGGTAATATTAGAATAAATAAAATTTTCTTTTTATCCATTTCGTTTAGCTTCCTTTGCAAACAATTACCTTGTTTGAAATAATTTCTTTTTCAAATTTATTAAAATTTTTAATATTTATCACATTTTAAGTATTTAAAGAATATATAATATGCTAATTTATATATTCTTTCAATATTGTTATAACAATTAAAGAATATATTTAAAGGCGATTTTTAATGCGGAATTTGTTTAGAATATTTTTGCGATATGTATCACACAATTAGTTCCATATTTAATAAACCAAAAATGTTGATGTCGGTGATGATAAATATTTTAGTATTTCAGCAGTTAACATATTTCAATATATTTAGAACAAAATCAAATATTAAAAGGATATATTATTTTGTTAATTTTTTCTTAATCATTTAAATTTTTTAAAATAGAAAATGTAAATAAAAAAAATGCATTGTTTCATAAATACGATAAATAAATAAGTAAATACACATAAACGTAAACAAAAATCATTTTAAAAAGACGAGACATCAAGACATAGATTAGTTTGGATTTTCGTCAACAGAAACATTAGAATAAAAATTGCGCATAAACTATAAATTTTCACGAAAAATTCGAAAATGTAAATAGAATTTATTAGGAAAATATCAAAAAGTTCAAAGATGCAGAATTCATAATTCTGCATAAAACTTTTAATGCGACAAGTATATAAAATTTATTAAAAAAAGGTAAAAGTCACATGAGAGGACAGAACCCTCATCTCCGGCTCTCAAATCGTGAGCAATAGCTCTGCACCACAGAGACCTTGTTTAAGATTGTGAACTAATGGGTATTTGAAATGCATGCTGAACTTTAACCCGAAATTTCTCGAAAACTAAAGCCCATTTGAAAGAAACCTTTGACCTGAATAGTTAGGGGTATGGCCCCTACAACATACTTTAAAATGATCAAAATCTGTGCGCATCATGTTTGGCAGTCTCCTTGTTAATAGCAGAACCAGTGACTTTGCCTAAGCAAACCATGGGATCCTTCCAGGTAAAATAAAATTAAATTGCAATAATTCGGAGCTCACAATAGTGGAGCTCTGTGCATTCTCGCCAATAAATCGTTAAAAAGAAAATCAGAATTTTTTTTTAATTCTGATGCAATGTATAGTAACCCTTAACTAGAGAATACAGGTTTTCTTTGATGCGTGTAGCAGTAAAATATAAGATGTGCCTGACAATAATGAAAAAAGATGCAAAAAATTCAACTGAATGGTGTAGCATTTAGTGAAATTATATTTTGTATGACATTATTTTTAAATGAAAACTTGCATTTCTATTAATAAAAACTAAATTTACAATGATTAAATGAAAAGGACATCCTTTTTTACACACTTTCAGTCGTAACATCAATCATGAAATTATCTTTAAAATGAGAATAAAATGGACTTTAAAAAAAAGTTTCTATGCTTCATTTCCTGTTAAATATAAATTGTGTTACCACTGGATATAATGTATTAAAACACTTAGCTATATATAAGATATAGCATTGTAGGATACAGATGAAAAAATAAATAAAACATTGGAACTGTTTGTTTAGAGTCAGTTTGACATCACACTAATAAAAAAGTTTCCTAGAAAGTAACATACTTAGAAAATTATTATATATATTTTTTCATAAATATTTTTCTTGTAAGTGTCTGTATTATACTAAATGTTTTAACTCAAATACACTTAAATGAATGTACTATGTCACTTTAACCCACTTATAGTAACCTTTTTAAACTTTATAATGAAAAACGTGCATTATCTGCTCAGAATGACATCAATTTCAGATGTGAAACTATAGTGAGTGAGTCTGAATTTTTATTAGTTTATAAAAACCAGGGTAACCTACCCGAGCTTTCCAGGTTACAGAACAAGTGCTCAGTATACATAGCATAATTTAAAAACTAATATTTTTTTTTACATTTAATATATTTTTTAAATTGCTCATAACATCAAAAGCATTTTTGTATGAAAAATATCAATTATCTATTCAAATAAAGTTTTGAAACCTATTAAAAACAACACTTTTAAATTAGCCACATGCCAGTGATTAATTTCCAAAAAAATTGTCAAGATATCGTTATTTAAAGAAGCCGTTTTGATTCTTATTATTTCAATCTGCATATAGTCATCAGTCTATATAAGTGCATAGTTTGATTAAATATCTGTTAAATTTGTGTTTTATTTATTCTTTGATTATTTTCTTCTATCTTTACAGGAAGTAAGTATTGGATTAATGAAAATTTTCAACAGATTTATGTTTTAGAAGGTCCTGAACACAATTTGACTGTTTTTAGAAAATGTTTGTCTGTGACTCTGTCTGTCTGTCTGTATATGGAAAAATTTTGTGGGTGCTCTATCTCAAGAACTAATGTACAAAATTTAATAAAACTTTATATTCTGTTAGACCCTGTTATAAATTGGTGCGGATTAGTTTTTGGTGTAAATCGCCCAACAGGTGGTTCTGCTATGCTACCGTTTTCATGATTTTCACTATAGCTATATATCAAGAACTAATGCAAATAATTTCATCAAACTTCGGATTCGGTTAGACCATGACATAGATGCTGATTACGTTTTGGTGTAAATAGCTCAACAGGTGGTGCTGCTATGCTACTTTTTTTGTGATTTTTACGGTAGCTATATCTCAAGAACTAATGCACAGAATTTGATCAAACTTAAGATTCGGTTAGTTTTTTGACGTAAATAAATGTTGATTACGTTTTGGTGTAACCAGCCCATCAGGTGGCGCTGCCATGCTATTTTTTTCATGATTTTTACGATAGCTATATCTCAAGAACTAATGCACAGAATTTTATCAAACTTCAAATTCAAGTAGACGTTGACATAAATTGTTATTGATTAGGTTTTGGTGCAAATTGTCCAACAGATGGTGCTGCTATGCTGCATTTTTCATTATTTACGCAATAGTCACATCTCAAGAACTAATCCACGGAATTTAATAAAACTTTAGATTCAGTTTGACCTTGATATAAATTGGTGTTGATACATCTTTGGTGTATGTGAAACCTATATGAGATAGAAAGTTTTGGGATTGGCACATCCGACTACTTATTTTTTTATTGATAAAGGTTTAATTTCATTATGGAATATTAGCCGGAAACAAATACTGAACTGTTTATATTGTTTTAAATATAAACGTGTCAATCATCCATAAGCTGGCTGCATATGATAGAAATAGATTTTAAAAAATTCATGCTTGAAAATTATTTTATAACCAACAAAACATCGGTAAATTGAGATAGTTTTCAAACAAATTGTATTTGAACACTTTCTACCTATTTAACAGCATAGAAATTGAAATTATGCTATGTTTAGAAGTTAATAAATTTGCAAAAAAGAGAAATTTATTATTCAGTTGGTTGCCATCATCAATATTACATCAAAGTTACTCCTGTACATTTTTTTTTTATAATATAGATTTAATTAAAAACTTTAATAGATTTTTTACATTTGATATACAGTCAACTCCCTCTAATCCGCACAGCTTGGGACCAATGGTTGTGCAGATTATAGAGTTTTGCGGATTATAGCTCATTACTTTGTTTACATTTTTTTTCTCCTGTTATTATACAGTAAATTAATTATTAATATATAAATTAAAAGAAAGATATTGTAGAACATTGGGTTATTTAATTAAAAATCACATTATTTTAAGGAAACATTATTTCAATTTTATTTTACAATTTCTTTTGTTAATTTTTACAACTTTCAAACATATTATCAACTGTCATTTGTTTGTAAACTTTTGACTTTTGGTCTAGTACTTTTTTTGGAGTCATAATTTCTTGTTTCGAGACAAAACTCTGTTTCAGAAGAAAATCCAGATATTTATAACCCATGTCTAAGCCCAGCTCAAGAGTTACTTTTGCATCGTTATCATTATATCTCAAACCATTCTGTGAAAATTTGCTGGGTGACACCATGTTTTTTTATTGTAAGCAAGAAGAAAATCTCCTGATTTTTGAATTTTTTTTTTCAATTGAAAAGTAAAGTTTACTTCATTGAAATGCAAAAATTTAGATGGGAGAACTGACTACCGTTTCTTCAATTAAATTTCTGCCTTTTGAATTTCTCTTGCAAAGTTAATGGTAACCAAATTTTCACTGTTTACATCTGAAACGGTGTGCGGATTATAGGCGTTTGCAGATTATAGAGTTGCGGATTAGAGGGAGTTGACTGTATTTTTAACACCTAAAAGCATTTTTATATGAAAAATATCAATTATGTATTAAAATAAAGTTTTGAAATTTATTAAAAATGATACTTTCATATTAGCCATGTGCCAGCAGTTAATAGCCCCCCCGCCCCCCAAATTGCCAAAGATTTCACCTTTTTTATTCGGATTACTTCAGTGTTTGATTACACATAGTTTGATTACATATCTGTTAAATTTGTTTTATTTATATTATTTTTTTTATTGATGAAGATTTATTTTTGTTATGGAATATTATTTGTAAACACATACAGAACTATTTATATAGTTTTAAGTGCAAATATGTCAATTTTTCATAAGCAGGCTGTACGGGATAAGAGATTTAAAAAAATTCATGCTTGAAAATGATTTTATAACCAATAAAATATCAGTAAATTAAGATACAGTTTTCAAACAAATTACTTTTGAAAGTACATTTTCCCCCGCATTTAATGGTGTAAAAATTTTAAAAAATTCCAAAAAAGTGAAATTTATTATTCAGGTTGCTGCCATTATCAATATGATATCAGTGTTATTCACGGACATGTTTTTGATTTAGAATATCATATTGTCCATACATAATTTATTTTTGATGCAACAGGAAAGAAAAAAAATAGATTTGGGAATTAAAAAAAAATTGTATAAAGATAAATTATGGCAGGTGGATGAAAGGGGTAGAGTGGTCTGAGAAATTTTTAAAGTAGCCAGTAATTTTATTTTTGTTCTAAAACATATCAAGTTTCGTGCAAATTGGTAAAAAATTCTAGATTTGTTTAAGGAACACATATGCACAAACATCAATTTCTATATTTATAGATTATTATTTTGACTAAATATGAAGAATTCTGTGGATTACTTCTTGATTTACAGTACTTCATGTTTAGTTACATCTTGACATAAGTTAGTGCTGATTTCATTTTTGTATGTATCATCCAGTAGGTAGTGCTACTATGCCATACTTTTCAAAATTTGCATAATTATATCAGCATTTCCTGGTTTAATGTGCAAGATGCTTATTATGAAAAACTATGCTTATTCAACTTGGTTTTGATTATTCAATGAGAGATGCTGCTATGCTATAATTTTTGCAGTGAACATTATAGCTGTATCTCTTTTTATTGGGTAAAAATATACCAAATTTTATATTTTAGGTGATTTATTAAAATATATATGTTGGTTCAATTTTGGCTTTGAATGCCAAACAGGGCTGTATGTACAGCAGCCACTGCTATTATACTATGCTATTTTCCTTTTCACTGATCATCGTATCTCTATGTTAAATTCAAAGAAATTCTGCATATAGATAGATCATAGCCCAGACTTTGCATATAGATAGATTATAACCCAGAAATGAACATAGGCTAGATTTTATTAATTTTATTCAAATATTTTTCTTAATTCAAAATTTCATTATTTTCATAGAGAATAAATAGAAATTTTTTCTGCATAAAAATTTAAAAAGATTAAATTTACTATATCGTTGCCAATACCGAATCAAAACCCAGAATAATAATTTTTTACTTAGCAATTTATTTTCAATTGAAACATTACGTGAAAATGAAATACAAAACTTGAAACTTAAAAAGTAGATTAATATGACGTCATATTAGATGAAAGCAGGCATTTTTAAATATTTGATTATGTTATAAGGTGCATGAACAAGAGTAAGTACTGAAAGCAGAAGAATATGTGTGTGTATTTTAAGCAAAATTAACCCGAAACAAATGATGGCAATGGGAACAATACAGTTTATCGTCTGTGTACAGCTAAAATAAAGAATTTTTTATTTAAATTTTTAAAATGTTAAAAAAAAAGTTTGAAAAGAAAATGGTTAGCAAATGTCAATAATATGCAACACAAAATTATCCCTTTTGAAAAGGACGCATGGTTAGCGGGAAATAGCATTCATAAAAACTACAAAATTAATTCGATTGAATGATTAAATAATAATAATAAAAAAAATTGATGAGTGTTAAATGTTAAAGCCGTTCATCTCTGAAAATATGACTAACAATTACTTTATTTTTAAAAAGAAAGTTGCATTTTTATTCATAATACATAAAGATTTAATTCATCTTTAAAGATGTAAAAAGTTTTTAATAAAAAATGATGTTATCGAAAGGAAGATAAAATTTATTGAAACATTCACTTAGTAAAAAAGAAATAAAGAAGAAATGAAAATATTCCTCAAGCCGAATTGCGTAGACTTGAACAAGATGATCGTGCCAACTCCAAAACTAGTCGTTGGGGGCCACCGTAATACTTACCCATCATGGATATGCATAATGTAAAATATTAAAATAAAAATGTGTAAACTACTTATAAAATGCATAGCAATTCAAATAAAATTGTGGCTTGATGACGTCATAAACTTTAAAGGCTCGATTACTGAATTGCTTGAAAGAGGTTTTTCCTTATAATTCCAAAAATAATAATCCTGTTAACTAGCAATTTATTGCGTCTGATTAAGCGTCAAATTTCTAATTAAAATATATCTTTGAAGTGAAATTTGGATGCAATACAGGGTCATGAAAAATCGAAGAGTGTGGAAAATAGGATTCCAAATATCTCGGCAACTAATTATCCGATCGACTTCATGCTTTATATAAAATTTATCGAGGTTAATCGAGGTTATTGAAATGAAATAGGCTTCTTCCCATTATTACATACTAAGTACATACCAAATTGGAAGTCTCTATCTCAATTTTTTCGTGAGATAGAGCGTTTACAGACGCACAGACGGACGGCAAAATTTTTTTTCTAAAAATATGTTTTTCGGAATCTCCAGTGTATGAAACGTGTAAATCCGTCAAAATTTTTTTTTTCGATTTTCAAAACGATTAAAAGACTTACCCTATACTACATATGATGGGTAAGTAAAATATGCAAATTATAATATCATAAACTTGGAAGCGTGTTGTATATAGCAGATTTTTTTTCATATATAGGTAGAACATGGCTATGTTCTACTGTTAGGCTCTGTAATCTGGTCCATAGCCAATTTGCTTTCTTTAGCGAGAGAAATTTGGTGCAAAAGTAAATGTATTTTTGTAACCAGTTTTTTGCATGGTAAACACTTAATGGTATTCTAGATGATCATTTCTTCTCTCACCTTGGGACTCCTTTTTCAATTGGTTGCAGTTTTATTTTCACGATTGTTTATATTATTTGGCATAAAATTTTGCCTTTTAAAGACAGAGT
Source organism: Maratus michaelseni (assembly GCA_963931845.1). Classification (NCBI taxonomy): domain Eukaryota; kingdom Metazoa; phylum Arthropoda; class Arachnida; order Araneae; family Salticidae; genus Maratus; species Maratus michaelseni. The sequence continues at coordinate 292,987,029 of OZ007589.1, read as the reverse complement.
TATATTAACAAAGAAATGCCGTATTGTTTCCTAAAGTAAGTGATAAAGCGTTGGTAAATTGTATATGTTTTTAATTATCAGGCGTGAAATGTTTTGCTTAATTAATGCATTTATTCTTTTAATGTTACGTGAATGATGTCACGGGTAACAGCTAGTATTTCATAAACTAGGAAAGCACATGTGGGACCTGCACAAAATTGAGTTGAGCGAGAAAACATTCATTTGATGTCATCAAACAAACATTGATAATTTCTAATTTTGAAATGTACATTAACATATTGACAACAACAATATACCTGCAATAGCTATGGTAAAGTTCTTGGCTGTCAAAAAGTGTTCCAACAGTAGACAAATAGGAGTCTTTCATTTTGTTATTGAAAGGGTCTAGCTAGCCTGATAAGCATTGTGAAGTGTGGCCCCCATGGCCGATGTTTGAGATAACATATGTGGTAATAAGGCTTACCATGAGAATACAATGTAGAGTGTTTTTAGTCCCTGACTTTGAACTGTCCTTGAGATAATCGGGAAAGTATGTGCCGGCGCCACTAATTTTCAAATAAGTTTTTCTCAAAAAGTATAAAAGTTAAAAAAAAATTAAACCAACGCCAATTATTGAAGAATTTATTAGTTCATATTATATATATATTTTTTATATTTTTACACTATTTTTAACGTAGAAAAATAAACAAATATTTTTAAAAAATTATTAATATAGTAATATTATATTTACACCAACCAAAATATTTCACAGTAATGCTCAAAATATGTACTTTAACACACACGGAAAAAAAATAAAAATAAAAATAACTCGTTAAAATCAAAGATTCATTTTTTGAGTTATAACAAAAATAATGTTAACAACTTGTTAAAAGATTCCTAACTTTTCCTGTTTGTTTTTACAGAAATACCCTGCTATCAATTGATTGGTCAATTTGTGACGTGCAGTACACCAAAATAAGAGAATGTTTCCCTACATACCACTTCCACATTACTACTCTTAACCACCTTCTACATTACTAACTTTGTCTCGTGTTTGTAAAGATTCTGTTATTTTGGCATACTACGCATTCAGCCTGAGTGGAAATGTCACGAACTTACCAATCAATTGATAGCAGTGTCTTTCTGCAAATACAAAAAGGAAAAGTTAGGAATCTTTTAACAAGTTACTAGCATTATTTTCGTTATAACTCAAAAAGCACATCTTCAATTATAACGAATTTTTTTTTTAATTATTAAAGTACATACTTGGAACATTATTGTGTAATTTTTTCATTGCATTGGTGTAAATATAATATTACTATCTTAATAATTTTTAAAAATATTTTTGTTTATGTTTCTGTTAAAAATTGTGTAAAAATGTGAAAAAATATATAATATGAACTAATACATACATCAATAATTGACATTGGGTTCATTTTTATAACTTTTATACTTTTTGAGATAAACATATTTGAAAAATAGTGGCACCGGTGCATACTTTCCTGATTATCTCAATGACAGTTCAAGGTCAGGGACTCAAAACACTCTATATTGTATTCTCATGGTAAGCCTTATTACCACATATATTATTTCAAACATCGGTCATGAAGGCCATTTCGCTATAATTTCCAACAAGACCCTTTGCATTGTTTGTTTAAATGTATTTCTGTAATCTTATATATTATTTTTGTTGTTAACATCTTTTATTCTAAGCAAATACAAAACGCAGAACGATAAATGAGATACCATATGAAAGGATTTTGAAGCGACTTTTGACATAGTACACTCACATTTTGTTAAAGTATGTATTTTGACTAAGATTTGAAGTAATTAAAAATTAAATCAACATTGTTTTTATAAATGAAATGAAAGGTTTTCCTCAAATTAGTGCTGCCACAAAAATAAAATACCACAACAATGATTATAAAAAAAAAACATTCAATAAAGGTAAAGTGGGGCATAGTTGCTGCGCGGGTTAATTTTATTTTGATTAAAAAGCAAAATTTAAATTCAAATTCTCAATTTAATTTTTTTATCCCACTTTTTTTTTTTTTCGAAACAATTATGTCACATTCTAATGCAGTTAAAACACAATTGGTAATTATTGTTTTTTTTTTCTTTTTTGCATTTGCTATCTTTGGTCAGTTTTTACTGTAACTGATGGAATAAATGAGACAATATTCTGGTTTGATTCGTATTGTTTGCAGTTATTTTTAATCTTTATTATTATATTTTTTAGAAGTTTAAACCTGTATCTAAAAATATTAGATATTGCTAAAAAATATTAGACTGCAGTGCGAAATCTTCACACGCTTCCACTGGTCTGTTATAATTCTTTTATCACGCTAGTTTTTTGTTTAATAACGAGCCATTTTCATAACAAATAGTATTAACCATGGGGGGGGGCCTTGGGGGTAAAATATATGAAAATGCAATATCCTAGAAATACGGTGATCACAATAACAGAGCTCTGTGCATTCATGCCCATAAATCATTAAAAGGACAGTCAGAAATAATGACGTAATCATAGTACAATTCCTCAACTTTATAAATGAAAGCTTAAGTTTTCTTTTGTGTGTGTGACAGAAAAATATATGATTTCTTTGACAGTACAGAAAAAAAAGAGCAAAATATTCTACCGAATGTCGTAGCATTTAGTAAAATTCTATTTCACATGGCATTATTTTAAAATGGAAACTTAATTTTTCACTCATAAAAACTCAATCTACAATGATTACATGAAAATGATGTCATTTTCTAGACGCTTGCAATCTGTCATGAAATTTAGTTTGTAAAGAATCAAGGTTTTTAAAAAAACTTTGATTCTGATTATTTCTATGTTTAAGTGTGTAGTTCGATGTATCTGTTAAATTTGTGTTTTATTTATTGATGAAGTTTTAATTTTGTTATTGAATATTAGCCAGAATCAAATACTGAACTATTTATATTATTTTAAGTGCAAACATGTCAGTCTTCCATAAGTGGGCTGCTGGTGATAGATTTAAAAAAAAAAAAAAATTGTTCTTGAAAATTATTTTATAACCAATAAAATATCAGTAAATTGAGATACAGTTTTCAAACAAATTGCATTTGAAAGTACATTTTTTTCCTATTTGACAGTGTAAAAATAGAAATTGTGTTGTGTAGAAATTTATTAATTTCTAAACATAAGTTAAATTTATTATTCATGTTGTTGCCATCGTCAATATGACGCCAGCATTACTCACAGTCACATGCATGTTTTTGCTTTATAATATAAATATTGTCCATAGCAGTTTCTTTTTGTGGCAACAGGAAAGAAAATAATGGATTTGGGAGAAAAAAAAAAAAAAAGTTAATGTTTAGTTTACGGCACTTATGATCTATAATTATTTCTCAAGGACACTATTTTTGACATTTAAAAAAAAATGATGGCCATGGTGTCTGTCACTGTGCTGAATTTTATTATCATCGATGGAATAATTTATGAGGAGTATAGTCACATTGGAGTTGCCGTATAAGAGTTTAAATTTACTCAGGTTAATGATGTGATGAAAAGCTTAATTTTTTTTTTTTCATTGTTTTGATTAGATTACTGGCTTTATTTATTTTTTTCTTTAGTAAATCAACTTTTTAAATTCTAAAAACATTTTTCTTTACAAAGGATGTGCATTATCACTACTAATTCACATTCTTTGTATTTCACTATTTTACAGTGTAATTTCAGCTCTGCTGAAAAATTTAGTACATTTTTCTTTGATTGTGGATATTGTGGATTTTGTTTTCTTTTTAAACTTTAATTAAATATTATCAGATCATGAAATCTAATTTGTTTTAATTAAATTCTTTTTATAGACTTAATCTTTTTTCATATTCCCCCCCCCCCCCTAAATACTCATTGTAGATAGTTAACTGGAAATACAATTATTATAATATTAAAATTTAGAAGCTGTTTATTTTATTTATTTATTTATTTCCCTTTGCATTATACAGGTGGTGATATAGCCAAAAATGTGAATTCTGTACAAATCAATAAATTAAATCAACAAATGGCAAAAATGATGGATCCAAGAGTACTTCAACAAATGGGTAATCATTTTAGTATTTTAAATTCTTTAACATTTGGTGGTCAGTTTTCAGTTTAGAAATTGTTATTGCCTTCTACATTGCTAGGATTATAATCCAGAACATACTGGAATCTTTATTAACTCTTTTTTCTGTCTTACCAAAGACTCACTACATGTTTGTGTTCTTTGTAATGTCTTAAAAAATTTATATGTACTAAGGTTTTTTTTTACACTTCTATCTTTTCTGAACATATAAAGACACACATTACATCCTAATTGTACAGTAAATTTGAGTAGAGTTTTTAAAATATGTCCTATCTTCTGTAGTCAAAAGTTTACTGCTTACAATCCATTTCACAAATACTTTTTCATACAAATATCTTGCTACAAAGACAGTTAAAAATGTAACTCATGACAAAGAAAATATAATGCATTAGTGTTTAGAAGTATGAAAAAAAAAATCTTGGATATAGTTGCATGTCTAAAATGAATATCATTCCCAATTCATAGCTGTCAATTTGTATGGTTGTAGAGTAAATAGTCAGATTATATGGTTTTGTACAAAAATTAGTAATGAATTGTAAAATATTTTATCCATCGCATAAAAGATAAAACTTCAAATCTTATGCAAGCATTGTTTTTTTTTTTTCCCCTTTCTCTTATGGAAATGAGTGTAATTAAAAATATCATGGCTGAAAAGCATAATTCAGTGTGGGAAGCAAGCGGCAGCACTCAGCAACTCTTCTTCCATGAACAAGCGTACACCCTACTGATGCTTCCTTGATGAACTTTGTCATTGGATATGTAACAAATCTGTAACAAGAAGCATTGAATGTAGCATACAAAGCCATTCTAATACCCCATTTAGACTACTATATTTAAGTTAATTTAGTTCAAATTTTGAAGGACGTATGCCCGGAATTAGAAATGCCTGTTCACATTACAAAACTCATGTAAATTAACTCATCTGAACCTCACTGTTTCTGAGAACTGAACAAATCAGAAGTGTGGGCATGCACATAAGTTAAAACAAACTTCAATAGATAACCAGAGTGAATAGAAGCAGACCATATCTAGCCATAGATTGTTTCTACTCACTGAGTGAGTTTAGAAGGGGGAAGGGGGTCTGAATTAAATAATGTAGTCTCAACGGGTACAGTCTTTTCCTTAATGCCCAATCAAGTGCTGCTGAGAGGGATTTAAAAAAGTAGAGATTGAAGCAAAATATCTTATCAGTAGCGAATGGTGAATGTATGTGCATGATGAAATTGCTGTGATGTTTTGGCAAGTTATTTTGATTGCTTTACTTTTTTTTTTATTGTTATTACAAAACTAGCCGCTTACGGCAACCAGTTTGGTCTCCCTTAAATGTATGCAACATATTACTTTTGTTCATAATTCAATTTATTTGCTTAATCCTTCGTTAAATCAAATGGTTCTGTCTGATAGAGAAATCAAGAACTCTTTATGATTATAGCAGTATTTCGTATATTTTTTGTTATGTATTTCATCTTTCTGGTACAAAGCTGGACAAAAACCACTTAACTCACTTAAGCATTAAACCCTTTAATGGTATTTACATCCACATTAAACATGTTGTTGCTAATATCTTTTTCATTTCACACTAATCTTGGCTGTAGACTCAATTATGGAAGATTAGAAAATCTATCACAGCTAAGCTTCTTGGATAATGTGCCATAAGTCTGCATATTAATTGAGGTATTTTAAGTGATTGCGTTTTTATGGAACATACAACATTTGGAAGCCATTTAATGATAAAATCATATTCCCTTTAAACCATATTTGCTGTCAGTATTGCTCACCTTTGACCCTTGGCATGTAATCTAATTAAAATTCACAGACTTGTAGATGTCGATCTCTATCGATTGTGTTTTCTCTTTGCTCTCCTTTCTTGATGCAGTTCAGGAGTTTTTATAACTGCATAACTCACTGAATGTTTGCTGTATTTTATAAAATATGATTTGTGCAGAATCTTTTTTTTTTTTTATATATAACACTTTAATGGTATCCACATTTAGGTTAAACCATATTGTTGCTAGAATCTTTCATATTTGATGCCATTTTTGCTTGTGGATCCATTAAAGGATGTTAGAAAAAGTATTTTTGTTCTCACTTAAACTATCTGGTTAATCTTTTATAATTGGGCTGCACACTTATTGATGTGTTTTAGATAATATGGTTTGGTGAAATAGAGAACATTTGGAAGCCATTTAATGGTAGCCTCACTTATTTAAACCACATTTTCTGTCAGTTTGTCCCACTTCTGACCATTTTCTTTTTCCTTGGTGTGGAATTCCCCCACTTTCTCATAGACACCAATCTCTCTTATTGTTTTCTATTTAATCTTCTTTCTTGATACTGTTCAGGAGTTTTCACAACACCTAAAGCTCTTTTTTTGAAATTCTTAAAAATTGACTGACAATTTGTTGTGAAATTTGGTTCATTAAATATTATTACATGAGTTGAATTTGTTTATAACTTATGTAGAGAAAAGATCCTGAAGGAAGTTGCTGTATAGCACTTCACCTTACAGAATTATGCAAAGATCACTTAGAGGCACAAATTATTCTTAAACATTAGACAGCACTACATAAATCATTGCTGGAGAACTTGCTTTGCGAATTATTACCTCCGTAAATTAATATTTTTTTCACTCGCTGAAGAACAAATCTCTTGTGCTTACTTTGACAGAAAGAGATATTGGGCTGTCAGCCTGATTTCAACTGAAGCTATCTTAGAATATATACACATTTGAATGTAATTCATCTCTCATATTTTAACTTTTTTTAATAATCTTTCTAAAAATGTAATTTTTATGCAATTTTATTTTTTAAAAAAATGATTAAAAATGGCCGTTTGGCATATGTAAAGTGAATCAGTCAGTCCATATTTGTTTATGACAGTCACATGACCTTCACTGTTAATCTTATAAATGGAAAAAGCGAAAACAAAGCAGTATGATCAAGTTTTTGTAGAATCATGTGCTAAAGAATTTTCATGTATAATGGAATGCCATGACGAATACCTTGCTTATTGTACCATGTGCAATTCAAATGTTAAAATTTTTCAGGTAGGTAGGAGTGATATGAAAGAATACTTTGATACGACTAAACATTCAAAAAACTTGTGCATAAGAAACCCTGTTACATTTTTTAATGTTGTGTGTTTGCAGGTCATAAAAATACATTGTAAAAATTGTACAGTTTTCAAAATTGACATTTTGGCATGTATGTCAGTTTTATTTGGTTTTATGATGGATTGTATTATTGGGTTTTATAAAGAAATTTTAATTGATGTTAGTAAATTAAAGAAACTATTTAATAAGCAGTAAAAGACACTTCATCCAATGATAAAAGTTTAAAACTAATGTTTAATACACAGTGATGCCGGGGATGCACTACAGCACATCATTTAAGCAGATAATGGGAGAAGCAATGCATTAATATAATTTTTATGGGTCCTTCAGGATGCATAATTTTTTTTGTTTACAGATCGCAAAAGTAGTACATGTTGTATAAAATACATTAAATCTGTCTTATTTCTAAAAACAGACCCGATTTTTTAAAAGTCTGGGTCTTAAGGACCCTGTATTTCAAAAGCCTGGGTCTCAGGGACTCTGGATTTCAAAAGCTTAGCGGCATCACTGATACATCAATAAATATAGAGAATGCAGACCAGTTTATATATAAACAGCATAAGTTTACTGTCGCCAGCTGCATTTTCACACTGAAGATAACAAGCTTATATGATGCTGTCAAAAACAGTCTGCAGTCTATATTTTATCGACATAATTAAACAATGGTTTTAAACTGTTTAATGTTAGTTATAACCGGTGGTGGCTCGTGTCCTATTTCACAGGTGGGGCACCTAACTTATATGATAACTATGTTAGTGTAATAGAAATCAGTAAACTAGACACATAGGCTATATTTTTTACTATAATGTGAATAGTACCGTGTCTAAAGAAAACAAGATTTGTGAAGCAGTGAAACAGCTAAATTTTGAAAAAAGAAATACATATAGATACTTTACATTGTATCAAAATTATTGGGAGTATATGTTTTACGTATAAGATAAAGATAATTGAAAACCTCTAGATACTACCAACATTTTGTATACTATGAAAATTTAAAGTTATTATTGATGATTTTGAAAGTAAAGAAAGAGAAATTGAAGTTTGAGATTTTCTGTCTTGCAGTGAAGTTGTCATTGCCACACTTATGAAAAAACTTTTTTAAAGAATGCCGACACATCTCAGTGCAGTAATAATGCTGAATGTGTATGTTACAAGAAAAGCACATTATATCGCTTTAAAAAACTCTACATTACTCATGTTAAATGTAGAACTATTATTCAAGTAAAATTACAATTCTTAATAGATGTTTAATTAAGATATTAATTTATTTTAAATGTTTAAAATCCAAATCAACATTGCCGTATTTTTCCATGTATACCATGCTCTCACGTAAAACAAGCACACTAATTTTTAATACCTTTAGACTTTAGAGGGGAAATATTTAAAACAGATTTTATTCTATTAAACTGTAATAGTTATTTTTAAAGTTACAGAATAGTCATAAGTAATTGTTTCGTGGTTGCATAAATTTAAATAGAATATTGCCACTCAATGAATTCACCCAGTGGCCAGTAGAGTCCTGCATGGAGTAGGGTTGGGTTTACACTATTTTTTGTTGTTGCATGTTGTGTTGAATTTAAATGGTTTGGGGTTACGAGTTAGGTTTTGACTCTTTCAGGGTGGGTTCGAATTGAATCAATTTTTCAAACGAAAGTCCTGAATAATTTTCAAATTAAAAATTAAAGGCTATTTCAATAATTAATGAATGTGTATGTGTTCATTGTTATGCAATAAAGATAAAATTGATATTAAAGGTGTAATTATAGGCCATTTTTCCATAATTGTATTAAAATATGGATTAATTTTCCTCCACTTCAGATTCGATTTGAATATTTTGGGTTTGGGATGAAGTTTATCGTTTTTGGATCTGGTTGACTTTTTTTTTTAGTCTGGTTTAGGACTAGTTTTGAGTTGACTTTAAACAGAAATGTCGTGTTTGGTGTCGGATACAACCCGGTCTGTGCAAGATTCTAAAACCTAATGATAGTTTATACAGATGACAATGTCAAATTCCAAATCTTCGTGTATCAAGCAAATTTTGATTTTTTAAAGTAAATTTTAGTGTAGACAAACACGCAACATGTGCAAAAAATGCCATAAATTTATAGTTCATCATTGTTTGATTACATTTTATTCATATAACAATTTTGTTTTTAGAAAAACAGCAATTGAATGTAAATTGTAAATTGATATTGTAATTCAATTATTTATATGATAATGTAATATAATGTCAATTTTGACCATAATTATTTTGTAAATGAAAGAGTCTAATAGATCTATTTAAATTAAAAATGTGTTATTTCATACTCATAAATTAAATTGCACCGCCATCAAGCTAATGAATAAATGACAACAGATTTTTCTGGCTGAAATTTTTATCAAAATCTAGTTAAATTAAAAAAGAAAAACAATCATCATTCAAGATGAAAAGTACCTGCTGTATAAACTTAAAATTAATATAATTAAAAATGTTTACTTTTTTTATTATCCACCTCAGATAAATGCAGGGATTTTTATCGATGTTGGAAACTAAAATTCAGATACTTAGGGAAAAAAAGTCTGATCTTCAAAAGTAAAAGTCGCCAATTATGTCAATGAGTCTTACGGGTTGATATCTTTTGAAACAAACATAACTATATGAGGCCAGGCAGATTTTGCCCCAAACAGTGTCCTATTTAAGCTGTTCCTAACACTGTTTGGCAATAAATACCAGGAAGATGCCAAGATGTGTGGTTGTGCAAAATACCATATAGCTTTATGCATGAAAAGGGCACAGCATTCTGGGGCTACGTGAGCTGTCAGTTGTCAATAAGGATGTTTTACGATTTCCGGATCATAGCCCTATGAAATGGGGTGTTCTTCGGGAAGTTAGCGAGAGAGTATTTTTTATCCTTATTCAGGCTCCATGGGCTGGAGTCAAAACTCTTAAATTTCTAATATTTTAATAAAAATGTATGTTTAATTTTAGCAAATTTAATATGGAAGTATAGGCGGGGATGTGCCCTAAGTGCCCTATACAAAGAACCACTCCTGGTTATAACCATACATAACTGTCAACTTTTTGCTGTTTTAAAAGTCAAATAAACATTTTGAATCTGAAATTTTATTTAATAAAATGTGGCTTATTTCTATTTGGTACTTATTTGATTTCATTTATTAAGTAAAATTTCTGGTTAAAAATATGTTCATTTGACTTGAAAAAAGGTGAAAAGTTAGCAGCTATATTGATATTTGCTTAAAGAATGGTTGATCTCCATTGGATGATATCCTTTATTTATTTACTTTTAAAACTATTAACAGTTCAATAAAAATATGTAAGTCTGAATTTGAGAGGCATAATAAAAATTAACTTTACAAATGACAAATAGCATATTTCAGTATATATTCTTTGTATAAAAATTAATTATCCATGTTTGTTAATGCTAGTTGATTTCTTGTAGGTGGCATTAGTGGCTTACAAAGTATGATGAGACAATTACAAGGAGCAGCTTCTAATAATCTTGGTCACATGATGAGATCAGGAAAATGACAAACTTAATTGTTTAATGAATAAATTTTTCACCTTTTGTTATAAATGAGAGCAGTCATTATAACAATAAGATATTCTGTGATGACTATTAGGAACATCTAAAACTGTAAAGTAATAAGATATGGTAGGTGCTAATCATCTATACCTACCATTGTATATTGAAACTTTTGTACACAGTTATATGAACCAAATGTAAAAAGAAAATCATTGTTCATGAGAAAATGGGTATTGTGAATTTCTTTTACTTAATGACTTGTAAATATGCCAAATATATTATCAAAGACTGTTAATGATACATATTAAAATTTTTTGGTTTTAATGAGTTATTTATTGAAAAAAAAATGTTGAATATTACTTATTTTTTTATGCTCTCAAGAAATATATTTCGAATTTTGAATAAAATTCATTTTTTACCTTAATTTTAGACTGCAATTGTTTCCTTTACATTTGATGAAAATGAAAGAATTAAGTGCAAACTTTAAATTACCATATATAATGTTAGCAAAAAATAAGTTAACCCACTTCAAAGGGTTCTGGACTGCATTCTACTGAAATAAAATTAAAACTACAGATACTTCAAATGATGCACTCATCATTTATTGAATAAAACGATTTAGTAAAAAAATTTTTTTAAAGGTAGCGCTATAACATTCAAATAAATGTACAGTAGGTTTATACATTTTAATAATGTCCAATATGTTTTCAGAAGTATGTTTAATATGCCCTTCTTCATTGTTTGGTTGAACATAGTGACAAAGGCTTTCTTTTAGAGCTGGCTGGTCTTGTACTGTAATATACTGATTAGAAAATTTTATTTTGCAATTATATAATACATTGCTGACATCAAAAGGGGCATATTGAACCAGTGATGTTCCTCAGAGTTTGTATTGAATATTAAAATGCTTGAGCCTACTAAATATTCATTTAAGTTGCAATGCCACTTTTGGGGGGAAAAAATACTAAATTTTTTTTTTATTTAATAAGTGACATTTGAATTATTTGTAGTTTTGATTTAGTCTCAATCAGAGCAGTACAATGCATATGAATTGACATTTTCCCAACTGCCTGAAAAAGTGTCCAGGCCAGGCGGAAGTTGAACTCCAAGTCTTCTGGCTATAGCCAATACTCTGCATATTGAGCTACCTGAGCCGATACCCAGCTGACATGATTCACTTAGACAACCTTTGCCTAATAACATCTAGTCTGTTTCTGAAACAGCTTAACAGAATATACTGCAGGTAATGGAACTCCAATAAACGATAGTTAGATACACTGCATTATTTTTAACTCAACCATACTAATTGGTAACAATATCATATTAATTGACATTTTTATAACTGAATGAAAACTGTCTGTCCAGGTAGCTCTATAAACAGAGCATTGGCAATTTAAGCCAGAGGACTTTGTTTTGACTCCAGGCCTGGAAACTTTTCACTCGGTTGGAAAAATGTTAATTCGCATGATCAAGTTAAAAATAGTAAACAGTACAAGAGTTCAGCGCTTCTTGAAATGGATAGCTTATTTTTTGCTAACACTGGGCTCCCTGTTAATTATATTTATTAGTGTCTTATTGTGGACAAAGGGAATATAGATTCTAATAAATGTTATAGAATGCAGAAAATTTCAACTGTATTAGTCAAATTCCTGTCATCCAGTTTTACATTTCATTTTTGCTGTTTTATATATGTCTGCTACCCACTTATAATTTTTACAAACTATGTTATATCTATTAATGGTGAAAACTATTTATTTGTACTATTTAAATTCACTGATAATAAATTCCTTGAATTTATTTACAGAAAGACATTATAACTAAAATTTTGTGGAAACACACAACATAGTTTTCATTGATGTATACAAAAATCAGGATCATAATGACCTGACATATATAAATGAAATATATACACCATGCTTTTTTTTTATTGTTGGGGGGGGGGGGGGCTATTTAAGGTTATACTTGAGATGGAAACTAATTTCAGGGCTCCCAAAAGTTTAGTTTCCAGTCATTTAAAGTAGACTAATTTCATTATTATTATTTTTTTTTTCAAATTGCTCCTTTTTGAAAATGGCAAAATTGTAATGCATGCTAATTTTTTGTACGTTCACACCTTTATAAAGCTGTGAGGAAAAAAAAAGAGTAAAGGACTCCCCCCACCTCCCCAAACAAGTAAGAAATCTGCATTCTCGTGGCAAAAAGAACTGTCCACTCATTTATCATATGGTTTCATTTTCTCCCTATTTTTGTAAGTGAAACCACTACCACTTTATCGCAATGTGCACATGTGGCTTGCTAGTGTGTTATTTCAGTAATAATAAGCCGCGACCTGTGATTAGATAATTATTCTCATGGATAAAGCTATTGGCTTATGAGTACTCATACCTCAGAAAAGAAAAAATGTGGTCAAAGTAATTTTTTCTTTATTTTAAAAGTATGTTTACTATACTTTGGTGAAATTCCATTGTCATTTTCTTTCAAATTGAAATCAAGATTTTATTGATCCACCAGTGTTGCCCGGGCCTGTGATAATAGCCTTAAATATACCTAAAATCAGAGTTCAATGATTTTATATTTTTAAATAATTTTTCCAAATGAACCTAATGTTGGGAGAGTCCCGCTAAATTTGTCAGTGTACACATTCGAATTTGTATAATTTTAAATAAAAATCTATCTAAACGAACTTGGAGTTGGGGGTCCTACTGCTTTCGACATGCATGTCCAGTCTGTTTTTGCAAGCAAACGTTGAATATAGGATTTTATTTTTTAAACGAAAATCTATTCAAATAAACCTAGAGTTAGGGGTCTAAAAGAATGAAATCTGAATGCAGGGGTAGTACTTGTCCTGAAATTCCTGAAAAAAATTAAAAAGTCCTGAAATATGGTAGTCTGTCCTAATATCAGGCATGAGATTCTTCCGCAGATCCGCAGATTTCCGCTTTTTTGTAATTAACCATTTCCGCTTTTTTGCCATTTTCGGAATTTCTGAAAAAATGCGAAATTCACCAAAAGGTCGCGGGAAAAAAACGCGAATTTTGTCAAAGGATCGCTGAAAAAACACTAATTTTATCAAACGATTGTGTAAAAAACACGAAAATCGTCAAAAGATCGCTGAAAAAACGCGAATTTCGTCAAAGAATTGTGTGAAAATCGCCAAAAGATCGTGGAAAAAACGTGAATTTCGTCATAAGATCTCTATAAAAACGTGAACTTCGCTAAAGAATCGTTGTAAAAACACGAATTTCACCAAAGGATCACTGTGAAAACACGAATTTTGCCAAAAGATCGCTGTAAAAACGCAAATTACGCCAAAAGATCGCTGTAAAAATGCGAATTTTGCCAAAGGATTGCTGAAAAACCGCAGATTTTGCCAAACGATTGCTATAAAAACACGAATTTCGCCAAAAGATCACTGAAAAGCCACGAATTTCAGCAAAAGATCGCCATAAAAACGCGAATTTCACCGAAAGATCGCCGCAAAACGCGAATTTCACCGAAAGATCGCCGCAAAACGCGAACTGCACCAAAAGATCGCCGCAAAAATGCGAATTACGCCAAAAGATCGCAGTAAAATGCAAATTTTGCCAAAAGATCGCCATAAAAATGCAAATTGCACCAAAAGGTCGCCGTAAAAACGTGAATTTCGCTAAAAGATCGCCATAAAAACACTAATTTCGCCAAAAGATCGCCATAAAAGTACGACATTCGTCAAAACGCAAATTTCGCCAAAAGATCACCGTAAAAACGCAGATCGCTGTTTAAAACACAAATTTCACCAAAAGATCGCCCTAAAAATGCGAATTTCGTTAAAGGATAGCAGTGTAGATTTCGTCAAAGGATCGCTAAAAATACGCAGATTTCATCAAAATTTACTGCATTGAGTTAAAAGATTGAAACCAAATTTATTTTAATTATGTAGGAAATACGCTATGAAATGCGAAAATAAATTAAATTAAAAAAAATTTATTCAAAAAATCCAAAAACTGATTTCAAGCTGACTGGTAAAAATGACCTAGAATTTGGAATAACCACGGCACTGACTAGTTGGTGCCACTGATAATGTCCTTAGAAAATATCTTTAATTTCTTAAAAACATTTTTTATTTTAAAAAAGAGTGGGAACTCTATTATTTTATCATTTATTTAAGGTGATTGCAATTATTAGCATATACTTAATTTGCTGTTTCAAGAAAAGTGTCTTACTGTTTTCAAAATTTCAATTTAAAAAATGTCCATGCCAATGAAGGGTTTTATTAATGTGCTGTATCGTGGTAAAATAGACTTTTTTTTAGAGTAAGTAAATAATCTCTGCCTAATCCTTGTTAATAATTTTTTTTTTAATTTACTCAAAGCTAAATTGATGTAATATATATATATATATATATATATATATATTTAAAAAGATATATTTTAATAGCAATTATAATATTTGTTTTTGTGGCGCTTGAAATTCATTACTGTTATAGCTCAAACGTCGTTCACGCAGTTTTTTGCTTTTTTGTCAATCTCATCCCTGTAATATTCCTGAAATTTTGCGAGTTTTGTGCTATATCAGCATTTGAAATCATCAAATAGGGGGTAGATGTACCGTTCTACTGATGCAAAACGATCACGAAAGTCACAATTTTCTTGAATCTATGGTTAAAAATAGTGATTTTCATCAAAATCCTAATTTTTACCAATCAGTTATAAAAAAGAAAATCTTTTGCAATTTTCGTCGATCAGTGAAGAAAAATTCGAAATTTTTGTCCTTCAGTAATGCAAAAATCGCAGTTTTTTAGCAGCTTGGTCAAAGGGTTCTGGTAAAATCACTTTTCTTTTAAATGTATACTTTTACATGCCAAGCAAACGTGTCCTGAAATATAAAAAAAAGTATGTCCTGAAGTATCATCTAGGGCTAGTACTACCCCTGAATGAAATCGGAATGCTTTTATGAATGTCAAAACATCACACAACATGTGAAAAATCTCGAAAAATTTAAATTTGGCTGTACAATTCCGAATAAACTTCATTCAAAAGAGAACAAAATTTACTATATTTTGCTAAAAGGTTGAAACCAGATTCCTTTTACCAATGTGAATAAAACACGAAAAAAAATTAAAAAACTTGCTCAAATTTCAAAAATTGCAGAGGACAAAATTTACTACATTAGGCTAAAATATTAAAACCAAATTGCTTTAACAAATGTCAAAAAATTCACAGAATTTCATTTGTTACTTTAACAATAATAAGTTATTGTATGATATTTTCAACAGATTGACTTTGATTTCTGTGAAATATGACATAATGAGAAGTGTTGTAAATTACAACCATTGATATCCAAACAACAGTGACAGGGTAGTACTTGTCCTGAAATTTTACGAGTTTTATGCTGTATCAGCATTTGATATCATCAAATAAGGAGTAGGGTTACCTTTTAACAAATGCAAAATGATCATAAAATTCGCAATTTTCTTCAATGTATTGTTAAAAATACTGATTTTTGTCAATTTGCACAAAAAAAATTTAAGTTGTTAATGATGATCAGTTATCAAAAATCACAATTTTTATCGATTAGTCATTAAAAAAAAACTTGCTATTTTCGTCTGTCAGTCACAAAAAATCTCAATTTTTACCAATCAGTTATAAAAAAGAAAATATTTTGCAATTTTCGTTGATCAGCGAAGAAAAAATAGATTTTTGTCCTTCAGTAATGCAAAATATGCAATTTTTTAGCAGCTTGGTCAAAGGGTTCTGGTAAAATTACTTTTCTTTTAAATGTACCTATACTTAAAAAAAAGTGTATATAGTGTACTATTTATGATAATAAAATGTATTAAAGAGGGAGTTAAGGGGTTTTTCCGTTAGTATGTCAGGCAAATGCATCCTGAAATTGTCCTGACATGTCATCTAGGGCTAGTACTACCCCTGCAGTGATCTAGACATTCCATTATTCAGAATGCAGCTGAATAGTCCACATATTGCGTCACTAACCAATATTTAGTCACTTCGAATGATGAAACTCTCACTATAATAATATCTTCATTATTGTTAAAGTTGTAAACAAAAATTTAATTTCAACTTGCATTCTGATTGAATGTATTTATTCACTATATGACTGTAAAGCTTTCCTTTGCATTCCTTCAAAGTTTCTCTTCGATTTTAAAATACAGTAGACTCCTTCAAATCCGCATAGCTTGGGACCAGAGGTTCTGCAGATTTTGGAATTTTGCAAATTTCTGGTCATTGTTTTGTTTACATTTTTAAACAGTAATTTGAATGTAATAATGCATTTGAAATTATAATGAATGCTTACAAAAAAGTATTAAAAATTAAATATTAAAAGTAAAAGTAAATAATTAACAATGCATAATAATGATAAATTTTTCTTGAATTATTTAATGAAACATGCCTCATAAATGTACACAAATAATTTAAATCCAAATAGTAAAATAAAGTTTTATTTCATATTTAGGCAGACTTAACCCCTTCGCGACGAGCGTACTTAACAGAATTTTTAATCTTTTACCAACGGTTTTTCAAAACAGAAATTTTCGCCTAATTGATTCGTAGGAATGCTAGTATTAAATAAGGCAAAGCTTACAATAAAAATTAACTGGTAGGAATAATCAAGGATTCTGAGCATCTTATGTGTCACGTATACGTGTCGCTCGTCCCCCAAGGGGTTAATAACCAAAAAAGTTTTAATTAATAACTGTATTTGGTAAAAAGAATACGATTGCCACTGATATTAGCGCCAACTTACTTTTTTCTGAAATAAATTTATACTTTCTTCATGAGAGAGCATGTGTTTAGTCATATTAATCAGAATTACATATTAAAATGTGTATAAAATGACATAAAAATTTAAAAAAAACCTTGAATTTTTTTCTTCTACATCTTAACTGTAAGTTTCATTGTTTACACCTGCAACATTGTGTGGATTTTAGAGTGGCAGATTTGAGGAAATCTATTGTATTTGTTTCAGAATATAAGAAATTTTTATTCTTATTTTATAATTCACAGAAGAAGCCTTTAAGTTTTAAGAATATTTTCTTCTTAAATAATAAGTCTAAGCATTCATAGATTTTTTTTGTGTGTAAAGTTTACTTGTGAAAAAGTCTTGTTCATCAAAATGGAAGTATTTTTTAAATGTGTAAAATTGTTTAAAATTTTACTTTTTAATACCTTTTAAACCCTGAAATATAGATCAACCATATATTTGCAAAAATAACTATTCGGTGCATCTTTAGTTTAAAAAGTCCTTCCGGCCTGTACCGGGAGGAAAAGGTAGCTTTCCTATATCTTCGTTTTAAAATTTTAGCTTATGTTACACGAAAACAGCAAGCTAAAATGCAAAGAAACGTTTACAAAAGATTCGTTAATACTGAATTTGACTAAGAAATTCGCCAAATTATTGAGCATAGCCAAATTGGCTTCATTTATGAAGATTTATTTTGGTCGCCAAATTTGGCATATTTCGCCAATTTTGGCGAAATTTTGGCGCTAACGGATATGAATATATAGTTTTATGCGTATGATTGGGAAAATTATTACAACAATGAAAGAAAATAATTTGCGAGTAATCTCGTTAATGTGCTGTTTTGTTTCAAAATGTCAACCACCCTAGAATTTCAAACTGCTCTATCTCAGCCATTTTTTAAGATAGAGGTAAACCAAAAAATGCTCTGGAATCCTTGTATCAAGGCCTAACACGTAATTAAAAAATAAATTTGAATTATTATTTTTTTTGTATATTTATTTTAGTTTTAAATTTTTAAATGGTCGCCATCTTGAAACAAAATGGCGGACAAAGCTGGCCAACGAACTCGGTCGAGACATTAGTGACCTTAATACACACAATTAGTTTCATCAAAATCGATTCATAAATACGGACGTTATCGTATGACATAGGTCAGATATATATATATATATAAATCAACGGAGGGTGGTTTTGGGGTCTGGGGGTCATGATCGGTGAAAATATATCGAAATTTTCCGAACGGCTGCAATAGGTAGCTTTATACTTTTTTGTATTGAAAGCTACCTAACTCCGAACGGCTGCAATAGGTAGCTTTATACTTTTTTGTATTGAAAGCTACCTAATAAAGCTGTACAACCAACATACTGTGCATTATTTTTAGACATAGTCCCTTTTTAAATAAAAATGGTTCCCTTTCCCTCCTTTTGGAAACTAAAACGTATTGGGAATCATGTAATTTACATACAACCTTTCAACTATAAAAGGTGCCAAAAATTCAATAAGTCACTGAAAAAGATCAAAATATTTCTGGATCTGTCCATGGGTGCAAGATCTTCAGTCTCAGGACTTATTTTAGTCTTGGAGAGATTTTTAATTGATAATAAATTCTACTTTATGTATTTAAAATAATAGCAGTTTTACTACCAAGAACTTTTTATTACTTTCTGTTATTGCAAGAGGTAAATTTTTAGCCATAATGCAAGACATAGAAATCTTCTAACTCATTTCCATTTGGTTATTCCTAATACTCAAAAAAGTTTTCAGTCATGGCTTGGATGGACTTCTTGTACCAATGGATCTGTCATATTTTTGTAAGATTTTGCAATTTTTCCTCCCAACTAAAATTATCTTTTGTTTAAGACAGGATTCTGTTACAGGTGTTTTCTGTTTTTACAGGTTTAACTGTATTTAGTAAAAATATTTAAGAACAATTTGCTCTTAACAGACAGACAGGCAAAAAGTACACAGTTCAAGCACTATAAAGGTTTCAGACATTTTTCATTATAAAGAATGGAAAAATACAAACAAACAAATGTTGAATGTTCTGTTATTCTTAGAAATGAAGATTTTTTAGACAACTTTTCCCTTAATTTTAAAGGAGCAGATTATTATGAATTATACTTTTGTAATGGTGGATGTTTTTGTCATATATCTTGTTATAGAAAAACAAAAAGTATAAATAAAA
Source organism: Maratus michaelseni (assembly GCA_963931845.1). Taxonomy (NCBI): domain Eukaryota; kingdom Metazoa; phylum Arthropoda; class Arachnida; order Araneae; family Salticidae; genus Maratus; species Maratus michaelseni. The sequence goes on along the minus strand of OZ007589.1, from coordinate 292,967,397 downwards.
AAAAAAATGCTAAAAGATTATCCCCCGCAGCAAAATTACTTATGCTAAAGTACGAATCAAAGCATTTGTCAAACAAAAATTAAAGTGAAAGAAAACTAGATGTCAAATTTGACAACCAGGCATAATTTTGTGGTCATGAAATGTAATAAGTTGTATTTGACGACTAATGACCGCTAATTTCTAACCCTGATCTGCACGGACCCAGAGACCCATATCTGACCTGGCAAAATGAAGACAAACATTCAAATGGACCTGAGCAACAGAATAAAGACATTTTTTTAATGGGCAGACAAAATGGCTGCTAAATAAATTAAAAAACAGACTGTGCGGGCATGGTGAAAAGAAATTGATCTGCATCCGACAATAGTGTCTGATCCCGGGCTTAATTTTTTCAGCCAATTCGGGCCGGACTAAACTCAGAAACTATCTTTTGCATTCATTTTGGTAGGATTTCTCAAAAGAAGTTGTCAGTACTAATATAATAAGGTTGTAAATGTACAGTCACAAGGGAAAAGGGGGGGGGGGTAGAGAATCACCCAGTGCTATTTTTTTTATCATAGTTTGTGATAGAAAAAAAAAAAAAAGAAATGTGTCAACTGATAGGAAATAATGTCTACTATTTGATTTAAAGATCTGAATATGTTCAATCACTTTCTTTAATTAATATTAATAATGAATTTGAAAACTCTAAATCATAATCAGCAATTATGCATTCATCAAATAAGACATGTAACTTGAAAAAAAAATTTAATATATTAAATTTGAATACAACTTTAATATACAAAAGAACTTTGAATATGACACTGCTATAAGAAATTTAAAACAATAAAACTTTAAATTTTTCAAATCAATTATCTTTACAAAGTAAAGAGGATTTCTCAAAGTAGCATTGTTTTAAACTGGACACCAAACATACATTGAATAAAACACTTTTTTCTTTGTTTACAGTATGTTACATAATGATGAAGAATTAATCAAAACCAGAGAAAATTATCACTTGAAAGCTTCAAACAGTATTTCTTTTGCATTTTTTTCAATCATTTAAACACATATATCAACACAAAATAAAGAAACATCAAACTATCCATGTCACTTTTTAAGGAAGAGGAAGGTATTGAGCAAGTATGAATAATTAGTGAAACTACCTATTTTGTTTGATAACAAAAGGGTTTAAAGGATTGAGACCAAGTCTTTTGATTTTTTAGTATCACTTTTTGAAGATAAATACATATGTAATCCTTCAATAAATCAGAGTATGAAATCGATATCACTAATCATTAGGCCATTCATGTTCTATTAAATGAAGAAATAAATATACAGCTAAAGGATAAAATTAATAAGAAAAAATAAAATGCCAATTTCAATCTTAAATTTTGTGTTTCTATATTTTTGCTTTGTTCTGTAGTTATGTTTATTTCTCAATTTAAGATTATAAAAACTCTGACATTATCAGAATTTTTTAATCATTTATTTTCTAGTATAATAAAGACAGACAAATATGCTACAATTTCTTGCATTAGCAAAGCTAATGTTATTTTATCTACCAGGTAGGATAAAAGCAAACATCCAAAGCATATAAACAAACAAAAAAGTAAATAGTATGAAAATTATAAGACTCTCTTAACCATTCTTTTCTGAAATAATATTGAACTTCTGATTCTCTTTTTTTTTCTCCTATATGTCATTTGAAGACAGATTTTTATTTATTTATTTTTATGCATACATAGGATTCCTTCTGGAATTTATTTCAAAATCAAGCTTCATACTATCCACACCTTTAACCCCTTAATCGTCGCGCCCGATAAGTGTAGGCTACTTTTTTAAAATTCAGATTGCTTGATTACCACCAGTTTTATTTTAAGTAGAAATATTCGCCTTATTTAATAGGCATAATAATGCGAGAATAAAGTCGATTACACTATTTTAAAAAAACTGGTGGGAATCAAACAATCTGAATTAAACAGGCGCAACCTACGCTGCCCGTGAATGTCTCGGGCACGACGATTAAGGGGTTAATTATTATTATTTTTTTAAGTTACCCAGGGAGAAATGTAATATTAATAAAATAAATATAATTAACAATTTTCTTCTAATTGGTTTTAATAATTTATACAAATTATAAATTTTAAAAAACATTCATAAAAAGTCTCACATCAATTCAATAAAAGACATTGAATCATATTCAATTAATTATAAAATATAGGGTCATGATTTCATGTTCAGCACTTATGCTGTTTTAAGGAATTTAAAAACTTTTTGTAGTAAAATGTTTGTTTTTAAATTGTGAAAATATAGATAGAAAAACAATCAGTAAACAATTGTCAAATCAAGCATGAAGTTGTGCTAATGTATGTAATTAAAACTACATATAACAAATATAAATATTTTTTCTTAATTTTGGCAGTTGAGACAATTATTTTTATAACAAAACCAACAAATAATTAGTTTTAGAACTTTTCTGTATATTTCTAAACAGAAAAATGCATAATTGTATATTTACAACACTGAATCTTTATAAAAAAAATTTTTTTTTTCTTGTTTAAAATGAGACTTTTTCCACACATTTTCCAATGCTGACAATCTGTATAATTTTTTAAAATCAGTTAGAAGAACTTTTGTTATGTTATTCAGTTTCTTCTAAGTAAATGAAATTTCTTAATTACAATTTTAATTGCAATTCAATCAACTTTTTTTTTTCAGTCAGGTTGGGGGATGGCAACATGTTGTAAACAATACACTCAATCAGAATTAAAAATATTTTTCACAGGAAAAACAAAATCCATATTTAAATGGCATCTAGAGAAATAAAAACCTAGAAAATTATGATTATCTTAAAAGTTAATAAACATTCAGCTGACATGTATACATGAGCACCGACAGAACAAAATCCAGGTAGTGGCAAGATTTTGGAATAGATGTAGCCTAGGCCACATTTTTTATAATGGAGAATACAAACTTTAAATAAACTAAACTAAGCATTTTTTACCAGAATTCCTGTGCAATGCAATTTTTCAGCACATCAACATAAAAAGCAATCCAAAACTGTAATAAATAAGAGGTATAAAAAAACTAAAATTAGATCTGCATTTTTTCAAAATGTTCAATTTAAACACTTTTCCCTTTTTTTGCATGGTAGATCTGCCTCTCTGAACCCCCCCCCCCCCCCATTTAAAAATTTTAAACACATGAATTAAAAAAAAAATAAAAAATACATAAGATCTTGCTTCTGGGAGGGGGTCAAGGAGGCTGATGAAAATTTTTTAATTTTTTTTCTCTTTATGTTTAATTTTTTTACGTTACTTGAGAAGAATAAATTTTACTTCAAAAAAAATCTTCAAAGATAAAAGAAATATAATTAATTAAATTTTTAAATGCAGGTAGAGGTCCTCCTCTCCCCCCTTCCTTAGCCAGTGCTCATGCATGTCAACTATGGGGTAATTCAGATAGGTCTCGACACTTTTAATTTATCATTTTATTTTTTTGTCTCAGGCCTACCATGTATGTAATATGATTAGATATATCAATAACTGATAGCTACAAAGTTTAAAAACCGCAGAGTATGAAACTTTTACATATACATAAACAACAAATGGCATTAAATATGAGCATAATTTAAGGTATATCAATTATTCTATATCATCCAAATGAAATGATGGCAAAATACTTAATTCCTAACTTTAGAAGAACCCTAAAAGAATTTTTAACTTTTGACACTCCCAATATGCATCATATTTCATAATTTTAAAGAATAAAGTTACATCATAATAAATTAAAAACTTTTCTGATTTTTTCCTCCCTCTATTTTAAATATCACAAATCTTCTTGACTTATGAGTACAGTCTATTTGCAGGCGTTATACCATTGTTCCAACTAATTCACTGCAAACTTATAAATTTGTTTAAAAAATTATGTAGTTAGAAAAATAAAATGGGTATGTTCTTTAAACAGGAACATTTAAATGAATTGCAATACTAAGACAAATGAAAAAAAAAATAACATTTTGATTTTCACAAGGGAAAATATAAAAAAAAATTTATACAAAATATATTTAATGAAATTTTTTGCTAGGAAGGAAGCAATCCCATTAGTCGATTCAGATGCTTTTGTACAAATGAAATAATTGTATGACTGTGAATCAAAGTCTTTTTGCTTTCATCAAATTCTTGATCTGGTATAAGATAAACACCAGGTCCCCAACTCCATAAAATTCGGCTACTAAAGCAAGTCCTGAAGGAGGAAAAAAAAAAAATTACAATCATTTATAACATATTATTCATAAAAGATTATGCTTGTTTTGTTTTTGTTTGTTAAATAGTAAAATAATATGTGGCTATGATATATGGGATTTTAACGTGTCCACATATAATGAACATATTTTATAATTTATTTTAAGTATAATAATACTGAACTATTCTGTATATGTAAAAAAAAATGCAGTCCTGATTTTTTAATATTTTATTTTACCTTTTCTTGAAAAACAGAAAAACAAATACAGTAAAACCTCTAAATAGCAGACACTTCAGGATCGAGGAATTTGTCCACTATTCGAACATTACTGTTATTCAGAAGTAAAATCATTTAAATATAGAGGTGTTGAAGACTGAAAAAAGTGTATACTAAATAGATGTGTCTGTTATGGAGGTTTTACTGTATTATACTGCAATCACGATAAGTTGGAGGATGATCTTGAAAAAGTTCAAGATGATACTAAAAAGAAAAGAGCTTACAAATACAAAATGTACATATGTTGATGGAAATACATTATTTAATGAAAATCTGGATTATGTTAGTTGCTATTTGTTATTTATTAACCTTATTCGTCTAAATTTGCACTATTCATCGGCCAACTTATCAAGGATGGTCAATAAATATATTTCTAAAAAATTCATAAAAACACAAATCAACATGTAGAATTAGAACTGTAAAGACCGTGAAATGGGATAGGAGTTTCAAATTCAACAAATATCAACAGCTCTAAATTCAGTTACCTGGTATTGTCAGACAAAAGGAATGGAAAAATTTATCTAAAGCTGCACTTTTCATGTTCAGGTACACCAAATTTAGTATGGTTATTTCCCAACATTAATAGATATGATTTGCCAGTTCAGTTCTTTACTGAGCAATTTTGTAGGGCATAATATAACTTTTATGGCCTATTAATAATGCAGCTTTATAGTAAAAGGGTGGGGGGGGGGGGTATTAGTGTTCTTTAGTGAAAAAAAAAGTTCTGTCAAAAATCTAGAAATAAAAGTAGGAGGTGCTGATAGAATTATTCTAAATAAATAGGAATTTTAATCATATTCATTATATACAGGGTGTTTAATATATATACAGGGTGGTTACAATTAAACTTCCCCTATAAACAGCATCCTACAGTGCGAACGGAATGCAATGAAATTCGGTATATAGACTATACACAAGATGTGCTCATGGAATTTCGAAAAAAACATTTTAGTTCCAAAATGTCCACCAGAGGGCGCCTTTTCCAGAAAAACATTAAATTTAACACAATAAATGACCAAAACGTAATACAAAAACAATATTAACAATCCAGAACAAGAATTATAAGTAATAAAATGTAAAACCGGGAAAAGCTGTCAGTTCTAGGGAAAAAATGTGAAGATTTTGCATGCTTGCGAAGAAGAGGAAGCTTTATGAAAAACAGGTTAGGGTATAAAACGTTTGAAGACATTGTAATGTTTTATGTCTATGTTTCTGTCTGTAATGATGATGGTATCTTTAGTTGAACGTGCATTATTGGTGAAGCTGTTTTACGAAAACAAGGGGAATGCTTCTGCTGCAGTTCGTGAATTTCATCGTATAAAGAACCTACGGTGTGGACCAATGTCTACTAAAGGTATCTGGGCCATGATTAAGAGATTTGAAAGGGCAGTGAAATTAGGATTTTAACCTGGAAGAGGCCGTAAACATGTCATACTGGTACTTATTGATGCCATCAAGACAGCTGTTGCCGCATAGTCACAGATATCAGAGTTTGGGAGCAGTAACGCAAGTGCAGTTTCTCGACAGACAGGCTATTCTTACAGCACTGTCAGAAAAGTGCTCAGAAACATAATGCACTACTTCCCATACAAGATTCACCATACCCAAGAGCTGTTGGATAGGGACAAGCCACAACGTGTCTCATTCGCAGTCAGTTTTCTCAATAGAATGACTGTTGATCTGTCATGGCCTTGGAATATTCGGTGGAGCGACGAGGCTCATTTCTACCCCACTGGTCAACACACACAAATGCCGCATTTGGGCTCAGGAAAATCCACGGATGCATACTGAAATTCCCCTACATTCTCCAAAGGTGACTGTCTGGTGTGGATTCACAGTGACATTCATTCTTGGGCCATTCTTCTTTGAGGAAATAATTGCACATGGTCCTGTCACATGTTCCGTTACGGGTTGTTGGTACCATGACATGCTGCAGATGTTTGTTGTGCCGCAACTACAGCAAAGGCGGATCCTTACACCGACCATTTTCATGCAGGATAGTGTGCCTCCACATATCCATGAAGATGCTATTGCACTAACACTTCACAGACAAACGTGTTATTAGTCACTTCTTTGCCACCACGTTCATCAGATCTAAATCCATGCGATTTCTGGTTATGGGGCCACTTAAAAAGTCTGGTGTATCGTGGAGGTGTTGCGACATTGAATGACTTGCAGAACTCCATAACACTTTATGTGCGAAGCATCACAATTTATCAGTTATGATCTGTTATTGAACACACTGTCCATCGAATTGAAATTTTGCAGGTGAATGAGGGTGATCACATGGAGCATCTTTCCCTACATCGTCCTGGACACTATTAACAACTGTTCTTCTTGTGTAATTTCATCCTAATCTGTTCTTATTTCTGCAAACTGAACTTTTAGGTAGATTTTGTAAGAAAAACTACCTATTACATTCTCCCCTAAGTTGGAATTTTTGAAGATCTATGCCAATTATGACTTCCAGAACCCAAAACCACCCCCCATTCAAAACTTTATATATCTATCTATCTCACTTTTTTATAGACACGATAACTTCAATACTTCTGCATAAATCTTATCCAAACTGATACATAAAATCTCAGTCAAGTTCGTTAATGGGCAAAATCGAACCAAAAAATGCAGAGCTTTTTGTGAAAACAGAAAAACCCCCTTAACTTCTTAATTATGATATGTATTGAATCAGGTTAAAATTATTATTACTTCTAGGAAAAGGGCCAAAAATTTATGTTTTGATATCATTAAAAATGGTCCCAAGGGGGGGGGGGAAGAGGTGGTTTAAAAAGAAAAAAATTTATAACTTCATCAATTCACAAGATATGAAATCCACTTAAATTTGTTAAATCCTCTTAATATTATCTATAACTTTTATATTGACAAGTTTTTTATAGGACCAACCCTTCTAGCAAAATAAAATAAAAAACAAAAAAATCCTTGCCGGCTCCGCCTGCAGACACATTTAGATTTCGAAGTGGGCGGTGCCAACTGCCACATCATGGCAAAAACGTCATTTCTTTTGCAATTCCCAACAAACAGGCATCCCACGGTCTGTGTCTTTGAAATCTACCTGTGCCTGTAGGCCGAGCCGTCAGGGATTTTTTTTTTCCCCCCTCAAACAGCATAGTTATTTTTTCCTTACCTTTACTTAATGCGGTTCGATAACAAGGTGATCAGAAAATAGTCAATAAATGTTAATATTGTTTCTGGATTCTGTTTTGGCTGTTTATTGTGTTAAATTTAATGTTTTTCCAGAAAATGTGCCCTCTAGTGGACATTTTGGAACTAATTTTTTTTTTTTTTTCGAAATTACGTGAGCGCATCTTGTGTATAGTCTATATACCAAATTTTGTTACATTCTGTTCATCCGTTTGCGCTGTAGGATGTTGTTTATAGGGGAAGTTTAATTATAACCACCCTGTATATACACAATCTATTTGCTCGGACATGTTCTTTCCCTAACAGATTTAACTAACCTGAAATAATGACTAAAACAAGACTAAGCTTTGAGCAGAAGAATTTTACAGTAGAATACTATTGAAGATTAAAAAATGTTGTAGCTAAAGAGTTTGAAACAGATCCTTCTATGTGACTTAAATAAAGCTTTTCATTCTTAATAACCTAGTGGGTTTTTTTAGGGGGGGGGGGACATAGTTGTAAATGATGAAAGGAGACTAAAAACACTAAATTCTAGGGAAATTTAAATTGTTTAAGATACAACATATGACAGTTTTTTTATAATAATAATAATTATTATTTAAAAATTTAACATTTCTGCCATATTTTATAGTGGTTATTTTAAAATGGCTGCCAGTTTTTCTTTTCATATTAAAAAATAATAAAATTATGTGAAATATCAATTTAAGGATGATAAATGATAATATAAAATCATCAAAATAAAAAAACACACTTACATAAAACCTGCATTTGCATCATCAACATGTTCGAAACTAGATTTGTTACTTTTGGTATTAAATACATATGGTTTTTGCCTTCCTTTACTAAAAGCTATCACCCAAGGATCTAGAAAAAGAAATAAGATACCATATTTAGAAAAAAAAGGGGGGGGGAGGAGGAGTGAATTTTTAAAATAATAAAAATTCATTACAGCAAAATAAATAGTGCAGATTATAAAATATTAACTTTTAAAACACAATAGAAAAGCTACATGTTTTGATGGCTAAATCTCTTTGCCAGGCCAAAGTACATATAATAATTACAAGAATTAAAACAGGACTAATGTTTGCACACTTTTCAGCCTTGAGGAAAAAAAAAAAATCTTCTTTGAAATGTTTTTTTTTCTGTACTACTTTTATGGGTCTTTAAAGAAGTTTCTACTTAATAAGTCATCCATAAATCATGCTAAATTTTATCATGTAAAAAATTATTTTAACTACAATTTTTTAAAACGTATTTGTCTATTTTCTTAATCAATAAAAGAAGAAAAAAACCCAATAAATATTGCCTCCATTAAGAAAATATTCAATGAAATTTTATTAAACAATTATTGCTGGCATTTACAAAGCTATATTTAATTATTTATTTATTTTTTCTTTTTGAAAAATGATGCTATTTAGTAGAATCATTTGAGGAGAAATAAGAGAAAATAAATAAATAACAAGCGGGAAAAATTCTATCTTACGGCAGAATATAGATTGGCCACCCACGGCTTTTATCGTTGAGATTTTTTCAGCCAAGTCTAAATCGTCCAAAAAAAAAAAAAAAAAAAAAAGTGTTTGTTAGCAAAAGCCAGCTTTTCCACTTTAGAATTTAGTTAGCGCTCTAAGAATTTTTGTGAGGCTGGCGGAATATATTAGGCACAAACACACTAAGTTTTAAAAAGATTCGGTGACTAGAAGTATTTTTAATAAATATAATAGTAAAAAGATGTGGCTCCAATGGGCTGAGACGTGGCGAGGTAGTTGTTGTTTACAAATGTGCTGGCTTAATGAGACCCTTTAAACTATTTTTAATGGTTCAAGGCATTTTAGCATTTAATAGATAACCTAAAAAAGGTAATGAAAAGTTCTATCATAGCAGCTTTTATGATGGATACAGCTAAGAAAAGTTGTTTAATAAATGATGAATTAGCATTAATTGACGGGATCTTGGAGAGCGGTGGGGGGGGGAAGGAAGCGGGGAGCTATACAAAACACAAGAGCTCTACGTGACTGAATGAGCGTTTAAAATGAATCCTCACTTGCAATTGAGAGATAGGACTTTAAAAGTGATCCCTCTTTTCGAGTGTGATCCCCTCGAGAGATACGTGAAAGCCGAGGGCGCCAAAAGAAGCGTGGGGGGGGGGGATACCTTTAGGTGGTTTATAGCTAATTTTAGTGAAATTTTGGAGCTGTCCGGCCCATAGGAATAGAGAAAAATGGGAAAAACTAAAATAAATATGAGAAATTAAAAAAAAAATAAAAGTGCTCCTGACAGGAGACGGGTGAGAAGGAGAAGGAGAGTAGAACCAGACAAAAGTGCTTGATGAGATCAAACTTTTGATATGTTACATGACGGGGTTTGAACACCTTGAATGTCTCCTCTGGGGGGAGTGGGTAACTCCGGTCCTATGGGAGATAGAGCCTCGGGACCCTCTTAGAAATGTCGGCCTCAACGATTTTAACTTCGTTGGATCCTTTAGAAGAGGCCTACACCCTCTGTGGGGCTTAAAGGGGCTGAGAAAGATGGGAAAAACTAAAATTTAAAAAGAGTTGAAGAAGAGAAATATGCTTCTTAAGGGAGGGGGGGGGGAGTGAGAGGCGGAGAGTAGGACCAGACCATAGTGCTCGACGAGATCTATCTATTGATATGTTACATGAAGGGGTTTACATGGGGTTTACATGAGGGGGGAGCACCAAAAAGGTCTTTGCAATCAAAATATAATATGCATAATGTATTAGCTAAGTATATAGAGCAACTTTTGTGAAAGTCTCAAAATCATAGCTTGAAAATTCTGAAAATTATCGTTGCTAGAATAAGCTCAAAATCCGTTGTTCCCAAAAAGAAGCAAAAAGATGAGGGGTTGTATCAAATATATGTTGATTAGTGCCAAGATAGTGTACACAATATTGCACGTAGTACTATATTTGGATACAACCCCTCATCTTTTTGGGAACAACGGATTTCGAGCTTATTCTATCGACGATAATTTTCAGAATTTTTAAGCTATGATTTTTAGACTTTCACAAAAGTTGCTCTATATACTTAGGTAATACATTATGCACATTATATTTTAATTGAATTCGCGCATGCGCAGTGAAACATTTTTTAGTAACCTGCTCATTTTTCATCCAATTTTTATTATTTTTTAATTCCGATTGCAGAGTGTTATGTACAATGTTGTTTGACATATTTTCCCAAAATAACTTTTTTTTATATTAAGAACTCTGCAAATTATAAGCAAAAAATTTTGTGAAATTTGGGACTGTTTTTATAAAAACCTTAATTTCTCTTCGAGTATACATGCTATCCTCATAAAAATGAACACAGTATATTACAATAAGCCACTTATTAATTATCTCGAGTTTGAACGCTTTTGCTACATTAGTTTTTACAGAGTAATCCAAAAGATATTCGTTCTTTTTCAATTTGTTGACAGTCCCCTATGGGGTTTCGTGAAAAAATCTTCGCGGAAATGTATAACCTATACTATACTGTTTACACACCTGCAGTTTCAGGTTTATTCCTCATGTATTTTTCTAGATAGTTAACAAAACGTCTAAAATCGCAAGTTACCGGTCACCTTTGACAATATAGTGTATTTCAGCACTGATATGCAAAAATAAAGAATAAATTGAAGACAATCCCACAGAGAGAGGCTGCAATCCCTGGTTGTGATTAGACACACATTAGGTTGTGAAAGTAACACACATTTGCTACAAATTTAAACATCACTACATTAATAAAATATTTTTCTAAAAAAATATGTAAGTGGTCAAAGAAGCTCAGTGGGCATATGCCATTTTTTGGCTTCTACGGATCCCTCTGAAGTTGGGAGATTCTGGCATTTGAAAAGTTTAGGTATTCTATAGTTGCATTACTGCTGTTGATTTATTAGCAGATGGAAATTTTGTTTTATTTCTTTTTATTAATCTTGTATAGTAATATTAATATGCACAATTTATACAACTCAAATTCTGACTTTATGGACATTCAATGCAAATACATTGCAATGCTTATATTAACAATATTATTTAATTAAACCAAACTGGGCGATTCAAAATAGATATACGAGGGTTATTTTAGGTAGCTTTCAATACAAATAAGTATAAAGTTACCTATTGCAGCCGTTCGGAGGAAAGCAATTCCGGAAAATTTCGATATATTTTCACCGATCATGATCCCCAGACCACCCTCCGTTCAAATGTTGATTTATATATATATATCTATATATGTATATATATATATATATATATATATCTGATCTATGTCATACGATAACGCCCGTATTTATAAATCGATTTTGATGAAACTAATTGTGTGTATTAAGGTCACTAATGTCTCGACCGAGTTCGTTGGCCAGCTTGGTCCGGCATCTTGTTTCAAGATGGCGGCCGCTGAAAGATTTAAAACTAAAATAAATATACAAAAAAGTTAAAAATTCAAATTTATTTTATACTTACGTGTTAGGCCTTGATACAAGGATTCTGGAGCATTTTTTGTTTTACCTCTATCTTAAAAAATGGCTGAGATAGAGCAGTTTGAAATTCTAGGGTGGCTGGCATTTTGAAACAAGACAGCACATTACAAAAAAAAACAACAATTAATTTATGAGTTTTAGTGAAAGCGATTTCTCGCAAATTATTTTCTTTCATTGTTGTAATCATTTTCCCAATCATACGCATAAAACTGTATTAATATCCGTTAACACCAAATTCTCACCAAACTTGGCGAAATATCGGCGAATTTGGCGACCAAAATACGTTTTCTTAAATGAAGCCAATTTGGCTATAGCTCAATAATTTGACGAATTTCTTATTCAAATTCAGTATTAACGAATCTTTTGTAAACGGTTTCTTTGCATTTTAGCTTGCTGTTTTCGAGTAACATTAGCTAAAATTTTAAACGAAGATGTAGGAAAGCTACCTTTTCCTCCTGATACAGGCCAGAAGGACTTTTTTAAATAAGGTCCATTTTTTAATAAGAAAAAAATTACTGTAAATATCATTAAAATATATATATTTCCATATTATACATACTTTCATCTAATTTTCTATATAATTTCCATTTTTGTTCAACATTTGTCATATTGTTTAACAAGTTTTTGAATTCAGACGTCAAAGAAATCTGCCGCCTGTGAAAAAGACAAATCCATGGCTGCATTTGTCACTTCTTGATTGTCGCTCAACAGTTGACCACCACGTAACTACTTTAAGTACCAAAACAGGTGAAAATCACTGGATGCAAGGTCTGGACTGTTGCCAAGTTTCTTGTACTCAAGAATCGAATTACAGATTGTATCTCAAAGTCGGTGGGCTAATCAATTTTATTAAACACTAGTGGCCCGCCCCGGCTTTGCACCGGTAAACAATGCGTTAACTACAATGTAGGGTAGAGAAGTGTAGGCACTTTAAAAAAGTTGTTCTAATTGGATAAAAGTGGGAGTGAGACAAAATTGCAGTACTTAGAAATTTTGAACTTTAATTAAAAGCTTGTAAAAATGTGATAAATAAATTTTTCTGTTTATGTACATATTGAAACTAATAAATAATACACGGCCCATGGAAGGACATAACAACTATATGTGTTCATGTAGAATGTGTTTTCCTGAATTTCACGCTCCTACCTAAATCTGCTGCTGAGATATGGCGAAATCGTCCCAAAACTTTTGAATACCCCTTTTAACCACCTTCTGGAGGGGAATTTCCAAAATCGCCGAAATACGTGTTTAACCAATTTTTTAGTAGATTTGTTTTAATTAATTTTGCCCTCCTACATAAAAGCTGACATATGGCGAAATGACCTAAAAATTCGACCTCCCCCCCCCTTAACCACCTTCTGAGGGGAATTTCCAAAATTGCTGAAATACGTTTTTTATTCATTTTTTAGTAGATTTGTTTTCCTGATTTTTGCGCTCCTAATTAAAACTGCTGCTGAGATATGACGAAATGATCTAAAACATTCGACCCCCTTGTAACCCCCTTTGGGAGAAAACCTCTAAAATCCCTGAAATACGTGTTTAATCATTTTTTTAGTAGATTTGTTTTCCTGATTTTCGCGCTTCTACCTATAACTGCTGCTGAGATATGGCGAAATGACCTAAAACATTTGAACCCCTCGTTAACCCCCTTCGGGGAGGAATTTTCAAAACTACCTTCTTATTGCTTGCCTAGGCCATAACAGCAATCTACAGTCCAAATTTCGTAACCCTGACTTTAGTAGATTCGGCTGGGCGTTGATGAGTCAGTCAGTCAGTCAGTCACCGTTTCCTCTTTATATAATAGTATAGATTATAAACTTTTACAGCTCATCACACAATGCATGCTGGAATCAGACGAGTATGCGCACTATGGCGATCACGCATCATTCTCATTCACAAACGGACCTTATTTAAAAAATAACCTTCGTAATTGTAATGGTGACTATCTTTATAACCCTTGATGACAAAAACATACGTCCAGTTACAGAAATTATATAAATCAAGTACAGCTTTCTCACATAGTATTTGTTTAACAAGGGGTTATATACACATTAAAATACGAAATTTATTTTTTTATACCCTTTTTCTATAACTTATAGTTAGGAAAATGTTGCCCCATGATTAAGGACATTTAAAAAAGATTCTTTTACAATATATATATTTTTTAAATAACCCTTGTAATTGTAATGGTGACTATCGCTTTAACCATTGATAATAAAAACATACTTCCAGTTACAGAAATTATATAAATCAAGTACAACTTTCTCACATGGTATTTGTTTAACAAGGGGTTGTATACACATTAAAATATGAAATTTGACATGTTGGTACAATTATTTTAGACAATATTTTACTGTAAAAATAATCTTATGCTGCATATGTCAAACAGTTTTGATTAAGCTTAAGTTTCAGAACCTAAACCAAAACTGAAAACTTGAATAGAAACTAAAAACCTAAATCAAAACTAAAAAAGCTGAACTTAAACTTAGGCTCTCTTATTCATAATGAATTTTATCGGAGATGGAGTTGATTGTCTTTTTTTTTGCCTACAGTTCTGTCTAAGAATTCTAGTCATCATGTAGCTAAAGGGTTTCTAAATTCTTATGGTGGTGTAATGCCTCAACTTCCTACGAAACTTGGTGGAACAGTCATATTAAATGCTTGGAGACGTACGTGTAAAACAAAGATGTTTTCTTGAAAATTATTAATGAACATGAAGAAGTAGATACAAACATAAGGAATATATTCAATGGTTGGAGTATCATAGTTGAGATTTATTCCAACAGAGCGAAAAACCAATAAGGAATATAATTAACAATATTGCTTTATATAAAGAAGTGAAACATCTAATCAGTCTGTTGAAACCCACCAGTATTTCACTGGATGTGCTACAGAGAGATTCATCTACTATTGCAGATATCACCAATGAATTCTTGACACTTTTGAAATTTGAAGAACTTGGAATTTATAATAAATGTTTACAGAAAAGATTTGATGACAGTATCACACCACCTCACATTTTATTATACATACTGCATCCAAAATACATAGGTGAGAGACTTACTAATGACCAAGAAGAAATAGCAAGGAAATGGGTGAATGACATTGATAAAAAAAATTTGCCACTGATTGTTAAATTTCCCATTTCATTTCCTGGTACATATTTTTCTGATGCAATCATAAATAATCTATCACCAGCAGAGTGGCGGGAATAACTGAAAAGATACAGTGACTTAGAAATATTTCAAATTTTGCATGTCATCTTTTTTATTGCATAGCCTCATCAACAAACATTGAACGATTTTGTTTCTAACTCAGCATGATTCAAAACAAACTTAGAAATAGGCTTGGATTACAAACTGCTAGAAAATTTTTAGCTGGCTTATAAAATGTTAAATTCTAAAGACAAACAACTTGCTCCTGATCCTGAAGCATTTGGCGACTATTAAATATTTTACAACCTTTATGTATCTTAAATAACAAAAATTCATAGTATGGAGCTTATGTATTTCTATTAATTTCTTTATTATTTCCTGGTTATTTTGCATTTGATATTTTAACTAAAAGAAATTTTTTATCATTATATTTTTCTACTTCTTATTGATGTTCTCCCCATAGTAAAATGTGTATATACTGAATGTTTTTATGTATATATTAAATTATTAATGTCATTACAAGCACAAGTTTCATTTCAATGTAACATTTTCTTAATTAACATTAATTTGTTTTTTCATCATATAACTTTTAAAAAAATAAGATTTGAGGGTGTCAAACATTTAAAAATTTTTTATTTCTATTTTTAATTTTGTAAACTGATTATTAATTGCAATAGAACTGCCATATGACAGATAAACAAGTTAAAATTTACTGCAAATGTATATTTTTTACAATTGCTATTTAATAACTTAATATTGATATATATTTTATTTATAAATATGTTTGCATAAAAAAGCTTCTTAGATGAACTGAACTTAGTTTTAAATTTTCATGCAAAATATTTCACATACTGTTGTGTATATAAATATGTATATGTGATATTTTGATATAAAAGTTGTTTCTTGAACAAGAAGAATCAATATATGTATTTATTATTGTTAAATTCTGCATTTTTAATTTTCAATTTATTAAAAGTGGACAAAATGATATTTTGTCCTGGACGGTTTTTTCTGCCAGTTTTTCCAGAGTGGATAAAACCGGACAACCCTGGGTGGATTTCACATTTATACACTTTGCTATTTTATAAAGATACTAAAATCAGAGAAAAAATATTTGTGTGTTGAAACCTGATGCACTCTTGGATTCTGTGCAAATATCTCTGAAGTAACTGAGTTCCTCATACATTTGCTTTCATTAGCTTTTTCTTTATAAGCCAAACTGCCTATTTAAAACTGTATTCAGAAAAAAATATTTCCTTCGCTCAATAATGCAAACTGACACATTCACAGTCACTTGTTTGCTTAAAAGCATGAATTTTGATGGTATGACTTCTGAAATGATTTGGAATCAAATAGCATTTTTTATTTATTTATTTTTTAAATTACATCTTTAATCATAATTGACTGTTGCTTCATGAAGACCATTTCTGCATTTAAAAAAAAAATTGTGTGTTATAAAATAAACAAGTAATTTACTTGTACCCAGGGATGTAATTACAGGGGGGTGTAGACCTTTCTGCATGTTGAATGTTGGCATAAAACGCTTTGGCAGCATTTTCTGAAAGATTCGTTAACTTAACGAAAAAATTATAATGTTATTAGATTTCTTGAACAATAACACCTGCAAATTCTGTGCTTTTAAGATGAAAAATTAATTCTGAAATGTATCAGAAAGTAGTTAGATTGGTTTAAGAATAGTCTGGCATTACATCATTTACTAATTTAGACTACAAAGTGTAAAAAATCTTTGAATATAATCACAAAGAATTTCTTTGCTAACATTGAAACCATTGCTGTCTTTGTCAGATAAAGATGGTCATAGAGATAGGAGAGATAAAGGTTTTAGGATTGCACTCTTGGCTTCAAGCAAAGGTTGCACATTCCACCTCTATTTCTCTGAATGCTGTGATGTTTAAACTAGATAAGATAGATAGTAAGCTGATAAAAGGCCCATTGACAGATCTAATAACATGCTGCCTGGAGGTGGCACTTTTTTACAAATTGCATCCCAGTTTTGTTCCCTCTTATCTGGTCCCCTTAATTTGAATGTATTGTATTTGCATTATCTTTTTGTCAGTCAAACTGAGGGGGAGGGTGGGATTTGAATGCATACTTTTGTTTGCAGATAATCTTAAGCTCTAGAAAGAGAAAGGAACTTGTTTACAATTATAAATACAAAATAAAATTGTTAGCAGTTCACCCGTTTCAAAAACATATTCTTCCAGTAACACATTTATGTTACCTAAATGCTTTATGGATATCAAAAGGCAATAAAAAAAAATGTCATTGACCCATATTCATTGGTAAAATATACAGAAAGCTTTTTCTTTTTTTTTTTTTTTTTTTTTTTTGTAAAGAAAATTAAATGTATGTCTACTGAAGGGTTTTTAGGCTCCTTTGTTAAAAAGTGCATCAAAAGTGAAATTTTTTAAACAAATTGTAAAGGTAAACAGATAAAAATTCTTGAAATTATAAATGTCAGATATGTTCATAAAAAAATGGTAGAAATCATTGCTCGGGAAATATTTAAGCGTACAACATATAAAAAGCCTGAAAAATGCACAACTTACAGAGAAAATGTACAATCTGGCAACTCTAGTCCCACTTAACTGGAATCTACTATGTGCATATACATATAATCAAATATGGACTAATTGATTTCTGATATTTTAATAACATTTTACATTAAATTATATATAAATGTATATATTTTTTTCCACATCATGCAGACTATGTAATTTTGTGAGGGAAAAAGGGAGAATTACATATATAAATAATAAAATAATAAATACAGTAATAACTTAAAAACTTCATATGAGATAAGCTTAAATTATAAATACAATGATAACGGACCTTTCGTTGTTCTGAACATAAGTAAACCAGTTGGAATGATATGTCTTCCATCAGCTAAGTCATAACACAACCTAGGAACTGGACTATTCTTAATTATTCGGAGCGACAAGCTATAAAAAAATTATAATGTAAATTAAGTAAAAAAAGACTAAAGATTAAAAATATATATATATATATATATGTATATATAATACTATGTTAAAAGTAAAATTAATGTATACCTGTCGAAGATTTGTTCAATATATCGTAGTTCATACACCTGTTTGACTCTTAGAGGTGTATAGTCTGGTTTACTTGGTTTTGACACTGCTTTAGCTAATTTTTTAGCTAACTTCATTCTAAAAAAATAATAAATAAATAAATTTTAATTTCAAATAAGTCTTACTATAATTTTTAAAAGTTCTGATGTTTTAAATAACAAATATATTTAAGAGATCCATGAAAAAAACTTTGAAAATCTTTAAATTTTGAGTTTTAATCACAATAAAATTTTTAAATTAATATTTACAATTGTCAATGAATTTCTGAATCTTTCAACCTCATCATTTTTCAAAATGGATCTGTTTAACCACAAAAAAATAAGAGTATGCAAAACTAGTTTTCATCCACTACCAGAGTTGCCACCTCACCCTAACACACAGCCTTTTTATTGTACAATGTTTTGTTAAATATTATATATTAAATTTAAAAGCACTGTGCATTACAGTGTATTGGCAGCTCTGAATGAAATCGGAACAGATTGGCGTAAGTTTTCTGTAAACTTAAAAGTACTTCGCGTTATAGAGAGTGCCAATTAGATCTCATTTTTTATAAATAATTGACTTTAATATTTTTTCTCACTTAATTATCTCAAATTTACAGACATAATTACCTCTACTTAATAGCAAGACGAACAACAGCTCCAGGCATTGAACATGAGAAACCATCCAAATAAATAAATGATTATTATTTCTCAATCAATCATGCATGTATTACATAACTTGTAATAACATTTTACAGGAGAGCTGCATATGATTATATGTTCTTAAATAGACATTTCTTAACAAAATACAAGGTATGATGAAATGTGTTCTTGTTCTAGAATTAAAGCAACCTAGGCGTGTTATTATTTTCAAATTCTAATGAAGCAAAAAGAAAAAAATATATTTTTTTAGTGATTTCATAAAGACTATTATTAATACAATAGCATATGCCCCCGTCAAAAATGACAGAAAAGTGTTATTTTAAATTTAGAACGTTAAGTCATATTACTGACATATTATTTCATTTAAACAGATGATATAAATGAAATATTGCGTGTGTTTTCAAAAGTCAACCTCCAGAGGAAAAAAATATGAAACTTCCTATGCTTTTAACTGTAATTTGAATATGAACTTTTGCTTAAAGTGCGTAAAAATTTAAGAATCGTTACAATTTTAGGAGTACAAAAATCTATATTTTTTCTTTATTAATTCTATTTTTAATTTCTAAAAACTGAAAAAGGTGTTACTTTGAATTAAGACTATTTTTGAAAGCAGTTTAATCAACTGATTTTTTTTTTTTCTTAAGAAATCTAATGAATTTTCTTTTGCTTAAGTTGGCAGCTATGTGTTGGTAAAGTAGCCAATAAAAATATGCACAGGTTAAATAAAAAAGTAAAAAAAAAACTTTTGCATTTTTTAAACAACAGAAAATAATTCATAGAAATATATTAAATTCAGCTTAAAATATGCATAGGTTAAATAAGAAGAGATGATTTAAAAAAAAAAAAAAAACCTGTTGTAAATCTCATTATAACTATTTTATTAATAATTAGAACTATTGCCAATAAAAGCAGGAAAATGCAATTTAATTATCTATAAAGATTAACACAGCTCATATCTGAGGCCGATCCAGGCAAAATTAGGATCCCTTCAAAAAATTATATTTAATAAAAAGAGTCTTTCCACAAAATTTAATTCAATGAAAAGGGACCATTCTCAAAATTCTATTTAAAATAAAAAGAAAATTGCCCAGTTAAACTGAGAGCATTGAGCTCACAGGCTATTCACATTAATTGTATATTATACTCTTATTTCAAAGAATTTGAAATAAGCCCCTCAAAAAATAAAGAAATCAACAATATATTAAGAAAGGTCATCCCCTCGTTACCCCCCTCATAGTTAACTAATGAATCCCTTAAACTAATCAGGGAAGCCTCCAATTACAATGAATATATATACAAAATTTGAAGAAAATCGCATAATTCTGCATGGAAAACCCATTTATCTAAATTAAGGGGGGGGGGGGTATCACCCCCCTTTCCCCCTTTATACTTAACCAATGACCTCCCAAAACTATTCACAGAAGCGCATTATCAAAATGAACCTATATACAAAATTTGAAGAAAATGGGATAATTCTGCATGAAAAACACATTTATATAAATTAAGGGGGGTTAGCCCCCCGTTTCCCCCTTTATACTTAACCAATGAACCCCCAAAACTATTCACAGAAGCGCATTATCAAAATGAACCTACATACAAAATTTGAAAAAAATCGGATAATTCTGCATGAAAAACTCATTTATCTAAATTAAGGGGGAGGGGGATTATCCCCCCCTTTCCCCTTTTATACTTAACCAATGAACCCCCAAAACTACTCACAGAAGCGCATTATCAAAATGAACCTATATACAAAATTTGAAGAAAATGGGATAATTCTGCATGAAAAACCCATTTATCTAAATGAAGGGGGGTTAGTTCCCTGTTTTTCCCTTTATACTTAACCAATGAACCCCCAAAACTATTCACAGAAGCGCATTATCAAAATGAACCTATATACAAAATTTGAAGAAAATCGGATAATTCTGCATGAAAAACTCATTTATCTAAATTAAGGGTAGGGGGATCATCCCCCCTTTCCCCCTTTATACTTACCAATGAACCCCCAAAACTACTCACAGAAGTGCATTATCAAAATGACTCTATATACAAAATTTGAAGAAAATGGGATAATTCTGCATGAAGAACCGATTTATCTAAATTAAGGGGGGTTAGCCCCCCGTGTTCCCCTTTTATACTTAACCAACAAACCCCCAAAAGTAATCAGGGAAGCGCCTTATCACAATGAACCTATGAACAAAGTTTGAAGTAAAACGGTTATTTCTATCAAGAGTTATCGCGTTACGTACATACATACAGAATGGGCGGGCACATTAGCTCTCAGGCTTTGATAGCCTGTGAGCTAAAAAGGGATCCTCAATGCAAAATTCAATTCTAAAACAATAAACTCATAATAAACTTATCTTGGTAAAATTTCACAGGCATATTTTATGAACAATAATTTACTATAAGAAAGAAAAATGTTAGGAACTGACTTTTAAAAATGCTAATAATAAATTCATAATTTGCAGAATTCGATCTTTCAGTGTAAAATTTTATTTGTCACAAAAGTAAAGAAAAAAAAACTTGCATCAATCCCTGCATATAAAGTATGTCCTTTCCTTTTCTTTTCCCTCACAGTAATTTAAAAATGCTAATTTTGAAAAAAAAATAGCATCTTAAAATATTTTATTTTATGCTTGGTAGATGGTGCCACCAAATTGACGCGAGAACAATTGTTGGAAAATTTCATTAAAAAATTAACAATTGGGACTTAAAAAGGCCTAAAGAGGGCGCTAATCACAACTGTCGGTACAGGTGTCATATAAACACATAACACTAATGTCACAAAAAATCTAAAATTATGCAATAATAATAATAATAATTATGAACAAATTAAAAAGAGAAGAGAGAAGTTAAATCTTTTCTCCACCAGATGGCGTATTCGAGCTCTTTAATCAGCAATTAACTCCCATTTTTCACAAAAACATCAGTCGATATAAATCCGGTATGAAAAAGTGAAAAACGCCTTTCAAAATATTTAAAGGCTTTAATATGCTTTCACAAATATTTTAAGAGCACAACAGGATGTTAACCTGTATTTTGAAGTATTACCTGTAGTAGTACCTGTATTTGTATCGAACCTCAGACCCGGGTCCCCGCTGCCTTCAGCACCAGATAATCCCTTAATTTGCACATTGAGTAGTATAAACCTCTAACCGAACGAACCTCCAACCCTGGTCCCCGCTGCCTTCGGCACCGTATACCGGTCGTGCTACGCACGCACGGATAATCCCTTAAATTGCACATAGAGTAGTATAAACCTCTAACTGAACGAACCTCCGGGTCGGGTCCCCGCTGCCTGCGGCACCGTATAGCAGTCGTGCTATAAATCCAGGAAAGCGCCCCCTGGTGGTGAGACTCAGAGCAAAAATCGATAAGCTGTAGTATCCTCTATCGACGTTGAGTCGAATGAGCTATACCCCGTCGTGATCCGGGTCATAGGAACAGAGATAAGAAAACGCCTCCTGGTGGTGAAAAACGAACTAAAACCGATAAGCTCTAGTATCCTCTATCGATGTCGAGTCGATTGAGCCAAACCGTGTCGTGATGTGACCCATAGAACCCGAGTTGGCTGAAAAATCCTTTAATTACACCTTCCACCACCAGGGGGCGCAATGTGTTCTATACGAACATGACCGAAATCTGTAAAGCTATTCATGTCCAGTCGAAACAGCCAAACCCCGTCGTAATCGGGCCCATAGAACCCGATTTCCGGAAGCACCACCTGGTGGTGAAACTTGGAACTAAAATATCTAAGCGCTATCGATATCGAGTCGAATGAGCCAAACCGCGTTCCGATTGGACTCTTAGAACTCGAGATATTGGGAAATCAAAATATGAAATCTGATATTATTATTCAAAAAGAGCGGTATAAACTCAGAAACTTTTAAAAATGTTATAGAGGGTCCTTATTACTTTAATTATGATGTTTGGAATCGGTTTGGTGGAAATCCGTAACACAGTTTCATAGTTATAGAAACAGACCACAGTAAAAAGAAAAAATCCGGAAAGGGGGGGGGCGATGACACTGCTTTTCCTCAAACAACTTATTTAGACTACCGGAGTTCTCGTTCAAAGACAGTGAGCTGTAGAAAAACTTAAAACTGAAAAAAAAAAAAAATCTGATGTCTTAATTACATAAACCATCCCGATTCGATAACGGGCAAAGCCCGCTTTTTCTTATCATAATATCCGGTTGCCACTCTAAAAGAAAAACTTAAAATACTCGTCATGCAGTTTTTAGACGCAGCCTACTTCTTAAAATCCTAATATCTAGCGGGCACTGTCATGGAAATCTTTCTTTTGCTTTAATATGCGAATGATGATTAATTATACAATTAAATAATATATCGGCTCGTAATGGAGATATGAGAATAATTTTTAGATATTCTGAAAGCAGAATCAATTTTGCGTCGTCCTGTCAAAGTTAGGAATTACTGCGCCCCTTAGATTCGGAGATTGGGCCCCCCTCTGAAAAAACCCAGTTGAAAACCACATGACCTCCGTCAAAGAAAATGCTCCTCGCCTCTTGAAAATCAATCCAGACAATCGTCTGGCCGCCTGTCTGCGGTCTGGCATTAGCAGCTGGGAAAGAAATGAAAAATTATTTTTTATTGAGCGATTTTTAAAGGATTTTTTCGGTTCTAATTTTCGTACGGAAATGATTTTTCGAATTTATGAAACCGGACGCTGTCCCGGTTGCGTACGTACCGCTTTCGAATTTCTGGGCCGTAGACTTTCGCAGATACGGGTCGGTTTAAAAAACCCTACTGCGGTTTGGGGCTTAATTTGCTCCGCGGCGGCCCTGCCTTCCCCGATCAGAGAGACCGGCAATCCTTTTCGGAGGCGAAATTTTTGCGGCTTTCAGTTCTTTTGCAAGTTCAGTTTCGGTCGACAATTCAAACACTTTTGTCAATTAATAACTCCCCGGGTCCGGGTAGGACTCCCAACCCGGCCAAACTTGAGGGCCACGCCTTTTTTGCGAAATTTTCGGTGCTCGAGCGCCTTCTGTGCGTCGCCTACTCGCAAAGCCTTTGCGGGTACAGACACACAGACACACACACACAGACGTTTACCGACATTAATAGTATTGATGTGATATACATGTTTTACATGAAAATATGATGAACAGATATGATTTCAAGTAGCAGAAATTATCATTTAGCTGTCATATGTTAACATATGTTTTTCATTAAGCTTAACATGGCATTTAGCTAAGGTCGATTTGCAGACCACAGTGGTCGCACCCGGCATGGTTACCAACACATTCCTACACTTGCATTTTATTATAAGTAGATAGTATGCAATATTATATTTTTATGCAGAACTAAAATATTCAAATTCAGAATACTCTGCAAGATAATATTTAATTGTTGTTGTAAAAACAAGCCTCCAGTTAATAGTTTCAGTCTTACTGCCTCATATACACTTTTACACACATGCATTTATTAACTTTCATCCATATTTTATCTTTATTTACATTCACTAATCACAGTATAAAGTTCATAAACATTGCATTTCATTAGTATACATTCATCATGAAAAACGTAATTTCAGTAATTAATATGTGCTTAACTTACCCATACTTCGTTAATTCTTCGTTTAGTACTTTTATTTTATTCATTAGAAACAGTAAATTTCACTTTACAATAGTTTTTAATTTCAATTTACTTTACAAACATTTGAACGTCACGCTGCAGTCAACACACACGGCGATATTCGATTAATCCTAGAATCGAATATTCGATTAGTGAGTTCGCTGGTTCTACGATAGATGGCGACAGAGGAGTTATTTTCTGATTCGCCGTTTCATTAATTATTCATGCCGTAGGCCACGCGTCACTTCCGTGACAGTTCTAGAACTTCGTTATCATTGGTAGATGAGCTGTTGGTCAGGTATTTATACGCTGTACTTCGCGTTCTCCAGCACTTCGGTTTATTGTTTTGATCTTCACGTAAGCGGTCGAGCCTGAGTTTAGCTCCGACCGTTGTGATGGAATGGTGTTGTGTCTTAAAGAATTAAGTGTCGCTATTTACCCTTGCAGCTCTTTACTCACAATGAATAAGTATGATTTATATTTTAGTTATGTGTCGTGATTCATATTCAATATATGTGTTGTCTGTATCATAATGGTATTCAAGAAAATCCAGCTGTTTATTATGCTAAAATTATCGAACTGGACTTTGTTAATATCATCTTCTGTTGAACTTTTACTTTCAATAAATTGAACTGGATTAGAATACTTGCCTATTTTAATGAAGCAACATCTATACACATCTTTGATTTTCTATTACCTTATTTAACAAACATTCAACTACATTTTCACCTCGCTGTATGAGCTAATCAATTCCAGCTAAATTCCATTAGCGTTATTTGCTTGTGTGAATCAAGTGTTATAAGAAAATTGGCTTTATTAAATACCATTTTCTGAACAATTGTAAATAAGACAAATCCCAAAGTTATTGTTATAGTCTGACCACAAAAGACATGACTACCCCAGTGAATGATTCTAAATGCTAGGAGGGGGTTCAGATAGGTGATGGGCTTAAATAGTATGTTCATGTTTTGCTTTATTCATTTCTGTCTTTGGGTATATAATTGAAATATTTTCCACTGTTCAATCCTCTTATTGTATTTTCAACTTTTTCTATTTTAGAATGGCTGTTACTATGCATAAAATAGCTTTTCTTTCTTTATTTATTTTATGGTAATATTTTCCAAATATAAATAATAATCTTTTATAAAGAAATAATAAATAAACTTAAATTCATTAAGTACAAAATCTTTATTTATAATGTATTTCTTAAAATAGAAAATAAATTATTGCAGGAGCCTTTATATTTTTGTAAAAAGAAACTACAGTACATGCTCAGAAATCTACACAACTTGGAACTAAGAACATTGTCGATTTGCAGATTTTATATAACTGCTTTGTTTACATTTTAAAACTTCACCAAAATAATTATATATTTATGGAATAACTATATATTATATTTAAAAAAAGGCTAATAAAAATTAATATATCCAATCTGAATATAAATAATTCATTTTAAAAACTGTTTAATGAATATTTTTGATAAATTACAATTACTATTAAAAATCATAACTTAAATTAGTTAGACATTTGATCCTTAATAGTTTAAGAATACTCATTTCAGGCCTCCTAACACATTTTAGTCCTCCAAAAGGGGGAAAGGAGACCATTTTTATTTAAAAAGGGGACTTCGGGGGACGATTTATATTAAAAAAGGCAACTGAAAAGGGACCACATGTCTAAAAATACTGCACCAAGTATCTTTAAATATGCAAAAAAAATTTTAATTACCTCAGAAAATATGTTAATTGATTATCGTTACAAAAAAAAGATGTCATTAAACAATGAACATAGCTTTATTTAACACACTTAAATATCCTACGGCAAGATGTGTTATATTTAGAACAGCAAAAAATGATTTGGAATAAAATATAAACAGTAAAATTTAATGCATCTAAGAAAATATTAAATCAATCAATTCTTAGCAGAGTTACACATTAACAATTACAAAAGTATTGTGTATTTCTTGGAATTTAACATGTAGTAACAGTAATCAGTGAAAAAAAAAAAACATAGCATAAAAGCGCCTTTTGTTAAGTAATAAAATTTAAAATTAGAGTAACATATACATTTTGCTAATTGTTAACTCAAACACAAATTCAGTTCCTTTCTATATATTAGAAGATAAGATGCTATAATGTTCATACGAAAAAGCATAGTATAACAAAGCCCCCTAGGAAACGGTAAAAACTAGTATTGAATCAATATTCGTAATCATCTTACATATTAAATTTAGTGAAATTCTATCCCAAACATGCTGAGATCTGGCTATCATGGAAATGATCAAAAATGCGACCCAGTAGCACCACCTGTTGGGTAAAATATGCCAAAATCTAATCAGCAACAATTTATGTTAAGGGTTAACTGAAAGTGAAGTTTGACGAAATTTCACCTAGATTGCCTTATTAAAATACCTCATGTAAAATGCAAAAAAATGCAGTATAACAGTGCCACCTGTTGGGCTATATATGCCAAAACATAATCAGCACCTCTATGTACTAAAGTCTAATTAAATAGGGCATTTGAGGAAATTCCATGCTTCAGTTTTTGAGATAGAATGGCTACAAAATGTGTATCACCTACAGAGAGAGATTTAAAAAAATATATCAAATCGTATTCAAGTCAACCTAAAACGTGTATATCCATAAAAAAAAAAAAAATGGAAATTATTTTCATGATTCCAATATTTTCTTCTGATAAATATATATTAAAGAAAGTATTAAAAAAAGGAAATCTTAATTAAGATTTCCTTTAATAGCTGAGATATACTTCTCCATCAAAAACAAAAACAAAACTACGTCTATAATAATATAGAAGTTTATCTGTGTGCTGAAGAAACTGTTGCGGATAGAGCTACAAGATTTGGCAGGAAGTTAGCTTTTTAATTTAATTTTTCATGTGATTTTTACCCTTTTCTTTCATGTTTCATGACAAATTTTTAACATTAATAAAAGGAATTCAGTTTCAATTTTTTAGCCCAGTAGAAATTTTTTTCCTTTTTTCAATAAAGTTTATTCGGAATTTGTACAGTGATTTTTAAATTTTTCATGAATTTTTTATGCAAATTTCAGTTTTTATTTGTGATTTGTGGTAATATTTTGACATTCGTAGAAAGAATTTGATTGCAAACTTTTGTATTTTGTTCTTCTTCAATTGCGTTTTTTGATTTGAATTTATAGCAATTTTTATTTTATTTTTTATTTCTATGTTTTGCGGGGATTTTTTGACATTTGTGAAAGAATTCCAGTTACATTGTTAACTATCGTAAATTTTTTCTTCTGCTATTTTTATACATTTTGCAGTGATTTTTTGCAGAGTAGTAAAAGGAATCCGGTTAAAAATTTTTTAGCCCAATATAGTAAATGTTGTCCTCTTTTTAATAAAACTTATTTGGAATTTGTGCAGCATTTTTTAATTTTGTGCAATTTATGTCATTTTTAGATAAATTTCGCGTTTTTTTGACATTTTGAAAAAGAAACTGGTTTTAGTCTTTTAGCCCAGTTTAATAAATTTTATCCTCCTTTCAATAAAATTTATTCGGAATTCGTGCGCCGATTTTTGATTAATTTTTTTATGCAATTTGAGTTTTTTTTTTTTTTTTTGGTGTTTTGCAGTGATTTTATGACAGTAATTAACAGTAATTAACAATTATGACAGTAATTATGACAGTAAATTCCTTTTAGGAATTTTTAATGTTTTTTTGCATTTTGTGGCAATTTTTCCACATTAGCAAAAAATTTTTTCCAGTCATAAAAAGGGGACTAAAGGGACCAAAACACATAAAAAGGGACTAAATGAGACCTTTTTTAAAAAGGGGACTTTAGGTGGAAAAAGGGAACCATTTGGGAACCTTACATTTTATGTTTTAGCACATTTTTTGTGACCTGTGTCTTTAGTCACAAAAGTCTGTGTTTTAGAAAATTCAAATATTTATCTTCACTGCGAGATGCGGAGTGACTGATGCATCATTGGTACGAATCACTTAGCTTAGATTCTACCAATCAACTGACCAAATGTGGATATCTTGATTTTTTTTTTTTTTTTTTTTTTTTTTTTTTATATACTTTAACTAAAAACTTTATTATTTACAATGGGAATGATATGCATATTTTAGAGTCATGGATTTTTGGGTGTTACTCACACGTTATCACAATTTTCACTATTTTAGAGCTGGACTTGTTCAGTTAGAACACGTACAAATGTATCCATAATCACAGCCAACAAGTCAAACTTCAACACACACCTATTTTGCTGCTGAACTCATTGAATTAGATGCTTCCATGGTTACAACATACTTAGTTGAAGTATAAAAGATGGGTGTTCTTCGTCTGAATTTTCTTACATTTTCAGAGTTTTTGTTTAATATATCTGATTTTTAGAACTTCTAAAATTGTTTTCAAGTGACTGCTAAGTGGAAACTGTTTTATTTAAGGATATATAGAATGTGTTTAAAGTAATTAAAATATATGCTTTATTCTTTAAAACTTAAATTGGAAAAAATTGAAACACAACAAAAATTTTTCTTTCATATAATTTTCAGAATTAAATATTAATAATTTTCATTTTAAATTAAGCATTACCTGTCAGGAAAATATTTTTTTTTCACATCTTGTCCACCAAGACAAATTACATCAATGATGTGCAAACATGTAATCTTTCTTTGAGCTCGTCCCTACAGAAAAGAATAAAAATAAATTCTAGAATAAATATAATTATAGAAATACTGTAAAATCTTGTTAAAACATCACCTTTTGGGACCTGATGATAGTGACACTTTAAGTGGGGTGATGGTACAAGCAGTGGCGTAGCTAGAGCATTTTGTTTAGGGGGATGTGTGGAGATCGAATTTACCGAATGTTCATAGTAAAATCACCAAATGATTGTGATTTAATTTTTTAATTTTCTATTCTTATATACTTATGCCTTATTATATTTTAGAGTGGGCATTGTGAAAATAATTGTTTGTATGATAATGATAAAAATATTAAAATAACTAATGATAGCGTTAAAAACAAAGATCCACATCAGGGCTAGATCATATAAATAAGAGCATATTTTATTCTACGAAAAAATTTTAGTTAAATAAATATTGACAATTTTGTTTGAAGCAGTCGTAAAATGCAATTAAATAGGCAGTGTGTTCTTTCTGAACACGGTCTGATGGCTAATTTCTGAACCGTTAGTGTTAGACATATTAGTTCCAATTACAAAAACTTTTCAAATTAAATAAACAATTATTCTAAACATCATTTGAGTCAATAAATGTATTTTGGAAAAAGTTACAAAAATTAACTTTTTATGCTGTCCTATAAATTATATTTAGTGAAACAAGCCAGATGCTTTCACATGTAAAATGAAAAAAAAAAATCATTTTTTTACAACCAAAACTCATTGAGTTATGTGAGTTTGAAATTCGGAAATGTATCATATTTAATGCAGCACCCGAAGTGATGTGCGATTTCGACCTAACTGCACATCAGTTGTGACGCTCGTTTAGATGCAAAAAATTTCCCAATTTCAAACTCGCATAACTCAATGAGTTTTGGTCATAGAAAAATTATTTTTTTTTTCATTTTGCATATCAGAGCATCAAATCTCATTCACTAAATATAACTTAAGGAGCCGTATAAAAAGCTAATTTTCGTAACTTTTTCTGAAATGCATTTATTGACTCAAACGGTGATTAGTGTAATGTTTAGTTAATTTGAAAAGTTTTTGCAGTTAGAACTATATGTCTCAGACTAACGGTTCAGAAATTAGCTATCGGATCCCATTTATAAGGGACACACTGTATATTTTAAAAATAATACTCTATATGTTGTAATAATAAAGCAATACAATACTTAAGAATTTACAATACAAAAATTTAATGATACCATCACAATAAAAAGTAAGGCAATAGAGAAATATATAACTCATAATAGATCCCCCCCCCCTCATAATATCCCAAATTATTAATGTAGATGTCTACGTGCGAAGCATTTTTTTAAAATATAGAATACATACGATATACATATAGTTTTATGTTATATGAAAGCAAGAAAACAATTACACTTTTAGAAAAAATTAACATTAAAAAACAAACATGGAATTTTAGACAAAGTTTCAATAAGTTTTAAGACTTACGCTAGGTACCTTTGTACCCTGCCAAAATTTAATTAAATATATTTAAAATTTTTGCAATGTTATCGAAATTTGCAGCAGCATATTTCAAAAATCGTGCCCATAAGTTTTAAGATCACTGCTTCAATTAAAAAAAACCATTAAAAATTTTCATTTCTTATTGAATTATGATCGCATTTTGTTATATCCATTGGCATTAAAATCTTACAGTAGAATTGTTGCTCATTTTAAAATTATAATGTCCAATTAAGCATGAAAATATTATACAAATATAACTTGTTACCACAGCTTAATTCTTCTCAACTAAAAGTAATATTAAGGAGTCTAATCTATTCTCATTCATTTTGGACCTCAATTAATTTTTTACTCTTTTTAAAACACTAAAGTTTCTTTCATTTGAAGCAACAGAAATTGGAGCTTTAAAGGCTAGCTGGCACAGAGAATTTGACAATTTTAGTTGTTACTTCAGCTGATCAGCTTTCTCCATGATCCCACTCATTTTTTCAATTTCTGAGCAAAAATCAGAAAACACTTCTAATTTATACTGTAAAGAATCTGTGTCCGGAATGTTGCTTTTATCTGGATAAAATTGGAGAATTTCATGAACAGTACTCAGAGGGAAATTACTCCGTTTAAGAGCAGGCCACAATGACTCACTTATTTTTTTACATTCTTTCAAATTGGTACTCATTAAGTTAAATAGTTCATCTGAAGTCTTTCTTTTCAATAGGACGACTCCATGGTAAGTTCTGCTTCAGTCTTATTTGAAGCATCAAAACGGACTGGCTTCTTCCTTCTCCTATGATGAAGTGCAAATATCTGCTCAGCATCAATCCCCGATTTATCACAAAAAATACTTGTGGAAATTAAACCATTGATCACTGATAAGAATTCACATCATTTCTTATCTTTTCATAAATTTTACCTGTACTTTCAATAAACGTTAATGCATCTAAAAGTTTAGAAGTTTTTTTTTTCTAGTTCTTCAGTAACAAGCTGGATATAGTTTGTGCGATAGACTGTACTAGAGTTGGTTTAGGCTAGCAAAAAATGCGTATCATTCCTAAAACTCAAATTTGCATAAATATATGAATTTTGGTCGCAAAAGAATGATTTCCCCCCCCCCCCTACATTTTAGAGCATGGACAATGTTTCACTAAACATAACTTATAAGACTGGGGAGCCATATAAAAAGTTAATTTTCATAACTTTTTCAGGAATGTATTTTTTTTTTTACCGAAACAGTGTAACATAATTATTTAGCTAATTTGAAACATTTTTGAAATTGGAAGTATATATCTAAGTCTAACGGTTCAATATATAAAACATTGCTTAGAAGAGTGTGTCATTCTTAATTATTATTATTTTTCTTCACAGTTATAAAAGAAAATTTTAGATTTACACAATTAAAAAATTAAAAAAAGGAAGAACGCTTTTACCTATTTAAAAAACAAAAACATCACTGATTTACACATTTGAAGATCTTAGACAATTAAATGAGTGAATGTCGCTTTACTCATTTAAGAACGGACGGAAAAAAATAAGTTGGGTTGGGACATAGATTTGTATAAACTTTTTCTGTATAAAATAATTTTGAAATGGCCTGTAAAAGAAAGCTGAAAACTTCCAAAATTTTAAAGAGCGATTTCTTCTAACAGAAAATCTAACAGCATAGTGAGTTATTCCAAGTCATTAAATATTTCCTTTATAAATAATTGTTTTGTTCTGACTCATAAAAGCGAGAGAAATCAAAGATAAAACACTTTAGAAACACAATAGAGAATCTCAAATCTGGGTTTCTTTCCGAATCTATTGTAAATCCCTCATTCCCTGCATACCTATATCTTTTTGTTTTTTTATCATAAATTTTCAATTTTATTTATGTTACTACTTTTCCATTTTCTAAAATTTTTTTAAATATAATTATTTTTTAAGAAAGTTCGTAAACAAATAAATGCATATTTATGGGATTTTTGGATTCTGCATTTGGGATCCTCAACTGTATATGTATTAAACATTATGAAATCAATATTATATTACTTTATAATTATTATTTTACATTGAAAGAACAGAACTCACCCCAATTTTTCTCTTGATTTAAAATCTTTTTTTCTATACTACTTCTTATCTAAGCACATATTCAACAAAGCAGCTAACTCTAAAATCCAGATTTCAGGAAACAGTCAAGTAACTTATCTCAGTATTGTCACTGCCTCTGAGATTCTTCTTTTTTATCCCTCCCAAAATATCTGTTTCTCCCTCAGGACAAGAGTATTTTTGTGTGCAAGTGATGCTATCCTTTATAAATAAATTTGTAACACATTTGAAAATGAGTGCCATATGATTCTGCCAACAAAGATAATAAATCACTCTGCCTCTCCTGGTGGTCTTTAAAATGCGAAATTAGTTTCCTTTGATGAAACTTTTTTTTGATGAAACGGTTTTCTTTCATTTCATGGTCCTAATTTCATTTTAATGTCTGCAAAAAGGTTCAGCAAATGAAAATTCATTTATGATTTTAGGATATGATATTTTTTTAAATTTCAATTCTTGCTAAGAACGGTTTCTAAAAAATTCGAAATTTAAAAGGCTTATACGAGCAGAAAATGTTCTAAAAACGTTCTACATTATGATTTAATTGGATTTATTCAGGTTCAAAATTTATGCCTGTTATTTTTTAGACATAAAAGCTCACACAGAACAGTTTTTACAAAATTTGGATTTAAAAATGGTGCAGAAGCAAAAAACTTTCTAAAATTGTGATTTTAGTGATGCGGCTGGTCTAGAAAGTTGAAATTTGGTATAGTGGCTATTTTTAAGATTTCCTTGCTTGCTAAGGAAGGTTTCTAAAAAAATCAAAATTTAAAAGAGTGAAATGAGCTGGAAAAGTTCTAAAAACCTTCTAAACTATGATTTATCTGAAAATGTTAATGATAGAAACTTGAAATTTTACATGGCTGTTACATTTCAGACACAAATTAATCTGCAGAACAGTTTTTAAAAATTTAGAAGTTTTAATGTGTGCAGGAACAAAAAAGTTCTAAAATTGGAATTTCTGCGATATAGTTATTACAGAAATTGCTTAAATAAAAGATTAGAATTTGACATCATGCTTGCTTTTAAGATGTAAATACTCGTTTAGAACTGTTTCTAAAAATTTCTAAATTTCAAATGAAAAATGAAAAGAACGAAAACCTTCAAAATATATTCTAAATTACCATTAATTTGGAATTAATTTTAGCTCTTCTCATTCATTTAAGTCTCATGTTCGCCTAATGCAGTATAAGAATGAAGTTTACTCAAAATATGGCTTAATTAGCAATTTTTGAACTATATGTGGCAGTAAAATTCTCTCTAATGAAAATAGGTGCACGAATACCACTTGACATTTTTCAACAATTATGCGAGCAAAGCCACGGATTTTGCTAGATTTCTAATATTTTTTTTAAATATAATTATTTTTTAAGAAAGTTCGTAAACAAATAAATGTGTATTTATGGGATTTTTGGATTCTGCATTTGGGATCCCCTAGTGTATATGTATTAAAACATCGTGAAATCAATATTATATTACTTTATAATTATTATTTTACATTGAAAGAACTTACCCTAATTTTTCTCTTGATTGAAATTTTTTTTTCTTTACTACTTGTTATCTAAGCACATATTCAACAAAGCAGCTAACTCTAAAATCTGGATTTCATGATATAGTCAAGCAATTTATCTCAGCATTGTCACTGCCTCCAAGATTATTCTTTTTTATCCCTCTCAAAATATCTATTTCTAACCCTCAGGACAAGAGTATTTTTGTGAGCAAGTGATTTATACATTTGAAAATGAGTACCATATGATCCTGCCAGCAAAGATAATAAATCACTTTGCCTCTCCTGATGGTCTTAAAAACGCGAAATTAGTTTAACAACAGTTTTCTTTCACTTCATGGTCCTAATTTCATTTTAATGTCTGCTAAATGGTTCAGCAAATGAAAATTCATTTGTGGTTTTAGGGTATGGTTCAAGGTTACTCTTCATTTAATGCTTTGAACGCATAACAATTTAATAGATTTCTCTTTTTTAATATTCATGTGCAAGTATATTTTTTATTACATAATTTTCTACTTTTACTGCTTTTAACACGTGATCTTTAATTATTATTTAAAAGTTTTATTTCTGTTTTTAATAGTCACTTGTAAATATATTTTTTAATTGAAAAGGAATATTATTATGTGCGATATTTTACAAATTGGCAACAATTCAAACAATGGACTTTTTGAAATATGAAATAAATCTCCATCAAAATAATAAAAATTTGAATAAAAAATTGAAATAAAGTCTTAAAACATGAGTCAAATTAAAAAAATAATTGCACTCTGCACACCGCAAACTTGTGAACTATATCCTTTTAAATTATGGTTAAATTCCTATGCATAGTTTTCATTCCTATAAAATTTTTGTAAGAGAACTATTTTACTGACTTTAATATTAAATATCTCTTAAAATAATTCTTTGATTTAAAAACTGTCTACTTCAACGTGTTTATCGAACATTTCTCTATAAAATTACCAATTTTCATATTTTTATATGCAATGGTTTTTTTAATATTAGTCCAGAAAGACCTCAAGGCA
Source organism: Maratus michaelseni (assembly GCA_963931845.1). Classification (NCBI taxonomy): domain Eukaryota; kingdom Metazoa; phylum Arthropoda; class Arachnida; order Araneae; family Salticidae; genus Maratus; species Maratus michaelseni. Next base: position 292,932,003 of record OZ007589.1, on the reverse strand, counting down.
CAAAATCTACAATGACAAAGGCTGCGTTGATAGTGGTTACCTTTTTTTTAAATATAGAGAGATAATTATTTTTTAAGAAATTTTATAAACAAATAAATGTGTATTTAGGGGATTTTTGGATTCCGCATTTGGAATCCTCTACTGTGTGTATTAAACATTGTGAAATCAATATTATATTACTTTATAATTATTATTTTGCATTGAAAGAACTGCCCCCAATTTTTCTCTTGATTGAAAATCTTTTTTTCTTTACTACTTCCGCATTTGGAATCCTCTACTGTGTGTATTAAACATTGTGAAATCAATATTATATTACTTTATAATTATTATTTTACATTGAAAGAACTGCCCCCAATTTTTCTCTTGATTGAAAATCCTTTTTTCTTTACTACTTGTTATCTAAACACATATTTAACAACACAGCTACCTCTAAAATACAGATTTCAGGAAATGGTCAAGCAACTTATCTCAGTATTGCCCTCTCATTGACCTCTGAGATTATTTTTTTTTATCCCTCACAAAATATCTGTTTCTAACCCTTAGGACAAGAGTGTTTTTGTGTGCAAGTGATTTACACATTTGAAAACAAGTGCCATATGATCCTGCCAACAAAAATGATAAATCACTCTGCCTCTGTTGGCCATCTTGAAAACGTGAAATTTGTTTCCTTTGATGAAACTTTTTCTTTAATGATGGTTTTCTTTCATTTTGTGGTCCTAATTTCATTTTAATATCTGCTAAATAGCTCAGCAAATGAAAATTCATTTGTGGTTTTAGGGTATGGTTTAAGGTTACTCAAACCTTTTGTTGCTGACTCTACTGGGTAGAGGAGACAAATGCTGACCAGCAAAAAGTGTAATTGTAACCGATTCAGAGCGAACAAAAAATAATATAATGCAAAGAGTAGGATGTTACTAATTAGAAAATATTTAATAATTTTAAATATGTTTTGGCATTGTTTTCTGTTTTGTAATAAATTTTTTTTCATTTGTTTTTAAAAATTCTTTGAAGGGAAAAATACAATGCCAAATGATGCAATTTTTGAACGAAAGGGAAATTACCCATTGCATACGAGTTTACTAAATGTGTGTGTGTGTGTGTAGGGAGGGGGGCACACATCCACGCTGCCTCTTTAACTACATACCTGGGAACAAGTTAATTACTTGTGTATTTTTTAGCACAGGTAATTTTTTTTTTAACAATGAGAAAAGAAACACTAAAAATAGAAAAATCATCTAGTAATCATTACTAAAAAATATATAATTAAAAATTATTTTTAAACTAGGTTACATGGCCAGGGTTGCCCGGGCCCATGATAATAACATTCTGTTCTATACTAACATGACTGAAATCTTTACGGCTATCAAAACCAAGTCGAATGAGGCAAACCCTGTCGTAATCGGGCCCATAGAACCCCAAGATACTCCCTTCAGCTGCCAGGGGCATAATCTGTTCTATACGAACATGGCTGAAATCTATAAGGATCAGATTCAAGTCGAATGAGCCAAACCCAGTCTTAATCAGACCCATAGAACCTGAGATAAGAAAGTGCCCCCCCCCCTTCCCCCCAAGTGTTAGAAAGTGGAACTAAAATATTTAATGCTATCGATATTGAGTTGAATGAGCCAACCTCGTCGTAATTGGGCTCATAGAGCCCGAGACACACTGAAATGAAATTTAAAATATCCGAAGTTATTATTCGAAAAGAGTGGTATATAGAACTCATAGGTTCACATTAATGTTATAGAGGGTGATTATTAAGTTTATTGTAATGTTCAGAATTAGGTGCATTGAAATTGGAAAGCTAGTTGCTGAGTTATGGAAATAAGGCATAGTTAGAGAAAAAAACCTCAAATGGGGGAAACGGGAGGGGCAGGGATGAGACTGCTTTTTGTCAAACAACTAATTAAGACTACCAGACTACTTGTTCAAAGATTGAGAATCATAGAAAAGCTTGGAACTTAAAAAAAAATTTGCTGCAGTTACTATTCGGAAATAGTGGTTACATCACAGATATTAAACGTTATGGATGAACCTAAAAAAGTTACATTTGTTAAATGGAATTAGTCCTGTGGAAATCGAGGCAGTAGATATTTATATATTAAAAATGGTGTCAAATAACGATAAACCTGATAAACACATGATGCATAGTTTTCAAATTGATAAATACAATATTTAAAAAAATTTTAATAGAGCCGGAATTCGTCCAGTATAAAGAAACAGGGTTTTGTTTCATTTTTTCCTCAGCAAACAGTTGTCTGTTTCCAACACCTGTGTCTTTCATGAGATAAAAATTGATTATTTTTTGACTTAAAATTAAAAATTTTTGATTGATATCTTGGATTCAAATAGGTAAATTTTTTCGAAATTTGATTTTTTGAAATCGCAAATATTTTTTTTACTCCTGTATCCCAAATTTTGTGTGGATAGAGCCATTTTTTTCAACGTTTTTTCCGAAAAGGCGTAGTTAAAAGTGATCCTGGTAACCTGGCATTTTTCGTGTAAACCTAAAATCTTTCTTCACCCTCACAACACAGACCTCATTTGCAGTTTTCACATTTCTTTTGCACCATTTTCAGAAAAAGATGGCATTTTGGAAGCAATGTTTAATGAGTATTAATTAATATCTTGGGTAATTATTAAAATTCTGTGTCTCAGGTGCATCAGGGCAGATTTTGGACTATCCACACCTAAATTTTCAGACTTCTAGGTGTCCTAGATTTCGCTAGCCATTGCGCGCACACACACACACACACACACACACACACACACACACACACACATAGAGCGAAACTTTCTTCTATTAGTATAGATAATAAAATATATGCAATTATTAAAATATATTACAATATAATAATAATTAATTATTATAAAATAAAACAACTATTATCTAGAAAAGTCTGTTTTCTGTTTGGGATTGTTGATTATTTTTATTTTCTAATTTCATTAGCAGTGCAAAATTTTCTTCTTGGTTTATTCTTTTTAAATAAATTCAAAAACTATATAATACATATAACATAACTAGAGCCTTAGATTTTGGGATTTCTTGGTTTCTCTTCAGCGTGTTTGTTGTCACTCACTTAATTCCTTATCACCATAAATTTTTGTGTTTTCTATCATATACATGTTAATACTCCAAAAAGCGTAATTTTTTAAATTATGAATTTTAGAAACAAACAAGATGCCAAAGACAAAAATAAATGAAAGTGTAGATAAAGAATAGTAATTACCTATAGTGAAAGATTATTGAATACAGGGGTCATTATTATCATTACAATTCCAGGTTAAACATTTCATATATCTTATAAAATTTCTAAATCATGAAAGTTTAAGCTTACCTCTCCTTTTAATTCAGAAATTAATTCACCATAAAATAATGTGTCAGCAGGAAGTTCCAGAGTTACTTCAATTTTATTCCATTTGTCCAATTTCATATCCAAAGAATAAATATTGGACCTCTTTATATAGTAAAAAAATATATATAAATCACAACACAGCATTTAAAAATACAGTATTAAAAAAAAAATCAAAATTGTATGGTGAAATACTTTTAATAAATAAAATCACAGATAAAAAAAAATATTTTCTATCATCAGAGCTAATTAAATTCTAATAAAATTAGGAAAAAATATATAAAATAAAAAGTAAGAAAAATAGTTGCTTGTACAATATTTTTACTTTCCTTATAATACACAGCAATATACAACAGCATACTGCATTTAAAATATTACATTCTGCTTTGGGGCTCGCTGTGCATACATAATGTTATCAACATTTTGATAATTTTGGGCACCCTCCTACCTTTATCATTATCAGTGTCTAAAAATTTATTTTAGCATTACATTTTTTTTTAATTTTTACTAAAGGACTTTTAAAACATGCTAATTTGCTCTGTTTTAAAAAGATTATGGAAGATTGAATGATAATTAAATGACCACTATCGATCTTCTGTAAACAGGTTGCAACTGATTAATTTTCCTTTGACTGGAAGATTTTAAGGCTGAATCAACTGCTGTCACGACAGATAATGGATAAGATCAATTAGACATTTGAAAATCAGCTTGTATAAAATGGCTAAGTAAACAATGTTGCTGCCTCCTAGAATTTTATAACGACACTATAAGAAAATTGTTTTAAATGTATCATTCTAAATATGAAATAATTTTATCAAAGTTTTCTTTCTCTTTTTAATACTCACCTAAAACCACATTTTTTAACGGAAAGGAAATATACTTATTTGTACAATTTTAAAATTGTCAACAATAGGTGAAAAGACTTTCAAAATATAAAAAAAAAATCTCTCATGTAAATATATTTTTAAATTGAAACTGTTTGACAATATTATAATTTGGGAATTTTAAATAAGGTGTAATTTTCTGCTTTTAACGCATAATCATTTAATTATTATTTTAATATTTTCTTTCTCATTTTAATATTCATGTGCAAGTATATTTTTTATTACGTAATTTTCTACTTTTACTGATTTTAATACGTGACCATTTAATTTTTATTTTAAAGTTTTCTTTCTGTTTTTAAAAGTCACATGTACATATATTTTCTAATTGAAAGGAAATATTATTTGAGGTTTCACACTTTGGCAACAATATAAAATAATGACCATTTAAAATAAATCTCTATTCAAATAATGAAATTTTGAATGAAAGATTGGAATTTTTTCTTTTTTAAATTAGACAAATTTAAAAAATGATTGTATACTGCCCTATCTAATCATGTATATTCCTGCATAAAATGGTTGAATTGCTATGCATAGTTTTTTATCCTATAAAACATATTTAACTGTAACTATTTTGACCAACTTCAACATTAAATAGCGCTTAAAATAATTCTTTAATTTAAAAACTGTCTGCTTCAGCTTGTTACCTAACATTTCTCTATAAAACTTCAGATTTTCATATTTTTATATGCAATAGTTTTCTTAATATTAGGCAAGAAAGACCTCTGGTCACAAAAAGAAAAAAAAATCAATAGCTGCAGCGACAGCAGTAGTTGATTTTTTTAGAATAGAGAGATATGTTTTGAAGTAATATACAGACAGGGAGAATCTAATAGTATGAGAATATTAATATACATTTATTATTCTCATACTAGCTGACATGCCCGGCGTTGCCCAGGCCCGTGGTAATAACCTTAAAAATACCTAAAATCAATGTTGAAAGATTTTATATTTTTAAATGAAAACCTATCCAAACTAACTAACGGACAGTCGTTATAGTTATAGTTGATTTAATGTTGATTTAATTTCTGACGTTTTGATATATTAAACTTTTAATTCTGACCAAAATTTCCTGAGGAAACCTAAATAATATAAAGCGCTCCTTCAACTCTCCTCTTTTAAACTCAAAATAATATACAGTATTGGCCAATTTATTAGTCCCATTCGAAAAAAATTTCAAAAACTTGTTTATAAGATTACATTAAAATTAAATAAAAATCATGCACTCGTGGCATCATAATTCACTTTTATATTTTAACAGAATACTAAGGTTACTATAATTTGTGACTCGTGCTATAGCCAGTATACGTCAGGACACATGGCCGTTATCATGATCTTTTTATGCGTGAAGATTTTGCTATGGTACTCCATTGTGAAATTTGGTAAATTTTGAAATTCAATATTTGAAAAACGGCATAATCATTAGATTTGAAATTTATATAAAAAAAAATACAGTTTTTTACCTTTATAAAAAAGTTTGTCTAACAATTTTCTGACAAATACTTTTCGAGCTATTAATTTTTTCAGCAACTTCAAATGTTTCATTTTCTGAGATTATTCTGTGGCAACGATTATCGAAAATCCCAGTCATCAGCAACGCATAGCTTTTTATTAAAGAGGATTTTACTGATTCAAATAAAATTAAATCAATAAAATATCACCATTAGGCATGAATAACTTTATATCAAATAACACCAAAAGGAGATAGTTACTATTTAAAAGTATTTAATAATAGCTTTTTGTTACATATTGTATTCAATAGTAATATAAAAAGTTAGGGAAAGTAGGTTTCATAGAATATCTTCCCATATGGGAACTAGCTCAATGATGGGGGTGCTTTCTGTTGAATATTGTGTTCCACTTCATCAATATCACACACAGCATATGGCAAAACAATAAGAAAGCCCGAACGTTGGGGGGTATTCCATATTTTGGAATTAAATGATTTTATAATTGTTTAATGACTTTAATAATAACTTTGTATTTTCATAAAAATAGATAATAGACTAATATATATATATATAAAACAGACTTTTTCAATTTAAAGAAAAAGTTACATAACATGACTTCATTCCAAAAAGTCAAAAATAAAGAGAGAGACTGCTTAAGGGGCCGCTTCACAGAGCCTCTGGACTTCCGTAGCTAATGTTAAACCAATGTAACACACGTAGTGCTATTTCTCATTTGCATTTAAATATTTTCCAAAAATTTTTTTGGCTTTAGATATTTGAAACCTTTACTGAGCGGTGTCTGTTAGTACTTTTTCGTTTACTTTAGTCATTTAGTGGTAAATGAAATTGAAAAAACCCACATTTTTTGATTCGACAAAAAATGTGGTAGTTTCTGATAAAAAGCTTGTAAAAGCTGAAAAACAAACAGTTCTAAAATTCTAAACACTAACTCGGATTTATGAAAGTTCAAACTTCCCAAATATAATTTTCTTTTAATTTTGTACAAATTAGATTAAGTGTGATTTGCATACTTGTACAAAAAAATGTTGTGAAAAAGTGGCATTTTCCTTAAAACTCCCGCCTCCGCCGGCTTAAGGGGGAAGTCACAGGGGTGAAATCTGTGTGGGTGAGATGAAACTAATTAATGAGCTAGGACAACTTCACACCCCCTCGTTCTCCCGTCCGAGGACACGGGGAAAGGTATCCAGTAACACCCTCATCGCCTTAGGTAAAAAGTTCTCCCATGAAAGAAAAGACACCTTACTTGTTTACTATAAATAGAATTTTCGTTTCAAAGAGGCAAGTAAGAAAGAATGAAACCTTTTTCTTAGTGAAATATTTACTTTCCTTGTATATGTATTATTTTTTTTAATATTTTAACAGAAATTTTATTTATATATACACACAGGAGATATATGTTCATTTATTAAATAAAGCTACTTATATATATTTTTTAAAATAAGGTAATTAATTAGGTAAATAATCAATGAAATAGTACTGCTCAATATATTTCCCAAATTGTTTTGCTATTACAATGTGCCAGTTTATTTTATGTAATTATTTAAGAAATATCGTCAGATATTTTTATGTCTGCATTTTGCTATGGTGTTCAATGTCTTCAACGTTATACATGTTGTATTATGTAAATAATGGAAATTTTCAAAAAGGTTTTTTTTTTTTTCCTGTTGCAGCTTTCAAATTTCTTTCATTTATTGCTTATATTTTTATACTTTTTTACATTTCACTTGTCAATTTCAGTAAATGTTTTATAAGTTTTATTGCAAAATATTTCCCAAACTCTTTTGCTATTGGAATGTCAATGAAATCAAAAGACAACAAACAAGTTCGTATAATAAAATATATGACCAAATTTCCCTCCCTCCCTCCTCTCTCTATCTGTACTGTATATGTATATAGATTATAATTTCTTTAAATGTTAAATTGTAAATAAAGTTAAATAAAAATTAATCTTCTATTTTTTTATGTTTAAAATTTTTAACAGTTTGTATTTATTTTATATTTTTTAAACAACTTGATGCTATTTAATAAAACAAGACTAATGTAATAAAACAAGACTAATCTAAATTTCAAATAGCATGATTTTTATCTCTAGATATATCTAATTCATATACATTTTAGCTATAATAGGAACTCATTATTACCAATGTTAAATGTTTGATTTTTTTTTTTTTAAATCTTATTTCAATACAAAAAAAAAAAAAAAAAAAAAAAAAAAAAAAATAAGAATTTATATTTTATGATTTTATACTCTCAGAAATGTCAAAATGATCTTCTATAACTCAGGATAGTACGTTATGTTTATTGAAATATAAAGAATATTTTTCATTTCTACTATTCAGTCTGGTACTTTTATAATTTCTTACATTCAATGGTTATACTCATAATGTTTAATCTGCCATGTAATCAATGCGATACCTCCTAAATTACCACGATGAAAAAAAGATTTCTTGCAAGGAGTTTGTGTGTAAAAAATTCACGATTTAAAACATGAAATATAGTATTATTAATTAAAGTTACAATGTTTTTACAAAAGTACAATGCAAACGTACAGCAAGAAAATAATTTTATTTATATTATATTATTATATCCGCACTTAATTATTTAAGAAATATCGTCAGATATTTTTATGTCTGCATTTTGCTATGGTGCTCAATGTCTTCAACGTTATACATGTTGTATTATGTAAATAATGGAAATTTTCAAAAAGTTTTTTTTTTTTTTTTTCTGTTGCAATTTTCAAATTTCTTTCATTTATTGCTTATATTTTTATACTTTTTAACATTTCACCTGTCAATTTCAGTAAATGTTTTATAAGTTTTATTGCAAAATATTTCCCAAAAGCTTTTGCTATTGCAATGTCAATGAAATCAAAACACAACAAACAAGTTCATATAATAAAATATATGACCAAATCTCCCTCCCTCCCTCCTCTCTCTATCTGTACTGTATACTCTTACTATACTGTATACTCCTCTCTATCTGTACTGCATATTCTCTATATCTGTACTGTACTTTTTTCTTTAAATTTTATTTCAATACAAAACAAATTAAGAATTTATATTTTATCATTTTACACTCAGAAATGTCAAAATGATCTTCTGTAACTCAGGATAGTACATTATGTTTATTGAAATATAAAGAATATTTTTCATTTCTACTATTCAGTCTGGTACTTTTATAATTTCTTACATTCAATGGTTATACTCATAATACTTAATCTGCCATGTAATCAATGTGATACCTCCTAAATTACCTTGATGAAAAAAAGATTTCTTGCAAGGAGTTTATGTGTAAAAAATTCACGATTTAAAACATGAAATATAGTATTATTAATTAAAGTTACAATGTTTTAACAAAGGTACAATGCAAACGTACAGCAAGAAAATAATTTTATTTACATTATATTATTATATTCGCACTTAATTGCGAACGTAAACAACCTATAACAATGCAACTTATATAAAATTTAAAGTTGAATTAGTTTTAAGCTATTTCAATATTTTGAATTAAATATATTTAAAGCTGCTCTTGGAAAAGTAAATAATACTGTTGAACGGTGCAACTCATTATTACCAATGTTTTTAAATTATATGTTAGAAGATTTCATTTTTTAATTAAAAAAAAAATTCATAAAAGTAAAGGATTTCAGAAAAATTAAAATTATTATTATGTTATAATAATAATTTAAAAAAAAAACCTTGAAATAATGATTGTATTTTTAGCTAGAATAAACACTGTAAGGCTAATATTTTATAGGAATTATTTTGGTAGGTTTGTTAAAAGTTCATTTAACAGTTCCTTATTAGCGGCAAAGTCCTATTTCTTTCACTGTAAATTTCTCTTTCGATGTCAAAAAATGGTAGTCTACCAAAACACAGTAGGAATTTTTAGAAACGTATAACGGTTGCGACAACAAACGGCGCTATCGCTTTAGCTTTCATCGCGCTTACATCACTTCTAAATACTACAAATTTTAATTTTTTACTACATTTTACAATTTTAATTCTTACACCATCAATTGGAAAAAAAACATAGCTTTAGATTGAAATTTATTTGAAAACTATCGCTAAATTTAACGACTTTTTAAATAATTTTCAAGCATGAAATATTTTTTAATTCTATTTTAACAATGACCATCAGTTTGCTTTAATAATGTAAAATAGCCCCTGGGAAAGTTGTCACAATTAAAATAGATTTCTCTAACCATCATGAAAAGTGAAAAAATAAATAAATAAATAAAAAACCTGATAAATCATAAGATCAGATTATCCAAATGATAGATCATTTTGGCGCTAAACTAAAATCTGTCAAAACTATTTTCAATTTCTGATTATCATAAAATTGATATGTTGAATTCGTTGATGTATATGTTGTATCAAAATATGGTCAGTCTACATTTTCAGCTAGCAACAAAAATTTGGGTAATTTCACGAGCTTTACAAATAATCTGGTTTCATTTCTTTTCGACCGGAACCTTTAGACATGGTCGTAATGAACTTTACAATCAATCTGGTTCCAATACTTTTCTACGCACTTTTCACTTTTTTAGACTGAAACTTTGCCAATTTTTTACTGTAACTTTTTTAGATCGAGCTTTACTTTTCTCTCTGGTCCCACCAGTTTTTTCATATGATATACAAAACGATATAATTTGTTCTCCTGTGTGAATAAATAAGGTTTGGAGATGAGGCATATTGATAATTAAAAGACATTATAGTTTTCTAGGGAGAGAATTTTCATATCATTAATTAATGTAAGATTTCAAATGATTTCAACGTTTCCCTTACCCCCCCCCCCCCCCAATCCCCATAAATAAATTAAGTATGAAACAATTATAGGAATAAAGATATTTCTTGAAAAATTACATCGAAAGCTGATACTAAAGAAATAAAATAAAAATAAATGTAATTAAAATACGAGAGAATTCTTTCATTAACACATGGGCTGATAAGTTCCCGGTCTGGCACACAGATGGCGTTGCAAACGCCGAACCGATGTTTTTTTTTAGTAAATACTAACCTTTAAAAGGTAGTAGAAAAAATGCCATGACGATTCGCTGTGTGGATAAAACGTTAGAGTGGTTTTAGTTGAACGACTTTGTTGATAAACAAAAAAAATGGATAACAAGAATTTCAAGAATTGTTATTTGATGGGGAAAAAATACCGTTCAAACAAAAGCTTGGCTAGATAAGCGTTATCCGGACACTGCACCAGGTAAATCAACCATTATTGACTGGTTCGCTGAATTTAAACGTGGTCGTACGGACACCAGTGATGCACCACGCAAAAGAGGTGGTTACTCCGGAAAACGTAAAAAAAGTCCACAAAATCGTTTTGGGGAACCGTAAAGTGAAGTTGCAGGAGATAGTTCAGACTCTGAAGATATCCAAGGAACGTGTAGGTTTTATTTTGAATGAACATTTGTCTATGAAAAAGCTGTTGTCAAAGTGGCTGCTGCGCGTGTTGACTTTTGACCAAAAACAACAACGAGTTAGTTCTGAGCACTGTTTGGAGCTTTTTCGTTATAAAATTATGTTATTTATTATAAAATTATTATTATTAATCATTTATTAAATTATTATTATAAAATTATTATTATAAAATTATTATTATAAAATTATTATTTTTAAATTATTATTATTATTATTAAATAATTATTATTTATTATTAAAGTTATGTTATTTATTAAAGTTATAAAGTTATAAAATCATAAAGTTATAAAGCTTTGTTAAAAAGTTGTATTTTCTTTATTAGACCGGGAACTTATCAGTCCATGTGTTATATCAGGATATATATTTATTATACCGATGTTTATAGCTATATCTATGTTTTCTTTCGACAATTCGTAAGAAAAAACTACTGCATCAAATTATATGATTCTTATTTTAAATGAAAGATATTTGGCCACAGATTTGTTATCGTACATTTGTTTGTTCAATACTTTTATTAATTAGCAGAATTTTAATTTTAAATGTTTTTATTTTAATTTCTTTAAAATGGTGGCAATCGCATTATTTTCATTGATCCGAGGATAAAAAAGAAATAATGAAAATTTTCAGACACGTGGCTTTTTGGCTGAATTTTGTAATCTGCAAGTTAAATTTCGGTAAAAATATTTTTTCGCGTGCACTTTATTTTGATAAGCGAACAAAAATTCATATTTATTGTGACGTCACGGGAATATTGTCCATTGGGCTTATTTTATCTTTATGCATTATAACTTTATTGATGCTATTTTTTCATTACAATTAAATACAAAATATATTTTTATTTGTATACAGGGAGGTTAAACATAAAAGTAACGTACATAAAGTATGTGCGAAAAGTTTGCGCAAGTGAAAATAACGTTATGCGTAGCTTGAAATGCATTTTTGGACTGATAAAACTAAAGAGAAAAAATTATATGATAGCATCAACATGACGTAATTTTAACTGAATTTTCAATTCTTAATTATGAAGATTAGAATTGTATATTGATTACTTCATCTTGACTGGATACCTTGATTACATGTTACCACTTATTTATTTTTTTTAAATTATAGATTAGAGGATTTTTTTTTAAAAAATAACAAAAGTAAAGGATTCCAGGAAAATGAAAATTATTAAATATAATGTTATGGTAAAAAAAAAAAGCTTAAAATAATGATTATAAGTTCATTATAAAGTTCTTTATTAGCGGCAAGGTCTTCATTGTGGATTTCTCTGTCGACGCCAAAAATGTTAGTGTATTTTTGTACACCACCCAAAACCTAGTAGCAATTTTTAGAAATGTATAACAATTGTGACAACAAACGACGCTATCGCTTTCGCTTTTATCGCGCTTGCATCACTTCTGAATACCGTACAATTTCAATTTTTACATCACCAATTAGAAAAATGTTAACTTTCGAATGAAATATATTTGAAAACTGCCGCTTAATTTAACGATTTTTTAAATGATTTTCGAGCATGAATTATTTTTCAAATATATCTCAACAATGGACATCAGTTTGCATTGATTATCCTAACCAACATAAAAAGTGAAAAACAAAAAAGGATCTTGATAAATTATCAGATCAGATTATTTATAAGATAGAGCATTTTGGCGCTAAACTGAAATATGTCAACAAACAATCCGATTTTCAGTTTATGTTGAGTATAAGATTGATATCATGTTGAATTCGTTGATGTATGTGTTGCATCAGAATATGCTAGGAATTGTATTTTATTATTTTTTTTAAGATCATTGGATATGTCACTGTATAACTGGGAAAAGATTCCTAATTGTGAAAGAGGAATAATCATCCTGATTATGGAAAGGTAGCGAAGAAACCATAGAAATAACCACTTGAAAATATTAAAATCTGCCTAATCTGCAAATTGCATATTATTATTGTAAAAAAAAATTCTTCACCTTTACATAAAAATTGATTAACTTAAAACAATGGATGCGTTTTCGAATATATGGATTTGAAACGAACAATGATTAAAGAGGACATTTTAAAACTTTTTATTTAAACATTTTAAAACATTTTAACGTCGAATTTCGACGGTGCTTAGGGCAGATGCAATACACATGCGCATAGAAGCTCACTCAGTTGCATTATCACAGGGGGAGAGATAGGGATCATGTCACAAAACTGCCCATGCAAATACTCATTAGGCCAAGCGAGGGTCCTGCTGAATTTCTACAAAATACACCGATATTTCTGAAGCTGTATTATCCTACAATTAAACTCATTCAATAAATATATTTACTTATGCATATGTTTTATTTTCAGATTATTCGATCATTTGTAAGATTTTACGTCTGAATAGTGAAAGTGTCCACTATTCAGACGCATCATTCACCTAATCTCAAGCAACATATGTATGCGTGCATAAATTATCACAGATACAATATATGCGTTTTTGTGTGTATCAAAAACGAAATGTTGGTAATGTATTTCATATTCCGAGGGAAGAAAAAAAATTTCGTAACTATACCGCAAAGAAAGAATAATCTATGATCACATTTCTTATATACATTTTATTTCTCATGCAGTAAATTGAATATATACTCATTCATATTCAAATATGCATTTATTTTTAACTGAAACATAGTTCTGTTCCACATTTTTGTGAAAATCCCATCAGCCTGGCATCCAAAAAACACAAATCTTGCCCGCAAGAGTTATTTTAGAGTAAACCCGGCCCATAGACAGAAAATTAGTTGCCCCGACCCGATTTAGAATTCTATACTACAATCCCGAGGCGTCCCCTATTCAGAGGTTTTACTATACATTTGGAAAAGAATATAGATATGCCCATTTTTCTATATAAAAGATAAAATTGGTATTAGAGATATAATTGCAGATTACTTTTCATAAATGCATAAAAACATGGTTTACTTTCCTTTCATCTCGGGTTCTTTTCAGTTGCGAGTTGAAATATTTCGGGTTCAGGTCGGGTTGCGGGTTGACTTCAAATGGAATTTGCGGTTTCGGGTGGAGTTGCAGGACTCTAATTACCACTTTACTAGCAGGAAATAAAGGATAAGTTTCGGGGAGACCTAGATCCAGCCATAGATTGAAAACGGTTTTATATAATATAATCGTTTCAATCTATGGTTTATATATAATGAGAGAGAGAGTCAGAGATGAACTCCATTTCCATTACAGAATTAACACATGTTTCTTTGATTATTTTTATAAATGCTTCAATAACCGAAAGCATGCATATTATTGTCACGTCGCAGGGCCAGCTCAACCATCGGGCAAACGGGGCGGCTGCCCAGAGCCTCGCGTTGAAGTCTTCTTAGGGGCCCTGAGTCTTTCTATGCAATTCAAAATAACGTTATTCTGTGTAAAATAATGATATTACTGTGATAAAGATATATCACAGTTTTATCTTTTTTAATTATTTTTATTTCAGCTCAACGTATTTCTATTTTTATAGCCTTTCCAGTTTAATTTGCCATTCCTTAAAAGCTATTTATCGGCAGTCGCGCACCTTGTACGTTGCTTTTTTGGCAAGGCCGTCTCCCCCCTCATTGTGCTTTGCGTTCGTTGAATCGGCGATGTTGTTTTCTCTGCGAGGCTTCTTCGCGCTTTGTGTTAGTTTCAGTCGGCGCTGAGCTGTAACGTCATCGTCATTCAGCGGCTCTCACTCCGCACGCGTGTGTTGTGCGCATGCGTCACCGCCACTCTTGTTCGGTATGTTTTCAGGAGCTGTTTTGTTTTGGCGCTGCTTCCGAAAGGGGCGTGTCTTTCAAATACAAATTAGAATCGTTCTTTTAATTATTAAATGTTAATTTGTTTCTGATTTGCTCTTTTAATTTTCACGTAATTCCTAATCATCAAATTAGTTTAAATTAATCTTGCTGCCACATTTGTGCACCCCTTTTATGGGTATAAATACTAATGTCGCGCATTTTTCCAACAGAATTTTAATAAAATGATGCTGTAAATTTATGAAAAACGTCGTATGGTCTGGAGGCCCGCTGGCCTGTGCCAGCGCTCGTATCCTAGAATCGCCGTAGCGCTGATTCTTTGGAGATCAATTTCGCATTTTCAGTTTTCAATTATTCTATAAAATGCTGTTGTAAATTTTAAGTTTAATATTTTAAAAGTTTTAAATCAACTGGTAATTGACTTCTGAATTAATTCTATAATTCTTCATGGACGCGGCCAGAAGGAATATTTAAAGATTCTTCGAAATTTACGAAATTTGAGCCAGTACTTTTTAAAGACTTGATGTGCAGCTTTCATCTCATCCTTCCTCCTTCAAGAAAATGTAATAAACATTATTGGATCCAACATATGGTATTCATCATTTATAGTCTGCATCTATTTCTTCACTCAAGTAAGACCGTTTAATTTATTTTATATTTTTTGATTCTCTTCTCAAAGAATATCGACCAAAAGAACGTCATGCATTTTTTGCATTGGGTTATTGCTCACACATTAATATTCCCATCAATTGCTATCTTAAATATTTTTATCTACGTCACAATTACTGCTCTAAATTTGTCTTTAAATGTTTTTTCACAAAAAAGGTTAGTATTGTATTAACTTTATTTCTTACAGCCAAAGTTGATATATTTGTCAGGAAATAACATTAAATTCAAAAAATAAATATTTACATTATTCTAAAGGACAGAAGGTTTTTAGAATTTAAAAATAATTATACACATTAGATGTGAAAGAATTCGCATGTTATTTTTCATATATTTTATACGCTAATAAATTATTCTATGCTATATACAATTTTTAAAAAGGATTTTTAGTAGTCGAATATTGCAGTTAGAGACGTTTTGCCCCATTAAGTAATTTGCCAGGGGTCTGCGCGACATTGTGCTGGGCTCTGATACAATAAACTTTTAATAAACTTTATAAAAATTTATCTACCTTCTAGAACAGGAAATCCTATAAATTGTTTATTTTCATAATTCCATTTTTTAGAAAATCTCCAAATTTGTCCATTTGATGTTCCATTTTTGTGTAAAAAGTAGATTATAATATAATACAGTATATTTTCACTTTGCATCTTTTTAAGATTTTTTTTTTTTAATGTCATATTCAACACTTTTATTTTATTTTTATCCTTTTGGAATATTTTATGTCTCAAGTATTTTTAACCATGTACTTCATTTTTTATTTAATTTAAGATTTAAAATTCATATACTATATCAATGCAGCATAGTTGGATTAGAATGCAATGTCTCTACTTTGAATTTTCCTGCTCAATGTGTGTATATATGGCAAAATAATAACTGGAATAACACACGAAAGATTAAACATAAATTAATAATTATTATATTAGTTATTAAATTCAATGTTGTTAATTATAAAATAATTAACATAAATAGCTATAGTTAATTAATTAATGGACAATGTTTCACAGGATCAAGTCGATTCAAAATTTTATCGCCGGAGAAAATTTTTACTCGGTTTCATCTGAAAAAATTGCATTTAAACACTAAACTCTTAGATAATGAAAAATTAATTCTTGAAATTATTTAAAAATTAAATAACAATGGGAATCCCGCATAATCTGAAAAATAAACGTTTTAGCCAGATATTGAAAATGTCTGCATACTAATTTTGCGACTGACTGATGCATAGAATTTTTCTTATTACTATTTGCATTTTCCTCTCTTTCTTTCATTCTTTTTTTAATAGAGTGAAATAGAATATCTACCACTCTTTCAAACACCTCTTCCCCCTGTCTTTCTGAGGTCAAGACAAGGGGTCAAAAGACGTTCAAATATAGGAAGAGGGTAGATTCCCCCCCCCCCTTCTTCAAAACGAAATGTACGCCTCATATAATCGCTACCCAACAGTGATATCTGATCCCTGTTTAAACTGTTCTGGTCTAATTGGAGAATTTTTCTGTCAATCATTTGCACATAGTGACGCCTACATACAACTGACCAAGACGAGTATTTTATAAGAAACGAAAAAAGAAATCTGTGAAGCGGCCCCTTAAATATGGCCTTTATTAATTTTTTTTTTTTTTTCCAGCTACTTTTTTTTTCTGATTATACTAATTCAGTATTTTTTATTTATTTTTTTAATATGTGTGAATACCAGGGTGCTTCTTCTTATTGTTGACCAATAGCTAATTTATTAAACCATTAGTTTTAGTGGTACAGTTACAGTTGCAAAAATGATTTAAATATTGTTCATTATATGAAAATTCATTTACATCAAATTAGTTACTTTTAAAAAGTTATGAAATTGAAATTTTTATGCAGTCCCTGAGTTCTATAAGTTATATTTGGATAACTTTCCCCATGCTCTAACAAATAAAACAATAAAAATTCCATCTTTGTATGATCAAAAATTACTGGGCTATAATAATTTGAATTTTAGCATTTTCTAGCACTAAAAATGTGTTTTTAGGATCCAGGGAGCTTATAACAATTAAAATTTCATAACTTTTAAAAGTTATTATTTTGGCATAAATAGATTTTCATACAATGAAGAAAAACATTCTTACAATTGGAACCATACCTCTAAAACTAACATTTTAGGAATCAGCTATTCATCAATGATAAAAAGGGGCATGTTGTATATAAGAGAGATGCTAATTAATATTTAAAATAGGTGGATTTAGCATTGTTCCATTATATTAAAAATAAATGAACAATGTAAAATAGCACAAATAAAAATATATAAAATGGCAAACAGCTGTTTCGGAGCCCTTAAAGCTCCATCATCAATGCCAAATTTAAAAGATTAAAACCGATTCAAAAGCTCAAGCCATGTAAATATGCTTGCGTCTTCCGTACGTGCCCAAGATTGAATGGCAGATAGCTGTTTGCCATTTTATATATTTTTATTTGTGCTATTTTACATTGTTCATTTATTTTTAATGCGAATGAATATATTGTTAAAAGTTACAAAATATAATCAATTCTTGTGAAAAAATATAAAAATGGCATAAAGTTGTCAAATACAGTGTTTCACAATTTAACAATTGAAAACCTAAGTAAAAAATAATAAACTTTTGCTCTTACCCCTAATCCTAAAAATAACGTTGCTTTTTGTGTTTGTGATTCTCCTGAAACAACACAGTGTATTTCAAAAACAGATTTCAACTTCATAATAGAAATTTCATTAAGAGGAGTAGGAGGATGTTGCAGACTATTTAAAGTTTCACCCTGAAAAATATTAAACTTTTCTTATTCTCCATATAAAAGAACATTTGTTAAGATAATTTATAGATAAATTTAACAATAGAATTTAATAATTATAATAACAGTAGTAATGCGACAAAAAAGAAAACCATTATCTTTATGTAATAATTATTTTCAATAGATATAAAAACAGTTCAGATGCTAAAAAACTTATTTGTACCAGCTGCAGAAAGACATCCATGGAGTTGCAAGATTTTGTGTTAAGTTCATGCCTTATTATAATGAATACATTAATAGAAAATATTTTTATTCCCAATCATATTATTCATATATATCATATTATCCCAATCAATTTTCACTGTTCAATTATTTGTGGGGTTAGTTACATTGTGACACAGTGAACCACAACTTACACATAACTACAAGGAATTGTCACCTTGTACGTAAGTCAGAGACAGATTCATGTATTTTTTTAAAGTTTTTTTTTATTAGAACACATAACAAAATAAAAACTAAAAGATAACAATAGCACAAAAATTATGAATGTTACAGTTCTTAACACCAGGACTAGCCTGGGGCACTACTTTCCGAAGTTAAACTGCTGTAAAACTCAGCATCATTATTAAGCCAGGCTCATGTCTTCAACATTCTCAGATCTTAAATCAGATCTTAGATATCTCAAATTCTCAAAAAATAAGTATCTCTGTTCTCACCTTCCTCTACAACCTCCACTCATCCACTAAACAGTGTTAACCCTGCCCTCTTGGCAGTACCTCATTCCTTACAGAAGGGGCGCTCCTTGACAGACCTTCACCACTCTCGTATGATTGCACGGTATGTAGCAAGTATGAAACAAGGCACCCCAGCTGATCAGTCGTTTCACAATTCCTCATCAAGTCGCTGTCAGGACTTTGTCTGTGGTTTCTGAACAATGCACTAGGAAGCAATACATAGTCCATCATGTTTCAGCTATCTACAGAACAATGGCTGTCAGTCACTATGTGACAACTCTCCCTCCCTTTAAGAAATCTCTAAGAAAATTTTCTAGTCAGGTGCTCACACAGTAATCTCTTTTAAGCTACCAATAGAGAGGTCATTGCACCAAAACTAATCAAAACACACAAACTCCCATTAAACTTTAATTGCCTTTGAGGCCCTAATTCTACTTAGAAAACTCCCATATGTACTCAGTTTTGAAAGATTTCAATTCTGCATTCAGCCTAAAAACAAAAATTCTGAGTACCTTTTCTTTTAGTTTTTAATAAAAACAGAAATTTAATGTAGTGAAATATAATTCCCACCACACTTACTCAATAAATACTAAAATAATAATAATAATAATAATAATAATAATAATTGATACATAAAATGCACCACAATACAGAATTAAAGCTTAAATTTTATATAGTAAGTATAAAAATAAATGAATATGTACAAGCCAGATATTACACCAATTAATTTTCAATATTAGAACAAAATATAATTTAGAGGATTGTCTCCAACTTCCAAAACTCTTACCAAGATATCTTTAATTATCACATGAGAAATTAACCTCACTTCATGATAACTTCCTGAGCAGCTACTTTTCCACCATAACTCTCACATGATATGACATCTGATATGACAGTGCTCTTAATCAAACATAACATGCTCTATTTCGAAGTTTTATACATCAAACTACATGCAATAGAACATACAGCAAAATTGCACAATGATTCACAAAAAATATACCTGCCATAAAAATATAGTGCTTCTGAGTTAATTAAAATGTGAAATACCTTAATAAATAAATAAAATATTAAATGTTACTGTTGTGAGTGCCATTTTCTTTAGATGGGTCTTTTCATTAGACAAAATCATCATACTGAAGTCAAAACCTCTAAAGAACTAGTAATTCCAAAGGACATGAATGATGTACAGTAATGCAACTGGTCACTTCCTTTTTTCACAGAAAATCTTGGCTAACACTGCGATAGTTATTGCAATTTTTGAGTTATTGATTCCACATATTTGTTTCATTTTAATAGTGCAATAAGAGACAAACAAAGGCTTGTTCACATGGCCCAGAGTCTGGATTTAAAGAAAGAAACAAATAAAGGTTTTCGTCTATGCTCCTTCCTTTCCATTGCTCAGTTATAAATCTTACAAAGGGGCGGTATTTGATACATCCTTATCCCTCCCTTCTTCTTTTCCTTTTCTGAAGACTTCAGGACATTTATTTGTATTTTATTGGGTGGAAGGTCTCCTTGAAAGTTGAAATTCTCTCTGGCAAAACCGATAAATTATTACATTTTGACAGACAGTTTTAATGTAGAAATATTATCTCTGAGGGAGAACAATGTTTGATAAGAAAGCGATTTATTTCCTTATTCTACCCTACTTTTCACTGAAAATCACATTGAAATGAACATATGTTTTGCTTATAATAGCCTTGATCCTGCTCTTGTACCTCATAAAAAGCAGGAAAATCTTAATATAGTTTAAATGATGAATCATTCTTAATATGAAAATTACTTGTTTTAATTGTGTCCTTATTTTAGCCATGCTCGTATTAAACGAGTTCTACTGTATATAGATTCTGCATTCATGACCTTCATTTTCTACTAAATACTATTTTAAATAAGCTATTTTGGTTTCTCATAAAATCCCTTATCTCATTAATAATTATAGAATTTAATTAACAAATAAATAGAATAAAAATAATTTAAATATCTTACAGTTTTGAATTTTAAATATTTGTGTACATAGTTTTAGATGAAATTATATTACTAGTTTTTTATATACATTTGTATGTTGTAAAATACTATTTTTGTTGAAAATTAATTAACTCATAACTATGGAACCACATACGTGCAATTCATAGTTTTTTTTTTGTAAAAAAGTTCGAGGAGGGTGCCCAGTTTAATTCAAGAATATCATAATTTCAGCAGTCTGTCTTTGAGTGATTTCTGGCCAAAGTATTTGAAAAACATCAAAATTTATTAAAACTTATTAAATTTATTGAAATGTATCAAAATTTAATTTTTTGTTTTGTTTTTCTCCTTAGATTCACAAAATGTTTAGTGGAACCACACACATACACCCAGAAAAAAAATGTTCTGCATATATTCCTATATCTGCACAGTGTAACCTCTAAATAACGGTTACCTGTGGGACTGGTGAAAAGTGGAGTCTTCAGAGTGGGTGTTATTCAGAATTTTCATTTAAAAAAAAATCAAAATACATAAATTTAAATAGAAATACACAGTCATTTTAATTAATCCTCATTATTTTGATACATTTAAAAATATCAGCGATTTGCATTTGCTTTTTTTTTTTTTTTTTTGCTGCAAATATCTTTCTTTAAAGAAATGCAATATGAGTTGTTTTGCTATACAACTCATCATCATTATGATTTAATACAAAATTTTGGATTTTATGAAGGTTTGTCAAAACTTTGGTATATGTGTTAACAGGGTTCGTAAATATCATATTTTCGAAAATATCAAAAATATCCGATATTTTGATATACATCTGATATTTTCGATATATATCTGATATTTTCAAAATAGTCAACTTACTGCTGATAATAAATATTTTAAAGCATAATATAGATAGAAACTAAAATATATTGCACTTAACATGAAAACTTAAACAATATACTAAGACTGCTTCCACCCCCCCCCCCCCCCATTTCATCTTTTATTTTTCACTTCAAACAAAATTGAAGATCAACTAATCAACAAAACAGAAACAATTTGCTTTATACACTTATAAAAAAAACAGCTATAAGATTCAGTACCAACTATCAAGAAATCAGAAATTTATAAAACAAAAAATTAAATACAAAATATTTTTTTTAAATTGAAAAATTTAAACATTAAAGTCAGCTTATTCTTTTATTCCCTAACATGTTGTACAATTTAAGCTCAACAACACCAAAGCCAGACATTATTTTCTAATGAAGCTGTATAGAACTGATTATCTAAAGTAGACAGTTTATCTTTCTATATCTGTCCTGAATTAGTTATGTCCTACATAATTATTAGTCCCATATAATCTACATTTAAAAATAAAAACTTCAAACAAAGCTTGGATAAGATTTTTGTTTTTTTCTTTAGCTAGAAAAATCACTGCCAGAGACAAATGTTCTTTATCTACAGAATGGAACAATCAATATCAGTTGAATATTTCATTTACACTTGTTTATAAAAAATATCTTGCACAGTTATATTTTGAAAATAAATATCAAATATTGAAAATAACAAACATCTTTATATTTTGAAAATAAATATCAAATATAAAAATATCGAAAATATCAAAAATCTTGATATTTTGAAAATAAATATCGGATATATATCATGATAGATATCATGATATATATCCATTGATATATATCAACGAACCCTGTGTGTTAATGCTGAAATTTTTGGAATTTTCGTTTAGAACTCATCGTGATTTACCACTCATAATCAAATGAAGAATTGTAATACAGTAGACTCCCTCAAATTCGCAACCCTAAAATCCACACATTGTTTCAGATATAAACAGTGAGACTTACAGTTAGGATGTAGGGGGAAATTTAAAAATTTTTATATCATTCCGTACACATTTTAATATGTAATTCTAGTTAATATCATTGAACTGTTGCTTTCTCATGAAGGAAATATAAATTTATTTCCGAAAAAATTCAAGTTAGCACTGATATCAGTGACAATCGTGAACTTTTTACGAAATACATTTATGTATTAATCAAACTTTTTTGGTTATTAAATCTGGCTAAACATGAAATAAAATTTCATTATTTTATGGTCTTGATGTAAATTATTAGTGTACCTTTATGAGGCAAGTTTCATTCAATAATTCAAGAAAAAATTATCTCATCATTATTATGCATATTTAGTCATGCATTATTAATATTTTTTTTACCTTTACTTTTAATATTTTAATCATTTTTTCAAATTTTCTTAATTTTTATTATTTTTCTTAATTATTTTAATATTTTAATCATTTTTTTAATTTTTCTTAATTATTTTAATATTTTACTTTTGTGTAAGCATTCATTATAATTTTGAGTGCATTATTACATTCAAATTACTGTTTAAAAAATGTAAACTAAACAGCGACTAGAAATCCGAAAATTTCTAAAATCCGCACAACCTCTGGTCCCAAATTGTGTGAATTTGAGGGAGTCTACTGTACAATATTTGGTAATAACGTATGAAGAATCACGAACTAGTAAGAACAGTACTCTCAAATTACATGCAGGAGCACAAATAAGACACACTGTAGAAAAGTTGAACAAAAGAATTATCAATCTTTAACATTTTTGTTCAGAAGTTTCCAGAAAACTGAAATTTCCAAAGACGCTCCATGTTTATACAATTAGTCTCTCTGTTGTTTCCAAACAGAAATGCTTTTTCAGCCCCCTCGCCCCCCCTTCAATGAAACTTTTATGGCAATTTCTATAGACAAAGAGAGATTTTCAAGACCCCACCCCAAAGAAAAAAAAAAAAAAAGACTGGGTGGTCACACTGGGTAGTGTTCATTTAACGGATTATTTGTTGTCAGTTTTTCCGTTACTTTCAGTGGAACGAAATTCTTTCCGTGCACTCTGTCCTTCTTGAGGCTTGGGAATTTATGACATCTTGAGCAAAAATGGTTATTAAAAGGATTAAGAGATTAGTTTTTGGAAAAGGATTATGAATTTAAGAGAGTGACTTTTTGCTGACATATCAAGTAAATTTTGTTTGATCTGCTTCACATTTCGGTTTGCAAATAAATATGATGTTGTATCATAAGCTGTTAAATTTGTTTTCTGGTGACTTTTGAGTGGCTGTTGTTCAGAATTCCTTATTTAGAGGTTCGTACTAATGTTAATGTTATGGAACGTGTTCGGTTCCATCAATATGTGGCTGGTATTCGGAGGTTGTTGTTTAGAAGTGACCGTTCAAGGAGGTTTCACTGTATATACATTGCAAGAAATTACCAACTACATACAAACCTGCATTAACTGTTTAAATTTATTTTTTGGCTCTGGTCGAATAGGTGCAGATCTTGCTTTGTCAGGAATCTATATAAAAAATATAAAATTGAAAATGAAATATTCATAGGATCAGTAATAGTTAAATATGTACCATAATTAAAAATTAAAAAAATAAAATTACCTGCCATAATTCTAAACATTGTTTCCTCAAATCACTTTGTCTCTGATCTTGAAGTTCCCTTAAATGTACAAAGAAAAGGTAAAATTACATTTATAGCTTTTATAAAATACTTACAGCAAAATATTTTTTTTAAGTATGGCTGATTTTACTACAGTAAGAGAAAAATACTTCAATCGTTCTCAGTACTATTAATCTCTAATATCTGATACTTTAAAGATGTTATATTATTGACAAGCAATAATTCAAAAGAAATTTACTGTTACAAATGATTTTATTAAAGTGAACTTTGCTTACATAAGAATTACCAAGAAAAAAAAGGTGTATTGTGGGCATGGCAGATCCTAATATTCTTCATGCAATTAAATCAGTAATTCTAAAAACTCTGTAACAGATTCAAAATTTTGGAGGAATCAGCCAGAACTGTGATACACAAAAGAAAGCACCAAAAATAAAGTAATTTTGGATTAAAGTATATGCACTTCCTGCATATGAAATTTACTAAGAATGAGACATCAAAGTGAACTTTGCTTACATAAGAATTACCAAGAAAAAAAAAATGTATTGTGGGCATGGCAGATCCTAATATTCTTCATGCAATTAAATCAGTAATTCTAAAAACTCCGTAACAGATTCAAAATTTTGGAGGAATCAGCCAGAATTGTGATACACAAAAAAGCACCAAAAACAAAGTAATTTTTGATTAAAGTATATACACTACCTGCATATGAAATTTACTAAGAATGAGACATTAAAGTGAACTTTGCTTACATAAGAATTACTAAGAAAAAAAAAAAAAAATTTATTGTGGCTATGACAGATCCTAATATTCTTCATGCAATTAAATCAGTAATTCTAAAAACTCCGTAACAGATTCAAAATTTTGGAGGAATCAGCCAGAACTGTGATACACAAATGTTATATATTTTAAGAACTTTTGTACTAATTATATTTCTTAGATCTTTAAATTTGTATGTTGGTTATACGTTATTTATTTTATGGTGTACTTGAAAATTTAAAAATGTAATAAAACTTTTTGACTTTGTTCCTGAAACAGCTGACTTATGTAGTTTTTGAAATGAACAGTTCAACATTTTTGCATTATTTTTCGTTTAACTTTGCCTTTTCAAAACTTTTAACACTATTTTTGTTTACATAAACAACAAGTTTAACCTACTAGTGTACAGGGTTGAGTCTGTGAGATCCAGGCATATACTTTTTTTATTTATTAACATGCTAGTGCAACTGTGCACTGGCAGGTTAAATATTCCATAAAAAGCTTGTGGTGATACAATAAAGGTGAAAATAAGGAATTTTGCTGAGTGGCCACTGGCCAGTAGGTTGATTTTTTTAGTAGCCAGTGAGTGGCAAGTGAGAATAATTTCTTTAGTAGCCAGTAAAAACATTTATGTCACTGAATATTTAATTTAAAAAATATATAATTAGTTTTCAGTTAAGTAATTTATGTACTAGATAACAATATTTTAATTTATATTGCTTTGAATAAACTTGAAATACTAATTTCCAATCTATTTTAAGTTTTAAAATAAGTTAACAGCAGTTATACACAACATGCTTATGTAGTTAACTACATAAGTCTCACTAAGCTTAAGTACTTGTGTAGCTAACTACATAAGTACCTTTTTCAAAAAAATTATTTGTCAAGAATTAAGATCTGACAAAAATAAAATAGGTATGTTTATACGTATTAAGAAATAACCCACAACATGATATACATTACACGTGCACAACCTCTAGTCAGCGGACCAAAAGTGGCTAACATCTTCAGAAATTCAGAAAATGCGTATTTCGTCAATTAGTCCAGAAAAAATTGCCAATTTCGTCATTCGGAAGCGTAACAATCATGAATTTTCACCATTCAGGAGCGTAAAAGTCAAGAATTTCCATCATCCGGTAGCGTAAAAATCACAAATTTCGGCGATCGGGTGTGGAAAAAGTACGAAGTTCGGCGATCGGACATGAAAAAATAAAAAATTTCGGCGATCGGGTGCAGAAAAGTCATAAATTTTGACGATCGAGTGCGGAAAAATTACGAAATTCGTCAATCAGACATGAAAAAAAAAAAAAAAAAAATTCGGCGATTGAGCGTGGAAAAATCATGAATTTCGGCGATTGGGTGCAGAAAAATCAAGAATTTCGGCGATTGGGCATAGAAAAATCAAGAATTTCGGCGATCGGGTGCAGAAAAATCATTAATTTCGGCGATCAGGTGTGGAAAAATCAAGAATTTCGGCGATCGGGTATGGAAAAATCATGACTTTCATCAATCGGACGCGGAAAAATCACAAAGTTCGTCAATTGAACGCGAAAACATCAAGAATTTCGGCGATCGGGTGCAGAAAAATCATAAATTTTAGCGGTTGGGCACAGAAAAATCATAAATTTTGGCGATCGGGTTCGGAAAAATTTTGAATTTTGTCGATCTGACGCAGAAAAATCACGAAGTTCGTCGATCGGATGCAAAAAAATCAAGAATTTCGGCAATCCGGCTTGGAAAAACCATGAATTTCGGCGATTGTGCGCAGAAAAATCGTGAATTTAGGTGATCCGGAGCGGAAAAATCATGAATTTCGGAGATTGGGCGCGGAAAAATCGTGAATTTTAGGGAAAATTGGAATTCGGAAAATACTGCATTTGGCCGGTTCTTTCCATATTTTTAATCGCCAGTTTTTCAAGTTTAATCGACGAGTGACGACTGGCGAGTGCTGATTTTCACCTTTATAATACAGCAATTCTATTTAAGAAGTAAAAAATTCTAAACTCAATTTCTGTTTTAAAAAGGCAAAAACTAAAGCCATTTCTTCTAAAAAGATTTAGTCCTGAAATAATTTCAGCAGTTTTAAACATTTTACGTTCTTTCCAAAAGGTTGCAATTATTTATTTTGATGTAATTCAATTATAATGTAAAAAATTATAGATAATATGCCATTATTTTTCTTTTGCAAATATGTGATAGCAATGCAGCTAAAACAATTGTTTGAGTCTTATGAGAATAAAATTCCAATCATCAAGTTTTGATGGGAAACTTTTAGTCTGCAAAGCAATTTTGGTTTTGAACAATGCTATATTTACGTTAAGCTATATTTACAATTTGGTTTATTTTGTTTTAGTTATGACTTGAACAGCTACTGTGGCAACACAATGACTTTTTGACTTGCCATTCATGTGATCATAATAACTCTAATACAGTGGTGGACATAATTATAAGACACGTACCTAATTTAACATACAGTGAAAGAAAAGATTCAGAGCTTAAAAATGCTTTATCAAATATGACAAAAACAAATTTATTCTGTTATCACACGTAATTGTTTTATATAAATGATATTTTTATAGAGTTTAATAAAAAAAATTAAAAATACCATGGACAAAATTATAAGACACCCTAACATTTTAATTAAAACACCTGCTTTTTTTCGAAATATGCAAATTTTCTGCTGTTATGACGTCAGCAGTTAACTAAAGCAGACGATAACCGACTTCACGCATTTATAAACATGCCACGAGGTACAGAATTAAAAGAAAGTGAAATTCACGAAATTTGGAGATTAAATGGAACTGGTGCTTCATTTAATAATATTTCAAAAGTTATTAAACGCTCTAGATGTGCAATTTTAAATGTTTTGAAAAGAGGAAGTAATGGATCGGTGATTAAAAGATCTGGACGTACTCCTTGCTTGTCCTCGAGAGACAGACGCCATGTGCTTTCGCTCACTACACAGAATAAGATGATCATTACAGACATTAAAAATGCTTTGAAACTGAATTGGTCAAGGAGAAACATTCGCAGGGTGTTGCATAATGCTTCCTATGTGAAATTAAAAGAATTGAAGAAAAAACCACCGCTTCTAAGGCGGCACAAAATGGCCCATTTAAACTTCGCTAAACAAACTATGGCCTGGACCTCCAAATGGTACTCTGTGTTATTTTCCGATGAAAAAAAAGTTTAACTTGGATGGTCCTGACGGGTTTCACTATTATTGGCATGATTTACGGAAGTCTCCTGATGTACAAATGAGCCACCAGGCTCAGTAATGGTTTGGGCTGGTTTTTCGGCTCAAGTGAAAACAGATCGTTTTTGTCCATTCAAGAATGAATTCTGAAAAGTATAAGAATCTTCTTAAAGATCAACTAGCCATATACGGTGGACTTCTTTGTGGTGAAAATTACACTTTCCAGCACGATAACTCATCGATTCATACATCACACGTAACAATAAAGTGGCTTTCGGAGCAAAGTATCAATGATCTTTCGTGGCCTTCTCGCTCCCCAGACTTAAATCCCATCGAAAACTTGTGGGGGATCTTAGTTCGTGAGATTTACCGAAATGGGAGGCAGTTTACATGTGTCGAAGACCTAAAGAATGCTATAAAATGTGCTGGGGCATTCTGTACCTCGTGGCATGTTTGTAAATGCGTGAAGTCGGTTATCGTCTGCTTTAGTTAACTGCTGATGTCATAACAGCGTACAGAAAATATGCATATTTTGAAAAAAAGCAGGTGTTTTAATCAAAATGTTAGGGTGTCTTATAATTTTGTCCATGGTGTTTTCAATTTTTATTATTAAACTCTATAAAATTATCATTTCAGTAAAACAATTACATGTGATAACAGAATAAATTTATGTTTTTGTCGTATTTGATAAAGCAGTTTTAAGCTCTGAATCTATTCTTTCACTATATGTCAAATTAGGTAGGTGTCTTATAATTATGTCCACCACTGTAGATTCGTTTCTGGTTTGGAGATTGAGGTGGTGTTGCCCAGTGAGCGTGTGTGGGTTTCTGGCGTAAGCTGTGAGGTTCACGTGCGTGTTGCGGGTAATTTTCCAGAGCGGGTGAGAAACATCTTTTGTGTATCGAAATCCTTCAATTTCGGTGTAATTAGATTTTAGTGTTAATAAAATATACATTAAAACATGCTTAAAAGGTGACAAAATACAAACATTTACATCCCGAGACTTTCGATCACTAACGTGATCTTCTTCAGTGGAGAACTGTTGACTGAGCTGAGTGTACGAATGTCGCTTCTCGCTTACACTGTGCTAATATGTAACGGAATTTTAATGGGGCCAGTCTATTATTCTGTAGGGGTGCATCAGGAAAAGTCCATTAGTTCCAGCGCTGGGGTTCTTGATAATTTCAAAATATTAAACCAGATTTTAGGTACATTATAAGATAAGCAATCATTACAGACTCGATTTCCTTTACATAAAATCTCAAAAGACTCTCTGATTTTAGCTGTAAACTCGTTATTTGTAGGAACTATAATTTTTGAGTTTTGAAAATCAATATTTATAATCTGTCGCTGATTTAATCTTGATAAAGCTGTGGATGGACGGTTAAACTTAATGTCAGAAATGTGTTCTTTTAATCTTTCTTTAAATTTCCGAGTGGTCATCCCTATATAGGATAAATCAGTTTGTGTTTCTGTACTAAATGGGATAGAGTATATTCCTGCGATGTCGTTATTGGGTATGGGATCCTATATAGGGATGACCACTCGGAAATTTAAAGAAAGATTAAAAGAACACATTTCTGACATTAAGTTTAACCGTCCATCCAGAGCTTTATCAAGATTAAATCAGCAACAGATTATAAATATTGATTTTCAAAACGCAAAAATTATAGTTCCTACAAATAACGAGTTTACAGCTAAAATCAGAGAGTCTTTGGAGATTTTATGTAAAGGAAATCGAGTCTGTAATGATTGCTTGTGTTATAATGTACCTAAAATCTGGTTTAATATTTTGAAATTATCAAGAACCCCAGCGCTGGAACTAATGGACTTTTCCTGATACACCCCTACAGAATAATAGACTGGCCCCATTAAAACTCCATTACATATTAGCACAGTGTAAGCGAGAAGCGACATTCGTACACTCAGCTCAGTCAACAGTTCCCCACTGAAGAAGATCACGTTAGTGATCGAAAGTCTCGGGATGTAAATGTTTGTATTTTGTCACCTTTTAAGCATGTTTTAATGTATATTTTATTAACTTTAAATACAAGGTGAATATTTCATTCCACTTCAATTTCGTTTTTATTTCGAAAAATTTTCTGTTAGATTTTAGTGTCGTTGGAAGTAGTAGGGGAAGGGTGTGGATAAAGTTGGTGTAATTTGGACTGGCTTCCAGGTACGTTTAGCAATATGGCGGCATCGAAAGTAAAAATAAAAGACAGTATAGGCTTCGACAGTGAAGAATTCAAGAAATTTAACTGGAATGATGGACGCACAGCAAAAGAACAAATCAAGATAATACCAAACTTAAAAGAGTATGTAATAATTACCGAGAGTCAAGAGGGTGGTATTCACAAGCTTAACCCAATTCAGCTGAAACGAGAAATAAAAAAGAACTTTGAGAGTTATAAGGAGATTGACACTGTCAGACACACCAGAAACAATAAAATGTTGATATCTACGAAAAATTACGAATGCGCAAGAGAGATTGTCAACAAGGAAAAAATATTTTATACGAACGTAAAACATAACCTAATGAATGAGAATATCACAACAAGATTCTTAATATACAGAATAGATACGGACATAACAGTGAAAGAAATTCAGGAGGAGATGGAAGAAGAAAATCCAATGATAGTTCAGAATATTAGAAGATTCACAACTAGACAAGAGGGACGTGTAATTCCTACGGGAAGTGTACTAATAACAATATATGGACATGAACTACCGGAACACGTAAAGATGTTTTACATGAGACAAAAAATCCGATTATTTGTTGACAGACCTAGAAGATGTAATATCTGTCAAAGTTTCAATCACGGGACAAATAAATGTCAAAATGCGAAGAAATGCAAGAGATGCGGAAAAAATCATCCAGAATTAATATGCAAGGACACAGAAATAAGATGTCAAATTGTGGGAAAGAGCACGAGGCTGATGATAACGAATGCGAGATAAAAAAAAAAAAAAGAGACGGAAATTCAAAAATATAGAAGTGAAAATCATATAACACTTGAGGAAGTACGACGACAATTCAACTTCAAAGTCACAAATAACTACACGGCAAAAATCAAAACAAATGTCGAAAAAGAACGTGAAGAAAAATCATATAACACTTGCGGAAGCACGACGACAATTCAACTTCAAAGTCACAAATAACTACGCGGCAAAAATCAAAACAAATGTCGAAAAAGAACGTGAAGAGGGTAATTATCATAAATTAGCTATGCTAGTAGAAGAAAAGTTTAACAAGATAATGGACATAGTGATAAATATATGCGAAGTTATGGTAATGTCGCAGCAAAAGTCGGAAAGTGTGGTAGAAAAGGATTCGGAAGCAAAAGAAAAAGAAATGATGTCAAAAAGTAAAATAGCGAAAAGAGATGTGATATCAGAATTATACAACCACCTTAGAGACACGAAAATGAATTTAATGAATGAAGCCGAGCAAGGAGAAGGACAGTTACAACAGTCAATGTTTACTCCAGAACATGTACGCATGTTAACAGATTCGGAAGACGTATAAGGTCTGTAGTTTGTGTTAGATATTTCCTCTGTTTTAATGGTTTGTTTTCTTGGTGGACGGGTCGACTGTATTTTTTCTGGACGTCTATGAAAACTGTCTTTTGGGGTAAGTGTCGGAAATTTTCTTGTTTTATCATTGTTTTGTGTATTTTAGAGTGGATTTAATTGTTTATTGTTTTATGGACTTATTGTTATATCAATGGAATATAAGAGGCATTCGGTCAAACTTGCCCTGGTTGCGCACTAGGATGTTTCGGGATTGCATAGTTTGGGCATTTCAGGAAACGCTTTTGAACAATAACCATAAGCTGTCTTTCAGGAACAGAAATATATTTCAAGCTGACAGGCCTGGCAATTTAACGCGGGGGGGGGGGGGAGGTGGTTTACTTTTAGCGGTGTCGAGCAGGATTCCAGTAAAAATTATTAATCTTCCCAATACTAGCCGGGATCATGAGGCTCAAGGGATTAAAATATGGTATAAAAATTGTTGGATTGCGATCATCAATATTTATGCACCGAAAGGTTTTGCTGATATTAGGTGGTTGGACAGGATTAGAGAAATGATTGGGCATCATTATATTATAGTTGGTGACTTCAATATTAATTTTCTAAATTGGAATAATAATCCCAAGGCTCAGAAAATGATAAACTTGGTTAACTGGATTAATCGTACGGATGCAATTTTAATGAATTTGGATCATATTACAAGATTTAGGGGTGGGGGTTCAGGGTGATTACTGGATCTGGCTATCGTTTCGAGTAGTTTAGCAAGGGGGCTCCAAGTGGATGTTTGTTCGGATCCGATGGTGTCGGATCATTATCCTATCGGGATCCAGGAAATTGCTAGTGGCCGCAGTGAAGGGAAATTATTTCGGACTCAGGTTAATTGGCAGCGAGTTGGATCAGCGGTTGAGAGGTTGGGGATGAAGTCTATGCAGAGGGGATGGACAGGTGGTCCAAGGAAACCTCCAAGTTTATGGGTCAGTATACTGATAGGATCCCAGTGAGTGGCAGTAAGCTTCCGCCCGGATGGGGGATTGTTACCCGTCGGCTTTTGGTTCTAAAGAGGTTTTACCACAGGAAGGCGATTCGGTTGGGTCAGATGGACTTATGGTGCAAATATAAATTTTATAATGCAAAGCTCAAGAAGGAGATTAAAAAAGATAATCAGAAGTTTTGGGATTCGGTGGCCAGGGAGGCAGGGAGAGGGTCTCATATTTACAAGATCATCCGTGAGATAAATACATTGAAAAATGGTGAGATGAACACGGAGTTTAATTTTCCAAATTGTCCACCAGATGTGGCATCCCAAGCTAATAAATTACTTATCGATTATATTCCAAAACTCTCCGGTCAGACAAGGTATCCCCATAGATTTCTCGGGTGATGATGAGATAGACACAAAGCTTACGATGGATCAGTTACAGAGAATAATTAAGAAAAGCAAGTCAACAACTCCTGGAATAGACAATCAAAATGAGTTTTTTCAAAAATCAAAAAACCAGGGTATTGACTCGGATTCTGAGCATGTATAATAAGATTCTGGAGACCCAAAAAATACCTGAGATTTGCAAAGAGGTTATCATGTTACCCATCAAAAAGCCAGGAAAAAAAAGGAATGACATTAGAGGGTATAGACCAATAGCTTTGACGGTTACCAGCAAGAAGATTTTTGAAAAGATGTTACTAGATATCCTGCTTAACTGGAGCATGAAAAACAAAATTTTTAATAGGAATCACTATGGTTTTATTCCGTTTAGAGATTGTGAAGCGGCTGCTTACAAAATTTATAGAGACATGAGAAGAGCAAGACAATCCAAACGAAAGGGATATTTAGTGGCTTTAGACATCAAAGGAGCTTACGACAATGTCTGGTGGGACAGGATGCTTATGAAGCTGAAAAAATTGGGACTCTGAGCCGACCTGAGTATTATGATCCAGAAACTGATGCAGGAGCTTAGGATTCGGGTTAAATGGAGAGGATCAATGTCGGATCCATTTTGGTATCAGAGGGGCCTCTTACAGGGTAGTCCTCTTTCTCCTTTTCTCTTTGCCATATACCTAGCTGACATCTTTGTGATATTTGATTCAAGTATCCATTGTGTGGTGTATGCAGATGATATTTTTTTTATACGGATTTCATGATGATCTGGAATGGATAAGGAACATCCTACAGGAGAATATCATCAGAATAATTCAGTGGTTGAGTGCATGGAATCTGGAGGTGAACCCAAATAAATGTCAAATAATGAAGATCGGACGGTGGAAGGAGCGAGAGGAGAAGAAATTTAAGATCAAAGGACAGGAGGTGGAGTTTTCAGGGGAGTTAAGAGTATTAGGGGTTTTTCTAAACTGTCAAGGTAACCTTAAAAGTCACATAAGTATGCTGCGAGAGAAAACTTGCAAAAGACTCAACATGCTCAAAGCTATTGCAGGTATGAGTTGGGGTACTGAAACAAAGTACCTTCTAAAGATTACAAATAGTATGATGGGATCTCTTCTGGATGGGAATCCGCGAATTCTCATGCATTCAACTAAAACTGAAGGTCACCAACTTCAAGTGATTCACAATATGGGGCTTAGATGGGCTAGTGGTATGCCTAAGTGGTGCCCGATCCGGTATTGTTGCAGGAAAGTGGGGTCTGGAGGAACAACTTAAGAAGAGAATATCTTGCGATCAAAAGGTCGATTTTGGACATCAAACATAAGGACTACATGGATATGCTTTCAAAGGATTTAATTCACAGAGAGCTGAATAGTCTTAGTGGGTATAGCACGGATGTCAAGGAAATGATTACTTACAAGTGGGGTACAAAGGTAAATGAGAATATTTGAATTTATGTGAATACATGGCCGTTCCAAAACAAAGATTTTCCAGAAGCTGTAATCAGGAACTCGTTCAACAGTTTTTATCAGAGGCATATTGACAAGGCTATTTTCATTGCAACGGATGCATCCAAAGAGACACGGTGATCGGGATGGTCAATCAAAATACAGGTAGTCGGATGGCATTTAAAATACCAAATATCAATTCAATCTTCACTGCTGAAGCGATTGCCTTATTGGTAGCTATTAAGTTTTATACGGTG
Organism: Maratus michaelseni; assembly: GCA_963931845.1. Taxonomy (NCBI): domain Eukaryota; kingdom Metazoa; phylum Arthropoda; class Arachnida; order Araneae; family Salticidae; genus Maratus; species Maratus michaelseni. The sequence goes on along the minus strand of OZ007589.1, from coordinate 292,896,962 downwards.
GAAAGTGGGAGGTATATGTTTTTCACTGATGCTAGGAGTGTCCTTATGGCTTTAGATAAGGTCAATCGTAAATCTGTGACTGTTATCACTATGCTTAGGGAAGAAATTAACAGCAAAAGTACTGACAAGTATCAGATGGATTTTATTTGGGTTCCTGGACATAAAGGTATTGGGATCAATGAGTGTGCGGATGATCTGGCCAGGAAGGGCCCGTATAGCAATATTTGTATACCGTGGTTTTCTCCTGAGGATTGGATGGTGGACATGAAAAAGAAAAAACAAAAAGAGTCTGAATGGGAATGGATGCAATACATGAGACATCACTCAGGTTGTGGCTGGGATTATGCGGATATCAGACATCCACATCATAACCTACGGAGGAAGAGTGGGGTTATTTTTGCTCGGTTCCTTACTAAGACAGTCCTGACTCTGGTTTGTTGGAAGAAGTTTCTGGGTAGAGGTAATGCGAAATGTGACTTATGCGGAAGTGAGGAGCAAACTTAAGAACACTTGGTTTTGAGGTGTAGGAAGTTTTCGGGTATTCGAGATAAATTCGGGATTTTAAAACTACGGGTGTTGAAGAGTATGACGTACAAGGATATTTTTTCGGTGACGGGGAGACAGGGAGGTGTAGACCTGGCTCTGGTTTCTCAGCTCTTGAATGAGATTTATAGTCATATTAGTAGTTGGTTTTGATGTTACCTAGCTATGTTTTTCTTGTCAGTAGTTGTTATATCGGCGTAGTACCGGCTTAGCAGGTTTTTTGTAGTATGTCGTCTCTGTAGTTTGTATTATAAAAGGATTAGGACAGCTATACAGAAATAGAAAGCTGCTCACCGGGACCGAAGGGTAAAAAACAACAACAACAACAATAACTCTAATACTAAAACTAAATAAAACTTAAGTAAACATGTATGCTTATATATGAATCTTGAATTACCATTTACATAGCCATAGTATCTCTATAACAATTCAAGGCTCTTAGACAAAATAACCCACAGCATAAATGTACCTTTATTAACATTTTAGGAACAATGAAATCAAATAAAATAAGATAATTTATTTTTTGCAAAGCAAATGCATCCACCCAACTCTTCCTTGAGAGAAAAATAAAATGGGAGCTGCATAATTTATTTTTAAAAACATAAGGAGAGACTGTACTTTGGGAGACTATACTTGAAATTTATAAAATTTAATATTTTAACTACAATTTAAAAAAAAAAAATTATAAAGCTTACGTGTTCTGTGCAAATACTCTGATTTTGTCTAGATGAATAATTTGATTGGTACCTAATCTAAAAGAAAAAGAAAATTTGCATTTTATACATTTTTATTGACTAATAGTTCCATTACAATTTGAAATAATTAAAATTGTAATAAGAAACTTATTTAAAAACTACTCACGTGATATTTGAATTCATAATATATTCATAAAAATCTTCATCATCTTTTAAAAGCTCCAAAGGCACAACTTCATTTATATCTGTATCACAGGTATCACCTGAATATTTCTCCAATGCTTCATTGACTTCATGCATATAATCACAGATATCTTTGGTATACTGTTTTAACCATTTACAAATAATATACCTGCAGCATTGAATCAATAAATTAAAACATTATAATGAAAGTTATTAAGTATTGATTGCAATGTAATATTTTATATACAACTCATTATTATATTATTAATCTTATATTAATATATATTAAGGCAATTAAATATTATTAGCTGAGTTATTAAAAATCTATTATAATAAAAACAATACATAGAGCTATGCATAAACAAAGTATATTAATATTTGGCTTGCTATTATTTTTGGCAATTTAAATATAAAAAACTCATTATCATAAGTATTTTCAGATAGTGTTTTTCTGTATCAATTCTTATGAAAACATAATACATTAAAAATAATATATTGTTATTTTATTCTTTTAAAAACTTTAAAAGAATAGAATAACAATATATATAAATGTTTACACACATATATATTATCTTTGTAAGAAAATTTTTTACAATTAAGTTTTGTATTTCAATATTTCAGTTACATGTATTTAATACTTATGGTCCCCCCCCCTTTTTTTTTTAGCAAATACAAGGGTAAGAACAACAATTGAAAAAAAGAGAAAAGTTTTTGCTCCCCCCCCTCACACACACACACCTCCTCCCATACACATATGTATATTTTTCTTTTTTGTGGGAGCAAAGGGGGAAGAAGAGCAATTTTTGGGGAGTAAGTTAATTGATTGTCATTATAAATCAACAAATAGAACAGAAAAAAAGAAAAGAAAAAGTTTTAGAGATTTAAACTTTATATGCTGGGAGATAGGGGGGGGAGGGGGCAAAGGAGGAAACTTTTAGGGGTAAATTTAGATGACTGATAATTTATTTTACTGTTACTGCGAAGTAACAAGTAGAGCAAAAACCTTATAAAATTTTAACTTTGTGGTCTGACTGGAAAAGCAGAAATTTGGTTGTGAGGGAAGGGCGATTAGATAAAACTTATACTAATTGGAAATCTGACAAAATGCAGAAGACTCTTACCCTGTAAACATATGAACATTTTTTATTAAACTTATTTTTCATCTGTCACATTTGACAAGCTTTCGCCAGTATTCAATAAAATATTATTTTAAGTAGTTATTTATAATAAAATTTATTTATAATAAGATGTGGAATAATTTGAAAGTTGGAGCTAGGAGATTTATTAATTCATTCAAATATGGCTGAACAATGCAGACAAAGATAAACGAATTCTAAATAAATTGCTTTTTTTTTTTTTTTAGTTCCAACATACTTTAAAAGTGTTTATGACTTTGGTTCATCTGTCTCCCTGTATATCCTCTAATTTTTGAGAATAAAATATTTTTTTTGCAATGCTACTGAGTTCACTCCAGCATGTTCCCTATTGAAGATGGAGTATGCAATATTTATCATTTGTTTACAGAGAAATACAAAAGAATTAGGTTACAATTATAATCTATGGGCAAAAACTGTTTGAAGTACATATTAATGATGTTATCAGAGTTTCCCTCAGACAGTTTCAGAAGGGTGCTGCACCCTGCCTGCCCTTTGCTTTACAAAATAGCACCCTTCTTGCCCCTCATAAAATAATTAGCACCCTTCTTGCCTCCTCAGTAAAATAATTAGCACAATTCTTGCCCATTAGTAAAAAAAAAAAAAAATGCCCTTTCTCCTTTTTGCATTAAAAAATTTGCTTCCATACTGAAAATTGACGAAATGTTGTCTTGAAAATAATGCCCTGACTTTTAAATATCTAAAGTGGCTTTAAAAACCAAAATAATACCTTTTAACAATTAAATAAAAAGTGCCCTTAAGAATAAAATAGTGCCCTTTTCTCACCAGCAGCACCCTGCTTTTTTTTAAACCTGGGGGAAACTCTGATATATTCATTGATGCAGTATATTTAAGTTATAGTATATTCTGGTGGGCATAACAATCCGCCGGAAATAAAGGTACCCTCATTAATATTGTTTATTGCTAAAAACCATCAATTTGATAAATGTGTACCAAACTACTGTTTTGTATTATTTTAGTTAGTTTTTATCTTATTTATCATTTTAAACAATGTTATGTATTTATTAAATGTACATTAAACTACCGTTTTTAACACAAATTAGAATTAGCGATTGATAACCATTTTTGGCGATCTATCTACCTGGCACGGATAATGCGTAAGTATCCTCTATCTTATTAAATTTGTCAAATAAAATATTTATATTTTACTCATAAATGCAATATCTAAAATAAATTAACTATTTGTTAATCTTACTACGTATAGAAATGACCCCTACTAAAAAAAAAGTAGATTATTCCCAGGCATGTAGCAAGAAAAAAAATATAAGGGTTACTATAATTAGTAATATTGGCTCCATGCCTGGTGCAGTTGGCTTAAAACTGGCATGGATAATACGTAAGTACCCTATTATTTTCTCGACCACTTTTCATAACAAAAAACTATCGCCAAACTGTAAAATTAAATACCAAAAATGCAGTCCCATTTACTTGATGTCAGAAGCATTATACGTGTTTATGTCATCAAGTGGTTTTTAATTCAACATTTGTATGTATTTTTCATTATGTCTTACTGATTTATTAGTTATTTGGGAACGAGTTCAGTGTCTTGTGCTGGTTTTTTTTGGTGAGTTGTTTTTGCCGATAAATGTTTGATGTGGTTGTTACGATCTTTAGCTTTTGGGGGTCGCCTTTTTTAACTATTGGAATGGACTTTATTTACGTGACATCACACGCTTTTGGCACCATTTTGGATTTTTTTTGTCAATTGTGCCAACTAGAACAGGATAGGGAACTCTTCCCTAAATATGTGCTGTTTCTTTAGGGCTGCAAACCATTTGATGAGATTTTACAATCTAACTTGGCGATGTATCTCTGTCACTCGGCAAACAAAGAAGTACCTAAAAATGATTGAACATTAAGTTAAGACATTACTATTGTACTTGAAGATTTTTAAGTTATGTTACTTTGATCTCTCCTTTTCTTTTTGTAATGCTTTATGTCATGCATAGTCACAGTTATGGGGGCCACTATCGCTATAGCAAAGAAGTATTGTTTTAAGCTCAAAATAATCAGATCTGTGCATGTGAAAAATTAGTTTCACAACTTTTTTTGGTTTTAGTGTAATATTGAATGAAATCAGAATGGGCAAGTGGTCTTAAGGGTCCTGTCCCCAGGGCTGTACAGAAAGACTGCAGGGCACCGGTAATAGTTTCAATGTGCACCGCCCCCCCAACCATAACACTGATAAAATAAAACGTGCTTAGATGAAAACGTACAGGAAACATTCCGTTTTAAATAGGTTTTTTTCGTCTTAAAAAGTATAAATGCATGGAATTATTTTGTTTTGGCTAGACCATGATTTTTTTTTCTCTGTTTACAGCAGAATTCCATTATAAACAGCCTTTACTGTATTAGAAAATAAATATGTTGGATAGTACTTTCTTTGGAAAATCTATATAGTATTTTCTTACAATTTTTTTTCTTTTTCTTTTACAGTATTTTGCAGTTTATGATGCATTGGTAATTGCATCAAAGGACTGCATTGGCAATCCTTTTTGTATAAGGATTTTAAATAGAAATTTAAAATATTGAAAATATAAATTTTAATTCATCAGTTAAGGCACCGATTGCCTGACGCTATTGCAACTTATGTTATTGTGTTTTACAATTTAGAAAGTATTTGTTCTATAAAACATAAATAAATAAATGCCTGCATCTTTGCTATGTGTGTTCTGTTGATTTTTAATAAAATTTGAATTTTGTTTTGAACGTGAAAGGCCTCCTGAGCACCCATCTCCTCCTCCTAGACAGTCTATAAAGCAGCTCAAGCAATTTCCGACTTTTGAATTTTATTATTTGTTTGGTATTTTTTACATCAAAATTTTAATTAAAACTGTTTACTTTTTCTGGTATTTATTTAAACCAGTACTAAAGCTGGGCCCCCTAGAAGACCCAGGCCCTGGTAATTTGTGCCGGCTCTACCCCCCCCCCCTCTCCTCTGTACGGGCCTGCCTGTCCCTTCACACAAAAACACTCGTTTGCTAATGTTAATCCTATAGGACTGTTATTTTGTAATATCTCGTTTGCATTTCAATGTTTTTAAATGATTTTTTTTTTTTTCATTGGATAGCTGAGATCATTCTCTACAACTGACGTTTTTTACTTTTTCGATTTTGTTTGCAGGTTGTTTTTATGGGGATACTTTCACAATCAAAACCAGTTCTGAAATTAAAAGTATCCTCTTAAAAAAACCTTCAAACAAAATTGAAAAATTAAAAAACGGCGATTGTAGAGATTGATCTCAGCTATCCCATGTAAAAAAAAAAAAAAAAAAATCATTGAAATGCTAACAAGATATTATAAAATACCTGTCCTATAGGATTAACATTAGCGAGCAGTTGTTTTCTCATGAGCGAGCAGGAGCCTTAACCCTCTAAGCGTGTGGAACGTAATATTCCGTTCACTAAGCTCCAGATTTCACTGCAATATATGCAATGTTTAAGATAATATAACTCTATAGACTTAATGAAATTTCAAAACATTGAAGAATGATTAATACTCTCAAGGGTTACATTCATATTTGTAATTAAGTTTTATTTATAATGCTGAAAAAATCATATTTTTTTAGCATTTAAAACAAAATTGAGTGAAAACAACATTACAATTTTACCCTTTTTTTAAAACGCTCAGAGGGTTAAGGTAACAGGTTTAAGCTCTGTTTCTCAAAAGAGAGCATGGGTTCGAACCTTACTCCTAAATGCATTAGAGGATGTATCTGTATTATTAATATTATTATTAATTATTCTGTATTTAAATAATTCAGCTTAATAATGGTAATCAAATATTTCAGAAAGAAAAGTTACAATTTTTTTTTTTTTTTTTTTTTTTTTTTTAAATCTGAGTATTTTATAATAATTTAGTGAAATTTACTGCCTAACAATATTTTTTGTATTTTTAATTACTTATTGTTCAGATAATTCAGTTCAATAATGTCAGTCAATTTTCTTTTTACAAGAATAAATAATAATGATAAAAATATTCCTACTTTGGAGAAATAAAAGGTAAAACTTTTCTCGCAATTCATAGGTATTGGACAATAAATTTTGTTAGCAAAATTGAGAGATCCATGAAAAGTAATAATCAATTAGGAAAGTAATGAAAATCAATGGTATTTTGTCTTATTATACAAGCAATTTAAATTTATTATTGATAACATTTTACTGATATATTTTATTAAACATTCTCTTTAACATTTTATTTATCTAATTGGCCACTCAACTAATTCAAACCTTAAAATGAAATCTTCATTTTAAAACATTTTATGCACTGCTTTAATTTTTAATTTTTATTCCTTTTATAGTTGAAAATTCCTCTTCTGTATCTGCTTAAATAATGAGTAAAAATTGTAGGCTAATTTAGTAAGCTTAATAATTTTCCGTATTAAGTAATTTTCATATGAAATCTTTTATTTTAATTGATCTTCAGCTTTTAGTTGAATATAGTTTGCTTGACATTCTAAAAGACATTTTTCGAGATTTCAGCATCTCGTGAATCATTGTCTCCCACATCCTTTCCTGAAATAACATTCCTTAGACTTATTTATCAAAGTTTTTCTGGGTGTGAAAATTACACATCCTGAAGGATGCAGCATGTTTTTTTTTTCTTCTTCATAATTAGTGCTCAAGCACCGATCTTTAAAAGCACTGTATCATCTATTTGACTTATGTATAATAAACAATTTTATGAAATACGGTTGTATGCAGGATTTTTTATTAAGGGGGTATATAAAATTATTGTTTACACTTGTAATGAAATAAAACCCTTTAAAATAAAACTGATGCAATGAAATTGTGGTAAAATATAATCGGTTCAATCACAGCTTTTATATTTACATTTCTTCTGTACTTCTTTTAAATTCTTATTTCTCTCTATATTAAAAAAAAGTAACCACCGCTGCGGCCGCTGTCAATGAAAATCTTGTGCCTTGAAGTCTTTCTGGACTAATATCCAGAAAACTATTGCATATAAAAATATGAAAATTGGTAGTTTTATAAACAAATGTTCGATAAACACATTGAAGCAGACAGTTTTAAATCGAAGAATTATTTTAAGAGGTATTTAATATTAAATTTTTATAGAAACGAAAACTATGCACAGGAATTTAACCATAATTTATAAGGATATAGTTGACAAGCTTGCGGTGTGCAGACTGCAATTATTTTTTTAATTTGAGTAATTTTTTGAGGTTATATTTTTTATTCAAAAATTTCATTATTTTGATGAAGATTTATTTCACAAAATCCATTATTTGAATTGTTGCCAATTTGTAAAATAGTGCACGTAATATTTCTTTTCAATTAAGAAATGTATTTACACGTGACTATTAAAAACAGAAATAAAACTTCAAAATAATAATTAAATGATCGCATGTTAAAAGCAGTAAATGTAGAAAATTACATAATAAAAAATATACTTGCGCGTGAATATTAAAAAGAGAAATAATTAAATTAATACGTGTTTTCAAGGCATTAAGTAGGGTAAAATTAATTTATTTCAACAAAATATTTTACCTATTATTGCAAATTTTAAAACAGCGTAATTAATTTTTTCCTTCAATTAAAAACTATATTTTTACGTTTAAAAATTACGTTTAAACCAACGAAATAACTAATAAATTGTTAAAATATAATTAAAAATACAGATAAACGTTGAATTAAAGATCACTCAATGACATAACTTACACGTGTAACACATCTGATGTCAATTGAATGTGACGCCACAGATATGCACTTTTAGCTATAAGTCCTATATTTTGGCGACAGTTCTTTTCTTTTATAGAAAGTAGTAGACGGATAATGGAGAAGTTTCCAATTTTCTGTAGCATCGTTATAAAATTTCCCGATGCAGCAAAATTGCTTACTTAACCATTTTGCACAAGTTGATTTTCAAACGTTTAATTAATCTTATTTCAGAGTTTCCCCTAGACAGTTTCAGAAGGGTGCTGCACCCTGCCTGCCATTTGTTTTAACAAATAGCACCCTTCTTGCCCTTCATAAAAATAATTAGCAGCCTTCTTGCCTCTCAGTAAAAAAAGTGCCCTTTCTCTTTTTTGCATTAAAAATTTGCTTTCATAGTAAAAACTGAATCAAAGTTATCTCAAAAAGAGTGCCTTGACTTTTAAATATCAAACGTGGCTTTGAAAACCAAACGAATACCTTTTAACAATTAAAAAAAGTACCCTTAAAAATCTGAAAAGTGCCCTCAAGAATCCAAAAAGTGCCCCTTTTTTCACTAGCAGCACCCTGCCCTTTTTTAAACCTGGGGGAAACTCTGATGTTATACTATTTAAAACATAAGGAAAATGATATAAAGCAGTGCTTCTAAAAGTGGAGTATGCATACCTATTACGGTTACAAGAAGAGATTCTAGAATATGGAACAAGTCTGTATGGGAAACTAACATATAGAACAGCTAAGTGCATCAGTGGAAAATAACTTACGAATGGGTGGTGTGTACTTTACAAAATTTTACAAATGAATTTAGCACATTAACATCTACTGGAATGGGGTTTTGATTGTATTATATGTTTTCTAATAGAACTAAATTTCACTATAATTTGTGGTATATAAAATCTATATTTCATAAATAGGGTCACACAAAAAATATTGAAACACATTAACATCTACTGGAATGGGGTTTTTGATTGTATTATATGTTTTCTAACAGAACTAAATTTCATTATAATTTGTGGTATATAAAATCTATTTCATAAATAGGGTCACACAAAAAATATTGAAACACATTAACATCTACGAATGGTTATTTTGTGTACAGGATTTTTCATAGGGTGGTCGCAAACATCATATGTTAAAATTCCTTGACATTTATTTCCAGGGCAGCATTAAAATTTCCAGGTCAGCATCAAAATTTCCAGGTCAAGATTAAAAAATCCAAGTCAAGATTAAAATAAGGAAATTTTCATAGGTAACACTACCCTGATGCATAGTCATTATTTAGTAAGAGTGAATATTTAAAAAAAAAAAAAAAAATCACAATACAAGATATTTAAATAGAAATCATATAAATAACATAAATAATTTTATTATTTTCATTTTTCTAGGCAAGTACACTTTAAATATCAATTTATTCAGTAATAAAAACACCTTAGTATGCACCAAACTGTATCACACCTTTAAATGCTTCAAATTAAAATAATCTAGCTTAGAAAACAAAATCGTAGTACAGTACCCAACCATTTTAGATTCCATCATACTGTTTTCTAGGTATAAAAGTAAGTGCTCATTTTGTCAACACAAGGTGATGGAAAAAGAATTATTGAGTAAGCATATAAAACTAAATTAGTGACTTCAGTCTTTATCATTTAAGAAATTATGCTTTTATTGTTTTTATATTATTAATTATAATTAAGTAATATGTACCTATGTATAAGATAAAATGGTTTATAACTAATCAATTAGTTAAACTTTTAATAATTATTATTACATTCAATTGCAATATTAAACAAGAAGGAAAATCATGCATTAAGCATAGATTATAAAACACTGTCCAACACATTCAGAATACTGTAACAAAATTTCATAGATTAATAAGGTGAAAGACGATATCTAAGTAAACAATTTGGAAAACACACAACATATCAGAAAACCCAATTTCAATAATTACCATTAATAATCGGAAAATATCCCAATTTTTTTGTGCATATATTTTTATATGATCAATAGATATGAATATATACTACAAAGTATGCTAAAATTTAGTTCAGTAAGGAAATGCATAACACAGTTGAAAATTCCCATTTGGTAATTTCCGTCAATGAATGGCAATGTACTCAAGATCTTTTGTGCAGCCCTGATCTATAGAATTTATACACACCAAGCAAAAAATGCAAAAAAATTAGTTATATTTTTGCACATTAGTTAACACATGCAACAACTGAAAATGCACTTGGTGACAGAATAATCAATAAATACTAGGATTTTATTATTATTTTCCAAAATCATGGTGCTAGTATTTTAATTATTGGTGGGTAAATTTGTTGATTAATTAGTAATACATATATGCTAGTAAACAACAAAAAATATAATTGTTTTACATACCTTACAGAATTTGCAGGTATTTGGTTTAAAAATACATACTTTTTCAAAAGCATGATACATCAAGTAAACAATTCTTTTGTGTGTCCCTGTAATTGAACGATGAATGCTATGCATTCCATAATTTGTAGTAAGCATATTGTAAGCACCTCAGTGATATATATCAAATTCAATATGTTTGAAATACAATAACATCAGTGAAATACACCGTAAAGGATTTTTCCCCATAGGTCGTAATGTAACAGAATTCTTTTGAGTGGTCCTGTAAATGATCTATCAATGCTACATACTTCATTTTCAATACAGAACATGCCATAGTAAACCTCAATAATATATATCAATTGCATGGCAATCCAAGTACATTTACGCGAGTTAGAGCATGGACAGACAGACAAACCGAATTCATAAACATTTTTCAACGTTGTTGGAAATTGTTAAAAAGAAAAGATTACTTGAAAATATTAAAGTTATTAGCCATGCTGCTTTCTGCTTTGCACGGCATATTGCTGAATTTGAATTAAAAAAATTACTAATGATACGAAATAGCATTATCAAGAAATTTTTTTTATAAACAGCAATACCTCCTTAGCAGTTACAAGGGAAATTTCACGAAAAACAAGGTACAAAGCAATTTATCTTTTTTTTTAAAGTAGAAACTCTTCTGCTTTATAACTTTTTTTTTTACAGAAAATATGGTAAATATATAACTGAAAATAAAACTTTATATTTTAGTTTTGAAAAAGATACAAAAAGATAAATTTATATTTTATTGACAAATTTAAGTTTTACACACTGATACATCCAGGGCTTGACAAATACAGTCACCACATCGCCACCGGCAACCAAGTTCATAAAATGGCAATGATTTTTTTTTTTTTTTTTTTTTTTTAATACAAAAAATGACCTAAAAGTGATCACAAACAGTTTTTTTCTCCCCCCCCCCCAAATATTAAGAAATAAAAACTATATTCAAACAAAAAATATTTTGAATTTTTTATTTTTTACTTGGCAAAAACAAGTTCATCATTTGCAATTTTTAAAATAATAAAACCAAAATAATTTGACAAACTACAGTTGGAAAAAAGGCAAAAAATTGTTTTCCTGCTTCACTATTTTATCAATAACCCCCCCCCCCCCCCCCCCCCATCAGATATGGATTTTGTAGCACTCAACTATCCAGACATTGGAAGCATTCGGAAATCAGCATTTTCTGAACATGTCTGTTTATTTAGTCTTTACGTTATTTCTTTTACTTTTTTTTTCAGAGATATGTAATTTTGATAAGTTTTATTAGAAAACTTAGATATTATCTTTCTAAATTATGTACTATTCTAAAGTATAAGTAATTCTAAACTATTCTCTTGTTATTATTTTTTCTCAATTAATTCATAAAAATATTTTTGTTGTTTTGAAAATCAATGACAGTGGAGCAGGGGGGGGGGGGATAATTTTTATTGGTGACTAGAATTTTTTGCTGGTTACCAGATTTTATCAAAATTGCAAAGCCCTGGATACATCATATCTTATGCAAGAGCGTTCCATTTTAAAATTTAATATAGTGTAGTATATTCAATATGGTGAATATAGTATTTATTATTAGTAATATAGATACTCTACATTAACTATAGCAATTTTAAAACAATGTACTGTGCAAATTTCTTAAAAATGAAGTAAACATTTTCGATAAATAAATATACATTAGAAAAGTTTCAGAAGGAAGGGAGGATCCCATAAACCTTTCCCCTGGCTATAGCTTTAGAAAATTCTAAATTATCAGGGGGAAGGGGATATTTTGGTCTATCGGTCCACCTCATTAATTCAGCATTAGAACAAACAAGAGGCTATATATATTCACGATGAAAAGTCAATTTTCATGGAATGGCAATCTTGCAACTGTGAAAATGTACTTGATGTATGAGAATTCAATGAGTCACTGAAAAAGACTGAAACACTTCTGAAACTTCACTCACAAACCAAGCTGGAACACAGTAACACAAAAAAGCTAGAATTACAACACAAACATGAACCTCTTCTTAATCACATGGACAGGGGAAAGCAGGTGGTAGGAAATACATTGCTAAGAAGCACAAACGGGGTTAAATAATAAAATAACTGGTAGAAATATTAGTAGAACATAGCCACTGAATAAATCTCCCATTACTAAGAATCCAAACCTCAGAACAAGCGACTGTTTTAATGTTAATCCTATGAATTTTTTTTTTTTTTTTTTTTTACAAACTGATTAGTTTAAACCTAAAAATAATGAAAATAAAAAAAGGCTTATCGACCGGTCCGAGTCTGCTGAGAAAAATTAAGCCTGGGCCCAAGTCTAATGAAAGAAAATTGGCCAGCGACTGCGCTGCAGACTGCAAAATTCCAAAAGTTATTTAATTTTTAAAAATGTAGAGCAAAAATCCTTATTATTTCATTTGTTTCTCCCCTCAAGCCACACACACACACACACACAAAAAAAAGCAGCCATAAGGTAAAAGGAAAAATCACTTATCTCTCAAGGAACCCAATTCCCATTGTCATAACAACAGGGGTTTTGGTAATAAAGGATTATAATAGCAATTTTTTTTTTTTTTTTTTTTTAAATCACAGAAAATTCAAAAATTGCTTTACATATTCTGAATAAACTTTATTTAAAAGAGGACAAAATTTACTATATTAGGCTAAAAGATTGAAGTTGTATTGCTTTTATAAACTAATCTTAACCCTGGTGAACTAGGAAAATTGGAGAAATAAGAAATTTTTTCCGTGTAGTATAAAATAACAAAAAATCGAAAATCTGAGTGCCAGGTGCATTCAGACTTGTCTTTGTCTATCTAGAATCAAATTTACAGACCTCTATGTTCCCTAATCGATTTCCTAGCAATAGTGCAAAAACACACACAGACACACAAACATCTTTTAACACTTTTCAAAATAGTTAAAAAGTGTTTATGAATTCGGCTTGTCTGTCCGTGCTCCAACTCATCTAAATATACTCGGATTGCCATACAATTGATATACATTTTTGAGATTTACCATGGCATGTTTGATAGTGAAAATGAAATATGTAGAATTTATAGTTCATTTACAAGGGCACTCAAACGAATTCTGTTACATTACAGTCTATGGGAAAAAATCATTTTAGTGTATTTAATGATATTATGCCATTTCAAACATACTGAAATTGATATGCAACACTGAAGTGTGTTACAAGATGCCTACTACAGAATATGGTGTGCATAGCATTTATCACTCATTTACATGAACATAAAATAATTTGGTTACAGTACTGTTTATGAGCAATAATTGCTGAAAGTGCATTTTCAATTGTAGTATGCATTTTTAAATTTAACAAAAAATTTTTATAATTATTTTTGTGTATAAATTCTATAAATAGAATTTATACACAAGGCAGGCTGCACAAAAGAATTCCATTACATTATGGCCTATGAGGAAAATTCGTTTGCAGTGTATTTCAATCACATTGAAATTGATATAGTATATCACTGAAGAGCACTACAAGATGCTTACTATAGAATATGGTGTGCATAGCATTTTTTAAATTGTTTATTTAGATAACTCATTTAATTGTATAAAAAATGAAATTGCTTAACAATATTCTGTAAGCGTTGGAAAGTGTTTCATAATCTATGCCGAATGCATGATATTTCTTTCTTTTTTTAATTAATATAGATTGCATGGCACATGATTTTTCTTTCTTGTGTTTAGCAGATACAATGGGAAGAAATATCTTTTAATCTTATTTTTTAGGGGGGTTTTCTCTCTAATATTAGATAAGCTTTCACCCAGCTATAATGAAAAATTAATCTGTAATAAGAAAAAAATTTGTCAGTCTGTCTCATGTTGTAATGGGAGAGCATACTGCTACAAAATTTCGAATTAAAAAACTTTAAAGGTGCACTAAGAACACTTCACAGAGATTTTTTTCAAAAATCAATTTAGAATTTTTTTTTTTAATTTAATTTTGAAGGAACTTTAGTACTTAACACAGCCAGGATAAATTGATAAGTACATGGTGACAGAATAATCAATAAATACTAGGATTTTATTATTATTTTCCAAAATCATGGTGCTAGTATTTTAATTATTGGTGGGTAAATTTGTTGATTAATTAGTAATACATATATGCTAGTAAACAACAAAAAATATAATTGTTTTACATACCTTTCAGAATTTGCAGGCCTGCTTGTATTTGGTTTAAAAATACATACTTTTTCAAAAGCATGATACATCAAGTAAACAAGACCAACACTAAATGGAGTAAACAAGTCGAATAATTTACATACAAAATGACCACCTGAAAGAAATAAGAACATTTAATAATATAAAATATTGAAGATATCCAGAATGAAAATCAACTGAAAAAAAGAAATAAAAAATAATGCAGAACTTACCAATACGTAAAATAGACAAGGCACACAAAAACTGGCATAAGTACAATCTTTTGGATAAAATTTCTTGCTCATTTTCCATGCCCTCAACTGAAAACCCCTGTAAACAGATTTTACACAAATTTTATGCTAAATTCAGTTGACATCCATTAAAATAAAAAATCACAAAGTGACAAAAGTAAATAAATATAAAGAGAATCAGCTAATCAATTAATCAAAATTATTGAATAAATAATAAAATTTTGCAGCAACAATCTCTGATTTTAAGAAAGGCAGGAAAAATATAATTAAATATAATAATATAAAAAATTCTAAGTGCAATCATTTAACTATCAAATTATGAAATGTTACTTCAAATTCAAACTAAAAAAAATATATATATCAATAATATAGTCATTTTAAAAGGCATAATTATAAGCTATTTGAATATAAGCTATTCTTGAAAATTTTTTCAACATGCATATAAGTGAGAGGTGCTTTTTTAGTGTGGTGCATAAATGAATAAAAGTTATCACATGTTTTCCTATATCCCTGGCCAGAACCACGAAAAAAATATGCATAAGTGAAAAACATGCGTAAAAGAAAGCGTGCATATGAGAGATCACTGTATATATAACTAGTTATTGCAATAGATTAATTTCTCAAGTGCATTGAGTTTGGGTTGGGTTTCAGGTTGACAAATAGAATTTTCAAGTTTAGTTCTGCATAACCCAACACGTGCAAGATTTTAATGAAGATATCAATACAAAATTACCAGAAAACATGAAGGTAAGAAAAAATATTTTAAAATTGGTTTTATTTTTTTTTTTATTAAAAATTACTTATGGACACACCCTTAAGGTCCCCTGCATTTCATAAAATTAGGGATAAGTTTTTCAATAATATGAATACTTTACTTTTTTAGAATGAAAATGTTAAGTAAGTAATTATTTTTAATGTATTTTTATATATATATCATGACATTTGATTTATTCTTTTTTTTAAACTAATAACATTTTAAAAATATGGTCGTTAGACACACAGTTACGGAACACACTTGTAAGAAAAATAGGAATAAAAAAATATTGCAATAAGTTCAAAATTATAAAAGTATGGTTTTAAAATGTTCTTACTTTCTAATTTAATAAATTTTACAACAAGAGTAGCATTTTTTGTTCATTAAATCGTTTTCCTTCATAAAACCATTTAATGATATAAAACTAGCCTGTGCCGCCAGGTGCCTACGGGGGTCGCTGGCGTCACGAATACGACCATCGTGCCCAAGCCTCTGAAGGGCTTATAACGCACCAGGGGCTTTGTCTCGTCCCGGCGCAACGATCAGCTGGGGGCCGCTCCCCACTGCGGACCCCCAGGTCATTTTACCAAGGTCGCTACGATAGTAACCCTACACTTGGAGGAAACTTCCGCAGAGACGGAACCTTGATGAACCGCCAAGGAACCCCCGACGACTTCGTTCGCGAAACCCCATAGGGGGAGACGGTCACTAGGCCATATGTCGAGCTACCACGACGGCTCTTGCTTTACCACAACTCGAGGGGTGCGAAAACCTACAAAGGTAGCCATTTAATGATATATCAAAAAGATATTACAAAATACTTAAATTTAAAAAAATAATCCAAAGGGTACAAAAGGTACCCTTTAAGAGAATAATTGAGTTCACAACACAAATGGTACAACATATTAAGTTCTGAAATTATGAATTTAGTAAATATATTTCATAAAAAAATATAACAAATGTTTACCGATCATCCACAGTATATAGAAAAACAAAACAAAAAAATGATACTATTTTGAAGAAAATATACTCACTCCATCAGCCATTACAAAATGTACTCCTCTACCATCAGAATTGGCAAGAACAAATTTTTTGAATTCTCGGATATTTTCAAGAGCATATATATTTCCATCACCATGTGCGCCTTTAAAATACCATAATGAGATTTAAAAAACATATATTGCATACACACACACACAAATATATATATATATATATATATACACAATACTTAAATAAGAATAAAAGTCAGTTGTAAATCTAGATTTCACATTTCTATATATTTTTTTTAATTAATTTTAATAAACCCAATTAAAATGGCAGATTAAATATCAAAAATATATAAGATAAATTATGATATTTAAAATCTAAAAAGTACTTAATGAAAATAAGTGCAAATGTAAAAATCTATTTTATGTCCCATAAAAACAAGGCACTTTGAAGGCTATACTTCATAGCTAGTTTCAAAGCTAATAAATAAACTCTGCTATAAAAATATCAGATGGAAAGTATAACAATTATATTTAATAATGATTTATCATTTAGGATCTGATCTAAAAAAAACTTAGTGGTGTAATTCTGATAGTACTAGAAATGCATGGAATCATATTCAAGATGAATTTTCTAAACTCAGGAATAAGATTGACAAAAAAAGCAAAAAAGCTGAAAACTGTGCGAACGACGTTTCAGCAATAATAGTTATGAATTTCAAGCATAACAAATATTATAATTGGTACTATTAA
Source organism: Maratus michaelseni (assembly GCA_963931845.1). Classification (NCBI taxonomy): domain Eukaryota; kingdom Metazoa; phylum Arthropoda; class Arachnida; order Araneae; family Salticidae; genus Maratus; species Maratus michaelseni. Next base: position 292,879,389 of record OZ007589.1, on the reverse strand, counting down.
ATATATATATATATATTTTTTACATACAATATATATATATATATATATATATATATATATTACATCAATTTAGCTTTGAGTAAATTAAAAATAAATTATTTACTTACTCTAATAAAAAATCTATTTTAACAAGTTACAGCACAATTATAAAACCCTTCATTGGCATGAACATTTTTTAATTGAAATTTTGAAAATAGAAAGACTTTTTGAAACAGCAAATCAAGTACAGGGTTGTTATAATTAAAGTTCGCCTATTCAGAAGGCTAGAGCCTTCTGGCTGGAGCCGGTTCTATGGCTCCAAACGAAACAAAATTTCACTAGTACGTAATGTAAGAGAAGCGCTCTGCGAAAATCGAAAAAAAAAAAAGTTACATTTTTCGTCAGTAGGTGGCGCTGCGCCAATATTTAAGGCGATGTTTGCAGATTCATTATATCAATTTCAGTCAATCCAGACGAAGCACACAAATTTAAAAGTTTCAACAAAATTTAGAATTTCAGCATTACTCCTGATTCAGGAGTAATACTGAAATTCTAAATTTTCTCTCCTTTTTTTTCGTGTGCACTCCCCACAAAAAAAGAAAAAAATTGTAATTTTTTTTTCTTGCATGCAGTACTTAAAATAATGATGAAATAATGAAATTTCTGTTATCATTCTCCTTTCGATATTCAGGTCTGCCAAAATTATAAAATTAATGCAGGAAATATAAAATTTTCCTCTTAATTTTTTTCCCTTACATCGGAATTTTTCGGGTCTGGAAGACACAATAACTCCAAAATTGCAGCATTTTGCATTTTATTTGCCAAGTCAGCGAGATCTGAAATAGTAAAATTTCTATTTTATTTACTTCTTTAGATTTCAATATTTGGATTTTTTGTGTCTGCAGGACCCGAAATTGTACAATTTAATAATGCTGAAAATATAAAATTTTTGCCCCTTTTTTACGAAGCCGTGAGAACAGAATTTATGCTAAAATAGTAAAATTTTCATTTTTACTTTTCTTGCAGTCCCTCATAATTTTCGGGTTCTGGAGACCACAAATCATGCTTAAATTCTAAATTTTTCACCTCTTATTTTTAGGGTCTGCAGGAATAGATATAAAACCAAAATTAAACATCATTTCACTCCCATTTTGATATAATATACATTTGATTTGGCATAAAATATTTTGGTTATATAACATTTTGGTATAATATTTTGGCTAAAATGACATACCAACATAATATATGTTGTTTGGATTCATCTGATAGATCTTTGTGTGTGTGTGTTGTTCAAAGTAAATTTTGGAGATTTATTAGATTTCAACTGTTTTTTCTATCTCATAGCTTCAAATTTAACTTTTCAATTGCAATTTACATGCACATAAATATTTTACATGCCATTTGACATAATTAAATTTTATCACATATAAAATTTAATGCATATTGTGTTTTTGTGTGAGTGTGTATAGAGTATCTTGGAGGAGGGGGGAGGGGTGATGTTCAAAATATTTTCAGTCTTGACCAGAGCCAATTAATGTAGGGGCAAAGTTCCACAGGCAGTTTAAAATGTATTTAGCCTTATTATAATTATTTTTTTTAAATCTGCATTTAAAAAAGGTGAAACTTTTTATACTAAAATACTGTCAGGTGTTTGCCGCTACAGTAAATTAGTACTAGTCTTGACTACCTATCACAGCTTATACCCATAATTCATCCAAAATAATGAAACATGAAAAAAAAAAAAAAATCGGTTGATATACACATCATATGCTTCAAGGTCAAACAGGAATGTAACAGCAGGTTGCAGTGTTGCCAGTTGAGTTTTTTTTTTTTTAAATTCCGATTGCTTGATTGCTGTCACTTTTTTTTAAATAGTAATACTTCCTTTATTTAATGACAAATTTAATAAAGAGACTATTACTATTTCAAAACAAATGACAGCAATGAAGCAATCTGAATAATAGGAATCAACAGGCAATACTAGTACTTTAGCCATCCCGGAGTTGGAGTCGGTTCCTTTAAAATTTCAGGAGTCAGAGTCTGCCATATTTCCTACCGATTCTGCAGCCTTGTTCATTACTTTGTTTATTGTTGCTACAGATGTATTTAAAGACTTCTCAACATATATTCTATAATTGTTAGAAGCAATTTCAGTTTAGAAACCTTCGAAACAGTACAAATCTTTTTAGGATATTCATTTGGAGTCTTTTTTTCTATGTAAAAGTACTGATTGAAAGACTTCCACTTTCCGATTAATAATGTTTTCTTATTTTGCACTTCGAAATTTTTATACCATGAGTTTCACAGTGTTTAAAATTATGGAATAAGAATATTTCTTCTTAGAAAGTGGAAAAACGTATTCTTCAATCCACAGCTTGTTTACATACGCCATTTTGAAAGAAGAATAAATTTGAAAGTATCAGACAATAATTTTAATTTCAAATAATAAGCTGTTTTTTCTCCAAAATATTTGTAATTTTTAAATCCTTTATCGAAATCATTCTAAAAATGTGTAAACATACTCTGTGACTGATTCCATTTTAATATCTTATAGAAAGTGCTTTAAAATAACTTAATTTGCAAAATACAAAAACTGTTTAACTAAACCAATTTTTTAAAATTAAGATTGCAAAATATTTGACAGGAAATGCTCATTTTAACAAAATAATATAAATCAAGACTACTATATAACATACTATAAAATGTTTCTGTTAAAGATAATTTCATTTTCACAGGTTTTACAGTAAATCAGTGAAATTTGCATTTCACTGTGACAAAATTACTGTGGAAACCTGCATTTTACTACAAAAGAATAAAAACTACCAAGAAGAAATCGCAAGGAACTGGATAAAAGTTTCATTTTAGACAGTTTCCACATTGGCAAGTAAAAATGTATAGTGTTATTTTCGTCAAACCTTATTATTATTTAATTTTTTGTTTCATTTGAGGCAAAATTCTATTATAAACAGATTCCATATTCGCAACTTTAACCATAATACATCTATTACTCTCCAGAGATGTGCTATAGGGTGAACAAGTTTTAAGAGTTTTAGAGGATAACAGGGAAACCGGAATCTTTCTATAATGGAATACTGTCTTAAATGGGAAAAAAAACAAAAACAAAAAAACATAGTTCTGGCAAAAAGAAAACGTTGAAATAATTTCTGCTAAGACGGAAACGTATCTAAAATGGAATATTTCACCAGTCCTTTGCGATTCCCTCTTAGCAGTTTTTACTATTTTTGTACCCATAATTCAGTAAACAAGAGAGGGAGATGTACAGTTACTTTTGGCTAATAGATTACATCATTCCATAACAGCATTGGTAAAAAGTTCCAATAACTTGTTTCTTTTTAGCATTTTGTTTATCTCACGAAACCCTATTCGTCCCGCTATGTTGTCTGTCCGTCACAGAGCCGGTTCTCAGAAACTATATTAACTTACAGAATTGAAATTTTGTGTACTTATAGCTGAATACCTACTATGAAGCTGAAAATCATAAATTAAAAAAAATTCATACTATTTTAATATAGAGAGATAAAAAACCAAAAATCTAACAGCCTTTTCTTATTAAATTTAAACATTTTTCGTTATAGCAGTTGCCAACAATTAAAAATCCACAGTAAAATTCTTTCTACAATAATCAATTTTCTATTGAAAGATTTCCAGGTGAAAAATGAAAATGAAATAAAAAGTTTCACCAACTGAAAAAAGATTAATATGACATATTAGTAATAAAACACAAATTTTCAAACATTTTTCAATAATACAAGGAGTATGAGTATGTGTAAGTACAGAAAGCAGGTTAATATGATGTCATTAGAGAATCAAAAAGAAAATTAATCTCACATCATATTGGAAGTTCAACAGACTTTTTCAAGTGTTTGAGAATAATAAAAAGAGAGTATCAATATGAGTAATAGAGAAAGCAAGTAGATATGACATCAGCAAGTGATTATAACGTCATATAAGTTTGAAGAATGTATTGAATCATGATAAAAACACAATTATGGAAATATTGGCATATTTTAACATTTTGAAGGTCTCTATACAACATGTTTAATTCTGAAATAGATTTTTTTTTTAATATCGCATTTAGTCCACATGACAGATATTATTATGACAGCATATAATAGCGGGCTTCAGATTTTCAAAAAAAAAAAAAAACGAGAAAAATAGACCGGTAAATTTTTACTTCATAAAAAAGTATAGTATAAAAGTATAGTTTTTTTTTTGGAAAATGAAATTTATTTGGATTTATTAAAGAAAGGATAAAGTGTTTTGAAAGGAATATTAAACGAAACCCTTTGTGCAATCTTCAATCACCTTACCCACTTGTTTTAACATGTAGCTAACCAACCATTATATATGCTGCCAACAGATGTTTTAATTAAAAGGTCTTTAAACAGAATGTTTGAAATAATTCTGCAAAACAATTATCGACATTTTCTATTGAGATGAATCTGTTTACATGGTAAAAATTAAATTTTTGTGTGATAAAAATTTACCTAGTTATGATACTTTGAATTTCACGAATTTGCAGAGTTTTCTGGCACTAAAAACAAGTTTTTCCATTTTTAATGACACAAAATTTCATAAAATTCTAAGCATCATAATTCAGAAAGATTTGGCCATAGAAGAATGATTTTTTAATGTTTTAGTTGGAGCATGGAGAAAACTTTTCAAAATAAAACATATAGACCAAAGTATCATATAAAAGTATAGATTTTGTAACTATTTAAAAAGTAACTATTTTGATGTAAATCGATTTTCCTATGATGCAGAACAATATCTGAGACATTTTTGCAATTGGAACTATACTCCTAAAACAAACTGTTTAGGAATTAGCTATTGGCCAACAATAAGAAGAGACACTCTGTATAAAAAGAAAGAAAGGTAAAAAAGATGGCAAAACACTGAACGTCAAAGAAGTAATGGCAGGATATTTAAATAAAGTAAAATAAGTAAAATTAATTTTTCATTTATCTGTTTTATTTTTTAATCAGAATTTGACAGCGAAACCAGGAGAAATATTTACATTTACTGAATATGGATTAAATATAAAAAAAATATTAATTTAGAAGAATGAGAGTTTATTTTAAACACTTAAAAAATGAATAGCTGTCACTTTTTTAGAATATTTCTAGAACAGATTAAACTTTAATTGCATTAAAAAATATTAACATTTAATAAATATTTTTTGTAAATGAGTTTAAATAAATAATATTTAATGAATTAAATATTGGATTAATTAAATTTAAATAAGAAAATTAGAGTTATTTATATTTAAGAGACTGTTTACTAATTAAAGGTTTGATTTTAAATTATGATTAATGTTTATAATTAATATAGATATTCAGTAAAATTATTTTTTAGAATGAAATGTTGCAATTCGTAACAAGGAGTAGTTGTGAACATCTGAGCTACCTGGTTGTTTAGTAAAAACAGAAATGACAATTTTCTCTTAATGTAAACATTGATAACAGATTCAAATACACTTATAAATAAAGTTTAATAGGTGTTGAAGATTTAAAAAGAAAATCATAACAATTGCCATAAAATTTTAATGAGTGATCCCTTTTTACCATCACACTATTTCATCTAAATTTAAATTATCACTTCATCATACCTTTGTTACTTAAATTATCTTAATTAATTGCAGAGATGCAGAAAAAATAACAGAAAATGAGACAAAAAGAGGAGAAATATATCAAATTAAAATAAATATATCACATTACCAGAACAAATATGTCAAATTTTTAAAAAATGTATAAAACCGGAGAGTTTAACAAATCAGGAGTATATATGGCAAAATACACAAAACTCAGGATAGTTTACATGTCTCACACAGCAAGATTAAAAACTGCTACATCTTTCAGATAAAATTATTATTATTATTATTTTTTTTAAGATAAACTAATTTTACCATAATGGGGTTCAAAAGTTTCAGGTGGTCCTGCAAAAAAATCTTCCAGCTTAAAATCATTGCTTCCCTTTAAAGTAAAACCAAATCCTTTGCTTTCCCATTTCTTACGCCAAAGCACGTATTCAGAGAACCCTCCAGGCCCGGCACATATATCAGCAAAATACAGCAGTTCATTCTCTCCCACAACAGGAAGCTAAAATTAAATAACAGATTTTTTTTTTTTTACCACTATGTTCAAATGATTAAAAATTTAAATTATATTTTTAAAAATGTATTAAAATAAAAGATTTTTTGGAAGTTAAGATTTACAATTTAAATACTGATCGCCATATTAGCAATTTATTGGCTCAAGACCCCCCCCTCCCCCTTGATTAGAATGGGCATATTGAGAGGAAAGTCAAATTTAAAAGAAAAAAAATTCAATGCAGTAATTAGTATATTTAATAGTCTGAAATATTTTTCTTCCCTTAAAAATCACTAATTAAATGTGTTCATTTTTTACTTACCTTTGCTCCCAAATTTCATATAAAAATTTTGCTGCTAAGATTGTACTTGAATTTTAAGTACAGTCAAACCTCGTTAAGATGAAAACGCTTTAGCTACCCTTCGACTTCGTCTTAACGAGGTTTGACTGTATGCGGATAATAATTTTTAGAAAGTAAATGTACTGATTATTAAAAAAAAATATTAGGTAGCTTTCAATACAAAAAAGTTTCAAGCTACCTATTGCAGCTGTTCGGAGGAAAGCAATTCCGGAAAATTTCGATATATTTTCACCGATCATGACCCCCAACCACCAAACCACCCTCCGTTCAAATGTTGATTTATATATATATATATATATATATATCCATATATCTGATCTATGTCATACGATAACACTCGTACTTATAAATTAATTTTGATGAAACTAATTGTGTGTATTAAGCTCACCAATGCCTCGACCGAGTTCGTTGGCCAGCTTGGTCCGCCATCTTGAAACAAGATGGCGGCCACTGAAAATCTTAAAACTAAAATAAATATACAAAAAAGTTAAAAATTCAAATTTATTTTTTAATTAAGTGTTAGGTCTTGATATAAGGATTCCAGATCATTTTTTGTTTTACCTCTATCTTAAAAAATGGCTGAGATAGAGCAGTTTGAAATTCTAGGGTGGCTGACATTTTGAAACAAGACAGCACATTACAAAAAATCAACGATTAATTTATGAGTTTTAGTGAATGCAATTTCTCGCAAATTATTTTCTTTCATTGTTGTAATTATTTTCCCAATCATACGCATAAAACTATATATTTGTATCCGTTAGCGCCAAATTCTTGCCAAACTTGGCGACATTTGGCAAAATATTGCCAAATGTGGCGACCAAAATAAGTTTTCATAGTGTAGCCAATTTGGCTATAGCTCAATAATTTGGTGAATTTCTCATTCAAATTCAGTATTAACGAATCTTTTATAAACAGTTTCTTTGCATTTTAGCTTGCTGTTTTCGAGTAAAAATTATCTAAAATTTTAAAACGAAGATATAGGAAAGCTACCTTTTCCTCCCGGTACAGGCCGGAAGGACTTTTTTAATTAGCTTTTTGTCCCTCCTTCACACACATACATTTTATAAATAATTTCTAAACACGATTGACTTTTTCTATAGAAGATCTAAAACAAGGGTTGCCAAAATGGTCTATATCAGTGGTTCTAACCTTTTTTTGGATGCACCCCACTTTAGCATCTCTAAAATCACGACCCTGTCCCCCTCTCTAACATATAACTCTTATCATTTAAAAAGTGATTTCTTTTTCATATGGAGAAAGCCTAAAAGAACAATAACAATGACATTTCAGAATTTGTTAACTGACTCAATAGGTCATAATATGTTTTTTATAACTCTATAAATGAAACAAAGTCATACATCTTCACTTTATTATCTACAGGAGTTTTGCTGTTCTTTCAAACTTATCTCAATATGAAACAAAAGTGTAATATGCTGTCCCTTTTTATATTCACAAAATTTCTTGAAGAGATTCTCAAATTTGACATTAAATTTTACAGCATTTAATAATTTAGTATTTCGTTAAGAGCAAATAGAAAACTTTTGGGCATTAAGATCTCTCTGTGAATAGCACAATACATGAGAAGCTTTTCTATATTACCAGTAGCTTTTTTTCTATCTCCCATAATACACAGCTCTGTTAGCCGACTTTTACTTTTTCAGATTCGGTGATCAACAATTGATCGCCGTATATAAAATAATTAAAAAATTAAAAAGATAAATGCCATAATGTATATTTATATACTGTGTATAAGGTTTACATGAAAGCCATAAGGAATTTAGTATTCACTCATTTCCTTCTGTGATGTCCGTTTAGAAATTTATTAATTTTATAAGGTTGCAGGTTTGTAATATTTTGTTTATATATTTAAAATATCTTTGAGGTTTAATGTGTTCAAGATAGACAGTTTTAGATACAGCCTTAAGTAGTTACATGTGTAAAAGTTTCTTTATGTAGCATATTCCAGAGTGAATAGAAGTACAGGTCTCCTAAGGATCCCCTAATACAGATCCCATAAATATTACTCTAAAAAGTGTGTAAATATTAATTAAAATTTTGCACATAATTATTCCGGTGACGGTTGCATTTTGAATTTTCGTATAGAAACTTTTTTTTTCATTTTTTTTTTTCTTTTAATCTGCATGTATTTTTATTATTATTTGATTTTAGTCTACAACATTACTTTTCCAAAAAAAGACAAAAAGAAATTGACAGGGAATGTCTTAATACAAAATCTGGAATTGCCCCCTATAAAAATCAAATTGTCCCTCTGTGGGGCAATTGCCCAACGTTGGGAACCACTGGTCTATACGACTCCCAGGGGTCGATATGACATTAAAAGGGATAGATGAAAAATTGTTATTTATAAATTATTTATTATGATAAAATATTAAGAAACAGAAGTGCCTGTCACACTTCCACACTGATGTCACAGTGTTACAGCACAGCTGATATTAGGATGAGAAAATACTGAAAATCAGAGAAATAAAATGTTTTATTGTAGTACATAATTATATACAATAATATTTGTATACATGCTCACCATCTCTCTCACACACACGCATAAATCCCATACGTGTACCAAATCATTATCAGCTTGACAATACTTGTCAAAATTTGGATCCAAACATAAGTAGCCATACACAAGGTCAAATCGAGGGTGAGATGGCAGTGGCAATGAAAGTCGATACGCAGTTGAGAAATTCTTGAAGGGGTCAACAGTCAAAAAACTTTTGCAACCCCTTATCTAAGATCTTTAAAAACATTTTTTTTAAATCTTCTACACAGGATTTTTTTTATCAGAAAAAAAGTTACAATTTCTTAGATTACGAAAACAAAACAATGATGCTAAATTAGCTTATATTTCATAGAATAATTAAATTTAAAAATGTTGAAAACATATACTTACACCATCTTGTGTTTTTGGTTCAGTAAACATATATTCAAAGGCAGAATCCATATTAGCCATTTTCACTGCAGCTCTAAGTATGAAAATTAAACAAATGTTTGAATATTCAATGCAAATTATTACTTTTATTATTTTAAAAATATATAAATAATTTAAAATAAAAAATAAATAATAAATAATAAAAATTTAAAAATATTGCTAAATAAAAAACTGATATCCTGAATATTACATTGATGGGGAAAAAAGATAGGAACATATAAATTGTTTAATCTAAAATATTTGATGCAATTTATTCTATTTTATATGAAAGAAAAGTTTAAAATCTTTAGTTTGTCAAAAATCTCTATAGTTTTATTTTTACATTGTTTAATTTCTTCTACACAGGAATGATCCTGTGTAGAAGAAATTAAACAATGTAAAAATAAAACTATAGAGATTTTTGACAAACTAAAGATTTTTAACTTTTTTAATTGGAAAAAATGATAGGAACAACATAGAATTTAGCCAAAATAAAACTAGTAATGTAAAAAAACAAAAATATTATTTATAGAGATGCAATGGATATCAGGGTTTGGCCAGATACCAGATGCTGGATAACTGGTTAAATCTGCAGTCATATAGCCAGCTATCTGGCTGCAGTATATTTCTCCCCCTTTCATTTATTTATTTAAAAATAATAATAATAATAATTATTATTATTAAGATTAGTTAGCTTTTACTATTTTTTTTTTTTTTTTTTTTTTTTCTATTACTAATAAATTTTGAAATATTATTTTAGTTTCAATACCAATATAATAACTTGATATGCCAGCACAATAATCAGTTTAGCAAATTATTTTCCTAACTCTTTGGTATATAAAATAAATAATCTTAACTGATTAATAAATAAATAAATAAATTCCTTAATTTTTTTCCTTTGTTTTAATGTGTATTAAATATGTTTAGTATTCCACACTTTTAATTACTACCACAAAATGGATATATTTCTATGTGCCATAGAAGTTTAAAATAACATTCTTCAATAATAAGTATAAAAATATTTTTTATTTTATTTATTTATTTATTTTTATTTATTAAAAAAAAAATTATAAGCATTCAATGTTTATTTTTAAAATCATGCCTAATTTCATGATTGCAATTCATGTTGGTCCAAAACATTTCAGTTATGATAAGTTAATATGGTGTGGGTGTCAATTATGGAAAATTCACCACTTTTATTTTTTATACTTGATAGAAAGCACAAATTAGAGAAATTAAAAAAAATTATATTTTTTGTTATGTTACTTAAAAAAAATATTTTTGTTCTGTTTCTTTTATAGAGATGGCAACAGGAAAGAAAAAATGAATTATTTTCACTATGTATTGGGGATTTCTAAATTGTTTTCTAAAGGTATAATAATAATTTAATTAATATTAAACTATTAATTGATAGAAGTATATATATATAGATATTTAAATATTGCACTCTTTATTTTTTATTTATATTTTATTTTCTGCTTTTTATTGTTTAAGATACTTCATTGTTGCAGTTTCACAGCCAGTTTGCATATTTTAGCAAGAGGAATTCAGCATATAATTAACCCCATTGTTGTCGCAACTCAGATACAGTTGTAACCATAAAGATTAAATATGGGTGTGAATACATCACATGCACCCAGTTTACAGACAAATGCCTTAAAATTAATTCATTGATTTATAATTGTTGACTTCCTCTCTTCCTATTTTTGAACAGGATTTAAAACAGATTTTATTCAGCAGAGTTCAGAGTGAAAGTCTTAAAAAAAAAAGCAGGAAAATGTTTTAGAGACAACTTTTATTGGACTATACTCTACAACTGCACAATAGGGATGGGCATTTTTTAACATAACAGGATAAATAACATTGTTATTGTTTAAGAACCTGTTACCACATTAATATGTTACTTAAAAGCCCCTGTTAATTAAATAACAATTTACCGAGAAGAGACGGTACTGTCTTAGGCTGTCATACTCAGAAATTCGGTTAAAAACCCCAACTTGACATAATTTTCTGAAATATATTTTGCCTTTATCGAAAAATGCAAAACACTATTCGATTTCATAATTTTTTAATAAGAACACTTGCAAAGATTTTACATTTATGAAAAAAAAAATTATTTCAGGAATGCGTGAGAATGTAGCTAGTTTGGAAAACACAGTATGCAAGAACATAATTTCCACAAAAATAAGACAGTTTAGGTAAAATTTTAAGCTATATTGCCTATTTATACAAGTAAATATCTGAGGTCTTGCTTCAAAAAGAAAAAGAAAACCTGCAAATCGAAATTTTCAAAACCCACTGACGAGCATTACATTTCTATCCACGCATCAGGAAGAAAAATAGTAAAACTCTTCCAATCTTCATATTTTTCTCGCATCGAGTAACACATAATTATGTTGCCAGTAACGGAATTGTCTGCTTAACCTTCGATAACTCTTTCCTCTAAATGTGATTTTTTTAATCATTTGGTTGCTGTTAAAATAATCAGACTCGTTTAATTAAAATGACTGATATGTTCTTTTGAAATCCATTTTGCAATCCAGTTATGGTTGTGAGGAAAACTATATGTTTGTATGAAATTTTTTGAAAAAAAATAATGAAATGTTCGTTTTGCAGGAATAATAAACAAATAAGATGATTTTTGTATATGGGCTTAAAGCGGTATAATGATTTACGGTCGCTTTGGAAGTTTTTGCTCACACTGAGTATGACAGGGTGTAGAAAGGGGAAGGAGGGGGTGAAGTCTTGGATTTTTTTAAGAGGATATAAGGCTTTCATATTATTCTTTCTGAACTTTGCAGGCTAGCAGTTTTTTTTTAAATTCTAGTAGTAATATTCTACATTTGTTAATGAATTGTAGAATTTTATTTTGTTTTAATAAATAAAAGACTAATATTTTTTTTAAATGTATATTTATTTACTACTTAATAGAGCTTCAAAATTATGATATTTTAAATAATATTTTTCCTTTCTTCTAAACTATATTAATTTTTTTAACAAATTTTCATTTGAATGTGTCCCGTGATCATGAATATTGTAATTCATATACAGTGGGTTGCGAACATTACATATAATCGGAAAAATGCTGTGCTTTAAAATGTTTGCATAAATATGTATGTAATATTCTTTTTAAAATATTTTATTTAATTGCATGTAATGTAGCTTATTTTTATACTGTGCCAATGACAGACAAAGATAGCTGTCCTCTGGCCCGGAATCTGAATATTTTGGCTCATGTAGACCAGTATATTTACATGACACTCATGAACAGATGATCAATAAACAGCTGATAGTAAATCAAAATTAGGCAAAATTAAGATATTTTTAAACTTTTTTTTTTTTTTTTGGGGGGGGGGGGAGGGGGAGAGAGAGATTGTTAATTTGTATATGACACGTTAAACAGAAACAGAAATGAATTAAAGCTAATAGGTAACATATTTAATCGATGAAATTACTCGAGCAATCCTATTATGGCAGTTATGAATGAGAGAAAGACAAAAAATTTTACATTTTTCTACAAATCATGCTTTTAAAAGTGTTTTATTTTTATACATGGTGTCCTTTCTTATTGTTTACCAATGTCTAATTCCTAAGCCATTAGTTTTAGCGGTATAGTTACAATTGCTAAAATGTCACCATATGAAAATCAGTTTACGTCAAAATAGCTACATTTTAAATGGTTATGAAATTAAAGATTTTATATGATGTTTGGGTCCTATAAGTTTTATTCAGAAAAGGTTTATCTTCTAACAAGTAAATCAATAAAAATTCATTCTTCTGTGACGAAAACTTTCTGAATTATAATACTTAGAATTTTATGAATTTTCGGCATTTTATGTTACTATAGATGGAAAAGTGTGTTTTTCGTGCCAGTAAACACTGAAAATTCATGAAATTCAAAGTAGCATAACCAGGTAAAATTTGTTGCACAAAAATTGAATTTTTATCATGTAAACAGATTTGAATGATGTGGATTCATCTGAACAGGAAAGGACAACTATACTTTCTTCCTAAAATTATTTCAAACATTATGTTTGAAGAATGTTTATTTAAAAGGTCCGTTGGTAGCATACATAGCGATTGATTATGTGTTATAGTTGTTGGGACCTGTTACCAACGCTACTGTGGAACTCTGTAATCTGTTAACCAAAAATAACTGTATTTGCCATCTCTACTGCACAATCTCCATACATTACAAACACTTAAATAGACACTTAAATTAAAAACTAAGTTTAAATTAATTCATGTTGTATTTTAACTATCTTTATTTCACTGCATGCACAGTAAACATACCAGCACAGCTTTCTTGACAAAGACACTTCATATAAATTTCAACTTTGATTTTCTGCCAACATCTTAAATAACGTCTACTACTTACATATGCATGAAAAACTTAAACTAACTGGTGAAACTGGAATTACTAAAAAGCTACTTAGAAAAAAAAAATGATCGGTCAAACATTGATCACATAGTTATGTCAAACTCTAACGAAAAGATAGTACTATTCGATAATCTTTTCAACTATGATGTGACTATGCTATGATGTCATATCATTGTAAAACAATGATAAAGTTACTACAGTGTCTTGACCTTCAGTACATAGAACTAAACTCTTTGTTTATATGTAAGTGTAATTGGAAAAACTATTGAGCCATCCGAACTACGCTGATGGAATGAAAAACTAAAATTAACTTTTAAAGATAATTTAGCAAGTTGTTTTAAATTTCAATAACATCTGAAAAATATTTAAAAAATTTAATTAATATTTAATTTCTTTTACATTCCCCCCCCCCCCTTTTTTTTTTCAATTTCACTACATACAATTATACAAAAGATCAAATATAGTTTCACTTTACTGCATTCCTCAAAATAAAGTGCACATTCCCTATAAACTTAATGCAAACATTCATTTAAACATGTAATGTGACATTTAATACATTAATAACACTTACTTTAAACACTTACTTGAAAAAAGACACATACTGAAAAAACATTCAATATTTCTAATGAAATCTTCCTTTAACTGAAAAGTATGATGAATATGTCAAAAATATTTCATCTCGAACAGTTTATACTCAAAAGTTTTTGGTTTATCAGTTTAGTACGAGGTCAGAGGTGGAAAAAAAAGAATCTTATAAAGATTCCTCTAATTGAGAAAATTTGAATGCTTATCTAACATTTACCGACATTGAGCCTTATAATTTGTCTATTTCATGCATAAATGCAGCACTATTAACTGAGTTTGATTTTTACAGGAAATGTATAAAGGAAAATGGGAGTTTGATAATTCTGCCTTACTTTCATAAAATCTGTAACAATTTCTTATCCAGGGACGAATAAGATATTTAATAAAAAATACATTTTGGTTTTATTTAGCCCAAACTCTGCGTAAGCCAACACATCTACCTTTTGGTATTATTTGGTAGAGCCACATGACATAATAATATATCATATGAAATATAGAATAGTGTTTTGAATAAAAAATAATTAAAAGAAAAAATATTAGGGAATCATGAAATTTTGCAATATTCAAAAATAATTGAAGACTATGAAAAGTAATTTATGAACACTACAAACTTATTTAAATATGTTGCAAATATATATATGTAGTTAAAGAATATGAAAGAAAATATTACATACCTATTTAAAAATATTGCACCACGTATTAATTCAAATGGATTAGATCGAGTTCTGGCTTTTCTCATTTCTTCAGGTTCCAGTTGATCAAAAACTGACTAAAAAATATATACATTATGTAAAAAATAAACACTATAAAAAAAATAAACATTATGTTTAGTAAAAAGAAGTATAAATGATCTTTTAATTAGACACCCTATTAAACATATTTTGACACACATACACACACAAAACATACCTTATAAGTAATAATTCTTTTTAGAACATCAGGTTCACAAAATTCAATCTCATTAGCAATGGACTTTTTTTTCTAAAAAACAAAAAATAAATACCTGTCTTTTAAACAATATTAATGACTTTAAAAGCAATTTTCAAAAATAGGACAAATACACAAATCAAATTCAAATTTTGACATTGAAAATACACCCTGCACTTAAAATAAATTTAAATCGAATAAAAAAAGAATTGTAAATGATACTACGAAACCATAAATCTGAATTAACAATTACTACCATAACCCATGGCACGCATAGTTGTTGAAGAATATGAAAAGTAATTTATCAAAACTACAAACCTATTTAAATTTTATTGCAAATATATATAAGTGGTTAAAGAATATGAAAGAAAAAATATTAGTGCACCCTGCTTATAATAATAATGCCAAGTGATATTTGTGCACTATTTTTATCAGAGGAAATTATATTGCTACAGACGATTAAAAAATTACTAATTAAGTCACATTTTGAGTAAGCTTCATTCTTATACTGCATTAGGCAAACATGGTGTGGTATTGGTTTTGAAGATGATTGACATTATTTCACTTGTAAGATCGTAAGTGGAAAGTATTATTGCGGTTGTATAAAAAACATACTCAATTTTTTATAAATTAGAGAGGCAATAACCTTTTAAATAAATTATTTAAGTTTATTGTTTAACGGTCACATTGAGGAGAAAAAAAAGATCTCACCAAATTGAAGCATGTTGACGATGAGACAGGAACTCTATCTTGAAATTAAATAAAAGTTCTTTTATTCACCATTTAAAAATGAAGAAAAGAAGGCTTTCCTCTTGGCCATTAAATTTAAACACTTAAAATATCATATTTAAATTACTAGATGAAGACATCATAGTTCGGCGAGAATTCAGTACTTAAAAAAATTTAAACTAAATAAAAATGGCAAAAAATTAAAAATCATATAAAAAGAATCGGCACAACTTTATCAACAGCTCCCATCAGAAAAACTGACTAAAAAAGTAACAGTCAAAGTATATATATGACAAATACGAGAAAAGCCAAAGTGAAAACATGGGCTTTTCAATTTAAGTGATTAGAATTTAAAGCCAACAGTAATTAAACAAATGAATAAGTATGTTGAAAGTAAAAGTCAAAGTAAAGCTGTTTTCTGTTCGTCCACACAAATACGTGTAGATGTTTTGAAAATCTTACGTATGACAAAGTTTAAAATGCTGCGAGTGATGATTTCAAGGACAGAGCCATGGATACTGAGCATGCGCAGGACAGTGCCGAAACAGGAGGAGAAATGAAAAGGCCAAGAAGAGCTATGTTTTGAAAATCGTACGTATGACAAAGTTTAAAATGCTGCTTGACGGATGCTTTCAAGAACAGAGCAATGGATACTGAGCATGCGCAAGACAGCGCCGAAATGGGAGAAGAGAAATAAAAAGGCTAAGAAGAGTGAATGATGTGCGCACACCACACGCGGCAAGAGTATCGCGTCTCTGATGAAAATGTAAACAAACACGTACAAACTATCGCTGTAAAGAATGAATGAAGCAATATTTAATAAAAACAAGAGGGCTGGGATAAAGATAATCATTGAAGTACTCCAAAGCATATCGTACGAAAATGCCGACAAAAAAAATAAAAGAACGGCAAAAAAAAAAAAAAAAATTAAATAATGTGAGAACTCATCTCACACATGAGACATAAATTAATGAGAAAATATAATTAATTCCAAATAAATCCTAATTTAGAATGTATTTTGAAAGTTTTCTGTGCATTTCATTTTTTTTTTAAATAGTTCTTAGCGAGCATTTACATCTTAAAAGTAACCACCATGACAAAGTCCAAGCTTCTATATTAATTGTATCACATACATCACAATTTTAGAATGACATTTGCTCCTGCAATCTTTAAAATTTTGAATTTTTTAAAAACTGTTCTGGGTGAGCATTTGCATCTGTTGTAAAAACAAGCCTCCATTCAATAGTTTTTAGTCTTCCTGCCTCAGTTACACTTTTAAACACATGCATTCATTAACTTTCACCCATATTTTATCTTTATTTACACTCATTAAGTCATAGTATAAAGCTCATAAACAGTATATTTCATCAGCATACTTTTTATCATTAAAACGTAATTTCAGTAATTATTATATATTTAACTTACCCATATTTCTTTAATTTTTTGTTTATTACTTATATTCCATTTATTAAAAGCAGTAAATTTCCCTTTACAATAGTTGTTAATTTCAATTTACTTTATAAATATTTAAACGCCACACTACTACTTTCTCCAGTCAAAACATTCGGCGATATTCGATTAAGCCAAGAATCGAATAATCATTTAGCGAGTTCGCTTGTTCTATGATAGATGGCGACAGATAAGTTATTGTCTGATTTGCCGTTTCAGTAATTATTCATGCCGTCAGTCACACGTCACTTCCGTGACGGTTCTAGAACTTCATTGTCATTGGCAGGTGAACTTTTGGCCAGGTATTTATACGCAGTGCTTCGCTCTCAAACGGCAATTCGGTTTATTGTTTTAGATCTTCACGAAGACGGTCGGTCTTAAGTTTAGATATGGCCGTGGTGATGGAATGTGCCGTTTGTCTTAAAGTATTGTGTCGCTATAATTATGCAGCTTTCTACTCAGTTTAATAAGTATGTTTTATTTAAGTTAAGTTTTAGTTTATATTGATATGTGCTGGCTACTATATTATTGTTTAAATTCATCTAATTGTTTATTATGCTGAATCATCAAACTGGACTGTGTCATATATATATATATCGTCTGTTGAAAATCTTTACTTCAAATAAAAACTGAACTGGATTATAATCTTTGCCTATTCAATGCTGAAAAACCTTTACACACAGATTTATTTGCTTTTTCATTTACCAATTATTCAACTACCTTTTTACCTCATCTTATGCAGCAATCAACTCCAGCTAAGCACCACTTGGCGTTATTTGCTTATTTAAATGAAGTTTAATGGGATAATCGGTTTTAATTAAATGCTATTTCCCAACAGCATCTCTAGTAACCTAGCCCTAACAGTTCCAAACAAACAATAATTTAGAATGTTTTTTGCTCCTGCACCACCTTGGGGGTTGCTGTACTGACATAGAATATAGCATATGTTGGAGCAGAGATGGTCATCCATGGATGCAAGTTTGAAATGTGGCCAGGACTGAAAATATTTTGACCTACCCCCCCCTCCCCACACACACACATCCTCCAAGCGCACACACAACGCATGTTTTGACTTTAAGATGTGGCAAAGACAGAAAATATTTTGAATTCTCCACCCAAACTTCCTCTCTGAATGCACACACTATGCCCACTTAGACAAAACGTCGAAGGATCTCAAAAAAACGGCAAAATTCTTCGAAGGATTTTGAAAAAACGGCAAAATTTGTCAAAGGATCTCGAGAAAACGGCAAAATTCGTCAAAGGATCTCGAGAAAACGGCAAATTTTGTCAAAGAATCGCAGAAAACACGTGAATTTCGTCCACAGGCCGAGGAAAAAACAGGAAATTCATTAAAGGATTGCGAAAAATGGCTAATTTCGTTGACAAATCGTGAAAAAACGCAAATTTCATCAAATGGATGCCGAAAAAACGCCAATTTTGTCGAAGGATCGTGGAAAAAACTGCTAATTTGGTTGAAGGATCACGGAAAAACGGGCAATTTCGTCGAAGAATCCGAAAAATGGCGAATTCTGCCGAAGGATCGTGAAAAAACGGAGAATTATGTCGAAGGATGGTGAAAAAACACAAGTTTTGTCGAAGGATCTCGGGAAAAGGCGAATTTAGTCAAAGGATCACGGAAAAAACGTGAATTTCGTCCAAAGACCAGTAATTAAAAAAACAAAACAAACATGAGTTTTGTTGAAGGATTGCAGAAAAATGCGAAGTTTGTCGAAGTGCCATGGAAAAAACAAAAATTTTGTGAAATGGCCGCAGAAAAGAACACCAACTTCGTCAAAGGTTCGTGGAAAAAAGTGCTTATTTCTTTGAAGGATCACGGAAAAATGGCCAATTTCGTCGTAGGATCGCGAAGAAACAGCAAATTCTGTTGAAGGATCTTGAAAAAATGGCATATTTCGTCGAAGAATATCGAAAAAACGGCATATTTCGTCGAAGAATCTCGAAAAAACGGCGAATTTTGTTTCCGTACCGTTTCCCTCCTAGGAAATTTTCCAGACGGAAAACTTGCACCCATGTGGTCATCAACATTTTGCCACCATTCTTTTTGAGATTGGTTCAGTAGTTCCAGAGATTATCCCTACAAACAAACATTACTTCTTTATAATATTAGTATATATGTAAATAAGTGATATTACATATGAGTGTCATGTGAAAATTCATCACCGCTCACAATAGTACGAAAAAAAAGCACCACCTCCTGTTATTTTGTCAACAAATTGTTGCAGAGAGATGCAATAGGTATCATTCGAATGTGGGGATTGTGTTTATTTTCTGAATATGAATGGTATTTTTAGGTAGCTTTCAATATAAAAAAGTAAAGCTACCTATTACAGCCGTTCGGAGGAAAGCAATTCAGGAAAATTTCAATATATTTTCATCGATCATGACCCCCAGACCTCAAAACCACCCTCCGTTCAAATGTTGATTTATATATATGTATATATATATCCATATATATATATATATATATATATATATATATATATATATATACATATATATATCTGATCTATGTCATACGATAACGCGCGTATTTATAAATTAATTTTGATGAAACTAATTGTGTGTGTATTAAGCTCACCAATGCCTCGAACGAGTTCGTTGGCCAGCTTGGTCCGCCATCTTGTTTCAAGATGGCGGCTACTCAAAATTTTAAAACTAAAATAAATATACAAAAAAGTTAAAAATTCAAATTTATTTTTTAATTAAATGATAGGCCTTGATACAAGGATTCCAGAGCATTTTTTGTTTTATCTCTATCTTAAAAAATGGCTGAGATAGAGCAGTTTGAAATTCTAGGGTGGCTGACATTTTGAAACAAGACAGCACATTACAAAAAACCAACGATTAATTTATGAGTTTTAGTGAACGCGATTTCTCACAAATTATTTTCTTTCATTGTTGTAATCATTTTCCCAATCATACGCATAAAACTATATATTCATATCCGTTATCGCCAAATTCTTGCCGACATTTGGTGAAATATCGCCAAATTTGGCGACCAAAATAAGTGTTCATAAATGAAGGCAACTTGGCTACAGCTCAATAATTTAGCGAATTTCTTATTCAAATTCAGCATTAACGAATATTTTGTAAATGGTTTCTTTGTATTTTAGCTTGCTGTTTTTGAGTAACATTAGCTAAAATTTTAAAATGAAGAAATTGGAAAGGTACCTTTTCCTCCCGGTACAGGCCGGAAGGATTTTTTAAATTGAGACTGCCTACATATTAAAAAGTGTATAAATTTACATTTTTTTTAAACAGCCATTTTTACATTTTATTTTAGTTCTTTAGATCAAAGCAGTCCTCAAAAAGGCATAGTTTAAGTATTTTTTCTTAAATCTTCGTGTAAATATTAAATAAATCTATTAGGATCTATCCATAAATTTTGAAAAATTAAATTCTGACAAGAAAAAGTACTGGGAACTAGAAATCGACCAAAACAAGTTTTTAAGCTGAAAATGAGACTCTCCCAAACAAATTTTTAAGCTACTAGGGGGCTCTGCCCCCTACGAGCTATGCTCACCAACCCCCGTTCTGACACCACAAACTTTAAAAACACTCTGATTTGATCAACTTTAAAACGATTACGGAATATTGTATTATAATATACGACCAGTGGTGATCTTCTGTAACAGGGTTTCCATTCATTTTCCTTTGACTGAGGAATTTTAAGGTCAAATCAACTGCTATCGAAACAGCTAACAACTGGAATCCGAAACTGTTTTCCTGATTGATTAAATCAGATCAATTAAAGATTTAAAAATCAACTTGTGTGAAATGGTAAAGTAAACAATGTCGCTGTATCGGAGAATTTTATAACAATATTTTATAACAATGCTATAGAAAATTGGTTACTTCTCCATTATCCCATCAATTACTTTCTATAAAAAAAAAAAAAAAAACTGTCTCCAAAATATATGATTTAACGCCAAACGTGCATGATCGTGGCATCGCGCCGCATTCAGTTGACATTAGATGCGTTACAGGTATTAGTTATTTCATCAAGGGATTTTTAATTCAACATTTGTTTGTCTTTTTGATAATTCTCCATTACCCCGTTAATCAATTTTCATTAAAAAAAAAAATAAATAAACTATCACCAAACTGTAACCCCAAATAAACAAATAGAAGAATTTTACCATTGGAATCTCAAAGAAAAATAAATAAATAAATAAATAAATTACAAGAAATTCGGAAAAACCCTATTCACCAAAGTGTCAACTATCAGTAAGTTTATAAAATTTACAATATATTAATGAAAACAGAAAAATAATAATCTTGTATATTTATTTACATTAGTTTTTTTAATTACCTCTCTCGGCTGGTGAATAAATGTTTTTGACGTCAGTTGAAACTGATCTATTGTATGTAACTGTTCATCACAACATTTTTCAATGCCTTTTCTTTTTTACTATCATGGCGCTGCCGTTTAAGGATGCAATTGTTATTTAATTAATGAAACAATTAATAAATCAGTAAAACATAATGAAAAACATATGTATATGTTGAATAAAAACCACTTGATGCTATAATAAACACATGTAATGCCTCTGACGTCAAGTGCATGTGACGCCACAATCATGCATTTTTTGTGTTAAATCCTATAGTTTGGCGATAGTTTTTTGTTATGAAAAGTGATCGACGGTATAAAGAAGAAATACCATATTGTTAACGATATTTTAACAAGTTATTAGTTATTTCGGTATTTTAAAGGTAATTATTAAATGTAAAAATATAGTTTTTAATTGAGAGGAAATATTATTATTTATGCTGTTTTAAAATTTGCAGTAATAGGTAAAAGATTTGTCGAAATAAATTAATCTTTCGTGTAAATATAATTTTTAATTGAAATTGTTTGGAAATATTGTTATTTGAGCATTTTAAATATGATGTAAGTTTCCTTACTTAATGTTTTGAAAACATGTAATAATCTAATTATTTCTCTTTTTAATATTCACGCGCAAGTATATTTTTTATTAGTAATTTTCTACATTTACTGCTTTTAACACGTGATCATTTAATTATTATTTGAAAGTTTTATTTCTGTTTTTAATAGTCACGTGTAAATACATTTGTTAATTGAAAGGGAATATTATTATGTGCACTATTTTACAAATTGGCAACAATTCAAATAATGGATTTTATGAAATATAAAATAAATCTTTATCAAAATAATGAAAATTTTGAATAAAAAATTGAAATATAACCTCAAAAAATTACTCAAATTAAAAAAATAATTGCAGTTGGCACACCGCAAGCTGGTCAACTATATTCTTATAAATTATTGTTAAATTCCTGTGCATAGTTTTCGTTCCTATAAAACTTTTTGAAGAAAACTATTTTGACCAACTTTAATATTAAATATCTCTTAAAATAATTCTTCGATTTAAAAACTGTCTGCTTCTGCGTGTTTATCGAACATTTCTTTATAAAATTACCAATTTTTAAATTTTTGTATGCAATAGTTTTCTGGATATTAGTCCAGAAAGACTTCAAGGCACAAAATCTTCATTGACAGCGGCTACTTTTTACTTTCTTCTATCTATAATAGAAGAAAGTATTGTAATCGAAATTTTTTTCGACTTCCGGTTTTCAACAGATTTACAAGTTTTAGGGGTCAGAGATTCCGAAAAACACGTTTTTACAAAATGTCTGTCTGTCCATCTGTCCGTCCGTCCGTCTGTGTGTCTTCATTGTATCATCGAAAAGTGTATGAAGTTATGCTTCAAATTGAACCTAATTTTTTTTCTATGTTTTTGGCTATGGCAAGCAGGTTCTATTAGAATTTGGGGATATTTCGACGAAAGGGGGCGCTGTGATCGATATTTTTGTTCCATTTTCACTATTGTACCATCTAAAAGTGTATGAAGTTATCCTTCAAATAGAACCAAATTTTTGTTCTATGTTTTTGGCTATGGCAAGCAGATTCTATCAGAATTTGGGGATATTTCGACGAAAGGGGGCGCTGTGATCGATATTTTTGTTCCATTTTCACTATTGTACCATCTAAAAGTGTATGAAGTTATGCTTCAAATTGAACCTAATTTTTTTTCTATGTTTTTGGCTATGGCAAGCAGATTCTATCAGACTTTGGGGAGATTTCGACGAAAGGGGGCGCTGTGATCGATATTTTTGTTCCATTTTCACTATTGTACAATCGAAAAGTGTATGAAGTTATACAGATAATTGAACCAATTTTTTTTTCTATGTTTTTGACCATAGCCTGCAGGTCCAGGTTGAATTCGGGGATATTTCGACGAAAGGGGGCGCTGCCATCGCGATTTTTGTTCGATTTTCACTATTGTATCATCGAAAAGTGTATGGTGTTATGCAGATAATTAAACCAAAAATTTTTAATATGTTTTTGGTTTAGCCAGCAGGTCCTACTAGAATGTGGGGATATTCCGCCGGAAGGGGGCGCTGTGATAGCCATTTAAAGATTTCAAATTCAAAAAGATGTATAAAAAAATTAGAAATCCTAAAAGTTTTTTCCGTTAAATGTTGGACCTTAAATGTTCCGGAGAATCCGAAGCAGTTTTTGTTTTGTGTCTATATAAAAAAAATGGCGGAGATATAGTGGTTTGAAATTTTAGGGTGGTTGACATTTTCAAACAAGACAGCAGAATTCATCCATAAACGGGTTTAATTTATGAGTTTTAGTTAAGAGGGTTTCAGCAAATTTTCTTTCATTGTTGTAACCATTGTTCCTATTCTTAAATGCTTAACACTATATATTTATATTCGCCAACGTCAAATTATCGCCAAGCTTGGCGGCAATTGACGAAATATCGCCAAATTTGGTGACAAAAATAGGTTGCCACAAATGAAGCCAACTTGGCTATAGAAGACTAATTTGGCGATATTCTCATTCAAATTCAATGTTGACGAGAACTGGGAATGAATCTTCTTTAATTGGGTTCCACGCATTTTAGCTTCGTGTTTTCCAGTAAAATTAGCTAAAATCATAAAACCAAGGAATAGGGAGGCTATCTGTTCCGGTCGGTACAGGCCAAAACAAACTTTTCGTAGTTTAGTATACATCAGTTGATTGCATCCCGGTAACCCGATGATTCGCAAGCAGCTGACGTACAACAGAATGACGAAAAATATTGATTTTATTGGCGATGTGAGGACGAAATTAGAAGTATTAACATGATTGAGATAGAAGAAAGTTTTGGGATTGGCACATCCGACTAGTTTTTAATATAGAGAGATTACTATATACATACATACATAAAATATTATTAATTAATTAATTAATCACAAACACACATACTCTACAGAGATAGTTTTATTTCTGCATATGTTTGAATGTGCATGTGCTTGTTTTCAATAAAAACAAAAATATCATTTAATCATAATTTTTTTTAAATTTTATAACCAGGCAGTGGAGTCCCCAAATCTAGGTTCATTTGGATAGATTTCCATTTAAAAGTATAAAATCAGGCAAATTCAAAGATCGTTTGCAAAAACAGATCGAAGTGTGCATACCATGTCCTAGTGTACGCAGCTGAAGGTAGTGTGGCCTGCAGCCCTAGGTTTGCTTGGATAGAGTTTCATTTTAAAAACATAATATCATACCAATTTGATGGTGTACACTGCTGAAGGTAGTTGGCCCCCCAACACTAAATCCTTCCTAGAAAAAAATATCTGAATTCAATAGGTGTTTTTGGTATATTTAAGATTATTTTCCAAGAATCGAGCAACGCCAGGCTTGTCAGCTAGTTTAAACATAATTTTATTTAAAAATTTATAACCAAACATTTGAGGCATTTACTCATTATTATTTTTATAGTTATTCATACAATAAAACGTTTGCACAAAGAGTTTGTGAATTTGTTGAAGAGTTTGATAAAATGCTTAATATTTAGCCTATTACTTGGTAATTCACGTAGTATTCAAAATTTGTTGCTGTAAAAAGGTGGTGGTGGGAATAGCTATTGTCAACTTAAATTATTATTATTTCCGTAGCAATTTAAAAATGTAGTATATGTGTTTTTAATTTTTACACTTAAATGTTGAAGATATTCAATTTGTTCTTAATGTTTTTATTATTTTCAGTACAGTGACCTTTTACTTATATGTAACTGAAGAGATATATTTAAAACAAGTCTGGCACATAACTGAAAGCAACGCATAAAGGAAAAACTCTTATGTCTTATTTTTCTAGAAATACATAAATTATTAAAAGGCAGAAATTGAGATTTTTAGAATATAAAATTACTGATAATAAATCTTTTAGTGATGACTGTAATAGTATCTTTAAAAAATTAACATTTTACTGTTTAAGTTATTTCAACTGTACTTAAAAACCAAACATTAAATTACATTACACACTTTAATAAAAATAAACATTATTTGTTTTACTTACATAAGAGTAATTTTTTAGAAATGAAATGTTATTAACTTGATTTTCTTAAGCCATATTTACACAACGGCATTTTCATATTCATTAAAATGCATGACTGCATTTGATAATACATCAACATTTCAGTATTTTAAAGAGTATTTGCATAAAACTTAACAAGAACTATCAGCACAATCTTCTTTTTCGCAATTATTTTTAGGGTTAAAATCTTGAAAAGGACCTTTATTTTTCTTAAGAGAAAGAATATACAAATGTATAAATTTTCTCAATGTTCAAATATATATACACATAACGCAGGAAAGTGGTTGAGAAAGGTACTAATGCCAGAAATATAAATCGCTATTTTCTCATTCCTCATGCCAGGACATTAAAAAGAATGCATATGATTCAGAATTGCAGTAATAAAATTACATTAATATAGAGAACTTCATAAAAATCAATAGATATAAAAAAAATGTAACTCATTTGATAGAGAAATGCCCTGCTGTTTATGACAACAGGAATTAAAATGTTCTATAATCACCACATTACTGAAATAGAGAAATTGATTTGTCAAAGAATGCAGAGATTGTCCATTTCAACTAAATAATGTTCAGATAATTCATTCTTGATTGTTAGTTCTTGAAATTCCGGCTTCTCAGCTTTGAGTCATGCTTGGTTCTGGTAGTTTAAATACAATCTCACTCTATGTTCTGTTATATTTCATAATACACGTCCTCTTCTAGAAAGTCTACCACTGTTACCTATCTTTGAACTCCAGCAAAATAAATGCAGTAAAAAATGTAATAGCAGTAAATTAGTCTGTAGTCGCAGAAAACATGATGTAACAACAATTATTTGTACACAAAAAACAGATGAAAATAAAGAAGCAATAATGGAGAGTTTTGTGATTTCTAAACAATTTTTTACAAACAACTTTTATTCCTCTGATATCATCAGTTAAAGTAAAACACACTTTTGTAATACGCCATTAAAAACTCATTAAAATAAATAAATAAAAAATTAACCCTCCTTTTTATTTATAACATTTTACGCGATGGTTGTATAAGAAATTATTTACTTTTTCACATGAATAATGGAAGAAACATTTATCATTTCTATTAATGAAGTTTTCATTTGCATTGGGTTGATGCATGATTGTGTTATTGGCAGTGGAGTCAGTAGGAAAAAATGACAGACTCCAATTCAGACTCTGACTCCTGGAATTTTAAAGAGACTGACTCTGGTATACATACAGATGTCCCAAAAAGATTGAAATGCGCTTTAATTTTTTAGTTGTTGGAGATACATAGGCAATGTAAATTGGAAAGGTGTTCAACTTCAAGGTAGGAGTTAAGTTTATATTAAATAAGTAGTCCTGCCACTAATTTTTAAAAAGTTACACTTTTTGCTAATTTTTTATATGGTCCCTGTGCCTTAAAGTCATTTTTAGAAAACTAGTCGGATGTGCTAATCCCAAAACTTTCTTCTATGTCATACATATTAACACTTCAAAATTCACTATCAAATCCCTAATAAAATCAATATTTTTCATCATTTTACTGTATGTCAGCTACTTGCTAATTGTTGGGTTACCTGGATGCAAAGCACCCTTTGTTGCACAAGCAGCCAATGTACAACACTACAAAAAGTCCTTCTGGCCTGTACTGATAAGACCTCCCTATTCCTTAGTTTTAAGCTGTTAGCTAATTTTACTGGAAAACATTAAGCTAAAATGCGTGGAACCCTATTACATATGATTCACTCCCAGTTCTCATCAATATTGAATTTGAATCAGAATTTTACCACATTAGTCAGCTACAGCCAAGTTATTTCATTTATGGCAACCTATTTTTATTGCCAAATTTGGTGATATTTCGCCAAGTGTCATCAAGCTTGGTGAGAATTTCATGCTGGCGAATATGAATACGTAGTGTTAAGCATATAAGAGTTGGAACGATGGTTACAACAATGATAGAAAATTTGCATTAAGAATGTTCTCTTAAACTCATAAATTAAACCCTTTTACGGAGGAATTTTGCTGTTTTGTTTCAAAATGTCAGCCACACTAAAATTTCAAACTGCTATATCTGAGCCAATTTTTAAGATAGAGGCAAAACAAAAATTGCTCCAGAATCCTTAGACTAAAGCCGAACATTTAAATGGAAAATCTTTAAGGATTTCTAATTTTTTTGTACATCTTTATGAATTCAAAATCTTTAAGTGGCTATCACAGCACCCCCTTCTGGCGAATTTTCCTAAATTCAACTGGGATCTGTAGGCCATAGTAAAAAACATATAAAACAAATTTGGTTCAATTCCATGCATAACTTTATACACTTTTTGATGATACAATAATGAAAATGGAACAAAAATTGCTATCACAGCGCCCCATTCCAGTGGAATATCCCCAAATTCAAGTAGGACCTGCTGGCCACTAAAAACCTATAAAAGAAATATGGTTCAATTCTATGTATAACTTCATACACTTTTCAATGATATAAAGAGGAAATACACACGGACACATGGATACATACAGACAGATATTTCATAAAAACATGTTTTTCTGAATCATGACCCCTAAAATGTGTAAATCCGTCGAAAACCGCAAGCTTTCCAGAACTAAAAAATCATTTGTCCATTTTTAGTGCCAGAAAGCTCAAAAATTAAATCTACATAATTTGGTGAATTTTGGTCATACAAGAATGGAGTTTTTACTGTTTTACTTGTCAGAGCATGAAGAAAAATTTTCTAAATATAACTTATAAGGATAGAGACTCAATTGCAGTGTCTGCCTCTGCAATCCTTAGCATTACGTTTTTGGTGGTATTTTGTTAACTTCATACATGCTTAAAGTCACTGGCATCAATAAAACAATAAGTATACCACGGAATTTTAACTTAACAATAAATAAATGAATACTTGCTTCACCAATTTTCATCCAGTTCCTTAGCATTTTAATAGAGAGAGGTTTTGATTTACATTCTGGCATCCATTCAATAAGTTCTGGAACAGATACCTAAAATACAGAGCAAGAAACTATTTTTAAATTACGCATTTAAATTATAAAATCCTGTACATGTTTCTGTGAAATAAATAAAATATGTGGTATTCGCCTTACTAAAATGCGAGTTTAAAAACAAACAGTATAATAACAGATTCTTTACCTGATCTTTACCTTCATCCCAAACAGCACTATCAGAAGGATCAAGTCCAGGAATATGAAGACCCAGACCACGTCGACCACGTTGTTTGGATGCATGAACTATGTCGACACGGCCTTGTTCGTACTTTCCAAGGCCAGTACCAGACTTGTAGCCCATTTTTTCCTAGAACAGAGAAATAAAACAACAATTTACCAGATTTTTTAATAAAGTATATGAAACGTTACAGCAATGTGTCAAAAACATTAAATTATTTAACTGTGCTTAAATGAAATACAATTTTTGTGAAGTCCATTTTAATGTCAGAATAAAATTTCATTTTGAAGAAAAGAATACATCATTACATTAATATTTTATGTGAAAGTGAAGACAAGTGAGTTTCCCTGAGATGCTGATGTTTATTGTGAGGTGTCATTGACAAATTATTATTTCACCATATAGTTTTTACTTCACATTACCTATTTACAGATATTAAAACAATTTTTCACACATAGAACTTACATAGATGTCATCTTAAAAAAAAAAAAAATGTATACTTAACTTCTCTCAATGCAAGGTTCATTGTGCTTTGTAAAATATTCCGGATATTGTCATCAATGTATATTGTATCAATTTTTGAATTTATAATATCAGTCTTCTCTTCGATATTTATTGATGGGTTATTAATATCTCTGATAGTGGTGGTAGTAAATTGATGGAATGATTTCTAGGTATAGTTCTAAGTCATATGTTGAGCTTGAGTGTTTATTTATGATAAGTCTCAGTTTCATTGGATTTTTGTAATCCTTCAATTTTCCAAAAATTATGAAGATTTTCAGAGTAAAATTTTTTTTTGTTGGTTTTCTGTCTTCGGGCCATTTTCTGTTTCTCATTAATTCTTCACATTTTCTATTAATTCTATTGTTAGGATCTTTATTTTACTTTTCTACACCTCTATCTTGTATAGTCTCTGCTATCATCTTTACATAATCTGCACTACCCACTATCGTTATTTTTTTTCTTGTTTTATCAGTTTGAAGGCCAGTTAACTTTCTTCTATCTGGAAGAAAGTCAAGCATATCTTTTTTTTTTTTTTTTTTTTTTATGACATCTATGTAAGTTTCATATGTGAAAAATTGTTTTAATGTCTGTAAATAGGTAATGTGAAGTAAAAACCATATGTTTATATATGACATTATAAAATAAATGACTTAAAAACTATTTTTTCGCCATTTGTCCTGATGAACTTTTTTGAAATGTTTGGACACTTTTTCAAGGTATGTTTTCCCTATGATGTGAATTGTGTAATCTTCATCTCCAATGTCAATTATTAAAGTCTGTGTTGTTTACTTGAGCCATCTTTAACCAGACTTCTATACAATAAACATTCTTTTGGACTCTGCTATGCAAATACACTCTGCCTAGCCATAAAAAAGGCTAGCATGTATCCAGTGGTAAAATACGATGGCTAAATTAGGAAAAGGTGTGCCATTGGATTGCAGATGCACGGAGATCAATTTCATCCAAAATAGTTATAATGAAATATCGGAGTGATAAATCCAAGATTTATACAAAATAAATTAAATTGAAAACTCAGCTCTAAAATTTATAAACAAATCTCAAAATCAACATTATATCATCTCACCATAGGTCAAAATGAAAAGTACAGTGGATCATGCTTAATGTTGTGTTATGAAATAAAATAAATTTTTTTAATTTAATTGATTTAAGAATCAATAATTCATTATCAAATAAGAAATGCTTGGTTTCAAAATAGTTAAAATATAAATATTTACTTTTTAGAATTCATTTCAGTACAACTGTTATAAAAAAGGGGGGAAAATAAAACTCACCCATAAGAAGAATGTATATGTAGAATCATAAATAATTATTCAATATTGCAGACAAATTTATTTTATTCAAAACTATAACAAGTTATCAAAATTTATTGGTTCTTATATATATATATATATATATATAGTCCATTGGGTACCCATTTATTTTATTTTTTTAGCATAATATTCATTCTGAATACATTGAGATTTATTAATAATATATAATTGTAGATCAGTGACGACTGCAACATTAGACGTTGATAATTTATTTTAAAAGTTCAATATTATTTTATCTATCTTTAAGCAGAAAAGTTAATTAATATTTTATTCACAGTCACTGAAGAATGAAGATATTTATTGGAAAGTAACGATGTTTTTTAATAATGCATATTTCAGTATTTAAATTGTAAGCAAAGAATTAAATTATTCCTATGGAATGTACACTGAACATTGAACGGTAGCATGTAGATAAATCCTACAAAAGATGAAATTTAATTTATATGTAAAAGAGCACAGCACATTATATCACCAAAAATATATCTTCTGCAGATTTTAATGATGCCATATAGCAGCCATGATTTGAAAGATATTATCACAGGCATCATTCATTTACTTTTAGATTTAGCAATCATTCTCCAGAAGATTCATTTGTAGATATTTATTTCACACAAGAGGAGTTGTACACTCCCTGTATCCACAATTGTTGACTTGTTAAGAAAAAGGAGATTCCTTTGATGATAAGAGCTACAAAAACAGCTTAAACATATTACGTCTGTCTTCTTGCATAGTCACAGTTTTTCTGCCACATAAAAAAAGCCGTTTGACCCGAAGGCAGGGCCCTCCGACACACAACCTACTCTAATGGTTCAATATATATTTTTTAAATTGCATTTTCAAATCTAGCGTTGCGCCAGACATAAACAACATCCCGAGCAGCCAATGAGCATGCTTATTTCAAACAAGAGGAGTTGTACACTCCCTGTATCCACAAGCTACGGTTGAAATGAGCTTGCGGAGTGGAGTTTTATAAAGGATATTTGCCATGAATGGCAACAGCGAAAATTCGTGAAGGACAAATGATAACCTTGATGAAACTCATTGGTTAATATCCGAATTCAAGATGAGGAAAATTGTAAAAATAGGAGTCAAAAGCTCTTGTTTACAGCATGGGTGAAGAGAATATTAAAGTGACAATGTTGAAGTGTTTAAAAATTCTCGGTGCGATATTTAAAAGATAGAAAAGAAGTAAAAACCTTTTTTTAGCTTAAATGCCTCATTTTTTAACAGATTTTAACGAAATTTTAACAAGGAAGAGAGGAGAAATAACTTACTTTATTAAATAAATATTGGATGGGAAAAAAATAAATATTTTGGAAAATAAGAATTTAATTTGAAGACTTAGAATTTTGAGCGATTAGCTGATTATTTTGAAAGAATCAAAGCGGGGAATTCACTTTATTTACATGAATAATAAATAATGAAATAGCAATTAACCGATTTTAGGAAATAATCTAAAAGGGAAATACACTATATTATGAGATTGTTGATTAATTAAAGAGTGATTATTAGATTATTATTAAGATTTATATTTAATTGATATATTAGAAATTATTGTTTTAAAAGAAAATGTACGTATTTCATAACAATAGTAAAAACAAAGTTTCAAGAAAACAGGATTTTCAGTTTCATGGATAACACTGAACGAGCAGGAAAGACCGAGCCATGCTCAGTCAAAATTAAATTAGAGTTCAACCCATGACCAAAATGACCCACTAATTGAATTTTCTCGAACATGTGACCTAGCTCAACAGTCTTCTCGTGTCCAAAAACTATAGGATGCAAAATTTAGTGTAAATACTAGGCCGCTTTTTTTAAAGACGACCATTAAAAGCTTAACAGAAAGGTGTTTGTTGCTTTAAACTGTAAACAAACTGTTTAAAACTGTATTACAGTAGAATATTTTTATAATGTAATTCTCTATATAATGCACAACTAAGAAGAACCTGCATCCTTAAAACACTTAAAAATCACTTAAAACAATATAGTAAACTAGGGGGCTCAGCCCCTACTCGCTAACGCTCGCCAACCCCCCGTGAATTGCAAAGCAATTCACCATTGAGACCACCACGCGGTCACAGCTCGCCCGCCCCTTTTTATTTTTCTAGTAATTCTAGCCGGAATAAGTACTACAATAAATCATTTGAACATATGAAATTGACAATTTTTTTAATCTAAAAAAGTAATTGAAAACTCCGTTGAAAACACAACAAAAAATGCATTTAGTTGATGCTACTAATGGGCATATCCATATATTTAAAGCCAAAGGTGAATTCTGTTTTCCATGCAAACGTGGGTTCTATACGCGTGCGCGAGCATTCAGCCAATCAGCTGAGGGCCGTTACTATCCAGAAACAGAACTCCCTAAAAATTTTGTTCAATACGCATGCGTCGGCAATCAGCCAATAAGCTAAGGGCTGTTACTCTGCAGAAGCAGATTCGGATTGACAAAACATATATCGCTATCTACAAGGCTTAATGCACGCTGATCTGTGTTTTGAAGGTATTTATTTTATTTATTATATAATTTGTATAAATAACTAGGTGTCGAAACTGAATTTAGGCTCATTTAATGTTAAGCATAAATATTTAGGTATCGATTTCGATTCTAGCGTTTCGTCAAATCCAAATCAATCTAGATGGAAATCGCTTTTTTCCTTCTGTTTCTATAGTACAGCAAATAATTCACGTAATTCTTATTATACATACATGATGCTTCACACTTCACTAAATGTTTTCATTAATCCTGAATGTTTTGATTTGCAATATAATAAAAATATACAATAAATCTAGAGACACTAAATTTTAACAACTTTTATAAGCTCAGCATTTTTTTAAAGCTGCGAAATTAATCTGAGATGTCTAAAATAATCTGCAGCGCCTGCTGCCGTTTATATGAAACTCATAACTTGTCACAAATAGGTAATTTTATTGATTTCGTGCTTTGCCCATGAATGCGAAAAAAAAAAAAAAACTATTTTTGACTTCAGGTGAAATGATTGAGGTTATTTCGGTTTTTCTTTTGTATATAAAAAAAACCTGGCCATTAATCATATTGTTTATTATATATTTAAAGACGATTACTTATTCTTTGTAATTATTTTTTTGTTGGGGGTTTCTGGGCGAAATAATATACTTTATAGATAGAACCAGTTCCGCTAATCATTAATATTTACTTAATTATCTGACCGCCAAGCAAATGGGCAAATTTGTAATATTTTTTCTGTTATTTTTTTTTTAATATAAAAAAAAAGATGAATTTTCAAACTTTGTATAAAAAAACTTAATTACGTATATGAGTATATTCCTTGACAGTATTAATCATTAATCGATATTTTAAAACTGCATCATATTTGTAGAATTATATAAATTTAAACAATGCGTCTATTGCAGTGAAACCTGAGCATAGTGAACGGATATATCAGTTCACGACGGTGAGAAGGTTAATGTTTTATACAAGATTTGTATACATACAAACAATATAATGGGTACTTTTTCGTTATATGGACACCATGCCAAAATGTATGCTAATGCATAATGTATGTAAATGTATGCTTGGCGACAATGATGTCCATATATCTGAAAAGTACCATATAATGTAAATATATCGTAAATATTAAGAGTTTGCTAAGATATTGAAGCATTCAGTGATGTGTTAGATGTATGCTTTTATCAAAACAATTATAATTTGTAAGTATGAGTTACAAAAAAAAAAAAAAAAAATCCCCATTTTCTCGCATATTATGAATTTTATTGTAGTAATCGGAACACCGTATGAATAAATAATAAACAGACTATAAGAGTTCCAATTTTGTATTATGTGAATTATTTTCTGTACTATATAAACAAAAGGACAGAGCTCAAAAAATGTAATTTCCATTTCGATCGATTTGGCAAACTATTAAATGAGCCTAAATTCATTTTTAACGCTAAAATTAAAATCGACACCTAGATATTTATACACAATACAACAAATAAAATAAATTAAATACCTTCAAAACCCTTTTGATCATCACATCAGCGTGCAAGACAATTTTTTTACCGGAGACTGATGAAATTTACGATTTTACCGCAAACGATTGTTGAATTTTGCAGTTTATCGACTATTGATTAATGAATTTCATGATTTCTTCCATGAACGTTTGACGAATTGCTCAAAAAACTTAAGAATATCGTCAAATTGTCTCGGGTAAAATAAATTTCAATATTGTCAAATGCCATCAACAAAAAAGTCGCAAAATAGATATAATGATTATGAACCTTGATTTTTCTGGTATTGGGCAAGATTCATGTTTTTTCAGCAATTCTTTGATGAAATTAGTGTTTTTTCAAAGAATTTCGCATTTTTCTCGCGATCCTTAACGAAATTCGCATATTCCAGCGATTTTTGATAAAATACATTTTATTCCGCAATGTTTAGACGAAATTTAGTAAAAAAGCGTGATCTTTTGGTGAAATTTCCTTTTTTGCGATTCTTTGACAAAATTTGCTTATCTTTCGTGATCCTTTTGCATAATTCACATTTTTTCTGTGGTCTTTTAACGAAAGTCATGTTTTCCCATGATCCTTTGATGAAATTGGTGTTTTTTCCTCAATCATTTGACGAAATCTGTGATTTTTTCCCCCGGCGAAGATTGGTTAGATGTTTTCAGTCTGCAGGTGCCCTAAAAAGTCTGTGACGCCCGTTGCTGCATCGCACACATTCTTCCATGGGGCATCGAATGAAGAGAATCCTAAAGAATCATTGTTTCATTCCTGACATTTCTGGAAAGAAACAACGTTCAACTCATTGGCTGAATTGTAAAGGGCGAAATGTGTCAAACATTAGCGGAAAGAAAGTGCGCAATTTGTTTGTTCATGGAAAAAATCATGAAATTCGTTAATCGATAAATTGCGAAATTCATCAATCGATAGCGGAAAAATCGCAAAATTCATTAATCGACAGTGGAAAAATCGCAAAATTCATCCACTGGTTTCGGGGGAAAAAGTTCTCGAATATCGTCGAATGGCTTCAAGAAAAAAAATCACAATCCATCAATTTCGGGGAAAAAATCGTGAAATTTGCCAAATGGTTTCGAAATTTGTCGAGCGACAGCAGAGAAAAAAATCTTTTTCCATTCAATCATCGCAATTGGTGAGTGTGACTATTATGTTTGACCAGTGGTGGCAATAAAATCCATTGTCAAATTTTCAGTTTTACTCGCTGTTTGGCAAGTGCTAATTTTGTCCTATACTTTCAAAACCCTTTTGATCATCACATCAGTGTGCAGGACAATTTTTTTATGGGAGACCATTTGATAAATTTCGTGATTTTTGCGTTATCGATTGACCAATTTTACTGCTATCGATTGTTGAATTTTATAATTTATCAACTATTGATTAGCGAATTTCATGATTTTTTCCATGAACGTTTGACGAATTACGCAAAAAAATTAAGAATATTGTTAAACTGTCTTGGCTAAAAAAAAATTAATATTGTCAAATGCCAAGTTGCAAGTTGAAACGCCTGTGACCTCTTTTTCATGTTATGCATCTCTGGGGTCCATCCCCCCCTACTCCCCCCCAAGTGGGACACTTTTCTAAATTTTGCACACACTCCTCATGTGATATATTGCTGGAAAAGTGTTTGAGCGCTTATTCATGTTATGCATCTCCGGGGTCCATCCTGCCACCCCCCCCCCTCCTAAGGGGGGCACTTTCCTAAATTTTGTTGACACCCCTCATGTCATATATTGTTGGAAAGGTCTGTGACTGCTTAATCATATTATGCATCTCTGATGTCCATCTCCCCACTTTGCCACCCCGCAAGGGGTACTTTTCTAAATTTTGTTGACACCCCTCATGTCATATATTGTTGGAAAGGTCTGTGACTGCTTAATCATATTATGCATCTCCGATGTCCATCTCCCCACTTTGCCCCCCCCCCCCCAAGGGGTACTTTTCTAAATTTTGTCGAAACCCCTCATGTCATATATTGTTGGAAAGGTCTGTGACCGCTTACTCATATTATACATCTCCGATGTCCATCTCCCCACTTTGCCCCCCCCCCCCCCCAAGGGGTACTTTCTAAATTTTGCACACAACCCTCATGTGATATATCGATGGAAAGGTCTGTGACCGCTTAATCATATTATGCTCCCCACTATGAAATTTGTCAAGTTAAAGCAACTATAAATTTTATTTTTGTGGTACTATCAAGTTGTTTGCCGTCAAATTTTGATGGGTTCCATCTAGTAAAACATTTAAATACTATGAAAAAAGGATCTTGGAAGCATAATTATTTTAAAACTTATTGCACCTATAATATTGTACAGCACAGCTTTAATTCATTTAAAAAAAAAAAAACACACACACACTACGTGGCAGGAAGATAGTTTATCATCAATGATTGTTTAAATTTCGTTCGACATTTTATTATTTTAATTGATTATAGATTTCTGTAAAATAAATTATTTTTACTTCAATATTGGAACACTGAGAAGAAAAATTGGTACGATTTTTAATATGTAGATGACCTTATGAAAAAAATGCATTCCTCTTTGAAAAGAAGACATTATTTTGAGTCTAATGACATCTTTGTTGTGATTTTATTGTAAACTAGCAAGCTACATGGTCCATTTTCCAAATGAATCTTGAATCAAATGAAATGGTGAATTCAACCTTGTATTTTAAGTAATATGGACCTTCACCTAGAAAGTCCTTCCACATTGCTAAATACGATGCGAACACCATTGTACTACTATATTATCTTATGGATTAGATGGAATTCAGCTATTAAGAAGAAGCTCTTTTAGTTATTCATTTATAATAGGGAACAGTAGGGTAAAAACCAGGTAGGCGGGTCAAACTGGGTATCATGTCTTCTCGTTGTTGGATACTGTAGACAACACCGGTCTTAACTACATCCCTTAGCATCCCCTAGCAGTGTGTCATCGGTTTTTGAAGTGAGTTAATCTCTGTGTCTATGCAGTATTTTCGGCTATTGGAAAGAAATTCACCTCAAAAGTTTTAATTTTTTACCATCTTTTCTGCTCTTTAAATAAATCCAGCCTGACGGATCAATTTAGGTAAGTAAACCACTGTTTTCTATAGCTTTCACACGATATTTTAATGCCAAGTAGAAGTGTGAACATTCAGTTATCCAGGAAAATGACCCTGTTGATCTTTGGCCCAGGGTTTTAAAAAACCCAGCCCAGGCGGATAGCTGTGTAGGTAACCCTGGCAGCTATCGACTACAGTCCTGATCTTTGGTCTATAGGTGAAAATTAGCGGTCGCCACTCGCCACGTGGCGATTAAAGTTTAAAAAGTGGCGATTAAAAAATCAGCCATCGATCGCCACCCTAGTCGCCACTCGCTAAGTGGCGATTAAAAAATCTGTTATCGATTGCCAAGTGAAATACACCATTTTTCATGGAAATATGCATCTGTACATTGATTACATCTAATTATAGAACTGGTTAATTCTTTTTCTTACCAGATGCAAACAGATTTCAATGACTTAGCTGTATTTTCAATATTTCGGCTTTTTCTCATGTGCTCTTACCTGCATGTTATGATTGCTCTTTAGTTGGATTATTTTTTCAAGAAATACAGTTTTATTCTGCAAAACATATTAATCAGCTTTGATTCCACATGCATTTCAGGTAATTTATTCTTTTTTTCCCACCGGATACAAGCATATTTTAAGGCCATTTCAGTATCTTCAATATTTCGACTCCTGCCACATGCTCACCAGTTAGATTATTTTTCTTCAAGAGATACTGTTTAATCAGGCGAAATACACTCATACTCATACAATAGAAGATATAAAACTCTTATAGAAAAATATGTTTATATACAACGATTATAATTTATCTAGATGTCAAGAAAGTTTGAAACATAATAGTGGCCACTAATCAAACTAAGTCTACCGGCCACTGGCTACTAACTAAATTTCCCAGTTTTCACCTAGACTTTGGTCGTCTGTTGGGGCAAAACCAGGTATCTATGTATTTGCACTGAATTCTGCAATGAATTGTTTCTTCACTCAACAGGTGGTGAAGGATGGATACAAGGTTCAGTCTGAAAAGGGTGGGCACATGAGGATTGCAGCTTATATGAGAAGTAAAAGCAGAGAAAACCATTACATGACAACATTAAAAATTGCTTAAAAACCTGAAAATAAAAAAAGTTACTGATCTTAAAAAATGTATATATATTTTACAGTTTTATTCAAAATTTATTAAATAACGCTTTTCTTTATTGGAAGTGTAAATAAATTAATTTCTGACTAGTACCCGGTTTTACCCTACCATCAAAATTCAGAGCTGTTTCAGATGGTCTTAGAAAATGTCTTTTCCCAAGTAGAGAAGAATTTTCCTGTGACAACAGGTGTGTTTTTTCAGTAGCTGAGATATCCACAAACACTTTTGTAGGGTATTCCAATTTTTCTGCCTTTCTACATTTTTCTCAACAAAGAAAACTGTTAGGTACCCGATTTTACCCTACTTTCCCATACAGTTTGGCAGAGAAATGTAGCCGCTATGCCCAAAGGGAATTAAAATGTTCTCTAGTCACCACACTACTAAATAAAAAAAAAAATGCCCAGTTAAACTGATGGCATTGAGCTCACTGGGTATTCACACAAATTGTATATTATACTCTTATTTCAAAGAATAATGTCCTAAAAAAATAAAGAAATCAACGATAAATTAAGGGGGGATTAGCCCCCATGTTCCCCCCCTTTATACTTAACCAATAAACCCCCAAAACTAATCAGGGAAGGGCCTTATCACAATGAACCTATATACAAAATTTGAAGCAAATTGGCTAATTCTGCATGAAAACCCCATTTATCTAAATTAATAGGGGAATTAGCCCCCCATTCCCCCCCTTTATACTTAAACTTAACCAATGAACCCCCAAAAGTAATCTGAGTACATAATATGTACATACATACAGAACCGGCGGACACATTAACTCTCAGGCTTTGATAGCCTGTGAGCTAAAAAGAGAACATTAAAATCATTGTAAAGATTGACCATTGAACTTAAATAATGTTCGGGTTATTAATTTTAGTTTGTTAATTCTTGAACTTCGGGCCTCTCAGCTTGGTGCTATGTGTGGTTATGGTAACTTGAATATTATCTCACTCTATGTTACATTATATTTCGTAACATACGTCATCTTCTGGAAGGTCTGTTACAGTTTTCTATCTTTGGATTGCAGCAGAGTAAATACAGTCAAAAATGTAATAAATTATTTGTACATAAAGAACAGTGTTTAACTTTCATATTTAAAAGAAATGTGAATCATAAAAAGGTGGATTTTTAAAGCTGAATTGTTTGAACAAAATTAAAATAACATCATTTTCACAGCCTTTTAATTTTATATAACAGTTGCAATCTTGTAAACATTAACCTGGATAAAAAAACCTTGATAACTGATTCTGGTACAAAATTTAGTTTGCATCTAATAAAATCTTCCTTAATTCCGTAATCCGGTGCACAGCTAAGTTTGACATCAAACATTAGAAGTGTATGCAACAATATGGTTATAAAATTTACCAGAGTTAGCTACAATAAGAAGTTAAGTTTGGGCCAAACTACATTCCATTAAATACCGTATTTACCCGCGTATACGTCGATCTCGCGTATAAGTCGACTCCCCACTTTCAAGATCAAGAAATTTGAATTTTTTTTAAATCCCGCGTATAAGTCGACCCCCCACTTTTCCGATCAACAAATTTGCATTTTTTTAAAAAATACATTATTCAAAATCACCTGGAAAAAAAAAGAAAGTACTAGATATACAATAATAAAGAAACTTTAATTTTTTTTTGTACATTTATTCGAAATCGTCTGAAAAAAAAAGTACTAAATATACAATAATGAAGATAATAATATTCTAAAGTAATATACAAAGTTAAACTGATTCAAGGTCTGATTCAGTATCGGACTCTCGCCAAACAATTCACAAAAATCCTTCGTCGTCATCGGCTCATCATGATACACGTTTTCAATCTCTGTATCGCTACATTCTTCCTCGTCATTATCACTTTCGAAATTGGCATCATCTTCTATGCCGTCTAGTTCGTTGCTTATGCAGCATTTCTTGAATGATTTTATAATCATTTCGGAAGGAATTTGATTTCACCCATCTTTAACCCACTGGGCAATTAATGCAATGTCGGGCTTTCTAATATTACCGCCCTTTGTAAATGTTGGACACTATCCACTCTGCCCAATATTTTCTAACATTTACTTTGAAGGGCTTATTGAGGCAACCGTCTAGGGGTTGAAGGACGGATGTCAACCCTACCGGGATTACAGCTACAGTCGTTTTCTGTTTTTTCGTCACTTTATTCAAGTTTTCAGAAAAGTGGCCGCGAAACGAGTCATAAACTAAAAGGGAAGGTTTTTTTAAACCAGCTCCTGGTCTTTTACCCTACACATTTTTAAGCCAGTCGACTGTTCCATCAGCATCCATCCACTCCTTTTCATGGACTCGAATCAGCACACCAGATTGAAATGTAACGTTTTTCGGGAACGTTTTTTTTAAAAAAATAATCAACGGATGAAGCTTACTACCGACGGCCAAACAGGAAAGAACGACCATAAAACAGGGTTTTTTGGGCCCAGTCGTTTTTACCAAAATGTTTTTTCCCCCCTTGCAGTGCACTGTTTTATTTTCTGGTAGGTCGAAACACATGGGTGTTTCGTCCATATTTCCTATATAGCAAAGTTCAAAAGAATTCATTTTTACTTGATCGATGATGTATTTTTGAAATTTCATAATCTCTGCTTCCAAGTCAGATGGTAATTTTTGTGCCAGTTTAGTGCGCTGGCATAAAGTCAAACCATGACGATTCATAAATCTAGTGCACCAATGTTCTGATGCACGAAACGTGTTTGGAACACCATACTTTTCTTCGTTTGCAAGCTTCATTGCTCGTAAACGTATGGCAGTTCTAGTGAAAATGAAACCATTCTGCCGGCACTCTACAACCCAATCATGCAATATATTTTCGAGTTCTGGAAAGGGCGATTTTCCATGCCGCAGAGCCTTTTTTTGATTTTGGGATGTTTTCTAGCTTTGCATTATTCTTGCGTCAATCACGAATCAATTTTTTGTGAACCCCAAATTGATGAGAAGCAGCACAGTTGTTAGATTCTTCCACAAAAGAAATTACTTTAAATTTAAATCCAGCTGCGTATGAATTGCGTTTCTGTTTTCTAATAACTAAATCAGCCATATCAGTAGAAACAAGGAGAAAAAGTGCAGTAAGATAAACGAACAAATAATGAATAAGTGTACTATCAAGAACACGCAAGATATAACGTGGGTCACGTGTGTTTAGAGAATTACATGTTTCTAGTCACTCGCGGACGATTCAATTGCACATAGGGGTGATACATTCTCGAAATTTTATCTACTGATCTCTCAGAGGAAGGGGAAGGGGGTTGTAGTAGGCGTACATTCATCACCAGCAACAAATCCGTCACTCAGTCTCCAAACCTTTACATCAGCGCTGATAAGGAAAAGCAATTAATTCCTCTTTTTCTCTCCTGGTATGGAAATCAACAGTGAAAGACGTCATTGTGTTATGGAATGCGAAAAGAGAACAATTGCCTTTCAGAAGGGCATTTTTAACTTCTGGTAAAAAAAAAAAAAAAAAAAAAAAAATTAAGGACCCTCGCATAAGTTGACCCCCCCCCCCCCCCAACTTTAAAGTCTTTTTTTTTTACCAAAATTTCTCGACTTATACGCGGGTAAATACGGTAATAGGAATTAATTATTATCAAATTCCTGTTGACTGAATTATAGATCTTTCACCAACAAATCTCCTTGAGAATGATAAATAAAGTTAGTTATGCACCCTTGACATTTCAAAGTTTTTTTTTTTTTTACATTGCAAGTATTGCTTTTTTAGTGATAGTAAAATAACTGCAGATAAAAAATATATAATAGTAAATCTTCTTTTGTCTATTTCCTTCATAATGAAAAAACATAAATTTGCTGATCGCTAAGTACAAATTTTGTGTAATCTTCTGCAATTGAATTTACCATACAGAATCACCTTCAAATATAACAGAAACTTCCAACAATATAGTAAATACGACAATTGGCAGGTGACCCAATTACAGAAGATTAGTCCAATATCTTTTAAAAATCTTCAAAAGGGAGAAAAGGTACGTAAAAAAAAAAGAAATGAATGCTGAATTTCTTTTTTAATGTGTTAATAATTTGTAGGTAGCACACATTTCTTCTAAAATTCAAATATTTGAGTTCATTTTTATAATATTAACTGCTATTTATATAATTTTCATTTGAATACAAAAAATTACTCCAAAAATGCTGTCGTACACTTGAAAAAACACAATTACTGTGAACATCGCTCAGACTGATGTCACGGTTATGCCTTTTTGGTTTAAAATTAAATTGTTTCACAACAAAAATAAAATCAAAATCGTAAACAAAGAAATAACATGTAAGTCACAAGTACAGTCATTTTTATAATTACATCTGCTAGTTTCTCCTGTAAGTAACATAATGGAGGAGTTAGATGAAAAATAAAAATTAAATTTAAAAAAAAGGAACAAGCCAAAAACAAAATTGTTATTCAGATTTTAACTAATCAAATTTTCAGATGCATTTTTCTAAACCTAACGCAAAAGACAAATCGCCAAATATTATTTCAACTGCAATCTTTCATATTGACTATTTTTTTAAGCATTGTGAACATTCCCTTTCATGTTTAAATTAAACATTTTCGTTCTATAATACTATCTCTCATCAAAACTGTTTTTTCTTTTCTTTTTTTATGTTATTTTAAATAAAATTAGTAACAGTTTTTTCTTTTACTTTTTGAGGTGTTTGTGTTATTTTCTAAATGATTTCAATTCTTTCACCAACGATAGTGGTCGCCAAAAATGACCAATGGTAACCTTTTTGTCCAAAATAACAGAACTTTCAATCATAATTTTATAACTAATCTACATAGAACGATATGATATATACTAAAACCTTTCCTGAAAAAGTATCTATCTAAAAATGCAAATGCAAATTCTATCATAATCCATTCTGCAGAACTCGAGTTATAAGCAGTTGGAACGAAATTTCCATTTGTATTTTATATATATAGTAGATAATCTGCAGATAAAGGTGGAGATAT
Source organism: Maratus michaelseni (assembly GCA_963931845.1). Lineage (NCBI taxonomy): Eukaryota > Metazoa > Arthropoda > Arachnida > Araneae > Salticidae > Maratus > Maratus michaelseni. Next base: position 292,835,385 of record OZ007589.1, on the reverse strand, counting down.
TGTTTTTTATGAAATGAATTTTACATTCATTAAACAGAAAGAAATATTGCCAATTAGAAGAACTATTCTAAAAGTTAATTACAAAAAATACAAATTATTTAGAAAAATTTTGTTACATAAAATTATTACTTTATCTATGAAAATTAAAAACCAAAAATACCATCAGCTTCATTCCGACCCCGTAGCTACCAAGACCATCCTTTGTAGGCATACTGCCACCAAGTTGGAATGAAGAACTCATTGAGGTTGTTCTATCGTCATTTTCACTTTCACTGTTTGATAAGTCTATCAAAAAAAATTTGGAAACAGAACATTTTCAATAAGTTATAAAATATACAGTTTACACAAAGTTAAAAGAAAACATATAATTGAATGTTAATAGAAACATGGAATATAATATAACCTATCTATAACAATACTGCAAAGACTACAGAAATATAATGTTATAGACATAAACAGAGTCCGTAATATTATAAACAAAATCAAGGTCATTGCTTAATTCCAAAATACAAAGTAAAATATTCATTGTACGTAGATGCTACATTTACTTTAGTATTAATATTAATAAAAGAAAGTTTTTGTCTGTGTGTGTCTGTTTGTGATGGTTAAAGAAATCGATTGCACATATAGTCCAGTCATTTTAGGAAAAATAGCAGAAAAAAATAGAACAAAGCTGGATTTTTGCACAGGAGCTAGTTAGGGTATGTAGTTAAACATACTAAAAGTCCTCATCGATCCGGTGGGAGCTTTCGCCGCCAGGGGGCGCGAATGATCTTGAAAATCGGTTTTTTGAGAATACCTCATTAATAATGACATCTAGAAAAAAAGTTCAATTAATAAAATGTAGAAAATTTAATTTCCTACAAAAAATGTGTATAACATTTTTTTGTCACACCAACGCTTCTCTGTCAAAAATCAAGAACAATGAACATACTTGGAAGAAAAACGATAAAAATATGAAAAACCTGCTGCTATTTCCAAAGAAATTATATTGAAAGGTAATATTCTTACTTTTGAAGAAAGAAGGTGAATGTATAATATGCTTATTTCCACACCACCCTAGAGTTAAAGCATTTAGCGCATTTTTTTAAATTCTGGTTCCCCCCTACCCCCTAGGCCTAATCAACATATAATGACTGGCTTGTTCAAATCTCAATCATTTGACTGCTTGAATAGTCGTTTGCACATCTGCATCTTCTTCACTCAATTTAGTTTCGTCAGCATTTGTATTTTTTCTTCAGTTGTATTTCATTCACTATTTTCTGGTTGGCCTTCGATATCATCTCTAAATTGAGATGTAACGATTTCCGCATTCCTTGCAATGGGCATGATATTGTCAGTATCCTCCTCATCTTCTAATTCAACTTTATTTGCATTGTGACATGAAACTCCGCAACAATTTATGAAAATATAACAACACTTGAATCCAATTTTTTTGGCATCCACACGCTTTGCCACATCCTTTGGGGAAAGTACAAAAAATGGATTAAATAATATTTTTTTTGGTGCGGGCGGTAAGGTAGCTGGAATTGGAGATAAATGAAGTGCATTTTGTCAGTCCCAGTTCTCAGGAAGAAGTTTATTGCTCAACCAGTATTGTATTCGATGATAAACACATAACCTGTGCAACCTAGCTGCGTCCATGGTAAGCGTTAACGATGAAAGCCTTTTTTTACCAACTGCAACTCCTTTCTTGAAACATATAATGATACTTGTTTAGGGAATTTTCTGTTTTACCACCATATAAAGCAAGAAAAATAGTTTTCCCTTTCTCGAATATTTCAATTTGGGATGCTTTGCCACTTTTAAAAGTGCTGGCAGCTTGTATGTTACTGCTTCTTTTCCTTTTCAAAAATTTTAATAACGACATTTTGTCTTTCCCAAGCATTGCTGTGTACAGTCACAACCTCAAAAAGCGTGAAGAAACGATGTATGATCTTTCAGAACTGCATCATTATTGAGACTGTGTGACGAATACAAGGTGGTTGTAATTCTTGTTCTTCGAGGCTTATAAAAAATATATCTATCTCTGGAGGTGCTAAGGCAGTCAACAATACGAGCAAGTCAGCATCGTCGTCTACAATAACAGCCAGCGCACCAGACTTTGCTACTTCAATGGCTGCTTTAACAATAAGTGTGTCAGTATTCCCCTCTGCTTGTTTCGCTTCGAAACCATTCTCCATAAATTTCTCCTTGAGAATAGAGATGAGGTGTGTCTTTTCTTGATGATTAGATAGAAACTTTTGACTAATTGACACATTCATTTCTTCGTTAATATTGATGTCGAAAGTTACAATTTTCGAATACCGATGAGTTCATTCGGCCTCTTTTGTATTATAAACTTCGACAGAGTAAACATCGAAAACAGTTACACATTTACCACAGTAGTTTCTTAAGATATAGGAAATATAACTTTCTACGACACTCCTGTATGAGGAAAGTGCAGCTGACATCACTGTGGGGAAGCGAGAAATACCTGACAGTCGTTACGACTACTATTGTTCACAAGTGTTCAAGCGGTCTGATTAGTCTACGATAAAAGGATCTCTGATATGATTGGTCTGCGTCGACATGATGATTCCTGCAATGATCGCTAAGGAGAAAATGTAGATTGGTTGATGGAATTGTTTGTAAACATGTCCTTTCCTTATTTACTGGTTTCCACTTACTTTGTAAAACCCCTTATAAAGAATTTATGGTGGTACCTTGCTTCAGCTGCAACCAAGTAAATAATATTAGATAAACGCTTACTGACTTCTTTGCCCCATTTGCCTTCACTGCAGACACAATTAGACTATTTTTCACCTCTAAGTGTTTAATTATTATCACTTTTTTGCAATACTTTAGAGATTTCTTTTTTTTCCTTCCTGTATAAAAGCTTCATCCAATGTATCAGATCATAGTAAACATTTTTCATTGAATTCAAACAAGTGACTGTCTTTCTCAATTTTTCATTTAACGGTGTAATTTGTGTGGACGTTAATGGTTTTATGCAACAGATTTCTTGTACGATTTAACAGAATTCTTGCTTGTATAATTTTTCATACACATTGGATGGACTATAATTCCACTATTGTTTTCTGCCATTTCTTCAAATGCTGTCCAATTATTGTTACTTCTTTCCAAACTTAAGGTTACAAGTGACTTCAATATCTTTTTACCAATCATTCACAACGCAGCTCTCACTACATACAAGACAAAATACTTCGTCAATCTCCATTTGAACGCTCTCGATCAACAATCAAGAAAGAGTCATTTTACACTCTAAAAACTATTTAAAACTTTCTACAATAAGCGTGGAAAATATCACTATTTACTTTCTAAAAACTCACAAAGAATACTTCATTCAGTAAGTTAGGGTGATTTAATACCAGCGAAATGCTCATCAATTGAAATAAAACACGGCAAAGATACCAGCACGTGGTATATTTCGACATCAGCATGAGATGCCACGACAATGGCTATTTCACCAGCTTGCGAAATCAGTCTACAGAGAAAAGGACAGAAGAGGAGGTGTAGGATTCGAATGTACATAGGTATTTGTTTTGTTTCTTGTGCGCGTTCAATACAATCGTTTCCCTAATTTTTCCAGTTATGTTCACTGCTTCTGATATTTGACAGGGAAGGGTTGGTGTGACACAAAAATGTTATGGACACTTTTTGTAGGAAATTAAATTTTCTACATCTTTTTAATTGAACTTTTTTTTTTAGATGTCATCGTTAATCAGATATTCACGAAAAACCGATTTTCAAGACCATTTGCGCCCCTGGCGGCGAAAGCTCACATCGTATCGATGAGGACTTTTAGTATGTTAAACTACATACCTTAATGAGCCCCTGTGCAAAAATCCAGCTTTGTTCTAATTTTTTCCGCTATTTGTCAAAAAAAGTACTAAAATGACTGTAGTAATAAAGGCCTTCAAATTTGGTTCAAGACAGACGAAAACAGGTCTGAATGTACCTAAGGTTCAGATTTCAGAGTTTATGTTACTTTATGTTGAGTGGGACGATTAATGTATTTTCTCAATCTTCTGCACGTGATTTTGACACACTTATGAAAGCAATCCAAATTCTTTTTGCCCAATATAGCAAATATTGTCCTCTTTTCAATAAAGTTTATTTGGAATTTGTACAGCAATTTTTTAATTTTTTTTTTTTTAAGTCTCTATTTTGCCAAAAATGAGAAGTTTGTTTTTTATCAACCATTTTCTATTTCATATCTTATCTATCCAATCTTCTATTTTATACCCTTGTATGAAGAAGAATTTCGGAAATAAATAAATTAAAAATATGAAATAGTTGTTTTTTTAAAATTAATTATTAACGAAAGTAGGTAAGGCCATAATATTTTTTTCTTGGAAACACAACAACAACAACAAAAAAAAAAAAAAAAAAAAAAAGAGAGGAAAATATTCCAGCATTTGTTTTCTAAGTAACCTTCTAGAATGTAAGGACCATATGTCAAAATAAATCTGAAGAAAACACAAATCATAGTAAATTTAGCATTACATTTGCCTATCCCAAAAATTTTGCAGGAGGAGCCAAAAACCTAGATGTCTGTAATTAAAAAAAATCCCTGTCGACTCGTCCTACAGGCACAGGTACATTTCGAAGACGCAGACTATGGCGCATCTGTTTATTGGGAATTGCAGAAAGACCTTTTTGCCATGAGGTGGTAGTTAGGCCCGCCCACTTCGAAATCTACTTGTGCTTGTAGGCGGTGCTGGCACGTATTTATTTTTATTTATTTTTTTCTGTAAGAGTTGGTCCTATAAAAAACTTGTCAGTATAAAAGTTGTAGATAATAATAAGAAGATTTATAATAAATTTAAGTGGATTTGATGTCTTGTGAATTGACGAAGTTATACAATTTTTTCTTCTTAAACCCCTATTTTCTCTCCCCTTTGAGGCCATTTTTAATGATATAAAAAATCTGTCATGCATAAATTTTTAGCCCTTTTCCTAAAAGTAATAATAACTTTAAACGGATTCAATATGTATCATAATTAAGAAATTATGGGTTTTTTTCTGTTTTTCACAAAAAAAAAAAAAAAAAAAAAAAAAAAAAATCCCTCCTCCCGCCTTTGGTTTGATTTTGCCCATTAATGAATATGACCGAGATGTTATGCCCCCTGATTTTATGTATCAGTTTGGAAGAGATTTGTGCAAAATTATTGAAGTTATTGTGTCCATAAAAAGTGACATAGATAAATAGATAGATAGATAAAGTTTTGAACTGGGGTTGTTTTGGGTTCTAGAAATCATGATCAGCGTAGATCTGCAAAACTTTTTCAGAAATTCCAACATGTGGGAGAATGTAACGGGTAGTATTTCTTACGAAATCTACCTAAAACTAGCGGGCTAAGTCCGCTTTGCTGGCCGATTTTTCCAAATAAAAATCAAACAATTAACACATCTTTTAGTTCCACTTGTGATAAAGATATCACATTCTTTATTTTCAGTTACTTTTTATTTCAGCTCAACGCAATTCTGTATTTATTATGCGCCATTTTATTAATCCTTTTCCAAAGTTTGTCATTCTTTTAATCCTATTTAATCAGCAACTGTCATGCGCTGATGTTATTTTTTTTTTCATTGGAAAGCCTATCTCTTATCGTTTCGTTACTTTTACTTTCGACGCAGGTGCTAGCTTTGACTTGGCATTGCTGCTCCTCACTTGTGCGTAATACGCATGCACCGCACAGCACTGTTCATTTCCTCATTTCCTGCTATGTGCCGATAATTTCAGAGTTTCACCTTCATGCTTAAGCTTTTGGCCGCAAAAGCGCCTCAAAATTCAACCAATGACCTTTAACAAAGAATGTGCAGTATAATTTCACTACATATCAATTCACACTTAAAAAGTGGTTGTTTTGTACGTAAGTGCATCAGTAACGTTGATGTCATAACGATGGGGACAACAATGAGGTTAAAGAGCATAGGTTACAACGATGGAGCTTTAACATTGACAAATATCGGCATCTTTTAAAACAGAAACAAAATGGCGTGTTTTTTGGTTTGACTTCACACTTTATTTCCTTCAGTAGCTAGTTTTTTATCAAAAATTAAGAAAATTACGGCTGAATTTTACAAAAATTGGAATTTTGGATGAAGAAAATTTTTCTACATATGTGTTTTGAGTTTTAAATCGATACCTAAAATACTTTTCTTAATACAGTAGAGTCTCGATAATTCGAGGTGGACGGGACCGGGCTTACCTCGAACTATCGAAAACTCGAATTATCGAAATCATAAAATTTAATTAATAAATAAATGAAGATAAAGCAATTTTTAAATTTCAGTGTATATTTAAATGAAAAATGTACTTACAAATTATTACATTACTGCATATAGCAACAGGTTAATTATATCTTAAAATAATTGTCAATTGTTTTTTTTGACACATTGTCTCGTTTCCGTGCAGCAATATCACGCCATCGTTAAAGCAGCATATTGCCGGCTGGAGTTGACTCAGTCTATTGCTCTACGTATAGCATGGCGGATTCTAGTGCAGCAGACAGCCCCTTGCTGTGACTCATTAGTGGTGTGGAATCTGTCTGATTCTGGCAGAATCCGTAAATTCTAGTTGTTCGTGACTATTTATCCATTCCTTTATAACTTCTGGCACAAAATCGTAAAAAAAAAATAATAATATTTCTTGAGTCATCCAAGCACTTTTTGTTTCATATAAGTAACCGACATTGAAGATATCGAGACATGCTTAAATGCTCTTTTTTGGCTTTGCAGCTTTTCTGATAACAACAAGTTTAATCTTGTGATTTCCTAAAGCATTTGATGCAGCAAGAAGTGTTAACCTATCTTTGCTTTTATGCGAGACCCGGAGTACTTTTCTCTTAGCTTGACGCGATTGTTTTAGATGGTAGCATTTTTGAAATTAAGGCCAGCTTCATTGAAATTATAAAGCTGGTCGTTCGTAAGGTTTTCATTTGTCATGGCTTCCTGCAATTTCTTGTAAAATTGCACGGTGACGACCTCAGAATCTTCAGATAGCTTCTCTCGACAGATGTCTAGTTGCCAGATACGATATATTTTTTTAACTTTTCAAACCAGCCTACACTAGCAGTGAAGTTTTCATCACTTTCTTCAAATTCTTTTCGAAACAGCAAAGCTTTTTCTTGAAGAATCGGACCTGAAAGAGGGCTTACTTTTATACTTTGCTGTGTAATCCACATACAAAGTGGCTCACCAGTTTTTTCATACTCAGACTTTTTTAAGGATTTTCTGTCCAAGGATAAATCAGAGCAGTTGTTAGTAGAAAAAGCTTCTAGTTTACTTCTGTTCTGATACTTTCGCAGTAGACATAAAGAGTGAGTGGGGCGGAAGCTCGTTGAACAACTATTCTCTGATTCTCTCCAATTTCACCCGGCGGGATCCCCTGCACTTATAGGAAGAATACACCCGTTTTTTTAAGAGAGTGGCTTCGGGGTGCGCAGTTGACATATGACCCGTCGAACAACAATAAAAACCAGATACTTGAATTTTGTGGTGCGAAATAATTCTTTCATGTGTTGCGTATATGTTCGTCATTATTTGGAAGCTAAACTGATTTTTTTCACTAACTCGGATTTACGGGAAACTCGAACAATCGAGACTCGAATTATCGAGACTCTACTGTATTAACAAATTAGTGGAAAACAAACCACTAATTGCCATTGGCAAAACAGAAATAATACCCCTTTTTTGCCATCACATACCTTAGCATTTTATCTATCTATACTAATATTACAAAGAAGTAACATTTTTTTTTTTTTTTTTTTTATTTATTTGTACGGGGTAATCTCTGGAACCACCGAACCAATTTCAAAAGTAATGGTGGCAAATTGATGGTGACAATCCCTACTCCAACATAAGAACAGTTCCCAAAGAACAGTTTCTAAAAATTTTTTGAAATTTAAAAGGGGTGAAATGAGTGGAAAGCGTTCTAAATTACTATTTTTATCGAATTGTTAAGGTTAGAAACTTGAAATTTGACATGACTACTACATTTAAAATGCAAATGCACGCACAACACTGTTGTTTTAAAAATATTTGAAATTTAAAAGGGTGCAGGAGAAAAAAGTTCTAAATCATGGTTTTTATGACTCTAAAAGGACTAGAAAGTTGAAATTTAGCATGACGACGGTCACATATAAGCAGACCTGCCAACCTTTGAAAATGAGAAATAGTAGCACACCAAATTCAAATTTATCTGAAGGTTGGTTGGTTGGTGGCTGTTTTTTTACGCTGCAAATTTTAAGCGAGCAAATCAGGGGTGATTCTGAGTAAAAAAAAAATTCCGAAATTCACAGCAAATTTTCTGAAAAGTTACAACAGGGTCCACTCCTGCCACTTTTTTTTTGCGTCCCTCAAGATTGTTTTTTTTTTGCGTTTTTCAAGATCTTTTGGCGAAATTTGCAGTTTTTTCGAGATCTGTTTATAAAATTTGTATTTTTTTTCGCAATTTTTTTGACGAAACTTGCCATTTTAGGCGATTTGTTGACAAAACTTGCCGTTTTTTTCGCGATCTTTTGACGAAATTTGACGTTTTTCGCAATTTTTTGACGAAATTTGCCGTTTTTACGCGATTCTCTGATGAAAGTCACGTTTTTCCCGCGATCTGTTGACAAAATTTATCGTTTTTTCGCGATCCTTTGACAAAATTCGCCATTTTCGCAATGTTCTTGAAGAAATTTGTCGTTTTTTCGTGATCTTTTGACGAAATTTGCCGCTTTTACGCAATTCTCTGACGAAAGTCACGTTTTTCCCGCGATCTGTTGACAAAATTTATCGTTTTTTCACGATCCTTTGACAAAATTCGCCATTTTCGCAATGTTCTTGAAGAAATTTGTCGTTTTTTCGCAATCTTTTGATGAAATTTGACGTTTTTCGCAATTTTTTGACGAAATTTGCCGTTTTTACGCGATTCTCTGACGAAAGTCACGTTTTTCCCGCGATCTGTTGACAAAATTTATCGTTTTTTCGCGATCCTTTGACAAAATTCGCCATTTTCGCAATGTTCTTGAAGAAATTTGTCGTTTTTTCGCGATCTTTTGACGAAATTTGCCGTTTTTACGCAATTCTCTGACGAAAGTCACGTTTTTCCCGCGATCTGTTGACAAAATTTATCGTTTTTTCGCGATCCTTTGACAAAATTCGCCATTTTCGCAATGTTCTTGAAGAAATTTGTCGTTTTTTCGCGATCTTTTGACGAAATTTGCCATTTTTTCGCGATTTTCTGACGAAACTCACGTTTTTCCCACGATCTGTTAACAAAATTTGTGGTTTTTTCACGATCTTTTGACGAAATTTGCCGTTTTTTGCAATGTTTTTGATGAAATTTGCTGTTTTTTTAACGATTTTCTGACGAAAGGCAGGGATGAGATTGGCAAAAAAAGCTGAAAACTGCACGAACGACATTTGAGCAATAAGTTATGAATTTCAAGCGCAACAAATATTATAATTGCTATTAAAAAAATATATATTTTTAACTAAAATAAATATATATAATATAAAAAATCGCGTTTTTACGGCGATCTGTCAGCTAAAATTGCGTTTTTACGGCGATCTTTCGGCTAAAATCGTGTTTTTACGGCGATCTTTCGGCTAAAATCGTGTTTTTACGGCGATCTTTCGGCTAAAATCGTGTTTTTACGGTGATCTTTCGGCTAAAATCGCGTTTTTACGGCGATCTTTCGGCTAAATTCGTGTTTTTTCAGCGATCTTTCGGCTAAATTAGAGTTTTTACGGCGATCTTTCGATGAAATGCGCGTTTTACATCAAATTAGCTGTGAGTACATTAAAAATAAATTATCAACAAGAATTAGGTAGAAATTATTTACTTACTCTAATTAAAAGTCTATTTTACCAAGATACAGCACATTAATAAAATCCTTCAATGGCATGAACATTTTTTTAAATTGAAATTTTGAAAAATAGTAAGATACTTTTCTTGAAAGAGCAAATCAAGTATGTGCTAATAATTGCAACCACCTTAAATAAATGATAGAACAGAGTTGCCACCCTTTTTTAAAATAAAAAATAAAGTTTTTAAGGAATTAAAGAGATTTTTTAAGGACATTATCAGTGGCACCAACTAGTCAGTGCTGTGGTTATTCCAGATTCCAGGTCATTTTTACCAGTCAGCTTGAAGCTAGTTTTTGGATTATTTGAATAGATTTTTTAAAATTTAATTTGTTTTCGCATTTCATAGCAAAATTTCTACATTACAAAAAGAAATTTGGTTTCAATCTTTTAACCCAATGCAGTAAATTCTGACGAAATTCGTGTTTTTTCAGCAATCCTTTGACGAAATTCGCTTATTTTCAGCAATCTTTCGACGAAATGCGCGTTTTTACGGCGATCTTTCGGCTAAAATCACTTTTTTACGGCGATCTTTCGGCTAAAATCGCTTTTTTACGGCGATCTTTCGGCTTAAATCGCGTTTTTACGACGATCTGTCGGCTAAATTCGCATTTTTCAACGATCTCTTGACGAAATATGAGTTTTTTCAACGATTCTTTGACGAAATTTGCATTTTTTCAACGATCCTTTGATGAAATATACGTTTTTCACAGATTCTCTGAAGAAATTCGTGTTTTTTTAGCGATTCCTTGACGAAATTAGCTTTTTTCGGCAATCCTTCGACGAAATTCGCTTGTTTTGGCGATCTTTTGACGAAATTCGCATTTTTTGGCAATCCTTTGGCAAAATTTGCTTTTTCCCGCCAATTTTTTTGACGAAATTCGCGTTTCTTCGTGCGATCCTGTGACGAAATTAGTCTTTTTTCGTGCGATCCTGCGACAAATTTCGCGTTTTTTTCCGAGTGATCCTGTGACGAAATTCACGTTTTTTTTTTTTTTTTTTTTTTCAGAAAATCGTGGTTTTAGACAGATTTTCGTAGCATCGTAGTTTGTGGTTTAAAATCGTAGCAACTACGATTTTTTCGTAGCAGTTGGTAGCTCTGTATAAGATTTGAAATCACTGCTATTTTTAGGACACAAATACACACAAAACATTGTTTTTTAAAAAAATCAAAATTTAAAAGGGTGCAGGAGAAGAAAACACTCTAAATTACAGTTTTTGTGATTTTGAAAGGACTAGAAACTTGAAATTTGACATAGCAGTCACAAATAAGATGTAAATCCTCACTAAGAACATCTAAAAAAAATCGATATTTAAAATACTGAAATGAAGTATACTAAATTATGATTTCTATGGAATTGTTAAGGATAGAAACTTAAAATTTGAAATGAGTGCTACGTTTAGGACGTAAATGCACACACAGCATTGTTTAAAAGTAAATCTAAATTTAAAAACCTGTAGGAATAAACAACATTCTAAACTACGATTTGTGTGATACTTGAAAGGACTAGAAACTTGAAATTTAGCAGGGTTTTTACATTTAAGATAAAAATACTCTCTAAGAACAGTTTCTAAAAAATTAAAAGTGTGAAATGAGTGGAAAGCATTCTAAAAACATTCAAAATTATCATTTCTTTCTATGGAATTGTTAAGGAGAGAAATTGGAAGTTTTACATGGCTGCTACTTTTAAAAGATGCAAATGCTCGCTTAGAACAGTTTCCTAAAATTTAAAAAGGTGAAGGAGCAAAAAGAGTTCTAAAATTACGATTTATGTCACACAGTTGGTATATAAGCCTGAAATTTGGCATGGTGGTTACTTTTAAAATGTAAATGCTCACTAAAAAAAAATTTTTTTTAATCAAAATTTCAAAGAGCAAGTGCAAAAAGCATTATAAATTATGATTCCTATAAAATTGTTAAGGATAGAAACTTCAAATTTGTCATGGCTGCTACTTTTAAGATGCAAATGCTGGCTTAGAACAGTTTTCTAAAATTTGAAATTTAAAAGGGCGAAAGAATAATATGATACAGTTGGCCTGGAATTTGGCATAGTGGTTACTTTTAAAATGTAAATACTCACTAAGAACTTTTTTTAAAAATTCAAAATTTAAAAGTATGAAATGAGCTAAATGTGTTCTAAAAACATTCTAAATTACAATTTCTATGGAATCTCTGTAACTACCAAATCGATTTTAAACGTAATGGTTGCAAAAAACTTTCTAAATTGGATTTATTTTGAACTGTTAAGCATAGAATATTGAAATTTGGCGTGGCTGTTACTCTAGAGATGTAAATGCTAAAAATTTGCAATAAAGGTGCAGGAGAAAATAACGTTTTAAAATTGTAATTTATGCGATACAGCTGGTACAGAAGTTTGGAAATTGACATGGTTGTTACATTTAAAATGTAAATGCTGGCTAAGAATGGTTTCTGAAAAATTCAAAATTTCAAGATTGAAATGAACAGAAAAGGTTTTAAATTATGATTTAGTTGGATTTATTTGTGTTAAAAACTTGAAACTTTGTATAATGGTTACTTTTAAGATAAAGATGAACAGTACAAACATTTGGTTAAAATTTCAAAATTTATACGTGTTAAATGAGCTGAAAACGTTCTTAATTGCAGTTTATTTAGAAATATTAGGGATAGAAACTTAAATTTGACATGTCTGTTATGTTTAAGACATAAATGCTTGCACAGAACAATTTTGACAAAATTCAAAATATAAAACTGTGCAGCAACAAAAAATGCACTAAAATTAGGATTTTTGTGATGCTGCTGAGCTAGAAACTTGAAATTTGGCACGGTGGTTATTTTTAAGATGTAAGTGCAGGCTAAAAACGATTTCTAAAAATTTTGAAATTTAAAAGGGTAAAATGAGCAGGAAGCATTCTAAAAACCTTCTAAACTATGATTTATCTGAAATTGTTAGGGACAGAAACTTAAAATTTTACATGACTTACTTCAGAGACATAAATTAATCCACAGAACAGTTTTTAAAAATTTAGAAATGTGCAGGAACAAAACAGGTTCTAAAATTGTGATTTCTGTGATATTGTTGTTATAGAAGCTTGGAATTTAGCATGGTGAATATATTTAAGATGTGAATTCTCACTAAGAATAGTTTCTAAAAATTATTAAATTTCAAATGAAAAATAAAATGAGTGGAAAAGCTTCAAAAGTTAGAAAGCTTACTATTTATTTGAAATTAATTTTAGCTCTTCTCATTCATTTAAGTCTCATGTTCACCTAATGCAATATAAGAATGAAGTTTTCTCAAAATGTGGCTTAATTAGTCATTTTTTAATTATATGTGGCAGTAAAATTTGGATATGTGGTAGTAAAATCTGCATAAAATGGGAATCTGGCCATGTTCATGAGCACAAGACATATTACAAGACTGATCAGCAAAATACATTACTACATTAATTAAATTATGTCAAAATTCAATGGAAGAAAAACATATCAAAAATTAAACTTTAAAAACATTTAAAAATCAAAAATACCTCTTTCAACATATTTGGCAGGATTTTTAAATTCACTCCTTGCTTTTTTAAAAGCTGAGCTAGTGGCAATATTCTCTTCTTCTGTGTCATCTGTACTAATTTCTGAAATAGATTTTATAATTAAATAATGAAACAAATTAAAATGAATAAAGTTATTTGACAATAAAGAAAAAAGAACCAATCATTCATTCATTCATTCAATCTTAAATCATGATTAATTATTTAATGCAATTGGAAATAATCTTATATAATAATCAAACTAATAAAATCAATGGTATTTTCCTTTGCATATTAAACAGGTTCTTAAAGTGTTTAGAGAATATGCTCTTAAAATAGTTTCTTGTTCCACCTAATATTTAAGCATTGATAATCAGTTTAACAGACTGGTGTCCCAGCTGACAAAAGACAGATCAAACCTTTAAACACGTTTTTAAGTAAGTTTTTTGAATCTGGGTAGGTCCTCACATTTAAGCCGTTCAAGCTATCAAAGATTAGATTTTTGCAAATTAAACTGGACTTTTTAAATTGCAGGACAAGCCTTTAAAAAATTTAAATGTTTAACAATTTTGCTTTTTTAAAGTGATTCGAAAATGAAAAAAATAGGTAATTAAGGATTATGATTTTCAGAAAGTACAGTAAACTCTCTGTAAGGCGGACTCTGTGTAAGACGGAAATCTGTCTAACTCGGATATATTTTCAAGTCTCTGCGAATCCATAGACATAGAGTAAAATTTGTCTAAGGCGGAATATTGTCTATTACGGAAAAAATTCTCGGTCCCGATCGATTCCGCCTTAGACTGTATTTATCTGTTAGATGTTGCAATCACAGATGTCACTGTATAAAATGCTGACAAGACATCTTTGAATGCATAAAAACTTCCCAAAATATAAGTACACAAACTAGGCTGATAACATGAAAAATTAGTTGTTCAATAAAATGGAAAAAAGGAGAGTTCTGTAAAAACTATTAAAAAAAATAAAAGGTTAAAAGCATAAAAAAAACTTCTTAATAATACCATAAAAATAAGGAATTCTCTAGGCCTTTTGAAAGAACTTTGTCTTTCTTCGTCAGGCACAAAGACGTGCAATCACTTAGAAAGCAGGAGCAAGACTGAAAGAAAATGGGAGGGAAAGAGGGGCAAGTTAAGGGAACAGCCAATAGGAAAGCAGAAGGCATCAGCCAATCACAGAAGAGAATTATCTAGAATGCAGAACATCAGGAAAAAAATTTAAAACTATATACAGTAGAACTCCAATTATCCGAATCAATTGGGACCGGACCCCATTCGGATAATCAAAAATTCGGATAATTGGATTTTTTCCGAAAAAAGAGCCTATTTTAATTAATTACTGTATGTATGTTGAAAATGGGAGAAAACAAACTATTTTTAAAGAAAAAGATCTTTTAATTAATTAAATGAAAAGGCAACATTTTTATATGTAAAGCGTACTTACAAGTGCTGTACAGTATGTACGTATCGTATTGTAAATGAAAGTCATATTGCTTGCTGAACATCTCGATCAAAGTAAGCTTCTAAGACAGTCTTCATCCGTTTTCGGGCAGCCAAGTCGTGCATCGGCTTGACAGTGAGAAGTTGCATGTGATGTGGTCACACTCAGGTTGACGCTCCATCCACTTCAACGCAGTTTCAAGGCCGGCAAATGCTTCACTAGCTGATGGACCCGTGTCTGCTCCAACTTCGACATTAAGGTCATGTTCTTCCTCGACACTTTCTTCTCTCACACTTTCAATAAGTTCATCGTCATTTAGAATTTGAAACCAAGGTGGGCCAGGCCGGCCACCTGGAGACGGACAACAGCCAATAATCGAACTGCACTATGAGACGGTGACTCATCATCCCAATAATGTTCGCGCTGCATCTACACTAGATTCGCGGAGTGAAGGACAATATAGCACGCGTAGACAGAATCATTATCTTGCGAATTGCAGTACGTTTCCGTCTTAATTTTTTTTCTTAAATTTTGAAAGCGATTCGGATAATCAGCGATTCGGATAGTCGGAGTTCGGATAATTGGAGTTTACTGTATATAAAAATAAAAAATAAAATGCTTAAAAAATGAAAGTAAAATGGGTATTAAATATACAAACTATAAACAAACATAAAAGTTAATACGAAAAAAAAAAACAATTATTATTATTATTATTATTATTATTATATGGTTGAGCTGAACAAGTTTTCCAAGCTGCAGAGAGCATAGTGGAAAAATAGGTTTTCATTAACTATAATCTCGCGATTTAGATAAATAGCTAAATTTTCAAGAAAGTCCCATTCAGAGAGGCGATTGGCATTAAAGATAATTTTAGCATTTTGAAAATCAAAACTATGGCCAGAGCCCCAAGAATGCTTGGCAATAGAAGATTTAGAAATTTCCTGATTAGTGACATAATGGGAGTGTTCTTTTAAGCAGGTTCTTTTGATTTTCAAAATGCTAAAATTATCTTCAATGCCAACAGCTTCGCCGAATTGAACTTTCTTGAAAATTTAGCTATTTATCTTAATTGTGAGGTTATAATTAATGAAAAATTTAATTTTACCATGCTCTCTGCAGCTTGAAAAAACTTGTTCAGCTCAACCATATAATAATAATAACTGGGTTTTTTTTTCGTATTAACTTTTATGTTTGTTTATATTTTGCATATTAAATCCCCATTTTACTTTCATTTTTTATGCATTTTTTATTTTTATTTTATTTTTTAAATTTTCTTCATAATTTTCCTTATGTTCTGCATTCTAGGTAATTCTCTTCTGTTTTTGGCTGATGCCTGCTGCTTTCCTATTGACTGTTCCCTTAACTTGCCTCTCTTTTACTCCCATTTTATTTCAGTCTTGCTCCTGCCTTCAAAGTGGTTGCACGTCTTCTTTGCGCCTGGATAAAGAAAGACAAAGTTCTTTCAAAAGGACTTGCACATTTCTTATTTTTATGGTGTTATTAAGAAGTTTTTTATGCTTTTATAGCATCACATCAGTTTATTCAATACTTTAATGTAGTAAAAGATTGTCAAATAGTTCATATAATCACTTGGCACTGAAAAAAAAATTATCAACTATACTATGATACAATCAGTAAACTCGTCAAAAGTTTTTTTTTTTTTTTAAACTGGGCAAAAGAACTTTAGGGCAGGAGAACCATTAAGGCTGTGGGCTGGTCTACTAAATATGATTATTAAAAAAATTTCAGATAACTATATAGATAAAAAATATCATATTCAATAGAAGCATTATAAAAGAGATGGGTTGATAGCACCCCCCAACCCTTCAATTTCACAACCATATGGTCAAATTTTTTATTTATTTTTTCTTAAGATATTTTGACTGTTTTAATACAATTTAGGATCGATATTTACTGCGTGCCTGATTGATTTTTGTTTGAGGATTGTTTAAATGTGTTATATAAGATCAGAAACATAAGTTTATTTAGCAAATTTTAATGTATTTCAATTCTATAAAGTTGATTTTTTTTTTAATATGAAGCACTCATAACACCATTGTTGCTTTTACATACGTTATATGGGAAAAATAAAGTAAAACATATGAAAAAACTACATTGGCATTATGAGCTCTTGATATTAAAGGAGAAAAAAAGTATATAATTGAAATACATTAAAATTAGCTAAATAAACCTATGTTTTTGATCTTGTATAACACATTTGAGGAATCATCAAACATAAATCAATCAGACACGCAGTAAATATAAATCTTAAATAAAATTAAAACAATCAAAACATCTTAGGAAAAGGATTTTTTTTTAAATTTTTTTAACTGACTGGCGAGTCTAAAATTCTACGCTTATCTACCCATATTCATACTAGCTGGGAGGTTGACTTAAACTACCAGTGGTCCACCCAGTGAAATGACTTTGGGCAGTAAACTGTAATCATTATTATTAATGTTCGTAAATGTCTGTGTGTGTGTGTGTGTGTCTGTACCTGGATAAACTCTGCGAGTGCAGCGAGACGATTTTGGTATAGAAAAATCCGGGTCTCCAGGAATTACAGTTTCAAAGAAGTCGGCCCCTAATTAAGAACGTTATTAATTAAAAACCTCATCAAAATTAGCAAAACAAGGAACAGTTTTATCAAAACCCGAAAAGAAAATTTCCGTTTTGATAATCGCAGACGTCCAAATTGTCTCTTTTTGACGCATCGTCGAATAATTTTAAAAAAAACTACCGGAGGTATCTATCTGAAAATCGTGGTACACACGCGGCCGATTTTTGTCGTTCCAAAAATTCAAATTTTTTTAAATTTGGTTGGTAATTTTTCTTTATTTCGGCCAAAAACTGACCAGACTTCCAATATTGACCCAGACAGGAAAGAGGGTTTGCCTTAAAAAATGCGGGATTGACACATCTGAGGCGAAATCGCTCCACCTGCTTTTCGAAACAAGTGGAAATAATTACTCTACGTCCACGAAAATTTGCAAATATGTGTAGAAAAAAATTGCAAATTCAACAAAAAAAATTCATAAAAATCGACCAGTAACTTTTAAAAATATCAATTACGAACTCATTAATGAAATGGAAAATGAATTTATTTCTATTCCAGAAATACACCTGCCAGTGATTCGCACGTGTTAATAGAGACAGATCGTCTGGGAATAAATTATTTTTGAAAGAGATAAAATGATGCATTTAAAAATGATTGGACTTTTTATAAGCTATATAAAATTTTCAAAATTATCGAATTTTCGAACCTGAAATATATGCATATTTGCTCAGAGTGGGCTGACATTTCAAGGATTAAAAAAATTTTCAAATTCGGAGCATAATTTTTTATTTTAGCAAAATTCCAATTTTTGTATAGGAAAAAAAAAAAAAAAAGTAAAAGCTAAGGATTTTTTTTTTTTTCAAAATATCTCCTAGAGTATGGGTCCCATCGTGACGCTGTTTGACTCATTCAACTCGACATCGATAGAGCTTACCGATTTTAGTTCTGAGTTTCACCACCAGGGGCGCTTTCCTATCTCTGTTTCTATGGGCCGGATCACGACGGGGTATGACTCATTCGACTCAACATCGATAAATCTTACCGATTTTAGTTAATTTTTTCACCACCAGGGGGCTATTTCCTATCTCTGGTTCTAGGGGCTAGACCATGACGGGGTATAGCTCTTTCGGCTCGACATCTATAGCATTAGCGATTTCAGTGCCCGAGGTCCCTATAGAACAAATTGCACCACCTGGTGGTGGAAGGTGGAACTTGCAGCGTGTGTGCAGCTCGACTGCTATACGGTGCTGCAGGCATCGGGGAGGATCGCTCAGTTAGAGGTTTATACTATCCGATGTGCAAATTAAGGAATTATCCGGTGCATGCGTAGCATGACTGGTATACATGGCGAAGGCAGCGGGAACCCGGTTGGAGGTTCGTTCAGTTAGATGTTTATACTATTGAATGTGCAAATTAAGAGATTATCCGGTGTGTACGTAGCACGACCGGTATACAGTGCCGAAGGCAGCAGGGATGCGGGTTGGAGGTTTGTTCGGTTCGAGGGGGACGCGAGCTGGAGGTTCGTTCGTTTCAAGATATTATACAAATGGAAAATTCAATTAGTTTAGGGGCCCGCTAGCGGGCGAAGCCAGCTAGTAGCCTATAATTAAGGAATATATATATATAATATATTAAGTAAAGTCTGAAACTATAAAACACCAATTATTATTTAAAAACAAATAAGATAATTCTGTATTACTTCTTTTACTTTGATTTCCAGCTCCGAAAGACATATGATGTTGGAAACGTTTGCCATCTTCTTCACTTTCACTTGTACTAGAATCTGAAGAACAACAGAAATATTAAATAAGAATTTATTTTACGAGTTTAAAATAAAAGTAGTAATTTAAATTTAACAATTAGTGAAATCATAAAGAACTCTGGTGGAAAAATAATTTCCATCTCAGTGTAATATTACATATACACATAATTTAATTAAAAATAAAAAATTATCAAAAATTTTTGAAGGAAAAAATGTTTAGTAATCTATTATTTTAAAGCAAGTTACTGTGGCATTATGAAAATGTTTGGTAAAAATTAAAAATGTCACAAATTGTAGATTTTAAATGGAGATACAGTGGAGTTTCATTAGAATGAATTTTGTGAGATCCTGAAAATATATTTGCTATAACAACATTTTGCTATCACGGAATTACTTGTAAATTTTAAGGGATTTTGCCAGAAAATGAAAACATTCATTGAGATGGAATTTCTTTTCTAGCAGAATTTTTCCTTAATGGAACTCTAATGTATTGCAGCAATAATCAAAACAATAAAAATAAGAATAAAAGTTTAAAAAAATGTTTAAAAAAAACCCACTCTTTTATAAGCATTCAATGTTTATCTAGAAAATCACACCTAATTTCATGACTGTATTTCATATTTTATGCCAAAAATTTCCGTTACAATACATTAATCTGTTGTGAGCACCAAACTCCATTGAGGAAAAGTTACTGCTTTTTTAACACTTGGTAAAAAGCACATTAAAAAAAATTATAATATTTGCTGTTTTTTTAAATATGGCAACAGGAAAGAAAAAATGAAACATTATTTAAACTGCCTTTTTAGGATTTCTAAATTGATTTTTCAACATATATGATTATTAATTAATATGAAACTATTAATTTATTAAAGCATATATTTTAAATAGATATACTATTATACTCATTTTTTATGTATACATGTATATTTATGTATGTTTCTACTTTTCAGTGTTTAAAATAATTTGTTATTGGAGTTTCACAGCCAGATAGCCTTTTGGGGCAAGCATGGTTTGGTGGATAATTAAATTCATTGTAGTTTGATTTGTATACAATTGTAATCATAAAGGATATTTGGTGATTTATCACCTGTGGCTGGCTAATAGAAAAATGCCTTAAAATTAATTTATTAATTCTAAAAACACACCTGTGAACATAATTTTTATAATTCAAATGTATCAAGAAGTGAATGGAAAATCGATTACAAAATTACACTCTTTACATACAACAAGAATGAAAAATCATGCATCAAGCACAGACAATAAAACACTTTCCAACACATCCAGAAAACTGAAATGACATTTCACCCTTAAATAAGGGGAAAGAAGATATGTAAGTAAACAGTTTAGAAAATATGTTTACAAATCCAGTTTTAGCAATTACTTTCCATAGACAAAAGAATAGTCTATTTTGTGAAGCTCTGTATATGATCTATAGATTTGCATATATACTACATGTACTACATAACATGCTAAAATTTAGTTGAGTTAGAAAATTCACTTTTAACAATTTTCGGCAATAGATGGAAATGCATTTGAATTCTTTTGTACAGGCCCTGTATATTATTTAAAAACTTCTGCACACACCACATATTAAGATAAAATTTAATTCAGGTAAAAAATGTGTAACACAACTTAAAATGCACTTCCAGCAATTACCAATATATATGATATAATGCTAGAGAGTACAGTGGGTGATCAGTTAACGAACTGTTCGGTTTATGAACAGATCGGTTAACGAACACTCTCGCGAGAGAATTTTATGTTCGGATAACGAACACCTAACAAAACAAAGCCAAGAAGAAGCAATGCTGTGTTTCAGATTTGCAGAGCTGTATTTAATTGCATCTACTATTATCGACTTAGAGAACATTTTAACAGTTGTATACTTATGGCCTAATTTATTCAAGAGCACCTGGGGGTTCAGGACTTATATTTTAGGGCCCTCAGATTAGAATGAAGAATACAAAAACATTAATTTTTATACTTTGTGTCCCTGTTTAAAGAAATATTTTTAATTGCAAGTTAATTATTTTAACTGAAATTTAGTTCCTAAATTATTAACAGGCTCTAGGCTCCACTGGAGCTTTATCGGACTATGCAGTAAACACAATCTTTTAGAGAACTAATGAAGTTTTTGATAGGTCAAAGTAATGATTTATTATATGATTTATTTTAAGTACGTAACAACATGGACAAAGCCATGAAACTGCGATCTGTCCATATTAAACACGGACGTATATTAGCCCTATTAAAATGGGAAGATTGAAAACTCCAGAAAGAAAAAATAAGCTTTTGTCAAATATTTAATGCCTCACAAACTCAAAAACAGCATGACTGAAGGAAGGACAACACTGTATGTATGCAATGAGTGTTTTATTATTATTACATTTAAATAAATTTAGGGAGAATTTATTATTAATTTTTAGATATTATTTAGCTTTTAAGAACGAATTAATTGAATTCCCATACAAATTTATACTAAATCTATGATCGGTTAATGAACAATTCGGTTAGCGAACTTTGTTTTGGAATGGATTAAGTTCGTTAACCGATCACCCACTGTATACGCTATAGCTTTATTTCAGAAACAGAGGGTATACGGTGTTTCTTTTGAAAATCCAGAAGGTATATGGCATATAACCTCCACTACACCCTTGAAATCTCGAGTTCCTGTCACTCAGACACTTCCAAAATCATGGATCTTTTTATAACAAAAGCTGTCTTACTTTTTATTCAAACAAACTCAATGTACTTTAATATGAAATGTGTCTGCTTTAAGATTATTCCAAAAAATTTGAATTCCTTTTAGAGAAAAAAAAATAATAACCGCATCCTAAGATAGAGCATAGTTTCCTTTTGCATCCTTTCTATGATATTTTGTATTACTAACTTACATGCTATAATTTGTAACCAATATCACTGAATATATACACATGAAGGATCTAGAAGTGGAATCACAAGTAAGTTTTGAAAAAAATTATAGCTAAATTTAAAATTTGTACAGTTGTTAAGAGATTTTTAAATATAACCTCCTCATTTTTCAACAGCTGTATCCATTTTACACCATCATTGCTACCAACCTTCTGGTTTTTTTCAGGTCAAAATATTTTGTAACAGGAAATTTATTTAATAAAATGTTTTTTGTTTCTATGTAGAAATAAACAATACTTATTTGATTTCATTTATCAGGTAAAATTTCTGGTTCGAAATATGTTTATTTCACTTAAAAATGGTAGGTTGGCAGCTATGCACCATCAATGATTACAGCATATGACTACTAACAGCATTGCTGTGTGCTGTCAACAGTTCCTTTTTAAAATTATCTTAAAAAATACAATTTGTTGATAAATGTTATAAACAGCCACGAAAATGAAACTGATGAAGTATCATTGCTAGAAGTATCATAGGCATATTAAAAACATTATTTCTGTATGTATGCAAAGTTTCCCCCAAAATAATACCTAACATGAATTTTCAGGATACTCGTAATATAAGACCCTACCCCAAAAATAACTCTGTCCCACTTAAAGAAATGATTTTTTCAGACTTTTTTGCTCCATCGGTACTGAGACTAGTCTCAGTCTGGACTAGTCTCAAATCTCACTCTGGTTCAGAGATGGGGAATTATATTAATTTATTCACTTCTGGGCAAATAGATTTTCTGATGGGATAAGTAAACTTTTAAACTGTCTTTCAAAAATTGCAGAAAATATACAGAAAACTTTTATATATTTTTATTCACTGGTAACATTTCTTGTTTCTCCCAACTGCCCAGGTGTAAACATAGCCTCAAGTTTTATCCTGCAGTAAATTTTCCTCTGCTGTATATCTTTCTTATTTTTATACAATTTTCGTTTAAATATTACTATGAAATTGCATTGTAGTAATGAATTATTTTTCTGTTGCATAAATTTTGTCATAACAATTTTCCATTGAAAGTTGCATCTTGCTGGACAGTAAAAAAAATCCCTTGACTGGCAAGAATTAGTGAAAATTCTTCACACCGGCTCTGGTCTCTAATTTTTGAGCTGGTAGAATTAAAAGTCTGTGAAAATGACACCATTGCAATGCAATTGTAAAAAATATATATAAATTTCTTGAATTAAAATCCATGCATAAATATATTATTTTAAATGGGTTAAATAATTTAAATTGTTGTAAATCAGTAAATGCAAATTGTTGTGAATGTTAAAAATGAAAAGAAAAAACAAGTGGGTAAGTGTGATCGAAGATTGCACGTTTAATATTCTTTTCAAAACACTTTATCCTTTCTTTAATAAATCCAAATAAATTTAATTTTCCAAAAAAAAAGTCATGTTTTTTATAAAATAAAAATTTAACGGTCTATTTTTTCGTTTTTTTAAATATCTGAACCGGTTGATAGCAGGCAAAGCCCGCTATTATACTCTTTCATAATAATATCTGTCATGTGGACTAAATGCGATATTAAAAAAGTAGTCCCCCCCTATCCCCTTCTTTATTAACAATCCCTTAATTACATGATTGTCTATTAGCATTTTATTTCTTTATTCTACTAGGAGGTTCTGCACCCAACGAGCTACTCTTGCCAAATTTGATTAACTCTAAAACGATTACGGAAGATTGAGTTATAATTAAGTGACTAGTGGCGATCTGCTGTAATCAGGTTTTCATTTATTTTCCTTTCACTGAGGTATTTTAAGGCCAAATAAACTGCTGTCGAAAGAGCTAACAACCGGTTTTGTGACTGATTAAATAACATCAATTAAACATTTGAAAATCAACTTGTGGAAAATTACTAAGTAAACAATGTTGCTGCTTCGGGGAATTTTATAATGATGTTATTAAAAATTTGGTATTTATCCATTATCCCTTCGATACCTATTCAAAAAAGAAAAAAGTGTGTCGCCAAAATATAGGAAAAAAAAGTGTGTTACCATGGCGTCACATTCAATTGACATCAGATGCATTACACATGTTTGTTATGTCATTGAGAGATTTTTTATATAACATTTATCTGTATTTTTAATGATATTTTACCCATTTATTAGTTATTTCATTAATTTAAAAAATAATAATGACCTTAAATGGTGTGCCATGATATTAAAAGAGAAAAAGTGTTGAAAAAAATGTTGCTATGAATAGTTACGCACAACAGATCCATTTCAACTGACGTCATAAACACTTATCCATCAGCTGAGGGGGATAATTAAGAAAAATATTGTAAATAAGTAAATATTTAAGATTACTTTTTTTTTCTCTCTTCATTAATGTATTATAAATTTTATTGTTTAAAGTTACTGACAGTTGACACTTTAGTGAGTGGGGCTTTAGATTCCAAGGCAACATTCTTCCAATTGGATTTTTGGGCATTAGAGTTTGGCGATAGTTTTTTTTTTTTTTACTGGAAAGTTGTCAACGGTACAATAGAGAAGTACCAAAAATTGTTTTCAGTAAGACGTTTTAAATGTATCGCTTCCAATAGGACGTAATTTTCAAAATTTTCTTCCTATTATTAAACTTTAAAATATTTAATTGAAGGGAAACATTATTATTTATGCTGTTTTAAAATTTGCAATATAGGTAAAATATTTTGTCGAAATAAATTAATATCGTGTGTAAATATATTTTTATATTGAAACTGTTTGGAATTGTTATTTGAGCATTTTAAATGTGATTAAGTTTCCCTATTTAATGCTTTAAACATGTAATAATTTAATTATTTCTCTTTTTAATATTCATGTATATTTTTAATTACGTAATTTTCCACAATTACTGCTTTTAACACGTGATCATTTAATTATATTTTTAAAGTTTTATTTCTGTTTTTGATAGTCACATGTAAATACCTTTTTAATTGAAAGGAAATATTATTATGTGCGCTATTTTACAAATTGGCAACTATTCAAATAAATTCTGCGCTTTAGTTGAATATTTTTATCCATTAATGAGTAGGTTTTTAAGGTTTTAATTAATATCTTGCATTAATGAAGACATTTTCAAAATTTTATGATTTTCAGCGTAACAGTAGGTATTCAGCTGTAAGTACAGAAATTTCAAGTCTCTAACTTATACAGTTTCTGAGAACGGACTCTGTGACGGACAGACAGAAAAGCAAGACAAATAGGGTTTTGTGAGATGAACGAAACCCTAAAAAAGGAATCTTTTGGAACAAAAATTAATACAATACTTATTTTCGGTGAAACACTGAATTTCAATTTAAACCAGCAATAGCTTTTACAAATAAATAGTGTAAAAAATACTGAGGAAATTTCTTTTATGCATGAAATAGTAAATAGTGTGTCAGAAAATGACTGTGAAAATTTTCTTTCTCTCACCAAGTTCATTTTTCTATCTCCTATTAATCCTTTCCGGCACAGACAAATTCTGTTCGTAAAATGAGAAATTACTGACTGACACCAGAATTTACAAACAACTTTTTTAGAAAATAAGAACTCCTAATTTTAAGCTTTCATTGCAGAAACAAAATTTTATTAAAATATTCTTGGTGCTGTGTGCAAGTTTGGAATTAAAATTAGGTGTGCCCAGAGTGGGACCACTGTGCCGGAAAGGGTTACTGATTGTTTATGTATGTAATTATTGAAAGAATTAATCATGTGTAGTAAACAATGAAGAGGATGCCAAAAGTATTTGTGAAGAATTTCGTTCAGTGGTCAAGGTTGTTTTTGTTATATTTTCAAAGCCATTTGTTATATATTAGAAGTACCCTGCTATCTAATTGTTAACCCCCCCCCCCCCCCCCCCCAAAAAAAAAAAAAAAAAAAAAAAAAAACCCTGGTGATGTTTTTCTTTTATTTTAGATGTCTAGGTCCCACTTTTATTTGGTTTTAGTCACCAGACTGAGAAATATGTAATTATTATGATTGAAAGACTTTAAATACAAGGAAAACTATTTTTAGTCTTTGTGAATTGACCCATCCTCCATATTTACATGAAATTCTTGCCTTTTTTACACTCTCTTATTTAACTTAACTTTGTTATTGTATGTAAAGAAGGAATTTCGTAATAAATTTTTCACTTGCTTTCTGAGATGCCTCGAAATATAAAAATTATGTAGTTTTTCAGATGTTTTTCGATAATACATCATTTTAACATTTTTAGAATGCAGTAATTATAAATTAATAAAATAATTTTAAGGCATTTTCCGTTAACCAGCCACAGGTGACAAATCACCAAAAAATCTTTATGGTTACAAAAACAATGGAGTTCATTATGTGCCAAACCAAGCTAAAAATCGGTCAGCTGTCTGAAACTGCAACAATGAAATATTTTAAACATTACAAAGTAGAAAATATAGATAAAAAATAAAAAGTTATTTTTTTAAGTACACTTTTATTATGTGTGAATTTCATTGTTTTGCTAGCCATTATTTTTTTTTTTTTTTTTGGGGGGGGAGAAGTTTTTCTACTACTTAATTTAGCAGTACAAAATATTCTACTGACTAAATTGAAATGATAAATGAAATTATTATGTAACAACAGAAAAAAAAAATTAGTGCTTTAGAATATTTAGACAAACTAACTGAAGATCACGATTTACTGTACACAGCATTTCACAGGCTTTTTGCTTTAACTGGCCATTTTGTTATCTAGCAAAAGGTCCAGCCCCTTGGTGCTGTTTAATTAGCTAATTGTTGAATTATTATAAAGTAGAAATTTCTTATGTATCCAAAAATGCACAGCAAAGAAATGTATTTTGAAGGATTGAATCTTTCTCTTCGGGGCAAAAACATGTACAAACATTAAAAATGTAGAAGCAGGATTGCTTCTGCTCTGGTTTCCCCACAAAGAGAGATCATTTTTTCAAATTTTTTGTGGTATACTTAAACATTTTCTATTTCATAGTGTGTATTTTGAGTTATTACTTGAAAATAACAAAGAATTAGAACAACTATGATAAAGCAAGAGTTTAGCATTAATTATTTTAGAGGCATACTTTGTCCTGTTTCTGAATTAAACAATTTAAGTGCAATATTAAACTAGCATCAGGCTCAGACTGGCCGATCAGTCCGATGTATCCAAGTCCAGGGAATTCTCCATGCCCCTAAGCTGATCCAACATTTTTTTTCTTGACTATTCACATTTATAATCTGATTTGTGCATTAAATTTTGAGGTATTCATTTATGAATCATTGTCAATTAAGACTTCCTTAACACGAGAGAAATGTTTATTATCACAAAGAAATTAAAATACATCGAAGGAATTTGCAGAAACAGAAATCAAAGCTTTCTATGTTTGCAAATGATTGACGTAGAAACATGCACTTACAAATGAAACCATGCTTTTTGAAAACAAACTTGAGAAAAAAAGAAAATAATGGAAGGTAAAAAAAAAAAAATGTGTATTTTGTTGATTGGAAAACAGGATTTTGCTTTTCAAGGAACAGTAAAAAATGCCTAAAACTATAATGATCCTCCTCTAAATTATGGAAACTTAAATATTTCTCTTGCTTCCTAATTAGGACAAGAATTTTGCAGTTTGTGAAGAGTGTGACTAAGAGTAAATATACTCATTTATTTCAAATATTTTAAGTTACTGAAACAACTGTTTTTATTGAAATCTTGTACATATTACAATATCAATTCAGCATTTTCAGAACATATATAGTCCATTTTTTTAAAAAATAGATGAAATGCCTCTTGTTCTTTTTCATTCCACTCTCATTATTCTAAAGGTGCAACTTTAATTACCCCCACAATATGCAGTATAGTAAAAAGCAAAACATGCATGAACTTTAGTTTTTGTAATTTTTATTTCCATGTGGATTTTTTTAAATTCTAGATATAAATATTTTTTAATAGATTTTGCTTATTGAATTTTGTGTATGTGTGGTGAGGGAGACATCTACAGGAACCACATTTAAAGATGTTATTTTGTTCAAAAAAGAAAACTGTAGTAAATAAACAGCAATTGCTTGTCAGATGCTCACAGAAATTGCATCTATCATGCTAATAACTAACTTGTAGAGATGGGTGTTATTTAACGTATTAAGATAAATACAGTAGAAAGCCGCTAATCCGCACAGCTTGATTCCAAGCGTTTTGCAGATTTGAGACTTTTTGCGGACTACAGGTCATGTCTATTTAACCTTTGTTTACATTTTTTTAATTTATACTTTGGGCAAATTGAGATTGTTAATGCTTAAATATAAACAAATTACACACTTAAACATATGAATTAAGTAAGAATTAATAAAAAAATATTTTAATGAACATATGTTTTAAATCTGTCATCAATAGTTGCTGGTATTAAAACATTAGGTTTGTTATTTTGTATGTTGTAAATAGCAGTCTACAAATGGCCATAATTGTGTGCTGAACTGTAAAATTTTGGTTTTAGAAATTTTTATATTCTTAGCAAATTATTGTAAAAAGTATTTGTGTATGGCAAATATATTTTTAAAAAGGAGATACTTTTTTTCCATATGAGTGATTAATGAAAAATTTTTTTTTAGATGTACTATCCTTTTAAACTATAAACAAATTATTTAAATGATATATGATAATATATCTCAGAAATAGAATTAAAGGAGGAAAAAAAGGAAAAAAAGTTGAAGGAAAAAAAGAAAAAAAATGCTATTGGTAAGTGATTTTTAAGAATTAAATTTCTTTGTTTATATTCACATATGCAGTGCGGATTACAGGCATTTGCGAATTACAGGTTTGCGGATTAGAGGTACTCTACTGTATTGCTAATACTGCATTGGAACCTATTACCACATTACTGAAAAGTCCCTAATAATTAAATATTATAAACACAAAAGATATAAATAATATAAACACAAAAGAGCCTGCTTTGTATGTAGGATCAAAACTTTCATTTTGCACCAGGAAGAAGGAAAGAACTAAAATAGAAATACTGGCATGACTGGCCATAAGGCGGATGCAATGCCCCACAGTTATAGGGCACCCAACAAAATTATTTTTTTTTTTTTTTTACATTTTGTACTCTCAAAGTTTTTGTGCCCAGACCCACACCTACCCTTTATACTTAAATGAGGCTTTCAATGACACTGAAAGGTTTTTTCCCCTCTGAAAAAATTTACAATGGCAAATTTTTTTTCTTACACTCGGGCGCTTCTATGACCAGTCCCTAATGCTGGATTGAATCTTTTAAAATCTACACCTCATATATGTTTGCCATTGCTACTAGAACTATGGGATACTCATAGGCAACAAAGCAAGAAACTGCTCATGAACTATATAACAAGAGTTAACACTTGACTCAGAATAGCCAGTACTTTAACTTTTTCAAATTACCTTACTTTTCTCACATTATTTTCCATGATTTTTCTAGCTCATTCAATTGTGAAATTATGTCATAAGCGATCAATTGCAACTGCGATGAAATTTCCAGATTTTAATAAAAATTCCCTGACTTTTAAGGTTTACTGATCACTTTGCTCACAGTATGCTATGCTTGTTTCTTCTAATAATAAAAATTCTTTCGAAAAACAATTTATATTAAAATCATATAAAAATATGTGTAGTAAAATTGCTAAATTATATGATGTTATGGAATAATACAAATAAGTATAGATTACAGATGAGACGGGCTCGATTTTTATATGTCTTCAGGCTCATTCTTTTGTAAACTGAAAATTTTATTTATTCGCATATATTTTTTTTTCTTAAAAATTACATATTTCATTTCAAGCCATTTTGATCAGAATGACGAGGAAACAGAAATCATGTTTTCTATTCTAGTATTAGAAAGTTATTTTAAGAAAAAATTTGGGGTGCAGATTTATGTCTGGCATTGACGATAATGATATGTTGATATGGCACGAACAATGAATTTGTTTTGATTTTGATTTATGTTTGTGAAAGTAGGATATTTTTTAATTGGATAGTTTATTTTATTTAGAGACATGTCAAAATAATATTTTCTTCTGTTTTTAGCCAATCAGCCTTAGGTTGAGGTTTGAGAATTTTTTACTCTTCTATTGTGCATGAGTCATCAGGGCCTGATTAACGCACAGGCCAACTAGGCCGCAGCCTTGGGCCCACTGCTGATGGGGGCCCCAAAATGAGTAAAATGATTTAGAAAAAGTTTCTTAAAAATTAAGTTTTCTGCAATTATTTTCTCAAAAACAAATCAAAAAGATTTTGTTTAGCTTGTCAACTGCACCATAATATCTAATAATAATCTTCGAAAAAATTTCCAGCTACTATTTTAATTTGAGGGGCCCTAAAAAGTTGCTGGGCCTTGGGCCTCAGACGACCTTAATCGGAATTTGTGAGTCATAATCGCTCTTCATATGAAAACAACATTAGTATAATTCTTATATTTATTTTTGATCATGAACTCGGCTCTGCACATTTACAAAGTCAGTTTCAGTCATAAGTAGATATAATTGTCATGTATTATTATTCTGATAGAAAGCAATTGAGCAGCAATTCCTCTTCTCTTATAAAAGCATCAAATCTTTCAGATAAGTGTCAAATTTTTAATTTGAACTGATTTTCAGGGACACAACAATCACGAATGATTGTTCTGAGGAAGGAATCTATTGTAATTTCAGATGTACACATTTTATAGGAAATTGAAAAATCTTGTTCGGTTCTTCAGCATATAAATAGTAATTTCTGCAAATCTCATGCATATTATTCATAAAACGCACTTTATTAATATGTCCAACAGATTTGCTTGTTGAGGGAGAAAAAATATAAAAATCCTTTTAAGTATGAAGTATATTTTTATTTGATACCAAACTTATCTTTTGATAAAATGGAACCTAAATTTTCATAAAATTGTGTGCGAGGGATTAACAGCTATTTCTATGCAAGAAATTATTTAAAAATGAAATATTATTTTTGAAACAATTTTTAAATATCATGCACCTTTTTTTTCTATTGCATAATTTCGGTATCGAGTTCAGGCTCCAATGACACAAAATGTTTCAGGTTTGGATCTAAAATCGGTGGATTCAGAAAAAAAAGCCCAAACTCATCTCTAGTATATACAGGGTCTGACAAATGGAAAAGTGGTTACCACATCTCCAGCGGTGACTTGCTTATATTACTATGCTAGTAACTATATTTCTGCAATCAATTTATAGAAAACTGATGTGCTTTCAAACAATCCATGATTAAATTATGTGGGTAGGGTGGGGGATAATAATTTATTTTACCAGCAACCAGAAATTTTTTCCGGCTACCAGGTTTTTTTTTTTCCATTTTGAATAGATCTGTGTACATATTTTAAAAGTGGTCGTTTCGTTAAATTCTTAAATCCTTTTGTTTTACTTTTATTAATTAGATAATAGTTTCACTTATTATGTAGTTGATGTAAATGAGGAAAAAATGAAAGAAGACATGATACGCACAAATTACAGTTTATTGAGCCAAAAAAAATGAAAATGACAAATACATAGAATTAAAAACAAACATCAAAATTTAAAGAATTACAGTATATTTTAGTTATTAACAACATATAGATAATTTTAAAAGCTACATTTGGAAAGATTTTAATTTTGGCAATAAAATATAAGAAAACTAATGTGTATAGTATTGCATCTTGTTAAGGGACGAATGCAATAGGATGGCAGCTACAAAATTTCGCATAAAAATACTGCAAGAGATGACTGACATACTGACAATACCTCAAAGAGATTTTTGCAAAAAATCAACTTATAATTTTTTTTTTTTTTTTTTAGTTTTACTTTGAAGGGATATTTCTACTGGATATTTGCTCTTACTATCATTTTTATTTCCACATACCTTTGCTTCTAAATCTATACTAATATTATGAAGAAAAAATATTTGTTTGTTAAAAGGGGAGTTATACCTGGAGATATTGGTTATAATATCTGCACCAACATATTTTATGTCGATATCACTATTCCAAAGGAGATGCAGAAGCAAAAAAGCTTGAAATTCATCATCGTGGTTACTTTTGAGATATAAATGCTTGCTAAGAACGGTTTCTAAATAAATTCGAAATTTAAAAGGGTGAAATGCGAGGTAAACATTCCAATAGCATTCTAAATTACGATTTATTTGGAATTGTTAAGGCTAGAAATTGACATGGCTGTTATTTTTAATATGTTTGCTCAGAACAATTTAAGAAAACTTAAAAAGGTGAAATGAGCCAGAAATGTTCTAAAATTACTTTACTTTGGAACTACCAAAAAGATTTAAAATATTCCTTCAGGATAACAATGATGACAGTCTGCTTAAAAACAGATTACATTATATCTCTGTACAACTGCACTCAAAGGGATGAGTGACAAAGAACCAGGGTTGGTATTCTTCTGGAAGAATCTGGTTTCTTCCAGGACAGTGGAAGAAATTGGAAAAAGCCGAAAGAAACTAGAACAAATGGAACAAACTGGAGGAAATGGAAGAAACAAACATAAAACAAAACAGATGCTCAAAATTAAAATGTTTTAACTATAAAAAAGAATTAAATTTGAAGCATAATTATATGAAATCTGAAGTGAAAAACTTAATATTAAAAAGATTATTTTTTAGAAAAATAAGTTATTTTTTAATAACAAACTTCAGGTTCAGCAGATGGTTTTTACAACTTTAGAGATGGGGGGGGGGGGGTTAATTTTTCATTGCTTATGCCATTTTTGTACAAATAAAAAAAACTACCTCCCAATCTTTATTTTTCATCTAAAATGCATTATTTTAAAGACTCTATAGTGCAACAACATTAAATAAACAAATGTGTAATTATTTATACTATCTAGCATATCTCAGTGATGATATTAAAATACTAATGTTCTAAAAAAAATCTACGTGTACGTCAAAATGCTTTGAAACTCTCCTTCAAGTTCTGCATGACTTGAAAGAAATTGTTCATCTTTTGCATTCATCCATTCTAAGTTGAGAGATCGATTGCAGCATCTTACTGCTAAAAAACTTTTGTTTTGTTTACTATGTTGCACTCTATTAAGGAAAATGAGGATTTTAATGCAATAATTATCATATATTAGTTCTCTTAATAAAATTGAGATAAATTAAAAACACGGTCTTTTATTTAAATGACGCTTCATTCTACAACAGGTAAATGATCCATACTATTTATTACTAATTACAGAAGTTTAAATAATAATAAAAAAATATACTGCTTAAATTAAAATCAATAACTTTTAATTGATTTTGTGTATTTTGGATAAAATTTCTTTTCTTCAGGTATCCAATGATTGAAAAGCTTTAGACAGGTATGTGATCTTGTCTAAAAAACTGATGTAATTATTAATTTAGCATATATAATTAAATTTTTATTGGTCTAATTAAATTTACTTAAGGTTATCTATAAGAAAAATGCATTTATTGTATCTTACAAAGTTGCAACTTATATGGTTCATTCTAAAGAATAACAGTTTCTTCCACATGGAAGAAACCAATTTCTTTTGGCTGTTTTTTTCCATGGTTTTTTAGGCGGTTTTTTCCATTTTGGAAATAACTTGCCAATCTAAAGGTGAAAATAAGAAATTTTGCTTAGTAGCCACTGGCCAGTAGGTTGATATTTTTTAGTAGCCAGCAGTGGCATAGCTACATATTCAGCGTCCTGGAGCAAGTCAAATTAGTGCACCCTCTTGTTACTCGAAAACATTCTGCAAAACGTGGAGTTTAAAAACCATCTATTAACTCTTATTTCGATTTAAAAACTTACTTTTATTTGAAAGTTTTACCATTTTAACAAGATAATGTAAACTAAACGTAAGAAATACAAATAAAATAATAAAATGAACTATAATTCTTTAAGTTAAATATTTACTTTGAACTGGTCAGGACTTTAGTTTTAAGCGCCCAAGAACCCAGTACAATTTCTCGCCTTCAATAACTAATTTTTTTTTCAAGGATTACGAAGCATTATATACAATAGAGGTCTGCACGGATCAAAATTCTCAGGCCCGACTCATACAAGAAAATTGCTGGACCTGTATAAAAGATGAAAGATCGGCCCGGCCCGTAGAAAAATTTTATTGGCCCGCGCGGTATAAAACCAAAAAGTTAGGCCCGAGTCGGGACCACACAAATTTTTATTTTTGCCCGGTATAAAAGCTAAAATCTCGGCCTGAACCCAAACCAGTATAAAAACAAAGTTTGGCACGGCACAGCCTGCCTGAATTTCTACAAAACATTCAGAAATTTCTAAAACAACATTATCCTACATTTAAAAATATTCAAAAAGCACACTTTAATTATGCCTAGATTTTATTTTTAAGTTATGCTCGAAATACATAATCTCAACAATATCAATCACCACTTAGACAATTACTGATTTTTAAAAAATCCCTGATGGCTTGGCCTACATGCACAGGTAGATTTCGAAGACCGTAGGGTGCCTGTTTATTTTGAATTGCAGAAGAAAGAGCTATTTGCCATGATGCGGCAGTTGGGACAACCCACTTCGAAATATACCTGTGCCTGTAGGCAGAACCAGCAGAGATTTTTTCTTTCTTTTGCTGTAAGAGTTGGTCTTATAAAAAACTTGTCAGTATAAAAGTTGTAGATAATATTAAGAAACTTTATAATAAATTTAAGCGGATTTGATATCTTGTGAATTGACGAAGTTATGATATTTTTTCTTCTTAAACCCTGGGGGCATTTTTAATGAAATCAAAAATCTGTCACATAAATTTTTGGCCCTTTTCCTAGAAGTAATAACTTTAAACGGATTCAATATGTATCATAATTAAGAAGTTATGATGTTTTTTCTGTTTAAAAAAAAAGTCCCCCCCCCCCCCCCTCTTGGTTCAATTTTGCCGATTAACGAACTTGACCAGAATTTTATGTATCAGTTGGGAAGAAATTTGTGCAGAATTATGGAAGTTATCGTGTCCATAAAAAAGGGATATAGATAAATAGATAGGTATATATATAAAGTTTTGAACTGGGGGTGGTTTTGGGTTCTAGGAGTCATGATCGGTGTAGATCTGTAAACATTTTTCAGGAATTCCAACTTAGGGGAGAATGTAATAGGTAGTATTTCTTACGAAATCTACCTAAAAATTGACTTAGACAATTGCATTCAAATGAAGATTCAGTGAGCAGAAAACTTGTCTGATGTGCCAATCCGAAAACTTTCCTCTACTCATACATGTTTATAATTCAAAAAAGCATAATTTTTTTAATTTTGCATTTTCAGTGTTGAATTCAGGGGGTGGCTTGTGGGGACATCCCCCCCCCCAGAAGATTTGAGATTTTATGCTTTCAATGGTCAAAAAGTAGAATTTCCCCCACTGGAGCCACAGAAATCCCTCCTGGAGAAAGGTGTCTGAATTCAACACTGATGCATTTTAGAACAAAAAATTGCAGCATTGCAGAACCACTAGCTATATGATTTACACGGAAGCTTAATTAGCACAAACTTATGTCAAGGTCTAACAGAATATGAACTTCCGTGCATTAGTTCTTGAGATAGAGCTATTGCGGAGATCATGAAAAATGCAGCGCAGCAGCCCCACCTGTTGAGGAATTTACACCAAAAACTAATCAGCTCCAATTTATATCAAGGTCTAACTGAATCTAAAATTCGATTAAATTCCATGCATTACTTCTTGAGATAGGACTATAACTACAATCGTATAAAATAAATCCTAAAAAATGCAGCATAGTAGCGCCACCTGTTAAGAGATTTACACCAAAACCTAATCCGTAACAACTCATGTCGATGTCTAACTGAATATAAAGTTTTATTAAATTCCGTGCATTAGTTCCTGAGATAGAGTGCCCACAAAATTTTTGTCACATACACAGACAGACAGACATTTTCTAAAATCAGTCAAATCATCTCCAAAATCTTTGAAAACATATAAATCCATCGAAAATTTTCATGAATCCAATGCTTTCTTCTTGCAAAGAGGAAGATTTGTGCCGTGTCTCATTTTACTGATTTTTGCACTGACCATGACCAGTGATTTTCATACGGGCTGAGTCGGAACTGGGCCTGATAATTTTGGCCCATGCAGACCTCTAGGAAGAATGAAGTCCACGCTCGGTCCCACCTGAGTCTGCAGAAAAAAAGTTAGTCCCACCAACGGCCCTGAAAGTGTGATGACTAGGTCAGGCCCGAGCCCGGCCCGCAGGTCCGTGCTGACCACTAATATAGAATACTAATAAAAAAAACGCATTATTGTCAAAGTATAGTGATTAAAAGTTCTTGATAGTTAGTAAAATTGCTGTTATTTAAGTATATAAAGTAGAATTTACTATTAATCAAAAATCTCTCCAGGACTGAAATCAGTCCTGAGACTGAAGTCTTGTACCCATGCATTCAAGACTGCAGTTTTTCTTCCATCTTACAATTCAAAAGTTCATTGATTAATGAATTGTGACATCGGATAGAAGGGAGCAGAGATAAGTTTGCGCTCTTTTTTCGTAGATCAAACCCGACGATTTTAAATCCGAGCCGCTGGAGCCTGAAAAATTTTGTGTCATCATAGTTTGATACCGAAAATATGCAATACAGAAAAAAATTGCCTAATATTTAAAAATTGTTTCAAATTTAATATCTCATTTTTAAAGTTTAAACAACTTCATAGAAATAACTGGTAATCTTTACCGCACAATTAAATTTATGAAAATTTTCATTTAATCTTATCAAAAGAGAAATTCGGTATATCAAATAAAAATACACTTTATACAAAAGGATTCTAATATTTTTTTTCTCCATCAACAAGCAAATCTGATAGAAAAATTAACATAGTGTGTTTTATGAATAAGTGCATTAAATTTGAAGAAATTACTATTTATATGCCGAAGAATCAAGCAAACAGCATTTTCCAATTTCCTATAAAAGTTATATAACTTAAATTATAATCGATTAATTAAAATTATAACCTTTATTAAACTTAAATTATAATCACCCCGTAGCTTCATAACAATTTTTCGTGAATATTGTGTATCCGAAAATCATGTTAAATTAAAAATTTGACACAGATATCTGAAAGATCCGATGCTTTTAGGAAAAGAGGAAACACTCCTTGATTGCTTACTATTGAAAAAACAATACATGCCAATTATATCAACTTACGAATGAAAGTGACTTCACAAATGTGCAGAGCAGAACCGCAGCATGAACAGAGTTAAGGATGAAGAATAGATATAAGAATCACTAACATTATTTTCATATGAGGATCAGAGGGATTATGAGATTATGACTCATACACAATAGAAAACAAAAAATTTCACAAACTTTAAGCTAATGCTGGTTGATTAAAATCAAACAAAAATGTTCATTTTACGTTATATCTCTAAAAACATCGTTCCAATTAAAAAATATCCTTGTCACAAATGAAAATTAGACAACAAATTATTCCCGTCTCTTATTGGCACCATATCAACAGGAAGTTGACGTCAATGCTAGACATACCAAATATCACAAATTTTCTTTTAAAGGAATATTATTGGGTCATTCCATGTCAAATCAACCAAAAATTTTCAATATTCAACCTGACCATTTCAGATTTTAATGAAACCTTCAGGAACCATTCTCCCTGATGATACAAATGAGAATATACTTTCATTATTTTTTTATATCAATAAATTTTCATACAATAAATTTTTTAAATTTCGAAAAATCATCATTTTTTGGCTTACATACATGTTTTTAATTTTGAATTTCTCAAGTTCTATCCGGCATAGAGAGTTTTTTAACTCTTCATTTTAAAGAGAATTTCATGATAAGGTTTAATGTGATATGCAAGTTGACTATCCTTGGTTAAAAAAAAAAAAAAAAAAAAAAAAAAAAATTAATTTAAAAATTTTAAATTTAAAAAAATTGAAATAGTGTTTTCTTTTATTTTGAAAAAAATTATGTTTTTTGTAATATTATAAACTTTAAATTCGGAAAGTTTTAGAGTGGGATCTCAATGGGATCAGCAGTTATAAAAAAATAATGTTTAAAATTAATAAGACAATATTATCTTTACCACAATCATAAAGTTGACAAGGTGCCAACTTTAAATACCAGCCTCAACTGGTGTTTAACATTGGATTTTTTAACATAACTGCTGATTCCATTGAGATCCCACTCTAAAACTTTCAGAATTTAAAGTTTATAAAATTACAAAAAACATAAAAAAATTTCAAAATTTCTATTTAAAATTTTTTTTAATTTAAAATTAAATTAATTTTTTTTAACCAAGCATACTCACTCAACTTCCATATCAAATTAAACCTTATGAAATTTTCTTTAAAATGAGGGGTCAAACAACTCACTAAATCTGATAGAACTTGAGAAATTCAAAATTCAAAACATATATATATGCCAAAAAATGATGATTTTTCAAAATTTAAAAAATTAATTGTATGAAAATTTACTGATATAAAAAAATGGTACTTCTCCATTATCCCGTCGACCACTGTTCATAACAAAAAACTATTGCCAAACTGTAACGCCAAATAAACAAATGAATGAATGTTGCCATTGGAATCTCAAAATAAATAAATAAATAAATGCAAAAAATTCTGAAAACCCCACTCATCAATGTGTCAACTTAATAAGCTTAAGCAATAAAATTTTCAATCTATTAATGAAAACAGAAAAAAAACTTGGATATTTATTAATTTACATTATTTTTCCCAATTATCCCTCTCGGCTGGTGAATAAATGTTTGTGACATCAGTTGAAACTGATCTATTGTACGTAACTATGCATTGCCATATTTTTTTCAGTGCTTTTTCCAGATTTTAATATCATGACACTGCCATTTAA
The DNA here is from genome assembly GCA_963931845.1 of Maratus michaelseni. Taxonomy (NCBI): domain Eukaryota; kingdom Metazoa; phylum Arthropoda; class Arachnida; order Araneae; family Salticidae; genus Maratus; species Maratus michaelseni. The sequence continues at coordinate 292,796,569 of OZ007589.1, read as the reverse complement.
GGACGCAATTGTTATTTTAATTAATGAAGTAACTAATAAATCAGTAAAACATAATGAAACATACAGGTAAATGTTAAATTCAAAGCCACTTGATGACATAGCAAACACATGTAATGCTTCTGACATCAAGTGAATGTGTCGCCACAATCATGCATTTTTGGCCTTAAATCCTCTAATTTGATGATAGTTTTTTCTTATGAAAAGTGGTCGACGGGATAATGGAGAGACACAAAAAAAATAATAAAAGTATATTCTCATTTATATCAGGGAGAATGATTCCTGTAAGTTTCATCAAAATCTGAAATGATCAGGTTGAGTCACTGGTTGATTTGACATGGAATGATCCTATTTTATTCTAATACTAGAAAAGAAAGACATGATTTCTGTTCCCCCTTTATTTAATTTTCACCAAATTTTATTTGTGATACTCCTCTGAGTATTTGCATGTTTTGAAATTTGCTTCATTGCAAGCTTCATTAAATCAAGTTTTTGTTGAAGATCTTATTGTTTTTCAGTATTTTAGTTTTTCTTATCCAGCTCATAATTATTTTTTCATAAAGTATGAAACAAGAGAGACCTTCTACAGGAGGGAATTTTGAACTCTATGTAAAAAAAAAATATGATCGTCAGATGCCAAAAGCCGAGATAAAATTACGAAGTTTTTAAAGCAAGCCACCAAAAAATAACTGCAATAGAATCTAGATAATCTAATTGAGAATTAAAGCTTATCTCCTCCAAAAAAATTTCTTACTGATGAACCAATCAAAAATTCAATTTTGTTTCCTCCAGAACTCTGCTTGCAGTATAGGTGAAAACTGGGAAATTTAGTTAGTAGCCAGTGGCCGGTAGACTCAGTTTCATTAGTGGCCACTATTATGTTTCAAACTTTCTTGACATCTAGATAAATTATAATCGTTGTATTTGTATTGTATATAAACATATTTTTCTATAAGAGTTTTATATCTATTGTATGAGTACGAGTGTATTTTTCATGATTAAACAGTATCTCTTGAAGAAAAATAATCCAACTGGTGAACATGTGGCAAAAGTCAAAATATTGAAGATACTGAAATGTCCTTAAAATTCACTTGTATCCAGTGGGAAAAAAAGAATAAATTACCTGAAATGCATGTGGAATCAAAGCTGATGAATATATTTTGCAGAATAAAACTGTATTTCTTGAAAAAATAATCCAACTAAAGAGTAAGCACATGAGAAAAAGCCGAAATACTGAAAATACAGCCAAATCGTTGAAATCTGTTTGCATCTGGTAGGAAAAAGAATTAACCAGTTTTCTAATTAGATGTAATCAATGTTGAGATGCATATTTCAATGAAAAATGGTGCATTTCACTTGGCGATCGATAAGATTTTTTAATCGCCACTTGGCGAGTGGCAATCGATGGCGGATTTTTTTTATCGCCACTATTTAAACTTTAATTGTACCGTGGCGAGTGGCGACCGCTAATTTTCACCTATAGCTTGCAGATGACAAATGCTGTCTGCTCCTGAAACCTTGCTTGCCAAAGATTTGATGTCTGAACAGAATTTTGAAGTTTTTTTTTTAATGAAAAATAAGAAATAAATTCATGAAAATAGGATCTTTTACAATGTTGTTGACTTGAAATGAAGATTTAAAAGTTGATTAATTGAAGCGCAGTGAGCATAAGGCAAGTGAAGCTTCCTATCCTTCTATTCATCTCTAACAATGAAATGAACAAAATTTATTAGCAATGGCGCGATCAATTACAATGTAGCTTACCATAAATATAGATCTTAATCAGAGAGAGGTAATAACATAAGCCTTTTTAAAATTCGATCTGTAGTCTGAAATTCTAATGACCCTATGTACAACAGTGTAATATAATCAGACTAAATAGGTGTTTGGTCAGCTCTCTCTTTCTCCTCTTACCACTGTTGAGAGCAATGAATATGCTCAAAATCACCCCAGTCACTGTTTATTTAGTGGCCTAAACCATCCTTTGATCTCTTTTACTTAACTAGCTTTAGAAAATTTCAGATCAGCTGTTTTGTAGTCAGCTACCTTCCCAACACTCTTAAATATTCCGGCTAGACATTGCCACAATGTATTTATATAGACGTCAGTCATTATTTGCAATCTAAGGAAAATACTTAGCAATAAAACTTAAGTGCAGTATTAATTTTTCTACATTTTATATTTTATTTAAGTATTTTCTTTTGACTTCTGTACTCTCCTAATAGCTGCTTTAAAATATGGTATGATAAATTGTCAGACACAAGCAAACCTGAATATTGGTTTTCTTTCGGTTTATTAAGTTGTTTTTATTATTGTTTCGTGCATTTTTTAAACACTTTAGGTGCTTTATGCCATTTCCCGCTCCTTTTTCCTTGAATGTGTATAATACTAGTTTATGATACAAATTATTATTTTTTTTAATTAGCTTAAAATAATTGAAGGTCTTTAACAAACATATATATGTTGCATTTTAGTTTTTTTTTAGTTAGTAGGCTGCCCTTTAAAGAGAATGAGTGTTACTATCTTAATTACAGGATCTGGACTTTGCAAAAAAAAAAAAAAAAAAAAAAAAAAAAAAAAGAAAGAAAGAAAAATGAATAGGCATGTGACATACAGATAGATAATTTGGTATTTATATAAATAAAAATCAATCACCTAAACATACAAGGTGATATATTATTAAAATGACGTCATTCATATAAATAAACAGGTGGGAAAATCAATGATTATACATATCCTATCTCATAAGAATCAAATATGACAACACAAAATACAATTGAAGGAATGAAGGATTTACTATCATTCGAAGAAGCTAAATGAAAAAGAAAACAGGATTGTGAAACAAAACTTTTAACGAAATAAGCGAATCATACCGCTCAGCGATTTAAAGTGGTTCATTTTTAATAAGTTCTAATCTACACCATTCCTAAATAATAAATAAATTCAACAGTTTCAAATTAAGAAATTTGATTTTGAAACAGTCCAAACAACAAATAACAGCATAATTGCCACATGGGAATGGAACCGATTTGTCGGCAAAACATTTTCCCTTAACGCACTGTAAAAGACCATGGAGGCAAAGATGAGAGATTTTAGCAAACGAAAATTTTTTACAAATATTCTTTGCCTAGAGTTGTCTTTATAAATGAGAGAGAAAACCATAGAGGCAATGAAATTCGATTAGTTCAGAAGAGTTCAGTCAAAAACTTTTGATCATATTCTTCAGTAGTTGGTCCCTCAGTTTAATCTGTGCCTCAGACTAAAGAGGATTAGGAACTATAGACATAAACAGGGCTACACTCATCTGTGGCTCTGAAAACCTCTCCCCGTCCAATGAATTCAGCCCTTGTTCCACATTCAACCTCTCCTCGTCCAATGAATTCTTTAGTTTGGGCTGAAAGATTTGACGGGAACTGGATTCATATTACAAGCCATTTTCGCATAATTTCCCTGTCCACCGCCGATCGACGATTGGGACATTAACGCTTTCTGATTAGTTGTTAAACCGAACGCTTCTTAAGTCATTTCTGGTTGAACTTGGTTTCTTATATAATATCTATTAATTTCTATATAATCTAATTAGTTTATAACTGTAATATAATAAATATTATAGTAATATCATCTAATTAATTTCTATATAATCTAATCTCTATATAATCTAATATTTCTATATAATCTAATAATATATATTAATTTCTTATATAATATCTTCTTATATCTTCATAATCCTCCAAAATACCGGAAATTACTTGAAAAGCGTTTGATTTTACAAATAATCAGAAAGCGTAAAAATACCAATCGTCGATCAGCGGTGGAGACGGAAATTATGCGCCATTTTCGCGGTATACGCCGCTGAAGTGTGACGTTTCAACATGGCGCTGGGCATAAACAGATCGAAGTGCCCAATGAAATAACATGGACGTAAAAAATAAAATCTTTTAGTAATAATAATTTTCATATTTAAGAACATTCAGGCACTGTTCTGCAAAGTTTAAAGTAGGATTTTCATTATGAATTCACCAAACTTCTGATTTTGTGCTTTAAATTTGAATAATTTATTAAAAAATCAACTGCGGTTAGACAAACATGGCGGTTTTTTACATCGTCTGTGAATCGGGTATGTTTACTTTCATGTCTGTCAAGATGTATTTATCTCTCTTTACTTATAAGTAATTTAATGTTTTAATTATAAGTAAAGAGAAAATCATATTAAAATTTAAAAAATATTAGATTATTTTTAATAATTTACACATTATAATACTTTATATATTTAATATATTAAAATTTAGTATTTTAATTTAATATATTATTAATTTAATAAAGTATTAATTTAATATAAATCATCAGGATATTATTTATATTTACAATATTAATTATTTATTAAGATTAATACTAATTATAATTACAAATATTTTATTATTATTAATATTAATTATAGTTTTTAATATTAAATAATTATTTTAAAATATTAAATATCATTATTAAATAATTATTTTAAAATATTAAATATAATTATTAAATAATTATTTTGAAATATTAAATATAATTATTAAATAATTAATATTTTAGTTCATATTATTATATTACAATTATTTTTAATTAATAATAATTAAATTATGTTACTATGATAAATTAAATTAATAATTTGTAATAATATTATTATTTATGTTATTAATTTATATTAAATATAAATATATTAATATAATTATAAATATTGATAATAATAATAATTTAAACATATTAAATTAAATATATATTACATTAAATTAATATTATGAATAATTAATACTAATAATAAATAATTATTTATCATTTTAAATGATTAATAAATAAAATTGATATTAATAAATAATATAAATTAATTATTAACAATTTTAATAATTATTATTTAATTATATATATATATATATATATATATATATATTATATTATTTAATTATATATATATATATATATATATATATATTATATTATTTAATTATATATATATATATATATATATATATATATATATATATATATTATATTATTTAATTTTATATATATAATAAATAATTATTAATTAAAATTATTAATAATAAATTTTATATTATTTATTAATATCAATTATATTTATTAAACATTTAAAATGATAAATAATTATTTATTATTAGTATTAATTATGCATAATATTAATTTAATGTAATATACAAATAATTTAATATGTTTAAATTGATTTAATATTTAATTTAATATAGTATTGTAACGCAGAAAAGCCCTTCCCGAAAATTAGACTCTTCCCGGCGAAATGTGCCACGCATCACGTGATCTAGAAATTTTTTCGTTCAGTGCAGTTGTCATGTGAGTTTTTGCCGAAGGAAGTATGTTTTTTTTTTAAGTATGGTTATGTGTAGAACGTGATGTGTTTTGTTCTCCGGAAATGTGAAAGTAAAATCTTATATATACGTGTCATGTAAAGTTTTTGTGATGTGTGTGTTTTGTGTCAAGAAATAATAAAATCTATGAAAATGCCAGCAATCTTTTACTTCTGGTGTTATTAAAGAAATATTCTTTCAGCCCTTAAAGAAGGAAGCTTTCAGAGCTTCTTCTGATTTCATAAGCTACAATCAAGAAATGGCGCGAAGGATCGTCGCCATTGCATCGTATGATATGTATTATTCGTTTCATAGTTCTAAAAAGTGTTTTGTGTACGCCCAAGAAAATTTTGCATTATATGTGTTTACAGAATTCTACAAATTGTATAACTCATGTGTGACTTGGTAAAAAAACGGATCCGTAATTTTTTTTAATAGATACAAAGAATGCATTCTTATTCTGATCACCATTTGAATTATTCTTAAGTTTGATTGATCTTAATATTATTCTTATTCTTTTCATCAGTTGGGATATTCTTAACTTAAGTTTGATTGATCTTAATATTATTCTCATTCTTATCATCATTTGAATTATTCATAAGATTATTTTGATGCATTATTTTGTTATGTTTTATGTTGTTCTTACATTATTTCCCCTTCCCCCTCCCCTACTTTTGATTTCATTCTTGAGTGCTTATCGTGAAAGTGTTGAAATAAATTTTTATTGATTAAAAAAAAAAAAGGGTTAAACTGATATCAGTTTCAAGTAAAGTTATTATATTATCAGTTTCAGGTAAAATTAATATAAAGTATTCGTAATTTTATCGCATTGTTTTCTTTTATTATTACTTTTAAAAGAATTGATTACTTTTTGTTTTTCTTTTATTATTGATTTTAAAATAATTGAGTACAGTTTCGATATAAATGTTTGTTCTTATTTAATATTGAACGTAAGTATTTAATTCTGAGTTCTTGATTTATTGAGAAAAGAAGCATTATTGTGGAATTTAAAACTGAATGAGTAAGTTATGCAAGTTTTGTTGTTTTGATTTTTTTTTTAAGGTAGAAAGTTTTTTTAAATTGCACTGAACAAAACCGATATTAAGCTGTCTTAGTAATTTAAAAATAATATTGGTTGAGAATTTAATTATTCCGTTATGTGTTCTGATTTCGTTTAGAATATTATTTAAGGAACAATTTAATTATTCAGTTATGTGTTTTGATTTCATTTAGAATATTATTTAAGTGACAATTATTCAGTTATGTGTTTTGTTTTCATTTAGAATATTACTTAAGTGACAACTATTCAGTTGCAGTTTATTTCATTTGAAATATTGTTTTGAATGAGTCGTCGCGTTATGAAATCCAGTTTATTTTTAATGTTTGTTCTGTTTTGTAGTAATAGTTTATATTATGGTTAAAGCTCACTGTTTTGTGTTATTAAAAGTTTATATGATTTGTAGCGGCAAAACTCACGTTTGGGGTACGGTTTAAACGAAAATTTTGGCATTTATAGGGTTTTCGGCTGGTTGTTTTGCTAAAATTTAAAATGTCTGAACTTAATAGAGCTCGCAAAGAGGATTTGTTCCAGGTTGCGTTAGAAATGAATTTAGATGTGCAAACCACTATGACCGTTGTCACATTGCGGGAAAATATCAAATCCTCCCCCTCGTTCGATGTTGATTTTGTGAATTCATTAGTCAGGAATCAAATTGCAACTCGGGAAGAAGAACAACGTAGGCGGGAATTAGAGGATAAACAAAAAGAAGCAGAGTTAGCACAGCGTAAACTGGAATTAGAAGAAAAGCGTAGGGCAGAAAAGCTGCAATTAGAAGAGAAGCGTAGGGCAGAAGAGATGGAGTTTAAAAAGCTTGAGATGAATTTTGAGCTTGAGAAGCTTAAGCTACTGGTTCAGAGCCAAAGTACTTCCGGTGGAGTGGTAGGTGGTAATGCGACAGGGATACTATCTCACGCGGAAAGTAAGATAGATGTCCAAAGGTTGTTGCCTACATTCAGGCCAGAAACAGATGATGTAACATTGTTTTTGGTTCTCCTGGAACGCCAGTTAAAGCTCTCTAAGGTACCTGAGCATCTATGGGTATCGTATTTACTCAGTGTTGTCCCATCTTCTATTTCTACGCTTATCGCTCGTGAATCGGAAGAAACCGCTTCGAATTTTTCGCATGTTAAAGATTTACTTCTAAAACGGTTTAAAATTAATGCCGAAAAGTTCAGACAGTTGTTCTTTGCTCATCGCAAGGTAAAAGAAATCTCTTGGCGAGATTATTACTTCGAACTTCGAGATTATTTTGAAAACTGGCTTAAAGAGTTAACTGTAACGTCTTTTGAAGCACTCCAGGATCTGATCATAGCAGATCAAATGAAAAGGCGCGTGCCTGTTGAATGCAAACAGCATATGTTAGATGACTGGGAAAATTTAAATTCGCCAGTCGACCTCGCCGAAAAAACTAGATGCCTATGAAATTATGCGAAGTACGTTCCCAAAAAGAGATCCGGTTGTACCCCAAGTGAAAAAAGAGTTTTCTCGTCGAGATAATAATTGGAAGCAGAGTAAGCCTCCAAAAGAGGACAGATCTCCTCCTAAGTTTGGTAATCGACGCTTAGAATCCGATATTGTTTGCTATGGATGTGGTAAAGTGGGATTTATAAAGAAGAAATGCCCAGATTGTACCCCTTCGGTTAAAAAAGAAAATGTGAAAGCACATCGTCTTAAGTTGTATAGTTTAAATACTTCATCAGTTTCAGCTCCAAATGTGCCTATCACGATCTGCAATAAGAAAGTGTTAGTCTGTGCAGATACGGGAGCAAATCGTTCCATTGCGGGAGAACGTATGTATGAGCTATTTTAAAAACTGGTGTTGCACTGAAACCCCATACTCATGATGTCACGTTGGCTGACGGAATTACAGTAGCCAGAGAAACTTTGTCTGCTACAGTTCCAGTAGAGATTGAAGGTCGAGTCTTCAAAACGGAGTTCATTGTATTACCAAATGCTAAGGGTAATAGAACGCTTTTAGGCATGGACTTTTTGAACAATGCTAACATGGTGTTAGATACTGCCAACAAAACGTGGTATTTCAGTAATAAACCTCAGAAAAAGTTTCATTTTGTAGATGAATACGTTGAAGAAAATAATTCATCAGCTGGTGCAGTCGAAGTCAGTCCATACGCCTTACGTGAACATGAAGGAAAAAATTTAACTTCTGACGAAAGAGAAAAACTGAATGGTCTTCTAAAAAGGTATGAAAAATGCTTTCAACCAGGGGGAGAGACAACCCCGTATGTAGAGCATCGTATCAATACAGGTGATAGTGCTCCTATTGCTGTGCCACCTTATCGGATGACTCCTGCTAAGAAAGAAATAGATAATCTTCTAGCTCAGGGAATCATAAAGGATATCAGAGAAGCTCAGTTGCAAGATGAAAATCTTAAAAAGATTATAGATTGTTTTGAAGACGAACAGAAAAGTGAAGACTTTGCCAATTGGACTGATAGAGGATTCCTGATGAATCAAGGTGTACTTCACCGGTATGCTCCTGAATCGGACGCCGAGGAAGTGCAACTGGTCATTCCAGTACAAGAAAGACAAAACATTTTGAAACTTCATCATGACGACCCCTCAGCCGGACATTATGGTGAAGCAGGTGTTTATCAGAGAATTTCTAAGAGATATTATTGGACAGGCATGAGAACATACATTTCTGAAGAAGTGTCCAGAATGCGCTCGTTATAAATCAACAAATCAGAAACCAGCTGGTTTATTGCGAACACCTGCTTATGCTCAACGGTTTGAGACACTCAGCATTGATCTTTTTGGACCATTGCCTCGTAGTAAAGATGGACACCGATGGATTTTTATAGTAGAAGATTGTGCCACTAAATGGGTAGAACTGTTTGCCTTAACAACTGCCACTGCCCAAGAATGTGCGACTACGCTGATTGAAGAGATTTTCCTTCGTTACGGTATCCCAAGAAGACTCTTAAGTGATAACGGTCCTGAGTTCGTGAGCGTTGTTCTACAACAAGTTTGTTACATTCTCGGAATTGACCAATCATTGACACCTTTGTACCACCCTCAGGCCAACCCAGTCGAACGGAAAAATAGAGACTTGAAACCTCGAATAGCAATCCTTGTTGGGGATGAACACGATTCCTGGATTGATAAACTTCCTTTTATTAGATTTGCAATGAACTCTGCCAAATCTGATACAACAGGCCAAACTGCCGCCTATCTGAATTTTGGTCGAGAACTAAGAACAATCGATGATGTGGTGAACGATTTTAGAGCAGTTGTTGAAAATGACAATTTTGTTCCTGAAATAACTCCATATCTTAAACGTCTTGCAGATGTCTCAAAGAGAGTAAAAGAGCGAGTTGAAATAAAACAAGATCAGCGTAAGAAATATTATGATAAAAATTGCAGAAGAGTTTATTTTACACCTGGTGAAAAAGTATGGGTTGCCTTACACCCTGTGAGCAAGGCAAGTAACCAGAAAACAGCAAAATTTATGCCTAAGAGGGATGGGCCATATGTAGTTTTGACTCAAAAATCACTGGTGACATATGACATTGCCAGTCTAGACAATCCTACTCAGCGAATTGGATCTTATCATGTTTTAGCCTTGATACCATTCCAAGAAACTGAAACTACTCCAGTTGCACCTCTGAGAAAAAGAGGGAGACCCAGAAAACATCCTGTTTCCTCTCCGAGATGTATGTCGGAAACAGAGGGGGAGGATGTAACGCAGAAAACCCCTTCCCGAAAATTAGACTCTTCCCGGCGAAATGCGCCACGCATCACGTGATCTAGAAATTTTTTCGTTCAGTGCAGTTGTCATGTGAGTTTTTGCCGAAGGAAGTATGTTTTTTTTAAGTATGGTTATGTATAGAACGTGATGTGTTTTGTTCTCCGGAAATGTGAAAGTAAAATCTTATATATACGTGTCATGTAAAGTTTTTATGATGTGTGTGTTTTGCGTCAAGAAATAATAAAATCTATGAAAATGCCAGCAATCTTTTACTTCTGGTGTTATTAAAGAAATATTCTTTCAGCCCCTAGATACGAAAAGTACAATTATTCTACAGTGAGTGCTACAGTATATCATTTTAGTATTATAATTTAATATATTATATTTTATATTTATTTATATTATTATAGTACATCATATTTTATATATTTAATATATAATTTATATACTTAATTTAAATATTATTTATAATTTATGTATTATAATAATTTATAAATTATAAAATATCTTTAAAATTTTTTAAAAATATAAAATTAGTAAAATTATTAATTTAAATTAAATAAAAGTTTTACTTATAAATAGAGAGAGACGGAGATATCTTGATAGACATGAATGTAAATATCACCAATTCAGCCGTGTTGTTTGTCTAACTGGAGTTAAGCTAATGACTTTTTAATAAATTATTCAAATTTAAAGCACAAAAGCAGAAGTTTGTGGAATTCATAATGAAAAGCATACCTTAAAGTTTGCAGAACAGTGCCTGAAAGTTCTTATATATGAAAATTATTACTCCTAGAAGATTTTATTTTTTACGTCCATGATATTTCAATGGGCACTTCAGTCTGTTTATGCCCAGCGCCATATTGATGACGTCACGACTTCAGCGGCGTATTGCTTTACCCCATGAACTGTTTCGCTGGCTGGCGGGGATTTACATTACGTTTACGGAGCCCTTCCTTCTTTACCCAAGAAGGTCTTCGCGTGGACCACGTGATCATGACGTAGATGGATTATCCTCCATGCTAGCAAAAGTTAACTGGATATAAGCTAAGTTTTTAAAAATTGATAAAACTAAATTAAAATTTTATGAAAAAAAATAATAATTTTCATTTTATTTACATTGAATAAAATTTTAAAGTTATATGGCTTTTTTTTAATATAAATGCTCCTAAAATAATGCAATTTCAAGAGAAGGTTTCTTTATATTAATTGCCAATAGATGGCGCCAGACCGATATTTAAAAAGTAAGCATAATCGATGATAGGAAGGATCTCAGAGCAAAACAATGTTTTAGAAAAACCCAAAGACGTTTAAGATAAGTGTATCTTAAGCGTCTTTGTAGAAACCAGGGCTCTGGAGTCGGTAAGAAAAATGATCGACACACTACTACTGGAATTTTAGAGAGACCGACTCCGGCATGTGATTTTACAAACCATCATTGCTAGCGCGATTAAGAGCGATGTCGAATGTTGATTGGTCAATTGCCCAAGACATTGTAGGAGGGGCTTAACGCGCTTGAAGAGGATATTTTTCATTGCGTTGTAGATTCATAAAAGCATCAGAGCTTGCTTATTCATATTTGTTTTATTTTTAATGGTGCTTGTGACATATTAAACGTGTCAAACAAATATTATCAACTTAATCCATTTATAAGAAACAATCCATATGTACAAGTATAATTTAATATGAAACAGGTCAAATTAGAAATCAAATACTTCACCTCTTGTATTATCTTTTTTTTTTTTTTTTTTTTTTTTTTTTTTTTTTTTCCAGAAAATGAAAACTAATATTTTAATTGAAATGGTGAATGAAAAATAATTTTAATTTGTAGCAGCTTGTGTAATTTTTTAAGAGGGGGGAGAAACTATTCGTTTAGGATAATTTAGTGATATATAACAAACCTTGTATAAAGTTAAAAAATAAATATTAACATTTTTTTGCATAATAATAAAATTTTAAATAAAATTTACAGAACTAATTTTTTTCTGTAGAAGCAGCTCTTGTTTTGAATTTTATTTATAGAATTTACTGTAATTAGCTGGAAATAAAGGATTAAACTGAAATCAACATACTAAACGAGTATGTTACAAGAATGAAATTAAATAAGGCACAAACAATTAATGAATGTTTATTGTCATAATTATAATTGACGTAAAAGTAAAGTTAAATTTACCAAGCTGTTATTAACTTTTTGAACTGTTTCATAAAACTGACATACAGTTAAATTGGCATATAAATAATGCAGTTTTATACTTTTATCTTTAAGGGAGATGAGCCGGGAATGTTAAATCAAAGGTTTTACAAACCATCGATTTAATTCAAAAGAGCATAAAATACAAAATTTTGAATGTACATTTCTTTTAAAGACAATTATTTTTTTAGTTTCACAATAAATAAAACACTACAATTTTTTCTAAGTATTCACAGAAAAAATTAGGTGAAATAAAACTTATTCGGTAATTAAATAATTCAGTTAGCTATACAAATTATTAAAAAAATTATTTTCATTTAAAAACAATTCAAGGCACAGTATATAATTAAAATCAGTTTTTTGAAGTATTTTAAGCATCTTATTGCATGACCTAGCCAGTATTCAATAATTAAACCCTTTCCTGCATGGTAGCGCCATCTATTAACAAAATTCAACGTTCAGAATAAATAAGAATTCTAAAAATATATTACATTAGAACTTTCTTATCAAAATTGAAGCTGTAATAATTAATGTATTTGGTGTATTTCATACAACTATATCCAGTAGAAGCTAATACCAAGGCAACACTAGATACCGGGCTTGTTCATTCATTCTCATGACGTCAAAAATAGTGGCTGGCCGCGACCAATGATTGGTACAAAGCGACGCGCCCATCGTTTTGTGCCAATTGCTGTATGTCTTTCGTCGTGGCTAGAGCTCCTATAATAAAGGCTGACGCATCCTCGCAGATTTGGAGCTCAAATTGAAGTTCAGTTGAAAAACCAAGCTAATCAGAACCGGTTCAGCCAATCAGAACCGAGTCTTAGGCAACCCCAATTCCGGCTGCGGTAGATTGATGCTGAACTGAGCACGAATAATCCGAAACAAAATGGATATGCGTCAGCTCCTATTATAGGAGTCTTAGTCGTGGGCAGCCATCATTTGTGACGTCATGATAATGAATGAGCAAGCCCGGTATCTAGTGTAGCCCTGCTAATACCCCCTCCCAAAAAAACTTCTTTTGTTTCTGAACACCCCCCCCCAAAAAAAAAACTGCTTCTGTACCTGCCCCCCCCCCGCATCACACTAAAATTAATCATATAGTAAGATAAAATAAAATAGTAAACCAGTTTTTAAGTTCATATAAACTCCTAACTGTTTAATATTAATTTACACATTAATTTTTTCCTAGATTATTATAAACTTAATCTAATCACTTATATACAGAATTGAAGTAATATTTAATCAGACGTAAATATCAGTATAAAATAAAATTTTATTTCAATTTTATGTATAGTTTTCTTAACTAACACACCTAGTACCAAGTTTTAATTTTGATGAGAGTTCTTAGTTTCGGATAATTTGAACCAGAAATTAATTAAATTAATGCTATTAAATTTTTTCCGAGTTGTCTATTTGATAATTAAGTTACTTTTTTTTCCGGATCGAAACATGAAAAATTTTAAAACAAAAATAAATGGGGTCAATAGAGACCCCAATGGTACCAGGAGGGTTAAATAAGAATTAAAAAATCTTCATGATTCAAATTAATATTTAACGATAAATATCTTTTTTTTTCTTTTTTTTAAATTATAGTTTTAAAGAATTCATGCATACGAATACATAAGTAAGAATATTTCCCATGTTTAAAAAACTGTTAGTTATGCATATGCACAATATTGTTTTTTACAAATAGAAGGAATTACATACTTTCTATATGCGAAATTGGTTCCTAAAAGGACACAATACAACGCCCCTTCCTCCCCGTTCTCTGTATTTAAATATAAGTTGTAAAACTGTTCAAAGCACCATAAAAAATTCAAACATTGTTATAAAATTGTAACATTGTATAATATTGTTGTAAAAAAATAAATAAATAAACAAAAATTTGCCTTTTAATATTCCCGAATAATAAAAAGCATATTCGTTCACCACAGAAAGGAAACTTTCATTAAAATAATGAGGCCAATATTTATTTTAAATATTCGATGTAGTAAAAATCCATACCATATGATAAAATATATAAACAACGTTTCCTGACAGTATACCTTCCAACTTCTCCCCCCCCTTTCTACGTAATCATGTTTCAGCCAATCACCATTCGACATCGCTTTTAATCGCACTAGCAATGATGGTTTGTAAAATCGCCTCCAACATACATACAGATTGTCCCAAAAAGATTGAAACGCGCTTTAATTTCTTACCTGTTGAAGAGACATAGGCTTTGAGGTAAGAGTTAAAATTATATTGATTAAATAATGCTGCCACTAATTTTTTTTTAAGTTATACGTTTTAATAATTTTTATACGGTCCTATAAGTTATAATTAGAAAAAAAAAAATCCCATGCTTTTATAAGTAAAACAGCATAAAATTCCCTCTTCCGGAATTTCCGTCAAGAAACGGAAATATACTCGAGAACTTTTGTGCTACCCTGCATATGATCTATAGTAATAATTTATACACACCAAGTAATAGACAAAAAATGAGTTAAATTTAAAAACGCGTTCAGAAACTGAAAATGCACTTCCAGCAAAAATTGTTAACAGATAGTACCGAATTTTTTGTGTGTCCCTGTAAATGAACGATGATGCTATACACACAATATTCTATAGTAAGCCTCTTTTGATGTACCTTAGTGAAAGATATCAATTCCAATACGTTTGAAATAGTGAAACATTATTAAAATAAACTGCAAACGATTTTTCTCCATAGATCGTAATGTAACGGCATTCTTTTGAGTGTCCCTGTAAAGGAACTATAAGTGTTATGTACACCATATTCTATAATAAGCCTCTTGTAGTGCACCTCAGTGATATACATCAATTTCAATATGTTTGGAATTGTGTAACATCATTAAAATAAACAGCAAATAATTTTTCCCCATAGACAATAATGTAATGGAATTTTTTTTGAGTGTTCCTGTATAAAAACTATGAGTGCTACACACTTCATTTTCAATACCGAACATGCCATAGTAAACCTCAATAACATATCTGAATACTGCATGACAATCGGAATATATTTACGCAAGTTAGAGTACGGAAAGACAAAAGACAGACAGACAGACAGACAAACCGAAGTCATAAACACTTTCAACTATATTGGAAAGTGTTAAAAAAAAGAGCAAATGTAATAATGGAGAAATACATTTACATTTGAAGTATCTGACACACGTATAAAAAAAAAGAAAAGTGGGAAATGTATGTTTTTGACTATTGAGATTTTTTGACGTTTTAACATAATTTTGATTAAATATGATTAGGCAGAATTTATAGAGATCTGGAATAAATCTCATTAGAAGCTTCATATATAATGATATAATACTCAGAGATAGCACGAAAAATTCTTACAAAACATTTAAAAAATGCCAGACGGTTGAATTTTGACTTCAATAATTCTTTATTTTGAAGCCTAATGTAGTTTTTTTGAGCTAAACATCTTAAAAGTTTTTATTTCTAATTACTTCACTGAAAACAGCAAGCATACGAATAGTACAGAAAAATCTTCTACGATTATTTCCTTTTTAGGTGCGTTCGTAATTATATAAATACGTAGCACCTATTGTCGTCGTCTGGTCCGTCCGTCCGCATATAACAACGCAAAAACTACCCAACCGAATGGTTTGAAATTTAAGATATATTATCTTTGCAGAATTTTGTCGAGACATTTCAAATTTTATGAAAATCGAATCAAAACTTTAGACGATATTAAAAGAAACATTTATTAAGAAATTTGAATTTTTTAAAAAAGAAATCGGCCCTTTCTTGTTATAGGAGCTTCCGAGGTTTAATCGTCAAGCGATCGAGATACTTATTTTATTACAGAAATTAATCTGCAGACGATATAATTCATTTCACAGAATTAAAAATCATCAAGATCGGAATATTTATATAACTATCTATAGTACGAACGCACCTCATTTGTCACGTTTGACGTACAATTTTCAACTTGTTTACTTTGATATACATATGAAGTTCTACAAAAAATGATGGCATTTGTTGCTATTTATGCATAATTAATAGGCATTTCCAATTTGACTTTTTTTTTTTTTTTTTTTAATTTAGTTGTGCCTATTGATAATATGATTATATAAGTACCAAAATCATCTGTTTATTAGTCAGTAGTTTGATGAATATATATTTTCAACAACCGAATCCTCTTTTATGACGCAGAACGCCGAATTTTAGTTCATCCTTTCATGTAACTTTGAGACAACAATTGGGGTTAGTAAAATGTGTCATGCATATTCGCATGAATTAATGCACATACAGAACTGAAATCGATAATAATTGACGTACCTATTCAATAGTTCACTTCCAGGTTTAATAACGTATGTAGATGTATGAAGAAAAGATTGGTTGGTTGATTTATGACTAGGGGGCGAGTGCCCTCCGTGGGGGTCTTTCTCAGATATCCTGATCCGTATTTACGGCAAGGTTAGAAGAAAACCACGGAAAACTCCGAATGTATAGGTCGACGAGCACGACAGGCGTTTTAACCCAGCACTTCCCATCTACCACCTTAGAGAGCAGAACTTCTCAGTCACTGTTGGGGCGCATGATGAAAAAAAGCTGTCATGAGGTTTCTGATATTTATTGGAGATGAGCGCCATAAATACTGAATAACAGAAAAAATAAAATAAAAAACACTCACACTTTTAACCCTCCATCCGATATATCTCTTCGTTATTTCTTTAATATACTTCAAAATTCATTATTATAATTATTATGAAATTCAAAAATACCGAGGAAGGTGAAAAAAGAGCCTTGGAAAATCAATAGCCAGTTCGGGTAACATTGCCACTTTATCTTAAGCTCTGCTTATTTATTTGTGTTACTACAAATGTTACTTTATACTATTGTTACAAACAAATGTTTATAGTTGAGCACGTGACAATATATTTTAAAACATAATGTCGGAAAATTATTTAAACTATTTAAGATCATAAATAAAATTAGGTTTTTAAGGACTGTTTCATATGAAAATTTACTGGTTCGCAGACATTTATAGCTGATATTTAATTTTTTTTTATTCTAAAGAAAATATTTTATTTTAAATTTGTTATAAATACATTTCTAAAAATCTAAACAACTCTGAATTTATTATCTAAAAATGAAGTAGACTTCTAATTGAGTATATAATACACTGCAAAATAGTAATAATAATTAAAAAAAAAAATGCAAAAAACTTTTCTATAAAAGCAGTAGAGTTAGAATTCATCATGTAGCAGTAGCTAATTCAAGATTGGTAGTAATAATGATCAGTGACAGTAGATAAATAATTGAATATTTTAAAAGGAATAGCAAATAAAGCTTTATTGCGTTTTACTTATAATACCATTATGATTTACAATTCCTAAAACAAGAAAACATAAAATAAGAAAAATATATAAATCTAATTTTTCAAATTTTTGTCAAATAATATCAGTTTTTATTCATAGATGGCAGCACTAAACTTTCAACAGTAAAATTGAGGGGATCCGAGCCGAGCAACAAAGTGCAAATCACATTTTTGATGAAGTAAATCTAACACTGTAATCTGTTGATCATTATTGTAAATTATAATATCTTGAATTTTATTTGATTTTAATGTCACTTGGTAGCAGCCGTTTTTGCCCCAGACGTTTATGCTCCCAATCAGTGCCGAAACTAGCCTTTTTTGCGCCCGGGGCAAACATGGATTTTGGCGCCCCCCCCCCCCCCCCTGAAGTAAATTTACAAAAAGAATTTTACCAAGTTTCTAATAGCCGACTTATTCTAAATTTAAAATATGTAATCACAAAATACGTAATACTGAAATATGTAATCAGCTTTGTCAAATATTGATCAATTACTTTCTTAAGTGCTAACCAATAGATTATTTACTACTATTGTTACTTAATTGGAAATTATGTATACAATTTCTCGTGTTAAAATTAAGTATTGCGTGCAAATATAAATAAATAAAATGTTTTTTTGTGAATCGAGAAGAAAGTAAGAATTCTGTAGTTCCGCAGCATACAACCTGGCTCTGGTTTTGAAATCTAGGCGTGTATACATTTCCTATCTAAGCTATTTAATTGAATAATGACTCGGGGAAATTTAAGAATTTATAAATGTGTCTCTCGAGCATGAAAGATTGAATTGTCAGGATTAGGATTTGTTATGGTGTTAAAATAAAATTTGGATGCTTCTAAATTATGGAAGAGATGAAAATAGCCTATTTTTAGAAAGACAATTAACCAAAGTTAATAAGTTTAAAAATTCAATAAATTAAAATTATGACATTTTTTATATTTTAAGTTCCGACACCCTTTACCTTAAAACTATTCTCGAAATCATAAATGATTACTTTCTGATACATCGAAGATGTAATTTTCATTCAAAAATGTAACATTCTATTTTAAATACCAAAAAATTTAATAGTGTTTTTCATTTTAGAAAATGTTGTTATAAGACAATAATAAAGACGCAGAACGCGACAAATCGTGAATAATCAATCAACAATCTATTACAATTCAAAATAGATGGCCGTTTCTACCATTAGGCAAAACTACGCAGACATCTAGGGCTGAAAATGACATATTTTAGAGGCAGATAGGCTTCTTTACTAGCCATCGCGTCCCGAAAGAGATTTTTATTCTGAACTCCTAGAAATAATTCTTAAAAAAGAAAAAAAAAGGCTTTTACTATTTTATCTTGCATATAATAGTTACCCCTTGCCCCTTAGTTTTTAGTATCATTGGCTCCCATTAAGGCCAGATCTGTCTCTAAAAATATAATTGTAGTAAAAAGCATGAGTGGATTTTTCAGTTGTCGCCTACCTAGAAATGGCAAAAGAAAGAAAAAATAATTTAACAGATTAAAGGTAGGGGCGTCTTTACTAGCCATAGCACCCTGGGGGAGATTTTTTTTTCTGCACCCCTACAAATGATGTAACCGAAAAAAATAAAATAAATAAAAGGTTTTACTAAGTATTTTATTTTGTGCATATTTTCCACAACTTTGTTTTTAGTATCCCGAGAAGTCGCCTGATCTCACCCCTTCTAAGCTCCAAGGCTGAATCTGGATGCAAAAAAAATATTTCCAGCAAAAGTAATGGGGGGCGGAATTTTCCGTTTGTCGCCTAGGGCGGCAAAACACATAGAAATGGTAAAAAGAGGAGAATTTTTTTTTTGGAGGATAAAGGCTTTAAGCCATGGCGCCCTGTATGAGATTGTTTCCTGTACCTCTAACAAATGCTATACTCTTTTTAGATAATGATTTTACTAAGTATTTTACTTTATGCGTTCCCTTTTATTTTTATTGTCCTGGGCAGTCGCTCGACCTCACCCATATTAAAACGGGGGAAAAGAAAGCTCCACGCTGCTCAGCGAGAAAAAAAGAAAAAATAGAACACCCTTCTTAGAATTTTTTCACAGGGAATCGCTGGGCAATTATCTTTGTTGGACACTGGACAGTGACACAGAGACATGAGACTGACCTTGAAAAATGTTAGGGATTCTTACTACACGAAAAGTGATTTCCCCGATAGATAGAAGACATAGGACATGGTGTATTTGGAATGGGATAAAAATAAACTAAGAGAACTGTTCTTTCTTCTTATTCATTTGCTATCTAGTACTTTAGACAAATCTTTTTATCTATTTGTCAAATTTAATGCATTTGATTCAGTTTTTTTTTTTTTTTCCGGCTACGAAACATTTGTATCCAAATTTCACATATATATATACATTTTTGTATTAAACGACAAACGAAATCTTCATTTTGGCGCCCCCTTCGGGTGGCGCCCGGAGCACATGCCCCCTCTGCCCCCCCTTAGTTTCGGCCCTGCTCCCAATGAAGTTAGCTAATTTACAAAGAATAGTAATATCATTAAAGTAATGTCATATCGTTATTCTGAATATCTCAAATGTTACTAAGACATTGGCAAAAAAACTTTATGTTATATATCTTGATTTGAGTATTTGATCTAACTTTCAAACTGAAATATCTCAGAAGTTTACAAATGTGGCTTAGCACTCTCTTGCTTCGATCCCCTCAATTGTTGCATGAAAAAATTATTAAATCTAAAACTGTATATTAGAAAATCTAAAAGAAAAAAAAAATATATTGTTTTTAGTTTATTCTAATAAATATCATCACGAAAACGATTTTGTACGTGCATTTTAAATAAGATTTAATAAAAAGCACTGGGATTAGATTTTCTACTTTTGGTGCTGCCATCTTAATATTAAAAAAAAAAAAAAACAACAACAACAAAAAAAAACCTTTTTTATAATTATTCAGAATTTTTCTTAAAAATCACTGCAATTTATGTTACTTAAAGAAAATATCCATACAATATGTTAATTTCGCGTGGGCCATGATTAGAAAACATTCATCTTACAAAAATTATATTTTTTGCATTATTTCTTTTGAAAAATATGGCAACAAGAAAAAAAAATGCATTATTTAAACTAACTATTCAGGACTTCTAAATTATTTTCAAAACATATATTTATAATTTAATTATTATTTAACTATAAATCGATAAAAACGTATCTATTTTTAAATTTTACGCTCTTTTTTAATATATATTTTTTAGTGTTTAAAATATTTCGATGTGGTAAATTCACAGCCAGTTGGCATATTTTACCGAGCGTGGTTTGGCGCATAATTAACTCCATTTTTGTTGTAATTCGTATACAATTGTAACAGTAAAGAATATTTGTCTATTAATCAATTGCGCTGAACTAACGAAAAAATGCTTTAAAATTAATTAATTAATTAATAATTGAATTCTAAAAATATTAAAATTTTATATTGTCATTGATAGGGCCGAAACTAGGAAGCAGCAAGCGGGGCATTTGCCTCGGGCACCAGTATAAAAGGGGGCACGAAAAGAAATTTAATTCGTCTTTCGGTACAAAAAAAAAAGACAAAGATCAAAAATAAAACACGCAATTCGACAACCATTAGTAAAAAAATATTCGTAGATTTTATACCCTTTGCTTTGAACAGGGCCGGTTTTTCCACTTGGTGACCACGAAAACGTTTGGCTTGTTCTTTTGCTTTTGTGTGTCCCTGTAAACAAGCTATAACAACTACATACTGAATTAACGAACTCATCCAATATACTGGTAAATAACTTATTGTCCTAATTAAATTAGGTTAAAATTGGTTCAGTATTTCAGACGTCATTGTGATGACAAAATTTACATTATTTATACATATAAATGAAATGATTGCAAAAAGTCGATTTTTAAAGTAATCAACCTTAAATTATAAGATTAATATATTTACTAGCAATTATTTCATGTTAGAAAAAAAAAAAATAACAACAACATTGGATTGATAATTTCTGTTTATAAATTTATTTTGGAAAGGAGGGGGGAGGGGGGCACCATAATTCATGCTTGTTCTGGTTTAAAAAAAAATCCTAGTTTTGGACCTGGTTATTAGAAACACACCAGTATACATAATTCTAGCATATGAGGAAGTAAGTGTAAAGAGAAAACCATTTGCCAAAACATTGTAAAATAAATGCTCTGAAAAAGGTCTGTTCACCCTTTGAAGGGTGCTGGTATTTTTTTATACCACTTAAATTTAATTCTCAACTGCTAAAATTGTACCAGATTAAAAAAAAAAAAGCTTTTATAATGCAGTCAAAGAAAAGCATTTATTTATATTCATGAATTCTGGTGGCAGTCAATGATTTAAACATTTTAGGATTTTTTTTTTTTTTTTTTTTTTTTTTTTTTTTTTTTTACGGTTCTGAAAGTGAAAGTACCCTTATATAAAATAACTGGAACCAAAATCGAAAAAGTAAAAACTAACAACGTTATAGAGATCGACCTCAGCTATCCTATGCAATAAAAGTATTTAAAAATATTAAAATGCGAGCAAGAAATCTGCCTAGAACCTTCCCATAGACGTAACATTAGCTTGAGTGTTTTTTCTCATGACTGATGTATCTATATTATAAAGGACAAAGGACAAACGTGTCCGTGCGTAACGCTGACGTCATTTTGCGAATGGCAACAGTTGACGATGAAATTTCGGTTTTACGATTTTTACTATTGCATTTTTTAAATTTCTAAACATCGCACATGTTTCGTTTTTACACCGTTATATTGGAAAAAAAAATCTACTTTCAAATGCAATCTGTTTGAAAACTGTATCTTAATTGACTGATTTATTATGGCATTTAAATTAAATTTCAAGCATGAATTAAAAAAAAAAAATCTAGTATATCGCTTGCAGACGATTACAAAATATTAATCTGTTTGCACTTTAAACAATATAAAAAGTTCGGTATTTGTTTCTAGCTAATATTCAATAACGAAATTAAAACTTAATTAAGGAATAAATAAAATAGTATAAATAAAACACAGATTTAACAGACATGCAATTGAAACAAACGCTAAAAACTGCTGAAATTATCAGAATTAAAAAAAAAAACTGCTACAGATAACAAACATTTTTAACGATTTCTTTGGTGTTGCTAACGGGCAATCTAACAAAAATTATTAAATGTAAAAAATCTATTAGTTTTCAAAAATAAAAACTGGTTTTCGCATATATTCTCTATCCCGGGAAGCCCGGGTTGGATGCCCTAGTGCTCTTAATGTTATAGAGGGTGATTATTAAGTTAATTATAATGTTTGGAATCAGTTGCGTTAAAATTGGAAAGTTAGTTGCTGAGTTATGGAAACCGGGCACAGTCTCATCTCCCCTCCTCCCTTGACGGGGGGAGAGGAGGAGAGGAGATGAGACTGCTTTTTGTCAAACAACTGATTAAGACTACCGGGCTACTTGTTCAAAGACTGAAAATCGTAGAAAAACTTGGAAATAATAATAATAATAAAAAAATTGCTGAAGTTACTATTCGGAAATAGTGGTAATTATCATAGCAACTTCATCACAGCAATTAAACGCTACGAATAAACCTAAAAAAGTTAAATTTGCAAAATGGAAATATTTATGTTGAAATCAGGTCATTAGATATATATTAAAAAATGTTTCAAATAACGGTAAACCCGACGTTATGAGGCGCGGTTCACTAAATGCGATATTTATTAAAAAGTCGCCCCCCCTCCTCATCTCCGCGATTGAAAAATGTACAAACACCCCTATTCGATCGATAAACGTAATAGTTTTATTTATTTGAGTAGGTAGGTCCACAAAACTCGGAGTTGTTTTTTAATCTGGCAACACCCCAATTTACAGTAACCTCTTTTCCGTCTGTGTCAATTTTATTTGCGTCTGGTCAGTTTTTGGCTGAAATGAAGAAAAATTTCAGTCCGATTTTCACAAAATTTGTATTTTTGGCATGAGAAAAATCAACTACGTACATAGTCTGAGTTTCAAATCGATATCTCCAATAGTTTTTTTTTAATATTCGAGGATAAGTGGAAATAAGAATATTTCGTTGTCTGGAATTATCAACACGTTAATTTCTTTTGCGGTTACTATAAAAATAGACATTTTCGAAGCGTATTTTAATGAGTTTCTTGATGCGATGTTTAAAGGGATTTTAATTAATATTTAGACTAATTTTCATAATTTCAAAATTATGAGATTCAGGTGCACCAGGAGAGGCCTTGGACCACCCTCACCTAAATTTTCAGATTCCTAGGTGCGCTAGATTTTGCTAGACATCGCACACAGACAAACAACTTTCTTTTATTAATAGCACTAGCTGACCCGCCCAGCGTTGCCCGGGCACGTGATAAAACGTAATAAACCCCACATTTGTATTATTTTATATATTTTACCCGATTTTGTATGAATTTATATCTTTAATGACAAAATCGCAAAATCTTTTACAAACATTTACTTCTTTTTTTCCAAGTAGTTCGTTATATAGTTTTAAAAACTAGCTTTTGTTGTCCAAACCCTTTGAAAATTTCAATATTGTCATAACTATAACGGTTTTACAGCCCGTGTAAAAATTACGTCAGAAATGTTGTTATCTGGTTGTAAAATAAATATGGTTTCTTTTCGCGACGGGTCCGTTAAAATAATAATAAAAACAAGAACGAAAAATCATGTGTCAAGCATAGATTATGTAACACTTTCCAACGTTTCCAAAATAATTTTACAAATCATTACCGTTTAATAAGCTGAAAGATAACATCTGAGTGAACAATTCAGAAAACACATAACATATTTAATAAACGTAATTTCAGGAATTTCCAGAATATATTTCCAACATATACAATATTCGGAAAAATATCCGAATACTTTTATACAGCCCTGTATGTGATCTATAGATTTGTATATATACTACATATGATACTAAATTTTATTTTAGTTAGGAAACGCGTAGCACAGTTTAAAATTCTCCTTCTGGAGTTTCTGTCAATAAACGGAAATGTGTTCATGAACTTTTGTGAGGCCCTGTATATGATCTACAGAATTTATACACACCAAGTAATAGACAAAAAGTGAGTTAAATTTAAAATCGTGTTCAGCACCTCAAAACGCACTTCCAGGAATTATTGTTATCAGACATTTGAGAATTCTTTTGTGTGTCCCTGTAAATGAACGATGACTGCTATACACACAATATTCTGTAGTAAGCCTCTTGTAATGCACCTTAGTGATATATACAATAGGGTGGGGCGAAAAAAATTATTTTTTTATAATCAATTTTTAATAGTGCGGAAAACTTGTGCATTGTCATCCTAATAACGGGAAAAATAATAAAAAAATATATAAATTGGTTTTGAAATCGCGCAAGAGCCTTAAAGTTTAGGAAAAAAAGAAAAAAAAGCTGCAATTTTGAAAAACTTATAATTTTTTTTTAATAGTTTATTTTGTTTCTAATAGTGTAAAAACTACTCTTTGTAGTTACCTAAATGTGGGAAAAATAGTTTTGGACACATTGCCGTTCATTTGAATTCGCGCAAAAAGCTTTAAAACACCATTTTTTAGCAAAAGTTGCATTATTTCAAAAATTTGCAAACGGAAATAAAGCTAAAAAAATACACCATTAAACATCCATTTTAAGGTTTTACGAATCTACTGTATGTTCTGCGACATACTGAAGGTGACCTTGAGGTTTTGAATTGAGGTTTATGCACGAACAGAGAACAACCAGGATGCTGTTTATTGGTAATTTAGATAGAAATGAGACAACTAAACTGATTAAAAGAGAAGAAAGAAGAGAGCAGCTTTCGATGCAACAATCTATTACTTCTGACCCCGTCAGTCCTGGCATAAGTAAGAGTAAAGTTAATCAAAAACTTCCATAAGAACAGGCAGTGACATGAGTTTCGTATTGCCTTCTCCATCGCAAATGCATTCAAAGTTGGCGTATACTTCCTTATTAAGCAATAGGTACGGTGTTTCTGACAGGGCCACAGCAGCGATAGCTTCTGGTGTCCTGCATGATCTTGGAATGATCTCTGATTCAGATATGTCACGAGTGATTGACAAAAGCAAGATTCGAAGGGAAAATGTGAAGATTCAAAATGCAATAAAGGAAAAAGAGCACCAGCTGAAAGAAGTAAAAGGAATCTACTTCGACGGTAGAAAAGATACTACATTAACACAAGAAAAAATAGGGGCTAAAATGTACCGCAGATTAAGAAAAGAAGAACATATTAACGTAATTAGTGAGCCTGGTGGCCAATACATTGGCCATGTTACACCAAAAACAGGAACCGCTAATAATATTGCCGAAAGTATTTTCAACTTCATGATAAAGAAAGATTTTGACATGAGTGCAGTGATAGCCATTGGATGTGATGGGACAGTCACAAACACCGGTTGGAAGAGTGGTGTTGTGCATAACATTGAAGTTAGGTGTCAGCGATCATTGCAGTGGTTTATTTGTTTGCTACGCTTTAATGAACTGCCTTATAAACATTTGTTTTAGCACCTAGACGGAGGAACAACTTGACCAGCATCATTCAGTGGTCCTATTGACAAGCAACTGCCTAGCTGTGAGAAAAATCCTGTTGTTGATTTTGTTCCGATTCAATCTGAATTTGCCATCACAATAAATAAAACCGACCTCAGTAAAGATCAGCGGTATCTTCTAGACATTGTTCGTGCAGTCATAACTGGACTCTGTGATCCAGAATTAGCTGTTAAAGTCCTGGACCCCTCAGCCATTCCTGATGGTTAACCTGTGATAACCCGGTATTAAGACTTTATGTTTCCCAAATTAGTCCGACAACCGAAATGAAGACTCTTGTAAATTACATTGTAAAGACGTACGCTCCTGTTTGGTTTGATATTAAGATGCATTACACTGTGATAGACAGTCCGAAGCACGCACTGAAGGTCATACAAACAACAATATACTTCCCGGACAACATTAAAAAAAATCATCGATCCTGTCATTCATAGAAACTCGTTCTTCTGCCATCCAGAGAATATGATGTTGGCGATGTTATTGGACGAGAGACAACACATTCGAGAATTAGGCTACAGGACGATACTGAAAGCCAAAAATGTGCCTCCGGTAGTAGCTCACGTTAGAGCCTTCAAGCTTCCTTTAATTAATTTTCAAGCTACAGACTATACTGAACATATTGGTGGGACAAAATGTAAGCTGACACCACCTCCAATGTTGTCAAATATGGCAACAGAACACATTTCAACTTTATTGAAAGACAAATCCCTGCCAGAATTTGAATGTTTGAAATTTCCATGCCACACTCAGTCGGTAGAGAGAAAGAACTGTGAAACTTGTTACAGAGGCCCCTGGAAAAGTTTGTGGGCGTGAAAATCGAGAAGGTTTTATTAGAACAACTTTAAGATCAAGGTTTTTGATGCAAAAATTTGATACGAAGTCAGAATTTATAGATACTTCAGTGTAAGTAACCACAACCAAATTGGTTGGTTGATTGGGTAGGGTGTGGGTGGGACTCGACTTGCAGCCACCTCCACGTGGTAAGTCCTGGGTCATTTAAGCATAAAGGAAAAAATGCTGAAATGGGAGAAGAGATGCAATATGAGGTTTTTACAGACATAAATGGCATTTTAAGGCTTTCTGCGCGAACTCAAATGATCGGCAATGTGTCCAAAAGTAATTTTTACGCATTTAGGTAACTAAAAAGAGTAGTTTTTACACTAATAGAAATAAAGTAAACTATTTTAAAAAAAAATATTTGTTTTTAAAAATTGCACACTTTTTCATTTTTTTCTCAACTTTAGGGCTCTTGCGCGATTTCAAAACAAACTTACATTTTTTTTAAATTATTTTTCACGTTATTAGGATGTTATTGCGCAAGTTTTCCGCGCTATTAGAAATTGATTATAAAAAAATAATTTTTTTCGCCCCACCCTAATATACAAATTTCATTAAAATAGTGAAACATTATGTAATTAAACCGCAAACGATTTTTCTCCATAGATGTAATGTAACGGAATTCTTTTGACTGTCCCTGTAAAGTAACTATAAGTTCTGTGCACACCCTATTCCATATTAAGCTTCTTATAATGCACCTTCGTGATATATATCAATTACAATGTGTTTGAAATTGTGTAACATCATTATAATAAACCGCAAATGATTTTTCCCCATAGACCGTAATGTAACGGAATTCTTTTGAGTGTCCTGTAAAAAAACTATAAGTGCTACACAATTCCGTTGAAATAGGGAGCATGCTATAGATAACGAAAATAACATATAAAAATTGCAAGGCAATCCGAGCATATTAACGGGAGTTAGAGCACGGACAGACGGCCAGACGGCCAGACAAACCGAAGTCATAAAGACTTTTTAACTTGGTTGGAAAGTGTTAAAAATAGTATTCGTCGTCCGATCTCTCTGAAATTTTAGTCGTTTATAAATATATCTGTTTCCAAGTCCTCTATAAAATTATGTGAAAATATATGCGTTTTAAATAGCGAAAAAGTTACCCGAAAACCTAGCGTGACCGCGGAAAACATCCCGTTGTTATGGGTTTTCGCCGGAAATATCTCAGATTTTATTTTTTTTTTAAATACTTGCTCTTGTCCGAACACTTCGAAATTGTTGTAGGTGATGTAAATCTGGTATACTGAGATGTTCTAAAATGATTGTGTCAAAATTAGTACATTTAGTAACTTTTAGCGTAAGAAAAAAAACCTGAGGCGCGAAACGACATGCGTTCGCTGGTGTTTTTGAAAGGGTTAAAATCCGTATTTAAAAAAAAATATTTATACCGTATATTAGAAGAAGGTTTCAGCTCTAAGAGCATATGTTTGGTTTGTCAGTTCCTCTAAAATTGTGCTATTGAGGGGCGTTGGCGTAAGACAGAAACATAAGCCCGGGAAAACGACCCTTTTTCAAAAACGTTTTTAAAGGGTTAACGTAATTTTTTTTTTTTTCAGATTGATTACAGCACTGGAGATGTAAGAATGCGATCTTTCAGAATATGCTTTTCGTTTTTAAATAAACCAAATAGTTTAGTCGATATAATTTAAAACAGAATTGCGAAATAAACGCATTCTTCATGCAAATGGTTGTTCATTCTCGTGCGCTGCGCTGAATCGTTTTCTGGGTATGCGCGAGTTCTGAAAGCCGGCTCGCAAAAAAGAGATAAGTTATTGATCAGTTTTAATTAATATTTTTGTTAATTTTCAAAAGTATTAAAGTTCTGAGACTCAGGTGCATCAGGCCAGGCCTCGGACTATCCACACCTAAATTTTCAGACTTTTAGGTGGGCTAGATTTTGCTAGCCATCGCAGACAAACAAACAAACACACACACAGAGCGAAACTTTCTTTTATATTAGTATATATATATATTAATCAATGGAAAATACTGGTTATTGAAAAATTAAGTTCGTCTTTAAAACAAAATTTATCCAATGTGGTTAAAATTAACACAAAACATTTGTTCCAGCAAATTACTAAATTACAAAAAAACTATGTAATAACATATATTGACAAATCTCCTAATAATTATGCAATCATATGTAAAGCTTATTATCACCAACTACTTACATCCTGTATTTCTACTAACAATTCTTTTAAAAAAACTAATGAAACTGTAATTGTAAATAATCGTAAAATTCACAGTTATTATAAATTATTAAATATTAATTCTACTAACTTTAATTATCCTTATTTAGTTCTTATACCCAAATTTCATAAAAATCCAATTAAATTTAGGACTGTGACTATAGGATGCAATACATATAATAATATAGCCAATAAATATCTATTAAAAATTCTCAATCAAATTTATACACTGACAACATCCACTGATAACACACATTGCATAAAAAATAGCTATCAACTCGTCAATATTTTGAAAAATCTTAAATGTGTTAACAATATAATGACATATGATTTCAAAGATCTATTTAATAATATAGATTTATTAGATCTACATAATATTATAAATGCATTATTTTATAAGTATCAACATTCACTTAATTTACCAATTCATATAGATACAGCTTATTTTAAAACTTTAACAAATTTCATTATATATAATAATTATATAATGCATGATAACACGTTATATTTACAGAAAGTCGGTATACCACAAGGGGGATGTACATCTAGTATACTTTCAGACTTATACTTGTATCATTATGAACGTACATTTATTAATTGTAATATACATTTATATCGTTATATTGATGACATTATTTTAATTGCTACTGATCACACTAATATTTCTATATTTCCCGTTGATTATCCTACTAATTTAGAATTAACGGAAAACCTCCTTTCTAACAATACTATTAACTTTTTAGATCTTAATATTACACTAAAAGAAAACAAAACAATAATAGATCTATTTGATAAACGTAAAGAATTTAAATTTAAAGTTAATTCATTTACTAATTTTAAATCATGTCTTCATAATTCTGTATATCGTAATATACTCCTTAATCATATTTACAGAATAAAAAGTTTATGTTCCTCTCAACTTATTAACAAAAATATTAAAAAACTTATCTTTGACGCATTACAACATGGTTTTCCAAAAAAATTCATTTATTCCTTAATATATAGTTAGTTCCTATTTGATCTTTACAACCAAATTAACACATGCGTTTAAAAAATGTATAAAAAAAATCATATAATCTTATAAATATTTACAAAAAAAAAAAAAAAAAAATTATAATAGGACGGTTGGGTGGGTAGACGTTGGATTGAGGAGGTGTGTGGCGGCGTTGTATGGAAAAATACGCATGGTTAATTTATATATTTAAAAAAAAAAAATAATGGGGGCATTTTGATTTACACAATTGTTTGATCATACACATACATTTTATAATGGACTGCGATGTGTTATTCTTATGTATATTAATTTAGTTAGATTTACTTATTCATTATTTAATTATTTTAAATGAATTTATATTCATTATTATTAAGAATGTATTTGATCTAATGATTTGGATTAATACCTTTGGTGGACAATATCATATCTACTTCTAAGATAATGTTTACTTTTATATAGTGTTGATATAATATGTTTTAATTTTATTTAGTGTTTTTATTTAATTTAACTTTGTTTAAAGCCACATTTTTGTGACTAATTCATTTCAATATTTACTCAATATTAATTTTAAATTCTTTGATTCTTAATTCAAATCTTTAGTATTTTCATTTAATTTATTTTAAATGATGTTGCATTTTTAGTACAGTTATTTAATCGTTGTTGACATTTAATGGTACATTTTTAATGTTGCATTAATTATTAATTTTTCCATATTACTACTTATTTATAACATAGTATTATTAATTTATACATCCATTACTTAGATATTATTCAACTTTCTATTTATTAATTAATTTCATTTATTTATTATTTAACTAATGGCTATCATTAAGATAGTAATTTGGTTTAATTATTAAAAACTAATTTCCACCCATACTTTATATTTACTTTTACCACTAGAGGGCAGCACTATTTTAAGTTGTTTTTTATTATTAATTTTTACATCTTAATACTTATTTATAACATAGTATTATACATTAATACATCCTTTAATGTAATTAGATTTTCTATTTATTAATTAATCTCATTTATTTATTATTTAACTAATTGGTATCAATTAAGTTAGTAATTTGGTTGATTTATGAAACATTTATTTCCATCCTATTCCTTCGATTCAGATTATATCCATTTTTTTTCTACTAATAGATGGCAGCACTAATGTTCCTGTTTATTTTATAACCATTATATTTTAACATTATTTCTGGCATCATTGCAAAGCAATTTATATTTCTAAAATTGGCAACATGATATGATTTTTTATGCAATTCATTCCCCAGTCATGTTGGAGTTTTCATGATGGTTCATGAACTGCAAGGTATCTTATTTATATCTTTTTTCATCCTTATGGATTTTTTTATAAGTATGGTTTCTTTCCTTTTTTATATTGTATTTTATTTTTTATTTTATCACTGATTTGAATCATTGTATTTGAGATGTTGTCCCAATATCATATTTTTTAGCAATGTTTGGCTAATATGAAGATGAAACATCTCATTTTATTTGTGGTATTTAGGCAATTGGGACTTGATAATTCTGTCTAAATTCCACAAATTTCATTTCATTTAATTCATTTAATTCCATTGATTCAATTTTTATTTAATTTCTTATTCTTTCAATGTTTTTTGATTCCATATTAAGTGTGTTGGGGAATCTTTCATTGTCAACTAATTATTTCATACTTAATTATTTCATGGTTTAAGTTGGTGTTATGATAATGTTTCATTTATGGTTATATATATATATATATATATATATATATATATATATAATTCTTTATCAATGTTATGGCTAATATGATGATGAAATCACACATTTTATTTGTGGTATTTAGGCATTTGGGACTTGAAAATTCTATCTAAATTCCACAAATTTCATTCATTCAATTTCATTCATTCAATTTTTAAATTTCTTCTTCTTCTAAATAAGTATATGGTATCTATATTCAGAGTGTTGGGGAACACTATCGTTGTCAATTAATTACGTACTATTTCATAATTTCATAGTTTTTGTCGGTGTTACGGTAATGTTTCATTAATGTTTATATATATATATATATATATATTAATAGTTCGTACAAAGATGCAATCATGTATTTTTTGTGGAATTTATGGTAGTAATTTGGGCTTGATAATTATGACATGGTTCCCTAATAATAATTTTTTTTTCATCTATTTCAAAATTTCACTTTTTTCTTTAATTGTTAATTTTGGATACATTTCATACAGATTTGTGTTTCATCTTTCAGGTTTTTAATTTTCTTTCAATTTTCCCCTTCCAATGTATATTGTATTCTCTTTGTTTTAAATTCTATTCATTGTTTTTTTTCTCTACATATTCATGGATATTGTTCAAACAGGTAAGTGTTCATTTTTCATATTTAATATATATGTTTTGCCCCCACATGTTGTATGATGTTTCTGTGTTGTTTTAATGGTTATATATATATATTAGGTAGCTTTCAATGCAAAAAAGTATAAAGCTACCTATTGCAGCCGTTCGGAGGAAAGCAGTTTCGGAAAATTTCGATATATTTTCAGCGATCATGACCCCCAGACCCCAAAACCACCCTCCGTTCAAATGTTGATTTATATATTCATATATATATATATATATATGACCTATGTCATACGATAACGCCCGTATTTATGCATCGATTTTGATGAAACTAATTGTGTGTATTAAGGTCACTAATGTCTCGACCGAGTTCGTTGGCCAGCTTGGTCCGCCATTTTGTTTCAAGATGGCGGCCATTTAAAAATTTAAAACTAAAATAAATATACAAAAAAAAATAAAAATTCAAATTTATTTTTTAATTACGTGTTAGGCCTTAATACAAGGATTCCAGAGCATTTTTTGGTTTACCTCTATCTTAAAAAATGGCTGAGATAGAGCAGTTTGAAATTCTCGGGTGGCTGACATTTTGAAACAAAACAGTACATTAACGCGATTACTCGCAAATTACTTTCTTTCATTGCTGTAATAATTTTACCAATCATACGCATAAAACTATATATTCATATCTGTTAGCGCCAAATTCTCGCCAAAATTGGCGACATTTGGCGAAATATGCCAAATTTGGCGACCAAAATAAGTCTTCATAAATGAAGCCAATTTGGCTATTGCTCAATAATTTGGCGAATTTCTTATTCAAATTCAGTATTAACGAATCTTTTGTAAATGTTTCTTTGCATTTTAGCTTGCTGTTTTCGTGTAACATTAGCTAAAATTTTAAAACGAAGATATAGGAAAGCTACCTTTTCCTCCCGGTACAAGCCGGAAGGACTTTTTTCTTTCGGTTCAGTTTATTGATGTTAAAAGAACTGGAGTGGAAAGTTTCAGTCCTGATTTTTTTTTTTTTTTTTTTATATTTACATTGTTATGCGATTATATTTGTACAATTTCTGATTCTATACAAATATGAAAAACAAAATTTTAAAGAAACGATTTGAGTAGAGTTGAAAATTTTTAATATAAACACCCTAATAAATACAGATTTTATTTGTTAATCTTCATAGACAAAATCTTTTTAAAATTTACTTAAGGGATCCAACTCAGGCTTCCAGGGTTACATAGGTGAAAACCATCTTTTCTATTAAAAACAAATAGATTCTTTTAAAATTTAATATATTTTTTAAATTGCCCACTAATAACACCAAATAGCATGTTCGTATGACAAATATCAATAACGTATTCAAATAAAGTTTTGAAATTTATTAAAAACGATACTTTTTTATTAACCGCATGTTAAGCGTTAATTGCCGAAGAAATCGCTAAAGATTTCGCTACTTACAGCAACCTTTTTTATTCTGATAATTTCAGTCGTTTCAGCACGTAGCTCAATTACATGTTGGTTAAATTTGTGTTTCATTTAATTTATTTCATTTATTTTATGCATTTAATGATGAAGTTTTAATTTCGTTATGGAATATTACCCAGAAAAAATGCTGATTAATTCAGATTAATCTTTCGGAATCGGGCTGCACGCGGTAGAGAAAGATATTTAAAAAAAATCATGTTTGAAAATTATTTAAAAAAGCATAAACTAGAAATAAAGATTGCATGTACCAATAAATGCTACATCACTTCTATTGTGAAATAAATTTGCAGAAATTCTGACGGTACCATATGTAGCATTTACAGACTTTAGGTGGATTTTGTACACTCCTTGGCATTATTTTACTAATTATTTTACTTAATTCTAATAAGTTGGAAATTGTACGTCAAACGTGACAAATGAGGTTCGTTCATACTATAGCTAGTTATATAAATATTCAGATCTTGATGATTTTTAATTCTGTGAAATGAATTACTAATATCGTCTGCAGATTAATTTCTGTAATAAAATAAGTATCTCGGTCGCTTGACGATTAAATCTCCGAAGCTCCCATAAGAAGAAAGCACCGATTTCTTTTTAAAAAAATTCAAATTTTTTAATAAATGTTTCTTTTAATATCGTCTAAAGTTTTGATTCGATTTTTATAAAATTTGAAATGTCTCGAGAAAATTCTGCAAAGATAATATATCTTAAATTTCAAACCATTCGGTTGAGTAGTTTTTGCGTTGTTATATGCGGACGGACGGACAGACAGACGGACGGACGGACGGACGGACGGACAGACAGACGGACGGACCAGACGACGACAATAGGTGCTACGTATTTATATAGTTACGAACGCACCTAAAAATCAGTAAACTGAAATACAGTTTTCAAACAAATTACATTTGAAAGAAGATTTTTTTCTCTATTCGATGGCGTAAAAATTTAAATTGTGGGGATGTTTAGAAATTAAAAGTTTGCAGTAAAAGCGAAATTTATTCGTCAAATGTAACCACCGTTGATATGACGCCAGCTTTAGTCACGAACATGCTTTTTCTTTTTAATATACGTAGATTTAATAATTGTATAAATCTTCTAAGATAAATAAATAAAAAAAGAAATCAGTAAGAATGTTTTAGAAGGTGAAATTTTCATTAATTCATAATTTGTTAAATAAAAGTTAACGATTACTACAAAAAATGTTTCGAAAAAAAAAAAAATAAATACATTATGACATGTTATTTTCACGGAAATAATGTGAAAACCCACTTTCTTACAAATATATATGGAAATATATTTTTACCTTAAAAAAAAAAAAAAAAAAAAAAAAAAAAAAAAAAAAAGCAGGGAATCGTAGCGATGTACAAGTTTTATATATTTGATGCCACTATTTTCAAATCATAATCTTCGTGGTAAATTATTATTTCGCATGTTAAAGAAAGGATCAGGGTCCATGTTGCCGCTAGAAAATCTATGTAAAATGTTAAAAAAAAAAAAAAAAAAAAAAAAAAAAAAAAAACTTGTGATTGTGAGTTGGGTTTGAGATGCCGATCAGAGAAGTTGTGTAAATCTCAGCTCTCGACCATTTTATTTAGTGTTGTGAGAAATTAAAAGAGTTACAGTCCGCTAGTGAGTAATTTATTGAGATTGTGTGTTTTTCTTTTGTAGTAATAAATAATAACTGAGTTATCGGCGAATCCAAAGTATTGGTCTCCTCTCGCCGGAGAAAGAATAAAAGGAATTTTTCGATGTTTATGTTTTTTGTAATCGTCTGCAGAAGATAAAATGGTGTTTGGAATTCTATCACAGTAATTAGAAAGAGTAAAACTAAAATTAAATCATCGTATTGTTTTTATTGAAGTACAAAATATTGTGATTCAGAATTCCGATGAAGTTTTTTTTTGATTCCAGAAGAAAATTAATTTCGATTAACCTTGAGAATTTCGTAATACGAAAAAATAAACTGTGAATGTGTTTACGCAGAGAAGAACTGATATTCTTTATTATTGAACTAATTTGAGAATAGAATAAATTTTTTAACCAAAAATAGAACCGACTTCAAAAACTACTACAAAGTAAAAAATAATTTTTTTTTTAGATAATATAGTGAATAAAAAATTAAATTAAGAGCATTGTATTTACCATGCATATTATTATATTTATGTACATTAACTTGATTTTTTGGAGTCGGTGCTAGCCATGTTACCATTTTTAAACATTTCATCTGATGTTATAAATGTGTATTTTCAAATGAGATTAGCAACTATATATGTCGACAAACATTGCTTTGGAAATTAGTTAATCATTTAAATCGTTGTATTTTCTACCATTTGAAGAGTTATGTGTATTTTTTTTTAAAAAATTGTCTCGTATTTATGTAGATATAATTTATACGCGTGTTAAGATTTATATTGGATATTTTGTTTTGAATTTTGTACTTGGCTTGGCTGGCACAGACTCCAAAAAAATCAAGTTAATGTACATAAATATAATAATATGCATGATAAATACAATGCTCTTAATTTAATTTCTTATTAACTATTATCTGAAAAAAATTATTTTTTACTTTGTAGTAGTTTTTGAAGTCGGTTCTATTGTTGGTTAAAAAATTATTTTTCGCTTTTTAGTAGTTTTTGAAGTCGGTTCTATTTTTGGTTAAAAAATTTATTTTTCGCTTTTTAGTAGTTTTTGAAGTCGGTTCTATTTTTGGTTAAAAAGTTTATTTTTCGCTTTTTAGTAGTTTTTGAAGTCGGTTCTTTTTTTGGTTAAAAAGTTTATTTATTTATTTATTACTTTAGTGATATCCATATTTACATTAAACCATATTGTCGCTAATATCTTTTTTATTTCACGCTAACCTTGGCAGTAGACTCGAGTCAAGATTAGAAAATTTATCATTATTCTCATCAAATGTCTTTAAATCCTTTAATGATATCTATATTTACATTAAACCATATTGTTGCTAATATATAATTTTTATTTCACGCTAACCTTGGCAGTAGACTCGATTACGGAAGATTAGAAAATTTATCATTATTCTTATCTAATGTCTTTAAAGCCTTTAATGATATCTATATTTACAACAGTAGACTCGAGTACGGAATATTAGAAAATTTATTATTATTCTCATCTAATGTCTTTAAAGTCTTTAATGATATCTATATTTACATAAAACCATATTGTTTCTAATATATTTTTTATTTCACGCTAACCTTGGCAGTAGACTCGATTACGGAAGATTAGAAAATTTATCATTATTCTCATCTAATGTCTTTAAAGCCTTTAATGATATCTATATTAACATTAAACCATGTTGTTGCTAATAAATTTTTTATTTCTCGCTAACCTTGGCAGTAGACTTGATTACGGAAGATTAGAAAAATTATCATTATTCCCACCTAATCGTCTTGGATAATCGGGCTGTATACTACAGTTCTGATAACTGCGTAATTCACTGATTTCGGTGCTTATGCTTAATGTGTATTGATTTTTACGATCCGTACAAAGTATATACACTACTGCGCTAACAATGTTGCCTATAATACTATTCGGACTAACCCCTTCTTTCTTTCTTTCTATATTGTCACTCTATAGTTAATATTATGTAGTAGAAATATTAAAAGACAATTGCAGAAGCATTTATATACAACTGTATTGTATAATATAATATAGATAATTGAGTATTTTAAAGGCAGTTTCCAACTTGTGTGCCACATGTGATAAATCGCTAAATATTTTCTGTAACTCGTACATTTGTATGGGAGTTGAAACAACAATGTATTTAATTATGCGCTAATAAACGCTCGTCAAAATATGCCAAATCGCTGTGAAACTGCAACAATGGAACTTTTAAGAGATTCAAAAGTAGATTTGTTGTGGCATAATTTATAGTTTTTATCCGTACGTTATATTATATTCATCCAATTCACAATTTTATGTAATTTTGCTTTTCAAATTTGGAAACACTCAAAAGTTTTAGTTTTTGTTTGGATCTTAAAAAGTTTGTTCTATGAAAATAAATTCTATAAGTTAAAGCTGATTTAAATGTGTCAGTCTTTTTATTATTTGCAACTTGAAAGTCGTCTGCCCAACAACTGGTGACCCGAACGTAATAACTCTTGATAATATCCGATTTGCTTAAAATTTTGTATATACGTTCATTGTGATAAGGCGTTCATTGGTTAAGTATAAAGAGGAGGGGGGCAGTGGCTAATCCCCCCCTTTAATTTATTTATGCAGAATTATAATTCGATAAGTTAAAGCTGATTTAAATATGTCAGTCTTTTTATTTGCAAATTCACGTAATAGAATATTTTAGGATATTAAATGAAAGTCGTCTGCCTAACAAATTAACTATTTTTAAAATGCTTATTTTTTTTTCGTTTTTGTTGAATTTCTGAAAAAGTACTGAACCAATTTTCATAAAATTTAAATGGGACCAATTCGAGAGTATTCTCTTTCGAATAAAACAAAAATCGCATAAATAGGACGCATAGTTTCGGAGTAATCGGTGTACATACATAAAAAAAAGTACATACACGTCGAATTGATAACCTCCTCCTTTTTTGAGTCGGTTAAAAAGTGGATTACATCTTTTCAATGTGGAATTATCAGATTTGGAGATTTATTAATAAATAAAGGTACGTCAGTTTTATTTATTTTATTGTGAATTGTATTTATAATACAATGTTTAAAGGTGCAAAAAAGGAAGATTATTAGCGAATTGCTGCTGAATTAGACATAGATATATCAGATTCCAAATTAACTATTTATGATTTAATAAATTTAATAAAGGAAAGTTCGAAGTATAAAGCAGATAATAAACTGGTTGAAGACATAGCAAACAGTTTTATTGAGGAAAGAAAAAATGAGGAATCAAAATTACTAGATCTTGAGAAATTAAAAATTGAACATGCAAAGTTAGAAATTGAGTTGGCTAAGGCCCGTGCAGAAACCAAAAATGATAATTTAAGTGATCTCGAAAAAAAAAAATATAGTATAGAATCTTTAGACTCTCTGATTAAAAGTGTACGAACGTTAACGATTAAAATTCCATCTAGACCAGAAGGTTGGGGTTATTTTTTTTCATCGTTAGAAAGAGCCTTTATTTCTAAAAATGTCCCAGAAAAATATAAATCGGAAATTCTACTAAATCTTTTAGGGGAAAGGGCAACAAACGTAATTACATACATTAAAGATGGGGAATTAGAAGATTATTCAAAAGTAAAGGCTATAGTACTTAGAGAATTTGAGCCAACCCCCCAGACTTGTTTAGAACATTTTAGGAAAGCACAACGTCATCCTAATGAAACATATGTACAATTTGCATCCCGATTAACAACGAGTTGGAATTATTATTTAAAATTGAGAAATGTGACAGATTTCGAAACTTTAAAATAGTTAATAGTTTCTGATACGATTTGTCAAACGCTTGATAAAGATGTCATGTATTTTATAAATGTTAGACAAGCAGAATCGTGGTTTTATCCCATTGAATTATCTCGGGAAATTGATTTATATTATACGTCAAAGGGAAAATCCGTGGTTGACAATTCTAGAGCGAGTAATAAAAATACTTATTATCGAAATGTTTCTACAGTTTTTCTAACTGACGTAAAAAATTCTAAATCTATTTTGTCATGTAGTGAAAATCATTCTTTGCATAAATGTCCTGTTTATAAAAATATGTCAATGGGTAATAGAGTTGAGCTTGTAAAATCCAAAAAATCTTTGTTTTAACTGTCTTATGAATCGTAAAGGGATTGATTGTAAATCTAAATTCTCTTGTATTATTTGTAAGAAAAGGCACCATGTGACTCTGCATTTCCCGAGTGAACAAAAAATAAATAAAGTTGAAAATCCAGAGATAATTTCACAGGAAATGAGTTCTAAAAACGAAGTCGGTAATAAATCTAACTTGGATGCTTCGGCTCCAGTATTCCAGCCTTTCCAAGCTAATGTCCAAAGCAATTTATTTTCAACGATATGTAATTTGTCTAACTAGTTAAAAGCTGTGTTACTTAGCAGATTTGTTTGTTTAATAAAAGATGAATATGGTAATTTTCATGAAGCACGTGGTTTATTAGATGTCGGTGCAAACTCTAATTTTATGAGTAAAAGGTTAGTAAATAAACTAAATTTGAAAAGAGAAAAGACTAATATTTGTATTTCAGGAATAAATAATTTGTCCCTTAATGTTAGATCTAGAGTTAACACAACTATTTCGAATAGAGATAAAGATTTTTATTTAAAATTAGATTTTTTAATCGTTCCGAAAATTACGGAATTTACGCCTTCTAGACTGCTTGAGACTTGTATTTCATCGTTAAATAACATCAAATTAGCTGATGAAAAGTTTAATGTGCCAGGCTCTATTGATTTGCTTTTGGGTGCAGAAAATTTCTATGAATTTTTAAGGCCAGGTCAAATTTACCCCAACCATTAAATACTAGAATAGTGTTACAAAACAGTGTTTTCGGTTATATTGTTAGCGGAAGCCTTCCGGCTAAGGGTGAAAGTAATATACATTGTGGGTTGACGACAGATAATTTGGAGTTAGAAAGGGTAATTAGAGATTTTTGGGAAATAGAAAACATAGAGAGAGAGTCTGAAGTTTCTAGAAATAAGGAATCAGAAATTTGTGAAGAACATTTTCTGAAAAATTATTCCAGAATTGCAACAGGGCAATACATGGTAAAAATGCCATTTAAGGAAGACCCATCTTGTCTTGTTAAATCAAAGAAAAAGGCTATGAAAGTTTTAAATTTATTATGGAATCGCTTAGTTAGAGAACCTAAATTTAATGATCTTTATAAAGTCTTTATGCAAGAATATTTAAGTATGGGTCATATGGAAGAGGTGATAGAATCTGAAGAACCAGATATCACTTATTACATACCCCATCATTGCGTGTTACGTGCTGAATCAAGTAGCACACCATTAAGAGTTGTCGTTAACGCTAGCTCCTTAACTTCTACCGGAAAATCTTTAAATAGTTTGCAGTATAACGGAGGAACAATCCAAGATGAGTTATTTAGTATAATGTTGCGATTTCGAAAGCACAAATTTGTTTTTGTAGCAGATATTAAGAAAATGTACCGTATGATATTGATACATCCGAGTCAAAAAGATTTATTGAGAATCTTGTTTAAACCTGAGGTGCATGAACCAGTTAAGGTGTATAAATTATGTACGGTGACTTATGGCACAACGAGTGCCCCTTTTTTAGCAACAAGAACCCTTACCCAGCTAGCTAGAGATGAAGGAAAGGAATTTCCTTTAGCTGCAAATGTATTATTTCAAGACGTATATATGGATGATATTTTGACAGGTGCTGATGATCTAGACACAGCTAAAGAGATCCAACAACAACTGATATCTTTGTTAAAGAAGGGAAGCATGGATCTTCACAAATGGTCAGTAAATAATTCTTCTCTTTTGTGTAATAATGCAATATCTGAATATTCATTTTCCAATGAGACAAAAACTTTAGGAATATTATGGAAGACGCAACCAGATTGTTTTGGATTTAATTTAATTATAGAGCAAAGTGAAAGGTATACCAAACGCTCAGTATTATTGCAAATTGCTAGAATATTTGACCCGTTGGGTTTGATAGGTCCAATAATTACGAAGGCCAAGGTTTTCCTCCAAAAATTATGGTTTCTGAAAATAGATTGGTGTGATTATCTTCCAGTGAAAGAAAATATCGAATAGACTAATTTTCTTATTGCCTTAAAAACTGTAAATATGATCAATATCCCAAGATTTGTATTTGTAGAACAATCTAATTGTGTGGAATTGCATGGTTTTTCAGATGCTTCTGAACTTGCTTATGGTGCGGTCGTTTATGTAAAATCTATTAATTCTTATGGTGATTCTGCTATCAAACTGCTCACTAGTAAATCTAGAGTGGCTCCTCTAAAGCATATTACTATCCCTCGTCTAGAACTTTCTGCCGCAGTCCTATTATCTAAGTTGATGCAAAAAGTGTTAAGTGCTCTAAAGCGAGAAGTGTCTAAAACTTGTTTTTGGACAGATAGTACTATTGTACTTGCATGGTTAAAAAAGGAGTCGAATGATCTAAAGACATTTGTCGCAAATAGGGTATCGATTATACAAAGTTTAACTTCGATTGATCAGTGGAATTATGTACCTTCCAAGCAAAATCCTGCAGATCTCATTTCTAGAGGCCAAGATCCCATCAAGATCCAGCAATGTGATTTATGGTGGTTCGGTCCATCATTCCTTCAACAGCCTGAGATGGTGGAGTCTCCTATTATTTCTGTTGAAACCAGTGAGTTGTTTATCCGGGAATTGAAAGCACCATCAGTAACTCAAGTATGTACCTTAATTAACACTGTTGAGCCTTTAGACATCATTAATAACAGTTCTTCATTCATAAAACCGCAAAGAGTAGTAGCATGGTGTAATAGATTCATCCATAACTGTAGAAATCCCTTGTATCCCAAAGGTGGAACTTTAACCAGCAGTGAACTCTCTCAGTCCTTATTCTGTATTGTAAAAAACATCCAGAGGACTTCATTCGTGAAGGAAATGCAGTATTTAGAAAAGGGTACTGCAATCCCTAACAGTAGTAAACTGACAAACTTGTGCCCATTTTTAGATGATAATGGCGTAATCCGAGTTGGTGGTAGACTGAGAAACAGCAACTTAACTGAGCATAAAAAATATCCAATGATTATAACTTCAAACCATAATTTTACTTTTTGTGTTATTAAATATTTTCATAATTTGTATTTCCATGCAGGTGCTGAGACAACTCTTTCTCTCATTCGAAACAAATTTTGGATCTTATCTGCTAGAAATATAGTTCGTAAAATCCTTTTCAATTGTATGACTTGCAAAAAGGTAAATTCTAAGAATTCAGAGCAACAAATGGCTGATTTGCCAGCTTCTAGAGTAACAATGGCCAGAGCATTTATGCGTACTGGATTGGACTACTGTGGTCCCTTTGAAGTAAAAAACTTCGTAGGTAAACAGGTAAAAAAAAGTATTTATTTGTGTATTTGTTTGTTTTACTACAAAAGCCTTGCATTTTGAAATAGTAAATGATTTAAGAAGTGAAGCATTCTTAGCAGCATTTAAACGCTTTATAGCAAGGCGGGGCAAACCTTCTGATATATATAGTGATAATGGTCGAAATTTCGTTGGTGCCAATAAAGAATGAAGAGCAATTCTCAGATCTTTATTTAAAGATAAAAGTGAGGAGGAAATAGAAAATTATTTAGCTAATGAAGGTATTAACTGGCATTTTAATCCCCCTTCAGCTCCTCACTTTGGATGTTTGTGGGAGGCAAATATCAAATCCCTTAAATACCATTTAAAACGTGTTGTAGGTAAAACTATTTTAAGTTATGAGGAATTCTTGACTCTTATTACTCAAATTGAGGCAGTTCTTAATTCTCGGCCACTCTGCCCCCTTTCAAATGATCCAAATGATGTTGAGACTTTGACACCTGCTCACTTCCTTATTGGTTCCTCTTTAATGGCCTTACCAGAACCAAATTATACAGAAATTCCTATGAATAGGTTGAGCAGATGGCAATTAGTTCAAAAATTAACACAACATATTTGGAAAAAATGGTCATCAGAATATTTGAACAAGCTCTTAAATAGACCTAAATGGTACAAGGGAAGGGTAAAGATAAAAGAGGGAGATGTAGTATTAGTAAAAAATTCTTATAATTATTGCCCTTTAAAATGGCATTTGGCCCGAATTATTAAAATTTATCCAGACAATACCATAAGAGTTGTCACCTTGAAAGATAAAAATGGCACATATAAAAGGCCAGTCACAAAAATTGTTGTTTTGCCATATGTGAATGATGGTTTATTAACTACTTAAATTCATACATTTGTTTTATTAAACTATATATTTTCCTGCAGTGTATTACATTCTTGTGTTTATATTTGTATATTTAGTATTTATTTAGTGTAGTATTTTTGAGAAGAAATTGTGTTTTTTTGAGATTGTATTTTTCACTTAGAGATTGTGTTTGAATTATATTGCATTTATATTATTGAATGTTAGTAACATTCAAGGTCCGGCGGTATGTTGCCGCTAGAAGCGCCGTCTATGTAAAATGTTAAAAAAAAAACTTGTGATTGTGAGTTGGGTTTGAGATGCCGATCAGAGAAGTTGTGTAAATCTCAGCTCTCGACCATTTTATTTAGTGTTGTGAGAAATTAAAAGAGTTACAGTCCGCTAGTGAGTAATTTATTGAGATTGTGTGTTTTTCTTTTGTAGTAATAAATAATAACTGAGTTATCGGCGAATCCAGTCCATAAGGCGAATCCAGTCCACTTGTTTTTGGCCCATGAAATAGACTAAAACTCGATTTTGTTATACTGACTTAATTATTTCACTTTTTAATATTAGAAGTTTTATTCTGTACGATTTCAACAATAGGGTTTGCATTTTGTTCGGATTTATATGACTTACACAAGCTCAAAGTTCGTGTTATTTTCGTAGTTTTTGATGAAAAATACGTAATTTCTCCTAATTTTACCTCAATTATTTATATGCGCGCAATCGTGCAACACTTTCTTCTTTACATATTATAAAATACATCAAGATGTACAATATATGTAAAAATAAAAGTATTGCAAAGCTGCGCTCATAGTAAAATATTAAAAAATATATTAAAAATTGAGGTAAAATTAGGAGAAATTGCGAATTTTCCATCAAAAACTACGAATAATATGAGCTTGTGTAAGTTATATAAATCCAAACAAAATGCAAAAAATATTGTTGAAATCGTACAGGATAAACCTTCTAATATTAAAAAATGAAATAATTAAATCAGTATAACAAAATCGTATTTTAGTTTTATTTCATGCGTCAAAAACAC
The DNA here is from genome assembly GCA_963931845.1 of Maratus michaelseni. Classification (NCBI taxonomy): domain Eukaryota; kingdom Metazoa; phylum Arthropoda; class Arachnida; order Araneae; family Salticidae; genus Maratus; species Maratus michaelseni. Next base: position 292,751,647 of record OZ007589.1, on the reverse strand, counting down.
GGCTTATGGACCCTGCTCCTTTACCACGAAGCTAATAGTTTGAAAATAGTGGTAGCAAATATATAAAAAAAATATAGGACGCTGCGACCCTTGCTTAAGAATACCACAGCTCATTATACGGATTAACTTTTTCTTAAATGAACAAAATTTTATTTTGTTTTTAATTACATCATTTACCTGACTTATTTTTAACTTTTATTTTACGTATATTTTTAAAAAGAAAATGAAAAAGCATTTTGTAAAGACATTGTTTCCAAGAAACATAATTTTTAACACTATCTTACTTAATACTTACTATTTATAATTAATTATTAATATTATTTTAACGTTATTTTCTCGATTTAGTGTGACTAGAAATATGAACTACCCAAAGATTAGAGCGAAAGGTTTAATAACACTGTAAACCATTTTCAGAATACATATTTTCGAATTCTGGAGAGAATATGTTAATTCTTTTCGCTATCGCAAAAAGTGGAAATACTTCTAATATTTTATTGGGATTGAAATTTATTTCCTTAATTAAATCATTTACCTGCGTCTGCCTCAATCCTTTCTCTCTCTCTCTCTCTCTTTTTTCTTTTTTTTTTTTTTTAATTGCGAGAACAGCTAATTCGATTTACACTTACATTCGTTAGAAAAAGAAAAGTTACTGTAGGTTTCAGAAAATTATATTGTTAATCTAGCTAATAATGAGCGGTAAAAAAAAGAATGTATTCTTCCTTAGTTTGGGTAATTAATTTATCGCACGAAGAAAATATATTTCTCTGTAATAATACTAGTTTTGTATAGTAATGAAATGTCGAATTTTAAAACTATATCACTTAAATTTCTCTGTAATAATACTAGTATTGTATAGTAATGAAATTTCCAACTTAAAGAATATATCACTTAAATTTCTCTGTAATAATACTAGTATTGTATAGTAATAAAATTTCGAACTTAAAGAATATATCACTTAAATTTCTCTGTAATAATACTATTATTGTATAGTAATGAAATGTCAAACTTAAAGAATATATCACTTAAATTTCTCAGTAATAATACTAGTATCGCATAGTAATGAAATGTTGAATTTTAAATCTATATCACTTAAATTTCTCTGTAATAATACTAGTATTGTATAGTAATGAAATGTCGAATTAAAAAAAAATATATCACTTAATCCGTGCGGACGGGTGTGGAGTATAGGGCTCAGCCTGAGCACATGACCAAAGCGGGCTCGGGCTCTATTTTTATACCACTCTTCTGGTGGGCTCGGGCTTGAAGTAAAAATTTTAATTAATTAAGAAATTGAAAAGGAAAAATAAATTGGCTGTTTGAGAAAAATAATGTTGTCTTTTTAAAGTGTTTCACTATCTGTTAAAAATAAGTTTGAAAGATAATTGAATTGTTATTGATGTAATGAAACATTTTTTTTAAAAATCTGATTCTGCGATGCCTTTGCACGGTACGTGTTAGTAACAAGAGGAGGCCGTGGTATATCTCCCTTGATTTCTGTTTGAAGTCATTTTCTAGAATTACTGGAAAACAGAAATTATGTATTTTTGCAGTAGTTGTATATCATCATATATTATATACGAGCAAATCTTGTGATATATATATGCAAATTTTATCTTAAAAAACGGCTCTAACGATTTTTACTGAATTCTGTATCTTTCCGTTTTCATGCACGAAAAGACCATTGAGTTAGGTTACATGTTCGAGAAAATTCGATTAGTGGGTCATTTTGCGTCACTACGGGTCAGAATCAAGCTAATTTTATCTAAAAAACGGTTCAAACGATTTTGACCAAATTTTGTATCCTACCATTTTCGGCCACGAGAAGACTATTGGGCTGGGTCACATATTCGAGAAAATTCAATTGGTGGGTCATTTTTGGGTCACTTGCGGGTCACGTTAATTTTATCTAAAAAACAGCTCTAACGATTTTGACTAAACTTTGTATCCTACCATTTTGGGGTATGAGAAAATTATTGGGCTGGGTTACATGCTCCAGCAAATTCGATTAGTAGGTCATTTTTGGGTAACTACGGATCAAGCTAATTTTATCTAAAAGACGGCATTAATGATTTTGAATAAATTTTGCATCCTAGCGTTTTGGGTTCCGAGAAGATCATTCGGTTAGTTCACATGTTCGAGAAAATTCAATTAGTAAGTCATTTTTGGGTCACTACGGGTCAATCAATGCATTGCAATGTGAATGAGGTATTGAAACAGTTAAGTTGTTGAACAGTTGGCAGTAAACGAAGTCGCAAAGTTGGTAACATTTCGCCAAATATCACCAAATTTAGCGACATTGGCGAGATTTGGCGGGAAAATCGACTTTTAAGATTATCAATACCAAAACACATGCTTGGTGCCAAATGAAAGAATGTTGCCCAGTTTGCGACTTTTCGCCAAATTTTGGCGACATTTGGCAAAAAAAAGGGCTTTCAGAATCTGAAGGAATTTTCTAGAAATTCCCAATAGCAGCCAAGATACATCATTCAACCAGTCAGAGTTCATAGAACGTTCTCAAAAGCTGAATTCAACCAATCAGGGTACATAGAACTGATTATTATATGTTGTACAGAGAATTTATTGTTATATCGAGTTGAACACAAAGCTAATTTTAACCGAGCGTAGCTCGGTCTTCCCAGTTGGCGATATTTTAAAAGAATAAGAATTGTGATTTTTGCAGATTTCTGGAAGTGGTTGGGTATAAATTTGCTATTTTAAATATTAACTATTTTAAATAATAACTAACAACAAACTTGCTATTTTAAACAGATTTTCAAAGACACGAAAAGTTGTCATGAGGGAGTATTTACGATTAATACTTATTTCTATGCAAGAAGATAATTTTAAACGAGAAAATTAATCTCGAAGCAATTTTAAAACGTTATTAACAATTATCTATTGCGGACATTAGGTATCGGACTCGGGTTCTGATAACACAAAAATATTCGGGCCCGAATTTTAAATCGTCGGGCACACAAATATTTTCGATATATGACATAATAATCATATGACACAAACATTTTAGGCCTCTGATTTAAAATCGTCGGGCTCTCATGACGCAACATTTTTCGGGATCGGACGGGCTTCGATTTAAAAGCGTCGGGCTCGGGCTCCAAAAAAAAAAAGCCTGAATTTAAATGCTTGGGTTACATACCTTTTAAGTACAAAGTTAATTTAGATGTTAAAGCCATGCCTACATAGATTTGGCGATATGGATTTAGCAGGCATGCCCTTATGGATTTGATATGGATTTAGCAAGCATGCCCTCATGGATTTGGCGATATTCTACAAATTTACTTTAATTGGAGTGGTGTGAGAAAAACCAGTTACTTAAATTACAAATCTGAAAAGTTTTCTGCATCAATAAGTTTATTAACTAGTTAATTAAAATTTCTTAAGGCTGAATGAAAACGTGTCATTAATTTGCATTTAAAACTTTTTTTTTTTTATCTACGCATGTAAACGAAGTACTATCACTGATTTAGCTTTTTCAAAATCGATAATGCCATTTTAATCATAGAAAATTTTCTCAAATTAAATTCTATAGCTATTTTAGCTCTGAATTATTGTATTCCTCTCTCTCTGAATTTTGGGATTAAAAACGCTAGAACTGCATTTGACCATATATTTAAAAAGAACATTATTATTAAAATAAAATAATTAACATTTCAATTTTATAACATTGCTGTGAAACAGTATTAAAACATTTTTTATATGCCCAGATTTGTGGCAGTACATTTTTTTATAATTTAGAAATAGAAGGGATGTTTAATTTTCCAATTTAGCTTTTCAATCCATTATCAGTTTGTTTTATTAATTTATTTCAAATCATGACAAGTATGGTTTAACATTGTAGACGTTTTGCGTGAATGTGAAGATCTATACTATAAATTTCGCACAACTCATAAGTGTATTAAAAATTTAACAAATTTCTCTCTCCGAAACATATATTTGGCACTCTTCAAAACCACACCTGTGATCATGAAGAACTGTTTAAATCCCTTGTTACCAAGCAACGTAATTATTTCAACGTTATTTTACCGACTTAGTGTGACTTCAAATATGAATTACTGAAGAATTAGAAGGAAAAGGTGTGGTTTAATAACATAGTAAATCACTTTCAGAATTCATATCTTCCAATTATGAAGAGAGGATGTTCCTTTTTTTTTCGCTATCGCGAAGTGTGGAAATACTTGTAAGATTTTATTGGGGTTGAAATTTATTTCTTAATTTAAATAATTTATCTGCGTCTTACTTAAACTCCCCCCCCCCCCCCACCCTCCCACCTCGTGTTTTTTAGAAAATGCGAAGTATGGTTAATTTGATTAACATTTACATTCGTTAGAAAAAGAAAAGTAATTCTATGGCTTGCAAAATCGTATTGTTAAATGAGCTAATAATGAGGGGGAGGGGGGAGGGTGTGCTGCAAAACGTGTTCTTGCTTCCTTTGGTAATTAATTTATCTCATTGAAAAAAAATATTACTCTGTCTAATAATAGCATTGTTTCATAATGAAATGTTGAACATAAAGAATATAATCTACATATTTTTCTTTTATTTTAGAGTGGTGAAAGAAAACCATTTTCACTATAAATAGGACATTTTCTTGTGTTAAGTTTATATTCGCAGTTTAATGTGCCTGATTTTCACTTCCCGAATACATACAGTGTAAGGAAAGTACTGTAATCATGTGAAAAAGCACGATTATGGAAATTTTAGTATATGTTTACACTTTGAGGTTACCTGAATCCGTTTTCAATATTTTTAGAATGATTCCATCTGTGTATGTATGTGATGTAAACGTGTTTGTTATTATTTTTTTATATTTTCAGGTCCCTAGAGTCCGTTTTTGATGCTTTTACAATGATATCCGTCTGTCTATACGTATGTCGGTGAACATGATAGCGTACAAACTGTGCTTTCGATTGAGCTTCCAGTTCGTGAATACCTGAATACGTTAGAGGCCACTGTCGCAAGAACTTAAAATTTGCTTCTCTTTTTGTATAAGGCGTGTTCAAATGAAAGTGATTCGAAGCGTCGCATGCGAACAGTTTTAAAAGTATTTTCGTGAAGCAAGCACAATAGTGAAGGTGTATGTACCACGCGTGCGCATGCGCAAATAGATTTGTGATAATTTCATTCGTAAGGACGTGGCATTCAGTTAAATATGGCTGGTGTGGATGCAACTGCGTCCAAAACGGATCAGCAAGGTGTAATTAAGTTTTTAACACTGGAAGGGTGTAAGCCGGTGGATATTCATCGCAGAATACTGGCTGTGTACGGTGACACGTGTGTGTCGAAACCCATGGTGACGAAGTGGACCAGAATGTTTAGTGATGGTCGACAAAAGACAACGGATTTGCCGCGGCCCGGTCAGGCGCACAAAGTTGTGACAGAGAAGCTGATTATGGACATTGACACTGCAATCAAGGGAAATCGACTTCGAAACATTCGTGACGTCGCAACTGACTGAGTTAAACGTTTCCATGATCAACCGACATCGTTCTTCGCGGACGGAATTCGTAACCTTCCTAAGCAATGGACGCCTGCCTTACGCCATGGGGGTGATTTTTTTTAAACAAACTTTGTAAGCATTTCGCTCATTAAATACTGTTGTTGCTATCTATGTATCTGTCTCATTTCTGTCCCTACGCATCGCATGGATACACACCTCGAATCACTTTCATTTGAACATCCTTCATATTTTTCCACTCCTCCTCCTACATTATCGAACGTTGGGCGACGAAATTAACACCAGTGGGAAAACATATACCCGAGTATGTCGTATAAGGTCTCAGAATTTAAAAAAATAGTTTCCAAGATATTATTATTATTTTTTTTTTTGGTAATTTTTAATGACATTTCTGTAACGGCGGCAGCTAAATTACTCTCGTTTTGTGAATAAAAGAGAGGAAAGGGAAAACGATAGGGATTATTAGATTTTTTTTTTTTTTTTTTTTTTTTTTTTTTACGTTATTTTCTCATTAAAATTGAAGAGATAATTTATTTTCAATTTAAATAGATGATGAAAAATGTTTTTGATTAAATTAAAATTTTCAAGAAAATTCGAAGAAATAAAAATATGTTTTCACAAATTCAAGTTTCATGAATCATTTTATAATACAGAAGCAAAAAAAAGTCTGTCGACATATTGACATTTAGAAATTAATACATCGTAGATTTTTATCAATTTTATATTCAACCAAGGAGGAAGATTTAAACTCCTTGCATTTATGAAGACATTTATTGACCCCTGTTCACAATAATTGAATTTAAAAGAAAAGCATATACTATTTTCAATTAATTATTTTTGAAAGATGTTGGGAAAAGCTTTTCCAAAAGTGTTAAATGTAAAATGGTTTATCGGGTAAAAATGACATATTAAAAAGGACAATTTTGTTTTCTTGTAAAGCATTTATTTTAATTCAAAAAGCTAACAGATTTTTTACAAGTTTGTAAAAGTGACGTTATTTTCATTTCACCAGCTTCGAAATTGAAAATCTAATCTTAAACGAACATTACATTTTTGGCAATTTTTTTGAATAAATAATCACGTAAAATCCCGAAAAAGCTAAATATTAAGCATTTTGAAACTCTTTGTGCAAACTTTTTTTTATACGGATAATTATAAAAGTAATAATCAATAAATGCGCAAAATGCTTGGCTAAATTAAAAAAAATTGATTAAATGAAATTTTTGATTTTATTGAAAAAAAAGCGCATGCACATTTATGCATATGCATAAATAAAATTGTCACCATAGTATAAGGTATGTGTATTTTTGAGCAATCAATTAATAATATTTTTGTATCTCTCTATTCTAAAAAAATGTAACTAACACTGCTGCTGTCGCTGCCATAAATGAATTTTTTGTGACCGAAGGTCTTTCTTAGCCTATACTAAGGGAAAAGAAAACTATTGTATATAAAAGCATAGAAATTGGTAGTTTTATAGAGAATTTTTCGATAAACACACTGAAGCAGACAGTTTTGAAATCGAAGAATTATTAAAAGTGCTATATAATGTTGAAGTCGATCAAATTAGTTCCGTTAAAAAAGTATTATAGGATCAATAACTATGCAGAGAAATTTAACCATTTTTCGCAGGCACATACTTGACGAGCTTGGGGTGTGAAATGTTCAATCATTTTTTTAAATTTGACAATTTTTTTTTTTTTTTTTTTTTTTTTCAATTTATTATTTAAAATTTCATTATTTCAATAGAGATTTATTTCATATTTCGAAAAGGTCATTTTTTTGTATTGTTGCTTAATTATTAATATTTCCAAGCATTTCACAACTGAAAACTATAATTACACATGAATATTAAAAGAGAAAGAAAACTTTAAAATAATTAAATTATTACGCGTGAAAAAAAAGTTAAATGAGGGAAAATTACGTCATAAAAGCCCAAATAATAATATTTCCAAACAGTTTTCCATTGAAAAATATATTTACGTGAGATATTTATTTCATATTTCATATTTTTTTTCTTTTTCTTTTTTTTTTAACCTATTCTTGCCAAATTTTGAAACAGTGCAAATAATAATATTTCCTTTCAATTAAAAAATGTATTTCTACTTGAATATTAGAAAGAGAAAGGGTGAAATTACGTCATATTTAAAACAATACATTTAAAACGTCTAATAATATTTTTATTTTATAACGGTGGTACAAAATTTCAGGATTACAGTTGATTGGGCCTTAAGAACCGAAAAAAATACATCAGTCAAAAGGAAATTCATTGCAAACCACTGATCGTTTAATTATAAGGCAATCTTCCGTACTCTTTTTAAGGCAGAGAAAATTAGCGTGTTTTTAGAGCCTGCTGTGTCTTACGGGTGTATTTATATATATTTGCTTAAAATTTTATTTCAGAGAGTTTCGTTTTTGTTTTCAGCCGAAACTCGAGAAAAGACCGAACTCTAGTTTTTACTTTTATACTTATTACACTTGTTCCTCCCTCTGAGCGTCTGAGGACTTTCCTGCCTTTTCATTAAAATATTTGTAAAACTTAAAATAATTTAAAACTCCTCCCACTCTCACCCCCCGTTTGTTTCTAAAATGCACTTCATATTTCTTTATTTTACATATATCTTAAAATACAATTTTGTTAAAAATATTTTTGTCTAGAGCCGATTTAAGTAGTATTTGAGGAACGGAAAAATACGGGCAAAACGCTTAGAGGGCTAATTTTTCCCGCCAATATATAAATTTATTGACATATTTTGTTTTACAAATTTTCATGTGCGTACTACTTTCCCATACAGGATTTGATCTTCTTTTTCTTCGTATTATTATTTATTTTTCATACGCAGACATTCTGCTTTGCAGACTACATATTTAAATGAATAACAATAATAATAAAAAAGGTTTGATTTTTCTCAAAATGTACCCTGAAAATCATCATCAACTGTTCTAAAAATGGAATATATTTTCACAAGGAAGGTACGAAATCTGTGCTTAGATCTCAAAAGTTAAATCCTTCTTTAAATAAGGTTCTAGTCGTATCAGAATTTCTCGCTTTAAGAAAAAGTTAACAACTTTATATAAAAGCTTACGGTAACTGCATTTTAAAAGCTCTTTTCCGAAAATTGACTGATACGCGATTAGATCTATTGCTACGCCGCCTATACGTGACAAATCGATAATTTGTTAGTGTGACTAAATTGACACAAGAAAGGACTTCAAAGAAATCACTTAGAAAGTTTGTTTTATCGATAAATTCTTGGAAATGGAGCTGAAAAGAACAATAAAATTTACTGAATCTTTTTATTGCAGTTGCTTATGATGTCCTCGTTTCATTTAAAATTTGCGATAGAGAAAAAAAAACCTTCTGCAGTTTAATTAACAAACTGTAATGAGTAACGTATTTTGGGAAATTAAAATACTATTTTTTATATCAATTATATGCAGCGTAATACATTATTATTTTGGGTAAAAATAATAATAAAAAAATAAGAGAAATTACTGAATTCTATTATTTTAGTTGTTTATGATGTCCTCTCGTTTAATTTAAAATTTGTGATACAGAAAAAAAGTTCTCCAGTTTAATTAACAAACTATAATGAGTAAAGTATTTTGGGAAATTAAAATACTATTTTTTTATATCAATTATATGCAGCGTAATGCATTATTACTTTAAGTAAAAATACTGATAAAAAATGTAAGAAAAATTATTGAATTCTTTTATTTTAGTTGCTTATGATGTCCTTGTTTCATTTAAAATTTGCGATACAGAAAAAAAACCTTTTTCAGTTTAATTAACAAACTATAATGAGTAAAGTATTTTGGGAAATTAAAATACTATTTTTTATATTAATTATATGCTGCGTAATACATTATTATTTTGATTAAAAATAATGATAAAAAATATAAGAAAAATTACTGAATTCTTTTATTTTAGTTGCTTATGATGTCCTTGTTTCATTTAAAATTTGCGATAAAGAAAAAAAAAACTTTTTCAGTTTAATCAACAAACTATAATGAATAAAGTATTTTGGGAAATTAAAATACTATTTTTTATATCAATTATATTCTGCGTAATACATTATTATTTTGATTAAAAATAACGATAAAAAATATAAGAAAAATTACTGAATTCTTTTATTTTAGTTGCTTATGATGTCCTCGTTTTATTTAAAATTTGTGATACAGAAAGAAAAAACGTTCTGTAGTTTAATTAACAAACTATAATGAGTAAAGTATTTTGGGAAATTAAAGTAAAATTTTTTATATCAATTATATGCTGCGTAATACATAATTATTTTGGGTAAAAATAATGATATATAAGAAAAATTACTGAATTCTTTTATTTTAGTTGCTTATGATGTCCTCGTTTCATTTAAAATTTTTGATACAGAAAGAAAAGGCGTTCTGCAGTTTAATTAACAAACTATAATGAGTAAAGTATTTTGGGAAATTAAAATACATTTTTTACATCAATTATATGCTGCGTAATACATTATTATTTTAGGTAAAAATAATGATAAAAAATATAAGAAAAATTACTGAATTCTCTTATTTTAGTTGCATATAATGTCCTCTCGTTTAATTTAAAATTTGCGATGCAGAAAAAAAAAGTTCTTCAGTTAAATTAATAGACTATAATGAGTAAAGTATTTTGGGAAATTAAAATACTATTTTTTTATATCAATTATATGCTGCATAATACATTATTATATTAGGTAAAAATAATCATAAAAAATATAAGGAAAATTACTGAATTATTTTATTTTAGTTGCTTACGATGTCCTCGTTTCATTTAAAAATTGTGATACAAAAAAAAAAAAAAAACGTTCTGCAGTTTAATTAACAAACTATAATGAGTAAAGTATTTTGGGAAATTAAAATACAATTTTTTTATATCAATTATATGCTGCGTAATACATTTATTATTTTGGGTAAAAATAATGATACAAAATATAAGAAAAAATACTGAATTCTCTTATTTTAGTTGCATATAATGTCCTCTCGTTTAATTTAAAATTTGCGATACAAAAAAAAAAAAGTTCTTCAGTTAATTTAATAGACTATAATGAGTAAAGTATTTTGGGAAATTAAAATACTATTTTTTATATCAATTATATGCTGAGTAATACATTATTATTTTGGGTAAAAATAATGATAAAAAATATAAGAAAAATTACTGAATTATTTTATTTTAGTTGCTTATGATGTCCTCGTTTCATTTAAAATTTGTGATAGAACGAAAAAAAAGTTCTTCAGTTTAATTAAGAAACTATAATGAGTAAAGTATTTTGGGAAATAAAATACTAATTATTTTTATATCAATTGTATGCAGCGTTTGGGTATAAACAATGATGAAAAATATAACAAAATTGACTGAATTCTTTTATTTCTGTTGCTATTGATGTCCTGGTTTTATTTAAAATTTGCGATGCAGAACTGAACTTTCTGCAATTTAATTAAAAAATCTATATGAGTAAAGTTTTTTGGGAAATAATATACTAATCAGTTTTTATATAAAACAAGTACGGTGTAATATATTATTATTTTGGGTAAAAATAATGTTGAAAATGGCAATACGCCTTTCATTTAAAATTTGTGATGCAGAAAAATAGAAATTTTTGCACTTGAAATAAGAAACTATTTATATATTTAAAACGCTAAGCGTTTTCTTTCGACAATCCGTGAGCATCAAATTACATCATTATTTTTTTAAATGGAAGATATTTAGACGCAGATTTGTTATCGTACATTCGTCTGTTCGAAAATTTTATTAATTAGCCGTAATTTTAAATTAAACTTTTACATTTGCTTATGATGTCATAAAGTCAGCAATCGGAATACGCCCGCTGTTGCGAGGTACATAGTTTATTCTCTAAACTCTGTGGTGGCGAGGATAAAAGATAAATAATAAATATTAAAAGCACGTGGCTTTTAGGCCGATTTTTTTAATTTGTAAGTTAAATTTCGGTAAAAATATTTATCCGCGTGTTTTATAAGAGAATAAAAATTCATATATATTGTGACGTCACGGGAATATTGTCCATTGGGTTTATTTTATCATTATGCATTATAACTTTGATGATTCCATTTCTTCATTACAATTAAATACAAAATATATTTTTATTTGTATACATGGTGTTTAAGCATAAAAGTAAAGGATACAAAGTACGTGTGAAAAGTTTGCGCCGGTGAAAATGACGTTATGCTTAGCTTGAAATGCATTTTAACAATGATAAAACTAAAAAGAAAAATTTATATGATTGTGACAACATGACGTAATTTTAACTGATTTTTTAATTTTAAAAATTAGAACTGGAGATTTTATTGGGTGCTACATCTTGATTGCATACCTTGATTAAATGCTACCAATTACTTTTTTAAATTACAGGTTAGAAGATTTCATTTTTTAATAAAAAAATTCACATAAGTAAAAGATTTCAGGAAAATTAAAATTATTAAAAATAGTGTTATGGTTAAAAATAAAAAAAAACTTGAAATAATGATTGTTTTTTAGCTAGAATAAACAATGTAAGGCTAATATTTTATAGGAATTATTTTGGTAGGTTTGTTATAAGTTAATTTAACAGTTCCTTATTAGCGGCAAAGTCCTATTTATTTCACTGTGAATTTCTCTTTTAATGTCAAAAATGGTAGTCTACTTTTGGACGCCAGCCAAAACGCGGGGGCAATTTTTAGAAATGTATAACGATAGTGATAACAAACGGCGCTATCGCTTTAGCTTTCATCGCGCTTACATATTTCTTCTAAATACTAAAAATTTCAATTTTTTACTATAGTTTACAATTTCAATTCTTACATCATCAACTAGGAAAAAAAAATTAGCTTTCGATTGAAATTTATTTGAAAACTGCAGCTTAATTGAACGACTATTTAAATAATTTTCAAGCATGAAATATTTTTCAATTCTATTTCAACAATGACCACCAGTTTGCTTTAATAATGTAAAATAGCCCCTGGGAAAGTTGCCACAATTGAAAATAAATTTCCCTAACCATCATGAAAAGTGAAAAAAAAAAAAAAAAAAACAAAAAAAAAACATGATAAATCATATAAGATCAGAAAAAAAAACTATTTTCAGCTTATGTTTAACATAAAATTGATATGTTGAATTCGTTGATGTATATGTTGCATCAGAAAATGCTAGGAATTGTATTTATATATATTTTTAAAGATCCATTGGGTATTTAACTGTATAAGAGGGAAAATGTCCCCGACTGTGATGGATAATCATCCTGATTATGTAAAGGGACCGAAGAAACCATACAAATGAATTACACTTGAAAACATTAAAAATCTCCCTCATCTGCAATGATTTATTATTGTAAAAATAATTCTTCATCTTTACATAAAAATTGATTAGCTTAAAACAGTGGATGCGTTTTAGAAGATATGGATTTGAAACAAACAATGATTAAAGAGAACATTTTAAAACTTTTAATTTAAACATTTTAAAACTTTTTTTTAACGTCGAATTTCGACGGTGCGTTTGGGCATTGGAGCTCATTCGGTTGAATTATCACAGGGGGGGAGGAGGGGATGTGTGCTTTATTTACTATGTTCTTTTATTTACTGAATATGAGATGAACGTAGGGATATACTATTTGTATGATACTTCATAGGTCCATGAAATTGTCTTTCTTACCGTGGGGAATATGGCGGTAATGTCAAACTGATTTACATTACATAGTTGTTTACGGATTGTTTGTTCGGAGTTTGCATCGGAAATAGTACTGTATTTTACTGGGGGAAAAAAACTTTTTAAATAAAATATTTGAAAATCTGTTTCATACGCACCCCTTCTTAAATAATAAAGTAGCTTATTTTACTGATATTGTTATAGTATTTTTTTTTCCGTCACGTTTTAACGGGTTCCATCTAGTAAAGAATAAAGTATTTTGGGAAAGAATAATCTAATTACTATTTTTTATAAAAATTATATAGAGAGCATTTGTATATAATTTTAAGCAATTATATACATGCATTATTATTTTGTATAAAAATAATGATGAAAAAGGTAATACAATTTACTGAATACTTTTAATGAAGTTTCTTATGATGTCCTTCTTTCGTGTTAAATTTTTGATTCAGAAAAAACTCCTTAACGTTTAATTGAGAAACTGTAATGAGTAAAACATCTTTTAAAATTATATACGGATTATTTTTTTAAATAATTTTATATAACACAATAGAATATTTCTCCACATAAAAATGTTGATGGTGATAGTGATGATAAAATAGAAATTAAAAGAAATTTAGAAAATAATCTCCACCAAAGTGCTGTAAGGTCTGTCCAAGTGCCTGTGTGGTGCACCGAGTGATTTAAAATAAAGGATATATGGAGATTATCTCTTAAAGCGCTTGTGACAGAAACTACTTAAAATTACGAAATTTATTCAAATAAAAGACAGCTTTTAGATGATGCATTTGTTTTGCAAGGGACTGTATATGTATTGAAATTTAATTTTTTACACGCCACTGTTATTCTATAAGTTATATATAGAAAAATGATGTCTTGCGTCAAAAATGCTGTTATAAAAATCCCAGGCACAGATGTCATATACGCACCACGTTGGCGCGATTTTTTCCCCACCGTCAATTTGGCGAAAACTTTGCTTTTGAATATTAGTTACAAATAGCATGCAATAATAGCACGTGATTTTTTGTTTCATTATAAAAATAAAATAACGTAATAAATGAAATAGCTTCAATTATTTAAAAAAAGGAAATAAAAGTAAATAAATGATAGTTTGATATAAATAAATATTGATATACATAATAAAAAAATTCATAGAATTAAAATAAAAAATAAAAGTAAATAAACAACAATTTATTTTGTTTCGCCAAATTGGCGGGAAAAAAATCGCGCCAACGTGGTGCGTATATGACATCTGTGCCAAATCCCATTCTTTTACAACCAAGTCATACCGAGTTATGATACTTTAAATTTTATGAATTTTCAGAATTCCCTGGCACAAAGAATGGCGCTGTTAGTGCAGGAAAACATTGAAAGCTAATAAAATCCACAGTATCCCAATTCGGTAGGATTTATTCGTAAAAGAAAGGGATTTATTTTTATGTTTTACTCAAACGCAGGGCAACATTGTTCAAAATATAAATTATACGAAAAGGGCAGCTGTATAAAAATTTAAATTTCATATTTTAGAACTCATGCAGCCCCTTTGTAAATCAAATGCCATACTTAAAATCTGTACTTGGTTTCTATAATTTTTGTAATGGGGAGTATGTTTCTATCAGCAGTGATTTAAGAAATAATCGCCACAACCCCTATTTTGAATGATTTAGTATATGCTATACATGACTATAGATAGTTGTACAAACTATGTACATAATGTTAAAAATGGGGCTCAGAAGTGTAAATTGCTTAGGGCTTCCGAGTTGACATTAAATTTATGCCCAGTCTTCAGATGAGTGTCTTACTATTTGATAAGCCAGTGGAAAGAAAAAAAGTCTAACATTAGTTATAAACTACACAGTAAATTAAAAAAAAAACATAAAGATTAATGTTAATAAAAAGTGGTACAGCATAAAATATAAGAATTTAATATAAATTATTAGGATTTTATAAAATAAGTTAAGTATAGTAAAAAATAACAATTTAAAAAAAAAGTTAAATTAAATGAATATAAATGAATATTATTATCATTAAGTAAGCATTTTGAAAATCTTCTAGTAATATATTTATGGTTTTCAATTTTTTTTTTATTGAAGTATTCGTACGCATGAAATGAAAATTCCTGCATTAATTTCATAATCCTACATTAATTCATACTATATACCTTATGAAATTGATATTCGACAAAAATACATATTGTAACCTCTAAAAATTTTAACAGAAATCGATTTCTAGAAGCTTCAAATAAATGGAATCCAAAATTCCAGTTCAAGTCGTTTATGAGATATACTTAAAAAACTACTCGCATTGCGGTTTGTTTCGCAGCTATTAAAAACGAATTTAACATTAGGAGTTCAATACTTTACACCTGCATAATTACTAAACTTTTACACCGAATGGCTTCCCGTTTCGTATACGAAGGTAAAATTTACCGGAGAATAAAAATATAACGCTAAAATTAGGTGTCCGTATTGAAAATGTGAAAGTTCGTTTCAATTTCAATATACACTGAGAAAAATGGCACTTTCAAATCTGAGTAAATCGATGTTTTCATTTTGTCATGAAACATTTTCGTTTCAAATATGACGACTCAATGTTTTTGATTCTGAAATACCAGAAATACTCAGAATATTGAAACATGGACATACTCAAAACTGAGCACATAGAGGTCAGTTAATACTCATTTTTGAAACATGGACATACTCAAAACTGAGCACATAGAGGTCAGTTAATACTCATTTTTGAAACATGGACATACTCAAAAATAACTAGAATCAGTTCAAACTCATTTTTGAAATATGGAAATACTAAAAAATGAGCACATAGAAGTCCATTCATACTCATTTTTGAAACATGGACATACTCAAATATGAGCGCATGATGTTTTTTTTTTTAGACCGCTGACCAAGCTGGTCAGGCTTATTCTTGAGAGTATGCATGTTTTCAGAAATGAGTATATACATGTTTTAAACTTGAGTTATTTTGATTCGGAGCCATTTTGACTATGCGACATACTCAGATTTGAGTATTTTTTGCTCAATTTTGAAAATGTCGTTTTCAGAGTGTAGAGAAGAGCCTCTAAGCTTATTTTTAGCATAAGGGGTCCAGAAAGGTTTGAAATGACGATGCTTGTTTGATCGTGGGTTACAAAGTTTTTAATTAATTTAGACTATTACTTCTTTTTACATTTATTTATTTATGCTTTATAGAATTAAACAAGAAAGAAAAATTAGGCATCAAGCATAGATTATGAAGCACTTTCCAACATATCCAGAAAACTGTAACGAAACTTCAACGTTAAATACGGTGAAAGAAGATATGTCAGAAAACAGTTTAGAAAACATATAACATAATGAAAAATACAGTTTTCGAAATTACCTCCCATAGTCAAAAAAGTAGTTGAATTATTTTCTGAAGACCTGTATAGCTATAGGTTTGGATATATACTACATAGCATGATAAAATTTAGTTCAGTTAGAAAATTCACATTTAGCAATTGTTGCCAATCGATGGAAATGCAATCGAAATCTTTTGTACAGCCCTATATATTAGCTAAAGACTTTTGTACTCACCACATATTAAGCTAAAAGGTAAAAAATGCATTCAGGTAAAAAACGCGTAAGGTAACTTAAAACTCACTTCCAGCATTTACCAACCGTAAACGACAATGTATCTTGTTCTTTGCGTAGCCCTGTATATGAATTTATTTATATTCCACAAACTTCTATTAGTCTACTAAATATAGTTCAGCAGGGAAATGCGTAAGACAATTAAAAACTACCCTTAAGCTATTCACTTTCATAGTCTGTAATACTTACGAATACCTTTTTTGTAGCCCTGTATATGATCAACCGAATATATACACACCACGTACTATGAAAAAACTTAGTTAAACTTAAAAATGCAAACCAAAGTTGAAAGCGCACTTATCACACATGGACTGTAATATATCGCACGTATACTGTAACCGATATATTTTGTGTGTCCCTGTAAATGACCGATAAATGCAAAGCGCACCATACTTTTAAGCGAGCAATTTATATAGTGCACCTCAGTAATGGATATAATTTTCACTATGTTTGAAATAGTGAAACATAATTAAATTATACTGCAAACGATTTTTCCCCGTAGAACAATGTGTAACAGAATTATTTTGTTTGACCCTGTAAATGAGTAATAAATGCTCTTCACCCCATATTCTACAAAAAGCACGTTTTAATGCGCTTCATAATTATACATCAATTTCATCATGTTTGAAATGGCGCGCGTAGCATCATCAAAGTGCACTTGAAACGATTATTTCCCATTGACTGTAATGTAACGGAATACTTTTGACTATCTCTGTACAAAAACTATAAGTGCTACTCACTTCATTTTCAATAGGGAACATGTTATAGTAAACGACAATAACATACAAAAATTTCAGGGCAATCCGAGTATATTTACGCGAGTTAGAGCACGGACGGACGGCCAGACAAACCGAAGTCATAAGCACTTTTCAACTGTACTCGTAGTTTGGAAAGGTGTTAAAAATATTTGTTAAATTGCAGAAAACAATAACTAAAGTAGTAATATTGTACAGCAAAATTATTTTTGTTACGATTGTGAAGTCCTGGTTACATATATTTGAGACGTTATTTCTTCTATAAACTGCTTATTACGATTTTACTCGACTGTACCTGAAACAACAACAACAAATGTAAACAATTAAAAAAATATAGTATAATAAAAATTCAAAATCCATAAAAATTATCATATTTTTTCTTTGATTTCAGGTATAGCTAGCAGAGAAATTAATTTACTGTCTTTTAAGAAAAATAACATTTAAATCCGTTAACTTGTTCCAAAGTTATCGTAGCAACACCGATGAAAAACAATGCCATTCGTTGGTATCGCCGGTTCGCGGCTCATCGTTTACGACAGTAATATTAGAATTTTCCTATCGGACCAACTGTACGACATTCATAAAGGTTCAAAAATTGTAATAGTAATAGTAATATAATAATAATAATAATTATTATTATAATAATTGTCGGATTCCCTCTAAGTCCACCCAACTTTGAAGAATAATCCGGTAATTTTAGTATGCTGCCACCACCGATATGACTACGTGATATCGGTCACGTTATGAGAGGTATATTGAGAAAAAGACGAACTCTTTCAATTAAACTTAAACTAACACTTTATTTACAATATTTACACTTACAAACTCGGATATAGCTGATCCGGTTCAACATTAAATAAAATACACAAAATACGTTCTGTGTACTGCTAAGCTACGCTATCCCTCTCTCATGCTCCGTTAATTAACTCAGAGTTATCAGAGATTACTATTAATCTCACAAACACTTTATCTCTCCACTCCAAGAGATCTCTCTCAACACACGTGTATCAGAACTCACTCTCTGCTACAACCTATACGTTTCACCCCCACGTTAAAACTAATCTCTCTCTCCGGTCACCATCAGAGCACTCTTCATAAGCGGGGCTGGTCCCCTGTTCGCAAGGGTTTTGTCCACTTGACAGAACGTAATTCCCTTATGATGTATCTGTCTTCTTAGAGAATGGGTGAAGTCTGTCTTATCTATGGACTTACAATGACAATAGTAAAACTCCCTTCACTATACTAAACATTCTTTCCACTCATATCAGGTCACCCCCCTACTCGGATTAAGATTCCAGATAGGAAAGGAACGTTAATTTAAAGCTTGCAGTACACAGTAAATAAGCACACACAAGGATAGTATCACATAACAATAGTTGTAAACAGCAGCTGTCAACCAAAACCTGACAATAATGATAATAATAATAAAAAAATTTCTTCATTTCAAATCTTTCTGATCTCCTTAAAGAAGGCACAATTCCCAATCAAATTTCATTTTTACGCTATTTAGCGATAAAATATTATGGGGTTTCCTTTTTTTATCGATTGTACCACCGTCTTTTGGTTACTTTGTGTCTTTAAATAATTTGTCTTTATTTTTTTATTGTTTAATTTTTTTAAATTCCTCATTATTTTTTTCTTTATAAATTAAAATTTTAACCTTCCCTATAAAGCTTAAGAGCACAAATTCTTTGAGAAAATCTTTCCATACATGGAACAAAAACAAGCGGATTTTTCAACTGAATATTTGAAAAGAAAATGTGTTTGCCATCTGACGCTGTATTTCCCAATTATTATGGAATTTCATATGCGGTGTATACGTGATAAAAGAGTGAAAATAAGATATGCGCAGTTCTCAGATGGTCTTTTTTTTTCTATGAAAGTTCAAGTGATATTTTTATACATGCGAGATCGGTGATAATTCGTCCATAATAATTAAACTCAAACGAGTTAATTCCTATACCGTTTAATTTCAGGAGAAGTTATTGCATAAAATTATATTCTTTATCCCTGCATGATATTTTATCGGCTTTCTAAGAAAATGTAATTAAAATTTTTCCTTTTGAATGCAAATGGTAAAAGGAGACCCCATTAATCTAGACGAAAAGCAAGATTTCTTTATGTCTTCAAAATTATTGTTAAGAAAAAACTGTAAATGTACGCACCTGTGTTTTCGCCAGTAATGACTCTTATCATGTAAAAATTAATATGTAGGTCTTATTTCATATATATTTTTTTTAAACAGGGATTTATTAAAATTTTCCACAATAAAAAATCGTCATTGAATCTAAAAATAGCTTAGATTATTTTTGGGTTAATTAATTTATTTTTATTGAAAAAGAAATATTTTATTTGTATGACTTTTTGGGAAGATATAAGTTAAAACTTGTCAAGTGGATATAACACGAACATCCTCCAAAATTTGATCTTTGTTAATTCAATGAAGATGGAAGAAAAATGCATTTTTTAATTCCATTTTAGAAAACGATACATTTTAAGTTGTTCTATGGTTTAGTCCAAGTAATTCAAATAAATACACAAGAGTTGGTTTTACTATTTGAAAAAAAAAATGCATTGATATAATTTTTAATATGTAGATAATCCCTTTTGCAAAAAATGTGTCCATATTCGTAAAGAAGCCAATTATTCCAAATTTAATGGCTCCTTTGTTTTGATTTTATTGTAAATTATTCGTGAATAAACGCGAGGGTGTCTTTTTTTCATTACGGCACTGTACTTTTTTAAAACTTTTATCTGAAGTTATTTTAAGCTATTTTAATCTTGTTGTTGTAGTTAAATGATATAAAATATCTTTTGAACCTTGTTTAAAAATTTTACACCTGCAACAAAATAAGTATAATCCGATTATTAATGTCTTGAAAATCTCAGATCGGATGTTGTATGAGATTAAATTAAAGTTGGAAAGATTTCTTCAAAAAACATTTTAAGAATGTGACCCAAAGGACATGGTATGCTTAATAAAATATTATTCTCTGGAGTGAAATAAAGGACAATCTTATGTCTTTTAATGAAAAAAAAAATCGGTGTCTTTTAAACTTTAAGATTTATAAAGGGTTGGTGTATATTAACTCTCTTATTTTTCTTTATCTCTAAACGTTAATTTTTATCTTACGTCTTATTTTAATACAATACTATGTTGGATAGCAACTCGCATATAAATTGCATGAGACTTTTTTATTAATTGGGGGAGTGGGGGGGGGATGACATTTAATTTTATTGTACATTTTGAAAAAAATATATATAATATTAATTTTATTAAATACTGAATTTAAAGTAGTAAATCATATTTATAAAGTTAAAAAGTAAAAATGCACACTGTCAATGTTTCATTTCTAAAAAGCATTGCGTCCTTTTAAGATTTTACTTATATAGTTTCCTAGCTGGTGAAATGAAAGTAAGTTTGACGAAATTATACAAAAGTGACGTCATTTATACGAACCTATTCAAAAAAATTTCAGATTTATAAATTAAAATAAATGTTTAGAAAAATGTCATTTTTCTTGCTCAATCTTTTCGCTTCTTAGTGTCTTTGTGAAAAGTTTTAATCTCCGTCTTCAAGAAATAATTAGTTGAAAATCTGTGTGTCTTCTTTAAATTTATTTGTTCGAAATATAGGGCAATAATTATATAGATAAATGCAAGGTGGTTAATTATTTTTTTAACCCATATTTTACCATCGTCCTATACTATACATATACAGCGTTTATTCAGAAATTCTGAATTCTCACCAGAAAGTTTGATTAGTTTCTATTGTTTTATATATTATTGGCTATTTCACGAATAACATAAAATAAAATTGCTATTCAAAGTTTTCTGGTCTGAATTAGGAATTTTTGAATAAAAAATCCCAGCTTTAGCGTTTCATATATGTGACGATGGTAAAATATGGGTTAATTTCCTTGGTCGAATTTAAAAACAACAACAACAAAACTACGATTTAATGATATCTGCATGACAAATTATCGAGACGATGTTTTCTATTTTAGAATAAACTAATTCATAAAGGTTGAAATGCGTGAAGTTATGATTTTTTTTATTTCTGAGAATTTTCTTGAAAAATGCAATTTAATCAAGGTATTTTTTTCGATCTATTTAAATAATAATAATAATAAAAATTTATATATATATTGAAAAAATGACTTACGTATAAAAATCTAAAAATTCCCATAATTTCTCCCTTTTATCCACAAAAGTCGCGTAATTTAGTTGCCAACATTACGGAAATGTCATTAAAAATACAAAAAAATTAATATATCGGAAACTAATGTAAATTTTAAAAGTTTATATGACATTCTCGGATCCAAACAAATAATTGACGTTAGTTTTATTGCGAAATTTGCAGTATTTTAGAAGGAGTAGGTGTGAAATACAAAAAAACAGTCAGATTTTAATATAATAAAAACTTATTTTCGTAATCCACTTTTTCTCTTTTTTTACAAGCAAAAGTAATATGAAAAAGAAAATGTGATTTATACCTGTGTAAGCATATGCTTACATAGACAGATCAATGTACAGCACATGATATACCAAGGGCGGATCTAGACAGTCTTCAAGGGGGGGGCGATATCAGAAATTTGAAAGTTAATATCCGACCCGCAATCTTGGTCGTTTCGGGCCTAATTTTTTTAAATTGGGGTCAGGTTTACTTCTACTTTTTTGCTACGGGTCGGGTTTGGAGCGGGTTGACTCCTACTTGTTTACTGTAGGTGGGGTTTGGGTCAGGTTAACTTGTTTTTGGTACGAGATGGGTTCCGGTTGGGTTAATTTTTACTTTTTTTGCTGCGGGTCGGGTTGACTTCTACATTTTTCCTGCGGGTCGCGTTGACTCACATTATCGGGTTGGGTTTTTTTACTCTTGCGTGTAGGGCTGTAGCTAGAAGCAAACAATAGGGGGTGCTCAAGAGAATGTAGGGGGGGGCTCATACTATTTCTCTCTCTCTGACACATGCACGCACAAACACAGATATATAGGATCAAAGTACATATATAAAAGTAAATCAGTGCATATTAGGTAGATTTTGTAAGAAATACTACCTATTACATTCTCCCCTATGTTGGAATTTCTGGAAAATTTTGCAGATCTATGCCGATCATGACTCCCAGAACCGAAAACCACCCCCAGTTCAAAACTTTTATCTATCTATCTATCTATATCACTTTTTTATGGACACGATAACTTCAATAATTCTGCACAAATCTCTTCCAAACTAATACATAAAATCAAGGTGTATAAAATCTCGGTCAAGTTCATTAATGGGCAAAATCGAACCACTGGGTAGGGGGGGGGGCATTTTGTGAAAACAGAAAACCCTATAACTTCTTAATTATGATAAGTATCATCGAATCCGTTTAAAGTTATTATTACTTCTAGGTAAAGGGCCGAAAATTTATGTATGACAGATTTTGATATCATTAAAAATGGCCTCGAAGGGGGGAGGGATAGGGGTTTAAGAAGAAAAAAATTTCCAACTTTGTCAATTCACAAGTTATTAAATCCACTTAAATTTATTATAAATCCTCTTAATATTATCTACAAATTTTTTATAGGACCAACCTTTACAGCAAAATAAAATTAAAAACAAAGCAATCTCTGTCGGCTCCGCCTACAGACACAGGTAGTTTTCGAAGTGGGTGGTCCCAACTCCCGAATCATGGCAAAAAGGTAATTTTTTCTGCAATTCCCAATAAACAGGAGCCCCATGGTCTGCGTCTTCGAAATCTAACCTGCGCCTGTAGGCTGAACTGACTGGGATCTTTTCATATTGTAGGCACTGCGTTTCATATTAAACTGTTTATAATAACCTTATTTCATTCTAAGAAAAGTAAAAGCTGCAGACAGGGATGTATTGGAGGATATACGGTGGATGCGCCGTATATTTTCTGGATTATTTTAAGGAATACCGTATACCCACTTCTCAAAAACAATATACTATAGCATAAACTCTTTAGGGCATAAGCTCTTTAGCATATACTCCCTCTGCCTGCAGCGGATGCCCTCTGTTTTTTTTTACAACTACATCACTGGCTGCAGAAGGAAAATTTTCAGTGTAAAATTATACTAGTGAAATAATAAGTGATGATGTCAGTAATTAAATAAAAAGCGCACAGTTCAAAAGAATTGCAACCTTTAATTTTTTTCTGAATATTCCCTGCCATTAAAGATTCTAAAGTTATGTTTTTATATGATAAAAAACATTAGAAAAATGAAGGATGTATTTTGCATTTTAAAATTATTCAAACGCTAAAACCACTTGTATTTAAATTGGCTATTAGTTTTTTTCATTAGTATCATTTATAAATTAAAAATCTTATATATATTTAAACTAGGATGACTCAAATAGGAAACAATGTTTATCATAAGCTTCATATTTACTATCAAACTTATTAGAATAACTTTGTTTTATGCTAATAATGGAAAACGCTGCAAAATGAAAAAATTCAGTATATAACTAACACAAAAGTCAATGTTTGCATCAGCAAAAGTTTGCTTATTCTGAGTATGTGCAGATAGGATGCGCGCATATTGAAGCACTCGAAGAAGTTTTTAAACAAATACTACAATTTAATTTATGCAAAACTGTAAAAAAAAAAAAAGCCAAAACTAAGTTCAATTTTTGAACAGAGTTTCTTTTGGATTTTTGAAACAGAATTTCATTTGGCGACTTTGGCAACTTCCCCAGGGGGAGCTCAAAATTTTTCAGAGGGTGCTGAGCCTCCCCTGGCACCCCTCTAGCTACGGCCCTGCTTGCGGTGTCGTGCTCGGGTTGACACAATTTTTTAAAAGAATGTCTAAAATATTTTTTCCCGATAAAATCTATATGCAGTAAAACTTTCATAACGGACAGTCCCAAATAGCGGAAAGCTTTATGTAGAAAATACTTTCTTTTATTTAGTAAAACCTCCGAATTACGGACACCTTGGAGCCGTCGAGTTTATCCGCAAATTCAGAAGTAATATCATGTACAGTAAGACCTCCGTACGGTCACTCCTGAAGAGCGGAGACAGTCCCCAATACAAATATTTCATATTTTTGCGCACTCCTCCGAGTAAGAGATAAATTCGGCGGCACCTCGGTGTCCGTTATTTAAATGTTTTACAGTATTTGAATATTAATGAGTATATATATACTATATGTTTATATTTCTATATAAAAGAAAATTGAAATTAGAGATATAATTGCATATATACTACATTTTATACTTCTATTAAAATATAGATTAATTTTCATTCATTTCGGTTTTGGGAGGATGAAGATTTTTTTTTTTCGGGGTTCGGTTTGGTTACAATGGAATTTTCGGGTTCAGTTTGAGTCAACCCGATCAGCGCAGGTCTCTAGGTGGAATTTTAAGTTGTATGTTCAAAAGGTGGAATTATTTTAAATGGGATTTTTGTAGTATCTTAAGAATTGCCCAGTGCGCTAAATTTTTTAGGAACTCCAAAACCTCGCTGTATTAAAAATTACGGTATAAGAAACTACAGTAGTCTCTAGGGAGCGAGAGCAAATTTTTGAATTGCTACGCGCGCTTAAAACACAGCCTTTGCTACTGATCTTGTATTCTTATATGTGTATGAATATCAATGATTTTGTAAATGTGCCAGAAAAAAGTGAGTTTGTTTTTGAGAACCAAACTTTCAATTCATTAAGGCTTATGGCCTATAGTACCGAGCCCTGCTTTTGTTTTTTACTATGGGCCCTGAGGTGCTATAATGCCCCTGTCAGGTTGTCAGCCTAACGCGGGACCATCGATATTTAGCACGAAGATTAGGAGCGAAGATTATCGTAGATTATGATAACTTGAAAGTTGTCGCCAACTGGACAGATGTAGGGATGGGTATAGTGAGGCTGGGCGAGCTCTTCTCCCTGTAAAATCGCCTGTAACGCAATCAATGTATTGGACCTTCTAATAAAACGCCCAAAGAAACAACAAACACTTCAAAGATAAAACTACAAGGAAGAACGACATCACATTACAGTACTAATAAAATGGTTGCCCAGATTTTTATTAGAAGTATACAGCGGTAGGACGAAAAATATACAAAGCATTCATACAGACTTTTTTTAGAGGCAATGTGTATCTCTGTGCACTTGGGAAGATACCTTACAGAAGTCGCATAAAGGCTCATTTTTTTAAGGCTAATATAATCATGGAGACATTTTTAAGCTTTAATTGATCGCCACATTTCAAAATTCTGTAAAAAAATACTAACTGGGTATAAGACTGCTTGTTTCTTTATATCAAAGATCAGTTTTTATTCAGTAAAGACTGTTTTGAAGCTTATTAACAAAACATATATTCAGTAGTTATGAGACACTGGCTGAAAGAAGCAGTTAGAAAAAACATTAAAACTAGTTTAGATATCTCGGTTAGAGGTCTACACTTGCCGAAATTTCCAGCCTCGGGCCAGGCCCGGCCCGGCATAAAAGCGTGAGCTCGACTCGGCCCGCGCCAGTATAAAAGCTAAAAGTTTGTCCCAAGCCCGGATCTGCCAGTACAAAAACTTAATTGATACTTCACCGCCAGATTTAATCTCCACAAAATATGCCGATATTTCTGAAGCAACATTATTCTACAGTTAAAATTATTCATAAAGCCCACTTATGCGCAGATTTTTTTTTCTCAAATTATGTTTGAAATTCATGGATTACAGAATGGAAACAATATTAATGACAGATAATTGTGTATATAAACCCTCATTAAATATTTGAATTATATAATTACATTCAGATGAATATTCAGTAAGAATATCAACGTAGTTTAAAATTAAAGAAACAAATAATAAAAGAAAGTCATAATTTTAAAGCTCTACAAAGCAAAAAGTACATTTTTACTTTCTTCTATATATAACAGAAGAAAGTATTTAAATTGATATCATCAAAAGTGTATGAAGTTATGCATAGAATTAAACCAAATTTCATTAATAGGTTTTTGACTAACGGCTAGCAGGTCGTACTTAAATTTGGGGATATTCCGCCGGATGGGGGGCTCTGTAATAACGATTTTTGTGACATTTTCATTATTGTATCATTGGAAAGTGTAGGAAGTTATGCATGAATTGAACCAAATTTTATTTATGGGTTTTCAAAGATGGCCAGCAAGTCCTAATTGAATTTAGGGATATTCAGCCGGAAGGGGGCACTGTGATACCGATTTTTGTGCAATTTTTCGCAGTTTAACATCAGTTGTTCATGCAGCGAAGGTAACCACGCACTTCGCAAGCAGCTGACGTAAAACAGAATTCTGTGATGCGAATTTTGAAGTATTAACATGTATGAGATAGAAGAAAGTTTTGAGACTGGCACATCTGACTAGTTAAAAATATCTCTTTCATTTATTAAACCAAATTAAATTTCTAAAAATTATGTTAAAAAATGCACAACATCACTACAATTTTTACGAAAACAAATAAATACTAGTATGTTGTGACTATCACAAAACTTTCTTCTATATAAATCAAATCGTCTGCAATAAAAATTAAATGACGATCTATTCGTTCTTCAGATACAGCTAACGCGGAAATCGTGAAAAACAGATCATACCGGCGACATCTGTTGGGCGGTATATACCCAATTCTAATAAAGATCTATTTATGCCAAGGTCAAACATAATCTAAAGTTTAATGAAATTCCGTGCGTTAATTCTTGAGATATAGCTATCGCGAAAATCGCAAAAAATGCAGCATAGCAGCACCACCTGTTGAGTAATTTAAACCAAAACATCAACAGCATCAATTTTGTCAAGGTCTAACAGAATATGAATTTTCATTAAATTCGGCGCATTAGTTCTTGAGGTAGAGCGCCCACAAAATTTGTGTCACATATATGTAGACAGACAGACACATGTACAGACATTTTCTAAGAACAGTCAATTCGTGTTCAGGACCTCCTAAATTGTAGAAATACGTCGAAAATTTTTACTAATCCAATACTTTGTTCTTGTAAAGATAGAAGAAAGTCAAAAATGCCATCCGAACATAGGCTCGGGGGAGAAGAATTTAGAGGTATGTATTAACGAGTCAATAAAAGTTTTCATACGGGTTGAGTCAGACACAGTCTGAACTCTTAGCTTTTATATCGGGTCGGGCCCGAGTCTGGAAATTTCGGCTCGTGCAGATCTCTAAGAAGAATGAATTCCATGCCAAACTCGTCCCGGAAAAAAGAAGTCTAGCCCGTCCCGGCTCGAGTTTACAGAAAAAATGAATACCCGGCCAGGAAAGAGCAGAGAACAGGCAAGGTCCGAGTTTCGTGAATGAAAATTGGCTCGAGATTTTTCTTTGGGTGCGACCCTTTCCCGCACAGACCTCTGATGCAGACCTTTTATTAGCGCAAGGGAGATGGGGGGGGGGATATGATCGATCCACCACTGGTCGCAACCAGGCCGAATTTTCAGCTTTTATGCTGGCCCCAGGCCTGAAAATCTCGGCCCGTGCAAACCTCTAGAAAGAATGAAATCTAAGCCAGGCTCGACCCGAAAAAAAAGAGGTCTAGCCCGGCACCAGTCTTCAGAAAATGCGAAGCCCAGTCCAGGCCCAAGTCTCCAGAAAAAATAAGGCCCGGTCCCGACCCGACCCTTAAAGAGTGAAGACCTGTCCCGGCCCGACCTAGGTCGGGCCGGGCTCCGGCTTCGCCAGAGGCCTTTTCCCGTGGAGGCCTCTAATGTCGGTTTACCGACCCTTTTTTAGCTCAAGGGGGGGGCGATCGCCCCATCGCCCCTCCCTTAGATCCGCCATTGTGATATACATAATATACTGAGGCAATTTGCATGTAATAAACCTTGCCAAATTGAATTGGTTGTTTTCAAGATCCGTTTTATATCTAAAATTTATTAAACAAAAACTTGCCCTAATGTTTTTCACCGCTTTTGTCAAATATTTATTGGTTATTTTTAAAAATCTGGATAGCTTTCCTAAAAATAACAAGGAAAAGTTTCTGCTTAGTCTAGTTAGTTGCATATACTTAGTTTAGTTAGTTAGTTAGTTAGTTGTGTTGCATATACTAATTAAATCTACTTAAAAATATTGATGACCTTTTGGTTGCACATGCAAATTAATTTAACTTCAAAACATTCTTACTCCTTCAAAAATTCTACTTTCACAATTTACTTTCCGCAAGCTTTCATATATTATTTCATCTAATTTTAGTTTTCTCTAAGTTTTTGCAGTATTATGCGAGCATACCAATTTACTTTCTTTAATAATCCTTCAAATAAAACTAATGCTGTCCCATCGTAATCCTGCTGAAAGATAAAATACGGATATAAAAGCATCAAAGTAAAAGTACTTATTTTTTTCTTTTTAAAGAAAGAAGAGGAACAACTCTACTCTCATAGATTTTTTTTTTTTCTACTGAAAGAGATTGTTGAATATTTCATAGTCCTTATCTTCCGGTTCATTATTTTTGTCTCATCCGCTTAAATGTTGTCTCGTCTCTGGAAGTACTTATGAAACATAAATAAAGCAGGACTTCGCTTTAGGAGACCACGCTACGGCTTTTATTGTAATATATTTCTCAGTTTCATCTTCAGGGCTTTCAATAAATAAGTGATCGGTAATGACTGGTTAAGTTGAAGTTTTTGTAAGAATGATGACAAGCAGAGAAAGAACGAATTTTTTTTCTCTGTTTCGTTTTGTGTATTAAGCGTATTTCGATCTGGGTTAAAGCATTAGTTACGAAATTAATGTAGAATAAAAAAAATCAAACATTATCGATTTTTTAACCCCTTGCCTGTTGAATATTTTTGAGAAAGATATGTCAAACATTGAAACATTTTTTCTGTCTTTAATTTTGTACATTACACCAATAAAAAGGTTAGAAATAGGTTGTTTTATATTAAAAAAATAATAAATAAAATAAAATAATTACTATATTTAATATTTTCACATACATGAGAAAAATTAATGGTTTGTAGTCAAACTTTACTTAACTATTATCCATTGTAAAAATAGTAAATTAAATTACATTACACATTTGAAAAAGGAAATAGAACTAACAGAACAGAATCACTGATTTTTTACTTCCCCAAAATTATTTCGGGCATTCCAAATATGGTGCGTTTGGGTGTCTCGAACTGGATTCCTGTGACACAGACAAGGGGTTAAAAAGTTTATTTGTAGTGATGTAGTCGTAAAAAAACAGAGGGTACATGCTACAGGCAGAAGGTACCCAGAACCAAGGTACCATTAACATACCCAGAGAGTATATGTTATAGTTATGGAGGGTATACGGTGTTATCCAGAAGGTGTACGCGACGTATAGCGCTGTATACCCTCTCCACTAACATCCCTATTTATTTGAAACTTTTTATGTTCAGACAAAAATACACTTTCACATTACTAAGATATAGAGTTGTTTATCGTTTTTAATTATGGACAAATGTCGTATTATCTAATGCCCATAAGAAGCTTTGTCTTGACTGATTCATTAACGCACAAACGAAACTATTGAAACTAGAAAATTGAACTCTTGGGTATATACTCGTAATATCGCGTTCCTATTATGATAGTTAAGTCACTTAACTTAACGTTTTTTGAAGTGGACTACCCGGAATCAAACTTTTCGACTTGAGCAAGTTCCTGAAACTCATTTAACTCCGAGATTCTGTCTTAACTATGAGTTGAACGGAACTTTGACGTCTGAACTATTTTTCTTATTTGAAATTGCTTTTAAATTTCGACATGAGTTCTACAAGTAATTAATCAGTTTGTTGAATGATCCTTTCAATCTTTTATTTATTTAACACGACGCAAATGAGAAAAACAATAATACCAGGGTAAGTCATTAAGTAAGTCACAAAAGATAATTAAATAATAACTTACAATGATATTCTATAAACTATTCTGGAAACTATATTTATTTCTCAACATATTCTCCACCAATATTTATGCACTTATATCACCGTTTTATCAGTGCCCCAACTCCAGCTGCATAACAGTCTTTGGGTTGCTGTATCAGCCACATTAGGACTTCAAGTTGAACCTTTTCATCATCTGTGAACATCATCTTACAACTTCTTCAACATCCACCATACAGCTTCGACTTACCGCCAAGCGATTTTCATCTGTTTAGTCCACTAAAAAACCATCTTGGAAGAAAGATGATGTTCACAGATGATGAAAAGGTTCAACTTGAAGTCCTAATGTGGCTGAGACAGCAACCCAAAGAATGTTATACAGCTGGTGTTGGGGCACTGATAAAATGGTGATATAAGTGCATAAAAATTGGTGGAGAATATGTTGAGAAATAAAAATAGTTTTTAAGTGAATATCATTGTATGTTATTATTTAATTATCTTTTGTGACTTACTTACTGACTTTCCCTCGTAATAGAAGTTGCAGTTACAAATTGAACAACTTATCTTCATGCGCAGACATCTGTTTAGCTAAGTTAAGTCTCTTAAAATGTTTGGTAATGTGAACGGGTGAAGCCTAATTCCGGGTTGTCCGGATCAAAAAAGTTAAGCTAAGTGACTTAAATTTTATATTGTGAACGTGATATAACACATAATATGGATCCACTAAGAAATAATTTTTCAAAATTCCACTCCCTCGTGGCCTAGTCTCTGGAATTATTTATGAAACATAAATAAAGCAGAACTTCTCTTTAAGAGAACACGCTACGGCTTTTACGGAAATCTGTGGGTTTCAGCTGTGGGGCTTTCAATAAATAAGTGGACAATAATGATTGATTAAGTTGACGTTTTTGTAAAAATGATGACAAGAGGAGAAAAATATGAAGTTTTGTTTTGTTTTTGTATTAAGAGTATTTTGATTTGGGTTAAAGTATGAATTACGAAATTACTTTAGAGTCAAATTTTCAAACAATATCGATTTTTTAAAAGATTATTTGAAACTTTTTATGTTTAAAACAAAAGTTTGTATTATTATTGTCATATCTCAATGATTAGTATCAATATGTAATCAGAGATGGCGCTGCAAGTCCAGGATTTGATATCTCTTGCAAGTGTGTTTTTGATACGAAATGTACTGGCAGTGAAAGCCGGGTTGTTCTGAGCATCGGTTCTCTGGACCGACTTGTAAATATGTATAATAAATCTATATAGTTAAATAGATATCTCTTTGCTGTCCCAAATATGAACTCACAAAAGTTAAAGCCATATTAAATGGCGACGACGCGTAAAAGAACCCAAGATTTTAAATAAATGTTGCAGACTGTTTGAAAAGAAGAAAAAAAGAAAAAGAAAATGTCAGAAACGGAAGTAATTTCTTTGGGACGTCTGGAAGAATATAATTCGATCGTGCCCTGGTCAATTTGTGTTGAAAAAATCGACTTTTACTTCTCTGCTAATAACATTAAAGATGCGGATAAGAAGAAAAATATATTATTAAGCTCTGTTGGAACTGCAACATTTTCTATATTGAGAGATATTATTGTACCGACTTCGCTGAAAAAGATAAGTTATGATGATCTCTTAAAGAGTGCGAAAGAACATTTTTCACCGTGTCCAAGTGAAATTGTTGAACGGTTTAAGTTTCAAAAAAGATTACGGAAGCAAGGGGAAAGTATAGCCAATTTCGTGAGAGATCTACGTCGGTTATCCGAATACTGCAACTTTGAAACTACATTAAGCAATCGCCTACGGGACCAGCTAGTGTTTGGAATTCAAGATGAGAAAATACAGCAAAAATTGTTAGATACGAAAAACCTAACATTTCAAACAGCTGTGGAAATTGCGGAATCGTTCGAATCAGCCGAAGCTAAAGTTAAATCGTTACAGATTAATGGAGGAACAACTGTAAATAAAGTTCAAGATGCCCGAATGGAGAAAATGAAAGTATACCAGTATTCGCCGAAGTCGAAAGAAGGGATGTACGCTCCTGGAAACCGGAACAGTTATAAAGAGAAACCTTGTTATCGTTGTGCAAGAGATCACAAACCTGTTGAGTGTCCATTTAAATCAGCGGAATGCCATTTTTGTCATGAAGTTGGACATTTAAAAATTTGTTGCAGGAACCGGAACTTCTCTACAGTGAATCAAAAACTGAAAAAGAACAGTAAAATTAAAACTGTTCAAGAATATTCATTAAATGTTTTGAAGGACGAATGCAATAATGTATTATGGGAAAAATGTGTTACAATTAATGAGATTAAAGTTAATTTTGAAATTGATTCCGGAGCAGCTCATACGATCGTAAATAAAAATATTGCCGATAAATTATTTTCAGGTAAGCCTCCTTTGGTTTAATCTAATATTAAGCTGCAAACGTATACTAAAGATTCTTTAACTGTATTAGGTGAATTAAATGTAAATATTTTGATTGATGATAATTGTATACCTAATTTAAAAATGCTAGTTATTAAAGAGGAAGGTCCGAGTTTAATTGGTAAAACTTGGTTGAAAGCATCAAAATTATTTTGGCCTAATGTAAACATGATAAAAAGTATTTCGAAGGATGATTTAATAAAAAAAATTCCTAATGTTTTGGCTGACGGGATTGGTATGATCAAAGGTCCTCCCGTTTCAATAAATTTGAAAAATGATGCAAAACCAGTTTTTCTAAAATCTCGACCTGTTTCTTTTTTATTGAGAACAGCAACTGATTTGGAATTGGAACGATTAACAAATGAGGGGTATTTAAAAACCTGTTGATTATTCTGAATGGGCTAGTCCTATAGTAATTGTTCCAAAACAAAATGGTACTGTTCGAATTTGTGGTGATTATAGAGCAACAGTTAATGCAAATACTGAAAATGATAATTATCCTCTTCCAAGAATGGAAGAATTGTTTGCTAAATTAGCAGGTGGAAAATTCTTTACTGTGTTTGATTTAAAAGATGCTTATTTACAACAACCTGTTGATGATGAAAGTAGTAAAATTTTAACTATTAATACTCATAAAGGTTTATTTAAAGTTTTAAGGCTAGCTTTTGGTGTAAAATGTGCACCAGGTATTTTTCAAAAAAAAATTGAAAATATATTAAAGAAGTTTGATTATGTTGGTGTATTTTTAGATGATGTAATTATAAGTGCCAGATCTGAATCCGAACATTCTGAAAGAGTTGAATGTATTATGAAATGCTTTTCTGAGCATGGTATAAGATTAAATAAGGAAAAATTAAAATTTATGGTTTCGGAAGTTAGCTATTTAGGACATAAAATTTCACAGGAAGGCATTAAGCCTATTCCAGAAAAAGTTGATGCTATTTTGAATGCTCCTTTTCCTACTAATGTTTCTCAATTACGTTCATTTTTGGGATTAATTTCGTATTGTAGAAACTTCCTGCCTAATATTTCAGATGTGTTAGAACCTTTGCATACTTGATTAGATAATAATGTAAAGTGGACATGGTCAGAGAAGCATGAAAAAGCATTTCAGAAAGTTAAACAAATTTTATGTAAATCACCTGTTTTAGAATTGTATGATATAAACAAAGATGTTGTTTTAAACTGTGATGCATCTGAATATAGTATTGGTTGTGTGTTAAGTCACATTGTTGAGGGTAAAGAAAAACCAATAGCTTTTGTATCTAGAACGATGAACAAGACTGAAAGAAATTATGCCATGATTGATAAAGGAGCTTTATC
This sequence comes from Maratus michaelseni, assembly GCA_963931845.1. Classification (NCBI taxonomy): domain Eukaryota; kingdom Metazoa; phylum Arthropoda; class Arachnida; order Araneae; family Salticidae; genus Maratus; species Maratus michaelseni. The sequence continues at coordinate 292,717,577 of OZ007589.1, read as the reverse complement.
TGTAATTTTTGGTGTAACTAAATTTCATCAATATTTAGCAGGTAAACGGTTTAAAATCATAACTGATCACAAACCTTTAATTCGATTGTTTGATCCTGTAAAAAAAGTACCTGATACATTATCACCCAGAATGCTGAGATGGTCGTTAATGTTAGCTGGGTATGATTATACAATTGAGTATCGCGAAGGTAAAAATAATAAAAATGCGGATGCATTAAGTAGATTACCTCTTTCAGAAACTGTAAATGTAGTAAATAATCCATTGGAAATAATGTTCATTTCTAATAGTAATGATTGGCCTGTTACTTCTAAAACGATTGCAAAGTGGACGACTGAAAATCCAGTAACAAAACAAATTTTAGTGTGGGCGTTATATGGATGGTCAAAAACGTTTAAATCAAAGGAATATAAACCATACTTTCGTAGACTTGAGGAAATTTCGTGTTTAGAAAATTGTTTATTATGGGGACATAGAGTAATTATACCAGATGAAGGTCGCGAAAAAAATGTTACAATTATTATATTCCGTTCATCAGGGTATATCTAGCATGAAAGCTAAAGCTCGAGGTGTGATCTGGTGGCTTAATATGGACAAAGAAATTGAACAAATGGTCACTGGTAAGACTCCCGCAGAATTAATGTTTGGAAGGTCAGTTCGAACAGCTCTACACTTGGTATTACCATCCAAACCTAAAATACAGAAACCCTTACAATAAATACAATCTTCATGAATCAGTTTTTGTTAAAAACTTTGGAAAAGGGGAGAAATGGATAAAGGGAAAAATTATAAAAGCATTGGGGAGCAGATGGGTTTTAGTAAATAGAGATGACGGAATAATGTGTAAACGTCATGTTAATCAGTTGAGACACAACAGAGAAATAAGTGATGAAACGTCAGAGGAAAGTAAAACGGTTCAGTTTGATAAAGAAAACAATGATTTTGACAGTTATGATAGAGTTAAAAGAAACAAGTTTTCTGGATATTATGTAAGTAATAAGAGCAAATTAATGCCGAGAATGCGAAAAAATCTAACCAATCTCAGTTTTCCCATGATATTGTAACAGGTACAGTTGTGAATAAAAATTGTGATGATACTATAGATAAAAATGTAAAGGAAAATTCCATGATAAACAATGATGTGGACTTACAGAAGACTGCATCTATAAAGACTGATAAAAAGGACAATCAACGTGTTCGAAGAAGCAACAGACAGAGTAAACCAGGGGTTCGTTTGAACTATGAGGGGAGGGGTGTCATATCTCAATGATTAGTATCAATCTGTAATCAGAGATGGCGCTGCAAGTCCAGGATTTGATATCTCTTGCAAGAGTGTTTTTGATACGAGATGTACTGGCAGTGAAAGCCGGGTTGTTCTGAGCATCGGTTCTCTGGACCGACTTGTAAATATGTATAATAAATCCATATAGTTAAATAGATATCTCCTTGCTGTCCCAAATATGAACTCACAAAAGTTAAAGCCATATTAATTATCTTTTAAACCTTTATGATGCACTCGATAACAGTTCTTTTTATTATCACTTTCTAAAATAGATGAATTCGGTTTTCTTGTATTTCTGTCTGTCAGCCTGTGCTCTAACTCTCGTAGATATACTCGGATTGGCATCTATATATTTAAAACGCTAAGCGATTTCTTTCGACAATCCGTAAGAACAAACTACTGAATCAAATTACATCATTCTTTTTAAAATGAAAGCTATTTGGACACAGATTTGTTATCGTGCATTCGTTTGTTTGAAAATTTAATTAATTAACCGTAATTTTCAATTAAACTTTTACGTCTTCTAATGACGTCATAATCGGATAACGCCTACTGTTCCGAAGCACAGAGTTTATTTTCTAAACTCTGTGGTTGAATAAAAGAGAAATAATAAATATTAAAAGCACGCGGTTTTAAGGCCGAATTTGTATATTTGCAAGTTAAATTTCGGTAAAAATACTTATCCGCGTGTTTTATAAGCGAATAAAAATTCATATTTATTGTGACGTCACGGGAATATTGTCCATTGGGTTTATTTTCTCATTATGCATTATAACTTTGTTGATGCCATTTTTTCATTACAATTAAATACAAAATATATTTATATTTGTGTGCATGGTGTTTAAGTATTAATGTAAGGTATATGAAGTACGTGTGAAAAGTTTACGCCGGTGAAAATGACGTTATGCTTAGCTTGAAGTGCATTTTAACATTGATAAAACTAAAGAGAAAAATGTATATGATTGTGTTAACATGACATAATTTTACTGATTTTTACATTCATAATTATAAAGATTAGAATTGGAGCCGTCATTGATTTCTTCATCTTGATTGCATACCTTGATTACATGTTACCAATTGTTTTTTTTTAATTATAGGATAGAAGATTTCCTTTTTTAATAAAAAAAATCACAAAGGTAAAGGATTTCAGGAAATTTAAAGTTATTAAAAATAGTGTTATGGTAGAAAAAAATCTTGAAATAATTATTGTATTTTTAGCTAGAATAAACAATGTAAGACTAATATTTCATAGGAATTATTTTGGTAGATTTATTATAAGTTCATTTAACAGTTCCTTATTAGCGCAAAGTCCTATTTCTTTCATTGTGAATTTCTCTTTCGATGTCAAAAAATGTTTTTCCACTTTTGGACGCCAGCCAAAATACAGTGGCAATTTTTAGAAATGTACAACAGTTGTGACAACAAAGGCGTTATCGCTTTAGCTTTCATCGCGCTTACATCACTTCGAAATACTACAAATTTCTATTTTTTACTACATTTTACAATTTCAATTCTTACATCATCAATTAGAAAAAAAATTAGCTTTCGATTGAAATTTATTTGAAAACTGCCGATTAATTTAACGACTTTTTAAATAATTTTCAAGCATGAAAAGTTTTTCAATTTTATCTTATCAATGACCACCAGTTTACTTCAATAATGTAAAATAGCCCCAGGGAAAGTTGCCACAATTGAAAATAGATTTCCCTAACCATCATAAAAAGTGAATTAAAAAAAAGTGATAAATCATAAGATCAGATTATCCATAAGATAGAACATTTTGGCGCTAAACAAAAATCTGTCAGGAAAAAAAAAAAAAAGACTATTTTTAGTTTATGTTGAACATAAAATTGAATTGTTGAATTCGTTGATGAATATGTTCCATCAGATATCAGGATATGCTAGGAATTGCATTTTTTTAATTTTTTTACATTTGCCAACTGTATAAGAGGAAAAATATCACCGACTGTGATGGAAAAGGGATAATCATCCTGATTATGTCAAGGAACCGAAGAAACCATACAAATAAATTACACTTGAAAACATTAAAAATCTCCCTCATCTGCAGATAGATTTATTACCGTAAAAAACTTCTTAATCTTTGCATAAAAATTGATTAGCTTAAAACAATGGATGCGTTTTAGAAGATATGGATTTGAAACGAACAATGATTAAAGAGGACATTTTAAAACTTTTAATTTAATCATTTTAAAACTTTTTTAACGTCGAATTTCGACGGTGCTTTTGGGCAGATGCAATGCACATGCGCATAGGAGCTCATTTGGTTGCATTATCACAGGGGGGAGGGAGATGTGTGCTTTATTTACTATGTTCAGTTATTTACTGAATATGATATGAACGTAGGAATATACTATTTGTGTATACTTCATAGGTCCATGAATTTTTTTTCTTGCCGTGGGGAATATGGTGGTAATGTCAAACTGATTTGCATTACACATTTATTTACGGATTATTTGTTTGGAGTTTGCATCGGAAATAGTACTGTATTTAACTGGGGAAAAAATTTAAATAAAATATTTGAAAGACTGTTTTATACGCACCCCTTCATAAATAATAAAGAAGCTTATTTTACTGATATTGTTATAGTAATTTTTTGCGTCAAGTTTTGACGGGTTCCATCTAGTATAATATTAATATGTTAATGAGGCTTACTATAGAATGTTCGCTACTGAAAAAGAAGTGTGAAGTATATATAGTTTGTTTACAGGGACACACAAAAGAATTCTGTTATATTATTTCCTATGGGAGAAAAACTCGTTTGTAATGCATTTTATTGATGTTATGATATTTCAAACATAATGAGATTGCCATGCGTCACTGAGATATACTACAACATGTTTTCTCAGGAGTATATAACTATAGTTCGTTTACAGGGATGTACAAATGACTTTCTTTACATTATGGTCTACTGGGGGAAATTGGTTTGCAGTACATTTTAATGATGTTATGATACCTCAATATATAATAAAATATAAAAAAATCACTGAAACGCACTAAAACACGTTTTCTATAGATTATGAAGTGTGTAGCATTTATTGTTCAGTTACAGAGATGCACAAAAATCAGGACTGACTATGATCGATAATTCCTGGATGTGCGTTTTCTGCTCTGGTATTAATTTTTAAACAACTTTTAGTGGTGTGTGTAAATTCTATAGATCATATACATCATATACAGGGCTGCACGAAAAAATTTGTACACATTACCGCATATAGACAGAAATTGTTGAAAATGAATTTTTACTGAGTTATGTGCTTTTCAAACCGCTTATTTAGATATCACATTTCATTGTACGAAAAATTAAATTTCTTAATAATATTCTGTTAGTGTTAGGAAAATTTTCATAATCTATACCTGATGCAGGATTTTTCGTTCTTGATATTATTAAAACAGACGTTTTTGACATAGAGAGGGACAGAGATATATTCAATAAATATTTTTTGAATAGCAATACTTACTGTTTTCTTTTTTTTTTCATAAATTTAATAATACATAAGATAGTTAACCTTTATTAATATAACCATTAGTGTAAAAAAAATTAGAAGAAAACGAAAAAAGAAAAAAAAAGAAAAAAAAATCTCCTTGTATTCCGTGACTATCAGAAAACGTTCTTCTATATTATTCTAATTTATTAAACTTTTTCGTTCTGAGACGAAAACATTTTCAAATTGCTAATTTTTATGATTTTGTGATAGCGATGACAAGGACAACAATATTTTTGAGATATAGACGGGTAAAGAAATTGAGAAACAAACAAAGAAAAATATTCATTAAAGGTTTTTCATATAATAAATATTTACTGTTTTTTAATCCTTTCCAACATAGTTGAAAAGTGCTTATGACTTCCAGTTTGTTTGTCTGCCGTCTACAGTCAGTTCGTGCTCTAACTCTCGTAATAGTTCTAAGGTTCAGTGAAACCAACATTCTCATGTAATTGCTATATATATATATATATATATATATATATATATATATATATATATCAGCTAGGAAGACCGAGCTAGGCTCGGTTAAAATTAGCTTTATGATCTGTGTTCAATATAACAATAAATTCAGTGCAGAGTACTCTGAACTACCAGAATCGTGCTTTCTGTTGTATTGTGAATTATTGGTTGAAACATCTATCTAGGCTGCTATCGGGAATTTCTTGAAAATTTCTTCGGTCCTGAAAGCCAATTTTTTCACCTAAAGCCGTCAAAATTTCGACAAATATCGCCAAAATAGCGACATTATTTCATTTGGCGCCAAGCATATGTTTGGGCATTGGTAATCTTGAAAGTCAATTTTTCCGCCAAATTTCGCCAACGTTGACAACTTTGCGACTTTCTTTACTGTCAACTGCTCAACAACTTAATAATTGTTTCAACCTTCATTCACATTGGAATGCAGTGACCCGTAGTGACCCACTAATCAAATTTTCTCGAATATGTGACTTAGCACAATGGTCTCGTAATCCGATACGGTAAGATACAAAATTTAGTCAAAATCGTTAGAGCAGTTTTTTAGATAAAATTAGCTTGCCCCGTAGTGACCCAAAAATAGTCCACTAATCGAAATTTAAACATGTTACTTAAGCCAAATGGTCTTCTTGCAATCCAAAATGGTAAGATACAAAATTTCGTAAAAATCGTTTCAGCCTTTCTTTACATAAAATTAACTTGACCCTGACACTTAGTCACCCAAAATAACCCGTTGATCGAATTTTCTCGATTATGTGACCTATCTCAATGGTCTTATCGTGCCCGCAAATGGTAAGATACATAATTTAGTCAAAATCGTTAAAGCCAGACTTTTTTAGATAAAATTTGCTTGACCCGTAGGAACCCAAAAATTGATCCACTAATCGAATTTTCTCGAATATGTGACCCAGCTCAATGGTCTTTTCGTGCCTGAAAACGATAGGATACAAAAATTGGTCAAAATTGTTAGAGCCGTTTTTTAGAAAAAATTAGCTTGGCCCGTGGTGACCCAAAAATGACCCCATTGCTGAATTTCTCGAACACGTGAACTAAGCCCATTCATTGCGCCCAATGAACTTCTCGTGCTTGTAAACGATAGGATATAAAATTTAGTCAAAATCGCTTGAGTCGTTTTGTAGATATAATTAGCTTGACCCTGACCCATAGTGACCCAAAATAACCCACTAATCGAATTTTTCCGAACATGTGACCTAGCCCAATGGCCTTCTGATACCCCTAAACGGTAGGACACAAAATTTGCTGAAAATCGTTAGAGCCGTTTTTAAGATAACATTTACATACACGCACAATTTTTGCTCATACTATAATGTATGACCAGCTGTGAAGACCGAGCTAAGCTCGGTTAAAAATAGCCAAACTTTAATCTTTTCGTAGACTTCTAAGTCTTTTGCAGATCGCAAGATAGCCAAATATCGTCAAATTTAGCGACATTCTTTAATTTGGCGCCAAGCATGCGATTTGGCATTAGTAAAATTAAAAGTAGATTTTCCCGCCAAATCCCGCCAAAGTCGCCAACGTTTCGCCAAATTTGGAAAAATGTTGCCAACTTTACGACTTCGCTTACTGCCAACTGTTCAACAACTTAATAACTGTTTCAACCTTCATACTCATTGAAATACATTGACCCGTAATGGCCCCAAAATGGTCCACTAATCGAATTTTCTCGAGCATGTGACCTAGCCCAATGGTTTTCTGATGCCCCAGAAAGGTAGGATACAAAATTTCGTCAAAATCGTTTGAACCGTTTTTTAGATAGAATTAGCTTGACCCTGACCCTTAATGACCCAAAATGACCCACTAATCGAATTTTCTCGAACACGTGACCTAGCCCAATCGCTTTCTGATGCCAAAAAACGGTAGGATACAAAATTTCGTCAAAATCATTAGAGCCGTTTTAAAAATAAAATTTGCATAACCACACACAAGATTTTCTCGTATTAGAATATATGATATGATATATGATATATATACTACTGTCCAAAAATTAAAGGGCAGTGACCGGACGCTTTCGCTTTTTACACGGCTTGTCGAATATCTACTGAAATTCTTGACAAATTGTTCTTGAAATTCGAGGATGTAAAGCACATGTTTGATTTTAAGAACAATAGAAACAGTATATTGCAATTAAAAAAATTAATATATTGAATATTTGATGAGATATGGGCATTTGCATGAAATAATTTATAACTGCGCATGCGCAATTATAAATATTCGTTGCGGTTGCTCTTTGTTACTCTGCAAATGTCCCATCGGTAAATCAGTTTTTCCTATATGTTCATGAGTATGTTCACATAAATCAAACCAAATACATTGCTGATTTATGATTTCAATTTAGGAATGGATTTCGAAAGCGATGGACTGTAAACCTGATCTTTAACAAGAATTAGGCCTCGGTTAACCCATATACTGAAATATAAGATTAGAAGGTCTGATGATCGTAGTATCCATGGAATAACACGCCCGCGACCAATCCAAACTGCGAATACAGACCTGAGCATATGCGCAAACTTAGGATACAATACGAGTAATCTGTCATTGAACTGGTGCCTCACAATGAATATTTCGCAAATTATTCAGTTACGAATTTGTCCAACTCATTTGCGTCAACCCAATATTGTGTCGTCCTCTAAAAGAACCCAGACTGAAATGTTTCCCTGAGTATTTCACTGCAATATTTCACTGAAGTCGATTCAGTGACTTTCCGCGACTATGATGTCATACACTCACGCACAATTTTTTTTTTAAATCGGTTATAAAAAGGAAAAAAGTCGCCAAATTTAGGGAATTTTTTCCTTTAATGGCAATCTATCCATTGTATGAAATTATTGGTTTGGCGCGGGCTTGAAAATCGCGCCAACCAAAAAGTCGCCAAACATCGCTGCGTGAGTGTAAAGCATCTGCTCCGATTTTCCTGCCAAATTTTGTAGCTCTGCATGCAGCGGTCTCTTCTGAACACAGCAGACAGACAGACAAACTTCTTTCCTTTATTTTTGCTAGGTTTTTGACAAAAACAGTTTTAACACATGCCCGGGGTAAGAGGTTTCTTGGACGTGGGTCAGCGAAGTGCAACCTGTGTGTGTGTGTGTGTAGAGGGGGGGGGGGAGATCAAACGGAAGAGTATTTGGTTTTGAGGTGTAAGAAGTTTTCGGGACTTCGTGAGATTGTGTTTCGGAAGTTACAGGTATCGAGTAATAATTCGTATGATGATATTTTTGCAGCGAACACGTCGATGCAAAAATAACAACTGGCTTGGTTATCTCAGGCGTATATTGTATATTGTATATCTCAATCTAATGTATATTGTATTTCTCAGGCGTATATTGTATATCTCAATCTATTGCATATTGTATATCTCAGGCGTATATTGTATATCTGTGGCGAACATCTGGCTTGGTTATCTCAGTTTTTGGATGAGATCTATATCTGTCCAGATTGGTTTGAATGTGCTGGGTAGGCTAGGAGTCAGGTCTATTATTGGTAGTGTAGTGGCGTCTGCCGGTAGTGGTTTTGAGGCAGGTTCAATCGCTTGTTCACCCTTTTGCAGGAGTCTGGTTTATGCGGAGTAAGACAGCTAAACAGAAATAGAAAGCTGCTCACCGGGTCCATAACGAGTCAAATCAGCGACTTCTTTCCTTATTATAGATTTTTTTTTTTTAAGAAAAAAAGGAAAAATTCCATTCTCTTATACTTTTTCTACTGAAAGAAATTTTTTAATATTTCATAGTTCTCATCTTCCGGTTCATTATTTTTGTCTTATCCGCTTAAATGTTGTCTCGTCTCTGGAATTAGTTATGAAACATAAATAAAGCAGAACTTCGCTTTCTTTAAGAGACCACGCTACGGCATTTTTTCGCAATATATTTCTAAGTTTCATCTTCAGGGCTTTCAATAAATAAGTGGAGGTAATGATTGATTAAGTTGACGTTCTTCTAAATATGATGACAAGCGGAGAAAGGACGGCGATTTTCCTTTCATTAAGCGTATTTCGAGTTGGGTTAAAGTAAGTTTTTCGAAGTTATTTTAGCGAATTTTTTTTTCAGATAGTTTCGATTTTTTAAAGTTTATTTAAAACATTTTACGTACAAATAAAAAATAAATTTTCATATTGTATTGTCTTTTATGGGGTCATAAGACTTTTAAAGCTACAAAAAATTTAATCTTTGAAAAAAAAAATATTAAAGAGCAATAATTTCTGAACACTTTAAAACAAAATGAATGACACTCTTCATAGTTGTTAAAGATGGACTATTTTCAAAGACAGAACTTTAAAGTCATTTTTTTTGCAAATTGTGAGTTTGGGCCATTGCGCTCAAGTCAGCACTTTTCGATATTTTTTCATGAAATTTTCAGGTAATTTCAATTTATGTTATGCTCAATAAAGTGAACCTAAATTTTCATCTTTTTATGTTGACTTTTTTTTTCTTGGTGTTACATTGCTAAAATTTTGAAAATTTTATATAAGTAAGTTTTGTTTTTAAAACAAAAAATAAATGCTATAAATAAACGTATTTTTAGGTCCAGTGGAAGCACAATTCTCTAAAGTATAATTAGATACGAAAACTTTTCTTTTATGTGCAGAAATATTTTGTAATCATGGGCGCAACCTGTGATTTCAATTTTTTTGCTCCACACGTTAAAAAAACCCTATAACAACTAATTTTCCCCATTATGATCTGAAAAATATATGAAAGGAAAGAAGAAACATGTATCTATTACCACCTTCAAAAATTGTGTTTTTTTAATGTATATGTTATAAGATATAAAATGACAGAAATGGTCATTTTTTTCACTTTTCGACATTTTAAAAGTCGTATGACCCTTTAAATTTTAATGGTACTAACGATATGATTATTGATATTGAAACTGATATTTTTGACACATATCAGGTAATCCAGAAAGTAAGTTCCGTTTTCAATTTTTGCCGCGGTGGGGCTGCGTTCATGATTTCACGCCTGCTCATCTTCTTTGCTGACTCATTGTCCAACAATTGACGTTATTTGTAGATAGTTTAGTATTGCATCAGCTGCATGTTGAATGTTTTAAATGTTTAAAAGATTTGAACATCTCGCCGCATGCGAGTCTGTTATCCGCTTTCTGAATGCTAAGAACACTAAACCAATTGAAATTCACAGAGAAATTTGTGAAATTTACGATCTTGCTTGACTTCGATCTTGCTTTGCGAATGATTACCTCAACGTTTTAATATTTCTATGACTCATGATGAACAAATCTTTGTGTTTATTTACTTTAATGTATTGAGATATTCATATTGGGCTGTCAACCTAATTTCAACTGAAGTTATCTCAGAATCTATTGTATTTTTGAATGTCTAATCTCTCAAACAACAACAACAAAAAAAAAAATTGTGAACGAACTCTCTAAAAATGTAACTTCTATGCAATTTTATTCGAAAAAATAATTTTGAATAAAAATGGCCGCCAAGCATATGAAAAAAGAAGTGGTTAGCCCGTATTTGTTTTCCTCAGTCACATGACTTGCGCTTTTATTATATAGATTACGTATGATAGGATTTAATAGAATGAAGAAAACTTTTATTAATATCTTTTTAAGATTTGATTCGATTTTCATAAAATTTGAAATGACTCGACAAAATTCTGCAACTATTATATATAGATTAAATTTCAAACCATTCGTTTGGGTAGTTTTTGCGCTGTTACATGCGGACGGACGGACCAGACGACGACAAAAGGTGCTACGTATTTATATAATTACGAATGCACCTAAAAATGCTTTGAATAAATAAGACAAAAATTTTTAATAAAAATTTCTGGTAGGAATAATCAAGGATTCTGAACACTTTATGCGTCACGTAAACGTCACACACGTCATAAAGGGGTTAAACAACCTTCGCAATTTTTATTTTTTGGCAAAAGGATATTTTCATATTATTTTTTAAACTACTGTGAAATCGATGATAATACTTTTGAAACTACACAATCAAATTAAACTCATATCTCTGACACATGGAGAGACTAATTTGGAAAAAATTTACCTATTTTATCAAACTTTTTTTAAATATAAATATTTACTTTTTCGTAATAATTAATGGGCATAACGTATCACACTGACACTTTTTGAGATCATTTTTGATTTAGCTTAAAACAGCAAGAGAAAAAAGGAGTAAGATTTAAATTATATATAATTATTATAAAAGCAGAATATATTGTAAAAAAAAAAAAAAAAAAAAAAAAAAAAAATGAAATGTTTTATCTTCATTGCAGAAGGGTTTCCAAAAGAATTAGCGTAATCCATGGGTTTTTCACGGTTTCCATTTAATTCGGAAAAGTAACACGTATTTTCGGAAAAATATCTGAAGCGGGACATATTGTGAAGAAGTCAGAAACGTTACATTCCACAGCGGAAAAGTTTCCGAATATTTAATGTAAAATGTTGGTTACTGAAAAATTCGGAAATGTTACATTCATTACGTGTAATGTTTAAAAACGGCAAATGGAATTCGAAATGAAGTAATATTTGCACATGCTCATCTACTCGGACATTCTGCACATACCATCATCACGTGATTTGTATTGTTCTTGAGAGGAAAGGCATAGCGATAACAGACGCAGATGCAACGTATTTCGATGACCAGGAAATATTCTGTTTCAAAACTTCTTTTATTTAAGAGAACGATCTGCTTTTTTAAAAGAATTAATATTATCCGATTCAATTTTATTGCATAATACTATTAAATTTGCAGTTAATCTTTTGTTGCACATACAAAGTTAAATAACTCGTTCGATAGTTTCTTTATTACACTTGTTCCATGAATTTATGATAGACATTAGATATTTTATTAAGGAATAATGCAGTACTAATATTAGTAATGTTCAGATAGCACCGTTTATGCTTTTTAAAACCTTCCAACAAAGTTGAAAAGTGTTTATGAATTCGGTTTGTCTGTCTGTCTGCCGTCTGTCCGTGATCTAACTCACTTAACTTTTGTAATGATGAAATGTTCTGCTTATACGACAGAAGAATTTCATATTATATACATTTTTTTCATCGATGTTTATGAATCACATATTTGTAAATATATATGTAGATATATTTTATGTTATGCTCGGTCGTCTAGATGTGAATGAATAAAGTCCAGGTCAGATTTTTAACGAAATCTTACACAGTTTAATTTTCTTGGATATATATAAAATAATTACAAATATTTACAAGTTTACAGATAATTCTAACAGCATGGCAGATTCCGTAGCTCGTAAATGTCATTTTCCGATCAAACATTGGTCAGCTCAGCTTGCCCGCTGGCCGCAAAGATTTAAGAGCATCTCTCCGAGAGTCCGTCTGACTCCGTCTCTCGACTCCTTCTACCTCGTTCTCACGCTGTAAAAATTACTCAACTCATCAAAACCTATTGTTCGGCAGTTTATGTCTTCATCAAGAGCCTCATTAGAGAATCTGCTGGCTTTGCGGTACAGAGTCCACAGAGTCCGTTTCCAGTCACCACATATATTATTGAAAAAATGATTTATAGATCTATAAATAATTATTTTTTTAAAATGCAGCCTCATGAGTTGCATCCTCTAAGTAGATACATTATGAAAATATTTAATTTCCCTATACTTATAAATAGATAGATTTTAGTAATACCTTTCAATATTTTTTTACTAGTACTACAAGTGGATATACTATTCCAAAATATTTCATATCTGTGATAATTATTTTATTTTCACGAATTGCATACTTATAAATCAATATATTTATCAAAATGTTTTGTCTATTTGTAAATATTTATAATATAGTGTTTTACAACTATGATGATTCGAATTATATTAATTTAAAAGTATTATTTTACTGTATACTTGAGGAATGCTGAGATAACCTAAAAAAAATATATCTTTTTATAAGTATACCGTTCATGAAATAAAATAATTATTCACTGGTATGAAATCTTTTGAAATAGTATCTCTACTTACAAGAGTAAAAAAAAAATATATTTATTTAAAGGTGTTAAAAAAATACATCTATTTGGGGGAAATAAAGCATTTTCATAATGTGCTGGGGGAAATAAATCATTTTCATAATGAAGCGCATGCGCGGTAGCGTATTACTGCTTATTTTACTGTTTATTACTGTTAATTTTACGGTGTAATACTGGCAGTTGGGATGCCAGTATTATACTGTAAAATCAACACTTTTTTTTGCAGTGTACTGTGACCTATATACTGGTAGAAAACATAAATGTAGCAATTCACAATTGTAAGATACGTTCGAAGTGCACTTTCAGTTAGGCATGCGTATTGAAGTTTAACTAAATTTTTATGTACTATATGGTGAGAATAATGCTATAGATCATACATAGGGCTACACAAAAGAATTAGTAAACATTACTGTGTATCAGCGTAAATTTCTTAAAAGGGGTTTTTAATCGAGTTATCCGTTTTGAATGTGAAATATATTTAGAATGCTAAGAGATGTTTGTAGAATATAAATAAAATCATATACTGGGCCACGCAAAGAACTGAATACATGGCCACGTATGTAGATAATTTCTGGAAGTGCGATTTCAGTAGTTTTCAGCGTGTATTTGCAAGAATTAAAGTATAGCGTAATTTTGTCATGTATAAAAATCTGAAGGTAATGTACATCATGGCTGTACAAAATAATTCAAATATGTTTCCGTCTATTGGTAGAAAAAGCTGAAGATGAATTTTCAACCGTGTTATAAGTTTTGTTATTAAACTAAATCGTAGTATACTATATATAGAGTATATAGAAATCGCTAGATTTTATACAGGGCTGCACAAAAGAACTGGAGTACTTTTCTGTCGATGGACGATAAATGCTGAAATCTGCTTTTGAAATGTTTATGCGTTTTCTAAAATGTTTACTTAGGTATCTTATTTTTCTTACTAATCAACGACGGTTTGTTAAAGTATTCTGGAAGTGTTGGAAAGTGTTTCATAATCTATGCTTGATGCATGATTTTTCTTTCTTGTCTTTACAGTGTACTATGTTTTCTTCTTCTTTTAAATTTTTGTTTGAGTCTTTATTTCTAATGATTTTTTTTGCGAAAAATTAATAAAGTTTATGAATTTCAAAAAGTTACATAATTTAATTATCTAATTCTATAATTTCCATTTTTTTAGAAATTTCTAGTTGTGGTTTTCATTAACTGGACAAATGTATCAGCTTCAAAGAAAGGAATCACAATTAGAAGATATATGTTATGATAAAATGGACAATAGTAGGATTCCAATATAAACGAACAGTTTACAAAACATTCGTAATTTGCTTTTCATTTTAAAACATGCTTCAAAGAAGCATGAATGTAGCTTCAACGAAAAAGAAGGTAGCTTCAAAGAAAGAAATCACAATTAAAAGATATATGTTATGATCAAATGGACAATAGTACGATTCGAATATAAAGGAACAGTTTACAAAACATTCATAATTTGCTTTTCATTTTAAAACATGCTTCAACGAAATTAAATTCTCTTAAGAAATGCAACATAACGGAATGTTAAAAGTGTATCACAACTTTTAATTAAAGGCGAACTGTTTTTTAATGCGTATAATATTCAAAGATTGCATTTTAGAAAAGTGCGACAATAATAAATTGAAAGTATATTCTCAAAATATTTCATATTCCTTTTAAATTTGACATTTTTTCATCTTTTTACGTTAATAAAATGATTCTGTGATGCGTACGGACTTTTTTCCCTTTTAAATAGCAATATAAAAAACATTATGTGATGACTGATTTATTATCTTATACATAATTGCAAAAGATATAATTAGTTTTTAAGTAGTGAAAAATGCTTTTTTTCTCTTTTTAATTCATCATTTGGGATACTTCAAAGCAATTTTGAAAAATGAAATGAAATAGTAATTAAATAAAATGTTTTTGAAACAAAATAATTCAAAAAATGTCCAAACAAAGGTAGATAATTAGTTAGAAATATGTTTTGGAAGAAAGAAAGTAATTAATTCTTCCGAAGATACATATATATATATATAAAACCTCTTCCTTTTAGTATTTCATTAAAATATAAGTGCTTCATTTTTCTGAAACCATAGCAGCATACTCAATTTGCAATTAAACATCTTTAAAATGTTCCACTTTAATAAAAATTAATGCATTTCATTAAGGCTTTATATGACTTTATTAAGAGATAGTAGAAGTGAAGTTGGGGGCGAAAGAATAGACAATTAAATTTAATTAAAAAAGAAGAAAGAAATTGTTTTTTCTTATCTTTTGTATAAGAAAAGCAAACGCTTTTCTTCAAGAACGTGCATATATATGTAAATATATATTTTCAAATAATGAATAACGTAATGTAAAATAAAGTCTGCAACTTTTAGGACATAATTTGTAGCAAATATTAACGATGTTCAAATGTTACCGGTAAGAGCCTACACTAGTCACGGGGGAAAAAAACGCTCAAGCTAAATGTTAAGTCTATGAAAAGGTTATTTCCAAATTTCTCGCTCGCATTTTAATATTTTTAAATGATTTTTTTTTGGCATAGGATCGGTGAGGTTGATCTCTAGCTTTGTGTGTTTTTTACTTTATTGATTTTGGTTAATTTTTTTTTTTAATGAGCGGACATTTTGAATTTTGGAACCGGCTCTGAAAGTGAAAGTAGCCTTATATATATATATATAAACTGAAACCGAAATCGAAAAAGTAAAAACACACAACGTTAGAGATCGACCTTAGATATCCTAAGCTGAAAAAAAAAAAAAAAAAAAAAAATTAAAAATATTAAAATGCTAGCGAGAAATTTGAAAATAACCTCATAGACTTAACATTAGCTTAAGGCTTTTTTAAAATACAAACCTGCTAGAAAATGAGAAAGGTTGTTTGAATTATTTGACACTTTAGTAGTATCTGTAAATCTCACGCGCTTACAGATAATGATGTCTTCACGGCTGGGTTAGAAAGATTAGCGTTATCAAACAGGGAGAATGGTAAGAAAAAAAAGAGAAAATTCTTAAAGAATTTGAGCAATAATGTCATTCCTATATACACATTTAAAAGTTTCACGTATTCTAATCGAGATTCCAAACTATTAATCTGAGTTCTTTTTAGACACCTTTAAGTGTAAAATGTTCCTGAAAAAGCGTTTCTATAATTAATTTATGTAAAATTTTTGTGGTAATATAAATAAAAAAAATCTTTTACAATCAATGCTATATTACTTTTTATAGATAAATTCAAACATTAACTCATTTACCTGGTACCTGCAATAAAAGAATGTGTGACAAAACGTTATGATTTTTTTCTATCTTTACAAGAAAAAGGTATTGGATTCATGAAAAATTTCGACTTCCGGTTTTCGACGGATTTATATGTTTTAGAAAGTCCTGAACACGATTTGACTGTGTTTAGAAAATGTCTGTCAGTGAGTCTGTGACTCTGTCTGTCTGTATGTGACACAAAGTTTGTGGGCGCTCTATCTCAAGAACTAATGCACGAAATTTAATAAAACTTTATATTCAGTTATTCCCTGATATAAATTGGTGCAGATTAGTTTTTGGGGAAAATCACCTATCAGGTAGTGCTGCTATGCTTCATTTTTTGCGATTTCCACAATCGCTCTATCTCAAGAACTAATGCACTTATTTTCATCAAACTTCAGATTTTGTTAGACCTTGACATAAATAGATGCTGCTTACGTTTTGGTGTAAATAGCCCAACAGGTGGCGCTGCTATACCACTTTTTTCATTATTTTTACGATAGCTGTATCCCAAGAGCTAATGCAGGGAATTTCATCAAACTTCAGATTCTGTTAGACCTTGACATAAATAGATGCTGCTTACGTTTTGGTGTAAATAGCCCAGCAGGTGGCACTGCTATGCTACTTTTTTCATTATTATCATGATAACTATATCTCAAGAATTAATGCACGGATTTTCATCAAACTTCAGATTCAGTTAGACGTTGACATAAGTTGTTGTTGATTAGGTTTTGGTCTAAATCTCCCAACAGGTGGCGCTGCTATATTGCATTTTGCAGGATTTACACGATTTTAGCAATAGTCATATCTCAAGAACTAATGCACGGAATTTAATAAAACTTTAGATTCAGTTATACCTTGACATAAATTGGTGATGAGAATCGTTTTGAGTGTATGCGAAACCTGTGTGACATAGAAAAAAGTTTTGGGATTGGTACATCCGACTAGTTAAATTGGTGTTACACTTGATATTACATTATTTAACAAAAATAGTTTTTGTGTTCGAAATTTTATTATGATGCATGATTTTTCTTTCTTGTCTTTACAGTGTACTATGTTTTCTTCTTCTTTTAAATTCTTGTTTAATGTTGATTTATAGAATGTATGTAATAATGACACTATTTCTAATTTAAGTACTTATTTGCATAGCACATTAATTGTAATTAATACGAATATTGTGTATGTTATTGAGAGATAACGTAACATGATACAAATGTTCCGCGCGTTTATAAAGTCACACATATTCAAAAGACGCGAATTCACAATAGCCGTAAGCAATGGGTTAAACTAAAAATTTCGTATTAATTTGATTATCTTTATATTCACCGTATAAAAAGGATAAAACAATTACCATAGCAAAGCGATGAATGCTTAAGCTTCTGCACTAGGTACAAAATTTAAATGAGTTTATTACAATACTGTCCGCGTTTACCCGCTGGAGTGATTTCCTTTGAAATCGCAAATACTCTTGTTCGCAGGTAATTGTAGCTTGACACGCAACACGACACGTTAATTGTAATAAATACGAGTATTGTGTATTTTTTTGAGAAATAACGTAACATCATACTATAGGGCGGGAGACATCTTCATTACTGTAGTAAAACATCGTTCTTGTAGACAGACACTTTTATTGATAATGGACGAGGACAGAACAAAGGTGAAACATGACATGAATTAAGCTGGTGAACAGCCGATATTCGTCGAAATTACAAACATAACTTAGTATCGTACTTTACATCTTATGAAAAAAACATAAACTTGTACACTTTTGATTTTAGGAACGTCGAAAACTTAATGCGCCGTTAGCAGCCGTTGCTACCTTTTTCTCTTCCTCACTTCCTACTTACCGTCTTTTAATCTCGTAGCAGGTTCTCGTCGTTAGTGAGTGCGCTCGCTGCGCCGTCTTGTGGCAGAGGATCTAATCCCACATGCGGCCGTCCTGACATCAGAGCTGCCTCAGCGATATCAGTAATTACAGTCAGCAATGAAAAAAAAACTGTTCTTGAAAAAAAAAAGAAAAAAAAAAAGAAAAGGGGAGCTGAACATCACACAGTCACATACTGTAACGTCGTAGGGATTGTTCATGAAAGTCATAAGCTTCGAAAACTGTCACAATACACACATAGATAAGGAAAAAAATCAGTTCAGAAGATCATAGAATTAATGTTCGTCAGGCCAAGGTTTCATATACTCGGCACAAGTGGTAGTATTAATCGGTCCTTCGGTGGTAGGTGTCATTTTCTCAACATTGTAAGTGTCGTTGGACTTGATTTTAGTCACTTTATAAGGACCTAAGAATTTGGGTTTCAATTTCAGTCCTGGTCCTTGTTGAGTTCTCTTAATAGCGACGAGGTCACCAAGGTTGTAGTTCCGGGGTGTCTTACATCGTAAATTGTAGTGTTTACGATTTTCTTGTTGAATTTTAAGAATATTTTTCTTGGCATCTTGACGGAGGTCCTCTCGATCTTTCATGAATTGTTTTTCGATTGCACTGTTTAAGAGATCGATAATGTGTAAATCTTCCTTTTGCTTCATTTTTGTACCAAATAATAATTCAAATGGTGTTTTCTTGATACTTCTTTGATAGGTTGAATTAATGACTTGTTGAACTTTAGAGACGTATTTGAACCCTTTGTTCGGTTCGTCCTGTGACATTTTAGAGATTACGGAAATTACGGTAGAATTAAGTCTCTCTACCTGTCCATTCGCTCGTGGAAGGCCAGTTGTAATTGGTCAGGCTTCTGCAGTAGATACACAATTTAAATGAGTTTATTACAATACTGTCCGCGTTTAACGGCTGGAGTGATTTCCTTTGAAATCTCAAATTCTATTGTTCGCAGGTAATTGTAGCTTGACACGCAACACGACACATTAATTGTAATAAATATGGATATTGTGTATGTTTTTGAGAAATAACGTAACATGATACAAATGTTCCGCGCGTGTAATAAAGTCATACATATTTAAAAGACGCGAATTCACAACAGCCGTAAGCTGGGGGTTAAACTAAAAATTCCACATTAATTTGATTATCTTTACATTGACAGTGATAAAACAATTACCATAGAAAACTATGAAAGGCTTAAGCTTCTGCAGTAGGTACAAAATTTAAATGAGTTTATTACAATACTGTCCGCGTTTAACCGCTGGAGTGGTTTCCTTTGAAATCTCAAATTCTCTTGTTCGCAGGTAATTGTAGTTTGACACGCAACACGACTGCTTCAATGGAGCAGCATTCATTTAGATGGACAAGACATAATGCTCATTGTTTCAAACATTATAGAAGTCAAAAAGCTGAAATAATCTAGTCACGATTGGAGACAAGTATGTGAATATTAATCTGACTACTTTATTGTATGTAGTGTTTGAAAGAGTTATGAAAGATAATTATCAACAAAAACGTGAAAAGTTTAAGTTAATCGACGTGTTTAATCACACACATTTACAAAATATACGATAGTAAAATATTTTGTTAAAAGTAAAATGACGATATTATATTTTTAATGTTCTTTTATAGCGGTTTATTTTAGACGCATATCTTACAACTAGAGTGATACACTGCAAATCTTTATACACTTTTTAGAACACTTATTTTGTCACCTATTTTAGTACACTTTGAAGCGCATTTTTTGGAACAGTTTTTAGAGTACTTCTGAGAACACTTCTTTTGTTCAGCACACTTTCTAGCGCACTTTTTGAAAGCGATGATTTCACAAGTGTGCCCAAGTGTATTTCCAATCCGTTCTCAAATATGTTCTCAAGTTTAGATGTAAAAAATATCCTGAGCAGAACATTTTCGGTACACTTTCTTTATAGCGAAGCATATTCGGAACACATTAACCCTTTCCGGCACACACAAATTCTGTTCGTAAAATGCGAAATTACTGACTGACACCGGAATTTACAAACGACTTTTTTAGAAAATAAGAAGTCCTTATTTTAAGCTTTCACTATAGAAGCAAAATTTTATTAAAATATTCTTGGTGCTAAATGCAAGTTTGGAATTAAAATTAGGTGTGCCCGGAGTGGGACCACTGTGCCGGAAAGGGTTAAGGGAACACATTTAGTACACATTAACCCCTTGGAGGGTAAGCACGTGGTCTAAAAGTGCTGTTTTGCTATGTTTTGATACCGGTAATTTTAAGTAATGAATTTTTACCATTTCAATCTGCAAAAAAGAATACTAAATATTTTTATTTAATAATACTGGTGCAAAGTTATATATTAAAAAGTGGTATATATTATATACCGGTGCCCCTCAAGGGGTTAAGGTCACTGGAACACTTTTTTTTCAATCAAAGTGTTTCAAAAGTGTTCCCAATGTGTACTGGGAATTTGCAGTGTAACACGACACAGAATAAATTTTCCATTTTGATCCCTAAATGAAATTATATGTTTTTAATGTGTTTTTGGTTAAAATTCACAAATTGGACAAAATCTGATAAAAAATATACGAAAATAATATATTTCTAGAAATGTAAAATGATTTTATTCTTTTATGGCGGATTATTTCAGACCCATATCTTACAGCTAGAGTGATAACACACGATACAGCACAAATTTTACCCATTGCTCTGTAAATGAAATGACATGTTTTTTAATGTGTTTTTTGTTGAAATTCAGAAATCGAACAAATTCGGATAAAAAATTCTAATAAAAAAACAAGTCCGTGGTTGCGTAGTTGAACTTGCGATAATGAGTAATAACTAGAACTAATAATAACTAGTCGTTGGGGGCCATCATAATACTTACCCATCATAGATATGCATAATATAAAATATGAAAATAAAACATGTGTAAACTATTTATAAAATGCATTGAAATTTGAATAAAATAGTGGCTTGATGACGTCATAAACTTTAAATGCTCTATTACTGAATTGCGTAAAAGAAACATCCTTATAACTCCAAAATTGATAATCATATTAACTAATGGTTTACTGCGTCGGATTAAGCTTCTCATTTGCAATTAAAACATATCTTTGAATTGAAATTTGTATGAAATATAGGGTCATAAAAAATCGAAGAGTGTGGAAAATAGGATTATAAATATTTCAGCAACTAATTATCCGATCAACTTCATTCTTTATGCAAAATTTATGTTTCTTTATTGTCTTTTATATTCACTCCTTAAAATAAACAATTTTGAAAATTTGTATATACCTTTTATCAAATATCTCGAACATTATAGATATCAAAAAGCTGAAATAATCTAGTTACGATTGGAGACCAGTATGTGAATATTAATCTGACTACTTTATTGTATGTATAGTGCTTGAAAATGTTATAAAAGATAATTATCAACAAAAAAGTGAAAATTTTAAGTTAATCGACGTGTTTAATCACACACATTTACAAAATATACGATAATAAAATATTTTGTTAAAAGTAAAATGACTATATTGTATTTTTAATGTTCTTTTATAGCGGTTTATTTTAGACGCATATCTTACAGCTAGACTGATAACACGACGACAGCACAAAATTTTGCATTTTGCTCCCTAAATGAAATTATATGTTTTTATTGTGTTATTGGTTAAAATACAAAAATCGGACAAAATCTGATAAAAAATATACGAAAATAATTATATTTCTAAAATGTGAAATGATTTTATAATTTTATGGCGGATTATTTCAGACCCATATCTTACAGCTAGAGTGATAACACGATACAGCACAAATTTTACCCATTGCTCTCCAAATGAAATGACATGTTTTTAATGTGTTTTTTGTTGAAATTCAGAAATCGAACAAATTCGGATAGAAAATTCTTACCTATTGCTCTCTAAATGTAATGACATGGTTTTAATGTGTATTTTGTTAAAATTCAGAAATCGAACAAAATCGGATAAAAAATTCTAGTAAAAAACTAGTCCCTGGTTGCGTAATTTAATTTGCGATAATGAGTAATAACTAAAACTAATAATATTAAATCTAAATTGTTGGGTTTAGTGATTTATAACAAACTTATATAATGTAACACTTGTCAGGAAAATGCACCTTGAACATACAGATTTCAGAAAAATCTATCTATGCTAGGTGATTTAAAAATGATCTTCTAAACTTTCAGAGGTAGCAAAGCATACTACAACAAACAATTTTTGAATAAAAAGTTAAAATTTCAGTGCAAATTCACCTTGTTTAATAATTAAAATTCATAATGATACAACTAAATGTAAATATATTGCTTGAAGGTGCGTAAAAACATACATAAAACATTTAAAAACACATTAAAGTCCTTTTAAAAATTCAAAACGTTTTCAACCGTTTCATCCATATTTCTGATTAGTTGTACATCTGGATAAACATATAAATGTAATAATATGGATAAACAGAATCTTGATTGCACGGTGTTTAGGAAAATTACCAGATCTAACTCCACCATCCCGTTTAATTGCAGTTCACCCATTAGTTACAAGTTAGCACCTTTCAATTTGTATGTAAAAAGAGCGTTCGATGTTTGTTCATGCCTTTTTCTTAATGAAGAATTAGATGTAATTAGAAAAATAGCAGCCGAGAATTCAGTTCCCTCCCGTTTCATTTAAAATCATAAACAAATTTAAAGTGAAAGATGAAGAAAAACGAAATACAGGTACAATGAACAGTTTGAAGTTTTGTAAAGTTAACTACATCCCAAGGTTTTTTGAAAGTATGAGACATTCCCTCTTTAAGTTTGGCCCCCAAAGTTGTGGGTTTTGTTAAACAGGAAAATTGACCTAACCCAGGCTATCAATAGATCACGGGTATATATTATACCATTCAAGAAGAATAACAAAGATTTTATCTACGTAGGTATGATACTGAGGAAATTTCGGGCAAAATAAAAGAACATGAAGCAGATCTGAGATTAAATAGACCCCACACTGCGTTAGCAAGATTAGCACAAACTAAACCTATAAAAGTAGATTTCAATGGATCCAAAATTATATTGCGCACAAGTAATCACCAGGAAGCTATCATAAGAGAGTCTCTGGAAATAATATCTAAAAACGAAATAGTCTGTAACAATGTATTATCATATGATATCCATGCAGTTTGGAATGAATTAATACATGATTGATTAAACTGTGCTTATTTTTGAAATATTGAATGACCTTTCCCATCCCACCTTATATTCCACACCCTTGAAGTTAAATGGTTTGTTCCGGGCAAGCTAGAAAAACGCGAAGAGACAACAACTCAACTTAACTATTAGTTTTTCACTGATGATGACCAAGTAGTTCAGTTGAAAACGTTTTGAATTTTTAAAAGGACTTTAATGTGCTTTTAAATGTTTTATGTATGTTTTTACCCACCTTCGAGCAACATATTTACATTTAGTTGTATATTTATGAATTTGAAACAATTTTTGGATTGGAAACCAGGATTGTAATCCATTCATTCAGTCAAAAATACAGGATATTTCACTCAAACGCAAACATTATACTGTTCACTACTTAAAAAGATTAAAGATATTTTAGGTAAATTTTCAACAGTTACATATCTTACTTTGTGTGAATGGAAATGACATCATGAAAAGTGATGCAAGTATACAATATTTCTGTGAAACTGTATGTACTGTCAATTACATTCGGAAACATGGAGTACTATTTGGATGTGGATGGTGGCAATTTGTTATCACTTCTCATGCTTTCGCAACATTTCACCCAAAGAAAGGTAAGGCTGTTGTAAATTATAGGCTGTTGGTAATTTCCGAAAAATATATCTATCATAGGTGATTTAAAATTGATCGTTTAAACTTTTAGAGGTAGCAAAGCATACTACAACAAACAATTTTTGGATTGGAAACCAGGATTGTAATCTATTCATTCGGTCAAAAATATAGGATATTTCACTCAAACGCGAACATTATGCCGTTCACAACTTAAAAAGAATAAAAATATTTTATGTAAATTTTCAACAGTTACATACCCTACTTTGTGCGAATAGAAATGACATCATGGAAAGTGATGCAAGTATACAATATTTCTGTGAAACTGTATGTACTGTCTATTACATTCGGAAACAAGGAGTGTCTACTTAAGTGCTATTTGGATGTGGATAGTGGCAATTTTTTACCACTTCTCATGGTATAGCAACATTTCACACAAAGAAAGGTAAGTCTGTCGTAAATTGGATTCAAATACCTTCATTATTAAACAAGCAAAAAAAAAGCGTCAAGCATAGATTATGGAACACTTTCCAGCAAATTCATAATACTGCAACAAATATTCACCGTTTAACAAGCTGAAAGATGATGTCCAAGTAAACAATTTGGAAAAATGCATAACACATTAGAAAATCCAATTTCAGCAATTACCATCTATAGTTGGAAAAATATCTGATTTTTTTGTACAGACCTGTATATGATCTATAGGATTGTATATATACTACATAGTACGCCAAAAATTTTGATCTAATACGAAACGCATAACACAGCTGAAAATTCCCCTTCAGCAATTTCAGTCAATAAGCGATAATGTACTCGAATTCTTTTGGGAAGCCCTGTATATATTCTATAGAATTTATACACATCAAGTAATATGCAAAAAAGTAGTTGCATTTAAAACTGCATCCCACAATTGCAAACGCACTTCCAGCAATTATTGTTCATAAGCAGTACAGTAACCGAATTCTTTTGTTTAACCCTGTAAATGAACGATGAATACCATGCACACGGCATTCTATAGCATATACGGCAATACCCCATGCAATGCAGCTCAGTGATATATATCAATTTAAATATGTTTGAAATGGTGAAACATTATTAAAATATACCGAAAAAGATTGTTCTAGACAGCAATGTAACGGAATGTTTTTAGAGTCCCAAGTAAATGAACTATAAGTGCTATGCACACAATATTCTATAGCAAGCCTCTTGTAGTGCATTTCAGTGATTATATCAATTTCAATACGTGTTCGAAATAGTGTAACATCATTAAAATAAACTGCAAACGATTTCCTCTCATAGACCATAATGTAACGGCATTCTTTTGAGAACCCCTGTAAATGAACTATAAATGCTACACACTTCATTTTCAATACAGAACATAACATAGTACACCTCAACAACATATATTAATTACATGACATTCCGACTGTATTTACGCGAGTTAGAGCAGAGATAGACGGCCAGACAAATCCAATTCATAAAAACTTTTTAGCTATGTTAGAAAGTGTTAAAAAGTTGTGAACAATATTAATGTTTGGATTTGTGCAGAAATCTGTTTTTAGGTGCGTTTGTAATTATAAAAATACGTAGCACCTATTGTCGTCGTCTGGTCCGTCCATCTGTCTGTCCGTCCGTCCGCATATAACAACGCAAAAACTAACCCAACCGAGTGGTTTGAAATTTAAGATATATTATCTTTGCAGATTTTTGTCGAGACATTTCAAATTTTATAAAAATCGAATCAAAACTTCAGAAAATATTAATAAAAATATTTATTAAGAAATTTGAATATTTAAAAAAAGAAATCGGCGCTTTCTTTTTATAGGAGCTTCCGAGATTTAATCATCAAGCGATCGAGATACTTATTTTGTTATTGAAATTGATCTGCAGATGATATATTTATTTCACAGAATAAATAATCATCAAGATCTGAATATTTATATAACTAGCTATAGTACGAACGCACCTCGTTTGTCACGTTTGATGTACAATTTTCAACTTGTTTTTGACTGAATACATAAATTACGACGTTGATTTTCAGCAAAAAAATTATTTGTTGTACTTTATCATTCCTTGAAATTTGAACGATCAATATTGAATCACCCTGAATTACGTTATTTTTGAAAAAATATCTTTGAAAATTTCGGACAGATGAATCACTTGTTATCGAACTGATGCCGAGGATTATCCAGACAGAGTTTCATAAATCCGAAATTCGAGAAGCCTATGGCTAGTTTATGTATATATATTTTTTCAAAAATTTCGCACACATCTAGAATATTTTTCCTCCAATACTTACATTAAACAAGAAATTTATTAGGAAAAATATGCAAACAATTTAGACTTTCAACACCCGAAATTACATTGTTTAGAAAGAATTGTAAAAAAAAAAAAAAAAAAAAAAAAAAAAAATTGAAATCAAACATAACTCAATAAATTAGCTACGTTTGTATGAATGAAAATACCTACAAACAACTGTAAATGCTTCTTGATTCATAAATTTTTAAAACCTTTCGTGAGAGACTTCCATTCTTTTATTTACCATGACTGACCTTATTAATGATCCTCTCTAGCATTATAGGTTCGATACCTTTTTTATTGCCACATCTTATGTATATAATATGCACATCTTTGAAATTTCATTACTGAAAGTTGTTGACGAGAGAGTAAATGATTATCAATGGCGACTGTCGTAGGCGGAATCTTTTCGTCATTTGTATGGTCTCCTTAATTTTAATATCGGGATTTTATAAAAACTTTCTTCGCCTTCTTTAATCTCAGAAAAAGAAAGCGAAGAAAACTTTTATAAAATACTGGTATCAAAATTGAAGGGACCATACAAACGCTGAAAAAATTTCGCCTACGACAGTCGCCATTTTTATGTCAGCGCATAGGCCTATTATTCAGGAGGCGTAGTGTGTTATTGAGGTTAATTATGATATATTCAGGGATGAGATTTCTCCGCTTTTTTGCATACCAGTATAATTTTACAGAAAATGTTCTTTTACTTAATCGTAACATTCTGCAATTTAAGAGAACAACATTTTCTCTAAAATTATACTGGTATGCAAAAAAGCGGAGAAAGCTCATCCCTGGATATATTCCCTATTGAAAATGGAATAACATTTAACATTAATTTACAGTGACACTCAAAACAATTTAGATACATTGTAGTCTGTAGACGATAATTGTTTGAAGTACATTTTAGTGATGCTACACTACTTCAAACATTAAAAAATTGAAGTATATTATAGATATACACTAACATACATTTTCTATTAAAAATGAAGTGCGTAGCATTTGTAGTTCTTTCACAGGGGCGTTCAAAAGAATTCGAATACATTATTGTCTAGTAATGATAATTGTTTGAAATACATTTTAATGATATTATTCAGTATAAAATGTTACGAAATCAATATGCATTATTCATTTGCATCATGTACATTAAATGCAAAGCATGTTTTCCTATAGAAAATGGTGTGCGTTGCATTTATTGTTAATTTACAGGGACACACAAAAATAATTCAATTCCATTACTGTACGTAGGCAGTAATTGTTTGAAATGCCCTTAATGAAATTGATATACATTATTAAGCTGCACTATAACATTTTTCGTACAGTAAAATGGGATATGGAACATTTAATGTTATTTTACATGGCCACAAAAAGAATTCAGATATATTATCTATCATCTAAGAACGATAATGTCTGAAAGTGAGTTTCTGATCATGTTATCCCCCTTTCGAACATTCAAATTTGTATATTATATGTGGTGTACATAAATGCTATAGATCAAATACAGGACATCCCAAAAGTATTTAGATTAATTAACTTTTATGGATGGAAATTGCTGAAAGTGCGTTTTCAGTTGTGTTATGCATTTTACAGTTGCATGAGGTTTTAGTAATACGATCTAGTGTGTATAAAAATATAAAGATCATATGCAGAGCGCCATGAGATATTACATTATACTCTATAGGTGGTCATTTCTAAAAAGAGTTTCAGCTGTGTTGTGCCTTCTCTAAATTGTTAATTTAAATATATCCTTCCGTTAGATGAAAAGAGGAAATTTTGAAATAGCATTCTGGTAGAATTGGACAATGTTTCATAATCTATGTGTAGTACATGATTTTGAATTTTTTCTGTTTTATCTGACTTGATCGTTTCTTTTTACACATACTCAGAAGTTTCTTATTTTGTGCGTCAATAACATTTAATAACTCGTCTCGGACAATTTTTCTTAGATAATCATTCAAAGATACGTGGAAATCAAAATCTGTTGTGCATAGTACATTTTTACTTTTTTTCTATCTTTACAAGAAGAAAGCTACTTTTTCATGGTTTTCACGATAGCTGTATCTCAAGAACTAGTGCACGGAATTTCATAAAACTTCAAATTCTGTTAGATCTTGACATAAATAGATACTGATTGCGATTTGGTGTAAATAGCCCAACAGGTGGCGACGCTATGCTACTTTTTTTCATGATTTTCACGATAACAATATCTCAAGAATTAATGCATGGATTTTCAGCAAACTTCAGATTCAGTTAGACGTTGACATAAGATGTTCTTGATTGGGTTTTGGTCTAAATCTCCCAACAGGTGGTGCTGCTATGCTACATTCTTTCAGGATTTGCACGATTTTAGTGATAGTCCTATCTGAAGAACTAATGCACGGAATTCAATAAAACTTTAGATTCAGTTACACCTTGATGTAAATTGGTTCGGATTCGTTTTTAGAGTATGCGAAACCTGTGTGAGATAAATAAAGTTTTGGGATTGGCACATCCGACTAGTTTATTTGGGTTTCACATGACATGTAGAAGCTATGTTGCACATAAAAAATATTTCTATATAACATTTACAGAGTTGTCTTTAATAACGTTTATTTCTAAACAAGTACACTGTTAAAAATTTGCAGCAAACTGTCCAGTCATTTGACCGTTTTTATAGAAAACGGTTTAATGACCTTAAACTAATTCTGTTCTGACCACATTATTGCCCATATTATGGTCATAATATAGTTAAAATACGGTTGTATAACTGTTTTCTAAAAAAAACGGTCGAATGACTGGACAGTTTGCTGCAAATTTTTAACAGTGTAGTTTATAGTATTTAAAAATATTCTGTACTAAAATATTTATGCTCGTATAAATAGAAGCGACTACAAACACATATATGTATAAATATTCATTTATTCATAAATTTTTAAAAGTGTTTTCATGAAAGACTGCAACTTCCATTCTTTTATCGCTTTGGCTGACCTTATTATTGACATTCTCTATACCATTGCTGTTTCGATAAATTTTTTATCGCTACGTATGCCCACCTTTGAAATTTCATTAATGAAAGCTATTGTCGGAGGAGCAAATGATCATTTTTCATTCAGTTGTACCCGACTGGATCGTTTCTCTCCACCTACTCGATAGTTTCTTTTCTCGAGTGCCATTAACATTTAACATTGTAGAAGTCGTACAAAATTTAATAGAACATCATTCCGAAATATATGGAAAGAAAGATTTATTCTGCATGGAATACATTTTTTATTTGCGTTTTAACTGACTATAGAAGATATTCTTTACACATTAAAAATATTTTTTAAATGATATCTATAGAGTTTTCTTTAATCATCATATATATTATTTCTCCTGTCAACATCCCTTTTTCTCAGAAAATACAAAACGCAGAACGACGAATGAGATGCCATATGAAAGGATTTTGCACAGGCTTCTGACATAACACACTTAAAATTTCGTTAAAACATGTTTTTGATTAAAATTTGCTGAAAATTAAAAATTAAATCGACGTTGTTTTCATGAAAGAAATGAAAGGTTTTCTTCAAATTATTGTTGCCACAAAAGTAAAATACCACATTATATGATGCTCAGTAATTATAATAAAAAACACCGCACGGGTTTATTTTATATTTATGATTAAAAAGCGAAATTGAAATTGAAATGTTTAGATTTATATTTCTATGTCCCATGTTTTTCCCGAAGCAGATGACGTCATCCTCTAATGCAGTCAAAATAGATTGTTAATTTTTTTTTTCTCTAGCGTGCCTTTTGCAATCTTGGATCAGTTTTTACTCTAACTTTGATGGAATAAATTAGATGATATTCTGGCTTGACTAAAAACTAAATGTTGTTTGCAGATATTGTTATCCTTACTTTTTCTTTAGAAGTTTAAACCTGCATCTAATAAATATTACATATTGATAAAAAATGGTACTTCTCTATTATCCCGTCGACCACTTTTCATAACAAACAAGAACGAAAAATCATGCGTCAAGCATAGATTATGTAACACTTTCCAACGCTTCCAAAATAATTTTACAAATCACACCGTTTAATAAGCTAAAAGATAACATCTAAGTAAACAATTTGGAAAACGCATAACATATTTAAAAACATAATTTCAGGAATTTTCAACATATACAATATTCAGAAAAATATCCGAATACTTTTATTCAGCCCTGTATAGGATCTATAGATTTGTATATATACTACATAGGATGCTAAATTTTAGTTCAGTTAGGAAACGCGTAGCACAGTTTAAAATTCCCCGTCTGGAGTTTCTGTCAATAAACGGAAATGTGTCCGCGAACTTTTGTGCTTCCCTGTATAGGATCTACTGAATTTATGCACACCACGTAATAGACAAAAAGCGAGTTAAAATTAAAATCGCGTTCAGTAACTTAAAAAACACTTCCAGGAATTATTGTTAACAGACAGTAGAGAATTCTTTTGTGTGTCCCTGTAAATGAACGATGACTGCTATACACACAATATTCTGTTGTAAGCCTTTTGTAATGCACCTTAGTGAAATATATAAATTTCAATGCGTTTAAAATAGTGAAACATTATTTAAATAAACCGCAGACGATTTTTCTCCATAGATGTAATGTGACGGAATTCTTTTGACTGTCCCTGTAAAGTAACTATAAGTTCTATGCACACCCTATTCCATATTAAGCTTCGACTAATGCACCTTAGTGATATATATAAATTTCAATGCGTTTAAAATAGTGAAACATTATTTAAATAAACCGCAAATGATTTTTCCCCATAGATCGCAATGTAACGGAATTTTTTTGAGTGTCCCTGTAAATAAACTATAAGTGCTACACACTTCCGTTGAAATAGGGAACATGCTATAGATAACGACAATAACATATAAAAATTGCAGAGCAATCCGAGCATATTTACGGGAGTTAGAGCACGGACAGACGGACAGACGGCAGACGGCCATACGGCCAGACAAACCGAAGTCATAAACACTTTTCAA
The DNA here is from genome assembly GCA_963931845.1 of Maratus michaelseni. Lineage (NCBI taxonomy): Eukaryota > Metazoa > Arthropoda > Arachnida > Araneae > Salticidae > Maratus > Maratus michaelseni. Next base: position 292,686,141 of record OZ007589.1, on the reverse strand, counting down.
CTAGGTTGGAAAGTGTTAAAAACTATCGCCAAATAAACGAGAGAACGTTGCCATTGGAATATCAAAATAAAGAAATAAATAAAATATAAGAATTTAAGGACACAATTCTTATTTTAATGAATGAAATAACTAATAAATCAGTAAAACATAATGAAACATATAGGCAAATGTCGAATTAAAAACCACTTGATGACATAACAAACACGTATAATGCTTCTGACATCAAGTAAATGGGATTGCTTTTTTGGCGTTTAATCTTACAGTTTGGCGATAGTGTTTTGTTATGAAAAGTGGCCGACGGGATAATAGAGAAGTATACCTAAAAAATATTAGATTTCAGTGCGAAATCCTCGCACGGGCCCTCTGGTAGAGTTTATTTATAAAATCATTCAGTTGTACCCAACTGGATCGTTTTTTCCCACTTACTCGGTAGTTCCTTTTCTTGAATGCCATTAACATTTAACATCGTAGAAGAGTTGTACATAATTTAATAGAACATCATTCCGAAATATATGGAAAGAAAGATTTATTCTGCATGGAATACATTTTTATTTGAGTTTAACCTGACTGTAGAAGCTATTCTTTACACTTAAAAAAAATATTTTTTTTATGATATTTATAGAGTTTTCTTTATAAGAGCTTATTTGTAAAAAAGTAATTTTCTCAATAAAATAATTGAGCTTAAGTAAATACAGACAATATACAAGCAATTGTAAATGTTCGTTAATTCATAAATTATTAAAAACATTTTCGCGGGAGACTGAAGCTTACATTCTTTTATCGCTATCACTGACCTTATTAATGACATTTCCTAACATTATAGGTTCGATGAATTTTTTATCACGACATATTCTCGTCTGTGAAATTTCATTAATGAAAGCTATTGGCGGAAGAGCAAATGATCATTTTTCTTTCGTTTTTACCTGGTTTGATCATTTTATCTCCACCAATACTCGGTAGTTTCTTTTCCTGTGTACCAATAACATTTAATATTTTAGAAGTCGTACTGAATTTCATAGAATATTTTTTATTTGTGTTTTGCCCGATATTTACGCTAGAAGCGCAAAATTGTATAAAATATTTTATTTTTGTGTTTCCCCTGATACTTAGAAGAACAAAATTTATTTCATAGATTTATTTCTATTTTTGTTTCGCTTGATACTTGAAAGCACAAAATTTCATAGATTAGTTTTTATTTGTATTTCGTCTGATACTTCAAAACTACATTACATAAGTAAACAAAAACATGACATATACTCGTCGGGATTTGTCTTTAATAATGTTTACTTGCAACTAAGTAATTTACACAATAAAATAATTATTTCCAATTAAATTTTCAGCAGGACTGAAACTGCGCGTAAATTTAACACTAACAAAGGATGTGAATTAATTTTCACTTTGCTAAACAACGCATAACTAACAGAGTGAAAAATGGGTCCAGACCGGGGATCGAACCCAGATACCCTGGTATAGCGCACCAAGTGCTTTACCATTTAAGCCATCTGGACGACATCCAGTCTGGAATTTTTCACTTATACGTTGGCAAGGCAGCAACTTCGCAGCGCAAGATGGAGTGTCATACATGAGCACACTACCCAGTGGCATACATGAGACGAATAAATTCCCCAAATCAGATAATATCAAAATTTCCAATTAAATTTTCAGCAGGACTGAAACTGCACGTAAATTTAACACTGACAAAGGATGTAAATTAATTTTCACTTTGCTAAACAACTCATAACCAACAGAGTGAAAAATGTGGCCAGACCGGGGATCGAACCCAGTTACCCTGGTATAGCGCACCAAGTGCTTTACCATTTAAGCCATCTGGACGACATCCAGTCTGGAATTTTTCACTTATACGTTGGCAAGGTTTGCAACTTCGCAGCGCAAGATGGAATGTCATACATGGACACATTACCCAGTGGCACACATGAGACGAATATATTATCAAAATAATTATGTTTGTAAAAATAAAGACATGTACAAAAAATTAATTACTCGTTCATTCATTAATATTTAAAAGCATTTTCTCGAAAGACTTCAACTTCCTTTTTATAACGACATAACTGAATTTATTAGTGATCTCCTCTACATTATAGGTTTAAAAAAAAATTATTTATAAAAAACTATTGGAGGGAGAACAAATGATAATTTTTAATTCAGCTACCTGACTTGACCTCATTTTCTCCAGCTACGATGAAGTTTCTCTTCTTGTGTCTCAATAATATTTACCACTTTAGAAGATCATAGAACATCATGCAAAAATAGGTGGAAAGCAAGATTTATTGTGCGTAGCTTATGTTTTATATGTGTTTCTCAAGATATATAAAAACTATATTTTATTCATAAAAATATTTTTATGTTAAATTTACAGTATTGTTCTTAATAATGTTTGCTTGCAAATAATATTTTATTAAATAAAATAATCATATTTTTATAAATAAAGACAGCTACAAGCAACTGTAAATGTTCGTCTATTCATTAATTTTTAAAAGCATTTTCGCGGAAGATAACAATTTCCATTCATTTATCGCCTTGACTGACCTTATTACGTGATCTTCTATAGCATTACATGTTCGATAAAAATTTTATCACCACATATGCCCATCTTTGAAATTTCATCAAGGAAAACCATTGGCGAAAGAATAAATGATCATTTTTCATTCATTTTTACCTTGTTTGATTGTTTTTTCTCCATCTTCTCGGTAGTTTTCCTTCTTGTGGGCTAATAACATTTAATATTTTAGAAGTCACACAAAATACTATTGAAAGATACATGAGCACGATTTATTGTGAGTTAAATATTTTAAATTTATGTTTTGCCTGACAATTAGAAATTAAACAAAAGCAATATATATATATATATATATATATATATATACACTGCTCAAAACATTTAAAGGATATTGCAGTTTTAGGTGGATTTTGTATCTGGGAAACTTTTTAGCTGATTGATACATGGTCGACAGACATAGTAGGTTATATGAGAATAAATTACACATGTTTGGCAGAAAAAACTGCATTTTTTTGCGCATTTGTGTACAAAAGGAAAAAAACACAATTTGTGCATATGAGAAAAAAAGAATAAGAAAAGGTGTTTTCTTCAAAGAAAATCATTTTCAGTAGGGGGTATGGTTTCCACGGGCGGCCAGCAACGTTGAACACCTTTGAGGCATGGACTCAATGAGGCTATTAATGACGAGTTGGGGTATTCTGCCCCACTCTTCCAGAAGAGCTCTTTCCAGTTCTTGGAGAGTTTGTGGGGGTTGTTGGCGGCCAGAAACTAGTCTTCCTAGAGCGTCCCAAACGTGCTCGATTGGATTCATGTCTGGAGAACACGCTGGCCATTCCATTCGAACGATTCCTTCCTCGAAAAGGAAATCCTCCACCAGGTTTGCACGATGTGGCCTGCAGTTATCGTCCATTAAAATGAAGTTATCTCCGATTGCTGCAGCGTAAGGGACTACAATAGGTCTGAGATCTCATCCCTATATCGGCGACCAGTCAGAGCTCCATCTCGAATGATGTAGAGGTCAGTGCGCCCGTCAATGGAGATGCCACCATACACCAACACTCCTCCACCACCAAATCTGACACTTTCGTGCACGAACGCAGGATTATTCCTACTGCCACGGTCCCTCCAGATGAAAATACGCCTATTATCCGGAAGCACCGAAAAACGGGACTCGTCAGAAAACAGAATATTGCTCCATTCATTTCTCCTCCAGTTGACATGCTCGGTTGCCCACTCCCTGCGGTCGCGACGATGCCTTGATGTTAATCTAACACATACCATCGGTCGGCGAGCATACAGACCTACATCATGGAGCCGGTTTCGGACAGTCTGAGTTGAAATCGTGGTGCCTGTAGCCGAGCGAAGGTGTTGTTGGAGAAGAGTAGCGTTCATGTTTCGGTGTCTCCGAGCTGTTAACGCTAAATACCGATCTTCATTGGGCGTTGTTGCCCGTCTACGACCTTGCCCTGGTCTTCGGCCTGCACATCCACTCTCCAAAAAACGGTTCCAGATCCTGGAAATGACACTTTGTGACACTCCAATGGCTTGCGCTACTTCGGCTTGAGTTTGGCCCCCTTCTAACCTACCAACAATTCTCCAAGCTTCTGAATCTGTCAAATGACTTCGCTGAGACATCGTACTCATCGAAACAAAGCAATCACTGAATGCCGATCATCCTTGTCTTCATCCTCTTTTATCCAGTTGAAAGTCAAATTTCATTCGCTGCCGCTGAAGCGACGTTTTTGACGTCGAACTCAAAATTTGCATACTCCACAGTTTGAAAACCAGAAAAATTTGCATTTGTGATTCTCTTCTTCTATTTTCGGCAAAAGAACTTCGTTTATATCTTTATTTTATATAAAACTTCAAATATCCTTTAATTGTTTTGAGCAGTGTATATATATATATATATATATATATATATAGGCTAATATGATGATGAAACCACACATTTTATTTGTGGTATTTAGGCATTTGGGACTTGAAAATTCTGTCTTAATTCCACAAATTTCATTTTTACAATTTTTAATTTAATTTCTTCTTCTTTTATATAAGTATATGGTATCTATATTCAGAGTGTTGGGGAACTCTATCGTTGTCAATTAATTATTACATACTAATTCATAATTTCATAGTTTTTGTTGGTGTTACGGTAATGTTTCATTAATGGTTATATATAATTTCACAGTTTTTGATGGTGGTTGTAACGTTCATTTAATGGTTATAAATAAATATATATATCATCTTAAAACTCCATAAAATTAGGAAATGTACAAGGCCTTTCGAAAGAACTTTGTATTTCTTCATCAGATGCAAAGCAAGACATGTAACTACTTTAAAGGCAGGAGCAAGACTCAATTATGGCTTCTTTGCATCTGAAGAATAAAGACAAAATTTTTTCGAAAGGCCTAGCGCATTTCTTTCAATTTAACACTAGATATTTGTTTTTATCGGGGATATTATTAAATTAAATGTAATCTTCTAGGTTTGAGTCGTAGTCATTCACGTCTTGTTCACCACTGAATTAAACTCTCGGAAACTAACGTCTAACGGCCGGGAGTAGTGAAAATTTCGGGCGTCACGAGGCTAATGAAAAATACAGGCGATCGCACGTTCGTCTCTTTTCGGACCGCTTGAGTCACTTGATGCTCTTTACGCGGCGCAGGTGCAGGAAAAGCACGAATGAAGGTGCACGAAAAGAGCATCACGTGACCTTAGCGGTCCGAAGAGAGACGAACGCTAAACGTAGTGCGACATTCTGTATCTTTCGTTAGCCTCGCAGGCACCATTTGTGACGCGTCCGTCTGCACAAGGTCGAAACTAGGTGGAAACGAGTTTTTAAAATTATATTTTACAATATAAATACAGATATTACAATTGCTTTTCGAAAGATGACATTGTTTTACACTTCTACTAAATTACATTTAATTTGCCGTTGCCTTATCGTAAAATGCATTTTTGCTCTTCATGCTGTCAAGCAGTGTGGTCCAACGGCGGCTCAATCACAGAATTTCTGAGATATGTTTTATCACCACATATTCTTATCTTTAAAAAATTTGGTACTTACGTATTAACGCCACCGCAGAAGTTGCGATAATGTGCCAATAAAGAGCAATCTTGTTGTTTGCACGCGTACGCAGTTATCTTTTGGATTCCTTGTTGCCTTGTTGTTTGCTGATTTTTGACGCCATTTTTTAGTGCTACGAAAGATTGGCGGCACTTAAATACCGCCAAATCTGTAGCTGCGGTGGCGTTAATACGCAAGTACCAAAAATTTTAATGGAAACTACAGGGCAGAAGAGTAAATGATAATTTTTCATTCAGTTTTACCTGGATTTATCATACTTTTGTGAGCTAATAACATTTAATACTTTAGAACTTATAGAAATTTTCATAAAATATCATTCAAAGATACATGGAATGCAAGATTTATTGGGAGTTAAATAGCTTGTATTTTTGTTCTGACTAAAATTTAGAAGACATCGTAATCGAAAAAAAAAAATGTTCATATGACATTTGCAAGATCGTCTTTAATAATAACGATTATTTTACAGATAACTAATTTACTCCATAAAATAATTATGCTTGCATAAATAAACATATACAAGCAATTGTAAATATTCGTCGATTAATAAATTTTTAAACACATTTTCGAGAGAGACTGCAACTTCAATCATTTTATCGTCTTGAATGACTTGATTAATGATCTCTTGTTTTTTTCGTGTGTTTTTAAAAATAATATAATGTTTGCTTGAAATAGGTAGTACAAGTAATTATTGTGATTAATAAATGGCATCATGGAAAGTTGCATTTAAAAAACTATATAACCAATATTGTTATTTTGGTAAAATATCTTTTAAGTAGTATGGTTGATGTTTTCATTTATCGGTGACGTTACTTAATGGCGTAGAAAAGGTAGATCTCAGGAGGCTCAAGCCCCTCCCCATTCAAATCATTTTAACCCTTCTTTGCATGAGTTTTTCTTTTACAATTGTGTGTTTTTTATACATATATTAAATATTAGACACCAGAAATTTTAAGGTAGATTTTTAACTTTGTACAGCAACATAGTTCACGGGAAATTTACTGGATTAATATTTCTATATAAATATAGTGGTGGCGAAGAAGTTGATTTATTTATTAAAAGTTAAGTAAACAGTGATGGAAATTTACATCACTATGCAATTAAGGGTTAAGTCACATGACCTGTTTCACAAACGTTTATTTTCTATCTTCAGTGTTAGAAAATTCCTCTCTGAAAAAACATTTTTGTACGCAGAAAAAATATTGATTACATTTCTAGCTAGCAAGTCTACAGATCAGAGCCTTCAATGTCTGCTCTAAACTCACATTTTTAATTTGAATTCATTTTAATTAATATTTGAAACTCTCAACTCTAATTTCATTTGTTCTTATTAGTATTACTAAGTAGTTTTAGAATATTTAAGTCTTGTGAATTGAAATTTGTAAAGCGAAATTTCATTACATGCACTGATATTCTCAAACTGTGTATTGATGTGAAATTTTTTTTTATCATAATATGTGGGCTTTGCCACCCTGAACCCATATTTGCCTGATTAATTTGATAATTGTAATGCAGTGGTAATCGTAATCTAGAATGCAGTGTCTTAAATTTAATGTCTAAAATAAATAAAATATTGATTTTGTAATAATGTTATTAATAATTAATTGTAATAATTATTTAGTACCATAAATATTTTATTACTTATCGATAATCTCAATTGTTTATTGAAAATGACTAAATGACCATTTGCCTCATACCCCCCATACTTTTTTAATTGATACACCACTGACTTTACTCTATGTTACCCCATTCAATAACACCATTATCTTCTGTCTTACACAAAATTTTAGAAAAAGGAGAAAGCTTTATCCAGTTAAAAATATCAATAGTTAAAACGACGATTCTTTAAAAACTAAATTCTCTCGGTACGCGTAATTAAATCAAAACGGCAAAACTTTGTTCAGAAAACTTTTTCAAAACGCGACCCAAAGGACATGACATACTCATAAAAGTATTATTCTCTAGTGTAATATTAAGAACATTCTTTTACTTTTGATGAAAAATTGACTTTTTTAAACTTAAATCCAATAAATGGATGGTATTTATCAGAATTATAAAACTTTTATTGCATCTGTGTATCAGTTTTCAATTTGAGACCATTATGAATTATTTTATTTTAGTAGTTTTCACTTTCCATTTATGAATTCTGTTTAGCTGTCTGTCTATTTGTCCGCCTGGTCGTCAGTCTGTTTGTCTGTCATCTCGCCTGTTCGTACTCTAATTCTGGTAAATATAGTACGATTTCTACGTTATGGATGATATTTATCAGAATTATAAAACTTTTCTTATCTCCGTGTATCAATTTTCAATTTGAGTCAATTATGCATTATTTTATTTTAGTAGTCTTCACTTTCCAACATAGTTTATGAATTCGGTTTAGCTGTCTGTCTATTTGTCCACCCGCCCGCCTGTTTGTCTGTCAGTGCTCTAACTCTCGTAAATATACTACGATTTCTACGTTATTGATATGATATTTAGATTTACCATGGCATGTTCTTTATTGAAGACGAAGTACGCAGCCTTTGTAGTTCCTTTACAGAGACATTCAAAAGAATTACACTGCATTATGGTTCGAGAAATTCTTTGAAGTGAATTTTAATGATGCTACACTATTTCAAACATAATGAAATTTATATGCATTTATAAAGTGCAGTAAAAGATGCTTTCTGTTGAATATGGAGTGCAAAGCATTTACAAGTCATTTAAAGAGTTGCAGAAAAGAATTTATTAACATAATTGTCTATGGCTAAAAATCGTTTGCAGTGTATTTTAATGATATTACACTATTTCAAGTATAATAAAATTTATATACATTACTGATGTGCAGTACAAGATGCTTACTGTAGAGTACAGAATACGTAAGTCAAAAGTAGTGTTACTTATACGACTGCAATTTGTAAAGAATTAGCCGAAATGTCATGTAAAGTTGACACGAATCTTTTGAAGGAAGATACTTCCTAGAAATCATATGAATGATTTGTTTGTGTTGACAACTAATAATGACTTTTTACTCCATGTAGTAACTTTAATAATGTTTAAACTACCTAATCTTAATCTTTCTGCATGATAAAATACAAATATTTGAGTATAAAAGTAAACATATTTGTTTCTATTTAGAAGAAGAAGAAGAAGAAGAAGACAAATAACTGTACTTATTTTTTCTATTAAAAGCAATTGCTGAATATTTCATAACCCTTATCTCCTGGTTCATTATTTTGGCCTCATCCGCTTAAACATTTCATAGTCTCTGGAATTACTTATAAAATGTTACACTATTTCAAGCATAATAAAATTTATATACATTACTGAAGTACAGTACAAGAAGCTTAATGTAGAATACAAAATACGTAAGTCAAAAACAGTGTCACTTACACGACTGCAATTTGTACAGAAATAGCCGAAATGTTATGTAAAACTTGACACGAATTCTTTTGAAGGAAGATACTTTCTAGAAATCATACGAATAATTTTTTGGTGTTGCCAACTAATGACGACTTTTTACTCCATGTAGTAACTTTTATAATGTTTAAACTACCTAATCTTAATTTTTCTACATGATAAAATACAAATATTTGAGTATACAAGTAAACATATTATTTGTTTCTATTCAGAAGAAGAAGACAAATAACTGTACTTATTTTTTCTATTAAAAGCAATTGCTGAATATTTCATAACCCTTATCTCCCGGTTCATTATTTTGGCCTCATCCGCTTAAACATTTCATAGTCTCTGGAATTACTTATAAAATATAAATAAAGCATGACATCACTCATAAAAAAAAACACACACTATGCATCTTTCTGCAATATATTTTTTCAGTTTCATTTGTGGGCCTTTAGTAAATGAGTGTTTTAAAACAATTTATTTAACTTCAGATTTCGTGAGACTGAGAGTAAAATTTTAAGAATAAAGTAATATATTTTTATTTGTCTTTTTCCTATTTGAGTTATGAATTATGAAACTTTTCAAGCGGCATATTTTATGACATATCGAATTTTTGAAGTCTCTTCGAAACTGTTATGTTTCGAAGGAAGTTTTCATTATTCGAATCTTTTATAATATTGATAATGATATTCTGAAGCATAAACAAATCCTTTTTTTTTCATCACATAAACAGATGGGAAAATAGATAAAAATAAGAAACATTTACTAAAACCTTTTTAAAATGTGATTTTTTTATTGATATCAGTTGTTGGGACTTTCGTATAATTTTGCTTCATTTTTGTAGCACGAATTATTTTGTTTAAATGGACGTTTGTATATGTTTATTGGTTTAGAGCAAACATTTTCTTTTGAATCTTCTTTAAATAATGAAATATTTTTGTTGATAATTTTTATAATATATTAAAAAGAATGATAAAATTATCATTATATTACTATTCAAAATCACTGGATCTTAAGTAGGTATTTTGCATGATTTATACATTATTCTTTTCAGTATCTTCTAAGCCACCATCTTTAAAAGAAGATTCGCAAGTATTAAAAGTTATTATGAAATCCTAATTTACCCTATTTGTTAATGTGATTAGCATTGATAAATAACTGTTTTAGTAAATAACTTATCACTGTACTTTGAAAAAGCGTTTTCAACATTCAAAATGTACCCTGTACGTTAACCCATTTGCTGCCAACGACGATATACTCGTGGTTTTTCAATATAAAATTACGAATTCGTACCGGAAATTTTGAAAAAAGAATTTTTACTCTATGTGATCACTAAATGTCTGTAATTAAATAAAGTAAATATTGCTATTAGTATTTTCTGGTATGAATTCGAACTTTCTAAATAAAATAAAATTCCGGTAATTTTAACCCGACAGTGAACGTGTTAAAATGCATCCGGTAACTAGTGGTAATTTACGAAAATTGGTACTCTCGGTCTATTTCTCTTTGTTTTAAGATTGAATGTTTATTCTTGTGAATTGATTAGGCATTTGGGAGAGGGAGACTATTCAATATTTCAAACTATTCGCTGTTGAAAATATAAGTAAACGAATACTGGAGGCATTTTTCATGTTTCAATATGATTGTAATTTTGTCAATTGTACAAATGACATACAAATGTCTTAGCTTTATTGTTGTTAAAAAAACCAACTAGAGTAAATTAAATTCATATACTTGTTTCTGATTTCTATTGATAAGCTATTGCCAGGCCCCGGCTAAGACTTTTGGGAGGCCTCGGGCACAAATTGACACAGGGCCTCCATGTGTTTATTATATAGTAAGGTGAAATAATTTTGAAGCATGTTTCACTTACACAATTTTTAATTGCAATCGTTATTAGATATTTTAATGCCATAAACAAAACATAAAAAAGACAAAGGAATAGACTGTAATACAAGTGCTTAGTGACAGGATGCATTTAATAACAACATTGAAACCAGAATAAATGTCTTTTAGATCTTACATTAATAAGTTTTTTGAAATGATAAGATTTAACAGTTGCTGTGCGTATATGTTGAATGGTTGACGTCCTAAGGCTGGTGGAAACAATGGGTTACAGCTGTATACGAGTTACAACTATGAAGTTTATTACACGTAAAACTACGCTCGCTAAAATAGATAAATTAATTGTGGATCCAATTATGAAGGCCCCAACAGTGGCTGAGAGGTTCTGCTCTCAAAGCTGGTAGTGGTTTTCTTCGAACCTTGCCGTAAATACGGGTTAGGATCCCTTAGAAAGACCCCCACGGAGGACACTCCCCCCTAGGGCCTATATCCCTCGTGTTGATAATTGGCCGTCATAAATCAACCCAATCTACTCAAAGCTGGTAGACAGGAGGTGCTTGGTTCAAATCCCTGTCGCGCTCGTCACCTAACCGTTCGGAGTTTTCCGTGGTTTTCTTCAAGCCTTGCTGTAAATGGATCCTTTAGAAAGACACCCACGGAGGGCACCCCCCCCCCCCTAGGGCCTATATCCGAAGGGCAGATAATCGGCCGTCATAAATCAAACAACCGATTATGAAGAATAAAAAGTAGAAATTAAAAATATAAAAATATATTAAAGATATACAATTATTATACAGACATACATACATTAAATACAATAATTCAACATGGAGTGAAAAATTAGCCAGAGCCAGGAATCGAACCTGGGTCCACAGCGTTCCGGGCTGTTGCTCTAACCACTGAGCCACTCCGGCCAATTCCCGGCCTGCCTAATTTTTCACTCCATGTTGGATTATTGTATTTAATATATGTATGTCTGCATAATAATTGTATATCTTTAAAATGCTGAATGCAGGCGTTATATATGTGTGTTTTAATATAAAAATATATCTTTAACCCATTTTTATTAGTGTACTTAAAAGTAGAAAATAATTATTTTCTAATGAAAAGGTTGGAGGTCAATAATAGAAATCGTAAACGCTTCAGCTGCTGAAAATAATACAATAAATGAATTAAGTGACAGTGAAAATCACAAGTAATATTCATTAAAAATTGAAATATACAATGGATATCAATCATATTTCAATTTATTTATAATGTTTGTTTCTACGCCTAGAGGTTTTACAATTTTTGATTTGACCTCCAGATTTTCAACACTTTCACGTACACTTATAACATTCTTTGAAATATTTTTTAAACTTTCCAACATACTTTAAAAATGTTTAGGAATTCGATTTGTCTGTCTGTCTGTCCGTGCTCGTAAATATACTCGGGTTGCCATGTAATTTTTATATGTTATTGAGGTGTAGTATAGAATGTTCGGCATTGAAAATGAAGTGTGTAGCATTTACAGTTCGTTTACACACACAAAATAATTCCGTTACATTATGGTCTACGAGGGTAAATCGTTTGCGGTGCATTTTATTGATGTTACGATATTTCAAACATAGTGAGATTGATATGCAATGCTGAGGTGGACTACAACATGCTTTATCAGGATATATAATAAGTAGCATTTATAAATCTGTTACAGGAACGCACAAAATAATTCTATTACATTATGATCTATCGAAATCACTGCTTGCCGCGTACGAGTAAGGGTGCGGAAGAAAAAAAAGGCCATTTATGCTTATTTCTTAGATTATTTTTGTACTAAAAAAAATAAAACACCAGTTAAAAAGACTTGGTTGCCAGGTAAAAAATTTGGTCTCCAGGGTGACCTGGCTACCGATTTTGCGGTTTTGTCCAGCCCTGGGACTGACTATGACCTATATATGCAGGAAGTGTGTTTTCCGCTGTGGCTTGTATTTTTAAACTTATCTATTGCGTGGTGGGAATAAATTCTATAGATTATATACAGGGCTGTACGACAGAATTTGCACAGATTATCGCTTATGGACATGAATTGGTGAAAATGGATTTTTATTCAGTTATGTGTGTTTTTTAAATTGCTTATTTAGTCCAGTCAATCTAGGCTTCTGCCTGGAAATTTTTGGAGAAGTTTTTTTCTCTTTCTTCTTTTATGTTTTTGGGTGTGCTGAACACGAATTTCAACTTTGCCACCTCGTATCTGGTCTGCTTAAAAAATTATAAGCGAAAAACCATGAAAAAATCGGAGTTTTTTCGGTTTTTTCTCTGTGTTCCGGAAAGGGTTAATTTTTTTTTTAAATTATTTTTTTTTAAAAACATTTTCTACATTTTTCATATACAATTTTTTTTTCTAAGATGAATAATTTTGGTATACGAGTAAAAGGAATTTTAGCGATATAATTGAAATTCCTTCATCGGAGGGCGAAAACGTGATCCAATCACTATGCATCCATTTTAAACACCAATTTGAAGCTGTTTAGTTATTCCTGGTTGCATTTCAAATATGTTTACATTTTCTTACTAAGTTTTAAACCTTTTATAGCACTGAGAAAATAAATTGAAATTAGGTGATTAGGAAAGATATAAAAACATAATCACTCTGCATACATGAGAGAACCAATTTTTGTTTTTCTAGTAATCTGATTTAAGAACAATTATAAGTATTGTAAGTTTAATATAATAATAACATACGTGGAAGATTATAAACAGGAAAAATGAGGAAAAGAGAAAGCTTTGAAGGGCCTGGTTGATGTTCTTCAACAGGAGGTTCATCAGTATCTTCTTCTTCACCATCATCACTTGATGGCTCAGGTTGTGTCTCCACTTGACTTAAAATATCCTGTATTGGGTCGTCAACTTCTGCTTCCAAGTCATCTTCGGCGATGAAGGAGCTGACATTGTCACAATGGCCATCGCAGTTCAGGTAGAGGAGCGAACAAAATAAACCTGTTTTCCTACAGCCACACATTCCACTACAGTTTGTTTTGCATTAGCAGGATATTTTTCGCAGAATAGTTTCTGGTGAGGGAGGTTTGGTAGTTGTTATGGGTATGATGCCTCTCTTGGTTTTATTACAAACCCATTCCTCATCATTTTTAGAGTTACCTAGTCATAGCAGTACTTGGTGGTAAACTCGCAAACAGGGATATCGAGCTGCATCTTCTGTTGTAGGGAGCAATGCAATATTTTCAGCGGTCTTAAATGCAGATTTTATGTAGCACCTGTACCTCAGGCTGTTTAGGGAAGGTGTTGCTTTCCCTCTGAATCCGTACAGGTGTACCAGAAACAACAGCCCAGCTTTAATAACATCGTCGGCTACAGCACTAGGGTTTTTAAATATATAGACCACATGTTGCAGGTCGGCAAATTTCTTCAAAATTTGAAGGTATTTTGTTTTTCCTTGACTGTACAATGCAGAAGTGGTATCGCATCCACTCATGGCATGTAGAAATAGGATGTGTTTGGCAATTAATTTGTCGACTGCACCTAAAGGTGAATAGATATTCTGGGGACTTTCCACTTTTCCTGGTTTCAGGAAATAAATATTGGGAAAGTTGCAAAGTCCAATTGAGATTACCAGAAGGTCTACATCTTCACCAATGACTATCACGTTCTCATGGTTAGGTGCCAACTTGAGAGCAGTGTTGATAATGAATGTGTCGGCGTGTTCTTTTGCCTGCTTGCGAAACATATTTTCAGAGCCAAATCTACACATCAGCAGGGCAATTAAACGGTTTTTGTTCTTCTCGTTTGCGAGAAATTTCCCCTGAGAAACCCTTAGCTCATTTCAGTAATGTTTTTTGGGTATTCATCGAAGATTACTAGAGCGTTCGCTGCATATTTCGACTTAACAAAGTCCACATAGCTGTCACAAATTGATCCAAATGATTGACCACCCTGCCATAAAACTCTGTGCAGTAAATACCTGCCATCTATGACATATATACATCTGCTTCCAAAAGCGATGACTGATGGGAGTGGAGTGAAGTACAAAAAGGATTGTACAAAGAGGATTTGGCAGCTTTTCGCATTCCAGATTCGTCACAAGGAGACAATGGGTAGGCAGAGAGCTCGTAAGTCAAATAATCCTCAAGTTCTTGGTTAGATTGCTTTGTAACACCCATTCTTTAGAAGAGTGCTATTAGGTTGATGCGAATTTTTTCTTCACCTATTTTGACAGCGCTATTTATCACAGCTAATGGCTGCACTCTTTCATTACGCTTGAATGTAACGGAATGAAAATTTCTGCTAATGATTCTTGATATGCCAGCAGTGCCAACTTCCTGTGCCATATGACAGTTTATCCTTTCACCTCAAACAACCCCAGTAGAGATTAAAATGAGATCATTTGTTTCTCGGAAAGGAATGCGTTGGTGAACCCATTCCAATAATTTATTCATATCACCGTTGTCCCGGGCAACACTGGAGTTTCTCATCTCTACATGTTGTTCAGAAGTTGTAAAAGCTGTCCCGCTGAACTCTTCATTTTCTTCACATATCCGTTGCAGTGGCGTCATACCCATGGTCCATCTTGTCAAAACTCCTTCACTGACCCCACTGTAACGACCGAAGAAACCCATGGCCTATCCTGATTCGTAAGTTGCTGGTCTAGAGTTGTCCAGTTTGTCCATGGTTTTGTCGCCTAGCTTCGGAGGTAGATCGCCGTGTAAGCCGTGTAATCGAATCGAAAGGACAGTTTTCGATATGCGAGGAGACTTCAAGAGATGTTAGTTGGCAGGTCAAAAGAAGTGAACCGAGCTAAGCTGATGGAGATGCAGAGAAAGTTGGACAGATGAAGTTGCGGAAATGAACTGTGCGCGTGTAAAGTATGAAATAGTTTTGTACGCTGAGGGTTTGCGGAGGAGTGTAATGTTTTTAAAGTGTTTATATTATTTTAACTTATGTATCAACGAAGCCGAATAAAGGTGTTGGACGTGAAGCGTCATCTCCGATCACTGGAGTTATCATTCAATTCATTACAGTCTTGTGTAGTTTAATGGAGGTTCCACCGAGATTTGTGTTTTTGCATGGAAAACCAGCGGAAGTTTTATGAGAGGTATGCCATTTTCCCTTTTATCCATTGCAGCGTGCCTTTGGTGTTAGTAGTTTTATTTGTTTATATTTAAGAAGTTTATATTTGGGGTTTTGTGCCAAACTGGGTTTTTTGTTTTGTAGAATGCAGCGGTTCACAACTGCCAGCGGGGTGTATTTTATTTGGAAACTGGTTTTGAGTTGTATTTGTATATATAAAAAAATGTGTATTTTATTTTGAGAATAAATGGTGATTTTAAATCTTAAAACTTAAGATAAATATAGAGGTGAAGCCAAACTGGCTGAAATAAATGAATAACGATTCATTATTGAAAATCAAACTGATTTTAATTAAATTGTTTTACGCCAAACTGGCAGATATGAATTAAATGAATAACAATTCATGTATTGAAAATCAAACTGATTTTAATTAAATTGTTTTATGCCAAACTGGCAGATATGAATTAAATGAATAACAATTCATGTATTGGAAATCAAACTGATTTTGATTAAATTGTTTTACGCCAAACTGGCAGATAGGAATGAACTGAATAGGGATTCATGTATATTGAAGAAAAAAATCAAACTGATTTTATTAAGTATTATGAGATGTATAGAATGTTAAAGCCAAACTGGGTTAAATTCTTAAACTAAGAATAGAGGTTGAAATAAGAAAGAGAGTTGGTGATTTCAGAAATTGAAAAATTGTGTAAAAGTTTTGTATTGGTAACGGTTATACAGTATTTTGAAAGTGAAGTGATATTGTGAATTTATATTTAATGTGTTTGGTTTAAACCTTGAAACTTGAATTTAAAATTAATTTTCAGACGTTGGAAATTTGAGTTTTAGAAATTTATCAGATTTTAAACTGATGGTGTAAGTTTTAGAGAAGTAATGTAATATTACTGTTTGAAATTGATGTTTTCCAGTTATGTCCTGATATATACTTGTGTAGTGTATAAAAATTGTTTTATAGATGTGTTGAAAACTGTTTTGAAAGTTTAATATTTAGATATTGTGAAATATATACTTGTTTACTGAGTTAGTAAAATTCATTCTATTGAGTAAATAGTTTTGAAAGTATCAAATTAATTTTAGTTAGTTGGTTGGGTGTCTGTGGCTCTGAGGAAGTGTTTGAACTACGCACTAGGGTGCTGAAGCTGAACTTTGAGATGGCGTACTTTGGAAAAGGCCTAAAGGGGGACCTGAGAGTTGTTGCATGGTAATTGGGAGAGGAAGTTAATGATAACATGAGAATAATTGATTTACGTAACTTAATTATGAAAAGTGCTAGTTATGAAGAGGGTTTTGTAAGGGAATTGCTATCAACTGTGATGGATGAAAGAATAGAGAAAGAAAGGAAGAGAGAGAGAAAAAGGGCACGGGAAAGAAATTTTCAGTTGGAAGAACTGAGATGGGAGTTGCAATTTGCTAAAGAAAAAATATTGGGTAAAAAGGAAGTCAATAAGATAGGAAAAGAAGAGAAATTGGAATTGACTGAAAAATTGGAGGAGAGAGATGAGAATTCCGGTGCAGATTGTAATCTTTTGCCGGAGGTTGTGAAAACTGAAACCATTTTGGATTTGGTGAAAGTGATTTCGAATAAAGTTGCTAAGGAGCAACAGATTAGTAAAGAATTGGCTCCATTGTTTACATTGACCAAAAAGACTAAAACAGAATCCAAGGAATTTGGAGTGGTTGAAGAAAAATTATTGGTTAAGAGGAAAGTTGATAAGATGGAAAAAGAGGTGGATGTGCTTGTGGTTCCTGATCATGCTGGTCAAACCTTACTAGACACTGCTCATTTGTTTAAAAGTGTTCCTGTGAATGGCGAAATAATATGTGGTATGGATGATATTGAAACGATAAAAGAAAGAGAGAGTTCGAGTGAGGAAACTTTCAATAACGAGTTGCGAGTTTTCAACTTTACTTTAGTTGAAAATCAGTCATTGAATGAGAAACTTTATGAATCTACTAGGAATGAAACTGATAATGTTGTAAAAGTGAAGGAGGAGCTTGAATTGTCTAGATTTCAAGATGTGAAAGATGAACAAGGGGAAATGATGAAAGAGGGAAGCGAAACTCGGGATATGTTAAGCTTAAAGCAGATTAATGGAACTGATAAGTTAATCATTGAAGAAGATAGAGAACTAGTCAATTTATCACAAGTTAGAAATTATGTAAATTTGGATGAATTTGGTAATGAAACTAATTTTGAATTCAATGTCGGACTTTCTCAAACGGATGTTAATGAATTTTGTGGAAATGGTCATCTTTTTAGTTTGAAAAATAACGAAAATTTAAGAATAGGTGAGGTTCAGAAAGAGGAGAATTTTAATCCTGATAGAGATTATTCATGTGAAGAGCCTGAATTTGAAATTAATGATGAGATTAAAAGAGAGATTGCTGAAATGACTGAGGAAATTGTTGAAGACCACCTAAACTCTCTTATGGCTGATTTAGTAAATTAGGCGAAAGATGAAATTGATGGGAAGATTGAGAAAGAGAATAATTCTAATGAACAGAATGATGAGAAACTTGAACCTGACTTGTTAGCTGAGAGATGTGCGGAAAATGTGGCAGCGACAAGAAATACTAAGGTAAATTTACCTAACATAGAAAACGCATGTTGTAGTCAATGCGCATCAAAAGATGAAAATCTTCGTAAACCAGAAAACGGAATCACTTCTGGTGTGGTCAAGAAAGATGCTGATAGAAATGGGAGCTGTGCTGAGGTTAAGGAATGTTACGGAATGTGTGACAAGAAACTGGAGAGAAATGCAGTGGTAAAATCAAGGAAAATTAAAATGATGAAGAATCATAAGAAAAGAAGGAAGAGATCACCTGCGGAATTAAAGGTGCACGCAGTTAAGGAGTTACAGAAAGAATTTTTACTGCAAATTGATGCATCGGACACTGGTCTGGGTATAGTTTTGGCGCAAATTAGCGATCAAGGGGAGGAGCATCCTATTTTATACATTAGTAGGAAGCTCAAGCAATCAGAGCAGAAATATTGTACCACTGAAAAGGAGTAGTACTGAAGGGTATAGCGGCACACTCCATCCCACTATAGTGTATGCAGTGAAGAAATTAAGGCGTTATTTGGATGGCTATTTGCCATTTATAATACAAACTGATCACAGCCCTTTGGTGTGTCTTAAAACTCATGCGGGTTCTAATCAGAGACTTTTACGATGGGCCCTGGCATTACAACAGTTCAATTATAGGATTGAGCATAAAAGAGGAAAAGATCACTGTAATGCAGACACTCTGAGCCGGCACCCATACACTGAGTAATATCTATTAGGTTTATAAATTCCATATATTAAAATGGTATTATTTGTGTGAAAAAAAATGTATATTTTTATATTTATTTATTGTCTGTATTAGAATAAGAGAAAAAATACAAAAATAACTTTGAAATGTTAAATTATGATCTAGAATTTATTGGTTGCAAATTTATAGAGATTTTTTGAAATTGTTTTAATTCATATGAAAAGTTGTTTCATTTGGTGGAGAAAAAGTGACAGATATTCATTTGGTTTTGTATCATGTTAAACTTATATAAAAAGAAGGAAAAAAATCTGTTAATTGTTTTGGTATTTGTGTAAAATTACATTGGTTATAATTTTGGCTAGAAGTTAAGGGAAATTTTGTGTGTGTTTAAATCATGATAAATTAGCGTAAATATTATATAATGCGATTCATGTATCTGTATTCTTACTGGCGTGTTGTGAACTGCTGTATTTTTCGCGTACTTCAAAATTTTTGCTAGTAAATTTAAAATTTGAGGAATTTTAATTAGGGCGGCACATGGCTATGATAGATCAGGAAAAAGGGGGGGAGATGACATGTATGTGACAAAGTAACAAGTTGTTCCTGAACATTTTGAATTAAAAGAAAAATTTGGTGTTCAATGGAACTTGTCACAACTGTATATTCTCATCAAGGACCCCGTTTGGACATGTCCAAAATTTGGAGGGGGGAGGAGTCTGTAACGACCGAAGAAACCCATGGCCTATCCTGATTCGTAAGTTGCTGGTCTAGAGTTGTCCAGTTTGTCCATGGTTTTGTCGCCTAGCTTCAGAGGTAGATCGCCGTGTAAGCCGTGTAATCGAATCGAAAGGACAGTTTTCGATATGCGAGGAGACTTCAAGAGATGGTAGTTGGCAGGTCAAAAGAAGTGAACCGAGCTAAGCTGATGGAGATGCAGAGAAAGTTGGACAGATGATGTTGTGGAAATGAACTGTGCGCGTGTAAAGTATGAAATAGTTTTGTACGCTGAGGGTTTGCGGAGGAGTGTAATGTTTTTAAAGTGTTTATATTATTTTAACTTGTGTATCAACGAAGCCGAATAAAGGTGTTGGACGTGAAGCGTCATCTCGGATCACTGGAGTTATCATTCAATTCATTACACCACGTCCATCAATGAGTCCACCTGCCATGGTCTGTTCCATGGTCTTCATTAAGGATTGCTCTATCGTCATGTCAGTCCATGTTCCTGACCAGAATTTGTCTGTACGGCGAATGGTGAATTCCCCATCAGTTGTGAATTTTTCAAAGTCATCAGCAGCCATTTTTTAATTCAAATGATGCATATCTTGAAGATATAGGTAAGAGCACTTGGTATTCAAATAGTGACTTCTGGCGTGGAAATATGGCAACATTCTGCATATAGTTTGAAGATGCAAATCCCAATCACCCTTTCTTTCAGGTTCAATGAATTGTTTGACAATAGTCATCATATCAAAGTATTGGATCCACAGTTTTGCTGTAGGGCCTTGCTGCTCGAGTGATATCATGTGCGTGGTGCCATGGGGGTGTTTCAAGGACACCCTCCCACGCGTTTTTCATTCACAAAAACATTACATTCAGCGTTTTCGTCCTCTGATGATGGAATTTCAATTATATCGTTAAAATTCATTTTATTCGTATGCCAAAACTATTAACCATAGAAAAAAACTGTGTATGAAAAATGTAGGAAATTTTTTCTAGTTTAATTTGGTAAAACATTTAACCCTTTCCGGAATACAAGGGAAAAACCGAAAAAACTCTGATTTTTTCATGGTTTTCTGCTTATAATTTTTTAAGCAGACCAGTTACGAGGTGGCAAAGTTGAAATTCGTGTTCAGCACCCCCAAAAACATAAAGGAAGAAAGAAAAAAAACTTCTCCAAAACTTTCCAGGCAGAAGCCTTTTTTGGTCTAAATTTACTAGACTAATTTAGATATCTCATTTCATTGTATGAAAAATGAAATTTCTTAATAATATTCTGTTATTTTTAAAAAGTGCTTCATAATTTGTGCTCGATGCATGATTTTTCGTTTTTATTTTATTTTATTTAAAACAATAAAATCATTCCCTAATGCAAAGTGATTTTTTTTCTTTGGACAAATCTTGTTATGCAATACTGAATAAATTATGAATACTTGTAATTTGGAAAGATCTAATTAGCATTTTAAATGGCTTAAATAGAAAGCATGTGTTCGTAGAAATTACGCAATAATTTAAAATTTAATCGAAAAAATTCAGACGATTTTCAGTTTAAAAATGGACTTGAGCAGAAATGGAATTCCAAAAATATGAAACTTTCAACGTTAAAATAAACAAATAAATGAAACATTTTTTCATAAGTTCTATTTGTTCGCCATATTAAATTAATATTCAACGATGATGGCTTAGGTAAGCATGCACATGATAAATTCAACAGATATTTATTAAGTGCTTTGTGTTTCCCAAAGCTTTAGCCATCTCCCCCCCCCCCCGCTGTCTCTTAAACGAATCATTATGCACTCTTTAAAAAGATACAATTATTATTATTTTTTTTTATGAGGAGCAAAATCAGTCTTTCTATTTTGAAATCGTATATTTCGATGCTTTAAAATAGTTGATTGGGGAAAAAAGATTTTAAAACGGTAAATCAAATAAAACGTTTCTTATAAAATTTAATTTAAACGAATTTAATTTAAACGATGGAGATAGAAAATTACTTAGAATATGTTTAAGAAAAAATATTTCGTTTTTTACAAATAATAAAATATTTTCTCGCTTACATTATATTAAATGATCCATGTATTTGTTTTCTTTTGAAAATCACAACAGTATATTATTTTTTTTTCTTTAGAAAACCACAACAGTATATTATTTTTTTTCTCAAGCACGATTCTCTCTATTTTAAATAAATAAATAAAAAGGCTTCACATTAATAAAAGGCAGGCATATTTTACTTTAGAAGCAACATCAGTGTATACCAAGGTAATTGAAAAGTATTATGAAATAACGCTTAACTAGTTAAGTATAATCAGGTATAAACAGATTTATTTTACTTTCATTTCCAAGGAGCAAGTTCTTGAATATTTCCATTTTTTAGTCTTTTGCTTCGTTATCCACATTTTCATGATGAGGGGGACAATTTTCTCAATTGAGTTCTTTTCCAGAATTACTTGAAAACAGAACTCATGTCTTTCTGCCATAGTTATACAATGATATTTTAAGACAATAAGAAATGTGACTTTTGCTGATTTCTGTCAGTGGATGGGTATAAATAACAAGTTTGCTGTTTTAAACAGATTTTCAAGGACAAAAAAATCATGAAAATCACGAAATGTTGTCACGAGGGAGTACTTAGGTTTAATAATTATTTTTATGTAAAAAGAGATTTTTTTAAATTAGAAAATTAATCTTGAAGCAATTTTAAAATATTATTAATAATTTTCTACTGACGTACATTCGGTATCGGGCTCTGATGACACAAGCGTTTCGTGCTCAGATTTCAAATCGTCGAGTTCGGGCTCCGAAAAAAAAAATCCCGAACTCAGCTGTAGTAGAGTGCCCTTTGGATGTGCAGTATTATTTTGAGACATTCTTAAATGAAAAATACTTCCATAAAATAAAACCACATTTTTTTAAAAACTGAAATTAGTAATCTCTTTTGACGTAAAAGAACTTATTTGGCAAAGATTATCTGAAAACACTACAAATACTAGGCTAGTAAACTCTACTAAAAATGGTAAATAAAGATTGCTTAATTCCAAGCAATACTTGAAATGAAACAAAGTTCACTTACTGTGCTTTCAACTTAGACTAAACATGTATATCTACCAACTACAAGACCCACGAGCTCGGCAATTTCTGTATTCAAATTTTATTCTAACATTTTCTCTTAATGCAAAAGATGAGTTTAAAATATAAGAAAAATTTAAGAGAGCAAAATCTGAAGTTTTTCTCTTAAGGCATTTTCTCTGTTTTTGTGGCACAAAACAGTTTCAGAGTGTCTAAAACACTGGAAGCAACAACAACAACAACAACAACAACAACAACAACAACGACGACGACAACAATAAAGACAACAACAACAACAACAACGACAACAACAACAACAACAACAACAACAACAACAACAACAACAACAACATAAACGCATAAGCCAAGCTACCACGTGTCTTCTGTACTCAAACCAACCGGAAACCGCTCCTACACATTTATATAAATACAAGCAGATAAAAGGTCTCTCTCGATAGTATTCACATGCAGAAAAATTAAATAAGTTTTCTTTTTAAACAGTTTTTACCAGTTTCTTTTTTAAGACTAACAATAAACAGAAAAAAAAGGTGTTAAACTAAAATTTAATAAAACACATTCACGCCACTTCAAAACCACACTTTTCACTTAAATCAACCATTTACCAAAAACTTTTATTGGAATTTTATTGCAAGTCGTCTCAACTTCTCACTCGCAACTATCGCCTACATGATCAAATGATATCGAAGCTCACTTGTCTGCGTCGATCAACTCACTGCATACATGCCTCACACGGAAATTTTTTAACGACAATTAAAATGTTATTTTTATTGAAAATATTTTAAATCTTTTAATAAATATTTCTTCCTTATAGTATCAGGGTGGATACGTTTTTGATGTTTTATTTTTTGAAAAGCTTTTGAATATTTCCATTTTTTTTTTTTTTGTGGGAAAGGATGAAGTAGTATTTCCTAAATTGAACTTACAAGATAAAACTTTAAAACTAATTTTTCTTATGACGCTACGATTCTTATAGTTTCACCATAATTCAAAAATAACTATTTTTTTTAAATAAATTATTTCGGAACATGGTAAGTGTGAATTGTTTATTTTTTTGTATTTAAAGATGTTTTACTCCATAAAATCGACGAAGAACAGTGAAGAATATATACGTTTTTTTTCTTCTTTTTCTTTTATTTTGTTCTTTCTCTCTCTCTCTTTCGTTTTTTTTTCCCTTTTTTTTTCCCCTTTTTTTTTTTTTTTTAGCGAGTTTATAAAAATTAATTGATTGAAGTATTTCTTTTTCCTTTTGTTTTATATAAATAATAAGAGCGAATGATAAAAACGCTATATGTATACTTTTAAAATTAGGTTCATTTTAAAGTATTTTTAATTATTAATTTTGTATTATAATAAAACTTGTTAATACGGAATCATTAGGAAGGGGGTGGGGGGAGTTCCATATTAGACAAAATAGTGTGCAGGCCTGGATTCAAGCTAGCGTCATTGGCATTGCGTGCCAATGACGCGCAATGCCAATGACCCTGGTTCGAATCCAGGCCCGGGCGCCTTTTCACTTTGTTGGTTTCATGACTAATTTAGTAAAAACTCAGCTATTATAAATGCAATTAGAATTTCTATAGGCATATGCCATCTCTACTTATTTCTAATTCTTTTTGAGAAAATCATTATTTAGCATTTTCTTGCAGCCATAAATATGTAAATATTTAAAGTAAAATCGCGCAAAAATTTCATAAATTACATTAATAACATTTTCAAGTAAAATAAATAAGAATAAAATAAATTTTGCTTTGAAAGACTTCAGAATTGATCTACTGTCGAGCAATTATGTAAAATCACGAAGCCGAGAAAAATGGAAACAATATAAAAAATAAACTAATTTTTCTCATCTGAAACTTTTTATGGCTTCTTAAGAAATAATAGGTATAATGATCTATCAATTTCTCAACAGATAAAATGTCTATCGTTTCCAGTATCTAAAATAAACATAAATAAATTTCTCTCTCGCTCTCTTTTTTAAATTTAAATATGGTTTTTTTCTTCAGCCTATATACAAATCTCATGTTGAATATGAAGTATTTGATGTAAATTTTACGTATTTTTTCCATAATTTATGTTCAGGTATGTATAGGTTCTTGTATATACTGGACATGAATCAGAGTATGATTATTGACAGATTCTTCAATGAATGTCGCGTTAAATAATTCAGTGTGATATTTTTTGTACTGTAAATAAATTTTTTTGTTTCGGAATGCCCCAGGATTTTTTTCGTTAGTTCGATTTTTATATAAAATGGAAAATTTTGCGGAATGAACAAATACAAAAACTACGCGTATATATATTTTCTTTTTTAATTTTCATTAAATCCATGAAAATGAAAGAACAAATGCAAAAACTACCAAAAATCATGGATTTAATCTTCACCAGTGAGATCTGATAAATGGGATTGGAGCAATTCCTCTCCAAGTATGATTATTGACAGATTATTCAACAAATGTCGAGTTAAATAACTCAAGGTGATATTTTTTTGTGCTGTAAATAAATCTTTTTGTTTCAGAATGCTTCAGGATTTTTTTCGTTAGTTCGATTTTTATATAGAATGGAAAATTTAGCGGAATGAATAAATACAGAAACTACGTATATATATATATATATATATATATATATATATATATATATATATATATATATATACAGGGTGATTATAAAAAAACTATCCCGATATATGAGCCCCTAACTGTCATACCGTTCACAGAAACTGAATGAAATTCTGGCCTAAAGTATTTTGAGGTATGCGTTCAAGAATCATGTAAAAAACAACAGTTAAATTCTAACAATTACGTTTACAGTGAAAAAATTTCGAAAATTTCAAATGGCAACACCTACTTTTTTTTATTGGAATGTGATCTTCATAATGAAAAACCATAAAAAGCGTAGCACGAAAATCGCCGGCGCTAGACAGACTAAAAAGAATAGTGAAAACAACCAATAAGGACAGAGAAGCAACAGAAAACAAAACATTTTATTGTGTTTCATACATTTTCCATTTCACACACGACGACACTTTACATGCGGCAGATGGTGGATAGCACTGAACAATAAAATGTTTTACTTTCTGTTGCTTCTCTGTCCTTTATTGGTTGTTTTCACTTTTCTTCTTAGTCTGACTAGCGCCGGCGATTTTCGTGCTGCAGGTACCGTTCCAACGCTTTTTATGGTTTTTCACTATGAAGATCACATTCCAATAAAAAAAAAAGTAGGTGTTGCCATTTGAAATTTTCGAAATTTTGTCACTGTAACCATAACTGTCAGAATTTAACTGTTGTTTTTCACATGATTCTTGAGCGCATACCTCAAAATACTTTAGCCCAAAATTTCATTCAGTTTCTGTGAACGGTATGACGCTTAGGGGCTCATATATCGGGATAGTTTTTTTATAATCACCCTGTATATATATATTAATTTTCATTAAATCCATGAAAATGCAAAATTACATAATTAAAACTCCCTCTGCAAATAAATAAATGAATAAATATATGCGCAACAACATGTTTTTATTTATATTTATCTCAAATTTAAACAATTCTGTATACATTTTTAATAGTGGTTTGAAATTCATTAGTCGGACTGGAATCGAACTCTTACCGAAGAAAAAAAAATAAGCTCTAAAATCAACTGAACAACACAGTTTGTCAGGAAAGTAAACAATTTATCCGTTTTTATACGTAAGCGCAAATGAGCGTAAATGAATTGCAAACTCTGGGACCTGTTTTTTCAAGACCCCCTCTGGACATTGAACTTTATGACTTTCATATGTTTATCTATATAACTACTAGCTGACATGCCCGGCGTTGTCCGGGCCCGTGATAATAACATTAAAAATACCTAAAATCAATTTTGAATGATTTTATATTTTTAAATGAAAATCTATCCAAACGAACTGAAGGACAGTTGTTATAGTTATTGACGATTTAATTTCTGACGTTTTGATATATTAAACTTTCAATTCTGAACAAAAGTTCCTGAGGAAACCTAAATAATATTAAGCTCTCCCCCACCTTTCCTCTTTTAAACTCAAAATAATATACAGTTTTGGCCAATTTATTAGTCCTATTCGAAAAAAAAATTCCAAAACTTCTAAGATGATTATATTAAAATTAAATAAAAATCATGCACTCGTGGCATCATAATTCACTTTTATATTTTAACAGAATAGTAAGGCTAAAATAATTTGTGACTCGTGCTATAGTTAGTATACAGGTTGCCGTTATCATTATCTTTTTACGCGTGAAGATTTCGCTATGGTACTCCAATGTGAAATTTGGTAATTTTTGAAATTCAATATTTGAAAAACGACATAATCATTAGATTTGAAATTTATATCAAGAAAAATACAATTTTTTACCTTTCTAACGCAGTTTGTCTAACAATTTTCTGACAAATACTTTTCGAGCAATTAATTTTTTCAGCAACTTCAAATGTTTCATTTTCCGAGATTAATCTGTGGCAACGATTATAGAAAATCCCAGTCGTCAGCAACGCATAGCTTTTTATTAAAGAGGATAATTCTATCGACACACGAAGGGTCACCGTATTCTCTAATTCCGACCTCAAAACCACTCCTTGTAAATCCCCCCTTATCATCATTTTTTCCCTATCATTTTTGATTTGAAGATCTTCACCGGTGAGTTCTGACGAATGGGATTGGAGCAATTCCTCCAGATTGTCTTGGTCTACATTCTGAAATCCAACAAATCTTCTCATATCAAAGATGTCGTGTCTAGAAAGTTAGTATTCGTTATTATTTCAAAGTTAGTATTCGTTCTAGGTCACTCCATCTCAGTAAGGGTGATAACGAAATTACAGTACAATTTTTTCACATCATTAAAAAAAAAATTATATCTAAATAGCTTTATATCGAAACTGCGAAAAGTGCCATCGTTTATAGCGGGGGTGGGGGTGGGGTGAATACTTACTTTTAAAAACAAAGAAATACAACTGTTTAATTTCTGTTTAAAAAGGACACAATTATTTTTAACGTTCTTTAATAAAATGATGAGTATAGCGGTCTACCATCTTCTCGAAAGGTAAATTTCTTAACAATTCTAACATAAAAAAAAGACCTAATCTCACCTTTTTGTATTTCGTGAAATGAACTTTATCTCTATGTGATATGCGATATCTCATGTTGAATCTCAAACTTTTGATAGAAATAGTAAGGTTTTTAAAATTTTTGTTTGGGTTATGGCTTTTGTGTTTCAGACACGAATTCAAGAATATTTAAAAGATTCATCAAATTTTATATTAAATCATTGAAGAGGACATTTCTCGTTTTCTTATATTATTGGAAACTTCTCCTTCTACTAAAAAAAAAAAAAAAAAAAAAAAAAAAAAAAAATCATTTATACGAAGAGTGTTTTTGAAAAAAATCAGTAAATGACGTTAATAATATTGCTTTTAAAAAACAAGAAATATAAAGTATAGTTTTCTTTTTAAAATACCAATTATTTTGAAGGGAATAATTTGATATCAAGCAATGTTGCAAAATCACATAAACGAAACAAACGAAGAGGTTTAGAATGAAAAAATCCTATTTGAAAATTCTAGTGTCTCTTTTTAAAATGAGAGTTGCAGTGATTTGTCATATTCTTGAAAGACAAATTGGTTATCGATTCTAACATTTGAAATAAATACAAGAAAAAATAAAATAAAACTGTCGATTTCTTATTTTTTTTATATTTTAAAAAATGGTTTTTTTTTCTCGAACCTACATGTATACAATATCTTATGTTGAATCTGAAACTTTTGACGTAAAAAGTAAGTTTTTCATATTTTTTCTATTCTTTATGTTTGGGTTAGGCTATTTCTTTTGTGTCTGAGACACAAATTCATGAATGATTTGACAGATTATTCATCGAATTTTGTACAAAAAAAATTTCAAGGTGTTAGAAGAAACCATTTTCTGTGCTATAGAAAAATTCTTTTTTCAAAAATATAATTTATGGGTTTTTCCCCTCTCCCTATTATTTGTATAGAAAAAAAGATTAACTGATTATTTAAACTTTTTTTTAAAAATCGAAATAATAAATAAGAATAAATAAAAAGATTGAAATATTAAGAAGTTCTTCAAAGAATTACTTTCGAGTTATTCGACGGCAAATTGACATATCATGAATCGACAACTCATCATGCATCAACATATCATGATGTGATAAGGTTAAGACAGTGCGGTAGGCTAAGCGGTAGGGGAAAAAAAAGAGAAATTTGACATAAAAATATTTTATTTGAATTATTATGAATGCATTTTAAAGCATCAATTTTTGGAAGTTTCGTTTTAAACATGGTAAAACATGCTTTATAGAGTGCATTCTTGTTTGGCGATAAGTATTTCTGTGGTACCGGACATGGGTAACACCAATTTTATACTCACGCTTTTCAGGATATATATATGTAGGATTCCAGTTTAAACACTTCGTTTCCTTTATGACGTACATGATCATCAAATTAACGGACGCTCTAGTACTATTATTATCCATGATTTAAATGCACGAGTTATAAATATTTTGGATTGCGAGATCAAGATTTGAACATCTTCAAAATTGGAAAAGAGCCAGTCTTCTAATTTTTATTGTGAAGCAAGCATCGAAATGAGAAATATCCAGTAAAGGCGCTGTTAGGCCTAGTTTTTTTTTTTTTTTTTTTTGGTAAATAAATATATTGTATATGTTTGGCGAGAAGTGTATTAGCTGAAAAGAAATTGATAGTAAAGTATTGTAGAATTATATTTCTAGGACTGTATTGAAGTTCATATTTTGTTATTCATCGTCTATTTGTTCATATAATTCCAGTAAATCAACTAGTTACATATCATCTTCTTACATATATGTATTTTTTTTAATTAGAGACTAAATAACAACAATATTGTTTAAATATGTGCATTTTTTGGGGGGTGGGGGGTGGGTGTGGGGGGGGGGGGTGGATAACGAAGAAAAATAAATAAAGATTGCAATTTTGAAATTTTTGTTGAACCAACTTTAAAAGTATTGTAGGTGTAGATATGCGATTTATTAAATATTCTGTATAATTAGCTAATAACAAAGATGTGTACATTTACTTTGTACAGAAATCACTCACAGACAATCCGTCAAAAAGGTGAATTTCTTGTGTCAAACAGAGAGTTCGCCTAAACGTCTTTTTAGAGAAAAAAGCCCGAATATATAAATAATCTCTATAATATTTGCAAGAGCATTAGAATATTTAATCTTGAAATTAAAACACTGTCTTTTAAAGTAGCAGAAGTAAAAAATGCAAAAATATTGTTACAGAGTTTAGATTTAATAAAATAAATTTAGCTTATTTTATTAAATCTAAAATTCAATAATTGATTCTATTCTTCTAAAATTCAATATTCAATAATTGTATACAAATAAATAAATTTGTTTTTATTTATAAAATTTGAACGAAAATTTTATTTTTAAAATAATATTTACTGCAGAAGTTCTCAATGAAAACTACAGTTACCTCAAAATTTTAAGTTATTGCTTTATAATTCTAAACATGGGATGAGCAAAGTCAAAATGGCACCAGATTTCTTTTCTATGAAGTGTTTTTTAAAAATATAGATCAATAGGGATTTCTGGTGGGCAGAGTTCTTATTATTTATTTCTCTAAATTTAAATATAACAGCAGAGCCTACTTTTCTTGATGACAAAAGTTAAATTGATAGATTTCAAAAATAAATATGTTAATTAACCATTACAAATTTATTAAAATTAAAATTATTAATTACTATTAAAGTTATTAATTATTTTAGAATAGATTAAGATTATCTAACTTATGATATTTAGAAATATAATCTTTTAAGGTTGTGCTTATAGTAATTTGAACAGTTTAATTTGATAACTAAAAAACACAATTAATCTGTCAAAGGTAAGGAATCTAATTAATAAAATAAAATAATATTCGAGAGTAAATGTGCTTAAAATAATATATTATTTTTCCAAGAAATGACTGCAGAAAGATTGTTATTGTCTTAGATAGAAAGCAAAATTAAAAATAAATAACAAATACATAGGTAAATAAATAAATAAATAAATAATTACAAATAAAATAATTGAAATAAATAAATAAGTTGCGGACATGAAAAGTAGAAGTTAAAATTGGCTTCACCTTCATAGCTTCTAACCTCAGTAATAGAAGAAAAAGAAACTAGAAAATATTTATGAACAGAGAAAAAATTAGGTTTTCTGCCCCATCTTGATGAAACAGGATAGGAAAAAGAAGGCCTTTGGCGCAGTCTTTAAATTTTGTTTTCGTTTTAAATGGCGTCTATACCAAAATAATGGTTTGATTTTTCAATAAAAGTTAACTTTTCTTATTTATAAAATAAAACTGTAATATTTCAAAAATTCTTCTTTTTCAAAAGCTATTTATATAAGGTTAATTGCTCCATTTGTTTTCAAGATATTTTAGGAAATATTACAGTGAATTTTGTTACAAGAAAAACCGGTGAAACATTTTGAGAAGAGATATCACTAACAGTCACCAATTCTCATCATACAAGTGGAATTCATCTATATCCAAAAAGAAGAAAATATGCATATCTTTCTTTATCAGAGGAAAATCCTATATTTTTTTGCCTTTGATTAAGCACATTTTCCTCTGATATCAAACTTTCCTTATCAGAGGAGAATGTACTTGCTGATAATTTTTACTGGACTATATATACAACAAAAACGAAATTTTATCTGTCATTTTACTTTGAAATTTAATAAAAAGTAACATTCCTTTTATCACGAAATGTGATAAAATATAATAAGAGTTCAGAACGTTTGTCGACATTTATCTTACAAGTATATATGTTAATGAAATGGCAGAAAAGATTTTGTCTAAGCAATAAATGATTTTGTAATACAATAATGTCAACATACGGTCACTAAAGTAAGAATATAGATCACTGAAGAAATTTGAAATTCCAAAACTCCTTTTTAAATATAATAATTGCAGCTGTACATTCAACACAGGATATTTATTTTTAACATCATTCATCAAAATGTGCAAAAAGCCATTGCAGAAGTAGTCATTACATAAGTAAAATTTTCCACCTAAATCCAAAAGAAAAAAAAATGTTACACCAAACCTTTCTTTGTCTAAAAAACTATATTTGCTGATGATTACAGTGAGAAAAGAATTACCTGGAAAAACTTCAAGCTGAAATAAAAAAGAACTACTAAACTGCCACAAATTTACTTATCTCCACATGAGAAATAAACCTAGGATTTCACCGATACAGATTGATTAAGCTTTGTGATAATCTCCTTCCAATAAAAGGTTATTCTCACATTTTATGCTGAAAACATGATGCAATGAGAGGTCGTTCGAAGCTGAAAGTTCCATGTTAGGCTGTGTCGGATGTCGTGAAACAGTTCTAACAGCATGGCCATAATAAAGACTGGCCAAACCAAGGTAAAAAAGAACAACCAACATTTCCAGATACAAAGTTGGGATTTGTTCAACAGGAAACACATCGCTTGCTTTTATTAATGAAGACGTCAAGATCAACAATCCAACGTACCTTTAAAACGTTATGGAGAGTATTGTGCTCCCTTAGCCTCAACAGTATTTGAGAAATGATAAATTAACTCTCCAGCAAGATTCTGCTTAAGCATACAGAACAAAAAAAGTACAAGAATGGTGCAAGTCACTTCAACCAGACTTTCTGTGCGCCCAAGACTACCCTTTACTCACTAGATCTCAACCAGACAAATTATTCTGCATGATCGTATTACAATATAGAGTTTATTATAAACTTCCAGAAGTTTGACGTTCCTGAAAAAAATCCCTTCAGGAGGAATGGTCGAAAATGTTAGGGGAAGAGTTGCGGAACATTGCTGAAATTATTTTCAAAAGATTTCGCTTCTACATAAAAGAAAACGGCACCCACTTCGAAATATATATATATATCATTTCATAGTAGAAAACTGAAAAATCTTTCCGTGCAACCCAGTACTTTTATCATTACCTTATTTATAGAAATTAAAAAAAGTAAAAAAGTACGCATTACACGAGTAGTCATTATACACTTTAATGACTACTTGTTACATCGCCACACAAGTAGATAAATGATAGATGAACAGATGCACCCTACGAGACGGTTACGACCAATTAAACGTGCTCGAGGCAACTATTGGGCTCGGGGGGGTTTTGATATATCCATATCCTATGCTATATTGCAATTAATATTCAGTTCACATCATACATATACAGTTTACATATTATATATGTGGTCAATTTGATTAATTGGTCAATTTGATTAATCGATAATTATTAATAATAACCGGTCGTTATTAATAATTACCGAATGATATCCAAACTGGTTAATATGATACATTTATGAGAATTTATCAAATTAACCAGTCTTTATTAATAATTACCAATCAAGTTTGGTCAATGTAATAAATTTCAACTCGTTTAGCTTGAGATTTCTATTAAGCATGCGTATATTTATTTCGTGTCAGCGCCTCACTATTGGGCAATCGTATAAAAGCTATTGCCATTTTCTTTGTGTTTAAAATTTTCTCCTAATTGTTTCAGTAATCATAAAAATAATTATCTTTAACCTCGTCGGCCCTGGCGTCCTATTAACAGGATATGTCTTTTGATTGAGTATTATTGTCTCTTAACAATTATTTTTGTCATCAGCTTCATACAATAATGATACACTATATTTCCAATGATGATCGGTCACTTGCGATTTTAGACGTTTTGTTAAATATCTGGAAAGCTACATGAGGAATTATCCTGAAACTTCAGGAGTGTAAACAACATGATAAACGTCATATATTTCCGCGAAGATTTTTTCCCGAAACCCTATAAGGGGCCGTCAACAAATTGAAGAAAAACGAATATCTTTTGGATAACCCTGTAGAAACTAATATTGCAAAAGCATTCAAACTGTAGATTATGATTAAGTGGCTTATTGTAATAATTTGGGTTCATTTTTATGAAGATAGCATGTATACTCGAAGAGAAATTCAGGTTTTTATAAAACAGTCCAAAATTTTACCAAGTTTTTTGCTTATAATTTGCATAGTTTTTAATATAAAAACAAGTTATTTTCAGAAAATATGACAAACAAAATTGTACACAATACCCTGCAATCAGAATTAAAAAATAATAAAAATTGTATGAAAAATGAGCAGGTTTACTAAATATTGTTTCACTCCGCACGCGCGAATTCAATCAAAATATACTGTGCATAATATATTAGCTAAATGTATAGACCAACTTTTATGAAAGTCTCAAAAACATAGCTTGAAAATTCTGATAGTAATCGTCGATAGAATAAGCTCGAATTTCGCTGTTCCTAAAAGGAAGCAAAAAGATGAGGGGTTGTATCCAAATATACCAGCGTATGAAAGTTGACATAATAAGAATGAAGTGTCTCTCCTTCTATATTTGATACAACCTCTCATCTTTTTGCTTCCTTTTGGGAACAGCGAATTTCGAGCTTATTCTATCGACGATTACTATCAGAATTTTCAAGCTGTGCTTTTGAGACTTTCATAAAAGTTGGTCTATACATTTAGCTAACATATTATGCACAGTATATTTTGATTGAATTCGCGCATGCGCAGTGAAACAATATTTAGTAAACCTGCTCATTTTTCATACAATTATTATTATTTTTTAATTCTGATTGCAAGATATTGTGTACAATTTTGTTTGTCATATTTTCTAAAAATAACTTGTTTTTATATTAAAAACTCTACAAATTATAAGCAAAAAACTTGATAAAATTTGGGACTCTTTTTATAAAAACCTGAATTTCTCTTCGAGTATACATGCTATCTTCATAAAAATGAACGCAAATTATTACAATAATCTACTTAATCATAATCTACAGTTTTTACAGGGTTATCCAAAATATATTAGTTTTTCTTCAATTTGTTGACGGCCCCTTATGGGGTTTCGGGAAAAAATCTTCGCGGAAATATATGACGTCTATCATGTTGTTTACACTCCTGAAGTTTCAGGATAATTCCTCATGTAGCTTTTCAGATATTTAACAAAACGTCTAAAATCGCAAGTGACCAGTCATCATTGGAAATATAGTGTAGTACATGTTTACATGTTTGTTAGCGGTTCTTTCGAAGAGTGGCGTACAATGGAGCGGATTAGTCAATTTATAGAAATCCCAGGAACCCAGAGGAAAAGATGAGATCGGTAATGGAGAATGAAAGTCTAGCTTCGCTCCTGATCTCGGCACGTGTTTCTGTTCATTTATCTTCGAGTTTTGAATGCTAGTACGTTGGTTATATTTTGTGATTGTTAATTTTCTCGTAAATGGCTTGTTTTCTTTCTAATTATTGTTAACCTGATGACGACTCGGAACGGAACATGGCTAATGTTCCTTCAGATCTCAAAATTACTCAAACCATTTCTCAGTGATCGTTACAGTATTTTTGGGGATTCCAATACAACGAGGTTGCTGCATCCAGTGATTTTTTCTTGGTTATCATGTTCGCGAAGCGATCATGTATGCGGTACAGTGAACGCAACATTAACGAATTTCGTTTTTTTTAAATTCCTGTACAGCGAGGTTGCTGCATTCAGCGATGTTTTTTTTTGTTTTCATGTTCGCGAAGCGATCATATATGCTGTACAGTGATCGCGGCCTTAACAAATTTCGTGTATTTTCTGGGATTCCAATACAACGAGGTTGCTGCATCCAGTGATGTTGTATTTTAGGTGCGTTCGTAATTATATAAATACGTAGCACCTGTAGTCGTCGTCTGGTCCATCCGTTTGTCCGCATATAACAGCGCAAAAACTACCCAACTGAATGGTTTGAAATTTAATATATATTATCATTGTAGAATTTTGTCGAGTCATTTCAAATTTTATGAAAATCAAATCAAAACTTAAAAATATATTAATAAAAGTTTTCTTTATCCTATTAAATTCTATCGTACGCAATCTATATCATAAAAACGCAAGTCATGTGACTGAGGAAAACAAATAAAGGGCAAACCACTTCTTTTTTCATATGCCAGGCGGCCATTTTTAATAAAAAGTATTTTTTCGAATAAAATTGCTTCAAAGTTACATTTTTAGAAAGATCGTTGAAAAAATTTGTTTGTCTGAGAGATGAGTTACATTAAAATAATTATAGATTCTGATTCTGAGATAACTTGTGTGGAAATTATGTTAACAGCCGAATATCTCAATCCATTTGAGTAAATAAACACAGGAGATTCGTTCATTATGAATTATAGAAATATTAAACCATGGACGTAATCTCCATGGTGAATTTTACAGTACTGTCTGGTGTAGAAAAAAAAATCGCATTTGTAAACATGGCATACGTAATAAGAAAAAAGAGTCATGTTCATT
Source organism: Maratus michaelseni (assembly GCA_963931845.1). Taxonomy (NCBI): domain Eukaryota; kingdom Metazoa; phylum Arthropoda; class Arachnida; order Araneae; family Salticidae; genus Maratus; species Maratus michaelseni. The sequence goes on along the minus strand of OZ007589.1, from coordinate 292,649,812 downwards.
TCGCTCATAGCAGACGGTATAATTCACTTCACGGAAATAATAAAGATGATTTTTTTTACATTGTGAAACTTTTTATAAAACGAACGCACCTCCTATGTCACGTTGAACGTACAATTCCCAACTTGTTTGTTTTCATGTTCGCGAAGCAATCATACATGCGGTACAGTACAAACGAATTTCACGTGTTTTCGTTTTCGCTTTTTTTCAATTTTAGATTGATCGTTAACTTTTTATGTAATTTAGCTGAAATGTGTATAAAAACGTTGTTTCTTTCTGCTCATATTAATCTTTTATATTTATCTTATTAAATTTGTCAAATAAAATATTTATATTTTACTCATAAATGTAATATCTAAAAAAAATGAACTGTTTGTCATCTACTACATCAATAAACTACAGCTCCCTAGACTGTAGGGGACGCTGCTGTAGGCCTATAAACCCTACCTATACCTATGACCCCGTCTAAAAAAGTAGATTATTCCCAAACATGCGCATTTGAAATCTCCCATTGTGCGTCACTGTTAGTTAGTGTACATTTTCCAGTAAAGGACACATTTGTTTCTATGCTTAATTAATCATATTGACCGAACCTCATTGGTAATTATTAGTAGTACCGGTAAATGTGATTAATATGGATTTTTTTAAATCAAATTTACCAAAAGACGCGGTTATTATTAATAATAACTGAATTTATCAAATTGACAGTAACATTGCAAAATGTACTGGAAACATGTTAACAGAAAACACTAATAACAAATGAAAACATTATATATAACTAAGTACACAAAACCTGGTGTACAGATGTGGTGAAGGACGACCTTGTCTCTAGTCGCAAGCAGGATGATCAGTGCCAATTAGATTGGGAAAGAGGTACTGAGACGGTAAATAAGGTGGAATTGTTTTCAATTAACCGTTAGTAGGTCTACACTAGGTCATTATTAATTACACAAGTCTCCATTTAAGTCCGAAAGTATAAATTATACCACCTTTATTTACCAGAAAGAAAAATCATTCTTACTTATTACTTTTATTGGACTTTCTAGAGTAAAAATGAAATTTACCTGTCTGCTTGAAAATCTACTAAAATGTAATGTTCATTTTATCACGAAATGCGCTAAAATATAATAAGAGTTTAGCATATTTGTCTTCATTTACCTTACACGTATACGTCTTAATGAAATGACAGAAAAGTTTCTGTCTAAGCAATAAATGATTTTATAAGCCAATAGTGTCAACATATGATCACTAAAGTAATTTACTTTCAAATCTATACTCCTTGTTTATACATAATTGCAGTTTGACACGCAACACGAACTACCATACAAAAAAAACTACTACTTCCACTTTGAATGACTAGAATAAAATTCCTTTTTTATTTGAGTGCGGAAGACTGGAAGCTAAGGAAATCGTATGAAATATCCAGGCACGAACATTTCAGGTTGTGCAGACAATATGAAAAGTAATGCATAATTTTTAAAAGGTTGCCTTACGTGAAAAGTGGGAAAAATAAAAATGTTTTTTGTTTAAATATGTTTGTTACACTACATTTAAAAATGTACAGTAAATCGGGGTTACTTGGACCCAAAACACAAAAAAAGGGTATTTTAAATCAGTCCTGAATCTACTATGTTGAGAGTATAAATGTGATTCACTAATACTCTAGGGGTAACAGCCCTAATTAGTAACACAGTACACCAAGGACAGAGTGAAAACATTTTTCTATTCGATCCCAGTAGTCTTTTCTCGGGTGCAATTATCGTTACGGTACCATAAGCTATTAGGGAATATAAAAATTTTGATATTAATAAACCAAGCTTTGAGAAATATATCTTTTTTATTCTGAAGTTACAGACATACACATTTTAAATCAAAAACATATCCGTATTTAATGCTGACGTCATATAGACGGTGGCCACACCTGACCAATTAATTTCACTTTTACCGCAGTTTTTTTAAACATTGCTCAGCTTCAAGTTTTACACCGTCGAATAGGAAAAACAATATTTCGCTTTCTACAGAACTTTCGGACATCAAAACCTATGAAAGGTAGTGACTAGTCCGTCGGCAGTGGATAGGAAAAATGAAAGATTCACTAGAGAGGCCCAGAAGGTCGTTGAAAATCCTTCCTACACATATAGGCACTTACTCGTTTAGGCCGCAGGCTGACGTTGGTCATCGTGAGCCGCCAGATGGCTCCACACACTCTTAAACGAAGTCGCAGGACCCGATCTCGAAACATAACCTTAACTCCCGGCCACGTAGTACTTGAACACTGAAGTGTTCTTGCCCGTGCAATGCGACTGGTACCTAGGAGAATAATAGGCACTACTCACGATCCCAGAGGACTACGAAAGCTCCCTCTCGAGCGCCATAGGGTCTCCCCGCTAGAGTTGAAAGTTAGTTTCGAGAAACCCATGCTCCTCCAACCGTCAGGCTCAGGAAGCTCCGAATTGCGCATAGACATGCTTGACTGATTCTAAAGGCATGGGTCAGAATTCGGTCTGAACGCCGTCACATTAACTGATGAGCTTCCGGCCCAGGTCCCCGTGGTCGGCCGATATGGGAGGACAAGCCATCCCTCTTCCAGAGCAGCAATACGATCCATAGTTCCACAACGGTGGCTACCATGACACACGAACTCCCTTCTGGTGAACAGGGGTGTCTCTCTTTCTCCAACAAAACTTTGAGGGCGGCACACTACTCCAGCTGAAGAGGGACAAGGGACGCTTAGTCAACGCTTAGCGCAAGGGAGAGCTAGTCAACGAGGCGTCGGCAGCGGATCGAAGTCCACTCCTAATGCTACTGTCTACGTTCGACCGTCTGCCAGTACCGAGGAATGGTTCACGCAGCCTTACGCACTGACCAGACGACACTATGGAGCCATAAGCTGTCCTTGCTCTTTAGAATTCGTTCTCGCCTCTGTCTTTGCCCTATATCAATAGTAGATACGGTCCTATCCCCTTAGCTAGCCGTTGCACTAAACTCACCTCCCAGCCTAAACCCGGACACTGAGATTGATCTACGGAAAGCTGCCCTTGCCCGATCCTAGCCTGCCTTACGGTAAGCTAGCCCGTCTTTTCCCGAAAATCGGGGGTGCGTGAGATGGTGGATGTACTGCGCCCATTCTAGCACAGCGTTCCTTTTTCCGAAGGGCAACGCATGGAAATCGGGATTCCTCTGTATTTATGTCCCCGTCATGTCGACGCACGGCGCGCAAAGCCAGACTTCCGGTCATCGTCCGCACTTAAGTGGTCGAGTCAGAACCACATGAAGCAGCTCCCGGCTGCATCTCCTAGTATATATAACAAGTGATGAGCGCAAAATATTAAGTTTAACATATTCAGATTCGTGTGTTTCTGATTTGTATTACATTTAGAAATATTTCAAAATTTGTGATAATATTATAATTTTGATGTTAATGAGATGGGTTTTGAGCGATGTCTCTTTTTATTATGGAATTACAGCCGTCTGTACACCCCCCTCCCTTTAAAAAAAAACAACAAAAAAAAAACATGCTATTTGTCACCAAATCGTCGCTGATGGATGAAAGACTACAAATTGTGTCCAAATTTTAAATATAAATGCAATTTTTTAAATAGGGTTCGCATACATATTATAAATTGTGCCAACTTTCATTTTTCAAATATAATAACAACCACTTTTGTATATCCAATTTATGGATGAACCACTAGCACATCTCCTTTTAAAACTCTATAAATTTAAGAAAAAGTTAATAAACTATAACCTTTTTCAGGATGCTTTGACCCAAGAAACTCTATTAACGTGCCAAAAGTGAGTGTTACCATTTAAAAGATAAAGAGTGGTGCAATTTTTAATGCTTAGACAACACCTACTTCAAAAGTTGCCTTGATCTTCGGAATGGGAACACAATCACCTGTTGAATGCTGCCTTTCGCATCATTCTGCGACAATTTGTTGATAGAATAGAATGCCGCCCATTTTCCCATACACACACAACTGTACATACACCCATGTTCAAAATTAAGAGAATTTTAAGATTTGGTCGATTATCAGTAGAACTACTTGACAGATTTAAATAAAATTCGGTATGTATATAAGTTGATATAATGCAAAAAATAATCATTCAACAGTTATAATGCACACGGATGATCGTGCGTAAGATTCATCAGCCTCTAAACGTATAAAACAGAGCTTACAATACTGATCAAAAAATAGGTTAATAGGGGGTATGGCCAGGGCCCGACTAGCAAGTTTTTGTGCCCAGGGCACTTTCAATTTTTCGTGCTCCCTTAGATTGGTTCATTTACGGATACTAGTTTTTTTTTACATATCGCACGCTTATTCGAAAAGTGTCAACTCAAAAAATTACGTTTTGCGTAAAATCGAAAAACGCTTCCAGGAATAAAAATAAAATATTTTTTTCTATTATTTATTGAAATGTGCTTTTGACCATAAATTGAGATACATGTTTGCCATTTTATCGTATTAATATCTCAAATATCACATTTTTTTCAGTTGTGTCACTTTTTCGAATAAATGTGCAATATGATAAAATTTAATAACTTGACAAATACAGTACATCAATTACTAGAAAATAATGATAAGACGTCTACTTATTAATGATGTTATTGATATTAAATGATAAAACCAAACTGATACTGAGTGCAAACAAAAGTCCCAAAAGAAATAAAAACGTTGGCACAGTTATGATTTTTTTAAATGTAAATTTAGATGAAATTATGAAAAATTTCGTGCCCCTCAGAAATTTTGTGCCCAGGCCATCGGACCCCGAGTGCCCGTACGATAGTCAGGGCCTGGGTATGGCCCGCTCTTACAGTTATACAGCTCCCTCAACGTGAACTTATACTAGAAATCAGACAGTTTATGGGTTCCTGTGGCAGTCGGTGCCACTCCTCCAGCAACGCTGATTTCATGCCCTATGGATGGCTCTGATAGGTGGAAAGCGAGTTGCATTTGCCCTCCCCAAAGCGTCCCGGACAAGCTCTATAGGGTTTAGGTCTGACTGGTCAATCTATCCAACAAATATCCCATTTTCCAGAAATTCGTTGAACAGATGAACTCTATGTGGGCGCGCGTTGTCCTCCATTAAAATGAAAATAGCGCTAACTGCACACTTGAAAAGGAGAACATAAGGCTCCAAAATCTCATTCCTCTATCTCACACCAGTCACAGAGCCGCTGCCAAACCCATCGCCCATCCAACATGATGCCTGCCGAGACCATCAAACTTCAGCTGCCATAGTGGTCTCTTTCTCGGACGTTGGATGGGGTACTTGTTTCTCTCCAGATGAAAGTACATGGAGAATCGGTGTTTATACTGAACCGAGAGTCATCAGTGAATAGAACGGTCCCCCATTGTTCCCTGGTCCAAAGTCGATGATCTCTGCACCATGCTAAACGGGCTCTCCTCTGTACAGAAGTGAGCGGGACGCAAACAGAAGGTCTTCTTGCAAACAGCCCTCTGTCACGTAGCCTTCTGGAAACAGTAACTCTTGAAATTTGGCTTCCTGGGGCCGCATAAAGGTCACGAAAGAGATGAGAAGCTGTTGCACTCCTGTTACGCCTCGCTGTAATGGACAAATGGCGATCTTCATTCGCCGTCGTGGCTCTTAGACAACGTTGCCCAGACTTTCTCTTTATGGATCCAGTATCCTTAAACTTTTTCCATACGTTGGACATGACGCTGGTCGTTACATTGAAGTCTCTAGAAATCTGCACTTTTGACTATCCACGATTCACCATCTCATTCCATAATCCAAACGTTGGTGTTTACTCCTTTTTACCGTTAGCTTTTGAATTTCACCGAATATTGAAAAAACAAGATATTCGGCGAGGTGTGCGAGCAAATGAAACACGGAAATCGCACACGCGCTTATAAACCCTGTTCCTCTACTCGCTACGAATTGGTAGTTTTTTATTTATTTCTAACAAGGTTTAATAACAAGAATTTCTCAATTTGAAATTATTTCAACGTATTACAGAGTTTTTTTTATGTAATTGAGTCCTCAAGAAAGCTTTTTTTTTTTTTTTTTTTTTTTTTTTTTCATGTAACAATAATTTCATAACTCAAGAGTTAAAAATGAACAATAAATTATAAAACTTTAATCATTATGAAACTTTAAAAAAGTGACTGCAATATTTCTTTTTTAACATGCAACAAAATCTAAAAAGTTTCTTTTTACTTTCTAGTGAAGAGAATATATTTGTTCTTACTTCTTTCAAGATGGAATTCATTTTAATGACGTCAGAGCATTGTTAAGCATAAGAGAATATTGAGATATAGATAAGAGGCATAAGAGATAAGAGAATTTTGAATAAGAGATAACTTATTCAAAATTATACGCATAAAAGAGAAACTTTCAATTTATATATATTTTTTTAAGAACATTTAAGAAAAATCATGCTTACATAAAAATTATATCACTTACATTTATCGAGATTTTGCTAAAAACTAAAAATATAATATTTAACATTTAAAAGAAAAGTAGGAACCCTATTTTTATTTATCAAATCTGTCACATAAAATTTTAATTTCCATTACTAGAATCTTTTTAAAGTTAATGCTTTTTTTAAATAAGGGAGTAAAAAGGTTGTACGTTAAAAAAAAAAATATTTGGAAAATTTTCTTTTTAAATTTATCAAGTTGCATTATTACAATTATTTCCAAACTAATGCGTTTTATTTATTTTAATTTTAAAATACAAACTCACTATATATAATAGACTCATGTGATGCCCTTTTTATTCTTAAATGCATAAAATTTGTAGGTATTCAGCTACTAAGAAATCGAATAGCACTTTACTTTTTCTTAAAAATCCAAAATATCTTTTAAAAAATTGTATCAAAGTCGACGATCTAAGCTCATTTTAGAGATTATGAATGTAAGAGAAAGGCGATCATCGGTGAGCAAACAGTTATAAGTCAAGATATAATACATTTATAAGTCCATTCAATTGTAAATCCCTGGAAATTTTATGCTTTTACGCATAAAAATAATTATGTGGATGTAAAAGAAAAATATCTTTTGGTGTGTGCACTTTTTCTTTCTTCATTTTAGATCAGCCTTAAAAGAATTTTTAAAAGTTTATTTATATTAAAAAAAAAAAACCCAAAAACATTTCATTTAAAATTATTAAACAACAAATGAAAAAAAAAATAATCCTTTTCCATTCTCATCGCAGATAATGAAAAGTTTCTACTTCTATTTACTTTCAAATAAATGGTTTTCAAATAATTCCAAATAATAAAAAATACAAATAAAAATTGAAGTAAAAAGATAAAAGTAAAATAAAAAATAAATAAAAAATAAAATAAAATATTTGAAAAACTTTAAAACTGTATCTCTCAGATAATTTAAAAAAAAACAAGAGATTAGAATCCTTGTTCGAAATATCAATTGCTCTACGAACTGATTTACAATTGTAAAAAATAAAATAAAGGTCAGTAAAAAATACACAAATAAAAAGAAGAAGGAATTGTAGATATTAATATTTTTCTTATAAAAAAAACAGAAAAAAATATTTTCAGTTTTTAACAGTGAAGACCGAAGTTTTTTATTGATTTTTTAATATTAAAAATAAAGATGAAAAAGAGAAGGTAATGTTTGTACAATCCATTTTTGTCTTAGTTTTATTTTTGAGAATCAAAAGCGTTTTTTGCCATTAAAGAGAGCAAGGGAGTATTTCGGATAAAAAACACATTTATCTCATTGCATTTTCTTAATGTCTGACATTTTATAGATTTTGATACTGATTCTTTAGAATAATTATGTCAAACACGCACAGTGATTATGTTCCTAGTTTTGATGATCACATAAACCGGCGGTGGCCAACCTTTTCCCCTGAAAATCGTTCGACCACAGTTTATTTTAAATAAGAATTTTAACCTGATTTTATCACATATTTTCACTCTTTATTTAAGGCGAATACTTCTGTTAAAAAATAGTGATAGCTCTGTGGCACGCGTACGACGGGTTGGCCATCTCTGACATAGACGATAGTGATGAAAGCTTCGAACCTTATTTATGTTTGTATAATATAAATAAACCTTTATTTCATCTCTCTACATTACATGTAATCATGAGAGACGGTAGTTTCTCGAGTGACGCAGCAAAAAAAACGAAAACCGAAAGCCCAAAACCGAAGATTTCCGTCACTCTATATATACACCTAGTTTGAGTTCAAAGGAAAAGCGAAAAGCCGACATTTAATATCTCAGCAAATATGACGCATAACGTTTTGATTTTTTCACAGCTGTCTTATATCTCCGGTCTAACTCTATCCTGAAATTTATAGATTTCTACATGCAGTAGATTTTAAGATCTGGAAACTCATTTTTAAGTAAAATGGGAAGTTTTTTTCTCTGCATGTAATGGTGTCATGGTGTAAAACGCTATTCTCGATATCCGCCGGACGATTTTTTTAAAATTAATATATGATACTAATCGGTTTTAGATGAAGCGAATCCCCTATTCCGCTTAAATAGGACAACTCTAGTTTTTTAAATAATCTGGTTTAAAAATGGGACTATTTTCTTAAGCCTATTGCGTAGACTTTTTACGCATTTCCTCCGCGCATGGTAATAGAATACCTCAGGTAGGGGAACGCCGTGTTTGGCCGGAGCGCCATCTATTGTCAGTAATTGAAGTTCAGCAAATCGAATTTTTTTTTTCTTGAGCTGTATTTAAAAAGAAATTTTGTTATGTTTTTTTACGAGTTTTTTAGTTAACAGAACAGAAAACGAACTATTTTAAGAGTTTGTAAAATATTTATGTTAAATTTTAAAATTGTAAATAATATATATATATGTTTTCCCACTGTATTATTAAAAAGGAACAAAAAATATTCATTCTTATTCAAAACAAGCCTGGAACTCAGATATATCTTTTTTTCTTTTAAATTTTACTGTACTTTGATATCCGGGATTTATCACGTAATTCTCGTAAATATTTTATAGAATAACTTTTTTTTTTCTAATTAAAACAAATGATGCAATGATTTTATATGCTTTTATTTATTTTTTTAAATAAATAAAATATGAAAACCAGGACTTTCAGTTTAAGAATTCGTTAAATATTCATAATAAATTTTACAAACTGTAAATAACTAAAAATTATTATTATTATATATATACATTCTGTTTCCCAGCTGTATTATTTAAAGTGAGCAAAAAATATCAATTCCTATTCAAAGCAAGTAATTGGAATAAGGTAAATTTTTATTAGCATTAATTTTATTGTACTCAAACTATTTAAAGAGCGTAAGACAGTAGCTAGATTTAAAAAATATATATGCGTACTGCAAATGTAAAATAAACTTAAAACTTGTAGCAATTGGGTGATTGCACGCTAATTGGGCCCTCGGTCCCCAAATTTAGCATGTAATTTTCAGTTAGAGCTGATATTTTATACTAATAGAGTAGGTTAATAATAAATATATTTATCTAAATATTTATTTACATACTCCCATCTATACTTTGAGACATTGGAAATGCTCAAATTTTTGTGACCATAAAGGAAAGGGGACCCTGGAAAAGAGAAATAGGATTTCATCTATTGCTGGATTATTGTAATTTTATTCTTATATTAAATGTAATATAAATACAAATACAACAAGTTTTTTCTGTAAATTAATACACATGTATAATACGAATCATTTTCTACATTTAAGACTTGTTGTCAATAACTTCCTATTTGAAATATAGTTTTTTTTTTTTTCTTAAATCGAAATGTAACTTGATTGTCTATGTATTTATTGCATATGATCAAGATATTTTGATAAATTAAAAAACTTTTGTGCCTATGTGTGTATATTTAAATAAAGATTACACAAGAAAAATTATATATCTTTATTTAAGAAACAAACATTTATTTAACAAAAAAAAAAAAAAAAAAGAAAAAGAAAAGTGCCCAGTTAAACTGATGGCATTGAGCTCACAGGCTATTCACACTAATTGTATATTATACTCTTATTTCAAAGAATAATACCCCTCGAAAAATAAAGAGATCGACAATAAATCAAGAGGGGGGATTGGCCCGCCGTTTCCCCCTTTATACTTAACCAATGAACCCCCCAAACTAATCAGGGAAGCGTCTTACCACAATGAATCTATATACAAAATTTGAAGCAAATTGGGCAATTCTGCATGAAAAACCCATTTATATAAATTAAGGGGTTAATACCCCGCTCCCCCCTTTATAATTAACCAATGAACCCCCAAAACTAATCAGGGAAGTATTATCACTATAAACCTATAACCAAAATGTGAAGCAAAACGGATATTTCTATCAAGATTTATCGCATTACGTACATACTTACATACATACGTACATACAGAACCGGCGCACATTAACTCTCAGGCTTTGATAGCCTGTGAGCTAAAAATATAATTTCAAGAATTACTCGGATATAAACATTTAAAAATCACAACATTCATCTTAGATTTAAAAAAAAAAAAAAAAAAAAAAAAAAAACCTATATGTATATATATATAATTCCAAAAAGACGCACAAAGGCTATCCATTTTATTCAGTTAATTTATCTGATGTACTCCCCCCCCCTTTTTTTTTCCCGGAAAGGGTGGATTCATTTTTTGAATTGGTGAAAAGATAAATTGAATGCCCGCTAGCGGGCTAAACCACTAAGTTTTATTCTTATAAATTTATACCCTATGCTTAATTTCGACTGAATGAAATTTTTATCAATAACCGCACAAAAGTAATGATATCAGTACAAAAACCCTTAACGGGTTAAAAGTTGTGACGCAGCACTTTCTTTTGGCTCTAAGAATTTTAAATATGGGTCTTAAAAGTAATGATATCAAATTTGAGTGACGCTATGTTAATAATTTTTTTTAAATCATCATTTTCTTTTTAGTTTTATTTATATTCACAGGTGCAATTATCATCTTAACATGAAAACATATATAAAATTTATTCGCTGATGCTTTTTCATTCAGATCTCTCAGGAATTCAAAATATGGGTTTTAAAAGAAATGATATCAAAATTTGAGTGCACCTTGACGTGAATTTAATAGGATTGTTTTAAAATTCAATTTAAATTATTTTTCGTTTGTCTTCTAAAGTATATTTACACATACAAACAATACTTTTAATTTTTCAATACACTGTTAAATATATTACTTTCACTGATCCTATATTATGTATTCAAATGTATTTATTTCAATAAACTGATTTATGTTTTGTGCCACGCTATCCAAAATCATAAGTAAAATTTATGTAAATGATTATTTTGTGTCATATTATCCACTTGCATACATTTTCCTTTGTTTGGATACTATGACGCAAAATAATCATTTACATAAATTTTACTTATGATTTTGGATAGCGTGGCACAAAACATAAATCAGTTTATTGAAATAAATACATTTGAATACATAATATAGGCTCAGTGAAAGTAATATATTTAACAGTGTATTGAGAAATTAAAAGTATTGTTTGTATGTGTAAATATACTTTAGAAGACAAACGAAAAATAATTTAAATTGAATTTTAAAACAATCCTATTAAATTCACGTCAAGGTGCACTCAAATTTTGATATCATTTCTTTTAAAACCCATATTTTGAATTCCTGAGAGATGTGAATGAAAAAGCATCAGCGAATAAATTTTATATATGTTTTCATGTTAAGATAATAATTGCACCTGTGAATATAAATAAAACTAAAAAGAAAATGATGATTTAAAAAAAAATATTAACATAGCGTCACTCAAATTTGATATCATTACTTTTAAGACCCATATTTAAAATTCTTAGAGCCAAAAGAAAGTGCTGCGTCACAACTTTTAACCCGTTAAGGGTTTTTGTACTGATTAAATTATTCACATGTAATTAAAAATGATGACATAAACTACTTTTGACGAAATTTAATACATCTGGTATTCAGCATATTATCACTAAATTGAATATGGTGCTTAACCCCTTGGGGACGAGCGACACGTATACGTGACGCATAAGATGCTCAGACTCGTCGATTTTTCCCACCAGTTATTTTTTATTGTAAGATTTGCCTTATTAAATCTTAGCATTTCTTCGATTCAATTAGGGGAAAATTTCTGTTTTGAAAAACCGGTGGTAAAAGATTAAAAATTCTGTAAAGGACGCTCGTCGCGAAGGGGTTAAGGGTTTAATACTTGATTACTGCACTTATGATTGTATAGATCCTCTAGTCAAGATTATAAAATAACTAATTGTAATTTGCGTTGCGTAAGGTTTTCGTTTACCACCGTAACTTATGATGTTTGAATAAATAATTAGAGAAATTAAAAAAAAAAAAAATAAGGAGTAAATTAGCCCATTAATAAAAATAAACATTACGCAATAATAATTAAAAAAAGAGTCAAATTTAAAATTAGCAATTAATAATCTTTTTTTACAAAAATGCTATTTACGAAACAACGATAAGAAATTAAGTTAAAGAAACGAAAGTCACCGAGAGGTACATAAAATGCTTATACAATTAATACTCATTATAATAACTTACAATTTCTCACTTAATTAATTCGACACTTAATTATAAATTAATAAATCGATAATAATAAACTAAAAATAGAAAATATAAAATAAAGAGTATATTAATAATAAAAAAGAAACGTTTTTATTATGCAAAAACGTACATATTTCTTCCTAGACATCAAAAGAACTTCATAAAACATGTTTATTTTTCAAGTCGAAAAACCTTTACGCCTTCTTAATCTATCATATGCAATGTATAATGTTTTTTACTTGATACATCTTTTATAAATTAATGTCAACGTAGTTTCTTAACAGAAGTGTTCTCAGCATAAATTAATTAATTAGCTAAATTTTAATGTTTGAAAAAAAAATAATAAATTTACATATGAAGTAAAACGAAATTTTGATAACATGCTTTAAAATAAACTTATAAAGAATCCTTGATTATACGGGATAATGACAAGACGGTTTGGCCCGGCTAATTGAATTATAGTATAAAGAAATATTTTAGTATAAATGCATTATAATACTGACAAGTAAAGGTACTATTGTCTGTGGCGGAGAATTTCAAATTTTATAGCTCATTCGATTCGTCTCATTGAGCTTAGTAATTTTATACCTCGCATATCGGCTATTGAGTTTATATAATGACAGGGGGCTGGGTCGAAGTTCAAAATTTCGTTCAGTGAAAAACAGATGCCTTCAAAGAAATAAGTGAGATTTAAGTTTACTAACTGTTTTTACAGTGCCATACACTGCCCATAACTACTATAAGGTTATTGCTGTTATTATAAGAATTTGTAATTGCAGATAAAATATTCGTATGCTACTTGACAGGCAGGTTTTCGCAAGTTATGATGTCCTCGTCTAGTTTTGTTCATCCTGTCAATACTTTTTTTTTTTCCGAATTACGAGCAAAAATCTTTTTAACCACACATTATCGGTTCTTTTGTCAGATTTTCGGATTGAACAATGTGTCAAAAATTGACTATCATCAATGCATGACAGTGTAAGAACCATAAATAAATTTAAATATTACTTATTTCTTTGACGGCAACTGGTTTTCAATGAACGAAATTTTAAACGTTGACCCTGATCTCGGTCATTATCAAAACTCAATAGCCGATATGCGAGGTAGCAAGTTACTTAGCTCGATGAGAAGAATCGAATGAGTTATAAAAATCGAAATTCGCCGCCACAGACTATAGTACCTTTACTTGTGAGAGCATGATGAAATATTAGATATGTAGTTTTCAAAATAGCCTGAGAATTAAAAAAAAAAATCTACTACTCCTTATTTCAAAATACACATTTTCAAACACAGTATGACATTACCTAAAATAAGATGAACGTTATAAAACTAGAAAAATAACGAATTTTTCCGTATTATACCTCACATGAGTACTACTTACTATTCAAGGTAATTATAGCGTGAAAAAAAGTCTTTAACATCTTGAGACCTGAAGTTAAAATAACACTACAAATACACATTCTTTGCTTTTGTACAAACAAAATGACAGCGTAGGTGACAGAGAGAGCTTTTTTTCTTCTGAAATTGATACTTTAGGGGATTGGTGATTTAGGTTCACAAATATGGATCTAAAATTATGAGCCCCTTTAAAATATCAATTACCTAAATTAACGCAATAAAAATTTAAGAGCTTTACACAAATGAATGATCTACAAATGCTGAAAAATGTTTATTGTAAAGGGTTTAAGTTAATTAATTATGAAAATTTCTTACTTTCTTGGCCACACTGCCTTTAAGGCATTTTTTAAACTCAGATGAAAATAACATTTACTTTATGAGAAAATAAGCTTCAGTGCTGCCATTTATTGGTCTTGTTCTAATAACAAAAAACATTCAGCTGATATATATATATATAGAAGTAACGTAAAAATGTAAAAAAAAAATAATAAAACAGTTTAGATTTTATGAGAAAAAAAAAATAGAGGTCTGCACTTGTGTACCTCAGATCCCTGAAGAAAGAGGTTAAAAGTATATTGCGTTAATTATTGTCCAGATCCGATTTAGATCCACTAGAAGTTGACAAAGGGCTGTAGTAAATATATTATAAATTAATTTTGTTAAATGGTTCTTTATTATATCTGTTTATTAGAAGTTCGAAACAGAAATATAAAGTTAAAAAGCCAGTACCAAAAGGGGTAGGAATGGTACCTGAGGGTATTTTGTATTGATGGCTCAGATTTGTTAAGTCCAGAAGAGAGCCACTGAGCGAGAGTGAACCCACAATACATGGTGATTTTGTTATACCCATATTGACATCACCAAATTAGCGAAAGATCAAATGAATTGAATGATGTCATACGAACTGAAATTATCAGCTACCTTTTAAACAGTTAAGAGAATTTGAATTTTATGACAAAGTTACCAGAATAGCAATCCTAAAAAAATAAACAAATTCGGACGGCAATTTTCGTCGGGAGAAAATTTTTGAGAACAAAATAAAGTATTTTTGCCTTCGACAAAACAATGTCAACTACTGGAAAAAGTGTACGATCTAACAATGAAGCTATACTCAAAAATTAAGCAGACAAAATACTTATTTCTATCGAACGTTAAACGGAATGAGAATAAAATGTAGACCGAACACAAAGTCAAACTTTATCTTTTATCTCTTTTTTGCTTGATATCCAGTGAGGATGATTAATCATTTAAACGGATTCTATCTGTGTGAGAGCCTTTAGTGATAAAGGCATAGGATAAATATATTTTTTAATGGGGGAAATTGAGGACGAGTTCAGAAATGAAAGTTAGGATAAAACAACTAATTAATTAAAAGTGAGTTTTAATTGAAATTTAGAGATAAGGATTAATTTAAGAAAAGCATATGCAACTCCACATTACAGTAATAAATAATTAGAAATCAATATGTATATATTTTATAGTTTTTGTTTTTCCGTACATCAGTATAATTCTTCGTAAGTAAAGGATGATTTGGAAATTCACGTCCTTTTCTTGTTCATCATATAAAAGCAAAATATTTGTCACACTTAGAATGCTTGAAAAGTATTTATTTTTTTCTTGGGATACTTGTTTTTTTCCTCCTCTTTTACAAAGGGAAGAGAAGAGTATAATATGATTAGAAATAAACACCTACTGAATACACACACACACACACACACATATATAACTTATTGTAAAATTAAACCACTGAAACATAAGAAACTGACTACACACAATGAAATCACAATTCCAAATAGCAGAGTCAAATTACAAATTAAATTATGTAGTCCTAAGAAATGAAATATTATTAATTCAAATAAAGAAAAAAAAGAGTATAAACACAAATGGAGTCTTACAATATAAATCACTTTTTCAAGGGCAGGGGATCTAACATTATAAGCAATGAACAACAGATTTCTGTAGATAGCACTAGCTTTATGCTAAAAATTGCGTTATCTCACTGCCCGATCGGTTGTTAAATCAAGATTGAAAAACAAGAAGAGTTTTTAAATGGAATGTAATAAACAAACAAATTAAAAAAAAGTGAAAAAACAAAACAAGTTATTTACTACTTACCCTAAATATTTATTAATATATTAACACTAATCCTATTTGCACATGTTAAAATATTGTATATATATATAACCATTAAAACGTCATAGAAACATGCGGGGGAAAAAATATATTTAATATGAAAAATGAGCACGTACCTGTTTGAACAATATCCATAAATATGTAGAGAAAAAATAATGAATAGAATTTAAAACAAAGAGAATATGATCTAGATTGGAGGGAAAAATGAAAAGAAAATTAAAAACCTGAAAAAGGAAACATCACTGTAATGAAATATATCCAAAATTAACAATTTAAAAAAAAGTGAAATTTTGAAATAGATGCATTTTTTTTTTGAAAATTTAGACAATCATACATTAAAAAAAAAAAAAAAAAAGATATTAGAAATGAAAAAAAATAACAATTGAGGATAATTTCCCCATATTTAAACTGGATGAAACGTGGTTAAACGAAAAACGCCAACGCCGTGATTAAGGATTCAACAAAACTACACCTGTTCCCTTATAATAGTTACTAATTCATTGAATGAATAACAAGAGGAATGAAAAAGGAATTGCATACAAACGTTATACAGTAGAACTCCAATTATCCGAACTCCGACTATCCGAATCGCTGATTATCCGAATCGCTTTCAGAAATTTAGAAAAAAAATTAAGAAGGAAACGTACTGCAATTCCCAAAATAATGATTCTGTCTACGCGCGCTATTGTCCTTCTCTCCGCGAATCTAGTGTAGGCGTAGCGCGAACATTATTGGGATGATGACTCATCATCTCATAGTGAAGCTCGATTATTGGCTGTCGTCTGTCGCCAGGTGGCCGGCCCGGCCCACCTGGGTTTCAAATTCTAAATGATGATGAACTTATTGAAAGTGTCGAGGAAGAAGATGACCTTAATGTCGAAGTTGAAACAGACACGGAACCATCAGCTAGTGAAGCATTTGCTATAAACTGCGTTGAAGTGGATAGAGCGTCAGCCTGCGTGTGACCACATGCAACTTCTCACTGTCAAGCGGATGCGCGACATGGCTGCCCGAAAACAGATAAAGACTGTCAAACAGCTTACTTTGTCCGAGATGTTCAGCAAGCAATGACTTTCATTTAGAGTACGGTACGTACATACTGTACTAATGCACAGCACTAGTAAGTACGGTTAACATGTAGAAGTGTTGCCTTTTCATTTAATTAATTAAAAGATCTTTTTCTTTAAAAATAGGTTTTTTCTCCCATTTTCAACATACATACAGTAATTAATTAAAATAGACTCTTTTTTCGGAAAAAAATCCAATTATCCGAATTTTTGATTATCCGAATGGGGTCCGGTCCCAATTGATTCGGATAATTGGAGTTCTACTGTACTAGAATTAAGTAACATTATGGAACAATGCTGCCACCTATTGGCTGTTCAAGAAAGAGAATTAAAGGCAGGTAAATAAAAATTTTAGATTCATTTATGGATATGCCATCTTGTGTCAGTGTAGAGACTATAACATAAATTAGTTACTGAAAGTGGAATTTCAAAATTTAAAGAAAGTGTTTAATGAGAAATTAATAAATTAAGAAAATTTAATGTAAATAATGAAAAGTTTAAAGGAATATAAAAACGTTATTTAAATTGATATTATATAAAAAATTAATAAAAAAATGAATTAATACATTGGTATTGCATATTAATATTATTTCTATAAGCAAGTAAAGTGGTGAAGGAAATATTTAAATAGGACAAAGATAGTAATTAAACAAAGACTAGATGGAACCCGTCAAAATTTGACGGCAAACAACTTGATAGTACCATAAAAATAAAATTTATAGTTGCTTTAACTTGACAAATTTCATAGTGGGGAGGATAATATGATTAAGTGGTCACAGACCTTTCCAATGATATATAACATGAGGGTTGTGTGCAAAATTTAGAAAGTACCCCTTGGGGGGGGGGCAAAGTGGGGAGATGGGCATCGGAGATGCATAATATGATATAAGTGGTCACAGGCCTTTCCAATGATATATAACATGAGGGTTGTGTGCAAAATTTAGAAAGTACCCCTTGGGGAGGGGGGGAGGGCAAAGTGGGGAGATGAACATCGGAGATGCATAATATGATTAAGCAGTCACAGACCTTTCCAACAATATATGACATGAGGGGTGTCAACAAAATTTAGAAAAGTATCCCTTGGGGGGGTGGGGGGGGGGCAAAGTGGGGAGTTGGACATTTGAGATGCATAATATGATTAAGTGGTCACAGACCTTTAAAATGATATATAACATGAGGGTTGTGTGCAAAATTTATAAAGTACCCTTTGGGGGGTGGGGGGGCAAAGTGGGGAGATGGACATCAGAGATGCATAATACGATTAAGCAGTCACAGACCTTTCCAATGATATATAACATGAGGGTTGTGTGCAAAATTTATAAAGTACCCTTTGTGGGGGGGGGGGCAAAGTGGGGAGATGAACATCGGAGATGCATAATATGATTAAGCAGTCACAGACCTTTCCAACAATATATGACATGAGGGGTGTCAACAAAATTTAGAAAAGTATCCCTTGGGGGGGTGGGGGGGGGGCAAAGTCGGGAGTTGGACATTTGAGATGCATAATATGATTAAGTGGTCACAGACCTTTCCAATGATATATAACATGAGGGTTGTGTGCAAAATTTATAAAGTACCCTTTGGGGGGGTGGGGGGGGGCAAAGTGGGGAGATGGACATCAGAGATGCATAATACGATTAAGCAGTCACAGACCTTTCCAATGATATATAATTTGAGGGTTGTGTGCAAAATTTATAAAGTACCCTTTGGGGGTGGGGGGGGGCAAAGTGGGGAGATGGACATCGGAGATGCATAATATGATTAAGCAGTCACAGACCTTTCCAACAATATATAACATGAGGGGTGTCAACAAAATTTATAAAAGTTCCTTCCTTAGGGGGGGGGGAGGGGCGGGATGGACCCCGGAGATGCATAACATGAATAAGCGGTCAAAGACTTTTCCAGCGATATATCACATGAGAGGTGTCTGCAAAATTTAGAAAAGTGTCCCACTTGGGGGGGGGGATAGACCCGAGATGCATAATATGATTAAGCAGTCACAGACCTTTCCAATGATATATAACATGAGGGTTGTGTGCAAAATTTATAAAGTACCCTTTGGGGGGGGAGGGGGGGTGGCGGGATGGACCCCGGAGATGCATAACATGAATAAGTGGTCAAAGACTTTTCCAGCGATATATCACATGAGATGTGTCAACAAAATTTATAAAAGTGCCTTCCTTAGGGGGGGGGGGGTGTGGCTGGATGGACCCTGGAGATGCATAACATGAATAAGCGGTCAAAGACTTTTCCAGCGATATACCACATGAGAGGTGTCTGCAAAATTTAGAAAAGTGTCCCACTTGGGGGGGGGGTGATAGACCCGAGATGCATAATATGATTAAGCAGTCACAGACCTTTCCAATGATATATAACATGAGGGTTGTGTGCAAAATTTATAAAGTACCCTTTGGGGGGGGAGGGGGGGTGGCGGGATGGACCCCGGAGATGCATAACATGAATAAGCGGTCAAAGAATTTTCCAGCGATATATCACATGAGAGGTGTCTGCAAAATTTAGAAAAGTGTCCCACTTGGGGGGATAGACCCGAGATGCATAACATGAAAAAGAGGTCACAGGCGTTCCAACTTGCAACTTTTTCTCGAAGGCATTTGACAATATTAAATTTTTTTTTACCCAAGACAATTTAACGATATTCTTAATTTTTTTGCGTAATTCGTCAAACGTTCATGGAAAAAATCATGAAATTCGCTAATCAATAGTTGATAAATTATAAAATTCAACAATCGATAGCAGTAAAATCGGTCAATCGATAATGGAAAAATCACAAAATTCATCAAATGGTTCACGTAAAAAAAATTGTCCTGCACACTGATGATATGATCAAAAGGGTTTTGAAGTATAGGACAAAATTAGCACTTGCCAAACAGCGAGTAATCCTGAAAATTTGGCAATGGACTTTATTGCCACCACTGGTCAAACATAATAGTCACACTCACCAATTGCGATGATTGAATGGAAAAAGATTTTTTTCTCCGCTGTCGCTCGACAAATTTCGAAACCATTTGGCGAATTTCACGATTTTTTCTCCGAAATTGACAGATTGTGATTTTTTTTCTCGAAGCCATTTGACGATATTCGAAAACTTTTTCCCCCGAAACCAGTTGATGAATTTTGCGATTTTTCCACTGTCGATTAATGAATTTTGCGATTTTTCCGCTATCGATTGACGAATTTATCAACTATTGATTAATGAATTTCATGATTTTATCCATGAACGAACAAATTGCGCACTTTCTTTCCGCTAATGTTTGACACATTTCGCCCTTTACAATTCAGCCAATGAGTTGAACGTTGTTTCTTTCCAGAAATGTCAAGAATGAAACAATGATTCTTTAGGATGAATTTTCTTCGTTCGATGCACCATGGAAGAAAGAATGTGTGCAATGCAGCAACGGGCGTCACAGACTTTTTAGGGCACCTGCAGACTAAAAACATCTAACCAATCTTCGCGGGGGGGGGGGGGGAATCACAGATTTCGTCAAATGATTGAGGAAAAAACACTAAATTCATCAAAGGATCATGGGGAAACATGACTTTCGTTAAAAGACATCAGAAAAAACATTAATTATGCAAAAGGATCGTGAAAGATAAGCAAATTTTGTCAAAGAATCGCAAAAAAGGAAAGTTCACCAAAAGGTCATGCTTTTTTACTAAATTTCGTCTAAAAATTGCGGAATAAAATGTATTTTATCAAAGAATCGCTGGAAAATGCGAATTTCGTTAAGGATCATGAGAAAAATGCGAAATTCTTCAAAGGATCGCTGAAAAAACATGAATTTCGTCAAAGAATTGCTGAAAAAACATGAATCTCGCCCAATAATAGAAAAATCATGGTTCATAATCATTATATCTAGTAGTATATGTAAATACAGTTTGTGATATAAGACAAAATTAACACTCACCAATCGGCGAGTAATACTGAAAATTGGTAATTGATGTTATTGCCAGTACTGGCTAAACTTAATAGTCACACTCGCCAATTGCGATGATTGAATGTAAAACGAAATTTTTTTCCCGCTGTCACTCAAAGAATTTTTAAACCATTTGGTGAAGTTTTTCCCGAAACCATTTTGTGAATTTCCCGATTTTTTCTTCAAAATCATTTTTCAACAATATTCGACCCAATACGCATGCGTCAAAAAAATCGCCGGCCAATGAGGTGAGAGTCTATTACTGTCTCTATTAACGTGTTTGGGATCATCTCCTGTTTTTTTTTTCTTGCACATTGCATTAAACCTAGGAAGGTATTTATATAGAACTCACTGTGGAGTGTTTAGAAGGTATTTATTTTATTTATTATAATTTGTATGAATACTTAGGTGTCCATTTCGGATTTACTGTTTAAAAATGAATTTAGGCTCATTTAACATTCGCAAAATCAATCCCGATGGAAATTGTGTTTTTAGATCTCTATCATTTTGTGTATATAGTACAGAAAATAATTATTCAAACGTACGTAAAATATCGTAGAACACGTAATACAAAATTGGACCACTTATAGTCCGTTTATTATCGGGGATGAATCTTATGGTGTTCCGATTGCTAATGAAAACGATTATGTAAATATATGGTTCTTCATAGAAGTATGTGCTTCTTCACACTTCAATAGACGCATTGTTTAAATTAATATAATTCTACAAATATGATGCAGTTTTAAAATATTGAGTAATGATTAATATAGTCAAGGAATCTACTCATATACGTAATTAAGTTTTGGTACTTCTCTATTATCTCATCGACCACTTTTCATAACAAAAAACTATCGCCAAACTGTAACGCCAAATAAACGGGAGAACGTTGTCATTAATACGCGCAAATGTTGAATTAAAAACCACTTGACGACATAACAAACACGTATAATGCTTCCGACATCAAGTAAATGGGATTGCATTTTTGGCATTTAATCATACATTTTGGCAATAGTATTTTGTTATGAAAAGTGGACGATGGGATAATAGAGAAGTACCTAAGTTTTTTATACCAATTTTGAAAATTTATCTTTTTTTGACATTTAAAAAAAATAACAGAAAAAACATTACAAATTTGCCCATTTGCTCCGCGGTCAAAGGATTAAGAAAATATTAATGATTAGCGGAACTGGTTCTAGCTATGAAGTAATATTATTTTGCTCAAAAACCCCCAGCAAAAAAATAATTACAAAGAATAAGTAATCGTCTTTAAATATACAAAAAACAATGTGATTAATGGCCAGGATTTTTTTACATATAACATTTTTTATATACAAAATAAAAACCGAAATAACCTCATTCATTTCACCCGATGTCAAAAATAGTTTTGTTTTCCACATTCTTGGGCAAAGCACTAAATCAATAAAATCACCAATTTGTGACAAATTATGAGTTTCATATGAATCGCCCATGAACGGACATGCAAACTGGTAAAAAATGAATGTAATAAATTAAAACATTCAAGATTTGTATACATACAAACAATACAATGTAAATATTAATATTGTTTGTATATATACTTCTTTGTATACATATATTGTTTGTATACATACAAACAAATATAATGTAAACATTATTCAAATATTAAGAGTTTACAAATCAAAACATTCTAAACATTTGTATACATACAAACAATATAATGCATACATACTCTTTACAAATTAAATAGCACACTTATGTAATGACAAAACTTTTAAATCGAATAGAGATAATATATTTCTGTTAAAAAATAATGCTAAAGTTCAGACTTACATATATTATACATTCACATAAAGCTAGTCACATTCCTGCATATTTATTAAATATTTAGTTGCTAAATATAGAAATAATATTTTATAATTTATATTCAGGCGCTCAGATTCGCTTTTTTCGAACACATAATAATAAAAATATTACTACCGTGCGTACTGTCTTTTGACATTATATTTACATAATCGAATTCATTATCAATCGGAACACCATAAGATTCATTCCCGATAATAAACAGACCATAAGTGGTCCAATTTTGTATTACGTGTTCTACACGTTTGAATAATTATTTTCTGTACTATATAAACAAAATGATAGAGATCTAAAAAAAAAATTTCCATCGGGATTTCGCCAACTTATGAGCCTAAATTCATTTTTAAACAGTAAATCCGAAATGGACATCTAAGTATTCATACAAATTACAATAAATAAAATAAATAAATAAAATAAATACCTTCTAAACACTCCACAGTGAGTTCTAGATAAATATCTTCCTAGGTTTAACGCAACGTGACAACAGAAAAAAACAACAGATGATACGATCCCAAACACGTTTGTAGAGACAGTCATAGACCCTCACCTCATTGGCCGGTGATTTTTTGACGCATGCGTATTCGATCGAATTTCGATGGAATAGATTTGACAGAATTACCAAACAGCTTTAAATATATGGATGGTTAATAAAGTTATTAAGATATGACATTATACCACATGAATCAAAGAAGAAAATAAAATTTTGTAGATTAAACTAAAACTGCCTATGAGATGATATAAATTCATTACTATTTCATAGAAATAAAGTATTATGCAAGGATAATTATTAATTAGTCGAAAATAAAAAAGTGTGAGGATTTATGAAGTGATTAAAGTGACATTGTCCCTTGTCCTAAATATATATATCTACACTAATAAAAGAAAGTTTCGCTTTGTGTGTGAGTGTGTCGACGATGGCTAGCGAAATCTAGCATATCTAGAAGCCTGAAAATTTAGATTTAGGTAGTCGAAGGCCTGATCTCATGCACCTGGGACTCAAAATTTTAATCTCTATAGTAAAACCGTAAGTCATGTGACTGTCATCAACAGTTCCGGGATGCCCGCTTCACTTTTTCATATGCCAGGCGGCCATTTTTATTCAAAATATTTTTTGAAATAAAACTGCATAAAAGTTACATTTTTAGAAAGATCGCTCAAAAAAATTAATATTTGAGAGATGATTTACGTTCAATTATGCATACATTCTGCAATAACTGTAGTTTAAATTAGGTTCGCAGTTCAAATTCTCTATTCATGAAAGTAAACAAAAAAAAAAAATAAATAAAAATAAAGATTCATTCGCTGTGAACGTTTAAAATATTAAACCATGAATTTTTGGACCTCTGCCTGGTGTAAAAAAAATAATCCGCACCAGTGAGACAGTCAATGTTTCCATAATTCTGTTCTGTACAACTCAACTTCTTTCCGGATGTTTTATTGACGTAAGTTGAACTCATGTAATAATATTTCATGGATCAAATTTCGAAACGAATTATCAGCTTTTATTTTTCGCGCGTGCAAATTAGAAACGATGCTTTAATTTTGAAATCAAATGTTTTGATTTATGATATTTTTTCTCATTTGTCTATTTTCTATTTTAAAGAAAAATGTGAACGTCATGTATTTTAAATTGGAACAGCTGTCACGGACGCACCGGGGTTGGCGCGATTTTTGTTTTGTGCCATTTTGGCGAGAAAATCCCATTTTCAGGTACCTATTAGAGATTACTAAAACAGCATGTACTTTTATTTTATTATGAAATAGTTTATTTTATATTAAAAAACACACGATCTTATTATAAAACACACACAATGATTAATTTATTATAAAGTGGATTAAGCGGTTTTTGTCAAGAAAGATGAAATACATAACAACAAAAAATATGCGAAATGCTACCACGATCGCAAAAGTTCTTGATTTGTCTATTAGATTTTTCCGGTTTGGCGAAGGATTAAGGAAAAAAATAAATTATGAATAAAAATCATTTGTTCCAATGCTTAATATACATTTAAGGGCGACCAAACTGGTCGCCAGTGGCGGCTAGTATTTTGATAATTACCCAAGATATTAAATTGTAATCTCATTGAACATCGTGTCGAAAATGGAATCTTTTATCTGAAAAATGGTGAAGTTCATTTCTCCTTAGAATCGTACTCTGCTGTGAGGCTCGCAACCGACCAATGAAATTTCTTCTTTCATCGGGACCTGAAAAATTTTCATTCTCGGTGCAGTAAAATGGCGGACTGTTCATTTTTCGGGCTTTTTCGAAGAATTTCAATAATCACTCTATGTACGCTAAAATTTGCAACCGGATGTAAAAAAAAAAAAAAATCGCAATTTCAGAGAAGCAAAATTCATAAAAATTGATCAATTAGAACCCAAGATATCAATTAATACAGATTTCAGTTCCAAGTTGTACCACCAGAGGGCGCCTTCCTATCTCGTGTTCTGTGGGTCTAATCACGACGTGGTTTGGCTTATTCGACTTGATATCGATACAACTTACAGATTTTAGTTCCAAGTGTCACCACCAAGGGGCGCTTTCCTATATCGGGTTCTATGGGCCGATCAAGATGGGGTTTGGCTTATTCGACTTGATATCGATAGAATTTACATATTTTAGTTCCAAGTTTCACAACCAGTGGGCGTGTACCTATATCGGGTTCTATGGGCCCGATTACGACGGGGTTTGTCTCTTACGACTGAATTTCGACCGCCTTACAGATTTCAGTTATGTTCGTATAGAACAAATTGCGCCCTCTAGTGGTAGAAGATGGAACTAATGAACTTTGCAGTGCCTTCCTAGCATTACTGCTATAAGCGGGTTGACGTCCCTGAGGTTCGTTTAAGGTGACAATAAAGGATATTTCGATGCGTGCGCAGCACGCACGGTTTGCTTCGGGTAACGTTTTCACTATTTAATATGCATATATTTTCACAAAATTTTATAGAGCACTTGGATACAGTTATGTTTATAAACTATTAAAATTTTAGAGAGTTCGTACGACGAAAACTATTTTTTTTGTTATGCTAACGGACCCGATGCGAAAGCCAAAAAAAAAAAAAGCGGGGAGAAAACATTTATTTTACAACTAGATAACGAAATTTTTTGATGTAATTTTTATGGGGGCTCTAAAACTCGTATACTTATAACCCATAAAAGTTTCAAAGAGTTCGGAAAACAAGATTTCAAAAAAAAAAAAAAAAAAAAAACTATGAAACGGCCCTACGTGAAAAAACAAGAAATTGTCTTCATATGAGCTCTTTAACCACTAAATATTAATACTTTTTCGCGAATTTTTAATAAAAAATATAAATTTATACAAAATAGGGTTAAAGATATAGAATCATAGAAATTTGGGGTTTATTTAAGTTTATTAAGTCTTTCACGGCTCGGGCAACACCGGGGAGGTCAGCTAGTATATATATAAATCTAACATAGATAGCTTTCATCGAAAATATGGATGATCGATCGACGGATAATCGAGTTCCACTGTTTATAATTACAAAGAGAATTATATATCTATCCTGTCTGAATTAACATGCAGTAAGCAAGGCAAAGATCGAGCAATAACTTCAGTTCTGTCAAGTAAAGAAAAAGAAGTTGAAAATTTATATGGTTACTTTTGTCAAGGATAGCTGGAATAGTGATAATAACCACAAAAAGAAAGAAATGTAGGAAACATAAATAGTTACATATATTCAAGTAAAATTAGAGATGCCTTATCAACAGCAAATACTTGAAGAAAAAAAAACTCCTACAAAACAACATTTTAAAGTATTTATTCCCAAATAAATGACTTTTACTTTACCTATTAATTTCTGAAATAATGGGTATAATCGTTACTGATTATTGCAATATAGTTTGAAATCAGAGTGCATCATTTTGTAAAAATCTATATGAGATAGAAAAAAAAAACAGTTTATATATTTAAATTTTTCAAATCTCTTTTACTTCAAATAACCCGGATTAATTTAAAGGAGAAAAAATTATTTATTGATAAAAACGTATGAAGTGTAATAAATCAATTACCGCTCTCTCATACTATTTTATATATTATATTTATAGGAAAATAAATAAATAGAACCACATACAATAAAAGTAATATGCCATACATATAGAACAAGAAAATGAAGAATATAAATGGAGAATACAAAGCAATTGTTTCAATTGATATACTTACCAAGCCCCATGAGAATTTCTCACTGGATAAATCTTTAAAATAATATATATACTATTTTGTTTTGAAGTTAAATCAAATTAAAAAAATGTGCAGTTATCTACTACTCATCCTATATCTGTTATGAAATAAATATACAACAAATATAATGTATCTGAGGAGAAAAAAATTAGATAACATGCTTATAAGATATATCATAAATCTTATATAGAGCAGTTAAAAAAAAAACACTTCAAATTTTCGTAAATAGAAGGCGTTGCACTGTTTTAATATGTAAGAAGGTTCAAATTTACTTGTAAACCGTGATAAAAAATTACTCATTTTTTGACTATTCATTCTGCTTAGATATTGACACATACACACACAAAAATCGTTTTGAAATTTGGAACTTTTTAAAGTTTTGTTTTTAGTTTGGTCATTCTAAACTCAGCCGGCAAAACTATTGACTAAAATTCGAATGATTTAAAAATGCGTGTGTACAAAATTTAAGATCAATATTAATAACATGTCATTCATGTGCTTCATTTCATTTAAATATTTATTGTAAGCGTTGAACGTTTCTCAAGGAAGAAATGGAACAAAAAAGCTTTTAACATTACTATTAGGTTGACGCAAGGGTTCTGTCTTCTTTTAATACCTTTTATTACCGGTAAAATTTTAATACCTGATAACTTAATTATAATACCTGCTTGCTTTGAACTGCTGGGTAAAATTATCAGGTATTAAAATTTTATCGCTATTAAATATATTAAAATTATGTAGAAAAATACGATAGAACTTTTGCACCAACCTAATATTTCCAAACAATGCTCTTCGTGATCGATTTCTTTTCCAACTGTTGTAAAAATTTACCACGAAGATTTTTGTTTATACAGTGGTGTTAACCATTTTTAGTGTTATTTTGTTCGTTAAAAATGTTCAATCTAAATAATTAATGAATTTATGAATTTTAAAGCTCAAGCGTCCTTTTTGGAACACCCTGCAGATGGCTCAACACTGCGTAACAGATTAAGTTTAATGTATGTTTTGAAATGGTAAATTGTTTGAAAAATAATGGCAGATTTAGAGATAAAAAATAAAAAACAATAAGCAACAGTAAACTTCAAAATAGGCTCCACTAGGCATCGAAACACATTTGCGATCAGGTTACCAGTACTTCAGTATCAGATATACGGAAATTTGGCATTTTTAGATGCAATGAAATTTGAAAATGCATTTTCTGCATCTTATCGATTTCTGAATGTTTTCTCCTTTAGATAGTTGGTCATGTGCATAAAATATAGAAATCAGTAGGTGGTAAGTTGAGCGAGTGGGTTCGCAGAAAGATTACTGCAGGAGTAGAAGATTACTGCGAATTTCAAATCGACGATACGTTTCTTTTAGCGTTCAATCAACTCATTTGGTTTTTATGTATCGAGCTTCTTAGCTTTTTCCAACTGTAAATGTATTCGGAAATAGTTGATATTGATATAACAAACTGTTTGTAAGTTTCCTAAATGCGAGTCGAGGATTTACTTCCATAGTTTCTTTCAGCATGCTTTTATCAAGGGCAGAATGTCAACCCCGGCTTTTCTCGTCTTAGAATTGTCTCACCGAAGTGAAATTTAGCTAATCATCGACACATGGTACATTGTGATGGTTCTTCTTTACTCCATTCATCAACTTCATTTAGATAAGCTTGGCCCCCATTTCAACCCAAATTGTACTTGTGTAGCAAAATCTCATGTAATTACTTTCTTCTATCTTTACAAGAAGAAAGTATTGGATTCATGAAATTTTTCAACTTTCGGTTTTCGACGGATTTATAGGTATTAGAAGGTCCTGAAAACGATTTGACTGTTTTTAGAAAATGTCAGTCTTTGACTCTGTCTGTCTGTATGCGACAAAAAGTTTGTGGGCGCTCTATGTCAAGAACTAATGCACGAAATTTAATAAAACTTTATATTCAGTTAGTCCCTAATATAAATTGGTGCTGATTAGCTTTTGGTGAAAATCGCCGCACAGGTGGCACTGCTATGCTGCATTTTTTGCGATTTCCGCAATAGCTCTATCTAAAGAGCTAATGCAGTTATTTTCATCAAACTTCAGATTCAGTTAGACCTTGACATAAATAGACGCTGATTACATTTTGGTGTAGATATCCCAACAGGTGGCGCTGCTATACCACTTTTTTCATTATTTTTACGATAGCTATATCTCAAGAACTAATCCACGGAATTTCATCAAACGTCAGATTCTGTTAGACCTTGACATAAATAGATGTTGATTATGTTTTGATATAAATAGCCCAAAAGGTAGCTCTTCTATACTACTTTTTTCATTATTATCATGATAACTATATCTCAAGAACTACTGCGCGGATTTTCATCAAACTTCAGATTCAATTAGACGTTGTCATAAGTTATTGTTGATTAGGTTTTGGTCTAAATCTCCCAACAGGTGGCGCTGCTATGCTGCATTTTGCAGAATTTACACGATTTTGGCAATAGTCTTATCTCAAGAACTAACGCATGGAATTTAACAAAACTTTGGATTCAGTTAGACCTTGATATGAATTAGTTGCTGATTCTTTTTAGTGTATGCGAAATCTGTGTGAGATAGAAGAAAGTTTTAGGATTGGCACATCCGACTAGTTTTTCTTTGGCAACATAATTTTTGGAGCACTCTCAAACGATTAGCAATTACTTTAGCTTAACCAACTATGTCACATATTAAACACGTACAACGATATAATTAGTGCTGTAATTAGATTGATTTACAGGCTTTGGAGAGACGTGAAACAAGGCACTATAAAAAATCAGCCATTCTTTGTCGAACAAAGTGATATTAAATAAGACTCAAATAATAAAACCTAAATTAAAATGTTGTGTGTTTTTGTGTTACACTGTTAAAATTTTGCAGCAAACTATCTAGTCATTTGACCGTTTTTATAGAATATGGTTACATAACCATAATTTAACTCTATTCTGACCGTAATATGGGCAATAATATGACCAGAATAGAATTAAATTACGGTTAGATAACTGTTTTCTATAAAAACGGTCAAATGACGGGACAGTTTGCTGCAAATGTTTAAGAGTGTATACGAGTAACTTTTCTGAAGAAACAATTCGGTCATATTCTCTTTTTACTACCTAAACTGCTAAAGTCATGAAATTAAAAAAAAAAAAAAAAAAAAAAAAAAAAAAAAAAAAAAAAAAAACTGATTTTTAAATATTTTTCTGTAAATGATTGCATTTGATATAGAAAATAGAAATGATTTACTTTTAGATAACGCGATTTAATTCCGAACTTGTTTTAATTAAGTGCAATCATTACAGTTAAATAGGTAATTGTTTAGATTTTTTTTATACTTTAGTTTTTATTTATTTCGAATCGAATCCGGTATTTAAATCAGAGATAGAGAATTAATGATCCGTTCCGGGATTTTTAGCTAAATGCAATTTCAGTTCTCTGCGATAAATTAGAATATTTCATTATAACATTTCGTTGTTCTAAGAAAATTAAAATAGAATAAATAAAAGAGAAAATGATGAATATATTTGTGCAAAAAAAAACATTTTTTTACTGTGCTTATTAATTTAAAGTTTTTCCTTAAATTCTTTTTTCTTTTTAAATCTGAAAAACTAATCTAAAACTTTACACTGATATACTTTATAAAATTCGGTATATTAATTACATATTTTACATTTTATTTAATTAATTTTCAAAAAATATGTATTCTAACCTATAAAACTTTTAATCAAAACTAGACACCGATTTCTAGAAGCTTCAAATATATTTATCCAAGGCTTCAGATCATTCTGAAAAGCATTGTTTCAGTTATACTTAAAAAAAAAAAAAAAAAAAAAAAAAAAAAAAAAAAAAAAAAAAACTACTCGCTTTTCAGTCTGTTTTGCAACTAACAAAATTGAATTTAACATTAGGAGTTCATAGCTTTACATTTACAAAATTTCTGAACTATTTGACCGAATGACTTTTCGTTTGGTATCCGAAGTTAAAATTTACCGAAGAATCCAAATATGATGTTAAAATTAGGTGTTATTATTAAAATTTTAAAGTTTGATTCTGTTTTAATATAGAGACGGCCTATTAAGCTTTTTTTATTCATACAAATTTACCGAAGAATCCAAATATGATGTCAAAATTAGGTGTTATTATTAAAAATTTAAAGTTTGATTCTATTTTAATATAGAGACGGCCTCTTAAGCTTTCTTTATTCATACAAAATTTACCGAAGGATCCAAATATGATGTCAAAATTGGGTGTTATTATTAAAAATTTAAAGTTTGATTTTGTTTTTATATAGAGACGGCCTCTTAAGCTTTCTTTATTAATACAAAATTTTAGACGACAATTCCTAGTTAAATGGTACCTCTTGCATCTGTCTGTGATTATTTGCTGATAAAATAGCATAAGAAGGGGAGGGTTATGACCGACTGTACAAGGTATTAAAATTTTCAGAAAATCTGGCTAGATATTTTCGTGAAATCACAAGCGCAAACTGAAAAATAACCCTCTTTAATAATATTTACCTCTTAAGCACCACGACGTACATGTGTACGTCATGAACTCGTCTATTTGTAATAAGAATCCAGGATGTACGTGCGTACGTCCTCGTCTTAAATCCAGACTGCAATGTCCTAGGCATCTATTTTTTTGTGTCACTACTTGCTATTGTGATTGCTTTTTTACGGGCTTTAAAGCAATGATTGTGTTCGCACCTAATAGATGGCGCTACGTATAGAAAAACTCATTAATTTTCCCGCTACTTTGTTTCTTTCTTCGTTCTTCATTTGTTTATGTTTTAGTCATTCTGTTCAGTTCTGTTACGTAAATTGTTGTGTTTCGCATTCGGTTTTATTTTTTTTTTTGTATCGCTGATAAATAAAAATAATGATATAAACTACTTTTGACAAAATTTTATATTTCTGGTATATAGCATACTACTACTAAATTGAATATGATGCTTAAGGAGTTAATAATTAAAAATAATCATTCCCTAAGCTCTGTGTGCACGGATATCGATGATTTTTTTTTTCACAATTTTTGTTTCAAAGCAAACTTTTGAACGCGGTTTTTGTTAGAAATATTATAAATTAACTACATTTAAAAATGAGTGAATAAAAAAAAAATAGATTTTTTTTTCTTCGATTTAGAGGTTACCGTACCTCTTAAGCCGATCACATTTTAAATGGAAAGGAAGAATATGATTTCACAATCCTTAAGTAAAATGAAAGTTGCACGAACACTACTTTCATCTAAATTTATGTATTCATTCATTTATACACTTAGACGTGTGTATATATTATGCAAGTTACGCAGCGGTTGATAGAAGTAAGAAATGAATTTCCTGACTCTATTCTATTATTTCCCTTTACGCTGTTCCATTATTTACTTATTCATACTGTTTATATTTAATGCCAATTGTACTAAACTGAAGTCCACATTAAAGTAAATATGTTTCAATTTAATCGTGAAACAAGATTTTTACTGTAATGGATTATAAACAATGGAAAATTTATGAAGATTTTTACTGTTCTAATTAAAAAGTTAATCCAAAATGCAAATAATATCATAAACAAGAAAAAATATATACTGTGTAAAATAGAAATAAATATGTATTAAAAATTCGAAATTCAGTTATTTTTCATAAGTCTATACGCTAAAAAAGTTCTAAAACAGGCAGTGTTTAAATTTTGTCAAAAATCAATATTAATGAAATACTAAGGATATTTAATACTAACGAAACTGAAAAGATTAATGTTTTAGAATGTCAGGAGTTATTATTATGTTGCAATAATATTTTTATATCGACTTTATTTTTTAAATGTCATTGTTAATTCCAAAAAATTATAAAATTATGCATTAGAGATTACATTTATAAGACGATTAAGCCTGAAAAGATAATCTATTGTCATATTATGTTACAAACACTAATGGTATGTACTATTTATTACAACAATGCTAAATAACACTTTACAGAGGACATGAAATATAATCAATGTTTAGATTTGTACTGAATATTTGAAATTTTTCTTCTTGATGGTAAGTTATATTTTATATATTTTTAAATTGATTAATATGCGGCTAACCGATAGATAATTCAATTTACAATAAATGTATTTTCTACATAGAAATAAATTATACTATCTCACATATTCCCTAAAATATATTATAAAAAACCTTGTGCAAGCGATATTTTTCAATTTAATTGGGGAAATTTACGAAATATGTATTAGAAATTACATTTACTAGAAGTTAAAAAAATGGAAAAAAAATTCTATTATCGAATTATACTTTAAATACTAAACTCTTTTATTTATTATTACCAAATGCTAAATAAAATTTCAAAGTTTATTAATCAGTTTTTACAGAAAGGAAAAAAAAATACAATCTCTGTTTAGATTTGAACTGAATATTTAAAATGTGCCATCGTCTAGTATAATCAGATCTAAAATGCGTCTAATTGAAATGTATTTTGTAAATACAAATACAGGGTTGTTATTATTAAAGTTCGTCTATTCAGAAGGCTCTAGAGCCGGTTCTATGGCTCCAAACGAAACAAAATTTCACTAGTACGTAGTTGAAGAGATGCGCTCTGCAAAAATCGAAAAAAAATAGTTAAAATTTTTGTCAATAGGTGGCGCTGCGCTAATATTTAATCCAATATTTGCAGATTCCTTTATTTTGTAAAAAACAAAATACAGGAAATTTTATTTCACAGTTGGTAAAAGTAAACTTTTTCAGTTTCGTTATATGAATTTCGGTCAATCCAGATGAAACACACGAAATCACAAAATTTCACCCAACGCTTGAAAAAGATAACATTTTATTCCAATTTTCGACGAACGACGTCAAAGTGACGTCGCAACTTCGAAAACTTGAAATACCCTTCTAACCACCTGAGGATTTAAAACTTGCTGATAAAGTGTGTCTGTGATTTCTTTGACACTGGAACAGTTGATTGTTTCTGAAAAGCATTTGAATCTACGCTGGTAACTTTGAAAGAAAAGGCATTTCTTGTAAAGTTATTTTATCAAAATAACAGCAACGCAGCTGCAGCTTTTCGAGAATTCCGGAAACTAAAAGATGTTAGACGTGGACCAATGTCGGATCGCGGAGTTCACAAAATGATTAAAAAGTTCGAGGAAATAGGAAAACTCGACATTCTTCCTGGCAGAGGACGAAAAATGGTAGACATTTCTAGCATTGAAGATATTGCTACTGCTGCCGTGGATTTAGTAAGCCAGTCATCATTTGTAATGCAAGTGTGCCAGCTATTGCGAATGAAGTCGATATGCCGATTTTCACTGTGAGAAAAGTGATGCGTCAAATTTTGCGCTACTATCTATACAAGATTCAGAGGGTGCAACAACTAATACAGGATGATGCCGAAAGTCGGCTATCATTTTCACTACAGTTTCTTGCACGAATGAATGTGGACAATTCTTGGCCCTGGAATATTCTATGGAGTGATGAAGCGCATTTTTATTTAAACGGACAAGTGAACACACACAACTGTCGAATTTGGGCGAAAGAGAATCCTAATGTTGTCCAAGAAGTTCCATTGCATGCAGCTAAAGTGACGGTGTGGTGCGGTTTCACAGCTACGTTTATGATAGGGCCATATGTTTTTGAGGAACTAACATCCACAGGACCCATTACATGTTCCGTAAATGGGAGAAGGTATCTCAATATGTTGTCAAATTTTCTGATTCCCGAGCTGCAACAGCGAGGCTGCCTTCAAAATATCGTGTTTATGCAAGACGGTGCACCACCGCACATTACTAGAGCAGTTCGGACTTTCTTAACAAGCCATTTTACAGGACCGCATCATAAGTCGTTATTTTCAAACAGTCTGGTCACCACGATCGCCTGATCTAACACCATGCGATTTTTGGTTGTGGGGATTTTTGAAAGATTCTGTATCTAAAGACAGATAACAGACAATCTCTGATCTGAAAGACAGTATTAGACTTCATATTCGCTCAATCTCACAGGACAGTTTACGCAATGCTGTAGAAAGCACAATTCTGAGAATGGAATGCGTTATTGAAAATGGTGGAGGATTCATTGAGCATGCGTAATGTTATTCTTCGTTATTTCCTCACTGCCGAGCTACATGTTTTATTTTTGTTGATGCAGATTACATCACATGAAATTATATTCATTTTTTTCTGTATTGTTTGGAGTCATAGGTCATGCTCTAGAGCTGTCTGATTAGGTGTGAACATTAATTATAACAGTTCGAAGTTCGTCGAAGTTTGTTGAAACTTTTAAATTTGTGTGCTTCGTCTGGATTGACTGAAATTGATATAATGAATCTGCAAACATCGCCTTAAATATTGGCGCAGCGCCACCTACTGACGAAAAATGTAACTAATTTTTTCTTTCGATTTTCACAGAGCGCATCTTTTCAACTACGTACAAGTGAAATTTTGTTTCGTTTGGAGCCATAGAATCGGCTCTAGAGCCTTCTGAATAGGCGAACTTTAATGATAACAACCCTGTA
Source organism: Maratus michaelseni (assembly GCA_963931845.1). Lineage (NCBI taxonomy): Eukaryota > Metazoa > Arthropoda > Arachnida > Araneae > Salticidae > Maratus > Maratus michaelseni. The sequence continues at coordinate 292,614,239 of OZ007589.1, read as the reverse complement.
CATTTACTATAAATTACATTAAATTATACATTTACTATAAATTACATTAAATTATACATTTACTATAAATACATTCACTATACATTTAGTATAAGTTAAAGTAACTTTATACTAAGTTACTTTAACTTAGTATAAAGTTTTTTTCTATATAGAAGTAAATTAAAGAACATCAAATATATTTCCGCAAATTAAACTATAAATCATCTGCGCGTGTAATATTTTTAAATTTAATTGTTATTAATGAAATATTTGAAAAATATGCATTAGAAGTTATAGTCATAAAACAATATTAAACAAAAAGTAATCCTAGTAAACAAGTTACGTTACAAATAATAAATTATGTTATTTATTATTAATTCCGAACTGATAAATCAAATTTTAGTCATCATTCATAATGTTTTACAGAAGAAAAGAAATATAGTCTGCATTTAGATTTTCAGTAAATATTTGAAATGTACTATAATCTATGATAACTTGTTTTTTAAATCAATTAAAAAAAATCATCAGATTTAAAGATAACTTAACCTACTATAAAGCTATTTTCTACAAAGAAATAAATTAAATGCTATATACCACATATTATTGCATACGTGTAAATTTGTATGATATAAAAGTTTGAGAGGGCAATATATTTTTTTTTCGCATACTCGCATGTTTCATAAAAATATTTCAGTAAAAAATTTCTTTCATACCTACATTTGTTTGAAAAAAGTTGAAATATGTTTATTACATTTTATTTAAAAATAAGTATACTTAGAAATGTTAATATGTTGAATGTATATTCCTAGAAACATGTATATAATATTTTACTTATAAATATATTGATTATAAAAAAAAATCGCGAACTTATTTTACCATTCTGTTACTGTATATTTCTTACAATATCACAGAAAGCTTATGATTTGAAATAGTTAAATTTCAATAAATTGTAATACCTCTAAAAACCTTTAATTCAAATGAGCTTCTTCGAAAAAATTAGGTTTCTTGCAGAAAGAAATTAAAAATTCCCAGTTCTTCAAAACCTTGAGGAAATGAGATGCATCCTTGATTTGACTTCTGATGAAAGAAACATAAAAAAGAAGACATTTACTGAGTATTCTGAATCCGGCCAATGAAGGTTTCAAAATTGCAAATGAGCTCATGGGAAATTTGTATAACTTTGAAGAAGAAATTTAGATGGAGCCCATCAAAATACAAATAAACGGTTAGAAAAATAAAAGATAAAATAAAAATAAATCTAAGTTAAATGAAATCGTAATGTTTATCATTACGATTTCAATCGATTGGTTTATACGATTGGTTTATAATTACGTTTTCAATCTCAAATAATAAAAAAAAAATTGCGTTGTTTAAATTTAAATCTTGACTCCATATTTAGTTTCAATTCATGGAATTTCGACACTTTTTTTCTTATAACTTTTGGTTGTCGCTTTATTTTTGATTTTTCTTTTATTTTGTATGTGGAAAAATTATATAGAAAGTAAGCTAAAATACATCTTAAAAAAAAAAAAAAAACTATCTTAATTTTTTTTTTGATAGAGGAGATCGAAGAGTGCAATTTTGCACTTTTTTACAAAATACAAATGTTTATAAAATCTTGCATAGTTTTTGAACTGAAAGAGATAAACTGAAAAATTCAAAAATATCTGAAATGTACCCACTTTTATATATCAGACCATGTAAATGTTGTTTATTGTTATCTTTCAAAATATTTGAGAACTTTAAGTATTACCAAAATATTGGTTAAAATGCCAGTTTTTGATAAAATAAATCTCATGAAGCGAGATTGATAACGGTATGAACTTTTGACACGTGTTCCAAACATGTCCAGAAAAAGTAAGTTGGTTGTTATCTCGTTTTCTTCCAGAATTATAACATTTTAAATTTTGAAAATGTTAAAAAGAAATATTTCAAAAGCATTTTTGACAACTTCTAACTCAAAGGGAAAAATGATATTCATATGCGATTTGACAAAGAAAGAATTTCATATAATGTCTATAATATGTAAGTCTCATTCTTATTTTCTAACTGGTCTGCAAGTAGGTGTCCCGATTTATGCGGAAAATCCCGATTTTCAAGGTTTTTAAGGCCCGTCTTGCGGAACCAGTGTGCGGGACACCAAAAGCCCCGATTTTTTATGATGCACAAATTCTTTTAAACGTCTTTTAGTATCGTGCTATTCATTAGTCTGCATCAAATGTAGAATTTCATGCTGTAAACCTGTTAAAACCTAACCTATCTATAACGAAAAAGTATCACGTAGTCGACGTAAGTAATCTACCTGCTCAGAGGAAGACCTGACTAAAACGAAATATTATTAATAGAATATAAAGATGATTCTGTTTTTAGCATTACTTGATTCTGTAAGTCTTGTCTAAATAGAACCTGCCTATTACAAACCCCTCTTAAACGTAAAACATTCATCGTCCCTACATAAAGACTACCATACAATTATAACTCCTCTATAGAAAACCTTATCAATACGGAATTTTGTTTCGGTCACTAGCGATTTTGCTTTCACAGATTTTTGTCTTTATTTAACACAGTAAAACCGAGTAAACCAAAATCTCAAGTGACCCGAGAAATATTCCGTTTTAGGAAGGTTTTCGTCTTAGTAGATATATTTGTATGTTATTTTTTCCGTCAGGACCATGTACTTTTTACGTTTAAGACGTGATTCCGTTATAGACAGGTTCCGTTTTCATTGGATTTACTGTATTTTTATGTTCTGATGTAAAAACCTCTGTCCCGTTTTTTTTTGAGACAGCGGACCTGGCAACACTATTCTGCGAGATGTAGAGTCTTGAAATGGGAGTAAAAACACTCAGCCACAAAGGACAAAGAATATTTAGAAACAAGACGCATTATATTAAATAAAAATTCTGATTTTATCAGAAGAAATATTTCAGGAATACACCATACTTTTGTCTTACAATTAAAAGTTCAAGAGACAGAAAGATTTATTTTAGGCAAATAGAGCCAAAAATATGAAAAATATCGATTTTAGATTTTTTTTATATTTTAATACGCCGCCGCGCATGCGCGGCAGCGTATTACTGCTTATTTTACTGTTTATTACTGTTAATTTTACGGTATAATACTAGCAGCTGGGATGCTATTATTATCCTGTAAAATCAACACTTTTTTCTTGCAATGTAGGTAATAGATTCGGCTTGGATTTGAACACTGGACCTCCCGTTCCAGACGTTTTGAATTTTATAGGTAATTGGAGACGTTTCCCTAGCACCACTAATGCTTTATCACATCGCCGCCATATTTATCACTTATACCCAGTATCCTTTCCTTTGCGATATATAGACTACGCCGCAAAAGGACTTAAAAATGGATTAAATCCTTATACCGTTGTCCGAAAATCTATACAATTTTTGCGCCAGTGGTCTATAATATATTGACCAAATGGAAGCCCAATCAGAAGTTCCGCTTGGGAGTTATCGTGTGCACTCACACACACATACAAATCATGATTACAATACTTTCTATACACCATGTGTTCGGAATTTATAAATAATAATAAAAGAGGATGAGTGTGATCACTAGACAAGACTCAGAATAAAGTAAATTTATAGCTCCTGCAGATCAATGGTTTGACAAGTAAAGGTACTATAGTCTGTGACGGCAAATTTCGATTTTTATATCTCATTCGAGCTCATCGAGCTAAGTAATTTGCTACCTTACATATCGGCTACTGAGTTTTGATAATGACAGGGGACCGGGTCAAAGTTTAAAATTTCGTTCATTGAAAAACAGTTGCCGTCAAAAAATAAGTAAGATTTAAATTTATTTATGTTTCTTCCACTGACATGCATTGATGATACTCACTTTTTGACACATTGTTCATTCCGAAGAAGTGAGTAAAACAACAATAAAGCTCGTAATTCGGGAAAAAGTATTGACGGGATGAACAAAACTAGATGAGGACATCATAACTTTCTAAAACCTGCCTGTCAAGTAGCATGCGAATATTTTATCTGCAATTACAAATTCTTATAACAGCAATAATATAACCTTATAGTAGTTATTGGCAATGTAAGGCACTGTAAAAACAATTAGTAAACTTAAATCGCACTTATTTCTTTGAATGCATCTGTTTTTCACTGAAAGAAATTTTGAACTTAGACCCGGCCCCCTATCATTATAAAAACTCAATAGTCGATATGCGAGGTATAAAATTACTAAGCTCGATAAGACGAATCAAATGATCTATACAAATCGAAATTCGCCGCCACAGACTATAGTACCTTTACTTGTGAGCAATGATCAGAAATCTCCCAACGTTCAAATCTTGGCCGAGGTAGATATGTTAAAAAGTTTATCTGTTTAAATGCCTAAAACTTTAATTTATTGAATTTCATAATGCATATCTTTTCCTTCGCAAATTATTATTTTTTCAATGAATTTACTAGAAAAAATATTTATTGTAAATATTTTTCATAAACATATTTTACTATTCTATTACTGTATATGCTTTTCCACGTCATTGTGAGCTCTACTTAGACATAATCGACTTTGTGAAAAAAATTAATCTCTCTAAAACCATTAATTCAGATGAGATTCTGGAAGAATAATTGAGCTTCTTGCATAAAGAAATTAAAAATTCCTACTTCCTTAAAATCTGGAGAAAAGGGGATACATACTTGATTTGACTTCTTACGAAAGAAACATAAAGAGGAAGCAATTACTGAGTATTCTGAATTCGGTAAACGAAGGTTTGCAAATAAGCTTATAGAAAATTTGTAAAACTCTGGTGAAGAAATTGAGATGGAGCCCATCAAAATAACAAATAAACTGCTACAAAAAAAATAAAGACAAAATAAAATATCTAAAAAGTGTTTGATTGCAAATTAAAAGAGATGTATTTTTAAAGTTTAAAAAATATCTACATGAGACTTATTAAAATGCAGATAAGCATATATATATAAGAGAGAGTGGATGATTTTCTATAGAATTATCCATAAAGTTTTATTAATATGTTAAGCTAACAAAACCTTAAAAATAATATTAAGAACAACTAAGATGGTTCAAATGATTATTATGTAATAAAAGTATTTATATTGACTAAAGTATTTATGACTAAAATGACTATGACTAAATGTATGACTAAAAGTATTTATATTTATGTTACGCTAACGAAACCTTTAAAATAATATTAAGAACAAATAAGATGGTTCAAATGATTTTTATGTAGTAAAAGTATTTATATTGTCTAAAGTATTTATGACTAAAATGACTATGACTAAATGTATGACTAAAAATATTTATATTTTTGTTACGCTAACGAAACCTTTAAAATAATATTAAGAACAAATAAGATGGTTCAAATGATTTTTATGTAATAAAAGTATTTATATTGACTAAAGTATTTATGACTAAAATGACTATGACTAATTGTATGACTAAAATATATTTATGTATTTATATTTATGTTACGTTAACGAAACCTTAAAAATATTATTAAGAACAAATAAGTTGGTTCAAATGATTATTATGTAATAAAAGTATTTATATTGCCTAAGTATTTATGACCAAAATGACTATGACTAAATGTATGACTAAAAGTATTTATATTTTTGTTACGCTAACGAAACCTTAAAAATAATATTAAGTACAAATAAGATGGTTCAAATGATTATTATGTAATAAAAGTATTTATATTGACTAAAGTATTTATGACTAAAATGACTATGACTAAATGTATGACTAAAAGTATTTATATTTTTGTTACGCTAACGAAACCTTTAAAATAATATTAAGAACAAATAAGATGGTTCAAATGATTTTTATGTAATAAAAGTATTTATATTGACTAAAGTATTTATGACTAAAATGACTATGACTAAATGTATGACTAAAAGTATTTATATTTATGTTACGCTAACGAAACCTTTAAAATAATATTAAGAACAAAAAAGATGGTTCAAATGATTATTATGTAATAAAAGTATTTATATTGACTAAAGTATTTATGGCTAAAATGACTATGACTAAATGTATGACTAAAAGTATTTATATTTTTGTTACGCTAACGAAACCTTTAAAATAATATTAAGAACAAATAAGATGGTTCAAATGATTATTATGTAATAAAAGTATTTATATTGACTAAAGTATTTATGACTAAAATGACTATGACTAAATGTATGACTAAAAGTATTTATATTTTTGTTACGCTAACGAAACCTTTAAAATAATATTAAGAACAAATAAGATGGTTCAAATGATTTTTATGTAATAAAAGTATTTATATTGACTAAAGTATTTATGACTAAAATGACTATGACTAATTGTATGACTAAAATATATTTATGTATTTATATTTATGTTACGTTAACGAAACCTTAAAAATATTATTAAGAACAAATAAGTTGGTTCAAATGATTATTATGTAATAAAAGTATTTATATTGCCTAAGTATTTATGACCAAAATGACTATGACTAAATGTATGACTAAAAGTATTTATATTTTTGTTACGCTAACGAAACCTTAAAAATAATATTAAGTACAAATAAGATGGTTCAAATGATTATTATGTAATAAAAGTATTTATATTGACTAAAGTTATTTATGGCTAAAATGAATATGACTAAATATATGATTAAAAGTATTTATATTTATGTTGCGCTAACGAAACCTTTAAAATAATATTAAGAACAAATAAGATGGTTCAAATGATTATTATATAATAAAAGTATTTATATTGACTTTTCTATAAGTTTTTAAATTTCTTTGTAAAACATGAAGAGTTTTGAAAATATGTTTTAGTGATTAATTTAAATTTTTTTTGTTATACCGGCTGTACCATAAGCTCGTTAAAACTTAAAAAAATTCATTAAAAAGAAACAAATGATGCTAAAAAATTGCGGTTTGCAGGACATTTGAACATTTGAAGGAGTGTTGCTTTGAGACCTATAGCTACACAGGCTGATGTCCCGAATGATCCATATATTTTTATTCACAGAAACAGATACAGGACTTCGACAATTGCATAAATCTTCTTGATGAGGACGGGATAGACACAAGGAAATTACATCACCGAAGAATTACAGCCCTCACCTCCACAATGAGTGTGTAATGGAGGTGACGAGAGTTGAACTCGTTTCCCTGACTCCTATGCTCTCAAGCGATTAGTGGAGTGGTGCCTTAACTATTTGACCACGAATTGGCCCACGGTTTGCAGGAATGGGATTTAAGGGAGACCGGATAAAAAATAATATAATAATAAAAAAGTTGTGGTTAAAAAATTACCGATAGATGGCGCTGGCATGCATAATATGAAGCAGATGTACGCAAATTAGGCTTATAGTAAAATACCCATTTCAGCAAAGCGTATGACAAGCTTCAGTCTCCCAGAACATGAAACACGCCCTTTTCTCGTCTTCAGTCATTTTGCCGTGCAGAATTTTTGCAAAGCGTTAGTTGCCGATACCCCGTTGTTGTAAAAGAGTTGATTAAGGCTGCTCGTGAGTAATCTTTCCGATTCCCTTTGCTAATGTTAATCCTATGGGCGTAGGATGCATTCGTATTTTTAAACTTCTCATGAAATTAATATATTTTTAACTTCTGTTTTCTTTGTACTGTTCTTAAACAATGTCTCTTTTTTTCTTAGTTGTCAATTTTTTTCTAAAATGTATACTTAATTTTATGTGAGTGTTAAATTCTTATTCAGTTTCGATAAGATTTTAACACATAAAATTATAAATTAAGCACATATTTTAGAAATATTTTGATAACCAAGAAAAAAAGAGACATTCTTTAAGAAGTGTACACAGAAAACAGAAGTTTAAAATATTAATTTCTTGATAAGATATTTTAAGAATACGAATGCATCCTACGCCCATAGGATTAACATTAGCGAGGGGAATCGGGAAGTTTACTGATGAGCAGCTTTCACCAACAGCACTTGATCTGGTAACAATAGCATTCCGCTGGTATCGAATGAAGAATCTGTGTGCATTGAGGGGTTTTATTGACAGCCTGATTTGCATAAATCTGCTTCATATTATGCATGCAGCGCCATCTATGGATAATTTTTAACCATTTTTTTAATTAATACAAATCCTGTCTCCCTCTAATCACATTCCTCCAAACATTTAACAAACTTTTCGCACAGCCGGTATTATGTTACGAATACTAAAATTTTATTTACAGGATATTTTATAAAAAATAATTAACTATAAATTTCAATAATTCATTAGCTATAATAAATATGAAGATTGAAATAAGTTAAATGTTTATCAGAGAACTCATAAGTTTTGTATACAGTAAGTTTAAAAATAGTTCAAAATTTCACCAATAGATGTCGCTGCAATGTCTCAAAATGTCAGAATGCTCAATAACTGACGTGCAAAAATGCGTCAAAGGCACATGAGTGTTATATCCTATTTAATTATTGAAAAAAAAAGTTTGTATTTTGAAGTAATTTTCAGCGTTTTTAGTCTGAGAAAACGCAGCGCCATCATTTTTGTTAAGTTAAAAGTGTTTTCGTAATTTAATTTCTAAAATCTATGTACAGTTTTAAATAAATTTTCGAAAAGAAATATGAATTGTAACTTATGAAGTTTTTAACAGAAATCGATTTCTAGAAGCTTCTAATACGCGACTCCTAAATTACAATCAATACCACCAAGTAGATGCTTAAAAAACTACCCGCATTTCAATCTATTTTGTAGTGATTAAAACTGAATTTAAGATTAGGAGTTCCAAACTTTTAAAACTCCATCATTCCTAAACTACTTGACCAAATGATTTTCTATTTGGTATCCTAAAGTAAAATTTACTGAAAAATTCAAGCATAATGTCAAAATTATGTGTTTGTACTGGACACTAGAATTTGGTACATACAATTTCAGTTCGTATTGAAAATGTCATACTTTGATACAATTTCAGTATGAAGACCTATATTTTCAGCTTATCTATCAGATTATTTTTTAACATACGTTTAAAGAAGACATAACTTACAATCAAATGACTATTTTTATTACTTACCCATCATACGTAGTATAGCGTAAGTCTTGCAATCGTTTTAAAAATTGAAAACATTTTTCTGACAGATTTACAGGTTTCAGACACTGAAAATTCCGAAAAACATATATTCTGAAATTTTTTTTTTTTTGCTGTCCGTCCGTCTGTCTGTGTGTGTGTCTGTAAACGCTCTATCTCCCAAACAAATTGAGATAGAGACTTGTAATTCGGTATGTACTTAGTATGCAATAATGGGAAGAAGCTTATTGAATTTCAGTAACCTCGATTATCCGGAACTATTTTTTTCGGACTTTCGAAATATACGTTCTGATAAAAGGTATATAAAAATTTTTCTAAATTGTTTATTTTAAGAAGCAAATATAAAAGACAATAAAAAAAACATAAATTTTACATAAAGAATGAAATCGATCGGATAATGTGTTGCCTAGATATTTGTAATCACATTTTCCACACTCTTCGATTTTTGATGACCCTGTATTTCATTCCAATTTCAATTCAAAGATATATTTTAATTGGAAAAGAGACGCTTAATCCGACGCAGTAAACTGTTAGTTAATATGATTATTATTTTTAGAGTTATAAGGATGTTTCTCTTACGCAATTCAGTAATAGAGCATTTAAAGTTTATGACGTCATCAAGCCACGATTTTATTCGAATTGCAATGCATGTTACAAATAGTTTACACATGTTTTATTTTCATATTTTATATTATGCATATCCATGATGGGTAAGTATTACAGTGGCCCCCAATGACTAGTTTTTCTCTGCGTTTATTTGACAATAAAATAGATGAGGGTAACTTTTTCTCTGAATGGTACTTGGTTCACCAGCTATTTCAGGAGAAACAACCTTAAGCATATATCCTGTACACATTATAAAATAAGAGACTGTCATGTATGCATTGTTGCCAGTTATGCTCAGTTTCAAACGATCTTCCTTTAATGCACATAAGTGAGATATCATTGCATCTTCCTCCTCTTTTCATTTGATTTTCAAATAAAGTTTGGTTCATTGTTGCTTTTTAACATGAACAGTAGATAGCGATAAAATAATTTTTATTGAAGCCTAATTTAAATTTAGATATAAATTTCTAAAATATACAGCGCATCAAAATATGAAACATGCGAAATGAAAATAAATCTTTCAAAATAATCTACAATTGCGTAAAATGTTATGTATTTATAAAAATAGAGTAATTTTATTCTGGTGATGCTCGTAAAATATTTTGGGAATAAGCAGTCTGATAAGCGTAACAGTTTTTCCTTTACGTGCATCAATAAGAAATATTAAAAGAAACGTGTTGTAATTAAAACCAGAACGGTATGTTTATTACCCATACTTTTCAAAAAATGGTCTTTATATCTTGCATGACTGACTATCTTATTTGTATGATATTTCCAGATGTAACAAAAATACTTTTTCAGTTTCATCTGATGTCATAGAAGATATTAAAATATTTTATTTCCTTTTAGGCTGTAAAATTGAATGCCTTCCGTATTTTTGCATTTTACATTTCTATCAACTGATTACAGTCTTTCTAAAACGATAAGGGAGGCTGCCGCTGTAACACCCGTTATATTAAGATAATTTTTGTAGGTTTTTTTAAAAAAATAGGAGGCAATTTATTTTTAAACGTAAGTCACCATTATATTATAACATTAAATAACAAATTCCATTAAAATAAAATTATTCTGATCACCCAGGAAGCTGACTTTTAAAACCAAATGCAGAAATCTATGTAAACCATTCATTTTAACCAAAAATGTATTAATATTTTTATTTTATTTTAAATAGAAATTTTGGAAAAAAAAAATGCGAAATATAAAGCATTTTCTTAGAAGCCACATTTGTAATATATATATATATATATATATATATATATATATTATTTTACACAAAAAAAGAGGGCATTTTGATTTACACATACGCTTGCTAATACAAATTTTATAATGGACTTTGATGTAGTACTTTTATATGTGAATTACTGTAGTTATATTTAAATCTTCATTAATTAATTTAAATGTATTATTCACTACTATTAAGAATGTTTATTGATTAATTGTATTTACTTTTATGCCCATGGTGGACAATATCATATTCTAATATAATGTAATACTTTCTTAAACGCTAATATAATATATATTAATTCAAATTAATTTTCTTCCCTAACAACTTATATCATGTGTATTTAAATTTTAACTTTGTATGCAAAAACATAATATGTTACTATTAATTTCAATATTTAATTAATATTATTTTTAAATCCATAGCATCTTAATTCACATAATTTAGTATTTTAATTTGCCCAAGGTGGGCAATATCATATTCTAATATAATGTAATACTTTCTTAAATGCTAAAATTATATGTATTAATTTAAATTAATGTTATTCCCTAACCTATTGTATCATATGTTTAATATTAAATTTAACTCCATAGCATCTTTATTCACTTTTAGTATTTTAATTAATCGTTCTACATCCATTTTTACTTTAATGTAATTGGATTTATTATTCATTGTATATTTAATTTCATATATATTTATTAATTAAATATTATTTATTTTATTTTTACTTTCATTTATATTTATTAACTAATTAATACCACTTAAGATAGAATGAATTAATTTTTAATATTGATTTTTCCATTGTATATTCACTACATATTCAGATCATAGATGGCAGTACCATGGCTTGTTTGCTTTAAAATATTCAATATATCCATGTAGTTCATTTTCAAAATCATAGATGGCAGCACCATGGTTTGTGATGTTTTAAAAAATTCCATATATCCAAGTAATTCATTTTCTAAATTGGCAACAGGGTTTGTAATCTTCTAAAAATGTTTTTGGCAACATTTAGAAAATTATTTTTTGCAATTCATTGCCTTTATTGGTCTTCATGTATCCTGTTAGTGTTGTGAGCAGGAATCCACATTCATCGCGTAGATTATGGTATTTGGAGATCTATCATCAAGTTCTTCTCTTATAATTAAGGGTAAGGTTTCTCTCTTTTTAAGTATTGTATTAGTTTTGTATTTGTTTTATGAATTTTAAGTCTTTTTTTCACTAGAAGGTTATTGTCATTGAGTGGTCGTCCCAAATTCATATTCTTTAGCAATTTTAATGCTAATATGAAGATGAAACCACTCATTTTATTTGTGGAATTTATGCATTTGGGACTTGATAATTCTGTAAAAATTCCACAAATTTCATTTCATTCATTCTATTTATTTCATTCAATTTTTAATTTAATTTCTACTTCTATTATATAAGTATTTAATATCTATATTCATTGTGCTGGGGTTACAATTTCGTTGTCAATAAATTATTACTTCCTAAATCATAATTTCAAGTTTTAGTTGGTGTTTTGGTAATGTTTCATTAATGGTTATATATATATATATATATATATATATATATATATATATATATATATATATATATATATATATATATATATATATGGGAAGGCTAATTCCTTTCCACTCGGGCATGCGTAGTGTTTTTACGACTTGCGAACACTACTCTCGGATAAAGACTCTCTACAGACTTCCTGAATGTTTGAGGCGTGGCTAAAGAGCCAGCGGCTGAAATGAAGTGATATGATTGAAAAGAGAAATATTGTCATGTTTTGGCGCAGAGAACTGTAGATGAGAGCAGTGAAAAAATATGTTATTTTAAGACGCAGACGAACGACGTAGAATTACAAATTATGTTTTAAGCCGTTTATTTAACGGTACGTATATATATTTGCAAATCCCTGTGTTTAACGTATAATACATGTAATTAATTCATTCAAATGTTACTTTATTTAATTCCGAATTACATGCCCTGATCCTATATAGATATATTATTTATGTATCTATTATTATTTTTTTTATTTTATTGATCTGTTATTATTTTCACATGTTTTGGTGTTTTTCGATATGTTATAAGGAGCTTAATATTGTCATTTCATTTTTAGGATTAATGCTGACAATATTTGATGAAATAACATATCTTAACTATGAATTATTCTTATGATGCTCCCCTGAAGATTCCATAAGATATTAATAGTTTTACATTTTTTCATTTTCATTTGTGTTTGATTTTTGTAGTGCCTTTTCCTTTGGTTTTTATACTACCTCTTTTTTTGATTTTCCCACATGTGATTTTATTTTAAATAAATAAATAAGTATATATGTATTTATTTTAAATATATATATATATATATATATATATATATATATATATATATATATATATATATATATATAAAGACCAATTTAATGGTTCACCAGATAACTACATGGCCTCTCATATAGCTTTTTCTACATTTTTAGTCGATAGCTTATTTACTAATTTTCTCCCAATGCACAGCAGTTCAAAATACACCATTTTGAGAAAAACGTATTTATAAATTTTGGAAGACGTGTTGACGAAAACAAGAGCTTGTAGAAGCATTAAAAAAAAAAAAAAATCTTGGCAAGACGGCGGCATGGGAAAAGGAAGAAAAAAGTAGATTTTTTAAACTAGAGAAAGAGAAAGGATTTTTTTTTAAAACCATAATCCCCCCACTTAAAAGATCTAAAAAAGATGATAACTTGATCTAAAATATCGTTAATAAGTTTTGAAATAATAATCCGATATAGAACACTATACAAAATACCGGTATAGTTTACAGTATCTCTTCTAAAGATTGTGACCCTGTTTATATAGGCGAAACTGGGCAATCACGTAATATCCGCTTAAAATAAACGCGCTTTCAAATCTGGCAATTTACAATCGAAACTTGTTAATCATTCAATAGATACCGACCACATCCCTGATTCCGAAAATATTAAAATAATTAAATCTAATGCTGATCATTTTAAAAATAGAATTTTTCAGAAGACTGGTTTTCAAGATTATAGAAATCTCTTCTAAAAGAAGCATATACAATTCCACCAGAATATGTGTGTCCTTAAGTGACTTATGTGGTCCAATATATGTGGTCCTTTGTGGGACTTATTGTGATTTACTATTTTAAATGCATAATTTTTAACGTGAACATGTGTAAACAACAGCTTTGGCTTTCGATTGATATTTGTACCGATGAGAACATTGTATACAAAGCTTGAAACGTCTACAGTAATTATTTTATTATGTGGAATTAATGTTTTTTAATACTTTCCAACAAAGTTGAAAAGTGTTTGTGAATTCGTTTTATCTGTCTGTCTATCCGTGCTCTAACTCGCGTAAATATACTCGGATTGCCATGCAATTGATATATGTTAATGAGGTTTACTATGACTTATTTGGTATTGAAAATTAAGTGTGTACACTGCAAAAAAAATTGTTGATTTTACAGTATGATACTGGCATCCCAGCTGCGAGTATTATATCGTAAAAATAACAGTAAAACAAGGAGTAATAAGCTACAGCGCACGCGCGGTAGCGTATAACTGCTTGTTTTACTGTTTATTACTGTTAATTTTAAAGTATAATACTGGCAGCTGGTGTGCCAGTATTATACTGTAAAATCATCAATTTTTTTTGCAGTGTAGCATTTGTAGTTCGCTTGCAGGGACTCTCAAAGTAATTCCGTTACATTACGGTATATGGAGAAAAATCGTTTGCTGTGTATTTTAATGATGTTAACTATTTCATACATATTGAATCACTGAGGTGCACTACAAGATGCTTACTAAAGAATATAGTGGTGCATAGCATTCATTGTTAATTTACAGGGACACACAAAATAATTCGGTTACAGTACTGTCTATGAAAAATATTTGGTGGAAGTGCATTTTCAGTTGGTGGTACGCGTTTTTAATTTAACTATTATTTTTTTGCATATTACTTGGTGTGATGTATAAATAGTATACATCGTGTACAGGGCTACTCAAACAATCTCGAGTACGTTTCCGTATTGCAAAAATTGCTGAAGGGTGATTTTCAACCGTTTTCTAATTGATTTAAATGTTAGCATACTAATGTATTATATATACAAATCTATAGATCATATACATGACTGCATAAAATAAATGTGATACTTTTTCCGACAGTAGATTATAATTGCTGAAAATGTGCTTTCAAATGTGTTATGCTTTTTCCAAATTTTTTATTTAGACATTACCCTATTAAACGGTAAAGCTTTGTTACAGTATTCTGAATGTGTTGGAATGTGTTTCATAATCTATACTTGACGCATGATTTTTCGTTCTTGTTTTAAAATTCTGCTTCATATGTAATATGTTTAGTTAATGATTCATTCATTCCCAAGACTTCTGATATAAAACCATAGATTACAAAGTGAATTGAATGAACATTTATATTTTAAGTGACATATATTTTAAAAGCAAAGGCACGAAAGAATCCAATTTAATACGAATCGAAAAATATATACAGTACATATTGCACTTTTTCTTCACTTTATCTTTGTTCATAAATTTAGGATTTAGTTCTCAGAAAAATAATCGTTTAATGTATTTTCTAAATGAACTTTGAGTCACAAATTTTAATTAAATCCGTGCAGTACATTTTTATAGTTTTTTTTAAACGCACGATATAAATATTTCTTTGAATTAAAAATTGAAGCGCTTAATAAACTGAAACACACAGTTTGCTAAATACTTATATCTCCTCTAATTTAATTCTTTCTTTCAGATTTGTGTATAAATAAAACCATTTAAAGTGATACAATATATCTCTTCAGATAAAAAAAAAAAAAAAAAAAGATTTAATTAATGTTGAAGCGATGATAAGGAAAATTCTTTCTATTTTGTAAATTCCTGCGCTTCGAAATCAATAGTAATTTCAAAAGATAAAACTGAAAAGACAATTAAACGAAATGGTTCTAATGCAAATTAAATTTATATTTATTTACACATACAGTAATTAGTTAAAGTTTTTTTTTAAGCAAGGAATAATGTAGGGGAAGATGAGGCACAATGAACAACTGCTTCAAAATATAGTTTTTAGTGTTTTAACTTAACATTCATACTTATAAATGCAGTATAACGATGAATATTTCCAAACAAAAAGCTAAATGTATTCATTTTAGAGGGAGTTTGTTATTTTTGGACACAAAAAGTAAAATTTTGCTTCTTTAGAATTTTAGATTTTGCATAGAATTTTAGATTTTACATAAATATAGAATTAAATGTAGTATTAAGTATCTAAGAAAAAGGGATTTATACGAGGGAAAGTCATTAAGTAAGTCACAAAAGATAATTAAATAACAACTTATAATGATATTCACTTCAAAACTATTTTTATTTCTCAGCATATTCTCCACCAATATTTATGCACTTATATCACCGTTTCATTAGTGCCCCAACACCAGCTGCATAACATTCTTTGGGTTGCTGTCTCAGCCACATTAGGACTTCAAGTTGAACACAGGAGACAATTCAAAAGTTTGGTTGGCTATTTCTTCAACGTCCACCATACAGCTTCGACTTACCCCAAGCAATTTTCATCTGTTTAGTCCATTAAAAACCATCTTGGAAGCTAGATGATGTTCACAGATGATGAAAAGGTTCAACTTGAAGTCCTATTGTGGCTGAGACAGCAACCCAAAGTATGTTATGCAGCTGGTGTTGGGGCACTGATGAAACGGTGATATAAGTGCATAAATATTGGTGGAGAATAGGTTGAGAAATAAAAATAGTCTTGAAGTGAATATCATTGTAAGTTATTATTTAATTATCTTTTGTGATTTACTTAATGGTTTTCCCTCGTACTTTATAATAATGTGAATAAAATATATTTACTACTCGTATTGCTTACTAGTAGATTATTGCTTGTTTTTAAAATACATTTTTAACTAATTACATCTAAATGAGTATTATTAAATTTGCATTAGAAACATTTCGTTTAATTGGCTTTTCAGTTTTATCATTTGGAATTACTATTGATTTCGTAGCACAGGACTTTAAAAAATGGAAAGAATGTTCCTTATAATTGCTTCGA
This sequence comes from Maratus michaelseni, assembly GCA_963931845.1. Lineage (NCBI taxonomy): Eukaryota > Metazoa > Arthropoda > Arachnida > Araneae > Salticidae > Maratus > Maratus michaelseni. Next base: position 292,597,301 of record OZ007589.1, on the reverse strand, counting down.
CGTCAATTAAGTTATTTTTTTATTTTTTTTCTGAAGAGATATTTGGTATCCTTTTTAATGGATTTATTTATAAACCGAATAATCTTCTAAATAAAATATTCTTAATTTAATATGAATCGATAGCTTATTCTTCAATATATTAAAATTGCACAGAGTGCAAAAACAATTGACTACTTCCCCTCCTTTCTTAAAATGTAATAAAAAAGAGCATAAGATATGCTAGAACATTTTTTAAATTAAAGTTTTTAATTTTAAATTAAAAAAAAAATAAACTGTTGCATATGTTTCTGCATTTGAAATTTCACAATTAAATTAACCAGTGGATTCAATCCGGGTTTCCCGGTTTACAGCACATAATAACCCGGGAATCTTTAAACTTCGTTTGCACCCCCCCCTCCCACCCTCTATATTTCTTAATCCTTTCAAGAATGAACCATTTTAATTGAAATTTTAAAATTGAATACTCTAATAGAATTTTTACATTTAATATATATTTTTAGATTATCCACTGGCAACTCCAAAAAGTATTTTTTATACGGAAAATATCAATTATGTATTAAAGTAAAGTTTCGAAATTTTATTAAAAGCGATACTTTCGTATTAGCCGCATGCCAGAAGTTAATAGCCGAAGAAAACCATCAAAGTTTTTTCTCATCACAGTAGCTTGTTTGGTTCTAATTATTTCGGCGTTAAGCGCGTAGTTCCATTACAGATATAGGGTGATTACAAATGAATATCCCTACTTTTAAGGGCTTTATTAACAAAAATATAGAAGATACACGCATTTGTGAAAAAGACATAAAAAGGAAGATTGTGTGATTACTATTAGCAAAACTTTTTAAATGTTCAATGTGACCACCAGCAGAAACACGAACGACACCCATTCTGTAGGAGAATTCGTCCCACACGGTTTTCAGCATGTCGGGTGTTACAGTTGAAATAGCTGCAGTTATCTTCGTTTTCAGTTCAGCAGTGTCAGCTGGTAGAGGCAGAAAAAACACTTTATCTTTTATGTATCCCCAAAGAAAAAAATCTCCTGAATATGACTGAGAATGAACTCGCAACGGGACATGCCGGTTCACTTTCAACCCGCGCCATCTCTCGCCAAAAAAAGAACCTTTACATTTATGAAACTTCATAACTTCTCACTCACTTCGATGTGTGAAATGAAATACTACCTTTTATTGTTCAGAAGGTATAGCACTTCAAAGTTGGGATATTCGTTTTTAATCACCCTGTATGTTAAATTTATGTTTTAGTTATATCATTTTATTTATTTATTTATTTCTTTATGAAGTTTTAATTTCGTTGTGGAATATTAGCCGGAAACAAACCTTATGCAGTTTTAAGTGCAAATAGGTTAATTTTCCATAATCGAGCTGCGTGTGACAGAGATAGATTTCTTAGAAAATTCATGCTTTAAAATTATTTTAAAAACCATAAAGAATCAGTAAATTGAAATAGAGTTTTCAAACAAATTGCACTTGAAAGTACATTTTTTCCATATTCGACAGTGTACTAATTTAAAAAAGTGCGGTTTTTAGGAGTAATTAAATTTGCGTAAAAAGGGAAATTGATTTGTTTAGATCATCGCTACCATCGATATGACGTCAGCGTTACTAACAGACATGTTTTTGCTATAAAAGAGTATTTAACCATGTCCCCTTCCTGGGGTGACCTAATGTAGACAAAAAATAAGAAATTGTTCTAAAATATTTTATTTGATATAAAAAGTAAAATTTTGCATAGATTTTTCAATGAATGAGTACGTTATTTATATCTTTAAATTTCACCCTCCGCTGCCTCTCTCTATGTTTTTAACACTTTCAAGCATGAATTATTTTTAAATGAATAAAAAACTTATTTTGCAGTTGAAATAAATTTAAAATAAATTATTAAAAATAAGTAATGTCACAAACAAGGAATTTTAAGGAATCTTACTTTTATTATAGAATTACAAAATGACACTGTTATAACGTTTATAAGAACTAAAAGTTAACCATTAAAAGTTATTACCATTAATAAAAGTTATAACCATTAAAAGTTACTGAACACTTTTAGTGATAATATAAACTTTGCACACCTTACCACAAAATAAATAAAAAAAAAAAAAAAACTTTTGGCCACATTTTTGTTTAGATCCAACAGCAGAAATTCTTTGAGAATATTTTCTTTCTTGTAGAACAAAAATAAATTTGTAAAAAAGGTAGATTTTCTAACTGAATATTCGAAAAGGAAATCAGTCTACTATCTGCTGCTTTATTTAACAAGTATTATTATACTTCATAGGATGTTTGTGTATGATAAAGGAATAATATTAAAATAAGCAGAGTTTGCTGGGATTGCTTTTCAATACAATATCATATGATATTTCCATGCACCAGATGATTAATTCAATGTCTTTTAAAAATTTCACTAAATTAAAACTGGTCGTTGGGGGCCACCGTAATACTTATCCATCATGGTTATGCATAATATAAAATATAAAAATAAAACATGTGTAAACTATTTATAAAATGCATTGCAATTCGAATAAAACAGTGGCTTGAGGACGTCATAAACTAAAAATGCTCTATTACTGAATTGCGTAAAAGAAACATCCTTATAACTCCAAAAAATATAATCATATTAACTCACAGTTTGCTGCGTCGGATTAAGCGTCTTATTTCCAATTAAAATATATCTTTGAATTGAAATTTGAATGAAATACAGGGTCATGAAAAATCGAAGAGTGTGGAAAATAGGATTACAAGTATCTCGGCAACTACTTATCCGATCGACTTCATTCTATATGCAAAATTTATGTTTTTTTATTGTCTTTTATATTCACTCCTTAAAATAAACAATTTCGAAAATTTTTATATACCTTTTATCAGAACGAATATTTCGAGAATCCGAAAAAAATAGTTCCGGATAATCGAGGTTACTGAAATTCAATAAGCTTCTCCCCATTATTACATACTAAGTATATACCAAATTTCAAGTCTCTATCTCAAGTTGTTCGGGAGACAGAGCGTTTAGAGACTCCCACACAGACACACACATAGACAGACGGACGGCAATTTTTTTTTCTAAAATTTTTTTTCGGAATCTCCAGTGTCTGAAACGTGTAAATCCGTCAATTTTTTTTCGATTTTTAAAGCAATTACAAGACTTGCTCTATTCTACGCATGATGGGTAAGTAATATAGTTTTAGAAAAGGTTTTTTTTGTCAGATAATGAAAATGGAATAAAAAATTAAAAGAAGTTTTGCAGTTTAAATCCACACCAGAACATTTTAAGTAATGATATTGTAATGTTTAGAGATTCAAAGTGCACAAAAGTTGCAATTTGACCTTTGGTGATTTTGACCTGAAAAACGACTTTTCAGAAATCGTCTACTTTAAAATTTACCCGAATCATGATCTTCAAACCTCAAAATACAAAAATAATTGTATTTTATGTGATTATGATTCGCCCATCTATTTACCTGAAATTCATTTAGGTATAAAACTGGTCATACGTTATATTTCTGCTGATTAAAAGGAACAACATTTTGGCATTTATTATGTTAAAAAATATACTAAGTTTTAGTTTCTTCTTATCTACGAAGAGTTTGAAACATGTTTCTTTTGAAAATAACTTTGCAATTTCTTTATAAGTCTCAAACTAGTCGGATGTGCCAATCCCAAAACTTTCTTCTATCTCATACAATTTCACATACAACGAAAACGAATCAGCACCAATTTATGTCAAGGTCTAACTGAATATAAAGTTTTATTAAATTCCGTGCATTATTTCTTGAGATAATACTGCATAACAGCGCCATCAATTGGGAGATTTACACCAAAACCTAACAAACAATAGCTTATGTGAATGTCTAACTGAATGTGAAGTTTGATGAAATTCTGTGCATTAGTTCTTGAGATATACCTATCGTGTAAATCATGAAAAAAGTAGCATTGCAGCGCCACCTGTCGGACGATTTATACCCACAACTAATCAGCACCAATCTATATCAGGGACTAACTGAATATAAAGTTTTATTAAATTCAATGAATTAGTTCTTGAGATAGAGAGCCGATAAAATTTTTGTCACATACAGGCCGACAGGCAGGCTGACTCACGGAATCACAGACAGACATTTTCCAAAAACAGTCAAATCGTGTTCAGGATCCTCTAAAACGTATAAATCCGCCGAAAACCGGAAGTCGAATTTTTCACGAATCCAATACTTTCTTCTTGTAAAGCTAGAAGAAAGTAAAAAGAAAAAAAAAATTCTTTAGAATTATTACAAAACAAAATCTCGAACAAAAACTGTTTGCAGTTAAAGAATATTGTATTTCATGGTGTACTTATTTAGAATGAGTAAAACGCACCAAAAATAAATAATTAAATGAAAAAATAAGAAAAAATCCAAATAACAATTATAACTCTAATTCTAAAAGCCGTAGAATAAAGCTCTTTCAAGCAATGTTCCTTGTTCCTCATTTTCTACATTTGCATCCGAGTGAAATTTTCTTCAAAGACCCAACACATATTTATTTTTAAAAGAAATTGAAAAATCTCAATTAAGTATCTCTATATTTATATATTTTATTCGATTTGAAATCATATATTTTATTTTTAGATATTTTATTCGATTTTACCTGAAATAAAAATTTGCAACGCTCCATATTGAAGTGATAGTGTGACTAAAGATGTTAAAATAATGATGTAACAAACATTTGTTAACGGGAGTAACATTTCTCGCCACATCCATAAGTTTATCGTTGAATTTCTGTATTTAGCCTGCACGAAGTGTGAGAAAAGAGATTTTCAACTTTAATCTAAAGTACGATCTCTTAAAAATACCGACTTTATATATTTGGTGATAAAGTGATAAATAATGATCAGAAGTAAGTTCAAATTTATATCATATAATACAAAAAGTAATAAAACACATACATTATTGAAATAAATTAATAAATTAATAAAAAAAATACTATTTTTATAATAATATATAAATATTATTATAAATAAATATAATATAATATAATATATTATAATAATATAATATAATATATATAATAATATAATATAATATATATAATATATATATATAATATATTATAATAATAATAATAATATATATATAATATAAAAATACTATATTTATAAAATACTATTTTTATTATTAAAAATATTATAATTCCGAATAATGTCTAACATAACAAAAGTTTGTATGTAACATTGAACAGTCCATTTTTCAGTAATTTATATCTGATTAATTTACCATTAAAATTGATGTAAATTTGTATTTCCAGGTTTTTGTGTTATGAGGAACACAAATATAAAGAAAACCATGATGTTGACATGGGACTTTTAAAAGTTAGGTTCAGATTTAATATGTACATGACACCTTATGACAAAACAAAACAAGGTGCCCTTATAAAGAACTTTATACGAAGTAAAACTATACATTTCTTTTATAATTGTTTAAATTAGATCTGAAATTATACCCATCATTCTTTTTTTCAATTTTTTTTACATACTGTCCAATAATTAAATAATTTCAGCCTTATTAATAATGTTTTATGAAATTTCAATATATTATATTTAAAATTATTATTGAGAGAATATTTCTAAGACATTTCATTGTTTACCATTGTGCAGTGATATCTCGGCTAACGAATACTCCAGTTAATGAAATTTTTGGGTAATGAAGTTTTTTTCGCTGATTTTGCCTTGGGTATAGATTATGGATTTGTCTTTAGACTGCTTATTGGATGTGTGAGCTAACCTAAAACAAATTCGTTGTAGTTGCAAAGCATTTCTTTAAAAACTTCTGTCACGTTTCCAAAGCTGTTTTTATGCAATTTCATTTACCAGTTTGATTCTAAGGGAACTCTGGAAGAATCCTTCTATTAGCCTTCATCTTATTTGAGTCAATGTCATGGTAGGAGACAAAATGCCAGTTAAGACACTTAATGCTGCTTACGAAAAAAGTATGGCAAGATTAAAAGAAAAAATTTGTGTCCAATGTTCAAGATGAAGAAGAAGCTGCTACGAAACTTGTTGTTGAAAATGTTGACGTAAGTAGGTAAGATTGAGGCAAATCATTACATTTAGAGTTAAGTTTAGAAGATGTAAGAGAATTAATTGTATTATATTTTCACGATCTGACCACAAAAATATTGAACAGTTGAAAAAGCAACTGGAACAGAAAGGGACAAGGAAGCAGAGGGACAGAGACAGAAAAAAGTGAGGGGGAGAAAGAACATCAAAATGTGACTTTGAATAAATGTTGCAATACTGGGAAAACTTTCAGTCTTTGGCTACAAAGTGGCATCTCAACAAAGTTAAAATGAGCAAACTTCTTTGTTGAGGAGAAATATTTGAATCACTTTAAAAACATTCTGGAAAATCAAAACAAAACAAAACAAAAACCGACAAAGAGAAGTTAAATCAGCATTGTATATTTTTTTAGAACTTTTCCTCCAGCAAAGCAGCACAGAACAACTACTGAAGAACAAGTTAGTAACTTCGAAAAATTGGAAGAATTGCAAAAACATCGTGTAAGCATAAAATAAAGATCATTAGTTTTTTTTCTTTTACATCCCATTCTCCCTCATCCAATAAGCAATTCATCTCAATCCTTTTGTCTATTACAGTTTATTGTTTGTTATTTTATAAAACTTATCTTTAAATCATGTATCAAAAGATATCGACGAAATGTAAAACAGATACAAAAGAATACAATAAAAAACGAATTAAATGATTTTCTGTCGAAACTTACGGGGAATCATGTTTCTGTTAACGAAGATTTTGGCTAACGAATGCGATTCTGAAACGAATTATTTTCGTTAGCCGATGTATTAATGCATTATAAATAAGTACCAACATAGAATATTACATTAAGAAGCAAGACAATGTAGAACATGAGGCAAAATAAATTTTTCGTTATTACGTTTCATTAATATTTTATTATAAAAACGTAATATATAAGTTCAATAACCATTTTAAACTTTTCATATGAAATATATTTCTCTCTATCTAGTTATATCTATTTCTTTAGGAGTTTCTATGCAATACCCATTAGAAAATAATTTATTTTTCTCTTAGTTATTTCGAAAAGGTTTATATCAAAGTAAATCACAATGTCAAAAGTAATGTTATAATATAGTATCTTCAATATGCAGCCTCTAAAGCAATTTTCTTTAAAATGGCCAAACATAAATTTTTACCAATAGTCAAAGTAAGATGCAATGAAAGCTACAATAACTTTAAATGTCAAAAATAATGCTTGATTTTTATTACACTAAGGAAATGAAGGAATAAAATGTAAGACTTGAGTGTGAGTCTCTTATGTAAAGACTACGAATTGTTTGGATTTTCTTATTAAATTATATATTCTGTGAAATGGATATTGTGTTTTGTTATTCATATTTAAAATAATAACTTGTAATAAAGTAGAATGAGTCAAATAGAAATTACAAATGTATGGTGCTTTAAATGCACACTAACTAATAAATATTTATATTTTTAGTTTTTATTTCTATTTATTTATTTATTTATTTATTACTTACTCATCATACATAGTGTAGAGTAAATCTTGTAATCATTTTGAAAATCGATTTTTTTTGACGGATTTACACTTTTTAGACACTGAAGATTCCGAAAAACATATTTTTAGAAATTTTTTTTGCCGTCCGTCTGTTTGTGTGTCTGTATGTCTGTGCGTGTGTCTGTAAACGCTCTATCTCCCGAATAAATTGAGATAGAAACTTGAAATTTGGTATGTACTTAGTATGTAATAATGGGAAGAAGCTTATTGAATTTCAGTAACCTCGATTATCCGGAACTTTTCTGTTTTGGACTCTGAAATATTCGTTCTGATAAAAGGTATATAAAAAAATTTTGAAATTGTTTATTTCAGGGAATGAATATAAAAGACAATAAAAAAACATAAATTTTGCATAAAGAATGAAGTCAATCGGATTATGAGTTGTCGAGATATTTGTAATTATATTTTCCACACCCTTCGATTTTCATGACCCTGGATTTCATTCAAATTTCAATTCAAAGATATATTCTAATTGGAAATGAGACGCTTAATCCGACGCAGTAAATCGTTAGTTAATATGATTATCAATTTTGGAGCTATAAGGATGTTTCTTTTACACAATTCAGTAATAAAGCATTTAAAGTTTATGACGTCATCAAACCGTGATTTTATTCGAATTGCAATGCATTTTATAAATAATTTACACATGTTTTATTTTCATATTTTATATTATGGATATCCATGATGGGTAAGTATTACGGTCTCCCCCAACGACTAGTTTTTCATTAATGATTAACATCTGACAGGAATTTATTACCTGACGTATATATATATATATATTTATATTTATTAAAATAATATTAAACTACAGACTTTTAATGTTAAAAAACATACATTATAAACAATAAAAATTATAAATGATTAGACGTTTCGTGTACTTACATACACTTCATCAGTACTACGAACACAACTACAAAACCACCAGAACCAAATTTTAGTTCTGGTAGTTTTGTAGTTGTGTTCATAGTACTGATGAGGTGTACGTAAGTACACGAAACGTCTAATCATTTATAATTTTAATTGTTTATATGTATGTTTATTCACATTAAAAGTCTGTAGTTTAATATTATTTTAATGAATTAGTTGAATTGAATTAGTTTTATCCAGACGTAATTATGTATGTGTTTTGAGTATATATATGTATATATACACTGCTCAAAACAATTAAAGGATATTTGAAGTTTTATACAAAATAAAGATATAAACGAAATTTTTTTTGCCGAAAATAGAAGAAGAGAATCACAAATGCAAATTTTTCTGGTTTTCAAACTGTGGAGTATGCAAATTTTGAGTTCGACGTCAAAAACGTCGCTTCAGCGGCAGCGAATGAAATTTGACTTTCAACTGGATAAAAGAGAATGAAGACAAGGATGATCGGCATTCAGTGATTGCTTTGTTTCGATGAGTACGATGTCTCAGCGAAGTCATTTGACAGATTCAGAAGCTTGGAGAATTGTTGGTAGGTTAGAAGGGGGCCAAACTCAAGCCGAAGTAGCGCAAGCCATTGGAGTGTCACAAAGTGTCATTTCCAGGATCTGGAACCGTTTTTTGGAGAGTGGATGTGCAGGCCGAAGACCAGGGCAAGGTCGTAGACGGGCAACAACGCCCAATGAAGATCGGTATTTAGCGTTAACAGCTCGGAGACACCGAAACATGAACGCTACTCGTCTCCAACAACACCTTCGCTCGGCTACAGGCACCACGATTTCAACTCAGACTGTCCGAAACCGGCTCCATGCTGTAGGTCTGTATGCTCGCCGACCGATGGTATGTGTTAGATTAACATCAAGGCATCGTCGCGACCGCAGGGAGTGGGCAACCGAGCATGTCAACTGGAGGAGAAATGAATAGAGCAATATTCTGTTTTCTGACGAGTCCCGTTTTTCTGTGCATCCGGATAATAGGCGTATTTTCATCTGGAGGGACCGTGGCAGTAGGAATAATCCTGCGTTCGTGCACGAAAGTGTCAGATTTGGCGGTGGAGGAGTGTTGGTGTATGGTGGCATCTCCATTGACGGGCGCACTGACCTCTACATCATTCGAGATGGAGCTCTGACTGGTCGCCGATATAGGGATGAGATCTTCAGACCTATTGTAGTCCCTTACGCTGCAGCAATCGGAGATAACTTCATTTTAATGGACGATAACTGCAGGCCACATCGTGCAAACCTGGTGGAGGATTTCCTTTTCGAGGAAGGAATCGTTCGAATGGAATGGCCAGCGTGTTCTCCAGACATGAATCCAATCGAGCACGTTTGGGACGCTCTAGGAAGACGAGTTTCTGGCCGCCAACAACCCCCACAAACTCTCAAAGAACTGGAAAGAGCTCTTCTGGAAGAGTGGGGCAGAATACCCCAACTCGTCATTAATAGCCTCATTGAGTCCATGCCTCAAAGGTGTTCAACGTTGCTGGCCACCCGTAGAAACCATACCCCCTACTGAAAATGATTTTCTTTGAAGAAAACACCTTTTCTTATTCTTTTTTTCTCATATGCACAAATTGTGCTTTTTTTTTCCTTTTGTACACAAATGCGCAATAAAATGCATTTTTTTCTGCCAAACATGTGTAATTTATTCTCATATAACCTACTATTTCTGTCGACCATGTATCAATCAGCTAAAAAGTTTCCCAGATACAAAATCCACCTAAAACTGCAATATCCTTTAATTGTTTTGAGCAGTGTATATTCACTATTTAAAGCATATATCTGTCAAAGCTAACGCTCGGGAATACAAATCAACGTACAAGTATTACGTACAAGTTATTTGCAAATTTTTGAATAATTCTTCTTTTAGAACAGCAGCAGTTGAAATACTTCGTCTGTTTACTTAAAAAATGAAAAAAAAAAAATGAAACATTTCATTACATATTCAGGCGTACAGAAAAGCCGTCACAAAAGCACATAAGGTAAAGCTAGGATAGTCTGCGCACAATTCAAAAGAATAGCAATAAAAAATCTAAATATTAATTTTTTGCTAAACTATTCATGAATAATTTTTACTTCATTTGTTTTTTATGCATTTCCATTGCTATTTGTTGTTATGTTGCAAATTAATAGAACAGTTGTAATAAAACCAAGAAAGTTATTTTGCGCAATCTGTCGTTACAGGGTTGGTGTGATTGCGCACATAGGTAAGAGAGATTGTTACTAATAATAACGACAATTAAATTGTTAACAATAATAATTACACTTAAATGACATTGCTGTAAGGTTTTTGTGAACAAATATTATTGTATTAGGAGTGAATATTTCAACCTAATGATTAAAGAATCAGAAAAAGAAAATAATTTAAAAAACGATTAAAAAATTTTAACTAAAGGAAAAAAAATAAAAAAGCAGAAAAAGCAAGTCCAAATAAGATTACAAAATAAAATTATGTTACTTAATAACACGTTTAACTTAAAATCAGTCCATTTTCATTTTTCATTTTTTTATGCAAATTTACCAATAAGCTGCGTAATCTCTCCTAGCATGGAAACTAATGGGAACACTGCGCCATCTCTCCTAAGTAGCAGATGTGCAAACTCTCCAATTTCGGTAGGAGAGATTGCGCGGCCTTTTTATTTAAACATGAGCTCTTCTAAAACGAACCGTTGATGTTCACATTGTTAGTCTAGATTAGTAGATTATGAGAAATCGTTTAAGTTTAAAATATTTTGTACTATTGACATTGTATAGAAATTCTGATGAATAGCTATGAAAATTGAAGCACTTTCTTTGGGAAAACAAAACAAAATAGTAATGCTTTATCTTAAACGCTCAAAGCAATCAACGTGCACTTTCAAGTAGACACTCCACTACTGTTGTTGTACAACTACCTGGAGTCGCTGAGCGCTCAATCTACTCCTTTCCCCCGAACCTCTATGTGCGCAATCTCTCCGACTGCGTCATCTCTCCTGGCTTTACCTTATATGCATTCAGGGTATTATGTCATTACAGGATGATTCAAAATTTCACGTAAAAACTTTATGGATGGTAAAGTACATTATTACAAATATATATACATATTTAATAGGAAACTGGGTGTCAAAATCTATTTATTTAATGCAAAATGCATGTTTTTTCACTTCAATTCCAACTTGGAGTTTTTATCACAATTTTAACAATAATGAAGATATCTTAACGATATTTTGATTAAATTTAATCTTTTTTGTATTAAATTTGACGATATAACAAGAAAGGATAAAAGTAGCTTCCATCCACACGCTGAACTTGTCGCTCCGTATTTCCGAATATAAATGACAGTATATACAGTTTCACTTACCGAAACTCAGTACACTTTCATGATTTTTCATTATGTTAATGCATTTCACGCAAAACAAAGTAAGTCTAGTGAAAATTCTTAGTTCATTAATTATAAGATGAAATCATTGCTAAAATAAAGATCTTACAATACTCTATAGAAAAAACATACTGTTTAAATCTGGACACGAGTAGTAGCACCTTTTAGAAAATTATGGCTATTTTTGGACACTTCCTTAGATAATTAATTAAAGGTTAAAACCGGCCGAAAATGTAGAGCTTATTGATCACTATGGAAATATACAAGGTTGCGTCTTGAAATCGTGATGCAACTAGCGGAAACCTTGCAAAATTAGAGCGTATTTTGGGAACATACGTCGTTTTTGGGCATATACGTAAGAATTAAAAGTTTAAACCAACGCTAACACGTATAGAGCTTAGAAATCTGTACTAAAGTATGTAAGATTGCCTAATGAAATAGCGATGCAAATAGTGGACACCCTCCACAGTTTAGGGCTTTGTAAGTCACTTGCTCAGTTTATTAAATAAAAGATGAAATTAGCGCTAAAATGAAGATATTGCAATCTTCTATTAAAAAACAGAGTTGCCTGCTGAAATCTGGGTACGACTATAGAGGCAACTCTCCAAAAATTATGGCTATTTTTAAACACTTAAAATTAATTAAAAGGTTAAAACATTTCTTAAATGTAGAGCTAACCGATATCTATTGTAATATATAGAGTTGCCTAGTGAAATCGTGATACAGTTAGTAGCGATCCTCCAAAATTAGAGCGTATTTTGGACATCCACGTAGTTTGTTAATTAAAAGCTGAAACTATCGGTAACACGCAGAGTTTTAAAATCTCTACTGAAGTATGTAAGATTGCCTAATGGAATAGCGATGCAAATAGTAGAAACCATCCACAGTTTAGGGCTTTTTTATGTCACTTTTGCTCAGTTTATTAAATAAAAGATGAAATCAGCGCTAAAATGAAGATATTGCAATCTTCCATTAAAAAACAGAGTTGCCTGCTGAAATCTGGGTACGACTAGAGGCAACTCTCCAAAAATTATGGCTATTTTTAAACACTTAAAATTAATTAAAATATGAAAAAAATCTTAACTGTAGAGCTTACCGATCTTTATTGTAATATATAGAGTTGCCTAGTGAAATCGTGATACATCTAGTGGCGATCCTCCAAAATTAGAGCGTATTTTGGACACCCACGTAGCTCATTAATTAGAAGCTGAAACTAGTGGTAACACGCAGAGTTTTAAAATCTCTATTAAAGTATATAAGATTGCCTAATAGAATCGCGATGCAACTAGTGGCAATCCTCGAAAGTTTAGAGCTAGTTTTGGTCAAATGCTTTGTTTATTATACGTAAAAGATAAAAAACCTGTGCTAAGATGAAAATCTTACAATATTTTATTTAAAAACATAAGCATGCTTGCTGAAATCTGCGTACAACTATTGGCAATTCTCCAAAAATTAAAGTTATTTTTTGACACTTTCTTTGTTCATTAATAAAAAGATGAAACGAAAGCTAAAAAGAAGAGCTTACTGATCTCTATTGATATATATAATGTTGCCTAGTGAAATCCTGATACTTGTAGCAGTCTTCCAAAATTATAGCGTATTCTGGAAATTTACGTAGTTCATTCATTAAAAGCCGAACCAAAGCTAACACGCAGGACTTAAAAATCTTTACTAAAATATCCAAGATTGCGAAATCGCGATGCAATTAGTGGCAACCTTCTAAAATTTAAAGCCATTTTTGGGCTATTGCTTAGTTAATAGATGGAATCAACGGTAAAATATAGAATTTAAAGATATCTACGGAGCTGAAATACATCGAGTTACTTAGTGAAATAGCGATGTAACTATTGGCAATCCTTTAAAATTTAAGTGCTATTTCTGGACACTTTCTTAGTTTATTAATTGAAAGATGAAACCAATACTTAAATATAGGGATTACAAATATGCGATGAATTATATTACGTTGGCTAATGAAATCGTGACGCGATTAGTGACAACCCTTAAAACATCTTGCTCAGGTCAGTTGTTGCACAATTAGTTAGGTCATTAAATAAAACATGGAACCAAAGCTTCTGTAGAAATTACAGATTTCTATTAAAATGTATATGGTTGCCTAGTTAAAACGCGATATGATTAGTGGGAACCTTCCGAAAATTAAGGTTATCTTTGGATAAATGCTTAGTTCATTTATGTTAAGGATGAAACCTACGCTAAAATGCAACAATTGCAGATATCCAATAAGGTATATATGATTTCCTATTGAAATTGCGCTTGAACTAATGTCTAATTATTGCTGTTTTTGGAACGCATAATTAGCATTTTAACTGATCAATAAGCGTCTAAAAATCGTAATAATCTTTGGAGGGTTGCTATTAGCAAAAACGTGATTTTAATGGGCAACCCTATATACTTAATTAAAGATCTGTAATATTTACATTACTATTAAGCATGTGTCCAAAAATAACCTTAATTTTCGGAAAGTTGCCACTAATGGCATGGCGTTTTTATTAGGCAACCCTATTATCTGTTTATAGCGATACATATTTGCTACATAGAGGATGGTTTCATATTTTAATTATTGACTTATGCAAGTGTCCAACTACATCCTTAAATTTTTCTATGTAAGGTTGACACTAATCACATCATGATTTTATTAGACAACCAAATATGAATTATTAGAGGTCGGTAATCCCTGCATTTAAGTAATTTAAGTATTAGTTTCATCTTTTAATTAATAAAATAAGCAAAAGTCTAGAATAATCGAAATTTTTGAAGGGTTACAACATGTTGCATTGCAATTTTCCTATATAATCCCATTACAGTTTAGTAGAGATTTTTAAGCTCTATATTTCAGCGTTGATTTCATCTTTTAACTAATAAATTAAGCGAGTGACCAAAAATGCTTTAAATTTTGGAGGTCTGAGACTTGTTACATCGCGATTTCACAAGGCAACCATATATATTTTCAATAGATATGAGTAAGCTCTAGATTTTAGCAATCGCTTCATTCTTTAATTAATAAACTAAGGAAGTGCCAAAAATATCCCTAATTTTTAGAGGGTTGCCACTTATTGTAACCCAGATTTCAGCAGACAACTTTATGTTTTTTCGTAGACAATTGTAAGCACTGGTTTTATCTTTTAATTATTAAACTAAGCAAGTGACAAAAATCCTTAAATTTTGGAGGGTTGCCACTAGATGCATCAAGATTTCACTAGGCAACCATATATACTTTTGTAGAGATTTTTATGCTCTACATGTTACTGTTGGTTTCAGTTTTAATTAATGATTTACGTAGGTGCCCAATATGCTCTAATTTTGGAGGGTTGCCACATGTTGCATCGCGATTTCACTGGTCAACCCTGCTTATTGCAATAGATAATAATAAGCTTTATATATTTTAGCGTTGGTTTTATAGTTTAATTAATGAACTAAAGAAGCGTCCAAAAATAGCACTATTTTTTAAAGAGTTTCCACTAGTCGTACCCAGATATCAGCAGGCAACCTATGTTTTTTTAATGGAGAATTGTAAGATCTACATTTTAGCACCGATTTTATATTTTAAATTATGAACTAAGTGATTAAAATTCACATCGGAAGTGACCATATATCTCTTCTGGATACCAGCTTTACCTAGGCTGTCACTTTTGCTTTGCCACGATAAATACCGTAATTTCCGGCGTATAATCCGCGGATCAAAAAATTCGGTTTCAACCCAGAAATTTTATTCAATAATTGAAGGCAAATATTTACAGCGATCTGGGAAGTAACACTTTATAAAATAAAATTTCTGGGTCCAAACATGATTGTTTAATCTGCGGATTATACGCCGGAAATTACGGTACTATCTTTTCTGAAAATTTCAGCTTTTAATTAACGAGCTAGGATTTTTTGCAGTCGCCGCTTGGATTATATGATCTACCTCTTAACGTGTGTACATGTAATTTTGAATCATCCTGTATTTGTATAAAGATAGCTGATATATATATGCGAATAAATGTTTAAAATGAATAAGTAAATCTACACATATTATTTAATTAGATCATTTCGCTGTGCATTTGTTTACAAGAAATACCTAACAATTAATCAGGTTGCTTTTTCGTGGGCGTCGCTGTATAAAATATTGTTCTAATTCGTGAAAGAATGTTAATTAATGTAAGTTGTCTTCTATTTTTATCACCGAGTCTCGTTCTTTCTCCGCACAAATGACGATGTTAAATATAATACACGGTGCTCTATAGTTGATCTTGTAATCTACTGACTAATACTATAAGGGTGGATCAAATGAAACCAGAACAATGATTATAATTTCGTTTATTTTTGAATGAGTGTGGTGTAACTTTGTGTAGAGGTGGAGCGGTATGTGAGGAAGGCATACCTTACTTCGGAAATGGACTTGCTCTAGGTAGTTACACAGAAGCACGTGATATGCGCTGGCGGTCGTCCAACAGTATATCATTCGACCGGCGATCTGTTGTTGTTATTCATGTGCATCTGCGGAATGTTTGCGAGTAGAAAATAGCAAAAATAGCAACGCAGTGTTAATTTTATTTCGTGGCAGAAGGAGTTTGATTTCGTAAAGTGAATCGGCGAATGAAGGCAGTGTACGAAGAACATGTACTGTCATTGACTCGTGTGCAGGACGGACGGAAAGCACTTCCGCGAAGGGATCTAGTGACGTTTCGGTGGACAGTGCTGGAATACCAACCGTGTAACCCAGATCTTTCACGATATGACTTTCCCATCTTTGGTCAACTGAAAAAGGCATTGAAAGGTCGCCGTTTTTATTCGGACAGCGAAGTCATGGACAATGTTCGAAACTGGTTTAGATTTCAGCCAAAGGGCTTCTATGAGTAAGATATTCACAACTAGGTGAAACAGTGGGACAAGTGCTTGTGTAGCTTTGGAGATTATGTTTGAAATAAGCTATGCAATTTCCTTCAGCAGCTCCTGTTCCGCTTTTATTTGATCCACCTAATATTAAAAATTAATCAATTTTGTTTAGAACCAAACAACCTAAGCAAAGGTATGTTCCAAAAGTAATGTATTACAAAAAAATCCTTAAAATGCCGTTGAAAACTTTTACAACAAATGCTAAATTGAAAGTTGTAGTAATAGTTTAATGCAGGGCATGAAATTTCAGTTGAAAAGGTACTCGCCAGACTAAAACTTTTGCTCGCCACTATTTTACATTCATTCAGACAGTAATGTTGGTCACCACACCTGCCCAGAAAATGAACTATTTATGACAAACTGAATTGAAATTGGCCATTATTAGAAGGAGCTATCTCTTAAATCCAGAATATTTTACATACATGAAAGACATGAACAATTTTTAAAATGTTAAAAATTCGGAAGCAGCTGAGCTTAAGTGGCGAAACCTGATTCACTTTGCGCAGGAGGGAAGAGTGATCAGATTCAGCCTCAGAAGCATAAAAAGCAGCGAGCGGTGCGAAAGCAGGGGAACGAATGCAGACGGGGGAAGTTCGTTCCTCTGTATGAGAGAAATGGAAGTGAGTGACGCCGCATTTTTTCTTCTTTTGGAAGATAAATGCCGTCCTTGATTTTAAAACACTTCCGCGTGTCGGTAGATTGAGGCACGATATTATGAGTGTATACAGTTTGATTTGAAGCCCAAGATTTCAAAAGACGAAACTTACTCGCCAGCCTTAAATATTTACTCGCCAATGGCGAGCTGGCGAGCGGAAATTTCGTGCCCTGGTTTAATGCTTGTTTTATGAATGAAAAAAAAAACCCAACTCAGACAGATAATGAAAACAAAAGAATCTAGTGGAAATAATAGTTTTAATGTTAGTCAAAAATGGCAGGCTAATTTAAATTTAATATTCTTTATTATAAAAAAATAATAATACCCCCCCCCCTCCCCCCAAAAGGTCCGTTGAAACCAACGATTATGAAAAATTATTAAGAAATGCAATACTCCTTTAGATTTAGACTTTTTTTGAAGCAGTTTATATTCATAAATTTGGTAACTCTCTGGTCAACCGTATCTTGCATCTCACCTTTCTGGGTGGGTTTACTGTGTCGTAGTGCATCACTTCCGGCTTAATCTTATTGGTTGCTTGGGCATGGTGAGCTTTCGGTATGTTGTTGTTTGTCATTTAGGTTTTTGGATTCTGTTTCATGTCTTTGGGGGAGAATATAATTTTAAATTTTACTGACACTGAGGAATGTGAGTCCAAGTTACTCATGAAACGTACGTCTGTTTATTGTACTACAGTTCAATATTGTGTGTTAAACGTTGGATTTGGGTGTATATTCTTTATTCTAATTTTTATTATATTCTAAAAAACTTACAATGTAATGTTTTGTCGAAAGGATGATAATAGAATAATAATTGTATACTGTTTCTGAATAACTTAGAAGCTCATTTTTTAGCGAAAAAATCTCATTTCTTTCACTATAGACTTTTCCGTCGTCTCCAAAAAATCGTAGTTCACTTTTTGACAACTGCTAAAAGCCAATAACTATTTTTAGAAATGTATAACAATAGTGACAATGACTAGCTTCATCGCTTTTATTGCTATTACATCACTTTTAAACATTGCATAGTTTCACCTTTTACGTCACGTACATACGTATGTTTTAGATGTGCCTTTGAATGAAATTTGTTTGAAAACTGTAGCTCAATTTAGTGACTTTTTAAATAATTTTCGAGTATGATTTAAAAAATATATCTATCACAACAATAAATGTTTGTTTGCTACAATAATTGAAATGTAGCTATTGGCATTTGAGTTTCCTGGGCAAATTAAAAAGCATTTTGTTTCTTTTTTTTTACATTAATCTTCCGTAATTGAGTCAGCTTCCAAGCATTGTCATAATGGCTGCAATGTCCTTTAAAATGGACGTGGATACCATTATTTTTAAACAATACTCTTACGTCATATCAAGTCTGCTCAAATCCAACATTTGGCGATGGACCCGATTACGAAAAATTAATCATAAGACCAGAATCACAATAAAATACGGCATATCGGCGCTAACCGAAATCTGTCAACAAAAAATCACATCTCAATTTTGTAGTTTTTTTCTTTCACATTAAATTTTTATACCTGTTTCATACTGAACATTTTAAAATAAATGAAAAAATTACTGCCTCCAGCGATTCTAACGACATTGTCATTCAGTTTAATAGTATCTAAATTAGGTAAAACTATAATATTATTTTATTTAAAATTTAAAGTATTACATTTAGCTTAATCAGTGTTATTTCTTTTGTTGATATAAGTTTTCATTGATGCGCGCGCACGCATGCACGCTGACACACACACATATTAATCGATATTTTTAAGAATAATTTTGGCCTATTTTCGCTTCTGATAGTTTTTCTACCAAACAAATAACCAAAGACAACAAATAAGTGAGTAAATGCGTAAAACATCCAATAAACAGATCGTTAATATTAATATTGTATATATCATTTCCATAAAATTAACAAAGATTTTACATTACCAGTATGTCTAACATGATATTTTTAGAGTGATTTTTTTCCCAAAAATGTGTTAAAGAAACATGAACAGAGTTTTCACATTCATAATATCAAAGTTCCACAAACTTTATTTGGCAGAATTGGCTAATCGCTTTTTAACCATAAGGACAAATTTAACTTAAAACCTCAGAAAATAAATAATAATTTTATCTTTGAAATATGTAATAGCATATTTAAAAACAAAATCTACCTCATTCATTTCAAATAAAGTGTTTTCATATGTTTTAGATTCGTAAAACAAGGGATAAATTATATAAACGAATGTCTAAACACAACTTTTAGGTTTTAAAGATCCCCCCCCCCCTTGCTTTAAATAGGCTAACCATAATTTTAGGTGTAATATGTGAGCCTTTTTGCACTTTGCATTTTATGAATGAATGACAACATATTTTATGCTACAAAGACCATAATCTATTCGAGCATAAATTAATTTTATTTTTATGCTGACTAATTTAACACTATTCACTAAAACACATAAATTCATGATAAAAAATGGTTATTTATATCTGAGTGATTCTGAATACTTTTTTTCTTCTGGTAAAAAAACATAATTAGTTACTGCTACTTTGTGAGTTTCTAAGAAGTAAGTATAAAGACTAAACAGGAAAACTTTTATCTTTTCTTTCGTGTTTTCCATTATCGCTATTTTTTTTAAAACGAAGTTACGTGTTGAAATATTCAGCGCTTTAGAGATTAGTTTAACTAAAGTTTATTTAATAAATGCAGGTACCAAAAAATCACGAATCATTTGAATAGAGATCAAACAAATGCATGCTTTGGTCTAAGCAAAAAACTGTACAAGTGGAGGTAAATTTTAGCCATAAATGCAGTTTTGATGAAAATTATGGACAATATTTATTTTAAGTACTTTTATGTTAGCCGGCCGCAGGTGATAAATTGCCAAATATTACTGTTCCCATCGTTATTATTCGTGTTGCTTTGATTTCATTTGAAATGTAAACCTTTCACTCATTTAATTTAAAATACATGTATTACATACATTTAAAATACAGGTCTTTCATTCTCTTCATTTAAAATACATGCATAGCATACATTTAAAATACATGAATTGCATGCATTTAAAATACATGCTTTTCATTTACTTCATTTAAAATACAAAAATAAATAAATAAATAAATAAGAAATAATATTATAAACCAAAGCATTTTATTTCAACATCAAACCATTGTTTCCAATTTACACATGCGAAAAACAAAAGCTGCTATTAGCGAGGGGGAAAAAATGTTGCTTGCGAAATTTGCGCCCGGCTAACATAAAAGTACCCTTTCTTCTCTTTAATAAAGAAAAAAAAATACTCTAGGAATTATAATTTTTTAATTATTTCAATATTATACATGCGAAATAAAGTTAAACGAAATGCGAAATAAACTTCGTTATTAAAGTAAGAGTTTTAGATCATTAATGAAACTCTGTCGTTAATAACTTTAAAAAAATCGATTTTTCAATTATTAGTTTAAAAAAATAGAGCAAGTTCTGCTCTTTCTAAAAATATATAATGCATGGTCATTTTCACTGATTTAAGTTCTTAAATTTGGAAATGAAAAC
Organism: Maratus michaelseni; assembly: GCA_963931845.1. Taxonomy (NCBI): domain Eukaryota; kingdom Metazoa; phylum Arthropoda; class Arachnida; order Araneae; family Salticidae; genus Maratus; species Maratus michaelseni. Next base: position 292,576,353 of record OZ007589.1, on the reverse strand, counting down.
TGTCACATATGAAAGCAAATTTTGTGTTGAAATGTTTTTTTTTTATTTTTTCTTAAAATGATTTTTTTTTCATGTTTAGGTAGTACATTTTGTGACAATTTTATTTATGCCAGAAGATTAAAATTTTACAGCGTGTTATAAACTTTTGAAACAGCATCTAATGAATTAAAAATTTTAGTATTTTATGATAAATAATTTTATGAGTAATGTTTATGTTAGTAATGTGAGAATTAATTAACCTGAGATTAAAAATAAATTTTGAAAAGAATTGGGTGATGTGTAAGACTTAAGGCGTGTGTGACTTCGACTCATTTGCACCATAAAAGACAATAATCTACGACGACACTGAAATTAAGGAAGTGCTGAGTTATGTGTACCTTGGAAAGGAGATAACATTGGACAACAGTATAATGAATGAAATCATCAGAAGAATAAGAAATGGATAAGAAAAATATTTTTCTGAAGAGCAATATGCCACTATGCTTGAAAAGAAAAGCGTTTTGCCTGCACTTATTTATGAGTGGAAACAATAAGTATGGATGATAACAAAATGGATGGTGTACAGATTTCAAACACTACAACGAAACAGCGAAATATGAAAAGATGTACGAGACGTGTGTTTTAAGTAAGTACCGTTTTGATATCAAAGCCATTTTTTTAAACAATTTTATTTTTACATGAAAGTCTGGACCTGAATCTAATTTTCATCATAAATTTCGCCAATATCAAGGCACTTATCGTATCGTACCACTAGATTTTGTAATCCATCCTCATAGAAATCTCCCGGCTGCTGTGCTAACCAGTGCACCATTGCCGTATTGACGTCGCCATCGTCGTTGTAACACTGACCAGCAAGGTATTTCTTTAAGTACAAAAAAAGTGGTAGTTACTGACTTGGAGCTAAGTCAGGATTATACGGAGGGTGATGAAGTTGTTCCAAACCATATGATGCAATGAGATCATGTGTTCGATAAGTCATGTGTGGCCAAGCATTGTTATGAAGCAAAACGATCCCTCCACTGAGCATGCCAAGCCTTATGTTTTGGATTGGACGACGCAGTTTACGACGATGACGACGTAAAAACGGTGGCAATACGGTGGTTTGCACAGCAGACGGCAGATTTCTATGAGGATGGTATACAAAATCCGCACTACGATACCATAAATTCTTAATATTGGCGGGAATTATGTTGACAAGTACTTCAAGGTCCAGGTTTTCAAGAAAAATGAAATTGTTAAAAAAATGGGCTTGTGTTTTTTAGCGCTTTCCAACCTAGTTGAAAAGTGTTTATGACTTCGGTTTGTGTGGCCGTCTGCCGTCTACCGTCTGGCCTTCTGGCCGTGCTCTAACTCACGTAAATATACTCAGATTGCTATAGCATATTCCCTATTTCAACTGAAGTGAGTATCACTTATAGTTTTTTTTACAGGGACAGTCAAAAGTATTCCGTTACACTAAAGTCAATGGGAAATATCGTTTCAAGTGCATTTTGATGACGCTACGTCATTTAAAGCATAATGAAATTGATATATAATTATGAAGCGCATTAAAGCATGCTTTCTGTAGAATATGGAGAGCAAAGCATTTATTACTCATTTACAGGGTCAAACAAAAGAATTCTGTTACACATCGTTGTATGGGGAAAAATCGTTTGCAGTGTAGTTTAGTGATATTTTACTATTTCAAACATAATGAAAATTATACGCATTACTGAGGTGCACTATAAATTGCTCTCTTGAAAGTGTGGTGTGCATTGCGTTTATTTACAGGGACACACAAAAGATGTTGGTTACAGTACGTGTGCGGTATTTACAGTGTATGTGTGATAAGTGCGTTTTCAACTTTGGTTGCGTTTTTAAGTTTAACTAAATTTTTTCATAGTACGTGTGTGTTTATAAACTCGGTTGATCATATACAGGGCTACACAAGGGAATTCGTAAGTATTACAGACTATGGGAGTGAATTGCTTAAGGGTAGTTTTTAATTGTTTTTACGCATTTTTTTGCTGAACTATATTTAGTAGACTAATAGAAGTTTGTGGAATATAAATAAATTCATATACAGGGCTACACAAAGAAAAAGATAAATTGTCGTTTACGGTTGGTAATTACAGCGAGTGAGTTTTAAGTTACCTTTAAGCTTAATATGTGGTGTGTACAAAAGTCTTCAGATAATATACAGGGCTGTACAAAAGATTTCGAGGGCATTTCTATCGATTGGCGAAAATTTCTAAATGTAAATATTCTAACTGAACTACATTTTATCAAATAAAATAAGTTGAAACTGGTGTGAAACACTAAGAACTAAAATAACTTCTTAAAACACCATCAAAAACTTTAAAATGCGCTAGGCCTTTCAAAAGAACTGGGTCTTTCTTCGTCAGGCGCAAGAGTAGACGCACGTCTTTTTGCGCCTGACGAAGAAAGACCCAGTTCTTTCGAAAGGCCTAGCGCATTTTAAAGTTTTTGATGGTGTTTTAAGAAGTTGTTTTAGTTCTTACATTTTATCATACTATATATCCACATCTATTGATCATATACAGGGATGCACAAAATAACTCGACTGCTTTTTTGACACTGGAAGGTAATTTCAAAAACTGTATTTTTCAATGTGTTATATGTTTTCTAAACTGTTTACTTACATATCTTTTTTCACCTTATTTAACGTTGAAGTTTCGTTACAGTTTTTTGTCTGTGTTGGAAACTGTTTTATAATCTATGCTTGACGCATGATTTTTCGTTCTTGTTTAATATCAAAACGGTACTTACTTAAAAAAAACACGCCTCGTATGCTAGGCATAACTAGAAGTGTCATAAAAATAACAACCTAGATAAGAAGTCAGACAAAAGTTTTTGGCATCATCGAGAGAATTAAACGGTTAAAATGGAAATGGGTTGGGCAGATTGCGAGAAAACACGGCATTTGATGGAATACGAACACCCTACGGTGGTATCCCAGAGATGTAAAACGACTGAGAAACATCGTGAGGCAAGAAAATCTGAAAGTGGCTGGAGTTAATTGGATGATCAAAGCACTAAGGCAGGAAATAATGGTAAAATCTGGGAGAGCTCTACATCAAGTAGTAGAAATAAAACGGTCGTTGTTGTTTTTGATGATAATGATGATTTTAAAGAACATTAGTGTGATGATTAACACGGATTTCTTAATATGTAAAAACATGGCGATTTATTACTAAACAAAGAAACAAAAATTTATAATGGTTAAAGCATAGTTTATAATTTTGGAATGAAAGTAAATAACTTAAACATTTGTGTGTTCTAAAAACATATTTCTTCATAATGTATTGATCAGAATTTATCTTTTTCCGTTTTATTGAAATTAGAGCGTTATTTTATCACATAATAGATTACAAAATTTAAAAAGCAAAACCTAATTTATTTTTAAAAATAAATTAAAAATAAATTGCCTTTAAAAATAATTTTTTATTCTTTATTCACAAAAGAAATATTAATAATTTAAATTTATTTGCAAATCATACAATTAATAATCACTAAATTATATTGACAGAGTGATTTTCGAATCAATAGGAAAAAATCAGAGGTGCATTAATCTATTTACTCACAATGCAAGAGTTTTATTCTTTCTTCAGATAAATATCTAATAAACAAAGTATACAAAAATCCTATAAATTATACCTCTCAAAATATTTGAAAGAATAAAGAATTCCGAATTATTGTTCAAAATACCGAATCACTCTCGACGTAGTGATTTGCGATTGAAAAAATCGAAGAGTAACAGAATAACAAACAAAAACGAATTTGTAGAAACAAACAGAGGGAAAATGAAATTGTAGAAAAAATACACTAATATTTTTTTCTTTGATAGAATTTTTGAAAATAATGCTGCATTTTCATGTTTTAATTCCTTGAAAGCCAGTACAGCAATCGATTTTCTTTTTTAAATTGAAAATAAAGTAGGGAAAAGTAATGCGAACATTTAGTTCTAAAATACAAGTGGATTATAACATGTTAAAGTTACTGTTTTAACCGGTAATGGTGAAATAAATATTTGATCTTTCATGTTGAAAATGTACGTTTTCAATGACGCCGGCCCCACCAGTGACTGAGAGGTTGTGCTCTCGAAGCTGGTAGACGGGAGGTGCTGGGTTCGATCCCAATCGCGCCCGTCGGCCTAATCGTTCGGAGTTTTCGTGGTTTTCTTCGAGCCGTGGATTTATCCATGCGTAAATACGGATTAGGTTCCCTTAGAAAGACCCCCCCGGGCCTATATCCCTAGTGTAGATAATTGGCCGTCAATAATCAACCCAACCCAACCCAATGACGCCGTTTGTCAAAAACATCTTGTTCTTTCAATATTTGGCTTCTCATTTCGAAATTAGTGGAATCAAAATTATGTTATTTTGACGAACTTATACAAAAGTATTTCAACTAAATGAACTAAAATAAAGTTTAAGAAATGTGAATTTTGACCGTTAAAACCGTGAATTTTGCCTGCGAACTGCCTAGTTTAATGCCAGGTACTTATAAGCCTTGTTTCTAAAACTTTATAATAATCCCATACAGATTATATCCAACGAATTGTTTATTTAAGTAAATAACTTTGATACGTAAGAATAAAACTAGGAATAGAACTAAAAACACAATCAAGCATTTTGTACTTCTTGAACAATCTTAAAATATTGGACACTTGATCTAAAAACAACTGTCCAAGGTGAAATGCATTCGGATGCCTAAGAACATAGATGCCTTTTCTGATTTTGACATCTGAAATTTTTCTGATGACATACCGACATCAACATTAATTTCTCGAATATTTGATCCTGCAATGAAGAGATCGTCAGCGTAAAGACCAATAAATATTTACTTTGAATTTACACGTCTTACAAAAATGCAAGATTCAGAATTAAATTGCGTAAATCGTAACTTAGTCACAAAATTTAAGAAATTTTTGATACCACTGAACTGTGGCTTGCTTTAATCCCTACAAACTTTTTAAAGTTTACATTTCCTACGAATATTATCATAATAACCCTTTGGCAGATACATATAAGTATTTCATCTTAACTCCCCATTTATAAAGACAGTTTTAACATCCAAAACAAACACTGAAATTTACATGTAACATAATAATTAACACTAAACGTAAAGCATGCATACTCATAACAGGCGAAAAAAGTCTGGGTATATACCACTCCTTCTTTCTGCGTGAACCCGCTAGCTACACAAGCCTTCCTCTGTACTTAACGTCTCTCTTTTCCTGCAGCACCCACTTGCAAGAGATAGTTTTTCTATCTTTTGGTAGCTCTTCTAAACCCCACACATCATTTTCTCTCATGGACTCCATTTCTTCGTCCATAACTTCTTTCCAATTTTGTTGCTCAGTGTGAGACAAAGTAGCAATGCCATCAAAACTTAAGTCTCTTCTTGAGTACGCATTTCTTCATCTATTTCAGGTTCTGAAAACATAATAGGATTTTTTTTCTCTAGAAGATTTTTGTGACATTTTCTTCTGTTGTATCATAATATTTTTCAAAAGGTGGCACAGAACTACCTGCTACACTTCTTCAAACAGATTTCTAGCACCAAGCCCATTTTCATCGATATTCTGAGAAATATATTTAAAATCTTTCGAAGTTTTCTTTTCTTCATAAAATTTAACAGTTGTGGATATAATGTTGCACTTGGTTATAGGATCTAGTGAGGAATATTCCATTGATGAATAGCCTACAAATATCATTTTCTTGCATCTTCCATCTAACTTCCTTTTATGAGCATTAGGTACAAGGGTGTAGATATCACAGCCAAATATTCTAAGATTTTTCAAATCTGTATGATATTTGTACTTTAAAGAGCATAGAGTGTGACTGTCAATGGATGCATTGGGTAATCTATTGTTTATATAAGTTGCAGTGAAAACTGCAAAACTCCAACAGTTTTTAGGCAAATTAGCTTCTAATAATATTGCTATCCCTTTTCTAAAAACTTCGCTTGAAACGTTCATCTACGTCATTTAGGCATAGAGTATACGGTGGTGATAGATCAATTTGTATAGCAGCTTCATTAACAAAAATTATAAATTTACTGTCTATGTGTTATTTCGCGTTGTCACATCGAATTTTTTTTACTGAAGGATTTAATTCACAAAATATATAGTTTATTTTCTGCACCAATTTTTCGTTTAAGTAATCGAACTTCAGTAAAATGCAAATAGTAGTCTATTTTGTGTGTCAGTGATTTTCAGCTTTAAAATGAAATTATTCTCACCTCAAATACTGATGATAGAATGCCATTTATTGGAGTCATAAAGTTATTGCTCATCTGGAAAAACCTTGGGGACTATTGGTCCACTAATATCCATATAAATTATCACCATTCGTTCAGTCTCTCTTTTCCAACTGGTATTACACTCAACTTTTCCTGTGTGCAAATTTAAAAAAAACGATGAGATAGTAGGTAATTCCAACTGCTCCAAGACTTGATTGCACGTGTGACCACACCTTCAGTGCCTCAGATTGTTATCAGTATTTGAGGTGAGAGTAATTTCATTTTAGAACAGAAAACCACTGACGCACAAAATTGACTACAGTTTTTTTGACTGCCAAACAATGAACTTCTTTTTCGATAAACATTTTTTGATTTTTGAAGTTTATACAAAATCTAACAGACTCTATATTTTTTACTAATATCAACTTCAGTTTAATTTCAGAACAAAAATTACATCTTTTAAATGTATATGAACATTATTCAATATTTCACCACGAATATTTCCAATACCTCGAATTTATAGAACTGCAGATTTTGAGGCACATTTAATATTTCCTAATGCTGGTTTGAGCGAGCTGAACCATTCTGTTCGCAAACACATATGAGGAGTAGCGCCAGAGTAGGTGACGAATTTCTTACCGTTTAAAGTTCCTACTATAAAATATATTTCGTAAGCTGAATGTTTTCATCAGAATTTCTTGTAGTCTTTGAAGATCTACAATATCGTTTATAATGTCCGCCTTAACAAAATTTGTTACACTTAGAAATTTTCCTTCTGCAAAATTTTGATGGGTGAACTTATTTTTGAAAAAATCACAAAGCGTTTCGTATATGGAGCACGTATAGTTAAATAATCCATCAGAGTTTTAACAGAATAAGTTTTATCAGCATTTTTAAAGTCATTCATTAATACTTCAGCAGCAATTAATCTTTGAGTAAGAAATTCATAAGTTAGATACACTGGTCTGATTTTCCAAAGCAACTTTAACTGCTTTATATTTTCTAGGTAGTGACATAAGAATGTAAGAAATTCAATAAATAGCACCTACCTCAGCACCATTTATCCCTAAATTCGAAATTAGTTTCAAAACGACATCGATAAGCTGTCGAATTGAAACGTCTTTGTTTTTTTTTTCAGTGTTGACAGTCTTTCTGGCATTAACACTTGAATATAAGAATGCGTAATGTTAACACTTGATTCAAAGAATTTTTAGTTTCATACGTAGAGTGAAGATTTTTCCAAAATTTCCTGTATCTTCCTTTTGAAGAAAAGCCATAATTCTAATGTCGAGGAGCGTTAATAGCTTAAGATTTCTTAGATTTAATTATTTTTTCATTTTTTGTTAAACCAGTTTCTTTTTCTAAAAAATCGTTCAATTTAGATGAAAATACTCCTGTTACTCTTTTGCAATATAGGAAAGTTATTCTCTTCAAATAGCGTTACTGTATACTACTTGCTGTTCCAGGCCATTGCTAGAATTTTCCTGCTGAAATAAAATAAATATCCGAGCAAAAAATTCCATTACGAATTCTTACTTTTCCTATTAACACATAAATACACAGAAAAAAACAAAACCCAATTTGGGTCGAAAGATTCTTAGGTATGTGTCCAAATTGGGTCATGCCAGTTTTGGTTACCATTGTGTATCCATTTTGGGCACTGTTAAATACTCATTTTCAAAGAGGAAATACCCATTTTCAAAGAGGAAATACCCATTTTTTGAAAATGGGTATTTATCAGTGCCCAAAATGGATACACAGTGGTAACCAAAACTGGCATGATCCAATTTGGGCACATACCTAAGAATCTTTCGACCTAAATTGGGTTTTGTTTTTTCTGTGTACCAAACAGAGAGAAGAACCACGCTCTGCTTTTAAAAATCCGATGAAATATATGACTGTTTAATTGAAGAGTCCAATGGATCGCATTTTGAAGCATTTATTTACAGCAGACCTATTCTACATGAAAAAGAAAAATACAGTGAGTATGAAAGGAAAATCATTCCTACTTATAAACTTTAGCCAGACTTTGAAAAGAGGCAATGGGACTTTTTAATACGACCGCCAATAGAAATTATTAATGACAACCAATAAACTATATTTAAAATGACAGAATGGTATTGAAAACTGAATGATGTAATGTGCGATTACGTCATTCTGACAAATTCTTAACATGTTTATTTAATTACAACTTTTCGAAATGCTTTGGAACAAATCAGAGATACCTAGAAAAAATAAAACTTTTTTCGTGAAACAAATTAGAAATACCAAGAAGTTTTGGAACGCGGGTAATGAGATGTTTTCTTGATTGGTATTTTGTTGAAAGAAGCAAAAAAGAAAATACCCGAAAGATGGTCATTTAATAAAAACTTCGTATTCCGCCAGAGAATGCGAGTATGCACACGAGAAATTTGTTAAGTTTCATAGAAAAGCTTTTGAATAAGTTCTTCAAAGAACAAATAAACATTGCAAGAAAAAGTAGAATTAACTGAAATAAAATTAAATAAATGACATATCTGATGAAAAAATATTTAATACTTAAAGATTTAATTTTTTTTTCTAGCCTGGGGATTTAAAACGGTAATAGTATGAATAAAAAAAGCAGTCTAACCCCATTTTCCTGTTCCTAGATTTCATGCTTTTCTATAATTTCTGACAATGTAGGTATGATGTACACAATTATTGTTCAATTATATTCTCCAAAAAATTTAACTCCCCCCCCCCCTCGCCAAAAAAAAAAAATTCTCGGTTTTTACAAATCGAGGTTTTACTGTATTTAAATGAAATGTTACTATTGATCCTAATTTACTACAGGTAAGGGTAAAGTAAAAGTAATTTAAAAATGAAGAGAGAAAGATCAATCGTGGTTTCATGGCTCAGATGAAGGTATGACTATCTAAGCAAGACACGATGTCGAATCCCACGAATGTCAAAGATATAGATGCTAAAGTATGAGTATGCAAACTAAAGGTATTACATAAAAAAAATTGCATTTTTTAATTGTGTTATAGATTTTTAGTTTTAGATCATAGTCCGGTGATGAATTCTTTAAAAATCCATTTAATTAAAAAAGTCCCAACGCCAAAAAAATGTCTACAACTTTAATATAATGCCAGCTGTTCCAATCGATAACTTCTGGTAGGGTCATCTCTTTATCTTTGTACATATATTTGCGAGGGAACATTATTTTAAATATAAGAATAAATGGTACTTTTTAACTCTTTATTGTATCGATTTTAAACACATGATTAATTTAATTAATCGCTTTTTCATTCACGTTTATTTTCAAATGAAATAGCGCACGATTTTAATTATATATAGACAGAAATGAATTCAGTTACAAAGTGATGCATACAATTATTGCTGAATTATTAATGATGCTAAATCTTAAATTATTTCATTTTAATTTGTCTTTAAAAAAAATTTTTAAATACTATTTCGACCGCAATTCCTTTCTGAGAAAAGATAGACGTAAACCTATTTAATATTGTTCGGTCTTTTGTCATCTATTATATAATGCATTTATTATATATTGTCTTTTCGTAATTGCACTCATGGGCATGTTTTAGAGCTGTCGTGTCCGCCAGATCTAATCTCTCTTTCAAAAAATTTCGAATGTAATTTAAAGTCTCAGTTTTATTTAGGATACAATATTTTTGTACTTACAGGGTGTCCATAATTAAACGACCCTACTTTAAAGTAGTCTACAGACGAAACTATTAGTCAGAAAGTTGTGAAATTTACTGAAGGACATAATGTAGGAATGGGAATTTTTTTAAAGCAAAATAAATTTAGTTCCAAATTTCGCCACCAGATGGCATTTTTTTAATGAATTACACATTTAGCATACATTTATGATAGGTTACAAATTTTATTACAACAAAACATGTTGAATAAAACTTTTTTCGCGACATGTTTTTAGCATTTCCCAGAAAACACTGAGCTCAACTGTGGAACATGCTATCTTACTATTCCAGACGGTAGCTGAAAATGATAGCCGTCATGTACAACATATTTTGTTGCAATAAAATATGTAAACTATCGTAAATGTATGCTAAATGTGTAATTCATTAAAAAACGCCCTCTAGCGGCGAAATTTTGAACTATTTTTTTCTTGCCTAAACAAATTCCCATTCCTTCATTATGTCCTTCACAAAATTTCACAACTTTCTGACCAATAGTTTCGTCTGTAGACAACTTTAAAGTAGGGACGTTTAATTATGGACACCCTGTATATCATTTTCATCTGAAATTTTTGAGGAATTTCAGAAGATATCTACTTAAACGAGAAGCATTGTAAATGAATATTTCTTAAAATATGTAAGTATTATTTGATCTACATTGCTTTTAAACATAACTCTGCGCATCATATTTCTAAATTCACGATTGAAACTTAAATTAGATTGTTTTTCAAAACATTATCTTATTTTATTTCTTTTCCAATCACACAGATACAATCCCAGCATATCCCTACAGAGGTTCCATAAAAACTTACTGAATCTTCCATAGAAAGCAAACGAATTCAAGTGTGTTTGCCTTTTAATTTATTACTCATAGTACTATTTTGTAAAATCAGTGTCTTCCTTTATTCCAATTCTAATCTGAGCGATCAAATCACTTAATAATTTTTTCATACATATTGTCGTGTGAGATTTTAAAGCTAGTTTTAAAGCAGTTTATGCAAAATAACCTTTTTAACACTTTCCAACCTAGTTGAAAAGTGTTTATGACATCGGTTTGTCTGCCGTCTGGCCGTCTGCCGTCTGTTCGTGCTCCAACTTCCGTAAATATGCTCAGATTGCCCTGCAATTTTTATATGTTATTGTCGTTATCTATAGCATGTTCCATATTTCAACTGAAGAGTGTAGCACTTATAGTTTTTTTACAGGGACACTCAAAAAGAATTCCGTTACATTATGGTCTATGGGGAAAAATCATTTGCGGCTTACTTTAATGATGTTACACAATTTCAAATACATTGTAATTGATTTTGTAAGGTGCATTACAAGAAGCTTAATATGGAATATGGTTTGCATAGCACTTATAGTTACTTTACAGGGACAGTAAAAAGAATTACGTTACATTACGTCTATGGAGAAAAATCGTTTGCGGTTTAATTAAATAATGTTTCACTATTTTAAACGTATTGAAATGTATATATATCACTAAGGTGCATTACAAGAGGCTTACTACAGAATATTGTGTGTATAGCAGTCATCGTTCATGTACAGGGACACACAAAAGAATTCTCTACTGTCTGTTAACAATAGTTCCTGGAAGTGCGTTTTAAGTTGCTGAATGCGATTTTAAATTTAACTAACTTTTTGTCTATTACTTGGTGTGTATAAATTCTGTATTTCATATACAGGGCAGCACAAAAGTTCGCGAACACATTTCCGTTTATTGAAATAAACTCCAGAAGGAGAATTTTAAACTGTGCTACGCGTTTCCTAACTAAACTAAAATTTAGCATCCTATGTAGCATATATACAAATCTATAGATCATATACAGGGCTGAATAAAAGTATTCGGATATTTTTCCGAATATTGTATATGTTGGAAATATATGTTGGAAATTCCTGAAATTACGTTTTTAAATATGTTATACGTTTGCCAAATTGTTTACTTAGATGTTATCTTTCAGCTTATTAAACGATAATGATTTGTAAAATTGTTTTGGAAGCGTTGGGAAGTGTTACATAATCTATGCTTGACGCCTGAATTTTCGTTCTTGTTATTATTTATAATGCCATGTTTGCTTTTATTAAAAATATAAGTCAGCACACGATTTCTAAGGAATATTGCATTAAGCACATACACACGCATCTATATGTACTTTTACTGAATATGCAAACATATTTATGCATGCATTATAAACACAGGATGCGTCATGAATTCGTGCAAACTTAAAAAATTTATAATAAAATAAGTAATACTCTGAAAAAATTTCAGTTTGTGCGAATATGATCAAAGAGACATTGGATTTTTCTTCCATGTATATAAATATGATTACAAAAGTAACCGAAAGAGGGCGCTCGTATATCATACTGAGTAGAGATCCTACATTAGAGAGAGATTGGACATTGACGAAATGTCCGCCATGTAAGTTCCAAAGCAGGTGCAACGTAGTAGAACGCAATGTATTTTCCTCACCGTCTAGCACATTTTAATGTATTAAAATCTTGGAAAATTCATTTTATATGCCTTCAGAGAGTCATGAAAATACATTGCGTTCTACTGCGTTCCACCTGTTTTGGAACTTACATGGCGGACATTTCGTCAATGTCCAATCTCTCTCTAATGTAGGATCTCTAATTCTGAGACGTTTCATGCAAATCAGGCAAACACTTCGTGGACGATCCTCCAAACTCCCCGTCTCTTCAAAACGCCGTACTAAATTAAGTATTGCATTCATTGAAATAAGGCTTTTTAGCACCTTCAGTCTTTTCTCCGTGCGAAACTTTCGCAATGCAATAGGTATGTATTCACCATTCTTGTAGAAAAGTTTAACCACCAACGTTCGATCTGATAAAAATATCATGCTGCTGAGATCGAATGACGAATCCATTTCCAGCCATGTGTTTTGTTGCTAGCCTGAATGGTATAAAACGTCTCAGTATGACGTGTGAGCGCCCTCTTTCGGTTACTTTTGGAATCATTTTTTTATACATGGAAAAAAAAATCCAATGTCCCTCTGATCATATTCGCTTAAACCGAATTTTTTTCCGAGCATTACTTCTTTTATTATGATTTTTTTTAAAAGTTTGCACGATTTTATGACGCACCTGTACATAAAGTTATATAGAAATAATGCTAGCTTGAAACTGTTCTTAAACGATAAAATAAAGCACAAAATCCATGCACATTGACTGTACACATTAAGGATTTGACATATTCAAATATTATTCAATGCTCATAATAATAATATGAATTAGAGTCTAAAAAGAAAACTTTATTTCATTAAACCATCTATATCTATATCTATATTTAAATCTGTCTATATCTACACGTGTGTGTATCTATCTATCTACCTATCTATCTATATCTATAAACAATGTGGATAAGAAAAATAAGTGTAAGAAACTTTTTTTTTTTTTTAAATGAAATAATATAAAAATATTTCGTCACTATTATAATAGTATTAAGACATAATAGTAATCTTTTCTGTACAGCTTCAATAAGAAGGTGTTTCTATATTTCTTTGAAGTTTGTTTATTCATAATGTTTTTAATGCAAATGCAAGATCATATTTTAAGATATTATTCAGATAATATTTACTTATATTGAGTTATTCATTAAAAATGTTGAAGTAGCCGCTTCTAAAAATTTTTACATCAAAAAGAAAAATTACATTTTAACATCAATTTTCATTAATGTTTCGTTATAAAATTCGAAAAATATCGTTAAATTATTTTACATCAAATGTTTTTCTCTTACTTAGTCTCTATTTTACGAGTATCTCTTCCTTAAATTCAGTTCAAAATAATTGTTTTTCCGCCTTTTTAAATCCCAGTAGAAATAATAAATACTGGCAGTATAGGAAGATCGAAATCTATTACGGCAGGTATATTGCAAATGAAACGTTTTCCTCTCAAGTTTAAATCTTTTGACATAAAATCGAAATATAGTATGTGATAAAACTGTAATAATTTGGAATTTCAACAATTTTGTTTGTCTTTTATTGCATTTGGGAAATGAATGAAATAAATATATATATCTGCTATAATATGCAAATATGATTGAAATCAGTTTGTTTTATACGAATTCGTGAATATGATGTTATAGGTATAATAAAAATATATCTACAATAAATAACTCAGATTTAAAATGAACCACAATATGTCAAGTATTATTTACAAATAATGTGACGTTCATTATTAAATGAAGTATGCTAAAAATCGCAAATTTGAATATCATATTTTTGTAGCTATATTTAGGTTTAGAGATATATTTCATTTGCCTAGTAAATAACTGATTGCTATTCTTACAAAAATAGTTTATTCTAGTAAACTCGGGTGAAGTTTTCGCATGTGGTTTCGTTTGTATTTTCTATTTTGTAGTTTTTTTTTTAATTTGAAGCTAAAAAGCATATGAAATCACTAGAAACTATATTAACGCTTTACAATTAAGAAACTTGTATGTTGTAGCCATAAACTTTCGTCTATATAAATAAAATCGTCTGCAACCAATATCAAATAACAATCTACTCGTTCTTGAGATATAGCTATCGCGGAAATCATGAAAAACAGATCATAGCAGCGACACCTATTGGGGTGTAAATACCCATACCTAATAAGTGTCTATCTATGTCAATATCTAACAGAATAGGAAAATTGGTGAAATTCCGTGCATTAGTTTTTGACATATAGCTATCGCAGAAATCGTGAAAAATGCAGCATACAGCGTCACCTATTGGCCGATTTTCATTAAAACCTCTCAGCACCAATTTATGTCGAGGTCTAACTGAATCTGCAGTTTGACTAAATTCGTTCAATAGTTCTTGATATAAAACGGTCACAACTAGTATGTTGTAGCCATCATAACACTTTCTTCCATATAAATCAGGGTTGCAGACGATTTGTCTGCAACCAATATTAAATGACAATCTATTCGTTCTTGAGATATAGCTATCGCCGAAATCATAAACAACAGAGCATAGCAACGACACCTATTGGGGTGTAAACACCCAAACCTAATAAGTGTCTATTTATGTCAATATCTAACAAAATAAGAAGTTTGGTGAAATTTCGTTCATTAGTTTTTGACACATAGCTATCGCAAAAATCGTGAAAAATGCAGCATACAGCGTCACCTATTGGCCGATTTACATCAAAACCTCTCAGCACCAATTTATCTCAAGGTCTTACTGAATATGAAGTTTGATTAAATTCCGCGCATTAGTTCTTGAGATAGAACGCCCACAAAATTTGTGTCACATACAGACTCACGGACAGACATTTTCTAAAAACAGTCAAATCGTGTTAAGAACCTTCTAAAACGTATAAATCCATCGAAAACCGGAAGTAGAAATTTTTCACGAATACAATACTTTCTTCTTGTAAAAACAGGAGAAAGGGGAAAAAGCATGTTTAGATAAATGGAATATTCACAGGAGTGAATCATGTTGTGTAGCAACCCGTTTTGGTCCATTTGTATTTTATAAGATACTAGATGACCCGCCCGGCGTTGCTCGTGTCGTAGATAATAAAATTAAACAAATCTATATAGTTTGTATGATTTTATATCTAACCAGATTTTGTATCAATTATTTGTTTAAAATTGCTTTGCATGGCGACTGAAAATCCTTTATTTCTACTTTCCGCTGATACGAGCGCATTCTGATAAATGGAATTTGTTTTGTACAAATTGGAGCAAGGCGTTTACCCCCTTATCCTCCCAATACCCGCAAATATAACGAACTAGTCGGATGTGTCAATCCCAAAACTTTCTTCTATCTCACACAGGTTTCGCATACACTAAAAAGAATCAGCACCAATTTATATCAAGGTCCAACTGAAACTCAAGTTTTATTAAATTCCGTGCATTATTTCTTGAGATATGACTATCTCTAAAATCGTGTAAATCCTGCAAAATGCTGCATAGCAGTGCCACCTACTAGGCGATTTTTATCAAAAACTAATCAGCACCAATTTATATCAGAGACTAACTGAATATAAAATTTATTAAATTCCGAGCATTAGTTCTTGAGATAGAGCTATTGCGGGAATCGCGAAAAATGCTGCATAGACGCGCCACCTGCTGGGCGATTTTTACCGAAAACTAATCAGCACCAATTTATATCAGAGACTAACTGAATATAAAGTTTTATTAAATTCCGAGCATTAGTTCTTGAGATAGAGCTATTGCGAGAATTGCGAAAAATGCTGCATAGCAGCGCCACCTGCTGGGCGATTTTTACCAAAAACTAATCAGCACCAATTTATATCAGGAACTAACTGAATATAAAGTTTTATTAAATTCCGAACATTAGTTCTTGAGATAGAGGGCCCACAAAATTTTTGTCACATACAGATAGACAGACAGACAGACAGACAGACAGACATTTTCTAAAAATAGTCAAATCGTGTTCAGAACCTTCTAAAACGTATAAATCTGTCGAAAACCGGAAGTCGAAAATTTTCATGAACCCAATACTTTCTTCTTGTAAAGATAGAAGAAAGTAATAATTTGTTCAAGAAAACCACCTTCACCTACATTAACGCGATCATTGAAAAAATAATTAAATTTTTCTGATAATTAGAACATAATGAAGACGCTACGCTAAAATAGACGGCAGATGACAACACTTCCCATTCCCAGTTTCAGATCTATATCTTAAATAGTTATCTAAATTTTTGTTCATTAGTAAAAATTGGCAATTATTTCTTTCATTTTCGCAAACTAATTGGAGGGATGGGCGAGAGAAACAGATCTCTTTCTAGTTCAGTTTTTAATCAAAGCAAATCCCTGTATGAAACTTACTCGGATTTTTTTTCACTGCCGCCGGCAGTTTTTTGCATAAATTAAGAAAAATTACCGGCTGAATTTTTCAAAAATCTCAAAGTCGGATGCAGAATTTTTTTTTACATATGCTCAGAAATTTTCAAATTGATATCTTAATTAGTTTTCGTAAAATTCGCTAATTAGTAAAATAAGTTCGAATTCGTTCATTTCCGCTGCAAATCCTCAACAGAAGTTCTTATCTTTAGCTATTTTGATTTAAAAGATGGCATTTTCGATGCGATGTTTAATGATACTCTAATTAATATCTTGAGTAATTATCAAAATATTAAAATTATGAGACTCAGGTGCACATGGTCAGACCTTGGACTATCCACACCCCTAAATTTTCAGACTTGTAGGTGGGCTAGTTTTTGCTAGCCATCGCAGACAGGCAGACAAACAAACACACACACAGAAACAGAAACAGAAACCTCCCACTCGTGGACAGCCAACCTCTCGGCATAGGACCTATGAGTTCTTATCTTTAGCCAGTTTGATTTAAAAGATGACATTTTCGATGCGATGTTTAATGATACTCTAATTAATATCTTGAGTAATTATCAAAATATTAAAATTCTGAGACTCAGGTGCTCTAGATTTTGCTAGCCATTGGAGACAGACAGGCAAACAAACACACACACACACACACACACACACACACACACAAACAGAGCAAAACTTTCTTTTATTAGTATAGATTTCGAGGTTTTATGGGAAAAATACACTTACTAATCCATTTTTAGCACTTTCCAACCTAGTTGAAAAGTGCTTATGACTTCGGTTTGTCTGGCCGTCTGGCCGTCTGGCCGTCTGGCCGTCTGTCCGTGCTCTAACTCCCGTAAATATGCTCGGATTGCTCTGCAATTTTTATATGTTATTGTCGTTATCTATGGCACGTTCCCTATTTCAACTGAAGTGTGTAGCACTTATAGTTTTCTTACAGGGACACTCAAAAGAATTCCGTTACATTGCGGTCTATGGGGAAAAATCATTTGCGGTTTATTTTAAAAATGTTTCACTATTGTAAACGCATTGAAATTTATATAGATCACTAAGATGCATTAGAAGAAGCTTAATATGGAATAGTAGGTGTATAGCACTTAGAGTTAATTTACAGGGACAGTCAAAATAATTCCGTTACATTACGTCTATGGAGAAAAATCGTCTGCGGCTTATTTAAATAATGTTCCACTATTTTAAACGCATTGAAGTTTATATATATTACTAAGGTGCATTACAAGAGGCTTACTACAGAATAGTGTGTGTATAGCAGTCATCGTTCATTTACAGGGACACACAAAAGAATTCTCTACTGTCTGTTAACAATAATTCCTGGAAGTGCGTTTTAAGTTACTAAACGCGATTTTAATCTTAACTAGCTTTTTGTCTATTACGTGGTGTGTATAAATTCTGTAGATCCTATACAGGGCAGCACAAAAGTTCGCGAACACATTTCCGTTTATTGACAGAAACTCCAGAAGGAGAATTTAAACGGTGCTACGCGTTTCCTAACTAAACTAAAATTTAGCATCCTATGTATATATACAAATCTATAGATCATATACAGGGCTACATAAAAGTATTCGGATATTTTTCCGAATATTGTATATATTGAAAATTCCTGAAATTACGTTTTTAAATATGTTATGCGTTTTCCAAATTGTTTACTTAGATGTCATCTTTCAGCTTATTAAACGGTAATGATTTGTAAAATTATTTTAGAAGCGTTGGAAAGTGCTACATAATCTATGCTTGACGCATGATTTTTCGTTCTTGTTTAAATTAAAATGTATAAGTCATAAGCTTAAAATGTAAATGTTATCATTTATAAATTTAAATTAGAGTCGTTTAAATCAGTCGTTGTAAGATTCCTTACAATTTATCAATTAGTCACCGAGTTTCTGAGTATTGAAAGATTGAAAGATTGATTGATTATCTCGGTTTTTCCTTCTTTTTTCAAAAACTGTTTTAGATATCGGAATGTGACAAACTGCAGATTATAGCAAGAAACATTATCAATCTGCCCCGGTAAGTTTAATGTTTATTATGCAACCGTTTCTGAGACTATTCTGGGTAAACAGACAGGCAGTCTAAAAATTTTTTAGATGTTATTTTTGACTATACGTCATGTAAATAATCAAATAAACTTATAAATGGGTATTTTCATGAAAATCACAGTCAAACTGTTCAATATTATACAGGGTGTATCTGAAATGTTTCAACAAACTTAGAGGGATGATAGTACTCATGAAGACGAACAAAAAATGCAATGGAACATGGGGTCGCAAATGACGTTTAAAGGATGAAAATCGAGAAAAAGCGTCTGGAAATGGACAAACTGATACAAGAAAGAAACACTCCAGAAAATTATTTATTGCACAGAATAGGTACAACACAGCTCGTGATATCCGGAGAAAACAAATATTTTACAACAATTGTTCAATGTGTCGACCGCGGACATTATTACACAGAGTACATCTACGGAGAAACGACTGGCGGACACGATCGTAGATTCCGGGAGTTTCCTAGATTTCTCCTGCAGCGGTCACAATACGCGCTATTACTTCTTCTGGCGTTTCTACTGGCGTCTCACAAATGAGGGAATTCATTTGTCTCCAGAAGAAGAAATCCAAAGGGTTAAGGTCCGGCGAGCTTGGAGGCCAAACAACAGAGCCACCACGTCCAATCCATCTTGCTGGATAATCTCCATCAAGGTGGTTACGCACGTCCACAGAAAAATGAGGTCGAGCACCATCGTGCATGTACCAAATTTGTTGCTGCACGTCGGCTTGTGTAGCAGAAAGGAAACCTGGTAGGATATTTATTGGTCTGTTTCAAAGAAGATGGAAAATTTTCATACGCAGATTCCAGCTCACAGATTTGTTTGGCTTTCTTCGTTTTTGTTATCATTTTGTGACCGGATATGCACAAATTGAAAGGAAAACCAGCTTCGTGCTACTAGCCAGTTCTGCAGAAAAGCAGCATGCGAGAATTCGATATTTTTATTAGTTTTGCGATTTTCACCCTTTAAACGTCATTGTCGACCCCATGTACCATTGCATTTTTTGTTCGTCTTGATGAGTACTATCATCCCCCTAAGTTTGTTGAAGCATTTCAGATACACCCTGTATAAATGCATAAATTGGTGACATACGAGCAGTAAAATTTGATCGAGAGAAAAACTTGGAGAAAAACTTGGCAGCCTGCTTCCAGTGTTCAATGGCACTAAAACGCGTCTTTCCGTTTTTAGTGCCAGAAATAACTGGAAATTCATAAAATTTAAAGTATCATAACTAGGTAAATTCTTTCTGCAAAATAATATTTTGTTATTATGCTTCTTAAAGCAAGGCAACATTTTTCTGTATAATAAGTTTTATGAAAAGGGTATATATATTATATATAAAAAATAAATTTTGCATTTTAATACATATACAGCCCTTTGTAAAACAAATGCCACACCTAAAAGCTGCACTTTATTTCAATGTATACTTTGTAATTATAATTATGTTTTTATCAACGGAGGTTTAAGAGATAATCCCCATAACACCTCTATTTTGAAGCACCCAGTATATTTAAGCCAGTATACTCGGATATTTGACATTAGTTTTTACAAATTTCAGATAAGATTACACTAAATATGACTTATTTTTTATGATTAAAATATATTAAGTACTTATCCTAATTTTATATTGACTTTTTAAAAACTAGCAAAAGTAGAAAAAAAAAATTCATATTTGAATACATTTCAAGCGTACAACTAAATCTCATTTGATTCAGACAAAACGAAAATCAGGAAAAAATGTTAATGTTCTTATCATGCTTCACTGGTAGCAAAGTTGATCAATAAAAAAAAAAAAAAAACTTCATTTTTCTTTCTTTTATCCTCGTTTTTGTTGAAAAATCATTCATTTTTTCCCCCACATCATACTTCATTTAAAGTTAAAATAATTGCAAACTTTTTCTTACTGTATTTAATAATTTCCTCACTATTTTCATTATTACTCTTTTTTATTTAATCATTTATTAATTGCAAGTAATTTTGTTAGCCAAACTTCTTTCATTAATCAGGATAAATAATGAGACTTCTATGTTTAGTAAGTTTTATTGGAAAGTTGTTATCTTTTGTAAAGTACCTGTAAAAACTTTACGATTAATAGGATCTTGCATTTTAATGTTACGGATTATTTAAAAAAAAAAAAAAAAATCGCTCAAGTGCCAGTATAACTCGCGCTCAAAGGGTTCCGTACATTAAATTTATTAATTTATAATTATTAATTATTAAACTCCTAATACCCCTAAGTTTTTTTTATAATTTTAGTTTCAGTAGATTCGGAAATAGGAGGGGGGGGGGGATATTTTCCCAGTATACTTTCGACGATATCTCTGAAAATATAATCCTAAAATTAAAACAACTATATTTTTAAGTTCAATGTTACGAGATCTTCCGAACGATACCCTATACGATATATAAAAAGAATTATTTTTTTCAAGTAAGTTAATTAATATCTCGGCTAATTACTGACACTTTTTTTTCGGAAATAATTATCAAATATACTTGAATGATTCTGCGTTGATAGATATCTCGAGTGGCCGTCAACTTCCCCGCTGACCGCTCGAAAGGTACAGTTTGTGTGTAACGGAAAAATGCGTTTTTCTCAAAAACTATGTTACCTAGGAAAATCGCTATAGTTTTCCTGCAAAGTTTAAATAAACTCCTACTACTCCTAATTTTTTTCATAATTTTAGTTTCAGCAGATTCCGAAATAGAGGGGAACATATTTTTGCAATGCATTTTCGATGGTTCCGCATCTTATAATGGTTCCGTTTTTTACTTTTTAAGTACTGAATCCTCAAAAAACTTTATAAAAAGTATAAATAAATTTCATTTTTTTCTTGCACTGAAAACAGAAAAACACCTTTTTAGTGCCCGAAAACAATGCAATCTCAAAAAACTAAAAAAAAAAAATATTATTTGGTAAGTTTCCGTCGTACAATAGAGAAAGGTTTTTTTTAAATATAACCCAATAGGACCAAAGAGCCGTATAAAAGTTTAATTTTTGGAACTTTAAAAAAAAAATATCTATCTCATCAAAAACAACTCGTTGTAAATGATCCCGCCAAGCCACAAACCTAAAACGTCAGTCATAAAAAGAAGTGATATCACATAAAAAGAAGCGATGTAGAAGTGCATACTCCGAGTCCCGTGTAAAAATCTATCACCACTCATAATGTTTCCAAAGGACTCAGAGTGAGGTACAGTATGTGAAAACTGCTTGGCGACCTGCAGGCTTTTATAATGTTTGCGTTTCCTGCAATTACATATGACTATATTATTTTTATTTTATTTTATTTTATTTTATTTTATTTTATTTTATTTATTTATTTTGCTCCCATAAAATTGTAAAAAGTTGAAGCTTCTGTGTTTGCATGTCCTTTCTTATTTATGAGCTTGAAAAATCAATTTGTTGATTTTATTTACCATTATTTAAACTGGAAACACCACTCTTACGAAGAGTCTTTTTTAAGTAAACATGTAAAGATTTTGAGTTTGT
Organism: Maratus michaelseni; assembly: GCA_963931845.1. Classification (NCBI taxonomy): domain Eukaryota; kingdom Metazoa; phylum Arthropoda; class Arachnida; order Araneae; family Salticidae; genus Maratus; species Maratus michaelseni. The sequence continues at coordinate 292,554,052 of OZ007589.1, read as the reverse complement.
AATATATATATATATATATATATATATATATATATATATATATATATATATATATATATATATATATATATATATATATAATGATCAAACGCATATTAATAACAATGCACCTTATAATAAACGTTAACTAAATTGAGAAATATTGCAGTAATTCTAGCGTAAGCGGAATCGCATAGATCTGGGAAAAAATCCGTTCTGTCAGTTCTTTCGCATACAAAAACATTTATAAAAGTGATATAACAAAAATTAAAAATTTATTTTTTTGATTTTCAAAATTGATATACTGAATGTATTATAAAAGCCTGCAGGTCGCCAAGCAGTTTTCACATACTGTACCTCACTCCGAGTCCTTTGGAAACATTATGAGTGGTGATAGATTTTTACACGGGACTCGGAGTATGCACTTCTACATCGATTCTTTTTATGTGATATCACTTCTTTTTATGACTGACGTTTTAGGTTTGTGGCTTGGCGGGATCATTTACAACGAGTTGTTTTTGATGAGATATCACTCCTTTTTGTAAGGTGTTTAATTTCAATTATATAGATTCCATTTTTATTCAGAAAAGAAAAGATAAAAGAAAGATGAAAGGGGTAAAAAAAATAATAGTGATGCTATAAAGAGAATTATACAATTTATTGAGTGACTTATTCCAATGTACATGTCGCTACCATAGCAACGGGGAAACTTTTATATTAATTTTCTTACATTGTATTCATCAGATTACTTATGACATGTTTATTTTCCTTTTTCTTTTGTTTATATCACTCTTCCGTTTATATACATTCAAAAAACAAAAAATTAGAAATTTTTAGAGTAGTTTACAAACTAATTAAAATACTGCAGTTTCAGAAAATTGTGGAAAAAAAAGAAGCACTTTTTTTCGGTCAAATATAATAATAAGTTTATGGAGCATACTTTACCGAGAATAATCAATTTTTTTTTCTACGAACCATTGTAATTCACAGGGATTTTTATACTAATATATTAAATATTATTTTTGAAATTACTGAGCATCTTAAAAGTTTTTTTATTTGTTAAGTTTTTTAACTCAACTTTTCGAGAATCGGAAAAACATAAGAATCGCAACGTTTGCAAAAGTATTAAAACTATTAAAGTGATTTTAAAATAGAAATTGTTCGTAGGATGACATGTATTCCAAAATTTTGTGTGATTTTGTAAATATACTGCAAAGACTAAAGCGTTTACATAAAGAACCGTTTAAAAAGATATAAAATTTTATTAAAATTTTTGATCTGATAATTCATAAAGCTTTAAATTAGATTTTAAAAAGGAGCGTAATTAAACCAAAAAGGACTATATTTACTAAATGCACAAAATACATAAAAACACAAAATACAAAATTAATGTTTCTAGTCTGTCCATTTTAATTCGAGGATCCCAAAATATCGGTCCCCAATCTCTGGCAGTCCATGAATTAATTAGGACATATGTATGCAACTGTTAAAATGTTCTCTAAGTCGACAATAGAGGCAATAAGTATAGCTCGGCAAATATGAAACACGGCATTGCTTCATCATGGCTTTGTTTCGTGAGGTGTTTGTTCTCCGAACATAAAAATCTCTCGACGAACTTTCAGGCGGACAAAATTAACTCTTATTAAATTTTAAAGCAAGATAATAAATCCTTACAGAGATTGAAACAGTATAAAATCATTAAAATACATCTCACTGAGTAAATATACATCGGTTGTAATGTAATCAAGATCTTCTAAGAGACCCTGTAAACGAAACATATATGGTTCAATGCCGCTTTACAATGGAGAGTTTAAATGAATCGGCTGTAGTAACATATTTGAATATCTTGTGTATATAGCCACTTTGACAAAAGTTATGCTATTTACTATTGTTTTTCCTCTGTGTTAAGTACAGGAATCAAGTACTTCAACGTAAAAATTCGCTAATTACACAACTATTTAGTCTTATTAAAAAATCTTTTGAGTTGCCCTGTAAACGAACAGTAAATTCTACAATTCTGTTTTACAATAGGACGCTAACTTAGGTCGTTCGTCGTAACATATTTTAACATCATGCGCATACGTTCTTTTTGAAAAGAGTTAGAACATTTAATATTTCTTTGCTTCATCTTAAGTATAGGAATAAATCACTTTAAAGTGGTATACATAAAAAAAATAATTAATATTTTTACACTAAATATTAAACATTTGAACTACTCATAAAAAAAAATTCAAATGCTGCAAACCGCGTAAGAATCGGATAATTACACAACTCGTTAGCCCTATGTCAAATATCTTTTGTGAGACCCTGTAAACGAACCTTAAATGTTACTATTTTTTATAATAGGAAGCTTACTTGGGTCGAGTGTGATAACGTATCTTAATATCATGTGTATACGACCATTCCTAAATGAGTTGGGTCATTTATTATTTTTTTGCTCTATGTTAAGTATAGGAATCAATAACTTTAAACTGATATAAATCAAAAACTAATTAATATTTTTAGATGAAACTTACAAAGGTTTGAACTACTCATAAAAACAATTCAAATGACGTAAACCGCGTAAAAATCCAATAATTACACATTGCTGTAACCCTGTCAACAGTTTTTTGATCTATGTTAAGTATAGGAATCAATAACTTTAACTGATATAAATCAAAAACTAATTAATATATTTACATGAAACTTACAAAGGTTTGAAATACTCATAAAAGCAATTCAAATTACGGAAACCGCGTAAAAATCCGATAATTACACATTGCTGTAGCCCTGTCAACAGTTTTTGGTCTGAACAAGATTTAAAAAGTGCAAAAAACAGCACTTTTAAAATCGCATTTACTGAAAACCTATTCGTCGGATTTTGCTTTACTTTTGATTTCTCAGTCACTGGACACGCCCCATTCCATAGAATCAAGAATTTTGTTTCTATCATAAATAGAACGCCAGATATAGATGTGTCAAAAACCCGTTTTGTCCCGTCCGCAAACTATAAACTAGACAAAGTGCTAAAAAAAAATTTGTAAAATCGTTTGGCATCCATTGGCGGAAATTCCTTTCATTTACGGTTCAATGCATTGCTGTTTCTTATGCTTGGCGAGAAATTCTGTCGAGTTTCTATGATTTTGACGTAAATGGATTTTCATATGGCGAAGAATATCATTTGAAACATTTTTGCAATTGGAACTATACTGGTGTCCAGAAATTAAGGGTCAGTGACCAATTTCAGATGTTTCGTCCATAATATCTTACTGAAACACGCGAGAAAATGCCCTTGAATTTGAAGGATGTAAAGGCCATGTTTGACTTCATATTTTTCAGTGAAAATTTTGTCGCGAGGACAATTAGGGGAGGAATGGGGCAATAATAATTTTAATAATAAAATAATATTTTCGATGACTCCAATGTATTAATATTTTAATCATAGTCATTTGCTACAGTGACAGACCATTTTTGGCATTTTTTGTTACTTGGGTGATCGATGATCGGGTAATGAAGTCAAACATGTTCTTTACATTCCTCCAAGTTCAAGGGCATTTCAGGCATTTCCTCACGAGTTTCTGTAAGAGATACGACGAAACGTCTGAAATTGGTCACTGCCCCTTAATTTCTGGACACCAGTGTATATCTCTAAAGTTAACGGTTTAGGATTTAGCCATTGAACAACGATAAGAGTGGTGGTCAAATGGTGTTCTTAATGTCATTAACCATTCCTTATGGATTTTAAAAGTTTTAAAAAGGTTTACATAGTAAGTTTTATTTATCTTTTAAAATACGTCTTATGTAAAAACTAATCATCCTATCTATTATTTCTTTTGTCAACATCCCTTTTTTCAGAGCAAATACAAAACGAAGAACGATAAATGAGATACCATATGAAATGATTTTGAACAAGCTTCTGACATAGTGCACTTACTTTTCGTTAAAACAGGCTTTTTGATTAAAAATTGCAGTTAATTAAAAATTAAATCAGCATTGGTTTCATAAATGGAATGAAATGTTTCTCTCAAATTAGTGTTGCCACAAAAATAAAATACCGCATTATATGATGCTCAACAATAATTATAAAATATGATAAATGTGGTAAAATGTGATATTTTCTCACGGGTTTATTACTAACCCATCATACGTAGTATAGGGTAAATCTTGTAATCGTTTTGAAAATCGGAATTTTTTTTTTGACTGATTTACACGTTTCAGACACTGGAGATTCCGAAAAACAAATTTTTAGAAAAAAAATTTGCCGTCCGCCTGTCTGTGTACATGTGTCTGTAAACGCTCTATTTCCCGAACAAATTGAGATAGAGACTTGAAATTTGGTATGCACTTAGTATGTAGTAATGGGAAGAAGCTTATTGAATTTCAGTAACCTCGATTATCCGGAACTATTTTTTTCGGACTCTCGAAATATTCGTTCTGATAAATGGCATATAAAACTTTTCGAAATTGTTTATTTTAAGGAGTGAATATAAAATACAATAAAAAAACATAAATTTTGAATAAAAAATGAAGTTGATTGGTTAATTAGCTGCCTAGATAGTTGTAATCCTATTTTCCTCACTCTTCGATTTTTCATGACCCTGTATTTCATTCAGATTTCAATTCAAAGATATATTTTAATTGGAAATGAGACGCTTAATCCGACGCAGTAAATCGTTATTTAATATGATTATCAATTTTGGAGCTATAAGGATGTTTTTTTTACACAATTCAGTAATAAAGCATTTAAAGCGAGGCTAACGAAAAAGACAGGCTACCGTGGTTCATTCCATTTATCTTTTTTTACAGACCGCTAGAGTGACGTGATGCTCTTTTCGTTCACCTTCATTGGTGCATTCGAGCATCACGTGACTCCGGCGGTCTGTAAAAAAATATACGCGTAAAGCACCGCGGTAGCCTTTCTTTTTCGTTAGCCTCGATTTAAAGTTTATGACGTCATCAAGCCGTGATTTTATTCGAATTGCAATGCATTTTATAAATAGTTTACATATGTTTTATTTTCGTATTTCATATTATTCATATCCATGATGGGTAAGTATTACGGTGGCCCCCAACGACTAGTTTTATATTTATAATTAAGAACCAAAATTTGAAACGCTTAGAAGAAAAAAAAAATATTGATTGATCGAATGAATGGTATTTTACGCGTGTAGCTTAAAAGGTATATGATTTCTTATATTAGATTTAATGGTAATTTAAGAGTATTTTAATTTTTCTTAGTCCCGTATTTTTACCTAAGAAGATTGTGTCATCCTCTAATGCAGTTAAAATACAACTGTTATTATTATTCACAATTGAATCCATTTGGACACTACACTTTTAACTAGTATTTTAAAAACACAAATTGCACAAATTGTGCTTATTAGTTTCTAAAATCAGTGTAAAAATTGTTTTAAACTCATAAAAGAGCTAAAATCCTACATGTTTCGGCTTTAAACTTAAAGCCATCATCGGGGAAGAGGAACAACACAAATGGCTACTGATCTTTTTCGTTTTGATCGTTTTAAAGATCAGTAGTCATTTGTGTTGTTCCTCTTCCCCGATGATGGCTTAAAGTTTAAAGCAGAAACATGTAGGATTTTAGCTCTTTTATGAGTTTAAAACAATTTTTACACTGATTTTAGCAACTAATAAGCACAATTTGTGTTTTTAAAATATGTTATTATTATTTTTTAATCTTTGATGAGATTTTATTGTTAGGAATAAATGAGATGATATTCTGGCTTGACTAACGTTGTTTGCAAATATTTTTAGTCCTTAATTTTCTAATCCCATAATTTCCTTCTAATCACAGGGGTGTTCTGGCAACTTGCTGCCTGAACTTTTTACTGTTTTGGATATAAATTATTTTGAGAGCGTAGAACAACTTTACATTAGTTGTCAAACCTTTCGAAAATACACGCAATTTTCACCTATTTTCGTCGTTTTGGCACACTGTGCGGCATTTGGGAAATAGAAATCCAGTTTTGTCATTATTAGCAAAAGGAAAGTCATGCATGACGACAATATCTGTAACAATAAAAAAAGAATATTTGGTATTGCTGGTTTTTATTACAAATAAATTTAGATCGAGTTTAGATTCGGGAAATGCAAATGTGTTGTTTGTTTATGGGATTGGTTAAAATAGTAATCGTATATCATTTTTGTGGCCTGATTTATTTGAAAATAAACACTTGATTCATAAATTTGAAGAAACTGGTTGCACATGCGATCGACCTCGGTCTGGACGACCTTCTGTTCCTGTGGAAGCTGTTGCAGAAGTCCATCAGACGATAAGCACAGTTCGTCCCGCAACTGCACGCGGTGTTTCGCGTGTTCTGGATCTGCGAATTCAACTGTATGCAAGATTCTGCGCTCTGTTCTAAACATGTTTCCGTATCGATTCCAGCGTGTCCAGATGTTGGAAGCGGGAGACTAGCAATTACGACTGGATTTTGCAAATTAATTCCTTATCCATTACGATGAAGATAGCAGCTGGCCTTTACGCATTCTGTGGACAGATGAGGCGCATTTCTCGTTAACTGGTAACGTGAATTCGAAAAATTGTGTGCACTCGGCAGAGAATAATCCACATGATGTGCATGCACGTCCATTACACGACGAAAAAGTGACTGTGTGGTGTGGTATAACGAGTACGTTCATCCTCGGCCCTTACTTTTTTGAGGAGGTTACTGTCGGTGATCTGCAAACGTGTACAGTAACGAGTGCTCGCTATCTGGACATGTTAACTCATTACGCGATTTCCGCATTGCAACGGCAAAATGCTCTATCTGAAGTTGCGTGGATGCAAGATGGCGCTCCTCCACATGTCGGGTCTTCAGTCAAACGTGTCTTAACTCAACAGTTTGGTGACAGAGTTATCACCCGTCATTTCCTGTTTCCGTGGCCACCAAGGTCTCCTGATCTGACACCAATGGATTTCTGGCTGTGGGGATATCTGAAATCAACAGTGTATCAGTTTTGTCCTCAAACTGCATCTGATTTGAAAGATGCCATCAGAACTGCGATTCAAGAGATTCCTATTGCCATAATACGTGCTGTAGTGCTATCCACCTTCAGCCGCATGCAAAGTGTCATCGTGTGTGAAGGAGGTCATGTGGAACACAATAAAATGCTTTATTATATGCTGCTTCTCTGTCCTTATTGGTTGTCCTCACTTTTAGCCTATCTACCGCCGGTGATTTTCATGCTACAGTTGCCGTTCCAACGCTATTTAGGGTTTTTCACAACGGAGATCACATTCCAATACAAAAAACTGGGTGTTGCCTTTTGATTTTTAAAAAATTTTCTCACTGTAACCGTAACCATTTGCGTGACACTGTTGTTTTCCATATCATTCTTGAGCGCATACCTCAAAATACCTTTTGCCGAAATTTCATTCAGTTTCTGTGAATGGTATGATAGTTGGGGCCCAGATGTCGGGATAGTTCTTTTATAATCACCCTGTATGTAATATAGCAACCTCATGTTAATTCAATAGTAAATGTATTTAATAAAATAACCTGGTTTTTTTCCAGTTGGCTCAGAATATCATCTAGATATTTACAATATCTGGGCATTTATTGCAAAAACAAAATTAGTTACCTTTATTTTTGGTGAAGGTTTAATTAATCAAATAAAAATTAAAATCGTGCAAATAAAAAAAAGAAAAAAAAGATTAAAAAACCCGACTAATTAAAAAATTCGATTAACACAGTTAAAAAACCCTTTTAATCAATTCCCGCCCCTGCTTTTTACAATATTCTTTTGCAGTAAGGATTGAAAACTAGACTCAGCTTGAATGCATTAAAAATGAATGTTATTGTATTTTGTACCGAAAAGATACTACACTGTATTTGATTAAATAATAAAACACAAAATGAGAGAAATATTTCTAACTATACATATCATCTAAATATATTTTGTCGAATAATTTTTAATCATAGTCAGCATAATTTATAATCTTTCATACTCCCTTATTTTTAATAGAATAAATTAAAATGTAATAATAACATCTTTTCTCCAAAAATATACAGCATTATTCATGAGAAATCTGAATTTCAAATTATTAAGAATAAAAAAATATATATATTTCACCACATTATTTATACATTTACAGATAAAAAATAATTTAATGCAGACAGGGTTTCGGATACATATTAATATGTAATTTGAAAGCAAATAAGGATGTAGGATATTCGTTTACAGATTTTAAATATTTTCAATTTTAATTTATTCGCTTTGTGAAAGTGACAATATTTCTTCATCGAAAAATAGGAAATAAAAATTATTCGCATACAAGTTAACGAAGAAGATAATTAGCAAAGATAAAACGAGGAACAAAGAATAAATTTCCTTATGTTATTTACTATTATAAACGAGAAGGAAAGACCGAGCTAAGCTCGGTCAAAATTAGCTTTGAATTTAAATATCATGACCCATGACCAAAATGACCCACTAATAAAATTTCCTCGAACATGTTACCAAGCCCAATTGTCTTTTCGTGCCCGAAACCCGTAGGATATGAAATTTAGTCAAAATAGTCTGAGCCATTTTTTAGATAAAATTAGCTTGACCCACAGTGACCAAAAAATGACCCATTAATCGGATTTTCTCGAGCCCAAAAACCGTAGGATACAAAATTTAGTTCAAATCGTCTGAGCCGTCTTTAAGATAAAAATAGCTTGACCCATAATGACCCATGACCAAAATAACCCACTAATCTAATTTTCTCGAACATGTAACCTAGCCCAACAGTCTTCTCGTGCCCGAAAACCATAGGATGCAAAATTTAGTGTAAATAGTCTGAGCCGTTTTTTAGATAAAATTAGCTTGACCCACAGTGACCCAAAAATGACTCACTAATCAAATTTTCTCGGACATATGACCTAACCCAATGATTTTTTTGTGCCCGAAACTCGTAGGATACAAAATGTAATCAAAATCGTTAGAGCCGTTTTTTAGATAAAATTAATTTGACCCAAAATGACCCACTAATCGAAAGTTCTCGAACATGTGACCCAGCCCAATAATCTTCTCGTGCCTGAAAATGATAGGATGCAAAATTTAGTCAAAATCGTTTGAACCGTTTTTTTTATACATTTAGCTCGACCCTGACCCATGGTGACCCAAAATGACCCACTAATCGAATTTCCTCGAACATGTGACCTAGGCCAATGTTTTTCTGGTGCTCCAAAACGATAGGATACAAAATGTCGTCAAAATCGTTGGAATAGTTTTTAAGATAAAAATTTGCATACACACACACACAATTTTTCCTCGTACTATTAGAATATATTTAACAAAAATAAAACGGGGAGCAGAGAATAAATTTCATTATGTTATTCACTCTTATAAAATATGGAAGGATAAAAAAAACAAACATTTGAAAGCTTATTTGAGTTGTAATAAATATGAATCGGTGATTATTAAAAGGAATCAAGTCCATATTTTGACTTTTCTCACTTTAAGATGTTTTCAATGTTTTTTCGTGTGTATTGATCGTTTCGTGAAGAAAGGAACTCAGTCAGGGTACTATTTATGAATGTTCGGAAGGAATTTAAAAGTTAGGTGTTGCAAGGCTACTATGTCCATGGCTTCGGAAATGTCTAAACTAGGATTTAGTTCAATATAAGCTTATAAAACAACGTTTTTAGCACCAGTACTTTTTATTTTATTGCAGACTAATATTGGTAGCATTTAGCGTACCTTCATCAGTGCAAAGAATGATGGATTTTGGTTCAAATATATGGAAGAGAAGCGGATTCAACGGAGTGGTTTCTTGAGCAATAGGATTACAGGAAATAACAGGGCACAGCTAATAGGAAAAGAAGCGGATTCAACGGATAGATTTATTGATTTCTGTAATTCTATTAGTCCTAGTTCAAAATCCATCATTTTTTGCCCCAATGAAGATACGCTAAATGCTACCGAAACTAGTCTGTTATAAGATAAAAAGTTCTGGGGCTAAAAGGGTTGTTTTATAAGCTTATATTGAACTAAGTCCTAGTTTGGGCATTTTCCAAGTCTTGGACATAGTGCTTTTCAACACTCAACTTTTAAATTCCTCCCTCTCAAACATTCATAAAATTAGTATTCTGACCAGGGCTTTACAAATTTGATAAAATCTGGAAGCCAGAAAAAAATTCTAGTAGCCAGTAAAAAAATATTTACCACTTCCTCCTTCCTTGTCATTAATTTTCAAGAAGCACAAAAGTTTTTATGAATTAATTGAGGAAAAATAATAACAGTCATTGTTTAGAATTATTAGTGACATAGTTTAGAAAGATAATATAAACTAAGTTTTCTAATGAAACTTATCAAAATCATATATCTTAAAAAAAAAAAAAAATACTGTAAAGAGTGAATTAACCGGCATGTTCGGAAAATGCTGGTTGCCGAATGCTTCAGATGTCCGGATAGTTGAATGCTACAAAATCTATATCTGCTGAGGAATCGACGAAATAGTGAAGCAGGAAAACAAGTTTTCGCCTACTTTTTCTATCGAAATCTCAAATAATTCTGATTTGATTATTTTAAAATTTACATTTGATGAACTTATTTTTGCCAAATTAAAAACAAAAGTTAAAAATATATTTTGTGTGAATATAGTTTCAAAGTTTATTGTGCTAAATTGATGGCATTTGTGCTCATTTCAAGAAAGCTCCGGTCAATTTTTGTACAAAAAAGAAACAACAAAACCCCCATTAGATTAAATAACTTGGTTGTCAGATAAAAATATTTGGTCGACAGTGGCGACCTGGCGACCGTATTTGTCAAGCCCTGATTCTGACTGAGTTACTTTTTTTCACGAAACGTTCAATAAACACCAAGTATCATCTTAATTGCCATTTAAGACTTAGTTCCTTTCAATAATCACCGATTCACATTTATTATACATACATTGTAAATGTTTAAAAAAAATCTCATTGCTGCATACAGGTTTTTACGTTTTAAAATACCGCTTTTATTTGCAGCATTTCGTGTATTTTTGTATTTTGAAAGATAATATATTAAGTATAATATTATGCTAATAAGTTGCACATTTTGGATATTTCAAAGGTGTAACAGCTCTGTTTCTTGAATTAGTACCATTGGAGTATTTTAGAGGACCTTCACCCCCCCCCCTCCCATTATTTTTTGAAAGTTTTATGTTTTGAGACAAAAAGAAAATCAACAATCTGAATAAGAAATAGCAGATGATACAAAGATACTTCTAATTACAAAAAGTATACAAATCAAATACAGCCTTTAGATGTAGGTTTTATTTTTCAAGAGGGTGTATGCATATTAAAATGCAAAATTTATCTTTTATACGGTCTCTGCGTGCTAAAAGTTATCTTCAAAAATATATTTTGCATGATGCATGACACATAACATTCTATTAAAATTGCTTTTTTTTTAATCGAATGCATTGAAACGTTTGTGCAATATTCCCTACTAATGGCTAATTTTGAGTCCACTATTCAACAAATCTAGGTAGGAACTGAAAAAAAGAAAACAAGTTTAGTGCTAGTTCATAATTGCTAATATATTTTTATTTTCAATTAAAAAAACAGACGAAATAAAAAAGACAAATTATTTTTTTTCTTTAAACTTAGCTTTTATAAAACGACGATTTTATAGTAATTATTTAACTTGCTATGCTTCCTTATATGTGCATTTCATAGTAAAAAAAAGGCAAAGAAGGGGAAGAAATTTATCTTTTAAGAACAGTTTTTATAATAATTATTTTTAAAGCATTTTTCTTTTTGTAAAATATTGTGCTTACAACAAAATTTGTTTTTAATTTATAAGAGAAGAAAAATAAATTTAAATTAAAAATCAATGAACAGTTACTCTTTATAACAAATCTTCTTAAATTTAAGCATTATTTCTTAATAAATATGAAAACCTCTCATTTAACAAGAGAACTTTTCACACTTTGTTGCTTCTTTTATGTTCAAGTGGCGATATTTTTTATTCAGCATAGGCAGGAATCTGAGCATGAATTAATTAATTACCCAATTTTACACTGACTAGCTCAAAACATTTACGGAAAAGTTATCTTGTTATATTTTCCATAAAAAGTAAATTTTTATACCTGAATGCACATGTTTTTTTAAATATCTCAGAAATGTTTGATAAAGTGGTTTGTAATATAAATTCTACTTGAGAATTATTTATAAAATTGATGATAAAGAATTAATTTAGTCACATTATGACAAAGCTTTATTTACTAAGTAGAATATACCGGATGATTCCAAATAGAGGTAATGACGACTATTTTATAAACCGCTAATGACAGACATATAAAATTTAGTCACATTATGATTAAGCTTTATGTACTAAGTAGAATATACCAGATGATTTCAAATAGAGGTAATGACGACTATTTTATAAACCGCTAATGACAAAAATATAAAATTTAGTCACATTATGACTAAGCTTTACGTACTAAGTAGAATATACCGGATGTTTCCAAATAGAGGTTATGACGACTATTTTATAAACCGCTAATGACAGAAATATAAAATTTAGTCACATTATGACTAAGCTTTATGTAATAAGTAGAATATACCGGATGATTTCAAATAGAGGTAATGACGACTATCTTATAAACCGCTAATGACAGAAATATAAAATTTAGTCAAATTATGACTAAGCTTTATGTACTAAGTAGAATACACCGGATGATTTCAAATAGATGTAATGACGACTATCTTATAAACCGCTAATGACAGAAATATAAAATTTAGTCAAATTATGACTAAGCTTTATGTAATAAGTAGAATATACCGGATGATTTCAAATAGAGGTAATGACGACTATCTTATAAACCGCTAATGACAGAAATATAAAATTTAGTCAAATTATGACTAAGCTTTATGTACTAAGTAGAATACACCGGATGATTTCAAATAGAGGTACAACTATTAATGACGACTATTTTATAAACCGCTAATGATATAAACACACTTCGAGTTACAAAAAGCATGCAAATCAAGAATAGCTTTCAAGTGTGGAATTTGCTTTAAAAGGGGTGGTATATGATATTAAAATATGATAATTTAATCTTTTCTGAAGCAATCATTTCATATAATTAATATTTAGAAATATGTAATCGTGCGTCTAAGAAGGACAATAAAAATAAATCTCTTTCTTTTACGATCAAAATGTACGGAGTTAGGATACTTTGTATTTTATAAATTTTCAGTGTTTTCCGGCTCCAAAACGCGACTTTCATTTTTTAATTCATAAAAACCATAAAAATTAATAAGATTCAACATTTCATAACCCGGTTTGGTCGTAAAAGGAGGGGACTTTTTTAATTGTCCTTCTCCATCTCCAAAACGAATCCTTTTAAAAATAAATAAATAAATAAAAGTAAAAATAAAAGAAAAACAATAGCGAAGTTAGGGTATCCTTTTAAAAGTTATGCGCGGACTGCAAACAAACAAACACACGCACACACTCAAATTTATTGTTTAGCCTTCTTTATTGAAATCGGTTAAATACAATAATAAACCTCTATTAAATGTTACAAAAACACTGCCGTATTGCATTGCAAAAAAATATGAGTGTATAGTACTTTAATTTATTTTTAATGTTTAACGGAAGTCGGTATTTGTCACTTGGCTTGAACATTGCTGTGAACAGGGCTTTACAAATTTGATAAAATTTTGTAGCCAGCAAAAAAATCTAGTCGCAGTAAAAGTACTGTATTATTTGAGAATATGAATTGAATTAGATTAAATAATTTTTAATCGCCAGATAAATAAAAAAACCCTTAGTCGCTGGTGGCGATCTGGCAACCGCATTTGTCAAGCCCTTGCCATGAACTATGATTAATTTTGTTACCTAGTTTTATTCAAACAAAATATTCGGAGAAAAATGTTAACAAATATTAATTTGAAATACAAATTGCATGATAATTTTCTATTTTCTACGAAATCCAAAATATACAAAACAGATAAAATTATCAAACAAAATTTAAAATTCGTATTCAAATACAAATTTGCATACATTTGAAAATAAGAAATATAATTTTTATTTAAGCATCCATAATGAATTATTAATCATGCGAAAATATCTCGATGGAAAATAGTAAATGCTTTTCTTTTTGAAATAAGAATAAAATACTTCATGAATATTATATTTATAAAGTGCAGTAATTGCAAACATTTTGAAAAGTATGTTAATTTTAAACAGCAAATTATGAAGCTTTTGAATTGTTTTTCCAACGCTTCCCAAACATCTTCAAAGAGTTCAATCTGATAATTTCATATTTTCAATCTTATAATTATAGAATATCCTTTTTATGAGACGACAAAAGCGACAGACAAATTTTAAAATTAATTCTGTTAAACAATAAAAAGAAATTTAGGCAGAATATTTTGAATGGTATCGAAATATAGCCTAAATAAATTGAAAAACATTATTTCGTAACTTTATGTTAATTTCAAAATCTAATGCATTTTCTCATCAAAAGAAAGGACAAAATTAAACAAATTTATTCCGTCCGCTAAAAGTAAACATATAATATAAAAATGATGTCTATTTATAGATGCTTTATAGATTAAAAATGTCTAATAAGAGTTAGTATTAAAACACCGTTTTTAAAAATTATTTTTTCATTATTTTTTTTAATTTTTCTTGTATATGTATAGAATTTTGCTAATGAAAATAACAATGTTTTTTATTTTTTTTGTGAATTTATATGTATACAATTTGTTTTTTTAGAACTTTCGTTACATATATTGTTCAGCAATTTCATACAGAAGATCGCTTCTTCTGAAGAGTGGCACAGAATATATACGCTGAGTGCAGCATGTGCGCTGATGTAATAATCTGGATTTTCTGATAAAAAGTTTGCTCTTTGTCAGAAGCATCAGTGGACTTAGTATTTTGCCTATTCATGGGTAAAAAAGAGATTTGAGTGACTTTGAATGAAATATGATTGTGGGGCCAGAAGGAGCGATTCCAGTATATCAGAAATCGCTAATCTTCTTGCCCTTTCTTGTCCATGAATGTCTCGCGTCTTCAAAGAATTGCATCTAAGCCAAAACATTTCTAGCGAAAGCGGAATTGTGGGTGAAAATTGCTTGTAAATAACAGAGATGGCAGGTGACTGACACACATTGTTTGTAGGAACAGAATACGTATAACACAACAATTTGTAGCACAATATAACTCGGAATCACTGCGAAGCATATCTGTATGCTCTACTAGATGGATCTTAAAACCGACCTTAAGAATATAAGTTTCAGTGCAGAGTGGTCATAATGTTTTGACTACTCAGTGTATAGGCATATACACTATCCTCCAAAAGTTAAGGTACAGCCAGTTTTTTGTGTATAATTTCAAAACTAATGAACATAATAATATAAAATTTACAAGAATTTTGCTTTTTATATAATTTTAACTTCAAACATGATTCGCAAATAATAAATTACAATTTTTGCAAAAGTCCACTGTTTGATAAAAAAAAAGTAGATCACATATTTTTGTGAAAAAATTTAAATAAATGGGTTTTAATAAGGAATATGCCCGCTCTTACTTGTAATGCATTGGTGCCATCAATTTTCTATACTGTCAATTAAGTTTTCCGAAATTGGAAAGGGGAAACAGCATGCATACATGAAGCAACGCTTATTCCAACTCATTTAACAACCTCGGAAAAGGACTTTAGGCAGCCACCAGTCTGCCGAGGTAGTCCCAAAAATGCTCTATCGGATTAGAGTCCGGAGATTGAGCTGGCAGTTTCATTCGCTCCAAACTCTGATCTTCAAGATATTCATCAACAACCCTAGGTCGGTGAAGTCGGCCATTATCATCCACTAAGATGAATTCATCACTAATAGCATCAGTATATGGTGTGATATACGCAGCAAGTATTTCGTCCCGGTATCTCACAAGAGTCAGAGTGCCTCCATGACCCACATTCAAGTCAGCGTGACCACCCAGAGAGATTCCTGGCCAAAAGACAATTCCACCTCCTCTATAACTGTGTCTTTCAACAATGTTACGTTGGTATGGTGTCCAGTTCTCTCCAGATCATCACATTCCATTGTTGTCTGATCCCAATAACATATTCTCTTGCCCAACGTAAACGGGAATTTCTGTGTCGAAGATTAAGAGGGACACACACAACGGGTCGCCTTGCATAGAGTCGTTGATTGTGAAGACGGCTGTGCACCGTAGTAGCAGATATTGCCATCCCTGTTGCGTTATGATGATCTAAAATGAGCTGGGCCGCAGTCGTTTTCCTCCTCTTTCGGTTCGAACGAGCTAGAACGTGATCTTGCACAGGGGTTGTAAGCCATGAGATACCTAAAATTGGTCTTCTTGATACTGAATTTTTGGATTCCAATTGGTTCCAGAGTATTTACACCACACTACGAGACACATTAAAGCGTCTAGCAGCATAAGTTTTTGATGACCCCATTTCCTGACATGCGATTACCCGCTATCGTAACGAATAGGGTAAACGACATCTCTGAGACACGTCCAACAATTTATTAATACCAACAACTGAAGATCAACAAGAATATTCCCCCCCCCCACCCGCCGAAAAAAGGTGGGATAGTTGCAATTTCTACCGATTGCCACAACAACAGTGTCAATTCTGTAAAAAAATAGCGGTGGGTATAATTGTTTCATAAGGTTTTATTGAAGTTACTATGATCATTCCTACGTAAAACTGCTACTGAGATATGGCAAAGTAACCTAGAACTCCGAACCTCATTTAACCCCCATAGGGGTTGAATTTCTGAAATCGCTTAAATGCATGTTTAACTATTCTTTATTAGATATGTTATCCTGAATTTAACGCTCCTACCTAAAATTGCTTCTGAGATATGGCGACCCCCCCATTTAATTCAACCCCCCCATTTAATCCCCTTAGTGGTTGAATTTCTAAAATCGCTGACACACAAGGTGGCCATAATTAAACAGACGCTACTCAGAGTGTTCTGTAGCGCGATCTAATTGCGAGAATGGCGCCATATTTTGTAGGAAGATTCCGCGAAAAAAAAATTAGTTCCAAAAGTCACCCCCAGGGGAATATGTGGCGCTGTGTATTCGAAAAAGAGAGTTTCAAAAAATGAAGAATCAATATTGAAATAAAATTACCGTTTATTTAACGAATTTAGCAATTTAATCGAAGCTCAAAATTGTAACAGTTTATAAAAAGCTAAAAATTTACATAAACACTATTAAAGTTTCTTTATCTGCAATTTTACTTACAGAGCCCCAAAGAAAGCAACAGCAGAAGAAGAAGTTTTTTATTCAAATTTCACGTTACATCTTTTGGCCCAGTGCCAGCTTGTTCGGCTTTAAAAAGGTAATGTGCTACTGCTAGAAGCAATTTCATCGAAAGTTATCTTTCATAATGTCTCCTTCTTTAGTCGAGCAAGCTCTACTAGTTAAATTCTTTTACCTCAACCAGTGCAATGAGCCAGCCGCTCTTCGTGCTTTTAGAAACCACAAAAAATGCGTAAAAGTAACGGTCCTTTGTCAGTTAATGGTTTAAAAGCAATAGTTGAAAAGTTTGAGAAAACAGGTTCTCTAAATGTTCAGTCAGGTAGAGGACGAAAACCCGTATCACAGGATACAATCGAAGAAGTGGCAACGGCGATTGTCAACAGAGTACCAGACAATATTGCTACCACTTCCAGCGCTCGTGGGATAGCTCGGAATCTGGATATGCCTTATTGTACGGTATGGAAAATCCTACAAAAGATTATCCACTTCTATCCGTACAAGATCAGCCGTGTACAAGAGTTACGTCACACCGATCTTGATAAGCGATTGACTTTTGCTCTCACTTTTCTTGCCAGAATGGAGTTGGATGATGCTTGGCCCCAAAAAAACTTATGGGGAGACGAGGACCACTTTTACCTGAATGGAACTGTAAATACCCAGAACTGCCTAATTTGGGATAACAAGTCACCAAGAGCATTCAAGGAAATTCCTTTGCATTCACCAAAGATAACTGTTTGGTGTGGTTTCACAGCAGATATGATCATAGGTCCATTCTTCTATGAGAACATTACTCCGACAGTACCTGTAACTTGTTCTGTTACCGGAGACAAATATCACCAAATGCTAAACAACTTTGTTATTCCGGCACTTCAGCAAAGACAGTGCCTGGAAAAAATCATTTTCATGCAAGATGGAGCCCCTCCACATATTTCTTTGCGGGTACAGCAGCTACTACGACAGAAATTCTCAACAGAAAGAGTCATTAGCCGCTGTTTTCCAACTGCATGGCCACCTCGGTCCCCTGATCCTACACCCTGCGACTTTTGGCTATGGGGTTACCTAAAGTCCAAGGTCTATCACGGAGGTGTCCAGGACCTGGCTACGTTGAAGGATAACATATCGCGAACTGTACGAGTTATTCCTGCAGATATGTTATTCTCTGCTGTTGTAAATGCTGTGCACAGAATGTAATATGTGGTCCACAAAAACGGCGCCCACATCGAACCTAAGTTGGATGTGCTAAATAAACGGTAATTTTATTTCAGTATTGATTCTTCTTTTTTGAAACTCTCTTTTTCGAATACACAGCGCCACATATTCCCCCAGCGGTGACTTTTGGAACTAATTTTTTTCCGCGGAATCTTTCGTCCCCCGTCATGTTTAAGCTTCCTACAAAATTTGGCGCCATTCGCGCAATTATATCGCACTACAGAACACTCTGAGTACCGTCAGTTTAATTATGGCCACCTTGTACATGTTTAATTATTTTTTAGTCGATTTGTTAGTCTGAATATCACTCTCCTACCTAAAACTGCTGTTGAGATAAGCCCAACCCAAACTACGACCTAAAACCATCGACCACCCATTTAACTGTCCTGGATAAATTTTCAAAAATACTTTCTTAGTGGGTGCCTACATTGTGTATTGAACACGTTTTCAAAATTTCATTGTCCTAGGATCAACGGTTGAGTCTCGACGTTCATTATGAGGCATCAGGACATGTTCTTTTATATACAGGGTGGTTATAATTAAAGTTACCCTGTTTAGACCTACGTAAAGTCCGCTCTATTTGATAGACAACGATGAAATTTGGAATATGTGTTATATGTACCATGGAGAAATAAAATCTGCAATAAAAAAATTAGTTGAGATTTCGACTGATAGATGGCGGTTTTCATCCACGAGAAATGATTTTATGCAAATTTGCAGAGATTTAAAAGGCCAGTAGTCTCTGCCGTAAAGGCATTCGCACCATGCCGTTAGAGAAGAAGGAACGAGCGTTACTGGTGAAGTTGGTTTATCAGAACGGCAGTAATTTGTCAATTGCACTGCGAGAATATCGACGCTTGAAAGGCTTACGAAAAGGATCAATGTCGAGGCAAGCTTTGAAAAAGATAAAGTCTAAATTCGAAGAGGCTGGGAAGCTGGGTGTGCTGCAAGGAAGAGGACGGAAACAGATTTCAAATGAAACTGCCGAAGATGTCGCTTTTGCCGTGGTCGAAAGAGCTTTCGGTTCCCAATATTCTTCGACAAGTCCTCAAGCGGTGTCGCGTGATTTGTCTCTCTCTTGGTCGACAGTACGAGAGGTTCTTCGATCCATTATAAAATGGTATCCATACAAGATTCACGTTGTGCAAGCGCTGAACCCTGCAGACCCGGACATACGAACTCAATTTGCGAGGATGTTGTTGGCCAGCATAGCCGTTGACAATGCATGGTCTTGGAACATTATGTGGTCGGACGAGGCGCATTTTACGCTAGTTGGAGCAGTGAACACTCAGAATTGTCACGTATGCGGTACTAAAAGTCCTTATATTGTGCATGAACAGCCTTTTCACCCTGATTACATTATGGTGTGGCTTTACGGCTGATTTCATTCTTGATCCCTTTTTTTGAGGAGAACACTTCTCAGGGTCCTAAAAGGTGTTCCATTACGGGTACCGTTACTGCGACCTTTTTCAGCAGCAGGATCGAGAACGTTCAGGAATGTTCGAGGACCATTCTGTGGGGGTGTGGGAAATATGGTGGTTGAAAGTGGTCGACCTAAGACGTTTTCATATTTCGACCAAAGTGTTCTAAAAAATACACTGATGTCCAGAGATTAAGGGGCAGTGACCGGACATTTTAGATTTCAGATGTTTTGTCGAATATCTACTGAAATTCGTGAGAAAATGTCCGAAATGATCTTAAACTTTGAGGATGTAAGGAACATGTTTGACTCTATGTATTGCAGTTAGTACCGAGGACAATTAAGGGGGTAATAATAAATTTAATAATCAAATAATATTTGCGTTTCCCCAAGAAACAGAAAATGCTCAAAATGATCGGTCACTGTAGCAAATGATTACGTAGGTCTTGTTCAACGTGTTTGTGCATTTGTGTAAGAACAGCACTCATATTCTTGAAAATGTTAACGTTTCTGTGAAAAATTCAAATGTTTTTTGTTATAGCATGCAGTTTTCAACCGAATTTAACACCGCTTTCCAAAAACTTGACAAAGAACAGTAGAAATAGTATAATGCAATTAAAGGATGAATATATTGAATATTAGATGATATATGGCTTTTTGTATGAAATTAATGAAATAAATTTAGACTGCACATGCGCGAACTATACTAAAGATTTTTTTTTTCATGTTTCGGTAATCAAGTTTATAGAGCAACTTATACGAAAGGTCCATTCAAGTATCGCGAAAATTCAAGAAGATACAGGCAATACAGTTAGCTAATTGATTAATTGGGGCAGAAAACCTATAGGATTATACGGGATTTCCTCCCCAATTTATCAATTAGCTCATTGTGTTGCTTGTATAGATTTTTTTAATTTTCACAATATTTGACTGTCTTTTTATATGAGTTGCTCTATAATATTAACTACCAAATCATGACAAAAAAATCTTTGCTGTAGTTTGCGCATGCGCAGTTAAAATTTATTTTATACAAATACCCATATCTCATCAAATATTCAATATATTAATATTTTAATTGCAGTAAACAATTTCTACTGTTCTTTGTCAAGTTTTTGGAAAGTGATGTTAAACTCGGTTGAAAACTCTGTATGCTATAAACAAAAAAATTTAGAATTTTTCACAGAAACGTTAACTTCACGAATATACGTGCTAGGCTCAGAAAAATGCCCACAAATGTTGAACAGGACCTACATAGTCATTTGCTACAGTGACAGACCATTTTGAGCATTTTCTCTTACTTGGGTTAAAATTATTATTGCCTTCCCCTAATTATCCTCGCGCAAAATCTTCACTGGAAATTATGAAGTCAAACATGTTCTTTACATCATTGAAGTTCAAGGACAATTCGTAAAGAATTTCAGTAGATATTCGACAAAACATCTAAAATCGAAAAAATCGGTCACTGCCCCTTAATTTTAGGACATCAGTGTAAAAGAAGAAACAAAAAAAGAAATGTCTTTTAATGCACATCTTATATATTAAATATAGAAAAAACTGCACAGATGTACGAAAAACAAACAAACAAACAAACAACAACAACAACAACAAAAACAGAAAACAGCGAAGCGGTTAGTCCTCAGCTAGTAGTTTTATAGAATAATAATAAATTAATAACTTAATTTTAAGGCATTTTTCAGTTAGATCGCCACAGGTGATAAATCGCCCAATATTTTTTATGGTTCTAATTGTATATGAGTTACAAAAACAATGGGTTTAATTATGCGCAAAACAACGCTCGCCAAAAAAGGCCAACTGGTTGGGAAGCTGCAATAACAAAATTTTTCAAATACTATAAAGTAGCAAATACAAATAAAAAAAATAAAGAGTGTATTATAGAAATACGCTTTAATCAATTAGTAATTTTTCATTGTAATCAAATTATGATTATACGTTGAGAAATCGATTTAAAATCTCAAAAAGATAGTTCAAGTAATTTTTTTTTCTTTCCTGTTCTCATATCTTAAGAAAGAAGCAGAGAAAAAAAATTATAATTTTTCAAAATAAATTCATTAGCTCGCACTTTCTACTAAGCGTATAAAAAGTGGTGAAATTTCATAATCGGGTATGGTGCCCATGCCAAATTAATGTATTCTAATGGTTTTTTTTTTTTTGAAAAAATCATGAATTTTAGTCACGAAATTAGGCGTGATTTTCTATGATAAACATTGAATGCTTCTAAACGAATGCATTAAAAAAACTATTTTTACTTTTATTCTTATGTCATTTATAGATACCAACATAATACATAAAGAAGCTAGCCAACTTTCATTATTTTAGAATTAGTAAATGATGCTGAGCTCTACTAGGTCTGATATTGTTAGTTGTATGATTTTTCTATCATCTGGCTCAAAAATATTGCCGTAGCTTTTAGTTTCAACAATATCTGATTGCATCTAATTTTTTTTAATAATTCCTGCTGATGGTGTGTTTTTGCACTATTTTATAATTCTTAAACTAATAAATTTAATTATTTTTCTCTGCATTTTTGCCAATAGTATGACCTATTTATTATAAAATATTAGTATGAAGCAAAAATGTTAATAAAAATTATTGCGGCAGGGAATGGGTTAATCACTTCGACGTGTAAGTAAATTTGACGATAACCAAACACCATATAAAGATATTAATCATACTAAAACATTCCTTGCAAAATTACCTAACAGTTCAAATACCTTTGAAATCCATTTAGTAGAAGTTAAGCTATACGTTTTGCACTTTTCCATTATCGAGATTCAATACATACAATAGTTCTTTTTTTTTTCAACAAATTAAAATACTAATCACCAATAAAGATATCAATAAATATAATACCTTCTGACTGCATTTAGTTTTATCAATATTTGATTGCATCTAATCTTTTCTATAATTCCTGCTGATGGTGTGTTTTTGCACTGTTTTATAATAATCAGTCTAATGAATTAAATTAAATTATTTTCTCTACAGTTTTGCCGATAGTATGACTTATTTATTATAAAATATTAGTATGAAACAAAAATTTTAATAAACATTATTGTGGTAGGGAATGTGTTAATCACTCCGAAGTGTGAGTCAATCTGCCTATAACCAAACACGATATAAAGATGTTCATCATACTAAAGCATTCCTTGCAAAATTACCGAACAGTTCTCATATTTTAGAAATACATTTAGTAGAAGTTAAGCTATAAGTTTTGTCTCTTTCCCATGATCGAAATTCAATACATATAATGGACTCTTCAGCTCTTTTCAGATTTATTTTTTCAACAAATGAAAATAATAATGACCAATAAAGTATCCACTATACAACAATCGCTACAACAATGATTTCCCTTCACGATCGGGGTATTTTTTTGCAAATGAATGCATGAGCGACTCTGCAACTTAATACTAAAATTTTTACATGGAAGTTTTCATGATCGCATTGCTAAATGACAAGTTGCAAATAACCGTAATCCATGATAAATTTCTGGTGATCTATTTAAAATTTACATCATGCAGCGAAATGATAAATGTTTCATGTGACGGTAAATAAGGGATATTATAATTTAATATTATCAATATATACACCCTGAAGCAATTTCCTTTGAAATTCTAAACCTTCTTGTTACACATAATTTTAACTTGACATGCAACATGAGATCTGACAATAAAGCTGCCTTCACCTAAAATGATTAGAATAATGCTTGTTATTTATCACGTTATGGATGTCAGAGAACAGAGGATATAGAATGAAATATCTAGTCACGAATATTTCAGGTTATATCGAAGTTTGAATAAATTTGTTTTACAAAGGAAGAACATATGCTTTATAATCTATTTTGCGTAAAATGTGAAATGAAATTCTTCTTAGATATATAGAATTAAATGCATAAATATTTAAGATATGTTCCTATATAGAGTGTCCTTTCTTTTTTTTTTATCAATAGCTAATGCCATTAGTTTTAGAGGTATAGTTCAGTTGCAGAAATATTTAGAATATTGTTTTTTATCACATGAAAATACATGCATGCCATAATAGTTATTATTATTATTTTTAAATTACGAAATTTTAAATTTTTATACGGTTACTGGATCATATAAATTATACACACACACACACACACACATATATATAAACTTTCTATATACTCCAATTAGTAAAAAAACAGGAAATTTGAATTTTGAAATTGGTAAAAAGATTCAAGACGCATTCTTCTCAAATACAATAAATATTTTATGATAAAAAATACTAATTTCTGTTAATGAAGAAAAAAATGAATTGCTCTTATAATTATCATCATTAAAAATAAATTTGTAGAACCAGGCGCATACATATATCTGCGTTTAAAACAAATAGTAGCCAGCATTAAATTATTTCAATTTTGCTCTTTCTTAGTATAGTTCTTATTCTATATACATGTGTTTCTATTCTCGTATTCTATACATATAGCGTTATCTATCTATCTATCTATTTATCTATCCCTCTCTATATATAGGGGTGCAAAATGTTAGGAACGATAATTTTACTGAATAAATAGTAAATATAATTATTTTAATCCATATATAAACAATATACTACATTGATTTTCTCAAACTAAATAGGCATTCTAAACATTAAAAAAAAAGATTTATAAATCAGTTTATGTTATTACAATATAATGAGCAAAATTATACGAACGGAACAAATTTTCCTTATTTATAGAAATATTACACATCAGTTGTGCTTCCTTTGTGACAATAATTGCAATGTAGCGTTTTGACTTAGAGTTTAAAAGGTTTCAAACTTGTCAAGGTGACAAAACATCCCGTGCATCCCAAATGGAATATTTTAATTCTGCTTTCGAGTTACGCTGGATCATTTGACCATTTTTTTCGGTAAATATTGCACACTATAATGCTCCAAACGTTCTCCATGGGATTTAAGTCCAGGCAACCTAGTAGAGTCTGGAAATCTTTATATCTTCAAACCACGATTTTTTCATATTTTGCAGAGTGAATTGATGCACTGTCTTGTGGGAAAATATGATTAAGAATGATACTTTATCATCCTGGTTCAACAAATGGAGTTCTAACAAGTAAATATGCGTATGTGTATTTCGTTGCCCTTCTAGAAATGCAATTCTCAACTTACCTTTTGAAGAAAAAAGCGACCCAAACCATTAGGGTGCCTCCACCTTGCTAATGCATGGAAAATACGTCCTTTTTCTTTCGAAGGTCATGTCAATAGGAATGAATATCGTCCAGATTATCGAAATTAAATTTATTTTTATCACTGAAAATAATTTTAGACCAATTCGTTTGTTGCATCAGATGTTTTCTTGCAAACTGAATAGAGTCTTTTCTTTTATAGGTAGACGTTAAACGGTGACACCGACTTGGTTTTACATACTTAGGGATTCTCGACCATTCAATTGCCTATCTTATAGTCCATACAGATGCTGATGTCTTTATTTGGCCTCCAATTGCCTTTGTCATTCTGTTACTTGCGACTGTGTAAATAATCAAATGTTCGGATTCTTTTGAAGTAATTCTAGGCTTTCCTGTAGATTTTGCAGTACCACAAATAGTTTTATTCTGTAGAATATTAAGAATGACATTCTTTGAATGTTTCATTTTAACAGCATTCTTTGAAGGAATAATCCGATGTTCTTAAAATTTCGGATTTGGCTTCTATCCGAAAGCAGAAAGCATTGTCCCTCTCCACGTCTTAAAAAATTTGTTCGAACCGAACGAGTGAGATCTTTTAACCGCTTCGGAACCCGTGTCTCAAACACGAATTTTATTCAGTTGGCACCACTTTTTTTAATCAGTTACCTTTAATTAGTTAATCACAAAAATGCCATAATTAAGTAACACAAATATAGCTTTTCTTTATTATTGGTACCACGAACTATTGCTGTATGCTCATTTTGAAGATGCCTATATGCATCCATGATCCCGAAGGGTTAAAATGCTTTGCGAAATGCTATGCAAAAATATTCACCAATCACGAGCCGCGGTTTCGAAATATTTCAGATGTTCATATCATTTTGCTCCGAAATATAACAAAATACATATTTAAAAAGATATTTAAAATATATTTAATGTTAACAAAACGATTTTGCATAGGAAACAAGGATTGATTTCTGTGGTTTTCTTTTGTCGTTCATACCATTTTGCATCCCGCTATATATAAACTCTTGATTACAAAATTTATTCATATCCACTTTATATAAGATATACATATGAAACTGGGTGACAAAATATTGGAAAACTAACCAAGTTTTTTTTTTTTTTGTTGCAGGTTTCTCTAACGTGGTTGTAGTGTAGCAGTGTCAGTGTCCAGGAAACAGGAGATGTTGACAAATCAAGAAAAAGTTCGGGTGCCCTCTGTTATTACAAGACCCATTTGGGATTTGTAATTCACGCGAGACCATACGCCTTGATTTCTTTGGGTTTCATACAAAAAACTGTCTCAGTTCTTCCCCCCTTTCAGCTGAGGTTGATGGTCGGTCAGTTCTCGGTACGTGGTCCGATTTCCTGGACACTGACACTGATACACTACAGCCACGTTACGACAACTTGAAACGAAAACACTTGGTTAGTTTTCCAACGCTTTGGCATCAATTTCACATATCTATCTTATATGTAGCGAATATGAATCAATTTTGTAATCAGGGAAGGACTTTTTGGATACCCTGTATATATATATTACAAAATTTAAAATTCACCAAGGTAACATTTATTCTATATAAACTTTCCTTTTAATAATATTCCATATATTATACCGGCTTATTAAATTAAAAACCTATTCTTAAACTAGTCTATCAATCTCCATATGTAAAGGTATAATATCTTAATCCTCCTAATAATATTTATTCCAAATTTACTTATATCTAAATATGGCGCTAACTATTTATATTCCGTAAATAAAGCCCGTTTATTATTTAAATCCCTATTAAATTTCACTATTATTTCCCACATGTATATCAAACCTCTCTAAATTCTTTACTTAATTTACTAAAATCACATAATCCTAAATTATTCCGTTTTAAAAAACCTATTTATTTAAATTCATTCTTTTAATAAAATACCAAAATGTTTCTTAGAATATTTCAATGCTTTAATATTCTAATTTTTATCCCGCATCAATAAATTCATTTTTTTTCTTTTCTGTTTTTTCTCTAGCATTAGCTAAAAACATTGTCTGAAATCTATTTTTAGAACAGCACTCTCGATTCAGAGCATCTCGTTTGTTTACATGACGTATACCTGATTCGAGGCTATGAGAATGTTCTGGAAGGTTTTTTCGCGCCCGGAAGTTAATTTACTTCAAAATTAATCCACCGGAACTGTTAATAAGTCCCCTTTAAACGATTATAGTTTGAGTAGAGAAATCAGGTGACTTGATTTGTCACTTTACGCGTGATTAAAATAAATACGCAAGCGCAGCATAATCGAACGGCCTTAGACGGAGACGAGAACTAGAGAGTGACAGACAGAGGATTGAAAGCTTTTTTTTCTTTTTTTCGGGGAGTTCGAAATATTGTTCAAAGCTTTTTAAGACCTCATAATGTAGAGATTATTTGAAACTCCGACTGCCACATAGCTATTAATAAGTAACCATTTAAATAGACTTGCTACAGCATTTCTCCTGATTGATTCCTGATTATGTAAATAAAACTTTGTTACAAATTTCGATTGCTTACTTATGGAGTCCATACATATTCGTCGTAATTTCTGAGTCATGAAACAATCCGGCCTATGCCTGTGTATAGAGATATAAAAACCCAATTTAATCAGATTTTCACGAACTGCCTTTTTCAGCTTCAATTTGCCACTTCGTCACACACACACATATATATATATATATAATTCGGATATATATATAATTCTAAATAATACATTTAATATAAATTTATAAAAAATTATAGCATCTTATTGACATTTTTTTTTTCTCCATAGAACATTATGTATCAGAATTCTTTTGGTTGATCCTGTAAATGAATAATAAAGTCTTTGCACCCCATATTTTACAAAAAGCAGGTTTTACTGCGCTTCATAATTGTATGTCAATATCATCATGCTTTAAACGACGTAACATCATCAAAATGCGCTTAAAAATATTTTTTTCCCATTGACGGTAATGTAACGGAATACTTTTGATATATTTTCGAGGCCTTATGTGGTGAAATATATTTATACACTTTCGATTAGCAGTATTCTCTAAAATTTCTGTAAGAGACAAGATCTGGTAGAGAATTGAACTCGAGTACTTATGGTTTTGCAGTCATCCGTTTGTATATTCCAATGAACTATTATAATAAAATAATTATTAATACGTAAATATCAACTTCAAACAATGTTAACAATTTAATATCTACTGGTGGATAGGTTCCTAAAGATGAGATGAAACGTCATAGACCAGACTTGCAATATTCTACTAGAGTATAGGGGTTATTAATTTGAAAAAATTGGTTTATTTTTATTGTATCAGATTTGAAAACAATTGAGCGCCGCGTAGTGAGTACCAGTGGATTTTGCCTAATTTGGGACATAAAGAGTTAAGCAATTCTGAAGAGTTAAAATGTTTTTTAATTTCCAGACATTGTCTAATTAGTTCATGTTATTTAAGAATCTTGATTAGTTGTTTAATAGGCATAAAAATTTCATTAATTTAATACAAATTACGCACTTAAAAGTGAATATAAAATTACAATACGAAATAACGAAATAAATAGTTGTAACTATTAAAGATACAATATAGCAGGGCTGTCTAATGCGGCACACGTGGCCGCCATTGAGCTCTTTGAAGATTTTCTTAGCTTGAAGGTTTTTGGTTACTAACCGCGCGAAATTATTTCTGATACATTGGCGCATTGGCTGTTTTATAGCGGGAATTAAGAGGGATAATTTTCCCTCACAGCTTTTTGAAAATTTAGATGATTTTTCTAATTTTGTTTAGAAAAATCGATAAAACCGTGCGAAATTATTTCTATCAATGAAACTCACCTCAGAAAAAAACCCACCTAAGACACAATGAAATCTGAAGACATATTTCTTATTAATGCTCTTAAAAAATTCATTTATTCTGTTGCTGTCCAAATTGGCACATTTTTATCATGTGCCAAATTATAAACTAATGATAAATTGACACTAAATTGCATTTTTCGAATGAAATTTAACAATGAAATCTAACAATAAAATCTTATATTTTAACTTATTTTTAAAAGAATGAGCAAATGGTTTCTGTTATTTACAAAAAGTAGTTATTTATGTGCTTTGTTAAATGTTTTTTTCAAGCTATTATCAAATCAGCATGAAAATTTATCAAGATTTAGAAAATTTTACAATTGTTTCCCCAGACAAATTCTTTTTAGCTAGCGATTTTAAGGAAATCAAAATATTTAAGACTCCTATAATATATATCTCTCAAATTACTTGAAAGAAATAATAACTCAGAATCATAGTTTGAAAATTTCTAAATTGCTGCCTAGCAAACTATTTGCAATTAAAAAAAAAAAAAAAAAAAGTAGGACAGAATAAAAATCAAAGATGAAATTCCAAAACCAATCAGAGTTTGTATCTCTAGAGTTATGTATCTCTATAAAAGCAGACAATACTATTTTTCTTTTTACTGGAATTCTAGAATATAATGCTCAAATTTTAGATTTTTTAAATCTTAAAAACTCTATTGCTATCAATTTTTAGATTAAAAATAAAGTATGGTACGCCAATTTTTTTTAAAAATAATTTTGCTCTCAAACATTATATTATGTTGAAACAATTGATTTTTCATAGAAGAAATACTTTTACGCATTCACAAAATATACCCTTTTCTGCATGAAATGATTAATTATTCCAATTAAGTTTTTGTAACTAATCAAAAGTTTTTTTTAAATTCAATTTAAAAGATTTTAAAAATACAATTTAGATGTTTGCATGTTTTGCAAAAATACATAATTACTATCTAAAATTTTTGTGGTTTTAACTTTGTGTCGTTATATTAAAAAATAAATTAACAAAGTGAAATAGCACAAATAAAACATATAAACGTTGTTAATTTATTTTTTAATACATCGTTACTATCCTATGTCTTTATGCGCAAACAAGTCTCTGTATCCGTGAATGCATAAACACACAGACAGACACACATAGTATAACGTATACATATAACAATCATATAACACACACGTATATTTATAATCATAAATGTATATAAACACGCGTGTATTTATCTATACTTCTATTTGTTTATCTATGGGTTTACTTTTTCTATCTGTATAACAAAGCTAACATTTACGTATATCTATTTAACCGAATAGTATTAAAAGTATTTCATTTAACAAATGCATAATTCTATGGAATTAAGCAGTCTTTGCCTATGAGGAAAATACAGCTTGCATATTTTATTTTAAATCTGTATCAATACACACAAAATAATTCGATTACAGCCTTAGTAGTGCGATAATTACAGTCTTTATTCGATGATTACAGTCTTAGTGCGATAATTACAGTCCATATGGGATAAGTGCATTTTTAACTTTGGTTTGCGTTTTTAAGTTCAATTTCTGCATAGTACATGGTGTGTATGGATTTTGTTGATCATATACAAGGCTACACACAGGAATTCGTAAGTATTACTGTCTATAGCAGTTACTTGCTGAAGGGTATTTTTAATTGTGTTACGCATTTTCCTGCTGAACTATATTTAGTAGACTTATAGAAGTTTGTGGAATATAAATAAATTCATATACAGGGCTACGCTAAGAACTAGATACATTGTCATTTATGGTTGGTAATTGCTGGAAGTTGCCTTACGCGTTTTTTACCTGAATTAAATTTCAGCTTAATATGTTGTATGCACTTTGATCATATACAAGGCTACACAAAGAATTTCGTTAGTATTACTGTCTATGGGTTTGAATTGCTTAAGGGCATTTTTAATTGTGTTACGCATTTGTGTTACACATATAGAGTTGTGTAAAAAATTTCGAATGCATTCCCATCGAAAGGCGGAAATTGCTAATGTGAATTTTCTAACTAAATTTTATCTTGCCATGTAGTACATATTGAAATTTACAGATCATATACAGGGCTGCACAAAATAATTCGACTAATTTTGTGACTATGGAAGGTAAATGCTAAAACTGGATTTTTAAATGCGTTATATGTTTCCTATATATCTTCTTTCACCTTATTTAACAGTGAAGTTTCGATGGAGTTTCCTGGATGTGTAGGAAAGCATTTCATAATCTATGCTTGACGCATGATTTTTCGTTCTTGTTCTTTTCTTCACTTCATATATTTTTTCATACTCCACACACAATAAAATCATCACGTTACTTAAATTTCCATTATAGTCAGCCAATAAAGAACTAAAATGTTTATCTACGTAGTAAATGGATTACAGAAGTGATAATCTAATATTGCCAAAATATGACTATCGAAGTAATTTCCTTTGAAATGCCAAAGCCCCTTGTCCTCATTTAATTGTAACTTGACACGCGACACGAACAATCACAATTAAGCTCCATTTATTTTGACAGACTAATACTTATTATTTATCACTTCATGAAATATTAGAGACATGAGGTAATCGGATGGAGTAATTGTTCACGAATATTTCAAAGAATATTTAGGATATGCAAACATTAATTTGGCATTTTACTCAAAAGAATGCGTGATACGATTATTAAGCGTTTCCATTACTGGTGAATGCAAGTGAATGCAAAAGATGGAAATTAAGTTAAATGTTTCAAATAACAATAAATATTTTAAGAGTTTTGTGAAGTTACATAAAAAATAAGAAGAAAATACAAGAAAAAGAAAGTGCGTTTTTTTCGTTGACAGATTTCAATTTTGCGTCAAAGGTCCGTATTTTATGGTTAATCTGATCTTATAATTGATCTTCCGTAATCGGGACCATATGCAAATGGTGTATTTGAACAAATGTGAATTTGCGCAAAGATTAAAGTACTTTTAGCGAATTTAAGATTAAAGTAAAAAAATAAATAAACTTTTTGGTGAATTAGTTGCCAATAGGGGCAACCTATTTGTCACTAGCTACTTTTCAATATTGAGGAAGACAGATATTCAGTGTTGGGCTGCATTAAAAAAATTCATGCTTGAAAAAAGTCATAAAAAGGTCAGTAAATTTAGATGCAATTTTCAAACCAATTTCATTCGAAGGCACATTTTTTTGCCTATTCGATGATGTAAATGTTGAACATTTTCGATGTTAAGAAGTGATGTAAGAGCAATACAATCGAAAGCCACATCACATTGCCACCATTATTATACACTTATGAATTTTTGGAGACGAAACAAAAGTTCACAGTGAAAGAAGTACGATTTTGTCGCTATAAATTATGGCCTTAACTTTTGTGTTGATTTGAAGGTTGAACATTATTCTTAATCAAATGTGAAGCTACTATTGCTGGAAATACAAGTTAGAAGTAATTGCAAACTATATACGTTTTGAAACTATAATCAGCAAAGAAAGATATTTAAATCATTAAATGTCTTTTGTATAATTTACACAAAAGATGAAACTTAAGTTATATGCTTCAAATAAAGATAAATATTTTTGGAGCTCTGTGAGTTTATGTAAATAATAACAAAAAAATGTCGTCATTTTTGTATTTACTTGAATTATAAATATTGATTAATAAAACGTGAAAGTAGTACTAGAAACAAGTGCAGAGTATATAAAGAAACAAGTGCAGAGTATTTTTGTTTGTTTTTTGAAACTGAAAAGCAAAATAAGACATTTGGAGCTTTAAATTTTAAATGTCTTTTGTGCTATTCAGCATGCAATTTTCGGAATGTCTACGAGTTTTGATGACAATGTTTAATACGATTGATCACGATTTAAATACAGCTTGCTTTAAAAACATACTTGCCGCGCATGCGCAGTAGTGTATTACTGCTTATTTTACTGTTTATTAATGTTAATTTTACAGTATAATACTGGCAGCTGGGATGCCAGTATTATACTGTAAAATCAACATTTTTTTTTTGCAGTGCAGTGCAATGAATTGCTTAAGGGTAGTTTTTAATTGTGTTACGCATTTTCCTGCTGAACTATATTTAGTAGACTGATATAAGTTTGTGGAATATAAATAAATGCATATACAGGACTTCGCAAAAAACAAAATACATTGTCGTTTACGATTCATGAATGCTGAAGTGAGTATTACGTTGCCTTATGCGTTTTATATCTGAATTAAATTTTAGCTTAATATGTGGTGTGTACAAAAGTTTTTAGATAATATACAGGGTTGTACAAAAGATTTCGAGTGCATTTCCATCGATTGGCGAAATTGATAAATGTGAATTTTCTGACTGAACTAAGTTTTATTCTGCTATGTTTTATATATCCAAATCTACAGATCATATACAGAGATGCACAAAATAATTTGACTACTTTTTTTTTTTACAATGCAAGGAAATTTCGAAAAATGTATTTTTCAATGTAGTATATGTTTTCTAAACTGTTTACTTATACATCTTCTTTTACCTTATTTAACAGTGAAGTTTCGTTACAGTTTTCTGGATGTGTTAGACAGTTTTTCATAATCTATGCTAAATGTATGATTTTTCGTTCTTATTTATTATAATTTTTGTGGCATTTTTTCTTAAGTGGAGTATTGCGCTTACAATCATTTTTTAATTGTATAAGTAACAAAAAATTGTTTAAGTTAAAAATCAATGACTACTTCATTTTTTATAGTAATCATCGCAAATTTAAGTATTATTTCTTATAAAACGTAATAATCTTTCATACAACAGGCAAACTTTTCTCACTTTGTTCTTCCATATTCGAATGGTGATATTTTTGTACAGCATACACATGAACCCAAGTATGAATTAGTTATATTATTGTATACAGACTACACGAAAATTATTATATGAAACTTACTTTATTGCACTTTTTTTTAAGTTAATCTCTTTACTCGAAAGGAATAAGGCAAGATGCCATTTTTTAGAGTTTCGTTCATCTCACGAAACCCTATTACTCCCGCTCCGTTGTCTGTCCGTCACAGAGCCGTTCTCAGAAACTGTATAACGTACAGGCATGAAAATTTGTGTACTTATAGCTAAATACCTACTATGAAGCTCAAAATACTAAAATTGGAAAAAATCGTATTATTTTAATATAGAGATAAAACACCAAAATTCTAACAGCCTTTTCCTATTAAATTTAAACATTTTTCGTTATAGCAGTTGCCAACATTTAAAAATACACAATAAAATTCTTTCTACAGTAATTAATTTTCTATTGAAAAATTTCCATGTGGAAAATGAAAATGAAATAAAAAGTTTCACCAATTGAAAAAAAGATTAATATGACGTCATACTGGTAATAAAACGGGAATTTTCAAACATCTCCCATATAATAAAATCCAAAGGCAAGAAACTGTCTGTAACGCATCCGGGTACGACCACTCCGGTTTGCGAATCAATCATAGTTAAACGCCATGTTAGGCTTACTAAAAAATCTATGCTACATTCGATTCTGCGGTTAAAATATTTTTAAAAGCATATTAAAGCTTTTAAATATTTTAATTTTGTTTAAAACCTTCAAAAACTATATCATATAAAACATATATATCACCATTTCTGTAAAAAAAAAAAATCTGTAAGCAAGTTTTTTTTTTTTTTTCAGAAGTAGCGGAGATTTATTTCGTAGGAAGGATTTGAGGTTGATTCAGTATACAGGCGCCATCTACTGGCGGATTTTGAAATTAACTTCCATCGTAAAAACTCATTATCTGGAATCCTCGGGACCAAAAAGGCTTTCCGAGTTTTGAAATTTTCCGGATTTCGGGTCCTTCCGAAGTTTACGATTATTTGACAAAATTCATGTTTTTTTCGTGATTCTTTGACAAAATTTGCATTTTTTTCTGCTATTCGTTGACAAAATTTGCATTTTTTCTCCTATTCGTTGACAAAACTTGCGTTTTTTCGTAGTCCTTTGAAGAAATTTGCGTTTTCTTTTTGCGATCCTTTGAGGAAATTTGCGTTTTTTGCTATTCTTTGACGAAATTTGCCTTTTATTCACGATGCTTTGACAAAATTCGAGTTTTTTCTGAGATTCTTTGACGAAATTAGCGTTTTTTTCGATCTTTTGACGAAACTTCACTTTTTTCACGATCCCTTAACGAAATTAGAAATTTTTTCGCAGTGCTTTGAAGAAATTTGTGTCCTTTTTTTTCGCGACCCTTTGAAAAAATTCATGTTTTTCCGCGATTATTTGACGAAATTCAAGGATTTTTTTTGCAATCCTTTAACCAATTTTTTTTTTTTTTTTTGGTGAACCAGTGATGAAATTTTACACTTTTTCGGAGTCCTTGGAAGAAATTTGCGTTTTCTTCGCAAGTCTTTGACGGAATACGCGTTTATCTGCGATTTGTGAACAAAATAAGCGTTTTTTTTTTTGCAATCCTGCGATAAAATTTGCGTTTTTTTTTTCGATCCTTTGACAAAATTCACGTTGTTTCCACAATCATTTGAAGAAATTGTCTACTGTTTTTCTGTGAACGATAGACATAATTGATTTTTCCGGCGACGATCGTTCAAAATTCGAGATATTTATGTTCGAATTTTTGGACTGAAGACAAAAATTTTTGAAACCGAATGCCTTAAATTTTTAGGAAAACTTGAACCGAATCACCTCTGATGAAATAAATATATAACTATTTTTCTTTTGTTTCTAACGAATCGTAATATAAATTAATTTTAAAATAAAATTTGAGAGAAAAATGATTTGTTTTTAATTTCGGGAAGAGGGGACCGTGTTCACCCGCCACCGAAGTAACAATATTTGAGTGATTAGACATTGAAACACAATGGACTGAAAAAAAAAATTAAGAATTGGTAAAATTTTCGAAAATTTTCAGAAAATCTAAAAATTTAGTAAAGATTTTCTAATTTAGAAAAATTTCGAATTTTCTCCTTCCGGATTTTGGATTTCGGGATTTTTGGATTTCTTACCAAACGTAATTAAAATATAAGAAACACATAGTATAGCGTAATTTGCATTTAATTTTGCTTATATAAACAAATAATCAGTTATGTGGTGAGTCTAGCTGTTTAGAAACTCATTGATAACACTTTTTTACAAAAACTTTCACACATGGATTATTTGTTAATATTTAATTTGAATATTTTGTCCAATCGTTGAACTATTTTAGAAATGTAATACTAAGTAATATATATATATATGTGTGTGTGTGTGTGTGTGTGTGTGTGTGTATATCCTCATTATTTTTATTTGTAGAAATCATTTGTTATTTTTAAAATGTATTTTTCTACAATACAAACCTTTCAATAATAAATCTTCATGCTGTTTGTTTGTATGAAGTCTTATGAAAATGAAACGCGGATCGACAATCCGTCATTTTTGACAGGGTTATATACTAGTTTCTCAATAATACAAGGAATATGAGTATGTGTATGTACAGAAAGCAGATTAATATCACGTCATTAGAGAATTAAAAAGAAAATTAATCTTACGTCATATTGAAAGTTTAACGGATTTTTCAAATGTTTGAGCGAGTATCAATATGAGTAATAAAGAATAGTAAATATATGAGCTTGAGGAACGTATTGAATCATGATAAAAACCCGATTATGGAAATATTCGCATATTTTAACATTTTGAAGGTGAACAACATGTTTAATTTTGAAATTATATATATTTTTAAATCGCATTTAGCCCACATGACAGATAATATGACAGAGTATAATAGCGGGCTTCGTCCGCTATCGAGCCGGTTTAGATATTCGAAAAAACGAAAAAATAGACCGGTAAATTTTTACTTTATAAAAAAACATGACTTTTTTGTTGTTGTTGTTGTTGCTAAATGAAATTTATTTGTATTTGTTAAAGAAAGGATAAAGTGTTTTGAAAGGAATATTAAATGAAACCCTTTGTGCGATCTTCGATCGCATTTTCTCAATTGTTCTAACATAACTTTTCCAAAAACTTTCACAAGCGACGCTTTTATAATAACTATTCAAGTGACTATGTCTACACATATTTCAGAGTATAAAGTATGGTAAAGAAATGGTATAATTTCTTATAAATATTTTAATAAACTATAACTATTTTAATAAGCATTTGACTCTATAAATATTTTAATAAGCATTTTATAAAGTGTTTCTTTCATGCGCTGAATTGTACTTGCAATGGAATTTTATTTATACAAATAGCAAAACGAAATTTAAATTAAAAATCAATTAAAACTTTACACATTACAATTATTTATTCTTAAATGTAAGCATTATTTCTTATTAAATGTAATAATTTCTTATCTAACAAGCGAACTTATCACACTTTGTTATTTCTTTCATATTCGGGAGTCGATCTGCCTTTTTTATTCAACATGAACAGGAGTCGAAGCATGAATCGATAATTCATCTTTTTTTACACTGATTAGTCCAAAATAATTATATAAAAGTTACTTTATTATATATTTTACAAAAAAAACTAACATATAAACTAAACACTTTTATAACTAACAAAAAATATTTAAATTAGAAATCAATGAACACTTTACTCTTTATAATTGGTCTTCTTAAATTTAAGCAATATTTCTGATTAAATGTAATAATCTCTTCCATCTAACAAGCGAGCTTTTCACACTTTGTTACTTCTTTCATATTCGAGTGGCAATTTTTTTTTATTCAGCATAGACAGGAATTCAAGCATGAATTGATTAATCATCTTATTTTACACTGACTAGTTCTAAATGATAATGCTAAACTTATCTTGTTACTTTTTTTTACAAAAAAGTAAATCTTTATACCTGAAAGCACATGGATTTTTTTTATTGTCTTAATGATGTATAATTAAGTGTTTTGAAATATGAATTCTACCTGAGAATTATTATCAGTTCCTTAATAAAGAATTAATTCTGTCAAGTTTTGAAGTTTTGTCATAATTTTAATGCAGGAGGGATACATTTCGATAAACAAAGAGTGTATCGAAATATTAATACAGCCGTTTAGGAGTGATAATACAGTTTCAAGTCAAAATACAGTGGTACCACGGCTACTGAATATCTCTGCTGACGAATTTTTCGACTAACGAAGATTTATTTCGTTGATTTTGGGAATCAGTAAACGAATATAGATTCGTATAACGAATGTTTTACTAGATGGACGCACTAAGGCAATGCAGCAACGTTATATTTTATTTCGGACGGGAAATAACTTTTTTGGTTAATGAAAATTTCAGCTAACGAATGTTATTCCAGAACGAATTATATTCGTTAACTGAGATATCAGTATTTCTGACATTTATTTTATTTGTTATTTGAATAGCCTTTTGTTGTATTTTAGCGTAATGTATTTGAAAAATATAAATATTATATGTGTATATATATATATATAGAGAGAGAGAGAGAAATTTAGATTTACAGTTCACCAAATTACAGTTATAAAAATTGCTTTTTAACTTCGCTGAGAAATGCACTTAAAACATTTAATTACTCATATTGATAGAACACTAACAAGTTGGAAATTGTACGTTAAACGTGACAAATGAGGTGCGTTTGTGCTAGTTGCACAATGTAAAAAAATCATTGTTATTATTTCAGTAAAATAAGTTATATCGTCTGTTATGAGCGAAATGACCATGCCTTTTCTCTTATTATTGGGTATGCCACATTTACGGACAGACAGACAGCGCCCACCCTAGGGACCAGCTTACGGCTAATGGCCAGGACGAACCCCTAAGCCTAGGGAGGGAAAAATATTATTATCCGGCGCTAACTACAATAATTAAAGCTAAACTACAATTTTACAAAGTATAAACGTTACCCAATTTTGCCACAAGGCTGACGCGAAAGATGACGATATCTGACGGTGTCTTATGATGAAGAACGGTTTTTATTACCTCTTTGACTGACAGCAAGATTAATTCCTCGTTAATTGTGTGTGTTTTCTGCTTTTGCAATTAACAATGAAATATTATACGAGGCTCGTAGTCCGTCATCTTCTTGTTTAGAAAACGACTCAAAAAGGTTTGTTACAGTTCGCTGTTTTAAATATTTCTTTTCCAGTTCTGGAAAATAGAATAAATCTTTGTCCTTTTTATCAGAATATATTTTATTCAAATGCTCTTGTAGCCTAGAAGGTTACAATTGAAAAAAAACTTTTTGGCAAATTAAACACATAGGTAGTGATTGGTTTGTAGGAGAGTGCGTAAATCCATATTTCAAATACTCAGTACTATACTGCTGATATTTCTTCTTAGATTCTGACATTTTGAAATACAAAATTTGCCCCGGTTTAAATTTAACCAAATTAACTTTTCTACAAACTTATAGATAGTTATAAAAATAATGGCTATAATGACTTCGATCACTTGTACCCACAATAAACAAA
Source organism: Maratus michaelseni (assembly GCA_963931845.1). NCBI lineage: Eukaryota > Metazoa > Arthropoda > Arachnida > Araneae > Salticidae > Maratus > Maratus michaelseni. The sequence goes on along the minus strand of OZ007589.1, from coordinate 292,514,830 downwards.
TTTCTTGAACAGATTCAAATCACAGATTCGTTTGGAAATCTCTGTTCAGGTATGTGCCGCCATCTCTCTGATATTTTTTGAAATACAGGTTTATAAAAAAAAAGTTAATTCGTTTTCAAACTTTTATCCAGCCTAATATAGCAAATTGTGCACTCCACAATTTTTTAATTTTTAACAATTTTTAATGAGATTTTTTGACATTCATGAAAGAATTGCGGTTACAATGTCTTATGGTAAATCTCAATGACATATGCCAAGCTCATGATAATCCAAGTATATTTCGCGAGCTAGAGCACGGGCAAACAAACGGATAGACAGACAGCCAGACAAACCGAAATCATAAACTATGTTCGACAGTGTTAAAAACGAAAATAACTCTTTTTAATGCTGTGATAGAAAGTATCATGCTCTATGGTGCCGAAACATGGATTAAGAAGCGAAAGAGAAGCAATTTCTTGTGACGTTGATGGATTACTGGAGGAGAGCTTCTGGAAACTCTATACTCCATTTGCGGCCCGCGGCCCCATGTGGCCCCATGTGGCCCGGTGACTCTTTATGTGCGGCTCCAGACAGACACATACCCATTAATCCCTATTTATAAAATTAATTGAAATGTGTATAAAAGGTTTTTAAGACCTTCGCCGTTCCTTGATATATTTGTATGGGAATACAAGCTCTGTCCTGTTATTTATATAATTACTAATTTAAAATTATATTAAAGCATATTAAATGCAATTTGCTTAGTCAAATGTTCTTTTTATACACTGCTCAAAACAATTAAAGGATATTGCAGTTTTAGGTGGATTTTGTATCTGGGAAACTTTTTAGCTGATTGATACATGGTCGACAGACATAGTAGGTTATATGAGAATAAATTACACATGTTTGGCAGAAAAAAATGCATTTTATTGCGCATTTGTGAACAAAAGGAAAAAAACACAATTTGTGCATATGAGAAAAAAAGAATAAGAAAAGGTGTTTTCTTCAAAGAAAATCATTTTCAGTAGGGGGTATGGTTTCCACGTGCGGCCAGCAACGTTGAACACCTTTGAGGCATGGACTCAATGAGGCTATTAATGACGAGTTGGGGTATTCTGCCCCACTCTTCCAGAAGAGCTCTTTCCAGTTCTTGGAGAGTTTGTGGGGGTTGTTGGAGGCCAGAAACTCGTCTTCCTAGAGCGTCCCAAACGTGCTCGATTGGATTCATGTCTGGAGAACACGCTGGCCATTCCATTCGAACGATTCCTTCCTCGAAAAGGAAATCCTCCACCACGTTTGCACGATGTGGCCTGCAGTTATCGTCCATTAAAATGAAGTTATCTCCGATTGCTGCAGCGTAAGGGACTACAATAGGTCTGAGGATCTCATCCCTATATCGGCGACCAGTCAGAGCTCCATCTCGAATGATGTAGAGGTCAGTGCGCCCGTCAATGGAGATGCCACCATACACCAACACTCCTCCTCCGCCAAATCTGACACTTTCGTGCAAGAACGCAGGATTATTCCTACTGCCACGGTCCCTCCAGATGAAAATACGCCTATTATCCGGATGCACAGAAAAACGGGACTCGTCAGAAAACAGAATATTGCTCCATTCATTTCTCCTCCAGTTGACATGCGGTTGCCCACTCCCTGCGGTCGCGACGATGCCTTGATGTTAATCTAACACATACCATCGGTCGGCGAGCATACAGACCTACAGCATGGAGCCGGTTTCGGACAGTCTGAGTTGAAATCGTGGTGCCTGTAGCCGAACGAAGGTGTTGTTGGAGAAGAGTAGCGTTCATGTTTCGGTGTCTCCGAGCTGTTAACGCTAAATACCGATCTTCATTGGGCGTTGTTGCCCGTCTACGACCTTGCCCTGGTCTTCGGCCTGCACATCCACTCTCCAAAAAACGGTTCCAGATCCTGGAAATGACACTTTGCGACACTCCAATGGCTTGCGCTACTTCGGCTTGAGTTTGGCCCCCTTCTAACCTATCAACGATTCTCCAAGCTTCTGAATCTGTCAAATGACTTCGCTGAGACATCGTACTCATCGAAACAAAGCAATCACTGAATGCCGATCATCCTTGTCTTCATTCTCTTTTATCCAGTTGAAAGTGAAATTTTATTCGCTGCCGCTGAAGCGACGTTTTTGACGTCGAACTCAAAATTCACATACTCCACAGTTTGAAAACCAGAAAAATTTGCATTTGTGATTCTCTTCTTCTATTTTCGGCAAAAAAAATTTCGTTTATATCTTTATTTTATATAAAACTTCAAATATCCTTTAATTGTTTTGAGCAGTGTATATCGTTTTATTTGTACTATAGTGGTGTATACATTTTTTAGTACTTTTCAACAATAATCAAACATTATTCCAAATTAATTAAGTTTGCACTATATATTTCTACATTAAAAAAAAAAATGTTTTTGCATTGAAAAAATAAGACTGATTTATTAAAGAAAATCTTCTGTTTTTTTCCTTATAACTCTGAAATGCTGAATTGTTATATTATTGCGTTTTATACTTATCATATAGCTAATAATGCTTATTAGGGTTTGTAGCGGAAAAAATTGGCAGCAAAACGTTTTACACCGCTATTTCCAAACAAGAATCTTCGCGGTATGTTTCTTCATCACTTTCAATAGAAATCTATCACAACGTATATTGTTTGGAAATAGCGGCGTTGAAATATTTTGATAATATATAGTGGTCATAAAGTCTTTCCCTTATTACAAAAAAATATTACGAATTAAAAACTGAATGTAATACAGTAAAATTTTTATTATGGAAAACTCATGCTCTTAAGTTTTATTTGGCATGACAAATTTCCTGGTAGGTGGATCTGACGGGATGGACCAACACCATGGCTGCCTCGCTCACCCAATATTACTCCTCTAGATTTTTTCTTTTGGGGGTACCTAAAGGACAGATTGTTTGCAACAGCAGTAAAAGATATTGAAATACTCAAGGTCGGGATCACAGAAGCTGTGTCTAGTGTGACAAGCCAAATGTTGGGCAATACGGGGCAAGATAGGAAATACTGCCTTGACATTCTTAAAGCTACCAAGGGTGCTCACATCGTTACTGACGTAAGTACTTGTATTAAAAACGATTTTAAATTAAAAATAAATGAACAACGTAAAATAGCACAAATAAAACAATTCATAAAATGGCTAGTAGCTGTTTCGGAGACCCTAAATCTCCATCATCAGTGCCAAATTTAAAAGATTAAAAACCGATTCAAGATTGATTGACGGTGAGTTTTTCAAAAACAACAGCGGAGTCAGGAAACACATGTGACGCAGGAGACCAATAGAAGCGCCTGGCCAGACCGGGCGAGTTTAACTACGAAGGAGAAAAAAAAAGTGTGTGTGGGGGTGGGGGGGGGGACGAAGAGAATGAATTAAATGAAAGGTAGCCAGACATTTGAAAATTTAGTGTACTTGACGAATCATTTGCCATTTTATATATTTTTTTATTTGTGCTATTTTACGTTGCTCATTTATTTTTAATATAACGGCACAAAGTTAAATCCCCCCTATTTTAAACTTCATAAACTTCTTTACAATATATTGAAACAAGCATATGCCTAATTATATTAGTTTTTCTGCAATAAATTATTGTAATCAGAGAAAGACTTTATGATCATCCTGTATTTCTTTCGCTACAAAAGTTCAAAACTACTGATTATGTTAACTTTATTATTTTGCTTTGTTATCTAGCTATTTTAATTACCTTATTTTACATTACTATATAAGTGTGTTTCGGCCCGCCTTAATCGTAAACATACGCTTGCGGCCCGCGAGCAAAAAAGATTGAGTATGGCTGTATCTAGACCAGTGATTCCCAACCTTTTTTTAACCGCGCCCCACCAAAACATCTCTAAAATGATGATGCCCCCCCCCCTCCCCCTATAACATATAATTCTCATAAAATATTAAAAGAATTTACTCCTGACAGAGTAAAAAGCATTTAATATTGATCCTGAAACGTTCCGAAGGTAATGGATGAATCAAATATTTTTTATACTCATCTGATTCTCCTCGTAGTTTACTGGCACACGGTCGCCATGTATGCGTGATGTATAGAGTGCTCAGAATCCTTGATTAGAAAAATCAATAATTTTGAATAAAACATTTGTCTTATTTAATCACAGAATTTCTGCGATTAAATTACTAATCAATTTCTAATCAGAATGAAGCATGATAAAAGATTCGGTAAAGGAAGGCCGTCAAGTAATTGTTAAATATACACTTGAATAGTTTCATGTGTAAGATTGATTTTCATGTGACATATTGCAGTGCGACTCATTCAATAAATAATCGAAAAAGTTGTTTAAAATTCTAAAATACTTATAAATCAGAAAAATTATAAAGAACTTTTAAATATATAAAAGTATCTAAATATCATTAAATATTTTTTCTATAATTATTCTGGTGTGATTGTATTTAAAACTTTTGAATAGATACTTTTTAAAAATTGAATAAAAAACTATTTCTTTTAATTTTGTTTTTGAAATTGGAATGTATAACTTATTTTATTTTCAGTCTACAGCATTACTATTAGAAAAACGATTCAGAAGGTATGGGTTCGCAGAAATTCTGAATTGTCCCCTTGAAAAGTTAAATTGCCCCCCTGAAAAGTCAAATTGCCCCCCTGTGGGGCGTACGCCCCCCGTTGGGAAACACTGATCTAGACTCTAGAGTACTCCGAATGAATAAAGGAAAAACTGACAAGTGCGAAGCATTATGCAAATAGAAAATAACATAAATAAACGTATAGACGAAAAAATGGTTGACATGGTACGGGCATGTCAAAAGAAGGAATAACGAAATATTTCCAAAAGTTATTATGGAATTAGAACCACCTGGTAAAAGTACTAGTCGGATGTGTCAATCCTAAAACTTTCTTCTATCTATCTCATACAGGTTTCAAATACACCAAAAACAAATCAGCACCAATTAATATGAAGGTCTAACAGAATCTGAAGTTTGATGAAAATATGTGCATTACTTCTTTAAATACAGCTATCATGAAAATAATGAAAATAATATCATATCAGCATCACTTGTTGGTCGATTTACATAAAAAACTAATCAGCACCAATTTATATTAGGGACTAACTGAATCTGAAGTTTTAGTATATTCCGTGCATTAGTTCTTGAGATAGAGCTATTGCGGAAATCGTGAAAAATGCAAAATAGCAGCGCTACCTGTCGGGCGACTTACACCAAAAACCAATCAGCATCAATTTATATCAGGGACTAACTGAATCTAAAGTTTTATTAAATTCCGTGTGTTAGTTTTCCAGATAGAGCGCCCACAAAAGTTTTCTCACGTATACACCGACTCACAGACTCATAGACAGATATTTTCTAAAAACAGTCATATCGGGTTCAGGACCCTCTAAAACGTATAAATCCGCCGAAAACCGGATGTCGAATTTTTTCACGAATCCAATATTTTCTTCTTGTAAAGATAGAAGAAAGTAAAAATAGGAAGGCCGAAGGAAAAATGGAAAGTAAGGTTAGGAGAGACCAGGAGAGAGAACAATATAAAAGAGAGCAGAAAAGGGGAGGCATTTCTCAGAAAACTCTGAATGAGAAAAATTAAGAAAATATTCGGTAGAAGGAAATCTTAATACTGAGGAAAATCTTGAAGAAGAAAGAGAGTAATAATTACACTTAAAATAAGAAGAAACATCTAGAAACAATTCTTTTCATCTATGAAAGCACCGAAGTTTATCAAAATTAAGAATGTGAATTGTATTATGTTATACATTTTCATGCATTGAAAGAAACATTGATAATATTTTAATTATAAATATACATAAATGAATTATTAAGAAGGTGAAAATGTCTCGACAGAAAATATTAAATAATTACTTTTAAGTTCTAAATAAATATTTTCTGAGTACTACATTTCATAAAATAAAAAGTGAGAAAATTTTCGAAATCGCGAAAGTGAACAGCTACTACATTGAATTATCTTTGATACATCTTTAAAAAGTCCAATTTTAGACTATTATACTTTAATGTCATAGCATTAAAAATCTCTTTTTATGAGACGACTAAAGAAATGGGTAGCTTTTAAAATTAATTTCATTAAACAATAAAAAAGCCGTATGTATCAAAATTTTAAAGATAATCGAAGAATAACGTCGTTAAAATAGACATATTATTTTATATAATTAGTTTATTATATCGAAAATGTAACGCATCTTTTCGCAAGCAGAAGGAATAAAATTAAATAAATTTACTCTTCTAAAGGAGTATATTTCAATGTTTATCAACTGAATATAATTTCTGTTTTTAGATGTTAAATATTTAATACTTAACTATTGAAAGTGTATGCGGAAAGAATTTTCATTTTGCCTATGTATGTTATATTTTGTTATAAAAATAATTTTAATAATTAAATTATGATAATAAAATTGGAAGGATATGGAATAATTTTATACTAAATATTTAAAATGGAATTGAAATGAAATATAGTAGAGATATTAAAATGGTTTCATCACCATTATTTAGTTAAAAAATATACTTTTTTTGTTAAAAATCTCTGTCTCAAAAGTTGAGGAACATTATGCAAACGTTTACAAATGCGGGATTGGTTTTAAACAACCACCTATTCCGACCAACGAATCGTTTTCCCTGAGCATATAACAGCAAATATTCAATTTCCGTTGGTTATTTAATATACGAAAGCTACGGAATTCACAAAAGAAGAAATTTAAAATCTATTTCATTAGAAATGGAAAAATAAGCCTGTTATTGAAATTTCTAGAATATTAAATCGTTCAAAGCGAGGGTTAAACAGAGTACTTCCTAGAAATTGTAATTTCTACTTGGAAACCGCGGCTAAAATCCCACCATAAACAGGTCAGAATGGATTGGAATCGAAAGTACATGTCATACGGGAACAAGTGATTCACCTTATTATTTAGCAACGAAAAGAAGTGGAGTCTAGATTGTCCTGATGGCTGGAATTGTTACTGGCATGGCCTCAGTTAATAGCCACATATACGATCTTTAGTAGACGATAAGGCAGCAAGTGTATGATGGTTTAAAGGGGTGGGGGGCGATTGGCTTTAATGAAAAAACTTTCCAGGCATTTCTCCATGGGAAACAAAATTCAACAAAGTATCATGTACATTAGAGCAACATCTACTTCCATTTGGTGATATCTTAGGGGATCCTGAGTGGAGATTTCAGCTCTACAATTCTTCAATTCACAACACACATAGTACGAAACAGTGGCTTTCCACTCAAAATGTTAACGTTTTAGATTGGTCAACTTTAAGTACTAACTTTAAAAAAATTGAAAACATTCGGGGGTATCTTAACCCGTGAAGGATACAATAATAAAATTACAGTATGACTCTACTAAAGAACTAAAAATTGCCATTGAAAAAGAATAATATTCTCTTCCACAAATAATATTTCAAAAACTAATTGATTCAATGAAAACACGATTATTTGAAGTTATCCAAAAGCCAGGGAAATACTATTAATTAATAGCATCATGTAGAAATGTTAAATGGTATATATTTTTTATTGTGCTTAAACTTTCAACACACTGCATATTTGAAGACTTTTATAGGGGTTTTTAAATCAAAGTTATGATAATATACCAATTTATTCATTTTGATCTGATTTATTTGAATAGTTTTATAGAATCCAAAAAGTCAATAATATGTTTTTGTTTAATTTTGTATTTTTATTTAATAAACGACATTTTCTTGTTGTTCCTAGACTTTTGAGACAGGCTGTAGTTGAAATTTTGTAACTATATCTAACTGAAATTTATTTTTCATTGTGTACATAGGTTAATATCGAATTTCAATCAGAAATATCTTCACTCCTCTTTTAAAGAGTGGTATAGAGGATTTAGTTTCTTTAATTTTACTTTTCTAAAACTTACAGTTATAAAGGATGTGTCACAAGTTCGTTCACATTTCAAAATTTCATAAATAAAATTAACAACCTTGATCGGAGTGTGATTTGCACAATAAAAATTGCCAAATAATCGGATTTTTTCTGGCAAAAGAGAAATAATTAATTTCATAAGACGCATAAGTAAGTTCAGATTTCAGTTACTCACGAAAATATAACAAATTATCGTACCGTTGTGCGGCATGCATCATAAGATGTGTCAAAGAGTAAGGTTATTAGTGGCAAAGAAAAAAAAAATCGTTCAAATAGTCCAATAAGTTCTTTCACTTAAAATTAAAAAGTAAATGAACAACGTAAAATAGCACAAATAAAAATATATAAAATGACAAACAGCTGTTTCGGAGCCCCTAAAGCTCCATCATCAGTGCCGAATTTAAAAGATAAAAACTGATATAAAAGCTCAAGCTATGTAAATATGCTTACGTCTCCTGTACGTGCCCAAGAATGAATCAAGCTTGGGCGTGTGCAGGAGACGCAAGCATATTTACATGGCCTGAGCTTTTTAATCAGTTTTAAATCTTTTGAATTTGGCACTGATGATGGAGCTTTAGGGGCTCCGAAACAGCTGTTTGCCATTTTATATATTTTTATTTATGCTATTTTACGTTGTTCATTTATTTTTTAGTGTAACGGCACAAAGTTAAATCCATCTATTTAAAAAAAAAAAAATCGTTCACATTTTAAAAATTCATAAAATTTTAACAAATCATCATAACGGAGTGCGGTTATCACTATAAGACTTGTCAAATATGCGGCATATTTGGGTCAAACATAGTTCAAAGAAAATGTGAACTATTTTTTTTTCCTTTTGTAACAATAAATTTGACACTGTGACAAATATTATACTGTAAACCGCACCACCCCAGTATGACAATTACTTTTAATTTATTTAATGAATTTTTGCAATGTTAACTGATTTATGTCACATCCTGTATTTTTAATACCAGCTTAAATTTGTTTAATTGTGTCAAATTTCTCTAGTAGCAAAACAATATTCGGTCAATATTGTTTGCATTGGCTATATCTTGGCCAACATTATTCTAATATTAGGGAGTTAATGTTTTGCCTATAGTTTCATGCTAATAATTGGGGCAATATTGGAAAGAAATATTTCACAATTTCGTTGCAAATATTTTCCAATTTAAAGCTGATATTTCTACACTATTTGCATTCCATCGCAAATATTTCCAGTGTAAAACCTATATTTAACCAGTATTGGAATTTTATTGGAGGTATTGTGGTTTAATGCAATCTAGGAAAAATATTGCACTCCAGTATGACCAATAATAAAGAATATTTTTTTGCATTATTGGTGTATTTATAGCAGACAAAACTTATTATCGTTTAATATACGACCTTGTACACTCTTCTCTTTTTTTTTTTCAAATTATCTTTCCTATCAAAATAGATTAAACATTCATCCATTGTTTATTTAATGATAATTTATATCATCTAAAACTATTTTACTGATAATACTTTTAAATTAAGTTTATTTTAGACAGAAACTAGTCGTTGGGGGCTACCGTAATACTTACCCATCATGGATATGCATAATATAAAATATGAAAATAAAACATGTGTAAACTATTGTTTATAAAATGCCTTGCAATTTCAATAAAATCGTGGCTTGATGACGTCATAAACTTTAAATGCTCTATTACTGAATTGCGTAAAAGAAACATCCTTATAACTCCAATATTTAAAATAATATTAACTAACGGTTTACTGCGTCAGATTAAGCGTCTCATTTACAATTAAAATATATATCTGAATTGAAATTTGAATGAAATACAGGGTTATGAAAAATCAAAGAGTGTGGAAAATTGGATTACAAATATCTCGTCAACTAATTATCCAATCGATTTCATTTTTTATGCAAAATTTATGTTTTTTTATTGTCTTTTATATTCACTCCATAAAATAAGCAATTTCGAAAATTTTTATATACCTTTTATCAGAACGAATAATTCGAGAGTCCGAAAAATATATTTTCGGATAATCGAGGTTACTGAAATTCAAAAAGCTTCTTCCAATTATTACATTCTAAGAACATATCGAATTTCAAGTCTCTACCTCAATTTGTCCGGGCAATAGAGCGTTTACAGACACACACACAGATAAACAGACAGACGGACGGCAAATTTTTTTCCTAAAAATATTTTTTTCGGAATCTCCAATGTCTGAAACATGTATTTCCGTCAATTTTTTTTTTCGATTTTCAATACGATTACAAGATTAACCCTATACTACGTATGATGGGTAAGTAAAACATATTTTCAGATATACTTAGTATGAAACATGGTTAAAATCATTTAATGTAAGACTTTATATCGCCTCTAAATTCTCTTCAATCAAATGTGTTAAATGTCTATTCTTTATTTATATAATGAGAAAACGCATTCTTCTAAATGTATTTTAAAAATAATAATTTACATTACATTTCTTAACACCTATTTTATCTGGATTTTGATGAATGTATAATCTTTCTTTATAAATATTAAATTTTAAATTTTAACTTAAAAAAATAAGAATATACTTCTGAAAAAAAAAAACGTGGAAAATATATTTATTCATAATTCATATAATTTATTCATAAACTCTTAGAAAATATACTGTCTGAGCATAAATAAAACAAGAACGAAAAATCATGCGTCAAGCATAGATTATGTAACACTTTCCAACGCTTCCAAAATAATTTTACGAATCATACTCTTTAATAAGCTAAAAGATAACATCTAAGTAATCCGAATACTTTTATTCAGCCCTGTATAGGATCTATAGATTTGTATATATACTACATAGGATGCTAAATTTTAGTTCACTTAGGAAACACGTAGCACAGTTTAAAATTCTCCGTCTGGAGTTAAATAATACGGAAATGTGTTCCCGAACTTTTGTGCTTCCCTGTATAGGATCTACAGAATTTATACACACCACGTAATATACAAAAAGCGATTTAAAATTAAAATCGCGTTCAGTAACCTAAAACGCACTTCCAGGAATTATTGTTAACATACAGTAGAGAATTCTTTTGTGTGTCCCTGTAAATGAACGATGACTGCTATACACACAATATTCTGTAGTAAGTCTCTTGTAATGAACCTTATATAAATTTCAATGCGTTTAAAATAGGGAAACATTATTTAAAAATACCGCAGACGATTTTTCTCCATAGACGTAATGTAACGGAATTCTTTTGACTGTCCCTGTAAAGTAAGTATAAGTGCTATGCACACCCTATTCCATATTAAGCTTCTTCTAATGCACCTTAGTGATATATATAAATTTCAGTGCGTTTAAAATAGTGAAACATTATTTAAATAAACCGCAAATGATTTTTCCCCATAGACCGCAATGTAACGGAATTCTTTTGAGTGTCCCTGTAAAAAAACTATAAGTGCTACACACTTCCATTGAAATAGGGAACATGCTATAGATAATGATTATAACATATAAAAATTGCAGGGCAATCCGAGCATATTTACGGGAGTTAGAGCACGGACAGACGGCAGACGGCAGACGGCAGACGGCCAGACGGCCAGACGGCAGACGGCAGACGGCCAGACGGCCAGACGGCAGACGGCCAGACAAACCGAAGTCATAAACACTTTTCAACTAGGTTGGAAAGTGTTAAAAAGCAGCAAACTATAAACAAAAAATGTAAAATGATAAAGGAAATAATATGCAGAAATTATGTCTTGAAAATTATACTTGCAGTTGATAAAAGTCCCCACTTTTCAAAATTTTGTTACGATGGTCCTCAAATATTTTTTTGAATATTTAATCAGATATGCATAATGGATTTTCCTTTTGAGACTGCACTTTAAGATATGAGAAATAATTGTGTATTGCTCAAACTGAAACGACATGCTGGCACCCATATATTTTTTAGAAAATCTCACATTTTATGTATGATTACATCATTCGCTAGATGTAGTACAATGCATATTTTGCCCATTATCAAGTAAAACATATTCAGAGACAACGGTTTTTTGGAGCCATTTTGTTTGTAAGTTTTATTTCGTTCGTTGCATTTTATTCAATCATAAGCTAAATCCATAAAATAAAAAAAAAATGTCTATTTAAAATTTTATTTGTTTTTACATATGATTATTAAACTCTTTTAATTAAGTCGCATGAAAAGTTATGAGATTTTCCAAAGTCACGTCAAAAGCTAGAATTTTGATGGAATTCTCTTTTTAATAATTATCAACAAAGATTTAAATCGCATAGAGTCCATGGATTAGGGATCATCCATTAATCCATTAATTACATCACATTTCAACGGTGAAGGGGGGGGGGGGAGTCCACAAAGTGTGACACCGTGCGACAGAGAGTGGAGGTGAGAATGGGTTAATCTATTGTGACATCATATCTAAAATATGAAAAGAATTAGGTTGGAATTGTTTTCAAATAGCATAATAAATTGAATAAAAATATGTATTTTAATTCAGGTAGTATGAAGTATATATCCCCCCCCCCCTTTAAATTACAACAGTTTGACGTAAAAGCACACAAAACCATCTTGAAGATTTTATAGTATTTATTTAACGAAAATTTTACATAAATTTTAAAACGTCGACCGACTTTATGAAACAAATAAGGGTACTTCATTGTTATACAGGCCTTGGGCAAAACCCAGTCTTAAGAAAGTGTGTGATTTTGCGCCAAGTACTATAAATAATCACAAAAGTGAAACGGCGATCAATGAAAAAATTCCTAATCCTATATGGCTTATTTATGTCATATATTTTGTATTGTATTATTATAAGCTTATTTATGTATTAAAATTTAAACAAATTGCTTCTCAATGATGTATTAAATAGTGTAAGTGTTACGGTCACAATATGATTAATCCAGTCATTATTAATAATAACCGGTTATTATTAATAATGACTGGATTAATCATATTGACCGTAACATAAGTATAAAACAAATTGTTCAAATTGTTTGTGCGTTTAATACATTGATTTTTTTTTTTTTTTTTTTTTTTTTTTTTTTTGTGGTATAACAATTTGATGAGATTTTGAAATGTAAATAAATATTGCCAGAATGTTATTTAAAAACTGGGCTTTGCTCGCCAAATTCAACCTTGCCGTTTTCTCTCTCGCACTAAGGCCGCCTATACCGGATTAATCATATTGACCGTAACATAAGTAGAAAACAAATTGTTCAAATTGTTTGTGCGTTTAATACATTGATAAGTTTTTTTTTTTTTGTGGTATAACAATTTGATGAGATTTTGAAACGTAAATAAATATTGCCAGAATGTTACTTAAAAACTGGGCTTTGCTCGCCAAATTCAACCTTGCCGTTTCCTCTCTCGCACTAAGGCCGCCTATACCGGATTAATCATATCGACCGTAACATAAGTATAAAACAAATTGTTCAAATTGTTTGTGCGTTTAATATATTGATAAGTTTTTTTGTGGTATAACAATTTGATGAGATTTTGAAATGTAAATAAATATTGCCAGAATGTTATTTAAAAACTGGGCTTTGCTCGCCAAATTCAACCTTGCCGTTTTCTCTCTCGCACTAAGGCCGCCTATAACAAAGGTGTATCCAAATAAGTATTAATCTATGATGTAATATTTGTTTTGTTTCTATTGAAACAAAAAAAAATTGTTGATACAGATTCATGTAAATACAAAGTTTATGTGTCATTACATGGCATTGAATATCACATATCATTAAAACTAATGAAAATAAGGGATTTTTTTAAAAGGTTGATTTTAATTTGTTACATATAATTAAAAAATAATAATAAGTGAAATGTTCTTCTAACTAAAACTAGCTCTAAATTAACAGTTGAAATTGTGTAATGTCACATCAGAGTGTGTGTGTGTGGGGGGGGGGGGTAATCACACTAGAGTGCAACAATGACAACCTGTGACACAGGGGAAGGAAGGGATAAAAAGAACTAAAAAAATTAGTGACGTAATTAATAAATGATACCTTATAGTGTATACCACAGTATACAGAATATAGTAAGTTGCAATAATTAATGTTTGGTACTGAGTTTATAAAAGTCATAATATATGCCGTGGAAAGAGTTATGCTTTTAAGAAATAGTTTTGTAATTTTAGATTAAAAAATTCGTACATCGTAATTGAAAAAAAAAAAGAAGAAGAGAATTCAAGAAAGTAATTGTAAAGCTAATTTGTGAATAATTGAATTTTTTTTTAATTAATTTATTTAGAAATTTCTATATATTTCCGCGTTTTTCTTTAATGACGTATTTCACAAGATCAAAGAAAAATTCACGCCTTCATAAACATTTAATAAAACACTTTATTATTACACGAAGTACAGTCGAGTCCCGCTATTTCGAACCCCACTATTCCGATAATCCGCCTATTCTGAACAGAGATCAGAAAATTACCGATTTTTTTTTAAACTTAAAAACAGGAAAAATCAAAAAGACGTTTGTGAAAAGCGTATATGTATTGTTATACAAAGAAGTTAAATAGAATCAAGAATCAAGAATGAGTTTGCGTGTGCCTACATGGGGCGTAATGCCCATGTTTACCGCTAATCGAGCTGGGTCCATCTATGCAGAGTTCATCGTGATGTTGATGTTGATCTGGATGAGTTCTCGCAGCGAGCTGCGGTGGAGAATGCAGGTGCATCTTGTGGTTGCTTCTTGATTAGTGATTTGAAGGTGAGCATAGGGGAGAGGGGGAGAGGGCAGAGCGATACAATTTTCTATTTTAACTTTTTTTTTTTCTAAAATTAATGCCAAAATAGAAAATGAAAAGGGGATGTAATTCAAATACATAATTAAAAAAAAAAAAAAAGTGTAATTACAAACTATGATGCCAAAAGATAATTAAACACAAGTACAATACAATTAAATTAAAATATAAATTTATAATTTTTTTTTCCTATTCTAAGAATAGAGAAGAATTTTAAATAGGAAAGTTGATGTTTACCGTTGCCAAATGTTAGGCAGGAAGACGTCAAAAGTGTAAATTAATGTATTTATGCCAAAGAGAAAAAAACAAAAAAAGCAAATTAGCAAAAATTTTGAATTTTGAAAGGACAACGAAGTGATTAAGGTGGTTCTCTCCTCCTTCTTTTGGAAGGTGGAGCAAAACCGTCATCTCTACTCAAGATGGCGAGCGGTCTCTTCTTCCCTCTACTGCTAAGTACACTATAGGGTTGAATGGACCGCAATGCTTCGTTGGGGATTAAAGGGCGATCTCTGTGGAATTTTTGAGCAAGTTTTTTAATTACTTGCGAGATAGACCTAATTTTGAGATCGGCATGTATGACGTCATTCCGGACAAACGTTGTCGCCTTACAGATCCTACGTAATAAGCGATTTTGGAAAATTTGAATTCTTTGCATCTGAGTCTCACAGACCGAACACCAGACAACAGAACCGTATGTCATGGTTGATCGAATGAAGGACTTATATAGTAATAATTTATTTTTGAGTGACAGACAGCTATGATAAGCTAGTAAAGATTTAAGGGATCCTTGAGCTTTGGTAGATTTGGCAATTACGTCCTGTATCTGCCTGGCCCAGGTTAATTTTGTATCTAGATAAATGCCTAGATATTTATAACTGGTGACCCAGGGTATGAATTCACCATTAAGAGAAAGTTTAGCAATTGGGGAGATAGCTTTATTGGAAAAAATCATGGCGGCACTTTTAGTAGCATTGACTTTAATGCGCCAATGTCTTAACCAGGTCTGAAGGGCCAAAATGTAAGCTTGGAGTTTAGTTAGCACAGTGTCGAGTGACATGTTGCTTGTCATGATGGCAGTGTCGTCAGCATAAAGTGCTAAGTGGACGTCGGGAATGCAACGAGGAATATCATTTATGTAGAGGTTGAACAGCCAAGGACTTAAGATACCCCCTTGAGGTACGCCAGCCTCGATAATTCGTGAAGAGGAGATAGAATTATTAACTTTAACAGAGAATGATCTATTTCTAAGATAGTTCAAGAATATGAGGATTAGTTGAGGCGGAGTCTTGAGCAAAATTAACTTATATATAAGTCCATAATGCCAGACCCGATCGAAGGCTTTAGCAATGTCTATGAATACAACGCCAGTTTTTTGCCTGCGATATAAACCCTCATGAATGAGTTCAGTTACTCTCCAAAGCTGGTGCTGAGTCGAGTGTCTGGGTCTGAACCCAAACTGCTCGGGTATAATAATCGAATTGGAGGAAATGAACTCTTTCAGACGGTTTGTGAGAATGTATTCATAGACCTTAGAGAGACAGGATAAGAGGGAGATAGCTCGGAAGCTAGAGGGGGCATGCCTGTCCTGTCCCGCTTTTGGGATCGGGACAACCAACGCCTTCTTCCATGCTTCCGGGAACATACGAAGATTAAGCATGCAGTTAATTAGGATAGTAATAAAGAAAATGAAATTAAGAGGAAGATGGAGGAGCATATTGGTAGAGATATTATCAAGGCCGGGCGTTTTGTTCTTTTTGATGTTCTGGAGATAAGTAATTACCTCAGAGGGTAGAGTAGGTTTAAGAGTGTTATTGTGAGGTGAGTTTATGAAACGTTCAACCTCTGTGTTGACAATGTCGACCGTTTGAGGGTTTACGACATCACGGTTTAGTGTAAATTGACTTCTAAGACTGTCAGCAATGAGCTCAGCCTTGTCTGTGTTTGAGTATGCCATACCATTAGAGCCATTTAAGGCCGGAATGTGTGTTCGTGTCCTACGAATGCGGGCCGTTGCCGACCAAATTGTGTTGTCAGAAGTCGAAAGAGACTCAATGTAAGTGTTCCAGCGTGCATTACTAAACTTCTTGATTGCAGCCTTAACCTGGTGGTTTTTTCTATTAAGTTCAGTTTTTAGGCTGGGGTCCCTAGTCGTCTGCCAGTCCCGCCTTAAACTGTTTCTCTCTCTTTTCAAATCCCTGATGTGCTCAGGTAGTCGAAACTTGTCAACCACCCTCTGCCTAGGTTTCGCGACTTCTTGGAAAGCATTGTGGAGTGAGTCTCCAAATGCCTGAATAGAAGAGGTTACGTCCTCTGCAGAGTGAATCGCAGTGGGCGGGGGGTCCTTGTTGCTAAGGACGTGACCGAAGTCTTCCCAATTGACCGAGAATGCTTGAGGGAGGTCAAGCTTGAAATTGCCCACTTTGAATCGAAGCACAACCGGGAGATGGTCCGATGAGAGATCGTTCACCGTTTGAATGGTGTGCGGGAAGGGGAAGTTGCGGGTGATAGCAAAATCGATGATGGAGTGGTGATTCGGGCGGGTGGACTCAAGGGGTGCTAAAATTTGCGCATGATTTTGATCTGTCCACCTGCGTAATTTAGAACCATACATATTGGAGCTACGAGAGCCCCAAGAAAAATGATGAGCGTTAAAATCACCCGCAATGATGAAATTTGGAAAAGAGCGGGTTAAAGTTGAGAGTTCCTGTGCTAGCAGACGATAATCCCTCTTAGGGGGATTGTAAATGGCTGCAATCAAAAGGTGGGGGATGGTGGGAAATTCTAACACAATGGGGGTGGCCTCAATACAGTGAAATTGTGGGACTTTAACGAGAGTTGCATTGAGACCATTTCTGACATAAACAGCAGTGCCGCCACTACGGTGACCGCCAACTATAGGAGGTCTGTCAATATGAAAAAGTATAAAGTTGGCGACCCGGACAGTATTACCCTGGAAATGGGTCTCTGAGACCAACATGATGTCTAAATTATTACTGTGAATAAAATCTTTAAACTCAGATGCATGACTTTGAAGTCCGTTGGCATTCCATATGCCAACCGAGAGAGAGTTCAAATTCACGTGAGCTGGGAATTTGCCAAATGGGGGGTAGATCGAAAGACGGGTAATTTTGAAAAGTTAAAAGAATTACCGTGCAATTGCCGGTAAACTTCCATATAATATGAAAATCCGGTCAACTTCCGTGCGTGCGTCACGGAGTTCCGGTAGGCATTTCCTGTAGGCTTGGAAAACAATTTGTTTTCCGAATTGTTTTTCAAATTGGAATAGTTTACCAATAAAATCGGCGTCCGAATTTGCACAAATTTTAGGGGCCGATATAATTTGGGGTTGATCAGTAGTGGTCAATGGGGGTTCAGCGACAGCATTTGTGGCAGCTCTCGCATATGAGGTTGCCTCATCAACTTTCCTTGCCGGAGAAGTCCTTTGGGGGTTTTGTTTGATAATAATTGATCGAACATTTTTTTGGGGCTGAGAACCCGGGAATTTCGGGCACAATCGATAATTAGCCGGGTGAGAGCCAGAACAGTTCGCACACCTGCAGGGTTCCTCAAACGGCTTGGGGCAATCAGGAGCGAGATGCTCCCCGGAGCACTTTACACATCCTAAGATGGCATGCCGCAGCCGAGTGGAAGAACCCTTGGCAGCGGTGGCACTGTTGGGGTCCCTTTCGTCCCCGGAATTTCTCAAATTGTACTTTCATTCCTAGGATCTCCGTGACTTCGAATAGTTTAGAAGAGTCAGCTAATCTGGGCAGTTGCACTAAGAAGAGAGGCAGTGGAACCTTGTTCCGGGTGTTGCCCCTAAAGAGCTGCTGGAAAGAGCAGATTTCTAAATAATCAGTATCAATAAATTCTTTGATTTGTTCTATGTTGGTGTTAGCAGGGAGTTCCCTAAGCACAAATTTTTGGTTCTTCTCATTTTCCAGCAGGAAGCTGCGATAATGGATCTTCTCCCGTTGGAGTAATTTTTGAAGTTGCCGATATTCAAGCTCGGTATCTACATTTATTTTGATGAAACGAAGTTAAATAGAGACATATATAGAGCCTATGCTTGATGAAAACGCCTGAAACCAAATTGAAATGAAAGCTGGTTACTTACAGTACAGGTCGGCCTCATTTATATAATTCAGTAGAATCATTTTTAATCACTGATAAACACAAAAAATAACTAATTTACACACATTTAAGAAGTAAAGTCAGTGATCTTTTTTCTAACGAAGAGCACTGAATCGACTTGAGGATGCAATGTTCCGCCATCGCTGCATGAACATGACATCATTTGGTGTTGATGAAGCGTGTTGTTCGACGTAGCGTAAGGCGAGGTCAAGTGCATTTGCCGCGTCTGTGTGTGATATGAGTTCAGTTTGAGCGTTCACCTCCTCCTCGTTTTCCTCGGAGTCGATCTCAGCTGATGAATCCTGGACCATTGCTACGATGTCTTCGTCTCCGTACTGCTGTGGCCATTCTCGTCAACAGCAGTCCACTCCTCAACACAGCTTTCTTCTGCATCTTCACAACCAGGGATTTTCTTGACTAGTGGAAGAAGATGGCAGTCTTTCACTGATGTAAAAGTTGTTTCAACAAATTCCAATCTAAGTCAGAGTGATAGGTAGGGTGAGTTTGGTGATAAGTGGTCGAAGGTCACCGTCCTTCCGTACCCACTTTTACTGAACCTGTTCACCACGAGCCGATCAAAGCTGCATAGACGTGACACTCGCAGATGTCCCTGCACTTAATTACGCCTTAACAAGTCAATACATTGATTATTATTAATGAACTCCGCCTATTCCGAATTCCCGCTAAACCGAACAGTGATCTGTCCCAATTAGTTCGAAATAGCGGGACTCTACTGTATATATTTATGCAGAGCAAAAGAAATTCGATCAATGGATCAAGTTTTGAAGCGAAGGAGTAGGAGACAGAGCAAAAGTGTTATTTTGTAATTTTACTAGAAATATGGTCAGAATTTTTGTTTTTAGTTATATTTAATTATTTTTTAAAAACGATATCTATATTTTTTATTTTGGAATAAACATGGATTATTTAATCCAATTTCATTACTATTTTTACTTTTCTTTCTAGATGTAATTTCTAGCTAAAATTTCTAATTAAAAGTGCTTAAATGAACGTCTAAAAATACCTAGAAATTAAACTAGTTCTCGAAGACGTTGAAGCTAGTCGACTGTCATCATGCCTATAGGAAATATAATAAACCTCAGTCAACAATTCACGTTCAAGTAGAACAATGGACTTTTGCAGGCAGCTTATCTTACCTCTAGCTTATCTGATAAAACGCTAAATGAAGAAACTAAAGATAATATTAAGGCTGCTCGTCAGTAAACTTCTGGTTTCCCTCGCTAATGTTAATCCTACGGGCAGGATGCATTGGTATATTTAAAATATCCTCAACAAATTAATATTTTTGACTTCTGTTTCCTGTGTACACTTCTTAAAGGAAGTATCTTTTTTTCTTAATTGTCAGAATATTTCTAAAATATGTGCTTAATTTATAATTTTATGTGTTAAAATTTTAGCAAAGCTGAATAAGATTTTAACACTTCACATAAAATTAAATACATATTTTAGCAAAATTTTGACAGCTAAGAAAATAAAGAGACATCCTTTAAGAAGTGTACACAGAAAACAGAAGTTAAAAATATTAATTTCCGGAGGATATATTTTAAATATACGGATGTATCATACGCCCATAGGATTAACATTAGCGAGGGGAATCGGAAAGTTGACTGACGAGCAGCCTGTTTAGCAGCTATGTAATTGTTGAGTATGAAGGTGAATATATACAGGTGCTATATTGTTACTGTTAAGATTGATAAAGAATCCCAAGTAGCACAGTTTATTGCAGTTTGTAAAAAACGCTGGGAAATGGTAGGATTGAGAATGGTAGGGTTCGCAAATGGTTGGGAAATGGTAGGTGGAGATACCCCTCTAATTGGGAGCGTATCTGAGCAGCGAACGGTTAGACCACTGTTGGACATTTGTTGACAAATGTTTCGAAATATTTCGCTGGCTAATGGTACGGTAAGGCGGACAATTAGCCAACGATGGCCCAAACATTTTGTGTTACCTGGGAAGTCGAAGTAAGCACAATGGTAATGGAATTCCTAAAACTTGGAAGTGACCAGAACGGTGTGATAAAACATTTTATGAATTGAATCAATTTAAAGGCATAATTGCAACATCATGTTCTTTTCATTAACTGAAATCGGTAAGTTTATAAAATAAGTTTACATTGCCAGTCCGACTCTTTCCTATCACCCTACTATTTTCGCTTCCAGTCTTTCGAAATGTTCACCTGCAGTACTGTAGGCATTTTCCGTCTCTTATTAGTTTCAATCTTTAACTTATTATTGTAATACATACACTGCAATACTGATAGACTTCTTACATGACTTTCTAAGATGTGTTACACAATTTACTTATCTCCAGGGCGTGGAGTTGCATGGCAACTAGGAAGCCCCTGAACTCATAGACTGTTCACAGCTAAACATTTTATAAAGTAATTTTTCTAGTTAAATTATGTTTATTTGACTTGGAAAATATTGGATGGTTGGAAACTATGGATTACCATAATTTTTAAATTTCAGGACTAACTACAGCGTTTCAGGAATTCCTAAGTATAATTTTTTTTTATGAAATTGTTGTGTAGAACATATACAAACGCAGTTTAGGTAAAAATAATGTTGTATCGACCATTCATTTATTACTTCTTATTTATTAATTCTCAAAGTTAAAAGTGTTTAAAGTATGAATTTTAAATGATTCATTTTATTTAATTATAATATACATTATAAAGTATTTAAAACGGATTAAAATAAAATAATAATATTAAGATGAACTGATATGCATAAAATGCATTGTCACATTTAGGTACTTGGCACATCGCATTTAGGTTTTAACAACTGTAAATGTGACAAAAATTACCGAAATGTAACAATGATATATTTTTCTTTTACAAATAATAATTCAAATTCTTCAAAACAAAATAGTTAACTTAAAGGCAATCCTTTATTGCTTATAATTTGCGTTTTATATTTAATAAAATGCAAAATATACCCTAAATGTAACACTACCCGAAATATACGAAGTACTGTAAATTTAGGTTTCGGGTAAATTTCTACTTGATGTACTGTTCCTGAAATACAGTAAACGTATAAGAAATTGCATCGCATTTATGCACAACGACCTTATATATATACATAACTATGTTAGAAAAATATTCCTTATAGCATAGATTGTTCTATAATAGCTATTTTGTTCAAGAAATTAAAAAAAAAATCTGAAATTTGAGAAATTTCAGTCCCATTCTTACCTTAAGTGCGGAAGCAGAGGAACATATATGTAAAGTAGAGGTGAAATATAAGTAATGTATACTGTTAAAAATTTGCAGCAAACTGTCCAGTCATTTGACCGTTTTTGTAAAAAACAGTTACATAACTGTAATTTAACTACATTCTGACCATAAAATGAGCAATAATACGGTCAGAATATAGTTAAATTACGGTTATGTAACCGTTTTATACAAAAACGGTCAAATGACTGGACAGTTTGCTGCAAATTTTTAACAGTGTACATTTTTACGAATATTATACTTTCATAGATGTAAGTTAAATGGAAATCATGATTTTGCTATATGTGTACAAAATTTACAGTTGCAAGATAAAACACATCTATAGCATATTTAGTACATGGCTTATACACATTAATCATGCAGCTTTATAGGCTTAATTTGACTAGCGGCTTGTAAACATAGGTCATATGGAATTAGGACAACAAATCAATATTTTTGTTTCACATATTCAATAAGTCTCGAAACCAATTTCAAAATAGAATTCAACATTTACTTTTGATTCAATTAAAAATGTTTATCTCGCAACGGTAAAATTTGCTGGGTATATGAATTAGTTTATAAGTACTCCATCTTGTGTAGAAAAGAAAATATATAGTACTATCTAGATTAAACAAAATCAGTGTTGTCCTACAGCTACTACAGCCCACTCATGTTTCCCCTCCTCTTCCGGGAATTTGCTAATTAATAGTGAAATAAATTTATTTGTGTGCATATTAAAAACTGGAGGGCTCGGACTCAGTATATCATCAGCGATCACCGTGCCTTACACGAGGAAAATAAATCATGGATTGCGGCCATTCTGGTTATATTTAGTGGAGCATTAAAAAATATTGTCGTATAAGCGTGAATGTCAGAATCTTTCTACATAATGCCGCTTACATTGAATAAGAAATATCTTTCGGATATAATTATTAAAATACAGTTATATTTATTTTTTGAGGATCTATATAAATATTACGCTATCATACGTGGCACAGAAATCGCGATTATTTGTTAATTGTTTATTGACAACACCCGGATGAAACGCATCTCATTGGTTAGGTGCTGCTATCTACAGGAATAAAAGCGAAAAAAACAATGATTTCAAAATGTAATTATAATTTTTCAACATTAACAATTAAATACATATATTTTTATACATTTCCATTTCAAATATTGATTTTTGTAAGCATTTAATATGTATAATTTAAGAAGTACAATTAGAAATATAAAATTTAAAGTGTAAACAAAGCATGATTTTTAAAAAGGGATTTTTAGTAAAAAATAAAAAGTAAGTGTAATAATTTTCCCCAACCGTTTCATTTTTTAAACATAACTGTTATACTTTTGAAATTTTAGCTCTTATTTAATTTTTTACAAGTTTTTAGTATAAATAAATATTATTCATTCTTTTTTTTTTTTTTTTTGATATCCACTCCACTGTTATATTTTTCAAAGACAGTCTGCCGGCCAACGCCGGGCGGGTCAGCTAGTATTAATAATATTAATGATAAACGCAAATAGTCATAATATCTAAATTGCAGCAAATCATTGCTGGAAAAATGTATTGTATAAACATATTTAATCTTAATTGGATGGCAAAAGTAAATTTTGTGAACATAGAAATAGAGTTCAACTGTACCATTGCAAACTCATCTGGCATAATCTGTTTTTTTTTCCTCTTTCTCAGTTATATCCTTTACAGTAAACACACAGTTTATGACAAAATAGCTGTTGACATAGAAATAACAAAACCAAAAATTTCAGACTACTTCGGAAGAGCATATTTTGAAATATACCATTATATAATTGTCAAGATACACTTAAGAAATATAAGATTTCTTCTTACTTTTCAACAGCAAAAATATATAACCATATTAATATATATATATATATTTATATGTGTGTTTTATTTTGAGCAATCTATAGGGAATCTACAGAAATGGAAGATTTTACAACGAATTTTTAAGCGGACAAAACGTTTTACTTTATACGTTGACCGACTCCCTTTTCAAATAGTAACCTATATGTATTAAAAAAAAAAAAGATTGGAAAAATACGACGAAAGTGTCTTTAGAAGAAAATACTTTTGTATTAAAAGTATTTTACACTGTAAGATATATTCTAGAAAGTTTTTTTTATATGCATGCGTATGGGTTATTTTCAAATTGAATTCGAAAATTGAAATTTTATTGGCACGAAGAATGTGTTAGATCGAACTTCGATCTCTGAAACTCTTAAATTAAAGCAGTCATATATATCTTCTTTCAATTATTGTATAAATATATTTAGCCGCAAATTGATGGCAAAAGTAAGTTTATGAGAACATAAATATTTAAGTGGACATAGAAATAAAGTTCAACTGTACCAGTGAAAACTTATATGACATAATCTGTTTTTTTCTCTTTTTTGGTTATATTCTTTACAGTAAGCACAGAATTTATGACAAAGTAGATGTTGTCATAGAAATAGGAAAACCAACAATTTTAGACTACTTCGGAAGAGCATATTTTAAAATATATCATTAGATAACTGTCAAGATACACTCAAGAAATACAAGATTTTCGAGAGAAAACATACAGCTATATTAATATTCTATATAATATATATATATATATATATATATATTAGTCTAAGCAATCTACAGAGGATCACCAGAAAGGGAGAGATTTTAGAAGAAATTTTTAAGCGGACTTTATACTTTGATCGATTCCCTTTTGAAATATAGTAACCTACATGTAGGGGTTGGAAGTAGCGTGCTACGAAGCGAAACTATAGTAGTCACTGCTTTTTACAGTAGTTTGTAGTGTAGCGCGCTACATTTTGAACAATGTATTGTAGCGAATAGCGCGATACAAAAAAGCAGTAGTTTGCAGCGAGAATAGACGCTACTTTAAGAGAAAAAAAATATGTGCCACTCTACAAATCACGTAGTCGCAACCTGCTCCTTTTGTGAAAAAGTTGTTCTGCTGAGCAATTTGCGAATGTCAGCGCCAAATCTCCGCTGCAGTGTGTAGTAACTCATCGCATGAAGTCATATATTTTTTCCATTGACACTTGCTGCTAAAACCAAGTATAGTAATCCACCAAATAAATTAATTTTCTTGCTTGCCTATTTACTCATTATTAGGTCTTTATGTTTTAATACCGGGTTTCTTAATTTTTGGAATGAATTTATTTATATATTTATGTATTGTTTGCATTTAAAGCTGTTTTTCCTGTAATTTTCAAGAACACAAAATATTTTTTGAGTATTATCTTTTTAAACTTTTTAATGCCCGCGGTTATATCACACTTATTTAATTGTATACCGGCAAATATTATTTAATCCTTTGTTTTATTTAATCCGTGTTGTATTATTTAATCCGTGGCGTCAGTTTGCATTGTAAATTGAATCCTTTGACAAAAGCTGTACGAAGCGAAGTAGTGACGACTTTTGAAAAGCAGTTTGTAGTCACTACTTTTCAGAATAAGTAGTTGTAGCTGTAGTTAACTACATTTTCGATAAAATAGCTGTAGTTGTAGTATTCTACAATAAAAATGTACTTTGTCGACCCCTGCTGGCATGTATTTAAAAAAAAAAGAAAAGAAGAAACTTAAGAAATAAAAGATGAAAGTACTTTTAGAAGAAAATACATTCGTATTAAAAGTATTTTCAAGTGTAAAAAGTGTTATTCTAAAAGTATGTTGTACTGCAAGAGATATTCTAGAAAGTTTATTTTACATAGGCGTATGGGTTATTTTCAAACTGAATTTGAAAATAGAAATTTAGGTTGGTAAGAAAGATGTGTCAGATCTAACATCGATTTTTGGAAACTCTTACATTACTGCAGTCATATATATCTTCTTTTAACAGTTTATTGTATAAATATATTTAGTCGCAAATAGATGGCAAAAGTAAGTTTATGAGAACATAGATATTTAAGCGAACATAGAAATAAAGTTTAAATGTATCAGTGCAAACTTATATGACATAATCTGTTTTTTTTCTCTCTTTTTCAGTTATATTCTTCACAGTAAGAATATAATTTAAGCCAAAATAACTGTTGACATAGATATAGGAAAATCAAGAATTTCAGACTACTTTGGAAGAGCATATTTCAAAATGTACCATTAGATAACTGTCAAGATACACTCAAGAAATAGAGAATTTCCCCCCACTTTTCGAGAGAAAATATACAGCTATATTAATATTATATGTATTTTATTTTAAGCAATCTATAGGGGATCCCAAGAAAGGGAGAGATTTTAGAATGAATTTTTAAGTGGGTAAAACGCTTTACTTTCTACTTTGATCGACTCCCTTTACAAATAGTGACCTATATGTATTTAAAAAAAAAAAAAAGAAAAAAATATATATATATATATTAGAACTAGTATGTTGTGACAATCGCAAAACGTCCTTCTAATCCAATCAATTAACTGATTTAAATAATACAAGAAATTACATCGACTTAGCAAATAGTTTTTTTTTACATTTATAAACGCATAATTTTGATATGGAATCGTAAACAATGAAGACTTTTAATGGAAGAAAAACAAATGCATATTTCGAACAAATCCTCGAAGTTCGCGCCCCCTCTTAGAAATCTGCAACAGAAATTAAATGACAATTTATTACCATGATGAGGATTCTAAAGGTAAAGGTTCGTTGCATTGTGTGCGTTTAAAAAATATATATATACAAGTATAGCATTTTTCGAACATATCATTGAATTTCGGTACCCCTTCTTCGATGTATGCAACCAAAATTGAATGACAATGTATTTTCCTATTCAGGATGGGTGAAGTTTTGTTGAATTCTGTGCATTTAAACTGGTGACATAAGTATCGCATATTTCGAACAAATTCTGGAAGTTCGCGCCCTCTCTTAGAAGTCTGCAACAGAAATTAAATGACAATTTATTACCATGATGAGGATTCTAAAGGTAAAGGTTCGTTGAATTGTGTGCGTTTAAACTAGATATACAAGCATGGCATTTTTCGAACATATAATTTAATTTCGGCGCCCCATCTTCAATGCATGCAACCAAAATTGAATGACAATGTATTTCCCTATTCAGGATGGGTGAAGTTTCGTTGAATTCTGTGCATTTAAACTAGTGACATAAGCATCGCATACTTTGAACAAATCTTCGAAGTTTGGCAACCCCTCTTAGATGACCGCATATTACACAAAATTGAATGACAATCTATTCCTATTATGATGATACTAAATTTTATGTTTCCTTGGATGCTGCGCACATAAACGGGAAACATAAGCATCACATAAATAGAACAAATCATCAATTTCCGACACCCTTCGTGGGATATTTAGGTCAAAACTAATCAGCAGCAGTTCACATAAGGATGGAACTTAATGCAAAATTTATTCCTATTGTACACAGTAATTCGTGAGTTAGAGCGACCACAAAATTTGTGTCCCAACATAGACAGACACACAGTATCTCGGACAGACATTTTCTAAAAAGAGTTAAATCGGGCTCAGGACCTCTTAAAATGTATAAATCCGTCGGAAACCGGAAGTCGAAAATTTCCACGAATGCAATACTTTCTTTCTTGTATAGATAGAAGAAAGTAAAAATAAGATGAAAATGTCTATAGAAGAAAATACTTTTATATTAAAAGTATCTATGATACTGTAAGCGATATTCTAGACTTTTGTATTAATAGTATTTATGATACTGTAAGCTATATTCTAGAAACTTTATAGAAATATATACATGCTTATGATCGATTTTCAAACTGAATTCGAAAATCGAAATTCAGATTGGTACAGAGGATATGTCAGATAGAACTTTGATCAATGAAATTCTTAAATTACCGCAGTCATATATATCTTCTTTCAACAATATATCTTTCCATATTCGTTTTCCTGCATATAAGATATAATTTATGCTTGGAAAATGTCTATAGATTATTTTTTTCATAATTACACTTAAATATGGTATATCAATTTTCTTTCACTTTGTTTCATGGAGTCAGCAAGGGTTGCATGATGATTTCAAAGGAAATTTTCACATTCTGATCGGGTAAACCTGACCAGTACAGGATTTTGCTATAAATTACCAAATTTCTTCTACATGCTTCGTCCTACTGACAACGTCATAAGATAATTTTACTGATTCCTTTATTAGTTTTTTCCCCTGCAAACAGAAGTAAGATAAGTTGATGTTCGAAGTAAAGTAAAGAACTGGACACATAAAAAAAAATTGCATTACTAATTAAATTAAAACATAGGCAAACAACGTCAAAAAATTGACGGTTTCAAATAGCAAACCATATCGAAGATTTTTTTAAATTAAACATTTTATATGCTTTAGAAACGGAAAAATCGTTATTATATATATATATTTGTTTACGTTTTCTCTGTCAACGGTAATTTTAATATGGACTGGACATTACTAATTTTCCGTTTTTCTTCACAAACCCGGAAAGCAAATCGCAATTATTTATCTGGAATAAAATTACTAATTTTTAAAATCACGTAGAAACTCTTGGATTATATACAACTGTTCAAAGTAAATATTTTATTGCACACAAGCTATAATATATAAATGAATTTATAATCAAGTATTATTAATTTAATACACGTTCTCAATTTACCACAAATTGATTTGACAATTATTTTAAATCTAAATCAATCGAAATAAACCCATTGAGGATACATTTAGAGAGTGCCTCTAATTAACTAAAGTCAATTAATACAACGAGTCATTAAAATTTCCTAATAACATAGTTTTCAGTTGCTAACCCTCAGAGATGTGGCAGTGCATTTACACTGCAAGAAAGTATTCAGCCATGAATTAATTTTACTTTCCCCACTTTCCTATTAAAGGAAGATACCGAAATATTTAAAGTAATTTCAAATCACTTCTGAAAGTAGAACACTATACATTCTAATGATATGGAACTTGCTCACGGGTACATTAGTTCTAAGTTAACAAATATGCTATTATGTTGCTAAGAGATATGTGATAATGCATAAGAGACAAATGTGGAACTATCTGACGGTATTTCTCTGAGAGTAGGGGAAAGGGTGCCGTAAATAATTAAAGCTTTCCTTTAAACTCAAAATATTTCTTTAGGACTTTTGATATTTTAAACATGTCATTGTATTTATTTTTACTTTATTTTTCTTTTCTATATAAAAAGATACAGGGATAGGAAAAACAAAATGCTTAAAAAAATGGCAGTTTTCGAAAAATTTTAATTGGGTTTAAATGATAAATAAATTGTTGAAAACCAATTTTCAAAGCAAAGTTTTAATTTTAATTATTATTTTTTTAGATATTTGGCTGGATTTATGAATCTGGTCTATCAATTTCTCCACTTGTCTATCTGTAATTCGATTATGATTATGAATTCATATGTGTCGTTATGATAAATTGTTGGATACCTCTTGTGAAAAATTATTACTTGATTGTAATAATTGTCTTGGCACAATATTAAAAAAGAGAGAAAAAAAAATGATTCGCCCATAAATTGTGAACACCACTCTAACATTATGAGGATATTGTTACGAAATCTTTTCTTTGTATTTGGTGAAAGGGGAATTGTAACTAAACATACATGTTTCCTTTCAAACGATGCGATTGGTTCGGTGAATATTCGACAATTACAACTAGCACAAAATATATGAAAATAGCGCAGTATAATAAGCAAAACACAAAAAAATCACAGACACTCGAAGATCGGTTTCTAAATTTGCAAGAAATTAGCTACCACCAAGTCTCACTTTACAAAAAATACAAAGCATTGCTAATGTCTCGAATATCACAGGTAAGAAAGAAGGTTGGTACACGAAGGCCTACCATTTCACCAACTCATTGCCTTTCAAGCATTTCTATACATTGGTTTAGGGAGACAATCTTGTCAACACAGGTAATCTAGAATACTAGCTGATCTGCCCGGCGTTGACCGAGCCCATGCGAAAAAAAAGCAACAAAAAAAATTTAAATTGCTGCACGAATTTCGACAACAATTACTCTATTAGGCTAAAAGATTGAAACTGGATTCCTTTTACTAATGTGAAAAAATTGCAGCAAATCGTGAAAAAACGCTAAAAGTCGCAAAAATTTATTTCAAAAGTCGCACAGTACAAAATTTACTATATTGGGCTAAAAGATTAAAACATGATTTCTTTTACGAATGTCGAGCAATCGCCACAAAACGCAAAAAAGCCTGAAAATTTAAGTAACTCATTTTTTGCAAGAAACAAGCAAAATATTTCACACCACAACAAATAACGAAATTGGCTAAAATTAGGTTTAGTAGGTTTGATTTTCTAAACAAACCACTCGTTGCCATCGGCAAAAGAGAAATTACCGCTTTTTCGTCGCACGTACCTTAGCTTTATATATATATATATATATATATATATATATATATGCCAGTATCAAAGTATCAAAAGTTGGGTTACGAAATAGCAAGGTGAAACCGTAATCGTATCACTTCAAGTACAATTTTTGAAAGATAAGCATGGGAACTCTCAATAAAGCTAAGAGGACTGACCTAATAAACCTCTGCGAGGAATGCGGAATTGAAGCACCAGAAAAACCGACAATTCCTGTCCTAATAAAGCTGATCAAGACTTGGGAAAGTTACGAAGAAGATTTTATAAGAGATCGATTGGAAGTAGTGATAGCAAGTAGAAAAGAGAAAGAAGAAAGAGAAGAGAAAGAGAAGAAATTACAAGCAGAAAGAGAAAGAGAAGAGAAGAAATTACAAGCAGAGATTGAAGAAAATAGATTGAAAATGGAAATGGAAGAGAGAAAATTGAAAATAGAATCGGAGCAAAATTTTGAAATTAAGAAATTACAGATACAAGAAAATTCAAGAGAACATATTAATGAAGACCCAAAGACAAATCCAGGTAAGCAATTTGAATTGCTTAGATTTTTAACTAAATATGATAGCTCGAATGATATCAGTGTATACTTAGCTATGTACGAAAGGCAAATGGCGCAAACGGGCATTGATAGAAAAGAATGGGTAAATTATTTAATTAATCTAATGCCGTTAGATGTGATCAATATAATAACAAGGGAAAACGAACCTGAAATTCACGATTATGATTATATAAAAAATATTCTACTAAAACGCTACAAGCTATCACCAGAGGAGTTTAGGCTGAAATTTTTCTCATCTAAAAAGGAGCCATCAGCCAATTGGCGAGATTTTGCTTATGAGATAAAGGTGTATTTTCAGCAATGGATTGAAGGTCTTCAAGTAAATAGCTTTGAAGATTTAGCAGAATTAATTGTTGTTAATCAAATCAGGCATAATTTACCTACGGAAACAAAAACACATTTCATAGAGGAATTATTAGTAATAAAGAAAATTGATGACTTAGTTAATAAATTAGATAATTACGAAACAACACAAAGGGTATACAATAAACAATCAGTTAAGGATACAAGTAGCGATTTTGGTGACGGAAGGTCGCGAGTGGCTGATTACGCCAATTTGAAAAGACGCCAAATTGACAATAGACACAGTATGAATTATGGAAGCAAAGAGTCGCATATAATCTGTTTTGCGTGTGGCAACCCTGGTCACGTGAGTGCGAAATGTGCCATGGCGAATAATACAGAACAAGAATATTCAAATTTTTACCCGCAACGTAATCAAAATTGGCGAGAAACAAAATAACAAAATGAGACCCAAAACACGCAAAGAAAAATAGTTAATATGGGCATGTTAAATGGTAAAAAAGGAAGAATCTTAGATATTAGCGGAGTAAAAGCAAACGTAATAA
This sequence comes from Maratus michaelseni, assembly GCA_963931845.1. Lineage (NCBI taxonomy): Eukaryota > Metazoa > Arthropoda > Arachnida > Araneae > Salticidae > Maratus > Maratus michaelseni. The sequence continues at coordinate 292,483,062 of OZ007589.1, read as the reverse complement.
TCGATACAGCAAGCGATATTTCAATCGCCAGTTCAAGATATCATGCTGCAATAAATGCGCCAAAACTAACTAGCGACAATATATACATATCAGGCATAGGTGGAGGAAAAATTAAGCCAACAGGTTTTTTCTGGCATAAAGTCTACGTGGACGATACAGAAATCCAGGATAAATTTTACGTGGTACAAGAGACGGACTGCGATTTAATAATAGGTAGAAAAGCATTAGAAGGCATACCGTTAAAAGTAACGGAAGATGGTGTTAGAATAGCAAGCGGCAACAAAGTTCGAGTAGGATACATTAAAATTACCGAAGTACCGACAAAAATTAATGAAGCAAGTATAAACAACGATAATCGAGGTTATGAAGATATGGTTAAAGTCGACTGCGTAAATGACGGGGTGAATTTGACTCAATTTACGAATTTAGTGAACAGAAAGAAAATAAGGAAATTAATAAAACCATATAAGCCGAATAGGACAAAAGATACAGGATTATCCGATGAATGGAATGCATCTCCAGAAGAAAATTATGAAAGTAGTAGTCCTGCACATGGTAGAAAAGACTATGTGAAAGATCGCAATAGGAATTTTGATCATAAGGGAAAGAACAGAAATTTTAATAGGCCATTTGATAACAGAAGCAATAATAGATATGGTCAGAGATATTTTAAACAGTCATTTAACCATGGAAATAACAATAAATATGGATATGGGAAACAGAGTTCCGAGAATTCTTACCAAAATAAATCCGAGGTTCCTGAAAACTTTGAGACTGAAAATTCTTTTATACCTCAAGACATAACAGAAAATGCTTCACCTAATTTAAAAGCAAGATATAATCCAAAATTTCCCCCTAGATACATGAATAGAGGCTACTATCAGGGTCGAAATAATTATAATTATGGTGTCCAACGATCGTGCAAGGCTAGTTATAATGAACAAAGATATTCACAACCTTCACATAAGAATAATTCTCATCATGGATTTAAAGGAGCTTATAATGGACGAGATACTTATTCAGATTCTTATCATTCTAGAAGCAATAGTTATGTAGTTTCTAAATATAGAGAGCAATATCCGGAAAGGAATCACAGAGATATTGGATATGCTGATTTTAAAGACAGAGAGCAATACTCAGAAAGAAATAAAAATCTCAAAAAAATAACTGTGAGGCATGGAAAAAACATAACAAATCAAGATGCTGATGTCGAGACGCCATCACGTCAGAATGACCGATTTGTAGGATTTCAGTTGAAACACTTCACGTAAATGATCATCCAATGAACTGACACTGAACTGACACTCTATTATTATCCATGACTTTGATGCGCGAGTTGTAAATAGTTTGAATCGCGAGATTTGACTAAGAGCCAGTGTTCTAATTTTTATCATGAAGCGAGATATAAAAGGAAGATGGCCGGAGAAAAGTATTATTAGGCCTCGCCGGATTGCTGTAAGCTAAATTGTTGTTATATAGTTTCTGCTAAAAGTGTATTAGTTGAAATTAAAGTTAGTATTCTGTTGTTCATCGATTATTTGTCATATTGGTTCAGTAAAGTGACTGTTTATATATCATCTACCTACATATATATATAAACTTATTGCAAAAATTAACCATTGAAACAGAAGTAACTGACCAAATGCAATGAAATTATTACCCCAAATAGCTATGTCAAATTACACATTATAAAACATAGTCCTAACAAATGAAGTATTTATTCAAAAAGTGAAACATAAGTAAAAAAAAAACACACAAATGTAAGCTTATAATGTAATTTACTTTTTCAAGGGCTGGGAAACCACATTATAAGCAAAGAATGATTGTGTTCTGTAATTGTCACAAGCTTAAAGCCAAAATTTTGTGACAATTCCAAGCCCTAACAATCATTGGAAAGAAATTGAAAAAAAGGATACCTTTGAAAATAGAACACTACAAATCAAACGGAAGAAAATAAATCCATTTATAAACAAATAAATACAAAGGAAGACAAAGAAAATCTATACATTACAACATCAATTTGTCCAGAATCCGAAGCCAAAAATGTTTTGTGCTAAGTACATGGTAAAGTGAATAAGTGAATTCAAACGTACAAGTTAAAATTACAGTTAATTTTCTAAAAGTAGCAGTTATTAATTTAACCAATGTGATTTTAACTATTTCTAATTTAAAATATAAAAATACAAATAAATAATATAAAAACTATAAATTCATTTACTAAAAATATTTTTTAACTTAAATAATTTTAATATATATATTATATTATTGGAATATTTAAAAATTTCACTTGTATTCCAAGTTTTCAGGTTATATATATATATAGATTGTCAACGTTTTGGCTTTTATAGATACCAGAGGTTTGATTCCTGCAATTTTTCAAATTAGAGTTTCTTAAAATGAAATGTCCTTATCTAATTTGCTAAATTCGCCTCCGAAGTTGCCTTCTATACCGACCAATAAACTATACCAACTATTTATATATTAGTAAAATTTGTTATACAACAAGAATTATGCGTGTGTGAAGAAGTCTTTTTGGCATTTTGTAACGTTTATAAAATTTAGTTTAGGGAAAAAAATATAACTAACTGAAAAGTATTTTAAACAATATCTGCAAATGCGTACGTAGTAAAATATTAGAATTATTTGAGGCAGCCTTGTATAGAAATAACAGATGATGCTCACAATATAATAGACTAAAATTTTGTTATCAAATCTAAATAAATAAAACTGAACAGAAAAAATCAGAATAAAAAAATAAGAATTCTAATATCACATTTAACTAATGTTTTTTGCAATTAGTTATTTTTCTTGGAGAAAATCCGTGTATCTTTAGAAAATTGATGCGACCGTCCATTGAATATCTGACATGCATAATTGACCAAATTGGTTATATATAAAATAAAATTTTTATTCCCGTAATATGCGTTTACTTTATGTAATTTCAGAACGGCATCAACGAAGACTGCTAAAAATAAGTATGGGTTCGAACTGTGTACTACCTAAAATATGCATTATCTCTTAAAATATAGCCTTGAAAAATCCACAGGCTCACAATAACTTCTAAGAAAATTGCTTCAAAGTTTCGGTTGGTATATACAGAAGCTCAATTGAACTTTCTGAGAATGATTTTTACAGCTAATTTTTATGCATAAATTCCGTATTTATTTCGACTTTTTCAGTACATTGGATAACCTTTACTCTTGGCTATATCTCTGGCTGGGAATTTATATGTTAGTAGATTTGTTCTCAGTACAGTCATGCCAATTTTCTCTTACACCTCCTGAACGGTTTTCCAAAATCTTGTCAATGGTCGTGGATGGTGTCTTCTTAACTCTCGCTTTTACAAGCAAAATACACGAATGTCCATGTAAGAAGCATCAAGTGAGTTTAGAGATATTTCTTTAAATAGGGCACAATTGATTGCAGTTTGTGACTGTTTTTTCGGTAAAAATTCGGCAGTTTATTTGGAAAAAATGACTGAAGACTTTGTCTACATAAATGCTTGACTTTATTGAAGTTTTGCCCATGTAACATTTCTTCTTAGAAAATGGGTTCAAAATATTTATTTAGCTTTAATTTACTTTCATAACAAAATCTTGCATCAATTATGAAATTTTCTTTGCATGCATGAGCTCATTTCGTTGTCTCCCCCCCCCCCCCGTATTAAATCATAAGAAAATTGACTGTTTTTGTTACAGCTGCTTAAATAAAACGATACTACATCCAGTGGTATAAGAAATTTCAATTTAGCACCATCTAGGTGTTTGTTAACCATTTCAGAGACAAGTAATTGTGTTTCTATAATGTAGAATTTACATCAAAATTTTTGAAACTTGAAAATAAAGAAATGCAATTTAAAGCTATTTTCTGGCAAGGTTATAAAAGTGAAATTTTGTTAAAAAATTCTGATACAAAAGATGAGGCTCTTGAAGGGCGCTGGGATATTTTTTATACCACTTAATTTTAATCAAAAATTAAGTGGTAAAAAAAATATATCCCTCCGGCCTTCAAGGGGTTAAAGTAAGCATTAGGGAGGCGCTACCAACCGCTCAAGAAGTATGGAAGAAAATTGACAAAGCTATAAAACGACAAATTTTACTATCTTCGAAATGTTGAGCCAGGGGTATAACCAAGAGTCAACGCTATCAAATAAAGTAAAAAAATAGGAAGAAATTTGGAATTCATGCATAGAAATTAACTATGAAAACCGTTTTCATAAAGTGTGATCGATCTTCTGTATTTAAAACTATTTTCTTTTTCCGGACTATTCTGTTCAACAAATTTGAACAAACTTCCTAGTTCTCAATATACATTGCGTGTATCTTATAGATTTTAAGGCATTAAAAAAGAAAATGTTGTTAAGAATTAATGTTGTTAAGAATTTTCTACCACTGTCTAGTTTTAATGAATATTACTTTCAGTTTCTGGACTATCTGGGCATTTGTATGGCAGTTACCATAAAATTACATTAGCAATTTAAATGAGTTTCATCTAAAACGCTTATGTTGACTTGTTACCTCAATAGAATATTAACCAAGGGAGTAACAAATTGAAAATTTGTTACTCCCTTTGTTTTGTCCCTCCCTTTGTTTTGTAAAATTTGTCCCTCCCTACTAGATTAAAGAAAAAATTTACTTTTGCCGTTTTGCTTATAAGATCTTCATAATTTTTCTTACTAAATTTTATTTCTGTTTATAAAATTTCTAAAAAAATAATTAACACTGCAACTTTTCAATACTTTAGTCTAACTTTTCAGCTATGTGTAAGTGTTCAATTAGTCACTTATTTTATTACAAAATTCAAAAGAAATTTTATAAGAGCTTCATAAATTTTCATACTAAATTTCATTTATGTGTAAAATATCTCTCTTTACTTTTCTAAAACATAATTACACTGTACAACTTCTTACTATTGTGATCTTACTTTGCAACTGTGCAAGTGTTCATTTAATCACTTATTTTATTACTTAATTCAAAAGATAAAAAGCATACGTTGTATTCCTCAGTGCAAAGATGTACTAAAATTAATATTGTTTTTTACTTTTTTTCAGAATCTGTGGATGTGGTGGCTTTTAAGTTGTTGTATTCTTTTGTAGAAACCTCTAAAATATAAAAATGACCCTTTACTTTATGGAAACAGATACAGTGTTGAACAGTGTTATTTGATCATCTCGCTATAGCTGCTTATTTCAACCCATTGCAATAAAAATGCAAGTTTAAATACAAAGATTTTTTTCAAAACATTTGTAGCTATATGAAATTAAAAAAATCCATAAAGGAAAATAGGAAATTTTTTTGGAGTGAATAATCATATGATATCAGTTTCACTGTTTTTATTGAGAAACAAAAAATATGATTTTCGGGTACGTAAATTTTTAAATTGTTAAAATCTATTAACTTATAACGAATTGAAGGTGCGTAATCTTTGAAGGTGCGTAGAATGGCTTTTCTGTACATATATATTATTATTCAACTCCTCGAAATGTTATAATAAAAACATCTTAACTCACACCTAAGATTTTATTTACAATCTTCTTAATTATAATTTATAATTACTATCTTTTAAATTTAGGGTAAAGAAATTGAAATATTCAGCAATGTGGGTAATAATCAGGGTTGTAAAAAATCTGTTTTTTTTTTTTTAAAAACCCTGCCCGGGTGGGTAGCGGCGTGGGTACTCGGGCAACTACCCACTACAACCCTGGTAATAATACACAAATAAAAACTTGTTTGATGCTGATAATTACATAATTTACATATCGATATCAAAACAATAAAAACACACGAATACAGAAAAACGCAAAAATTGCTGGACTTCCAGTTTTAATAGCAAACATTAGTTCAGGGAGTACGAACGGTTAGGAGAGTGGAAAATGTAGCATTAATAATGTATAATGGAGCGCCCGTCCCCCTGATATAGATATTTCGTAATATGATATAGTAAGCACAAAAAAACCCAGATTTACATATCTTCTTAAAAGGCAAGTTTAAAATGCTGTAAATCTGAGAATAATAATAATAATAATAATAATAATAATAATAATAATAAACAAGGGAAAAAAAAGACATTCAAAATATTTTGAATTTATGAAAATAAAATAAAATTTAAATACTGTGTAACAAGAAGTGAAAAGATAATTTAAATTCAAAGTAACAGTTTAAAAATATTTCAAAAACGATGTTTTTTTAGCATTAAGTTAAAAAAAAACTTATTAAGAATTAAGAAAAACACATACTTTTTTAAAACTTATAACTTGTCACTAAATAAAAATATATACCCAGCTAGAAGAAAACTAACTAGAAAAAGAAAAATGATGTTCAATATTGTATGATCGCATTAAAATTAAATTAATTTCTAACAAGATTGATATTTTTTTCTAATTTTTCAGTTCATAAAAATTCTTATTTTTTTTTTTTTTTTTTTTTTTTTTTTTTGTGAATTACGATCGCATTCTTAATCTAGTTTCGCTACTTGTTTCTTTACACAAGCTTATTTTTTGAAACACCTGCAGGGAATAACAATAACAATAATAATAAAAAGATCGACTAGTGTAAAAAAAAATTAATTAAACCAAAGTTAGAAATTCCTTATTAATATTTAGACTAGAACAGTGGTACACTACACGGCTCGATGCGAGTCGGACAGTTACCATTCTTTTTTAAAATGAAATTTGCACCTAATTTGATTTCAGAATTTTTGTCTTTAAAAAGGGCGAATTATATTTTTTGCAAATAGGGGTGTGAGAATATTTACCACAAAAAATAGTAACTACTACTGGACTAGAAAAAAGTACGAGATTTCTGATTTCTTTAAAAATATAACATTAACTTCAATTACGATGTTCTCTCGTCATATTTGAAACTACTTTTATATATATATATTTTTTTTTTGGATCACAAAATATATTTTTTTTTTTTTTTAGAGAACATTATAAAGATAACTTGGCGTCATTTTTCACATTTATGTTTAGATTCTGATAGAAATATTGCATCGAGGAGAACAAGGATTAACACATGTTATTCAAAAGAATGTTTGAATGCAGTTATTTTTAGAATAATAAATAATGTGTATTTAAAATATGTTAAATCCATTAAAATGAAATGCAATCTGAAAATACGATGAAAAGAGAACATTAAACAAGAGCTACTTCACATAGAAATATCAATCTAAAAACATTTTATGAAGGAAGTTACTTTTAAAATGTAAGTTAAAAACCTTATTAACAATTAAGAGTAAATCATTCTTTTCCTTTACTTCACGTTTATCGCTGTGTAATGAAATGTGCTTTCGTAAAAAAAATAAATAAATAAATAAATAAATAAATAAACTACTGAAAAGTAAAAGAAAATGGTCAATATTTTATGAACGCATTAAAAGTAAATGAATTTTTAACAAAGTTGATTTTTTCCACTTGAATTTTCAGCTCATAAAAGTTATTTTCAAAAAAGCACCTTTTGGTAATTTTGATCTAATTTTTTATATAGCTTTGAGAATTGTATTGCCTTCATTCTTTCAACAATGTTATTTTTCGAAAGATATGTAAGAGAGAGGAACAACAAAACAAAAATGAAAATGAAGTGGTACGATAAAAATATTCAATGAATATTTTTATCGATCAATGAGTCAATGAATATTTATTCAATGAATAATTTTAATATTCAATGAATATTATTTATGAGAACACAATCCAGAGAAAATCACTATTTTATTTCTAGTTTATAGTGGAATATTAAAATATCCCCATAATATATATATATATATATATATATATGTTTATATAATAATTAATATTCTATAATAAGGTGAGTGTATATTAATAAAGACGTTATAATAATAAAGCAGATGGAATGTACGGGTAACCGGATTTGTGTATGTCTGTTTTCTAAAAGACACCGCTGCCCGCAGAGACACGAAATTTGTGACAAAAGGTACCGATATATCCGGAATTGTGCACTTGAGATCCAGAATTTTGATTTTTATATTAGTTTTTTAAAATTATAAATTAAATAAAAATCCACCATGACGCTAATTACTTCCCAAACCTGGTTGGTTTATCCCAAACGACCTCGAATTAAACGAACCTAGGGATGGGGGCCTGATTGTCTTAGGAATCGTACACCCGTCATTCGGGTCTCCAATCCAGCGAACCTTGAATTATTGTGATTTTTTATTTCGATCCAGATCAAATTGAAATTCGCAACATCGTCGTTCACGTTGTTAGAAGGAACCGATTTGACATTCCTCCAACTTGAATTTAATCACGGTAGTAGCAAATTTTACCGGAGAGTTCTTTCCGTTTCAGAAAAAGAAAGAAAAATAATAAAAACGAAAAAAGTCCTAGAAATAGCATAAGACAAAATTTACTATATTGGGATACAAAATTTAAACTGAATTTCTTAATCGTCGCGAACGCGAAAAAACTTTCAGTAAACCAAAAAAAAAAAAAAAAAAAAAAAAAAAAAAAAAAAAAAAAAAGACGAAAAATTCAAAAATCGCTGTACGAATTTCGAACAAACGTTATTTTAAAGGAACAAAATTTACTATATTGGACTAAAAAGTTGAAACGTGATTCCTTTTATAAATGTAAAAAAATCACTAAAAATTAAAAAAGAATACAGAGGACAAATTTTGCTATATTTGGATAAAAGATTGAAATAGGATTCCTTTTACTATAGCTGAAAGATAGCAGTACAATGCAGAAAAAAACTGTTAAAAAATCGCATAAAAAATCGCTAAATATTAAAAAAAAAGAAGAAGACGACAAAATTTACTAAAATGGGATAAAAAATTGAAATCGGATTCTTTTTTACAAATGTCAAAAAATTGTCACGAAACGAGAAACCGCGAAACACAAATGGCGAAATTTCTTAGAAAGTTGATATTTTTCTGAATTTTCAGCTCATAAAAGGTACTTTACAAAATGTATCTTTTGGGAATTCATTTTCATTCTTATTCTAATTTCAAAAATTGTATTGTTTTAGTTCTTTTAAGAATCTTACTTTTCAAAAGAACAGCAGAAAAAAAAAGAAAGTGGAATATTTATGATAAAAATATTAAAAGAACCAAAATTTGAAATTCTTTAATATTTTTTAAATCTTAGAAAAGTTCAATGTTTTTGTTTTGTTTAAAAAAAATGTTGAACGAACTTTAATTAAGACGTTTTCTTATCACAATTTAACGTCATTTGATACTTATATAATTTTTTTTTTCTATTTTCTTATTAACAGAACATTTTAAAGAAAACTCGGCCCTATTTTTACTTTTTTCTATCTTTACAAGAAGAAAATATTGGATTCATCAAAATTTTCGACTTCCGGTTTTCGACGGATTGATACGTTTTAGAAGGTCCTGAAAACGATATGACTGTTTTTAGAATATGTCTGTTTGTGACTCTTTCTATCTGTCTGTATTTGACAAAAATTTTGTGGGCGCTCTATCTCAAGAACAAATGCTCAGAATTTAATAAAACTTTATATCCAATTAGTCCCTGATATAAATTGGTGCTGATTAGTTTTTGGTGAAAATCGCCCAGCAGGTGGCGCTGCTATGCTGCATTTTTCACGATTTCTGCAATAGCTCTATCTCAAGAACTATTGCACTTATTGTAAGATTCAAACTTCAAACCATCAAACTTCAGGTTCAATTAGAACTTGAAATAAATAGACGCTGATTACGTTTTGGTGTATGTATCCCAACATGTGGTGCTGCTATTATACTTTTTCATGATTTTCACGATAGCTGTATCTCAAGAACTAATGCGCAGAAATTCATCAATCTTCAGATTCTGTTAGACCTTGACATAAATAGATGTTGATTACGTTTTGATGTAAACATCCCAACAGGTGGCGCTACTATTTTTTTCATGATTTTCAGGATAGCTGTATCTCAAGAACTAATGCATGGAATTTCATCAAACTTCAGATTGTATTAGACCTCGACATAAAAAGATGCTGATTACGTTTTGATGTAAATAGCCCAATAGGTGGCGCTGCTATGCTACTTTTTTCATGATTTTCACGATAACTATATCTCAAGAACTAATGCACGGATTTTCATCAAACTTCAGATTGAATTAGACATTGACATAAGATGTTCTTGATTGGGTTTTGGTCTAAATCTCCCAACAGGTGCCGCTGCTATGCTGCATTTTTCAGGATTTACACGATTTTAGCGATAGTCATATCTGACGAACTAATGCACGGAATTTAATAAAACTTTAGATTCAGTTAGACATCTATATGAATTGGTGCTGATTCGTTTTAAGTGTATGCGAAACCTGTGTGAGATAGAACAAAGTTTTGGGATTGGCACATCCGACTACTTCATTTTAGTGTTTTTGATATGATACAAATAATACACCTTAACTAAAGGAATAAAGATAAAACATTTTATTGAAAAAAAAAAAAACTCCTGCAGTGCAATATAGTAGAGAATAATAAAGAATGTAACTTTTTTTTTTTAATTTATTGAAATGAAGTAAAATCTAAACATACAATAAAGTTTGAGCATTAAACAAAAGATACTTTAAATTCGAAGAAACAATCTAAAAACACCTAAAGAATGGCATTATTTATAACATTAATTGGAAAAACCTATTAACTATTCAGAGAAAATCACTCTTTTTTTTTCTTCTTTTTTTTAATTCTAGATTGTCACTAAATAATGAATCTAACTACAAAAAAGAAAATAAAGAAAAGAGAAAAAGGAAAAAAAGAAAGAAGGAAAAAGGATGGTAAATATTTTATGACCGCATTAAAAGTAAATTAATTTCTAACAAGGTTGATGTTTTTCTAAATTTTCAGCTCATAAGAGTATTTTCCAAAAAAGTATCTTTTGGGAATTACGGTCTCGTTCTTAATCCAGTTTCAAGAATTGTATTGTCTTTCTTTTTTTAAACTATCTTATTGTTTGTAAAAAAGGAAAAGGAAATAAACATTAGAGTGGTGTGATAAAATTATTGAATGAACCAAAATTAGGGTTTCTTTAACATGTTTTAAATCTCTGAATAAAAAAACAAGAACGCGGTTTCAGCTTTGTTAAAAAGTATAACATGAACTTTAATTATTACGAGGTATTTAACATAATATTTAGTACCTTTTTGTTATTTTTTAATTTTAATGCTTTGTGTTATTTATATTTTCTTGCTAAAAGAGAATTCTTAATCGCATTTTTTGCATGTTTGCTTTCAATCTGATACAAATATTAGATCAAAGAGAACAAACACGAATACGTTTTTATTGAAAAGAATGTTTGAAATGCAGTTTATTTGACAGTATTAAATAATGTATATTTTAAATATGTTGAGCTTATTAAAATCGAGTAAAATTTAAACGAATAATACAAAGGGAATGTTAAAACAAGAGTTTCTTTAAATTGAAAACAACAATCTAAGAACGTTTAAAGAAGGGAGTTATTTTTAACTTTAAGTTAGAAATCTTATAAACAATTAAGAGTAAATCACTCATTTTTTACTTACCCATCATACGTAGTATAGGATAAGTTTTGTAAACGTTTTGAAACTCGAAAAAAAAGTTTTTGACGGATTTACATGGATATTCTGAAGACACTGGAGATTCCGAAAAACGTATTTTAAGAAAAACAATTTTGCCGTCCGTCTGTCTGTGTGTGTGTCTGTAAATGCTATATCTCCGGAACAAATTGAGATAGAGACTTGAAATTTGGTATGTACTTAGTATGTAATAATGGGAAGAAGATTATTGAATTTCAGCAACCTCGATTATCCGGAACAATATTTTTCGGACTCTCGAAATATTCGTTCTGATAAAAGTTGCATAAAAATTTTCGAAATTGTTTATTTTAAGGAGTGAATATAAAATACAATAAAAAAATATAAATTTTGCATAAAGAATGAAGTCGATCGGATAGTGAGTTGCCGAGATATTTGTAATTAAATTATCCACACTCTTCGATTTTTCATGATCTTGTATTTCAATCAAATTTCAATTCAAAGATATATTTTAATTGGAAATGATATGCTTAATCCGACGCAGTAAACCGTTAGTTAATATGATTATAAATTTTGGAGGTATAAGGATGTTTCTTTTACGCAATTCAGTAATAGAGCCTTTAAAGTTCATGACGTCATCAAGCCACGATTTTATTCGAATTGCAATGCATTTTATAAATAGTTTAGTCATGTTTTATTTTCATATTTTATATTAGGTATATCCATGATGGGTAAGTATTATGGCGGCCCCCAACGACTAGTTTTATTTCTATCTTATCGCTGAATAATAAAATGTGTCTAGATATAAATAATAAAAGTAAAAATAGTTTAAATAAAATACACCAATCTTTTAAATACATTTAATGTTTATCTTAAAAATCACGCCTAATTTCATGACTTTATTTCATGTAGTTCCCAAACAATTTTCGTTACAATGCACTAATTTGGCATGGGCCCCAATTATTGAACATTAATAGCTGTACGCTTGATAGAAAGCGCGAACTAGTGAACATATTTTTAAAAACTATCATTTTTGCCTTGTTTGTCTTTTAGATATGGCAACAGGAAATTAAAAAAAAGCATTTTTAAACTATCTATTCGGTATTTCTAAATTGTTTCTCAACATATAATTAAAATTTAATTAATATTACACTATTAAATGATAAAAAAAGTATATAAAAAAATAAATATTACTATGTATTTTTTATACTTTGTCGTGTTTAAAATATTTCGTTGTTGCAGTTTCACAGCCAGTTTGCACATTTTGGCAAAAAGGATTTGGCACGTAATTAACTCCACTGTTTTTGAAACTCGTAAACAGTTATAACCATAAAGCTTATTTGACGTTTTGTCAGCTGCGGCCGATTAATTAATATTACAATATTAAATGATAAAAAAAGTATATAAAAAATAGATATTACTATGTATTTTTTATACTTTGTAGTGTTTAAAATATTTCGTTGTTGCAGTTTTTGACAGCCAGTTTGCACATTTTGGTAAAAAGGATTTGGCGCGTAATTAACTCCACTGTTTTTGCAACTCGTAAACAGTTATAACCATAAAGATTATTTGATGTTTTGTCAGCTGCGGCCGTTTAACGGGACAATGCATTAAAATTAATTAATAAATTTACAATTAAGTTCCAATAATATTAAAATGTTGTATTGTCATCTGAAAGACACCTGTGTATACAATTCTTACAATTTTAACATATCATGGAGTGAAAAATCGATTACAACATTGCTTCTTTGCATGCAAAAATCAAGTTAAGTTAAATAAAAGAGCGTAAAAATAAACTATAAATATGAAAAAAATTGGTCAATATTTTATAATCGCATTAAAAAAAAAACGAATTTTTAATAAGTTTTCTTTTTTCTTTCTTTCTTTTCCTTTTTCTCTTAAATTATCAGCTCATAAAAGCTCTTTACAAAAAATATCTTTTGTGAATTACGATCTTATTCTTAATGTAGTTTCGATAATTGTGTTGTCTTAGTTCTTTTAACAGCCTTATTTTCCGAAAGATATATATATATATATATATATGTTCCAAAAAAAATCAAATTAATTAAAAATATTAATTATTCAAAAATATTCATAGGAACCATCTATTTTCTATTACTACATTTGAGAGATCCTGGCATTCTCTGTCATCGCAAAAATTTTTGAACCATCGCCGCAGTTATTGAAACTCATTTTCCATTACTCTACCTTATCCTTAATATACACCTTAATATTTTGTCAGGTCCTTCCTACAATAACTTTAACTCTTGTTTAGATTGATGTCTGAGCTAAAGGTATTTTGAGGAAATTAAAGTTGACGACCACGTTTTTTGCTTTATAAGACGATTTCTCATCCGACGTCAATTTTTGAATTCGGCTTTTTTTCATATCTGATAGTTTGCATCTATCCTTTTTGTAACTTTAACAATTTTGTAACGATTTTATGCATTTCTATTGCCTATCCAATGAAAAATTCTTCTAAAATTACAGAATTTCGATAAAAACGCTTAAAAGAAAAATTCTTCTAAAGTTAAAGAATTTCATTAAAAACGCTTAAAAAATAAAGTGACGACGCCAAGAGGTCCATTCTCGACCGAAAACAACAACCATTTTCCCAATGGTAAAAACAACAACAACAACAACAACAACAACAAAAAACAGATGGAGTTGTGGAACTGGTTTATAGAAATCGCAAATGAATCGAAATTAGGAGCTCCTTAATATAATGTTCAAATTTAGGTCAAAAGTGCTAGATTTTTGTGTTTTGTTTAAAAACATAAAATTATTAACTAGCAATGTATTTAAATTAACAATATAATTAAAGTATTTAAAGTATTTTGAATTTATTAAAATGAATTAAAACATAAATATATAGCTAAAAGGTGAACATTAAATATATTTTTAATTTGAAGAAACACTTGTAAAAACGTTTAAAGAAGGTTGTTACTTTCAACATTGAGTTAAAAATCCTATTAACAATACAGAATAAATCATTCTCTTTTTTCCCCCTGGTTTATCCTTCACTGAATAATGGCCCTAGCTATAAAAAGCAAAGTAGGTTCTTTAAAATTTAGTTTGAAAAGTAAATATTTTTTAAATATTTTTTTAAATATCCTGTAAAGTAAATATTTTATGGCCGCATTGAAGATAAATTAATTAATAACAAGGTTGATATGTTTTCTAAATTTTCAGCTGATAAAAGTATTATACAAAAAAGTAACTTTTATGAATTAGGATCTCGCTCTTAATCCAGTTTCTAGAATTATATTGTTTTCCTTCTTTTAACAATCTCATTGTCTGGAAGTTTAAAAAATTGTTTCATTTCTTTTAACAATTTTATCTATCGAAAGATTTGTAAGGAAAAAAAAAAGATGGAGTGGTATGATAAAAGTATTAAATGATCTTAAATTAGAAATCCCTTAAATATTTTTTTAATGTTTGACTGGGAGAAAAAAACGAAGTTTATGCTTTGTTTAAAAATGAAACATGAACTTTATGAAGATTTAACATCATATTCAATATACTTCTTATAATTGCTAAAAGGTGTAAAATAAAAACTTTATAAACAGCAAAAAAAAGTTTATTAGGCTATTGACATGTTTCAACTCCTTCGAAGCCATTATCAAAACAAGGTCAAAATCAAACCGAGCAAGGAGGCCTACCTTTCGGCTTAAGCTGAACTAGCCCCACCTAGCAGGTTTGTTTACATAATTATAATGAGCATTATTAAATTATACTTTGTGACATTGAGCAATAATTATACTATATGATTCTGAAATACAAATTCAGAAAATACAAGATTCCAAAAATACAAATTCTGAAAATACAACTTACCAATCCTACTTAGCAGTACTAAATACCACTATGTGATACTGAGCAATTATACTACCATGTAATAATACTGTAAGATGCTGAAATAAATAATAATAATGGGCAGAATTAAGTACTAAATGAACAATAATGAATGAATAATAATACTAGAGTACACAATGATAAATTATACTAAAAATACTAAATAACACTGTATGACGCCATTAACAATAACTAAATTGTTAAGGTGTAAAATTGTAAAGGTCCTTATGCCGATCAGAAGTCCACTTCATCCTCAACCTCCACTAAGTCCAATGGAGGCAGCATGAATAAGTATTGATTGCGTTCTAGCAGAAACATACAATCTGTTATTTTTTGAAACAGTTTTGTTTGTTTCAGCACGTAGGCAAACCAGGCCGACAGATTCATTTGTGATGGCTTTCTAATGTGATGGTGGGCAGTCAGGGTGCAATCTAGGATATAATGTAAGGAGGTACCTCTTTTCCCACAGGTGCATCTAGGTGACGATGCCTTGCCGAATTTATTGAGATATTGAGGAAACGGGCCATGATGGTTTGTAACAAGATGTAGTGGTGCCTATTTCGAAGTTGACGATCTGTTGATACTGTTGGGATTAAGGTGTGAGTAAAGCGACCCATTGTTCCCAGATTCCAATCCATTTGCCATGATCTTATTAATTCTGATGTTGTTATCTTCTTTAAATGTGATGGTGGAAATGGGTAGAATTTTTGTAAGATGTCCTGTGACGGTTTCGTTGCATCGCGGGCCAGTTTATCAGCATGTTCGTTTCCAGCTATGCCAGAATGACCACAAACCCATTTAAAGAAAATGGATTTCAATGTTTGTTGCAAGGCTATGATTGAATATTCTAAAATTCTACGATCTATGATGTAGTGATTTGAAACACCGTCATTCAGTTTTTCACTTAATTCTTTCAGATTAAGCACGTTATTTTGAAATTTTTATTTGGATGTTTATTTCCATTTTCAAAATCATGCAGCAATTCAAGACTTAATTTAGATAAGTTAAATGATGCTGCATCGTTACATATTGAATTTTTACATATTACAATCTCTAGGGTTTATTTTATAATGGATGTATAGCATGGAAAAAAAAGGATTAGAGGCATCCAAATAAATTTAAATGAAAGTAAGATAATTTCACTCTCCAATGTACACTATCCATCCAGTTTCTGAATATTTTTTGATATTCTCCTCTTAAGTTGTGTTTATTGCAATGGTAATAAGAATAGACTAACATCAACTAAAATTCTAGTAAACCTATATATTTGAAGGAAGTTGGATTCATTAAAGAGGTCTTCTATAAACAAGAATCGTGAAACATATCTCTATTTTCATCATCTACTAATGTCTGTAAAAACTCATGCTTCATGTCTTCTGAGTAAGTAATGGATAGAATCGAAACCCCCACAGTATCAAAAGTTTCTGGGTACAAATTGGGACCGGAGTGAAAACAATCATTAACACAAAAGGAATTAAAATCATGAGCATAGGCATAAAAACGAAGAGCAAACATCTAGTTCCGCGATCTCTTTTTATTACTCCTCTGTTAGGCGAATAAAATTGTTTATTTCCATATTCCTTACCATAGAGTAACTCATTTTTTGTTGTTTATAAAGTTTATGTTTTACATCTTTTATCAATTATACGAAGTATATTATTACAGTGTGTTATAATTTGTCATAAATCTTATTGAATACTATTTTGCTACTTTTTTAATTTTTGCTAAATTTTATTGTGAAAAGAACATTTTCAGGAGAATTGGCCTCATTTGTCACATTTTTTTTTTTTTTTACTTTTTTACAATTTGCTACAAAATGTATTACATCAAGGAGAACTGTATGATTAACAGATTTTATTGAAAGGAATGTTTTTATGCAGTTTATCTAACAATAATAAATAATGTATGCTTAAAATATGTTGAATTTATTAAAAAAAAAAAAAAAAAACAAGTTGGAAATTGAACACCAAACGGGACAAATGAGGTGCGTTCGTACTATAACTAGTTTCCTAAATATTTATATCGTCTGTTATTATGATATGATTAATTTCCGTAATAAAATAAGTACTCTTTAAGTTGGCAACATTTTATCTTTTGCTGACATTTACTGAAAATTCTAATGGGAAACTTAAGAGTAGCTTTGGAAATTTCGGAACTTGAAATCTATATTTAGACTATTTTTTCCATTTAATACCTATTTCTCTGGAATCATCTATCCAAAAAACTGTCAGTAAATTATAGGATTGCTGTAATTAAACAATTTTTGTACAGAAATTCTTTTTTTTTTAAAATTCAGTAATACGGAAATAATAGGACTCCATCTTAAATAGGACGTAATCACCACGGCAACCTAGAATCATTACATATTATGGCATATCTTTGAATTAAATACGTATGATAGTATTTGATGGACTGAAGAAAACTTTTATTAATATCTTTTTAAATTTTGATTCGGTTTTCATAAAATTTGAAATGACTCGACAAAATTGTGCTACAATTATATGTATTAAATTTCAAACATTCGGGTAGTTTTTGCGCTGTTATATTCGGACAGATGGACCAGACGATGACTATAGGGGCTATATATTTATAAAATAACGAACGCACCTAAAAATAAGCGTGGAATACAACGTGAACATTAAAACAAGCGATACTTTAAACTAAAAACCAAAATCTATAAATGTTTTGAAGAATAAAGCTATTTTTAATGCTAAGTTAAAAATATTATTAACGATTAAAATTAAATTTATCTTTCCTTTTATTTCTAGCTTATCAATGAATAATAAAATATGCCTGATGTAAAAAATAAACTACTAGAAATATAATAAGGATGGTCACTATTCCATGACCGCGTTAAAAGTAAATGAATTGCTAACAAGGTTAATTTTACCCCCTTAAACTTTCAGCTCATAAAACAGTTTTTTATGTTCTTTACAAAAAATTTCATTTGAGAATTATGATCTCATTCTTAATTCAGTCCCCAGAACTGCACTATCTCACTTCTTTAACCAATCTTATTTTTCGAAATACCTGGTAAAAAGGAAAAGAAAATAGAGATGGAGTGATATAATAAAAATATTAAATGAACCGAAATTACAAATTCCTTAATATTTTTTTTAATATTATGAGACTAGATAAAAATAAAATAAAATAAAATAAAATAAAGTAAAATAAACGAGGATTCTTTTTTGTTTTAAAATATAGCATTAATCGCTTCATATTTTAATTCATTTTGTTTCTTTTGTAATTTTAGTTTTTTGCGCTTACCATTTTTGTATTAGCATAAATGTTTTTCCATAATTTACTTTTCATTAAACGAATGAAAAATGTCAAAGAAGGTTTTGCAGTTTTGTGTCTATGTATGTTTGTTTGTATACATAGGGTGATATTCACTAAACACTAAAAATAACTCCCGAACGTATAAATTGAAATTTCCATACATCAAAGTCAATATTTTTGCAATATTAGTGATCCATTGCAAGTATTTCAAATGTAAAGCCAGTACTTCTGTAACAGTGGCATTTCATTCTTTTAAATACCAATGTAAAGTTAGTATTTAACCAGTATTGGAATTTCATTGGAAACGTGAATTCAATAATGAAGCAATATTGGACCGTAATATAACCGATATTGGCCTGCTGGCAGGGATGTCCTGGAAACTGAAGAATGGACAAAATTTATACATGTAATTTTGGTTTAAACCTATAACTGGGGAAGTGGAAAAGTAAAACATAACAGAAGCTCAGAGACTGCATTTATTTATGATCCAATAAATCTTCCGTATTTAAATATTATTATGAAATTGTACAAATGTGTACTTTAAACTTTCAACTTACGACAGAAAACAAAATAATTCCGTTTTCAAACAAAGAATCCCGCTGGGGACAATTCTAAAACAGAGGTTCCTAAATTATGGGTCGCAGGCGATGTTTTGGTGGGTCTCGGAATGATTGATCAATTAAAAAAATATATATTATTAATTTTATCTCCTGTAAAATTGCAACAAACACTATATGCATGTACATCCTTAAAGTAAAAAATCGTTAAGGGTTATAAGATAAACA
This sequence comes from Maratus michaelseni, assembly GCA_963931845.1. Lineage (NCBI taxonomy): Eukaryota > Metazoa > Arthropoda > Arachnida > Araneae > Salticidae > Maratus > Maratus michaelseni. The sequence goes on along the minus strand of OZ007589.1, from coordinate 292,463,679 downwards.
ATTTCGTAAATAGACAGTATTTTATTAAACATTGTGTAGAGAGCGACTTTCAGACTAGACTAAGCATGCCTCAACCCTGATATAGACTCGCTTGTTGATGGGAGACAATATTATAATTTGCGTTGTAATGTAAAAAAAAATATTTTTTTTCATGCATGTTAAATGAAGATTATGTTTTTAAATTATATTGAATGATTATTAATATGATTTTATTTGGAATACTTATTACTGTTATTGTATGTCTAGTATATATTCGTATTTTATATTTGTTATGTGTATAAACAGTGTTCGTGTATATGTATAAGGCAACTTTTAATGAAAGCCAACTTTTTCGCATGATAGATTATATAAAAGATTTTATGTGCCTACATCTTAGGTAGTAAGTAGATCGCGAAAATATTTCAAGATTTAAACTGAGTTACCGAACAATAAAGTTCGGGAAACGTTGTTTTAAACTTGGTGTTTCTTAGTTGCCAACTTTTCCCATTTTTTGAGACCACTTTTTTCGAATAGCATTCTATGTCTTATTTAATCGCATAATTGCTGTAATTAAATACTAATTGTTCTTGGTAAAAGCTACGTTTATTAGAAAATATATATGGGCAAAAATATCTGTTTACGTTATATTACATGTATAAATTGAATCAGTATTGCAAAAGGGCGAGCTCCATAATTTTCAGACTAAAATATAAAATATTTTTATTTATGAAATATGAAAGATAAATTTATTTTTCCTTTATTAACAACTAATTGAATTGAAAGTAATCATTTTTATCTTCAAGATGGATTCATTTTTTATAATAACAAATGACTATGAAAAGAGAATACTTTCTGAAATTTATTTGCAATGTTATTCTAGCTTTTGATAAATGTTTAGAACAAAATAAATGAAGCAAGTGTACTTATTCATAGAAACTTCTCGTATTATTATCATATTTGAATTCAAAGGATCATTTTCATAAACAAATTTTGTTAATGGAATGGAAATACTAAAAATGGAAAGTTTTCTATAAAAAAATTTCTAACATAAAAAGAAAATGAAAAAAATCTTCTCATGTACTGAGTAAAATATTTCAAATATTTGCATTTATTTGAAAGAAATATATGATGTTATATAAATAAGGAAACGATTTTAATCTTTTACAAAAGTCTAATTAATCAAACCGATTTAATTTCTAAGTATATAAAAATAATTAAAGTTACTTCACATTATATTTATTCATATACTTAAATCTCACTTTAATTTCTACCATTCCTCAGGCATTAGTATTTTACTATTAAGGCAATAGTATATTATAGTGGATAACTGACTATGTTTTTAATGACGACTTTTAATATATGTATATTAATGACAATACAAATAGATTTATTTTAAAGGAGTATAATGGTAATTAACAACAATAGTATTATTAAAGAAAGACACATTTATACGACTACTACTCTTGAAAATACTAATGCCTGAGGAATGGTAGAAACTAAAGTAAGATTTAAGTATATACATACGGGCAGGGGTCGGAAAAACTACTTTTTTATTGTAGCGAACTACAACTACAACTACTTTGTCGAAAATGTAGTTAACTACAACTACAACTACTTGTTTTAAAAAGTAGCGACTACAAACTACTTTTAAAAAGTACTCACTACTTCGATACTTTCAAAGTTTGTCAAAGTGTTTAATTTACAAAAGAAATTGAAGACACGGATTAAATAATAAAGTAACCCCTCGTTATATCGCATCTGCTAGGATACAATTAAATAAATGCCACAGAACCGATGGCATTAAAAATTAATAAAGATGACTTACAAGAAAATAATTGTGTGTTTGTCTCCAAAACGTTAGTTTATAAACACTTAACAAATTTCGTAGCAAAATTAAGAACGATTTTATAATCTAGAAAATTGCAAAAAAAAAAAAAAAAAACAACCCTAAATGCAAACAATAAATAAACCTGTAAATTTAACAATTCCGAATAATAAGAAGCCCGGCGTTAAAACATGAAGGCTTAATAACGAATAAATATACAAATGTTGCCAACAAGAAAATTAATTCTTTTGATGGGTTAATACTTGATTTCATCATGACTTCATGCGATGCATAACTGAGATTTGCCACTGCGATTCGGAAATCGTTGAGCAGAACAAATTCTGCACAAAAGAAGCAATTTCGACCCCGTGATTTGCAGAATAGCACATTTCCCCCCTGAAGTAGCGTTAAAAGTAGCGACGGTTCTCGCTACAAACTACTGATTTTTTGTATCTACACTACATTATTTAATATGTAGCGCGCTACAATACAAACTACTGTAAAAAGCAGAGTCTACAGTAGTTTTGCTACTTGTAGCGCGCTACACTACAAACTACTGTAAAAAGTAGCAACTACAGTAGTTTCGCTACTTGTAGCGCGCTACACTACAAACTACTGTAAAAAGTAGCGACTACAGTAGTTTCGCTACTTGTAGCGCGCTACTTCCGACACCTGCATACGGGCATTACTAAAACAGGATGTTCTGTATTTGAACTGTTTGATTATATTTATTCATTTCGTTTTTAGTGCAAAATAGAACCTTAAAATTGTAGGGTGCTGAGCACACAAATAACAACTTCTGTGTTTTAGTGCCAGCGTCAATGATACGACATAGCTGCACCTTATCAGAATCTTAAATGGAGTAGGGTAACACGAAATTTTACGAACAGGACTAGACTCGGTAGTTTTGTTTGGATCGGGTGGACTCTACTTTTTTTTTTCTTTTGCTGCGCATTGAGTAAACTATAACTTCAGTGCCATTCGGGTTGAATAATTTTTTTTTCGATTTCGGGTTAGCTTTTTGTTCTTGCTGTTTGGGTTTGTGTATAACAGAATTTTCAAAAGAGAGTCTAGAATATTATATAAGATAGAAAACTACTATTATTTGAGTATAAATGAATACAAATACATTGCATTTTCTTCAAAAAAGATAAAACATTAGAAGCACGATTGTAAACTATGTCACCATAAATACATTAATATATATGCTACTTTTCCATAATTTCGGGTTCCGGGACCGGTTCAGGTTTAAATGTTTTGGATTAGAGTCGATTTCGGGTAGAAATGGTGGTCGTGTTGTAGTAAACAAAAATCATTTTAATCAAATTATAATTGCTTAATTGGCGTATAGCCAACATAGCGGAAAAGTACCCAAGCCAGGACTCGAACACGGGTCATCAGTATAGCGCACTGACGTTCTACCAACTGAACCACTTGGGAACGATACTCAGCCTGGTACTTTCTCACTATAACATGTTGACAAGTCTACAAACGTAGCACAAGATGGAATATTTTTTTCGTGAGCCACCAACCCTGGGGAAACCACGAAATCAAAGAAAATCTAGCATCGATAATTGAATAAATTCATATTTAATACTTTGGAAATTTTCTATGAAAAAATTTCCAAAATATTAAATATGAATTTAAAAATCCTTTTGTCAGGTTCGGTGGGTTTTGGGTTACCTTCAAATAAGATTGTCGGTCTTATGTTGGATAAAACCAGACTTGTTTGGAACTCTACTCTGCCTAGAATTGTTATACTTATAAACTTTAACAAAATATACAAGGTGTTCCGAAAAAGATGAAACGCGCTTTGATTTTTTTTTTTTTTTTTTTTTAACCGTTAGAGTTAAGTAGAAAATGTAAATTACAAAAATGTTCAAAATAATGTAGGAAATAAGATTACATTAATTAAATAGCTCTGTCAATATTTTTGAAAAACTTATAGGACGTTTTAAATTTTTTAGGCTCCCTCTCATGTACAAAATTCGCCAATTAGACTTTTTTTCTTCTTGCTGCATCTGGACTATAACAAAAAAATCTTTAAAGTTATATAATCATAACCCAATTTTAATTAGGCCCAATTAAAAATTGACCATCATGAATGTATGTAAATGTATATACATACTGTATATACATTTTGTAGAATTGTTACACATGTAGAATTTATATACTACTGTATATAAATTCGAAATGCAAATATGTGACATATTGCTTGAAAGAGAAAATACGGACGATAATACATAATGCAATTAATAAGAAGCAAGAGATAATCGATGCGTGAAACAATATTAGCAGCAAAGAAATCTAAAATAGTTATAAAAGCATTATTAGAAGAGCTCAATCATGATATATTGATGTTAAAAAGTATCGCTTTGTGAATTCCTATTTTTGAATTACGTTTCCAGAATTTAAAAGAACATTTGTCTTTTTACGTGATTTCTTCCTGTGTAATGTTTTATTTAGTTGCATTTAATTGCACTAGATTGCCACCTGTTAACATATATTTGATGTAAAGAACGCTGTCGTCAATCCGTATATGATTCATATTTTCCTGATGAAATAGCATTTTAAATAGTACGGAACATTGAACCAAGACAGCTTTTGTACTTCGTTATAATTCAGTTAATTTTAAATATAAAAGTATGTGATTCTTTGTAACGATCATGTTGAAGTAGAAAGGAATTTTTTTTAAATGTCCAATATTGCCTAGAGATGGGCTAGGGTGTGTGTGTGGGAGTATTCGGTCGTATAAAAAACAGATTTATAGTTTTGAAATTTACATTGTCATCCTATCCCCAAAAGGTACAACTTTGAAAAAGTGCGTTTCAACCTTTTTCGGACACCCTTTTATTTCTTCATTCACACTTTTGTCATAAAAGTATGCATTTGATAGCGATACACTTGAACAGTAATGATCTAATGTACTTCTTTGTTTGCACTGTGTTTAGCGATTTGCATTTCACTTATTAAAGAAAAAAAAATGAAAAAAAAAACTATTAAAGTCATCATTTTCATCTTCAAAATTGACTCAGCTTTCTAATAATAAATGACTAAGAAAAACAAGTGAGTAAGTGTGATCGAAGATCGCGCAAAGGGTTTCGTTTAATATTCCTTTCAAAACACTTTATCCTTTAATTAATAAATCCAAATCACTTAAATTTTGAATGATAAAATAAGAATTACTTCATTCCTTATCTTGCTTAGTAAAATTTTCGGTGAAAAATATTAGTTTAATAGAAGAAAGTGTAATAAATGAAAAGTAAGATGGCAGCATTAGTCATCAACGAGAGTTAATGATTTTTAAATAGGAAAGTTAATATTTAAAAATTAGAACTGTTTAAAAGAACTGTAAAATTTAAAATTTTTGAATTAAAAAAATAATTGATAGAATATTTTTCAACAATTGTTGGCCTTAAAGTGAATTAAATAATGAAATCTATTCCTAGAAAAATATTTCAAACTCCGATGTCCAGCTTCGATCAGCTTAAAAAAAAAAAAAAAAAAAAAAAAAAAAAAAAAAAAAAAAAAAAAAATCAACTTTCGCCACCGAGAATCGAGCACGGAACCTTTGGGTTAGAAAGAAAACACTCTACCACTGAACCATCTAGTTAGTCTATAGGAAAGAGAGTGCAATTAAGATTCTGTTTTGAAATCTAATAAAATCGCAGAAATGGTCGGATGTCATTACATTAATTCATTTAATTAAAATAGTATAAGACTTCTCAAAATTTCATGATTTGTGGTGTGACAGGAGACATTTAGCAGTAAGTACGTAAAATTTCAAGTCTCTAACTTATACAGTTTCCGAGAACGAACTCTGTGACGGTCAGACATACAGACAGAGGAGTGAGACGAATAGGATTTCGTCAGATGAACGAAGCCCTAGAAAAAGACACTTTATGAACTTTTTTTTGCTAGTTATAAGGTTTTAATAAATGTTTATAATAAAATAAATATAGAAGTAAAACTAGTTTTAAAAAAAAACACACACGCTTTTATGAGCATTTAGTGTTTATCTTAAAAATCACGCCTAATTTCATGATTGAAATTCATGTTGTTCCAGATCGTGTTTATTACAGTATATGAGTTTGGCGTGGGCTTCGATACTGGACAGTTCACTCTTTTATTTATTCTCGTAGAACAAGCGAACTATAATATATTTATTTAAAAAAAAAAAAATGTTTTATGAGTTTCGTTTTAAGATATGGCCACAAGAAAGGATGAGAAGCATTTTTATATGAACGCAAAGGTTACATTACTGTAATAAACAAATATATATTGTTGAGCTACGTGATAATAGATTAAAGTGTTTTTTTAAATTTTTGTTCAGCATATCTGTATTCTAAAAATATTAAAGAACGCTGTCGCTGCCTTAAATGAATTTTTTGTGACCGAAGGGCTTTCTCGGCTTATATTAAGAAAACCATTGCTCATAAAATATGAAAAAAGTTTTACAGGATAGAAAACTATGCATATCAATTTAACCATCTTTCGCAGGCTCATACTTGAGGAGGTGTGCAGTGTGCAATGATTTTTTTTAATTTAACTAGTTTTTTGAGGGTATTTTTAAAATTTTTTTATTCAAACTTTCATTATCTGAACAGAGATTTATTTCATATTTCGAAAAAGTCATTTTTTTTTAATCCTATGTTGACACATTTTAAAGCTGCGCAAATAATAATATTTATTTTCAAATAAAAAATGTATTTACATGTGAATATTAAAAAGAGAAATAAAACTTGTGAAAATTAAGTCATATTTAAAACGTTCTATTTAAAACAATTGTCTTATAGCGTCGTTGTAAAATTCAGGGACGCAGCGAGATTGTTTACTTAGCCATTTTATGTAAGCTGATTAATTGATGTTTAATTAATCTTATTTAATAAATCACGAAAACAGCCGTAAAATGTCACGACAGCAGTTGATTCCGCCTTAATGACCAAAAAATCCCGCAGTCAAAGGGAAATAATGGCAACCTGATTAGAAGAGATCGTCACTAGACGTTTAATTATAATTCAAACGTCTCTAATATTTTTAAAACAGAGCAAATTAGCGTGTTTTTAGAGCCTGCGGTGTCTGAACGGTGGTTGGCGAGCGTAGCTCGTAAGGGGCAGAACCCCTAGTCCTTCTAAGATATGGCAAGAGGAAAAAAAAACATTATTTAAACTACCTATTCAGCATTTTTAAATTAATTTCTCCACATATAATTAAAATTTAATTAATATTAAACGATAATTAAGTTATGAAAATATGAAAATATTGTGGTGTCGTGAATATATTGGTCGTCGTGAATTAAAATATTGTGGAGCACACAATTTCTAGAATTGTAGCCTATCAGGAAGCGGGGGAAAAGTGAACTACAAAATTCCATATTTACGTACATGAATCAAGTTAAGTTTTTTAAAAAAGTACATAAAGACAGAAGAGCAAATGTAAAGATTTCTTTTGTAAAAAATATGAATACATGAAAACCTCTCATATTAATCTTTATTCGCAAATTCAAAAGATCGTTTTCATGAACTAAGTTTGTTAATGGAATGCAAATATATTGAAATTTGAAAGTTTTCAATAATAAATTTCTGACATCAAAAGAAAATGGAAAAATCGTTTTATGTACTCACAGCCAAATATTTCGAGTACATGTATTTATATTAGTAAGACGATGTTATAACAAGATGAAATTAATCGAATCTCTCAGAAATGTATTGATTTAACCGATTTTATTTCTAAATATGAAAAATTAATCACGTATTGTAATTTATTAGCAAATTATAAATGCAGTATTTAGCCTGTTAAATGGGCATCACATTTTTTGATATGGAAAAACGAAAAAATAAATTGTTGTATGTCATATGCACCATACTATTTTAATAGCATAAAATCCAGCAATATGAAAAAAAAAATTGTAGAAATTCCTGACGCAGGATAAATAAAAAAGCAAAATTCTCTTAAGTAAAGTATCGCTCATACTCACATACATCACGCCCTTTTATTAAAATACTCTAAATTTAACGTTTCCGCAAAGTGCACTTTTCTTCCACTGAATACTTTGTTTTAAAATACAAGGGGGCTCGTCCCCCTATGAACCCTGTCCGGATACCGCGGTTTCTAAAATCATGCTAATTTGCTCTCTTTTAAAAAGAAGGAAAAAAAAAGGACTGATATCATTTTAAGAAAGGCATTCAATGTGTGAAATAAGCATTAAAACCACTTTTAATTTAATGAAATATCATTGCCTCCCCCCTCTCACTTCCTCTCTCGACCCGAAAAGTGAAAGAAAAGTCTAGGAAAAAAAATACTATCTACCGAAAAGTTTGTTGAATTGAGGCTGTTTTGTACAATCATAATAAATATTTAAATTTGTGAGAATATTTAAGTTTTTTGGACGTTTTATTTTAAATAAGACGACACTTTCAGCAGCTGAAGCTTTAAAATTTCTGATAGAAATACAAATGCGCGTGATCTGATGAATGTGATGGGACTTTCACATATAAAAACCATATAATTAATGTTAAACAGTAATATATTGATGTCAAAATACACTCTTGCTTAGTACCTTTTAAAAACAGAACAATAGGAAAGAAAAAATTAATTAAATATATTGGAAATAAATTAAATGTTTCAAATAATCTTTAAAATTAAAATTGGATTTTAAAAAAAAAGCAGTTCTTTAACAATGACATAATTTTGGACTTAAAACTTTTCTTTATGTACTGTTATCCATGTTCCATATGTCATGAAAAGAAAAAAAAACAACTTCAAAGCATGTGTGCATATCGTTTTAAATATGACATAATTTTTACAATCAAATGTTTTTCTCAAGTAATATTGTAATTAAAGTTTTCTTTCACGTGTAAATATATATTTCAATTGAAAATGTTTGGAAATATTATTATTCGGTTTTATAAAATGTCGCAACAATAAATAAAAATTCGCTATTTCAAAATATGAATAAAATTTCTATTCAGATTATGATATTTTAAATAAAAAATTGAAAAAATAAATAAATAAACAAAAAAAAATTTGACAAATTAATGAAATGTTTGGACATTGCACACCACACTTTAGTTAAGTACGTATATGCCTGCAAAAGATGTTTAAATTACTATTTATAGTTTTTGGGCCTATAAAACTTATTTAACTGAACTATCTTAACCGATTCCAATATTAAATAGCGCTTAAAATAGTTTTTCGATTTAAAAACTGTGTTATCGCATATTTATCGCATATTTCATTGTAAAACTACCAATTTTAAATTTTTTATATGCAGTATTTTTTTGCAGGATAAACGAAAAAAAAAAAAAAAAAAAAAAAAAAAAGAAAAGAAAAGAACGGGATAGATTCAATTATGGCAACAACGGCAGCGATAGTAATTTTTTTTCTTTTTAATATAAGGACGCCCGAGGCAGAATTAACAAGAACGAAAAATCATGCGTCAAGCATAGATTATGTAACACTTTCCAACAATAGCAAGTTACTTTTCGAAATCTTTACTATATTTAGTATTAGTTAATAAAATTTAATAGGGTCTAAAGTCGGATGTCTAAGTAAATAGTTTAGAAAATGCATAAGACATTTAAAAATCCAATTTCTGGAATTACCAACAATATTCGGGAAAAACATAAACCGATTTTTTTTGTGCAGCCCTGTTTATGACCTATAATTTTGTATATACTATATAGAATGCTAAAATTTAGCTCAGTTAAGAAACGCGTATAGCGCAGTTGAAAATTCCCTTTCAGCAATAACCGTCAATAAGCGCAAATGTACTCGAGATGATTTGTGCCGCCCTGTATAAGATCTGCAGAATTAATACACACCAAGTAAAAGGCAAAAAAATTGTTAAATTTAAAAACGTGTACCGTAGCTGAAAACACATTTTAAGCAATTATTATTAACAGACAGTTTTTTAGTCGAATACTTTTTTGAGTCCCTGTAAGTGAACAATGAATTCTACACACAAATTATTTTATAATAAGCCCCTTGTAATACACCTCAGTGATATATATCTATTTAAATATGTTTCAAATAGTGAAACATCATTAAAATAAACCGCAAACGATTTTTCCCCATTGATCTTAATCTAACCGAATTCTTTTGAGAGCAAAAAACTATAAGTGCTTTGCACACAATATTCTATAGTAAACTTTTTGAAATACCCTAGAATGGTATATACCAATTTCAGTGTGTTTGAAATGGCGCAGCATCATTTAAATAAATAGAAAATGATTTTTCTCCATAGACCGTAATGTAACGGAATTATTTTGAGTGTCCCTGTAAAGGAACTATAAGTACTACACACTTCATTTTCAATACCGAACATGCCATAGTAAACCTCAATCACATACATCAGTTGCATGACCATCCGAATATATTTACGCGAGTTAGAGCACGGATAGACAGATAGCAGACAGACCAGACAGACAAATTGAATTCATGAACACTTGCTTTTCAACTATATTTGAAAGTGTTAAAAAGCCACTCTTGCAAATTTTCGATTTCTCTGTGATTTTTTGCGGTTTTAACTTTTAAATTTTTAAATTTTTTTTTTCGACCTTATCACAATCATTAGACAGACGACAATTCTACTATTGCGGAGTCTTCTGTGAGAAAAATTATTTTTGAAAAGCTTAAATCTCAAGGAAATTTGAAATATAGCGTGATAAAAATAAATTGATGATTTGTGAAAAACCATTTATTCTTGATTGAAAAGAAAAAATAAGACATATTTCGGTTCGAGCAATGGTAAGAAATACTTAATGTAAATTAACCCTTCGTCAGACAATTTTTAGCAAGATTTAATTTTACAAGACTTATAATATATGTATATAACACTTATAATGTAATTTATAGGACTTATAGTTTATAGCCCATGTCGTCACCATTGTACGTCTAAACCAGAAGATCGCCTTATAACAAAGTATTTTTTAAGAAATCGATTTGATATACTTTCTCAACATAAATGAAAAAAAATCAAATATTGATTTTTTTTTAAGTGCAACGACCGTTAATTGAAACAAGATTAAGAGCTAATAAACCATTAAAAGAAACTACTACAGGTGCATAAAGATAATAAAGCAAGGCTGGAATTCGTAATACATTTTAAAGAAAATTTAAAAATTGCAATATCAACGATTGTTCTCAGGGAATAGTTTCATGTGAATCAAATTTTATTTTTCTTATCCTGGAGGAAATCAGTACGTAACACGTACAAAGAGTGAAAGATACAATGAAAATTGCACTTTTAAAACAATCACACATTCTCATTTTGTTATGGTAGAGGTATTCAATTCAACTTTCCGTAGTAATTTTTAAATATCTAACCCGTATTATCCCTAAACGAGGATCATATCCATAAGGAGCGACATACAAATCTTCATTATATACACGACTCTTATATTCAACCTTCACTCAATTTTTTTTCTTCCTCAAGACAAGAATACATTTTCTGATTATGCTATAAAAGCAATGTTTGTTGGTTCAAACTGTTTCGTGATACCAAATCTTTTAAATTGCTTCTCTGGTATTGATTCTCTGATCTTGCTCCTGTATTAACTTCAAAATTTTTATTGTGATTTTCGATTTTCACCGAAATAAAATATTTTTTAGCATCAGCTGTGGAATCTGAAATACGATTATCGTAAATATTGACGATCATGTTTGCAGTGGTATTTTCATATGTTTTTATTGGACTGTTTGATCTTTTAGCATTGAGTGATGTTTTGATACACACTTTTTGCGCATGTCTATTTGATTTGCGCGATTTACACTCCAAATTATTTGAATTTTTTCAACATCCCTTTGATAAATGGTTAGTATTTCCACAAAGCAAGCACATATTATTTATGCCAAGTTTTACAAAATGAATACGATTTTAATAAGACTTCATGTACCGATTTGATGCGGTATCATCCAGCTTTATGTTTTGATTTGTAAAGGATCTTTTCATGCTTTTCGATTATCGATTACTTTTAGATACTTTGCTGATAAATTCCGTGCTCATTGTACTGGTATTTTGTGACAGATATGTTCCATTTTTGAAACTTCAAGTGCAATAGCTTTATTAAAAATATCATTAGAATAATTTAATTCATATTGAAATATTTTAATAAGACTTCATGTACCTAATTTGATGCGGTATCTTCCAGCTTTATGTTTTGATTTGTAAAGGATTTTTTCATGCTTTTCGATTATCGATTACTTTTAGATACTTTGCTGATAAATTCCGTGCTCGTTGTACTGGTATTTTGTGACAGAGATGATACTATTTTTGAAACTTCAAGTGCAATAGCTTTATTAAAAATATCTTTAAAATAATTTAATTCATATTGAAATATTTGATCTTTTAAGCTTATCTTCAAAAATATCTTTTATCATTAAATAATTTACGATAAGTGACGATAATATTTAAAGTTTTCTTTTTTAGGATCTAAACTTTCAAAAGGTGGAATATGTAAAATGTTATATGCGAAATATATTTATCACGAATGAAGCATTATTAGTTTCTTTAGAATATATTTTTATTTTCATAATAACTGCGCACTTAGCAGTTGTGTATTTTGATTCATGGCTTCGATTAAAGTTTTAAATACATCTTGATGCATTATTGTATCATCCACCATCCTAGATGCATTATATATACGATTATTATATGTAGCAAACTGCAAATAGATCCAAAATAACAAAATGAATTTCAAGGAAATATATAGAAATTATAACGAAAACAAGTTACCTTCCCAAGCCTTTTGACCTCATCGCCAATCATTCGGTTGCAAATTTGGTAACATGAACCTGCGTAATTTCGATGGATGAATACTGGAACTTTATCACACATATTTATTTTAAGATTTAGCACACACTTTAACTACATCACAACTAATATTTACATAGGAAACGAAAAAGAATTAATTTAACCCTTTGAGGGGCGGTGGTATATATTATATACCACCTAATTTTAATCCGATTCGAACCAGAAACTTTTAATTAAATTTTACTTTTTAAACTTTGACGAGAAAAAGTTCAAAAATTGCTTATTCTTATTTTGAACTAAATTCTTTCCTAAATTCCGGTGGGAATTCAACGTTACAGGAGCACAAGTGCTTGCCCCTGAAAGGGATAAAATCATTGATAGTTGAATGGAGTTAAAAATGAAAAAAATAAACCCCGATAATAATAATACCGGATGTAGTCACTTCTAGAAAATTAATTATCCAGCAAAAATTTAAAACAATGTAGATGTTCAATAAAATATTTTGTAAGAATATAATAGTTATTCTAATTTATTTGGAAGATATTTGAAATATTACAGTTTTAAATTCAACTTTTTGCAGTGCGACTTTTTTTTTCTGTTTTTTTTTCTTTCTTTTTTTCTTTCTTTTTTTTCCTTTTCTTTCTTTTTCTTTTTGGTCCCAAACTGTAAATATTAAGATTACCAATAATGTATCAACTATATACGTACTACACGTTATTTTATCTTTAACGGATAAGGGACAAAAGCTATTTCCTAAAAAAAAATAATTACTTTTAAAGAGAAGTCAAAATTTAGACAAAACAAGATCGTCATATGCTAAATCAAAATCATCTACAACAAATTTGATACTATCTAGCCAGAATGAGAACAATTATTGTGCATTTGATAATAATATACAATTTATGACTCGTAAAAGTGCAACTATTCGACATGTTAGTTATTGCTTCTATATTCATGCAGCTGTGTCGCAAAATCCACGTGTTTTTTTGGTGACTTAATAAAAGTGTGCGTGGTATTATACACAGCTCTTCGAAATGTTATGTGCATACTCTTCCTCCTATTTTTTAAGCCTAAAATTTCGAAAAAAGTGTACATTATAAGCATAAGTATTATTTGCAAATATCATTAAGTACCAAAACAAACAACAGCAACAAAAAGTAACGAAGTTTGTATTTCATATTATATGTTTTCTAACATGCCGCTTAATATTTTACTTGTATGACATTTTTCATGCCATGTGCAAAGAAATATTGGAGAAAACTTTTTGATAATACAACTATTCTAAAAAAATCATCCTCTAAAAGACTGAAAACGAAGCCTGGAGGTCGGATAAAAGAAGATGGACGCATATCTTTCTTTTTTTACGCAACATTATCCATGTACCCCGAGGCATAGACACAGCTGAGTAAGCCAATGAAATATGCTACTTATTCCGCATGGGATACACAGAATATAGAGAATTTGCTTTGCTATTTCTGAGTAATGAATGGGGCTAATTTATAGGGAATTGTGCTTTCGTAAGTAAATATGAGCTTCATAACTTTCTAATGAACATTAATAATAAGGGGGAAGACGTAGTGTAACGTATTTATTTCTACATGTTGTACATAAAACTGTTCTTGAATTATTTTAATGAAGTTTTCTTTTATACATCAGTAAGTAGTACAGCTCACAGTTTTGGGAAGATTATGATGAATTTTAAAACTTTTGAGAAATGGATGCGGATAATTTACTGAAAAGTCGGAAGTAAATTGATAACTTTATTCTTGATGAGTATTTTTGAGGATAAACGTTCTTGAGAATTCTTGATAACTTTATAATGAACATTAACATTTAAGAAGGATACTTGGTCTAGCTTTCTTTTACAAGTTCATTCAGAACACAGTTTTTGAACTGTTTCAATAAACTTTTTATACATGAGTAAATAATATATGTTCTAGTTATTAGAGGATTCTGTTTTGAATCTAAATAATCTGTTTTGATTCTGCTCTGGCTTAGTGTTCCGTTCTGATTCTGTGATATCTATGTGAATGTATCGTAGACTATCGTACATAAAACTGTTCTTGAGCTATTTTAATGAAGTTTTTTTTATATACATCAGTAAGTAGTACAGCTCACAGTTTTGGGAAGATTATGATGAATTTTAAAACTTTTGAGAAATGAATGCGGATAATTTACTGAAAAGTCGGAAGTAAATTGATAACTTTATTCTTGATAATTATTTTTGAGGATAAGCGTTCTTGAGAATTCTTGATAACTTTATAATGAACATTAACATTTAAGAAGGATACTTGGTCTAGCTTTCTTTTACAAGTTCATTCAGAACACAGTTTTTGAACTGTTTCAATAAACTTTCTATACATGAGTAAATAATATATGTTCTAGTTATTAGAGGATTCTGTTTTGAATCTAAATAATCTGTTTTGATTCTGTTCTGACTTAGTGTTCCGTTCTGATTCTGTGATATCTGTGAATGTATCGGAGACTTTTGTAATGAAGAGTAATTATTGCATATTAAGTGCATTTTTATAATACATTAAAAACTGCTAAAGCGTTGTCACAAAAGAACCTGAAAAAAATTCTGACATTTTTCTCATGTGGACTGTATGTCATAATTGTAAGGTATTTTTTTTTTACCAGGGGCATTAAATGTTTCCATTTAAAACAGAATTCCGTTATATACAGGTTGATCACGTTATAAATAATATAGCTTAAATATGACTTTTTTTTCTGAGTAAAAAATATATAAAATGTGTTATTTTGTAAGTAAATTTATAATTGACAACTTCACAATCTATCTACGTATATCATAAAGGAAACACATATCCGTGAGTAACTCTGACGTCATATCAATGGTGGCAATTAGTGCTACTATAATACAAGCTGAATCCTCAAGCATTCTGATGCCCACTTAGACCAATCAGTGATTGTTGCCCATGAGGCGTGGCCAATCGTTTTTCTCCTACGAGCAATTAAAAGGTGGCGTGAGTCAGCCCGGATTGTAGGAATCTTAGTGGCAAAGATCTAAGCAATCTCCATTTTCTTTCTTTTTTGCAAATGCATTTACTTATAAACATAGCACAATTTAAAATTTTCTGCCGAATATTTTCACTTTCTTCTATCTCAACAAAAAGAAAGTATATTGAAAATTTTCGATTTACGGTTTTCCACGGATTTATATGTTTTTGAAGGTCCTAAACATGATTCGATTGGTTCAGAAAATGTCTATCCGTGAGTCTATCTCTCTGTATGTGTGTCTTTCTGTATGTCTCTCTCTCTCTCTCTCTCTGTGTGTGTGTGTCTGTCTGTATATGAGATAAATTTTGTGGGCGCTATACCTCAAGAACTAATGGATTTAATTAAACTTCAGTTTAATTCAGACCTTGTCAAAAATTAATGCTGATTAGGTTTTGGTATGCATCATCCAACAGATGGCGATGCTTGCTGCATTTTTCACGATTACCACTATATCTATATCTCAGGAACTAATGCGCGGAATTTCAGCAAACCTCATATTCTGTTAGATTTTGAGATAAATAGATAATTACAAGGTTTGGGTGTATACGGCCCAACATGTGTCGCTGCTATGCTCTGTTTTTCACGATTTACATGATAGCTATATCTCCAGAAGGAATAGATTGCCATTTAATTTTGGTTGCAGACGATTTGATTTATATAGAAGAAAGTTTAGTGATGATCACAACATTCTAGCTAAAATAAATTTCAAGCATGATTAAAAAAAAAAATCTTTACACATGTAACTATTGCGGTATTTTAATCTGTTTGCACTTAAAACAATATAAATATTTCAGCATTTGTTTGTGGCTAATACGACGAATGTTTGTGGATAAACGAAATTAACACTTCGTCTTTAAATACATAAATAAATAAATAAAATGGTAATAAATAAATTGTAAATTAAACAGATATGTAATCGAACTACGCTGTTCATTCTAATAATTGCATAATTGTAATCATTGCATAGTTGATCGAAAAGAACGAGAAAACAATCTCTAAAAAAAGTTACAGCTTTTCTTGACGTTCTCAAAATATTTATTTTAGTAAATATACAAATTTAAAAAATAAAAATAAAATTTGTTTAATTCATAATAAGTAAACATGTAATTTTTTAGTAAGTAATAATAATAATAAAGTAATTTTAATTTCCATATCATGCATATTTCACTCATAACTTTCAATCAGCAGAATTAAAAGAATTGCGCTAAAATATTTTGCTAAAATTTAAAACCCGAATTTTGAGAAAGCACTATTTTAATCATTTTAACATCCATATCACATTATTATTTCCCTTTTTTTTGTGAAAACGTTTGTTTTTGAAATGCGTTTCTTACTGCATAATTTTATTTCTTGTGTATTTATGTTCGTTGGAATTTAATTTATCCCTAGTATTAAAAATCAGAACTTTTTAAAATCACTGAGAGCAAAATATATACAAATGTAAAGAGACATATATACTCAAACACCGATTCCATATATCGGTTGTAAGATTTAGTTTAGTAAGATTATGTTTGCAGAGTGCAATTTTAATTTTTCAAGCTAATCAGACAAAATATTTCCGAATCGTTCATGAACGCTTATTAAATGCTCATGATATTTGTAAGATATAAAATGGAGTAATGAAACAATCTATTTATTCGCATCGCAAATGCTACTTTTAAGTACGCTTGGTTACCTAAATTTGAGCGTGACATGCACTGATTTATGATAGAATTATATTTAAAGAAACCAGTAAAATTTATTTAATACATAATAAATAAAAATATAAATTTTAATAAGAAATAATAAAAAAGCAAATTTTAATATTCATATCATGCATATTTCCTTTATAACTTGGTTCTGATTTTTAAACATTTCTTTTTAACGAAGATTCGATTTTTAAATATGCATTTTTTTTATATAAGCTGTAAAATAAGATTAAAGAATTGCTAGAGAGTTATATTTTCGATTCATCAAAATTTTTAAAGAGATGCTAGGGGAAATGAAATTCAACTGAAAAATAAAATCATAAGATTCGGTTTGGAAAACAATAATTTGAATTCTTAAAGCTCTTTTCATAAAAATGAGGGAAAGAAATTTGTTCATTATTGCACAGATTTACTGGTTTGAAAGTCCATTTTAAAATATAGAAAGGAGACTTAGCTGTAACTTTACAGATTATTTTTGGTACAAATAATAACAATAATAATAATAATAATAATAATAATAATAAATACGATACGTGTGCTGAATTTTAAAGTTTTCTTTTCTTTGATCAAAGCAAAAATTTATAAATTTTTGTTTTGCAGGTTTTACTTTAAAGCTTTTGTTTACTATCTTTTTAAATTTAGATTCCTAGACAAATACACTTATGCACATATATAAACATAGAAAATTTAGATAAATTAATTAAATATCTTTCAGTATTATTTTTTCTTTTAATATGCGTACGTCTGTTACACGCACACACAAACAAGAAAAAAAAAGAGAAAAAAAGAAAGAAAGAAAACAGAAAAAAAGGTTAAAACATTCCAGCAGTCGTTGCTAGTGAAATATATTTTACGATTCATCGAAAATTTTCCAAGAGATTTTAGTGAAAATGAAACTTCAATGAAAACCAAAACCTTAAGAGTCTGTTTGGAAAACAATAAATTGAACACAAAATTTTGAAAGCTTTTTCCATAATCGATGGGGAAAAATTTGTTCACTATTCTAGTATTGGACAGATTTATTGGCCTAAAAGTCCATTTTGAAATATAGAAAGGGGAGTTAACCGGGAATTTACTCAAGTTTCCGAAAGAGGTCAGACAGCCGGAAGAATATTATAGCGGGTCATAGAGAAGCCAAGATATTTTTGGCATCACAATATCACTTTTTGAAGAATGAGGAAGAATTTCAAATATTTTTTTCAATGAATAGAAAAGGGGGTAGTTTGGCAAAAAGACATCACTCAAAACAAAATCTATAAAAGATATTGTCCCAGAAGCACCGTGTTGGGAATTTTTTATGCACTCTTTCGACATTAATCATTTGAGAAATAAATGGTTGTCAGAAAAGTAATGCTTTATATGGTGGTTGTAACTTTGAAAAATGTAACGTTATTTTAGCGTATGCATGACACAACACACCAATAGAAAAGAAATTTTAAGCCAATATTGTTTGTATTTGTTATAAAATTGACCCATATTAGCACTATTTCACCAATATTGACAAGAAATATTTCACCGTTTCATTGCAAATATTTTCAATGTAAAGCTAATATTTTTGCAATACTGGTTTTTCATTGCAAGTATATATACATTATAAAGCTAAAACATGTCCGCGAATAACGCTGACGTCATATCGACGGTGGAAACGACCTGAACAATCAATTTTGTTTTATCGCAATTTTTTTAATTTATAAATATCACACAATTTCAATGTTTACATCGTCGAATAGAAAAAAAATGTTCTTTCAAATGCATTTTCTTTGAAAACCGTACCTCAATTTACTGATATTTTATGGTTTTTGAAATTTTTTTCAAGCAAGAATTTTTTTAAATCCATCTCAAAAATCAACGCGTAACCCGATTACGGAAGATTTCCCTTTAACACTTAAAACAATGAAAATAATGCATTTGTTTATTTCTGTGTAATATTCTAAATTGCCAAACGAAATTAAAACCACAAATAAATAAATAAACAAAAAAAACACGAATTTAACAGACATATGTAATCAAATTTGACACAACACTGAAACATTAAAAAAAAAAAAAAAAAAGCTTGCGCGATTTACGACTGGCATGCGGATAATACGAATTTACCAAAAATGCCTTTTTGTTTAATTACTGGCCAATCTAAAAAATATATACTAAATATAAACAATGTATCAGAGGTTTCATTTAAAATGATTTTACATATGTTCTGCACATTGGACTGTATACCGGGCACCTTTTACCCGGGTAGCCCGGGTTGGATCGCATTGTCATTATAAAGCCAATATTTCTATAATAGTAGCAAATATATTTTTAACGCTTTTACAAGCGTATTGGAGGCATTAAGGGAGCTCATACCTTTTGAAATTGTTCCACCACCAGTAAAAAGCTATGTGATTTTCGAGTTCTTATAAAATTTTAAATACTTTTACTTACCCATCAAACGTAGTATAGGGTAAGTCTTGTAATCGTTTTGAAAATCGAAAAAAAAATTTGACTGATTTACACGTTTCAGACACTGGAGATTCCGAAAAACATATTTTTAGAAAAAAAAAATTGCCGTCCGTTTGTGTGTGTGTCTGTAACCGCTCTATCTCCCGGACAAATTGAGATAGAGACTTGACATTTGGTATGTACTTAGTATGTAATAATGGTAAGAAGCTAATTGAATTTTAGTAACCTCGATTATCCGGAACTATTTGTTTTTGACTCTCGAAATATTCGTTCTGATAAAAGGTATATAAAAATTTTCGAAATTGTTTATTTTAAGGAATGAATATAAATTACAATAAAAAAACATAAATTTTGCATAAAAAAGGAAGTCGATCGGATAATGAGTTGCTGAGATATTTGTAATCCTATTTTGCGCGATCTTCGATTTTTCATAAGCCTGTATTTCATTCAAATTTCAATTCAAAGACATATTTTAATTGGAAATCAGACGCTTAATCCGACGCAGTAAACTGTTAGTTAATATGATTATCGATTTTAGAGTTATAAGGATGTTTCTTTTACGCAATTCAGTAATAGAGCATTTAAAGTTTATGGCGTCATCAAGCCACGATTTTATTCCAATTGCAATGCATTTTATAAATAGTTTACACATGTTTTATTTTCATATTTTATGTTATGCATATCCCTGATGGGTAAGTATTACGGTGGCCCCCAACGACTAATTTGAAATTGCATAAATCTCTGTAACATATTTAAGCCATATTTCAGGTTTTATAAAATATAAAAATAAACATAACATAATATAATAAAAAAATACAGTTCAGTTAATATTGCAAATTTTTTTCACATGGTATGTTACAATCCGCACGATAACTTAACTTAGAATGTATATATGCACATAAAATAGGTATTAAAATGGCCTCTAAAGTATATTTTATAGAACGAATTAATATTATTGAGATAGTTAAATATTTTAATTATTTTTAATGATTAATTAATTATTTTTTCAATTATTTTTTCAATTTTTCAAATTTAATTGAATTTTAAAAATAGTTTCTGTCAAAAAATTTATATATCATTAATTCATTCTGTAAAATATAGTTTAAAGGTAATTTTAAAATTAGTTTTTTTTTTTCATATATCCATTGTAAGTTAAGTTATCGTGCGGATTGTGATATACCACGTAAAAACATTTTGCAATATTAACTGAACTGCATTTTTTATTATATTATATTATAAGTCTTAATTTTTCCAGTAATTTTTAAGTATTAAAAAAATTATGAGAACTCGGAACCATATCACTTTTCATTGATGGTGGGAAAATGTAAAAGGTAATGAAGCCTCTTAAAAATCCAAAATGAAGTCGGCCAGAAAAAAAAAAGAGTGAGAGAGAGAAAAAGTTCCAAACAATTAAATCGCCAAATTTCACCAAAAAAAAGAAAAAAAGAAATCCATTTAATTGGGAATTATGTCTTCTTTTAATTTATGTTAGGTTATTTTTTATTTTTTTATTCATTTTTTTAAACTCTAAAGTGAAATTGCAACGAACTTTGAAACAATATATATTGATCGTTAAATGAAGGTTAGAAGGTCCTCTTAATATAAAAATTAACTGATTCAAGAGGCTGTACATACATAAAGTTATCACTTTAGTAGGTAGGACACTTGTCTGGCACTTGCCACCGTCAGATATCTCGTGGTGGAGGAGTTTGTTCTTTTTGATATCGTTATCATATACACTGGCCTCCAAAAGTTAAGGTACTACCTGTTTTTTGCGTCTAATTTGCAAATGAATGAATATAGAAACAACAAAGTTGGAAGAAATGTGCGCTAAACTGTTATTTATTAAATGCGACATAGAAGTTTACTTAAGTTAAACGTATAAATGAAATTACAACAAAAAAACACTCATGGTGGAAAATTCCACTCTTGGAGAAATCAGTACATCGCAGTATTATGCAGTAAAATGTGACAGAAACATTAAAAAACTGGTTCTAATACAGAATATGTCCCCCCCGGACTTGAATGCATTGGCGGCATTGACTTTCCCGGCTCTCAATTAAATTGTCGGACACCGAAATAGGTAACGCTGACCAGACTTGGAGTAAGCCTTGTTCCAGCTCATTTAATGACCTTGGAGGAGGACTTAAAGCCGAAACCTGTCTTCCAATATAGTCCCAAAGATGTTCTATCGGATTAAAGTCTGGAGAGTGAGCTGGCCATTTCATTCTCTCCAAACCGTGATTCTCAAGCTAATCCTAAACAACCACAGCTCGGTGTTGTCTCGCATTATCATCCATTAGAATGAAACCTTTGCCAATAGCATATGGGCGCATATGGGCGCACATATGAATCAAGGATCTCATCCCGATATCTCGCACCAGTCACAGTTCCTCCATGGAACACATGCAGGTCAGTGTGGCCTCCGAGTTAGATCCCTACCCAAACCATGATTCCACCGTTTCTGTACCTGTGTGTTTCGACAGTGTTTGATTGATGGTATCGAGTGCATTGTTCTCTCCAGATCAGAAGACGTCCTGAATCACTCTTCAGTGTGAATCTGAACTCGTCTGTGAAGAGTACAGAAGCCCACTGTTGTCTGGTCCAGGAAACGTGTTATCTTGCCCAACATAAGCGGGCCCTTCTTTGTCGTCTGTTGAAGGGGACACACAACTGGTCGCCTTGCATAAAGACCTGCATTGTGAAGACGTCTTCGCACAGTAGTAGCGGAGATTCTTCTCCCTGATGCTGTAAAGTGGTCTGCAATGAGTTGCGGCAGAGTAGTGCGTCTTCTCCCTCGGGCCGAAAGAGCTATAAACCGGTCTTCTGCAGGTGTTGTAACACGTGGGCGGTCTAGAACATGTCTTCTGGACACAGAATCTTCGAATTCATACTGATCCCAGAGTCGTTGGACTACACTGCGAGACACATTGAGTCGTCTAGTAGTATCGGCCGGTGACAACCCCATTTCCATCCATCCTACCGCCCGCCACCTTAATGAATCGGGCAAACGACTTCTTCTAGACATTTCTAGACTTTACTGGCTGTTGTGAGCAAAACTGATAACAATAGTTCGAATACAACAAAACTTACACGCGAAATTACGAAAGCTTCGTAATTGCATAATTTTCTCTCATTCACAAATACGTATTCTTTTCTATAAAATAAAAGTGTTAGCTGTAATTTTTGCGTAAGTTTTTTTAAAGCTTATTATTGTCATTCATATAAACTATGAAGTTTAATCTGAGTGCCATTTTTTGACTGGAGAGCTTCGAAAAACATGTTGTACCTTAACTTTTGGAGGCCAGTTTATTTGATCCAACAAAAATTTTCTCTTTTTTGTATTTTTTTTTACATCAAAATAGTCTGTTATCATAATGAAGATAGGAATTTTTTTTCAACTAGGTAAATCATATTCAATGGTTGGAGTATCATAATTGAGATTTATTCCAACATAGAGAAAAATGCCGGGACCCAGGTTCGAGTCCTGGTCCCGGCATTTTACGCTATGTTGGAATAAATGTCAACTATGATACTCCAACCATTGAATAGTCTGTTATCTATTTTTATGAAACTACAAAGCCATTACTTAAACCATTAAATTATTGTAAAATCATTTTATTTCAAAATATGCAAATACCCAAAGTTCAGCATTCCAATTGTTCTGCCATAACACATTTAATTTGCTGCTGGAGAAACCAATGTGAAGTATGTTTGAAATATTATATTTGTTGAACTTACTATTAAAGAACAGAGAAAGAATGTTGTCCACCTGTTTTGTTGATTAAAAGTTCTACTTTCTCCCTTCCCCGTGTAGTGAGCAAGTGCAAGAAGACAATATTACTGTTTAATGCATTGTGTAACAAGAAACCATTATTAAATACTTTCAACCAGTAAAAAACTATTATTAAATACTTTCAAACAGTAAAAAACCATTATTAAATACTTTCAAATTGTAACTATTTCTTTTAGATATCATTTGATATAAAGTTATTTTTATGTATAATAGTGATATTTCATTGACTTCTTCTCTTCATTTGAAACAGTAAAATGTGCGAATAATGAATGTATAACCATATCTGTATATCACTGCAAACGTCTAAAAAGAAAAAAAAAATGTAAAAATAAAAGGAATTTTTAAACATCGATAACGATATAATTAAGGATGTGTGTGGCGAGAAATAATAACGTATGATATCGTAAGGGGGAGCGTTGGACGAAAATTATACTAAAAAGTTGATAACGTTATATATGTGCAGCCCCTAAAATCTTGTATAATAATAGTATATCTTCGGTAACAAATAACACATTTTAAAAATTTAATCTACTTTGAAATTACGTAGCCAAAATTCAAAAGCTCTGTTACACATGTTCATTTATTTGTGACTGAAAAAAATAATTTTATGAATTATAATGCACTTGATACTAAGGTTCAACATTATTACATAATATATCTTTTCGTCAGACGTTCTTTACTTTACTGTATTTATTCAGCTTCTAATGTAAACAACAGAAAACAATTACGCGGTCATTTCTTTAATTTGATGATTCCTTTTGTGTTTATACCTATCTAAGAAACCAAACACGAACAAAAGTTGCATTCAATAAGCTAAAGTACCGAAGAAAATTAGCTGTTTTTGTTTTAGGAAACCCAAATAGTTTTGATAGTTGGTATTAAACAAAACATTTATAGTGAGTTTCCATTGAAACATACGAAGCTTAGGAACAAAACGAATACACAATGTATTTTATAAGTTATACGTTTGAGTACAATTTGTTCCCTGTAATATGTATATTTCGTATAATTTAGATCATTGTATAAGTTAAATGATATATACCGGAATAAATATATGGACAGTATTTACTTTTTAAAGTAAAAGTAATAATTTTTTTTCTAAAGTTGACATTGTTACAAAAAATTGCTACTTTTCTCACATCCAAAATTCTTTTTAAAAGTGTAAAAAACATAAAAATATCAAAAATATTTTTGGTAAATTATTAATGAACTTTGTTATTTTCTTGCTAAATTCTATTTAAATATTTCAGTTTATTTTCGGTTAATATTCCTTAAAAACTTGTTGTTAATAAAACAGTCATTAAGCAAATAAGGTAAGATAAATCGCTTACCCTGCATTCTCCAGTTGTTATTGTATTCTCCAGGTGTACGACATCTACGATTAAATCAAATACATAATCCAATATTGGGCAGATGCTTTCATCATATTCTTTTGGCACAAAAATGTATTTATTTTATTTCACACATTTTTATAAATAATTTGAAGATTCTTTTCTGAGAAAATGTAATTTATTATGAATTAATTACTATTACATTATAAATTGCATTAAGGTTAGAGGATATTATTTATTTGTGGCCTTAGGGGCATATAACAGAGTTTAGGGTGATTACATATGAATATCCCAACTTTGAAGGGCTATATCTTCTGAACAATTAAAGGTAGTGTTCCATTCTACACATCGAAGTGAGTGAGAAGTTATGAAGTTTCATAAATGTAAAAGTCTGTTTTTTTTTTGTGAGAAATGGCGCAACGAGCGGCGGGTTAAAAGAGAACCGGCATGTTCCTTTGCGAGTTTATTGAGTCAGTTGCCGCCGAGATGACAACAGCACAACAAAAGACGTTCTGTGTAATCTGAAAACGAGGATAACTGCAGTTATTGTAACTGTAACTCCCGACATGCTGAAAACCGTGTGGGACGAATTCTCCTACAGAATGGATGTCGTTCGTGTTTCTGCTGGTGGTCACACTGAACATTTATAAATTTTTGCTATTAGTAATTTCACAATCTTCTTTTTTATGTCTTCTATACTTTTGTTAATAAAGTCCTTCAAAGTTGGGATATTCATTTGTAATTATCCTGTACTATGTTTTCATCGGGAGTTACAAATTCAAAGTGAATGCTTACACAGAAAATCGGCAGTTAGAGTTCTTAAAATGGATGTGGAAAAAACCGATCATTATACAGGGTTATTCAAAATGAGTCATCCGATTTCAAAATTCCATATTTTCAAAAATCATAAACGACACAGAATTATAAGTAATACATGAATAAAAAGGAAAAATATGGAAGTTTTATATTGTGAACAATGGATCACGCTCGTGTTTCTTCGTGAAGCTATTTCACGAAAGCTGTTTTAGAAGCTGACTTTTCCCGCAAATAAAGGAAGATCTTTCCAACTTCGTTTTCCAACAAGATAAGGCACCACCCTACTTCGCTACAGAGGTATACGTGTTCTCGCAGTTGGATCGGTCGCAGTGGACCAGATGACATGATGTTACACAGCTAGCCACCTAGGTCACCTGATATGACTCCATGCGATTTCTTCCTTTGGGGTGTTGTAACAGATGAAGTTTATGTGCCACCATTACCCACAAATTTATGTGAACTTAAATAACGGATTTCTGCTGTACAATCAATTACCATTGGCACTTTACAGCGTGTTTGGCAGGAATTTACATACCGTCTTGACATTATACGTGTAACTAAAGGAAGTTATAGAGAACACTTATAAAAAAAAACTTCAATATTTTTCCTTTGTATTCATGTATTACTTATAATTCTGTGTGGTTTATTTATGAAAATATAGCATTTTGAAATCGGATGATTCATTTTGAATAACCTTGTTATAATAATCATTACTTTTACTTTAAGAGTTTTTTACTAAAGTTTTTAGTTCATCACTGGTATTCCCAACAAATATTCTATTTGATTTCACTTGAGTAGGTAATTATGATATTGCTTTCTGCCGGTGAAAGATATAGGTGAAAGAGATGGTTATTCCTTGTTTATGTAATCGTCATCAAATCATCTATTTGATTAATTGATTGTTTATTTTTCAATATTAGAGTTTCAGGGATCATAATATGCAACAAATATAAATGTGAATTATATGCTCTGGCATTAATCTGCATGTCTTTGAAACTACTAGTGATATTTTTAATTTTATTGCATGTAAAAAAAAATAAACAAATGAATAAAATAAAATAAAATAAAAAATAAAAGAACATATTTGGAATGAAAAGCTTTTATGTTAAATAAAAAATAAATAAATTATAAGTTTTCCTAAAGTAAAATTTGCAAGAATCTATATAAATTATGTCTATAAAAATGTTTTAGAAATGGTGTTCATTTATGTTTTTAATAATTCCATTCATCTTCATATTTTTAAAAAGTTAAATTTCCTTTTAACAACGACAGTGTCATTTCTACGAAATTACAAAAGGAATGTGTAAGTACTGTAAAATAAAAAATAAATAAAAATAAATATCAATTTAAACGGTGCGCATATTTTAAATTAGATGCGTTATCAAAACATGCCTGAAGTCTAAAAATGACTAAGAATAAAAAGTATATTAATAAATTAATATTTATTTAAAAAGATAAACATATATCTAAACACGAGCAGGGAAGACCGATCTATGCTTGGTCAAAATTAGCTTTGAGTTCAAATATCATGACCCATTACCCATTGACCCACTAATAGAATTTTCTCGAACATGTGACTAAGCTCAATTGTCTTCTCGTGCCCGAAACCCGTAGGGTATAACATTTAGTCAAAATAGTCTGAGCCGTTTTTTAGATAAAATTAGCTTGACCCACAGTGATCCAAAAATGACCCACTAATCATATTTTCTCGAACATGTGACCTAGCCCAATGATTTTCTCGTCCCCCACAACCGTAGGATACAAAATTTAGTTCAAATCGTCTGAGCCGTTTTTAAGAAAAAAAATAGCTTGTCCCATAATGACTCATGACCAAAATGACCCACTAATCGAAATTTCTCGAACTTGTGACCTAGTTCAATAGTCTTCTCGTTCCCTAAAACTGCAGGATACTAAATTTAGTTCAAAACCTCTGAGCCATTTTTAAGATAAAAATAACTTGACCCATAATGACCCTCGAGCAAAATGACCCACTAATCGAAATTTCTCGAACGTGTGACATTGCCCAACAGTCTTCTCGTGCCCAAAAATAATAGGATGCAAAATTTAGTCGAAATAAACAGAGCCCATTTTTATATAAAATTAGCTTGATCCACAGTGACCCAAAAATGACCCACCAATCAAATTTTTTTGATGTGTAATCCAGTTCAATGATTTTCTCGTGTCCGAATCTCGAAGGATTCAAAATTTAATTAAAATCGTTAGAGCCGTTTTTTAGATAAAACTAACTTGACCCGCGTTGACCCAAAAATGACCCACTAATCGAAAGTTCTTGAACATGTGACCCAGCCCAATAGTCTTCTCGTTCTGAAAATGGTAGGATATAAAATTTAGTCAAAATCGTTTGAACCGTTTTTTAGATAAAATTAGCTTGACCCTGAACCACGGTGACCCAAAATGACCCACTAATCGAATTTTTTCGAACATGTGACCTAGCCCAGTGGTTTTCTGGTGCCCCAAAAAGGTAGGATAAAAAATTTCGTCAAAATTGTTAGAGCCGTTTTTAAGATAAAATTTGCATATATATACACATACACACAAGATTTGCTCGTATTAGAATATATGATATGGTCTGCCGTATAAGATCACGTTATACACGATAAGATAAACATATTTGCGCATCTAAACTGTTTTAATTTTTTGGTGGGTTGAATCAACTTTTGGTCCTGTAATAGCTGCAACCACAACTATCTTTCATAAATCAACTATAAAGCTCCATAAATCATTCTCATTATAAATCAACCATAAAGCTCTGGTTAAACCATAGCTCCAAATGTTACAGCAAGATTTCACTCTCTTATGGTTGCAGCTACTGCATCGACAAAAGTTAATACAATTGATCACAAATTTTTTTAACAGTGTACACGCTATATGTACCATGTACACGTATAAAACTACACATTTACATCTACGTGTAGTACACATCTGTGCGAAAAAGGAGCAATAAAATAATTTCGTTGAACATTGTAACTATTAATTTTTAAGCTAAAATATCACTGTAGGCTGCTAATTTTCTCAAATTCAAAATATCTTTAAAGTTTATATTTTTAAATCAAAGATAAAACTTCGAATTACATATTCTAAGAATTTGCATTTTTTGAATATTGATAATGATAGTTTTTTTTTCATCGTATGTAATAATAAATAATTAATTAAATGAAAACATCTCGAAGTAAAATATTTTATATCTGGAGGCACGGCAGTGCCTCCGCCAAGTCGAGAGAGGACAGCCGTAAGCATACTTTTCTGGAAGCAACTCAGGGCACTTTTGACCCCCCCATATCTCCGCGCTGGAGTATCCCAAAAATTTTAAACTTCAATTATAGAGAGTATTTGGCCCACAGGACCAAAATTTAAAATTACAACTTTCTATCTTTTCTAGTTCAGGCGATATATGAACTCAAACATTCGATTTTTTGTCACTTCTTACTCACTCGTTCACGCGTCATCAAAAAGATTGGGTAGATCCCGTAGCCCCAGAAACTTGACATTTGGAAAAAAGGTAGTGTTTAGGATACAAAGAAAGGAAAAATTATAAAATCCAGAAAATTCGAAAAAAAAACATTCGAAAATTCAACAAATTCCATCAAAATTGAAAATTGAAAATAATACGATCTTGTAGTCTTAGAAACTTAAGATTTGGTGTGAAGGTAGTGTTTAACATCCAGAAAAAGAAAACATCAAAAACACCAAAAAAATCGAAAGCAAAATTGAAAAAATCGAAGAAATTGAAAAAAAACGAAAATTTGAAGACAATCCGATTTTGTTGCGCTAGAAAATTCAAATTAGGAATAAAGGTAGTATTTAGGATACAAAAAAAGGAAAATTAAAAAAATCCAGAAAATTCGAAAAAAAAATAAAAAAATTCGAAAAAAATTGAAAAAATGAAAATAATTTGATACGATAACGCTCGTATTTATAAATTAATTTGGATGAAACTAATTGTGTGTATTAAGCTCACCAATGCCTCGACCGAGTTCGTTGGCCAGCTTGGTCCGCCATCTTGTTTCAAGATGGCGGCCACGGAAAATTTTCAAACTAAAATAAATATACAAAAAAGTTAAAAAATCAAGTTTATTTTTAATTAGGTGTTAGGACTTGATACAAGGTTTGCAGAGCATTTTTTGTTTTACCTCTATCTTAAAAATTGGCTGAGATAGAGCAGTTTGAAATTCTACGGTGGCTGACATTTTGAAACAAAACAGCACATTACAAAAAACCAACGATAAATTTATGGTCAATAATGGTCAAGCAGGTGCAATCCCGAATGAATACTCCGTGTTATTATAACTGTAACTTTGACTTCGAAATTTTGATACGTTGCATTTTCTATTTGTTGATATTTTTGAACTATGATTTACGCTCAGTGAAATGTTGTTGTTGAAGAGGGATTTTCCATGTAAATCCAAAACGTCCAATTTTAATATGTTTTTAATGTTTTATGAAAGTGTATTGTAATGTCTGTAATTTTAATGATTTTAATATAAATTTATAAGTTTTAGGAACGCGATTTCTCGCAAATTATTTTCTTTCATTGTTGTAATCATTTTCCCAATCATATGCATAAAACTATATATTCATATCCACTAGCGGCAAATTCTCGCCAAACTTGGCGACAATTGGCGAAATCTCGCCAAATTTGGCGACAAAAATAAGTCTTCATAAATGAAGCCAACTTGGCTATAGCTCAATAATTTGGCGAATTTCTTATTCAAATTCAGTGTAAACGAATCTTTTGTAAACGGTTTCTTTGGATTTTAACTTGCTGTTTTCGAGTAACATTAGCTAAAATTTTAAAACGAAGATATAGGAAAGCTACCTTTTCCTGCCGGTACAGGCTGGAGGACTTTTTTATGAGTTGTCGGATGCAATCTATGTTTTGCATTAAATAAAGTAAAACATTGAAAAACAAATCCCACAGGATGGGGATAGTTTGTTTTAGATAGATTTTAAGCTAATTGTCCTATTAACTAGTACACCTTCCGTTATTGTTTTGTGTTATTTTCCCCGGATTATGCTTTTCTTTTCTTTTGTTTACGAATTTTGTAATAGAAAAGTTCCGCTATAGACTGGCTACGTTATAGACCTTTTTTTTTATAGACAGGTTCATTTTCTTTCACAGGCTTTACTCTATTTAATTTATATATGAAATATTTGTTGTTAAAAGATGTTGGTCGCACAAAAATTTTCACATCTCTCCCTTCCTCCCGACATTACTGGTTGGTTATGGCTTGATAGTCCTTTCTAAATAAAATCATGGTGATTCTAAGATTCTCTTGATTTATCTCTAACTTGAACATAAACGATCCTAAGAAAACGGATCAATGAATTACTATATTGGCATGAGGAAATTTAGTTGCAGAAAAATGGAGCATATAGCATTAAGTCTAATAGGAAAACCACAGCCTTGGCAAGATCTGGAGGCACGGCAGTGCCTTCGCCAAGTCGAGAAAGCACAGCCGTAAGCATACTTTTCTGGAAGCAACTTAGGGCACTTTCGACCCCCCCGTATCTCTGCGCTGGAGTTTCCCAAAAACCTGGAACTTCGTTTTTCTAGAGTATGTGGCAAGTAAGACCAAAATTTAAAATTACAACTTTCTGTCTTTTCTAGTTCAGACGATATATGAACTCAAACATTCGATTTTGTGTCACTCACTCACTCACTCGTTCCGCGTCATCAAAAAGATTAGGTAGATCCCGTAGCCCTAGAAACTTGACGTTTGGAAAAAAGGTAGTGTTTAGGGTACAAAGAAAGGAAAAATTATAAAATCCGGAAAATTCGAAAAAAAAAACATTTGAAAATTCAACAAATTCCATCAAAATTGAGAATTGAAAATAAGACGATCTTGTAGTCTTAGAAACTTAAGATTTGGTGTGAAAGTAGTGTTTAGCATCCAGAAAAAGAAAACATCAAAAACACCAAAAAACGTCGAAAATTTGAAAATAATTCGATTTTGTAGCGCTAGAAACTTGAAATTTGGAAGAAAGGTAGTATTTAGAATAACAAAAAAGAAAAAATTAAAAACATCCAGAAAATTCGAAAAAATTGAAAAAAATTGAAAAAATGAAAATAATTCAATCTTTTAACCTTAGAAACTTAAAATTCGGCGTAATGGTAGTGTTTGAAATTCAGAATAAGGAAAAATTAAAAACACAATAAAAACAGAAAATAAAATTAAAAAATTGGAAAACGTCGAAAATTTGAAAAGAATTCGATTTTGTAGAACTAGAAACTTGAAATTTGGAACTTAGGATACAAAAAAAAATTAAATCCAGAAAATTCGAAAAAAAAATTCGAAAAATTGAAAAAATCGAAAAAAAAGAAAAAAGATTGATTTGTTGAAATTTTCTGAATTTTTAATTTTTAATCTGGAGGCACAGCAGTGCCTCCGCCAAGTCGAGAGAGCACAGCCGTAAGCATCCTTTTCTGGAAGCAACTCAGGGCACTTTTGACCTCCTCATATCTTTGAGCTGGTGTATCCCAAAAACCTGAAACTTCGTTTATATAGAGTATGTGGAAAATAAGACCAAAATTTAAAATTTCACATTTCTGTCTTTTCTAGTGCAAACGATATATGAACTGAAATTTTTGATTTTTTGTCACTCACTCACTCAATCACGCGTCATCAAAAAGATTAGGTGGATCCCGTATGCCTCGAAACTTGACGTTTGGAAAAAAGGTAGTGTTTAGGATACAAAGAAAGAAAAAATTGTAAAATCCAGAAAATTCGAAAAAAAAAAAGCTCTCGAAAATTCAACAAATTCCAACTAAATTGAAAATTGAAAATAATACGATCTTGTCTTGAGTCTTAGAAACTTCAAATTTGGTGTAAAGGTAGTGTTTAGAATTCAGAAAAAAAAAAAAAAAAAAAAAAAAAAAATATATATATCAAAAACACAATAAAAATCGAAAATAAAATAAAAAAAATCGAAAAAAATAAAATTTTTTAAAATAATCCGGTTTTGTTCCGCTAGAAACTTGGAATTCGGAATAAAGGTAGTATTGGATAAGAAAAAAATAAAAAATCCGGAAAATTCGAAAAAGTCTGAAAAATTGGAAATAATTTGATCTTTTAGCCTTAGAATCTTAAAATTCGGCGTAAAGATAGTGTTTAGGATTCGGAATAAGGTAAAATGAAAAACACAATAAAATTCGAAAATAAAATCGAAAAAATGGAAAAATAAGGAAAAATTGAAAATAATTAGATTTTATAGAGCTAGAAACTTGAAATTTGGAATAAAGGTAATATTTAGGATGCTATTTAAGAAAAAATTTAAAAATACGGAAAATTCGAAAAAAAAATTCCGCAAAATTCGAAAAAAATAGAGAGAGAGACAGAAAAAGAGAGAAATTGAAAATAATTCGATCTCGTAGTCTTAGAAACAGAAAATTTGGGTAAAAGGATTCAGAAAAAGAAAAAAAAATTAAAAGCACAACAAAATACGAAAATAAAATCAAAAAATCGAAAAAATCGAAGAAAAAACGCAAACTTGAAAATAATTCGATCTTTTAGAGCTAAAAACTTGACATTTGGAATAAAGGTAGTATTTAGGATTAAAAAAAAAAAAAAAAAAAAAAAAAACAGAAATAAAAACAGAAATAAAAAAAAAAATCTGGAAAAATTGAAGTTTTTTTTTTTTTTTTTTTTTTTATCCTGTAGCTTTAGAAACTAAAAATTCAGCGTAAAGGTAGTGTTATACAGAAAAAAGAAAAATTAAAACACAATAAATTCGAAAATAAAATTTAAAAAATCGAAAAAGATCGAAAATTTGAAAATAATTCGATGTTGTAGCGCTTGAAACTTGAAAATTGTAATAAAGGTAGTATTTAGGATACAAAAAAAAGGAAAAATGAAAAAATCCGAAAACTCGAAAAAAATCAAAAATTGAAAATAATTCAATCTTGTAGTCTTAGAGACTTAAAATGTAGTGTAAAGATTATATTTACGATTTAAAAAAAACTTTTAAGAATTTGTAAAATTCGAAAATAAAATCGAAAAATCGAAATATCTGTAAAAAATCGAAAATTCGAAAACAATTTGATTTTGTAGTTCTAGAAACATGAGTTTTAAGATAATTGCCCTATTAGCTAGTACACCGCTCCTAATTGTTTTATGCTTTTTTCCCCCGAATTATGCTTTTTTTTTTCTTTTTGTTTACGAATTTCGGTATAGAAAAGTTCCACTATAGATTGGCTACGTTATGGGCGGTTTCTTTATAGACATGTTTGTTTTCTTTCACAGGTTATACTCTATTTAATTTGCATATGAAATATGGATTGTTAAATGATGTTAGAACCAAAAAAATTTTCACAGCTCCCCCTCTCCTCCCGACATTAGTGGCTGGTTATGGCTTGATAGTCCTTTCTAAATAAAATCATGGTGACTCTATCTTGATTTATCTTTAAATTAAACCTAAATGATCCTAAGAAGACGGATCAAAGAATTACTACAGGGTGATTCTGAATTCATCATCAATATTTGGTGGGGAGGTAGGGAATAGGAAAAGAACACTATTTCACATAGGAAAGCATGGGCGCAGACGTCATGTAGTAGGGCAATATGAATCCGGTTAAATGATGGAAAGAAAACATAACAAGAAAGTGGTAAGAGAAAAAACATTTATTTGTGCATCTTTTGTACAGACTTACAAGAGGTGCTCGAAATTCTGACCATTTGCTAGAGTACATGCCTCACAACGACGTTGCATGGACAACCGAACTTTCTGGAATATGCCTGGCGTTTCCCGGATGTTTGCGGCGGCAACCGATATGCGTGCTACAAGGTCCATAGCACTGGCAACAGGGGTCTCGTACACCATGTTTTTCATGGCACCCCATACAAAGAAGTCTATTGGAGATAAATCCGGTGACCGTGGTGGCCAACAAACCGGTCCACCGCGACCAATCCATTGAGCTCCAAATTTTCTGGTCAGGTAACAACGCACATCATTTGCGAAATGTGCTGGAGCGCCGTCATGCTGGAACCACATTCGCCGGAGAATAACAGCAGGAACCTCGTTCATAAGACCCGGTAACACAGTCTGAAGAAATATGAGGTAGTTTGCGCAATCTAAACGGGATGGTAGTAAATACGGTCCCAGCAAACAGTCGCCGACGATCCCAGTCCACACATTGACGGCAAAGCGTTGTTGCGCAGCTCTAACTCTCGTACCGTGTGGATTCTGATTAGCCCACACATGCGAATTGTGTGTGTTGAAGACACCTTCACGAGTGAAGGACGCTTCATCTGTGAAAAGAACATACGTTGGGAAATTGGGATCAACGGCTGTTCTCTGCATGAACCACTGACAAAAAGTAACACGCTTGGGATAGTCCTCTGCTTCCAGTAACTGCACTCTTTGCAAATGAAAAGGATGTAAACGTTCCTCGTTTAGTATCCGCCACACTGTTGATTGTGAAACTCCAAACTGGCGAGCCATACCTCGTGTGCTAGAACTTGGCTGTTCTTCGATAGACTGTAGGACAGCTTCCTCGACTGAAACTGTCCGTGTTGATCGGCGGCTGCCTCGATCAACATTAATACCAGCAAATGATCCAGTTTCGCACAATTGTCGATGAACACGTGAAAACATTTGATGCTGTGGCACGCGCCGGTTGGGGTAGCGCTCTGCATACATTTGCCTAGCTCTAAGACAGCTTTCTCCTGCGGCACCGTAAGTTAGATGCATATCTGCAAGTTCTTGAAACGTATACCGGTTCATGTTACTTCTGCGAAGTCACCTTGTCGAATGACGACTGGCTGCACACGGCAGACAGCTATGCGCGTTCATGGGAGATGCGGACACAAAGCGCCCTCTATACACCGTCATGCGTTCGTTTGTGCCTATGCTTTCCTATGTGAAATAGTGTTCTTTTCCTATTCCCTACCTGCCCACCAAATATTGATGATGAATTCAGAATCACCCTGTATATTGGCATGACAATCACGAAACTTAGAAGTAAAATCGAAAAATCATTAAATTTATAAAAAGTCGAAGGTTTGAAAAAAAATCGATTTTGTAGTCCTACCAGCTTGATGTTTGACAGAAAGGTGGGGTTTAGGATACAAAGTAAGAAAAAAGTTAAAAATCCGAAAAAAAAAATCGAATTTAGTTTGATTTATTGAAAATTTTCGGAAATTTAAATTTTAGATTTATTTTTATCCTAAACAGTACTTTTGTGCTAAATATCGAGTATCTAGGCTGCGAGTAATATCTCAGATGGATAGCACCTTTCCTGGAAGCAATTGAGAGTACTTTTGACTCCCACCTCCCATAACTTAGTGCTTGCCTAGTTACCTGAAATTTCTTTATGGTAACTTCTTCGAAAATCAGTGGATGATCTCCAAAAAGAGCCCAAAATCAAGAAAAGGAGGATTACTTACAAAAAGAAGTGAAATCTCATCAAAAAGTCACCTGTAAAAAATGCAGCCAAGTCTCGTAACTCATTTACCGTAAAAAGTACTGAGATCGTATAAAGCCAAGTTTAACTATCTTATTAACTTTGAAATTTTCATTCACAAATCACTCCTAGTCTCTACATCTTTAGTTAATTATTATTTTGTGACTTGGCAATTACGTAGCACGAGAATGTGATGTATATAGTTAGTTTTAATCAAATAATACTATAACATATTAAGGTGTAATAACTTCCCTGTGTGCATATAATTTGCTTTAATTAAATTATCTCATCCCATCCCATAACATAGTAAGGTGTAATAACTTCCCTGTGCTGCGTAATTGTCAAGTCACAAAATAATAATTAACTAAAGATGTAGAGACTAGGAGTGATTTGTGAATGAAAATTTCAAAGTTAATAAGATAGTTAAACTTGGCTTTATACGATCTCAGTACTTTTTACGGTAAATGAGTTACGAGACTTGGCTGCATTTTTTACAGGTGACTTTTTGATGAGATTTCCTTTATATCTACCCTATATATATAAAATCCTAATGAAACGAATTTGTGAAACGATTTTATGAAACGAATTTATGAAACGATTTTATGAAACGACTGATTAAACGACTGATTATGTTTCAAGGCTATTTTTAATAAAATATTAAACGCTTGATGGTGAAATTAATACCAATTGTTCATAAAAATCCGCGGATGTCAAAACTGGTAATAGAATTTTGAAATTGGAATTAGTTTTCGAGATATTAATTTTTTTCTAATTTTAATGACATTTCTGTAATGATGGCAACTAATTACTCAGTTTTTTGTGACAAAAAAGGGAAAAAATTGAAAAGGATCCCGATAGGGATTATTGATTTCTTTTTATCCGTCATTTTCAAATTGAAATTGAATTTATCTTTTATTTCAATCGATAATGAAGACAAGATTATGATTAAATTATGTTTTTCAGGAAAATTTGAAAAAAAAAATCACATTTCTATCGTCAGGATTCAATCGTCTGTCAGCATTTAATTTAATTTATAAACTGGAAATATTTTGAATAAATTCGTCCAAATGACGTCATTTAGGTAAACGCAAAAGAAAGGGGGGAAAAGGAATTAATAGTAATTATTATTTATTGATATAATTTTGTTATTTTTTTGTAACATTTAACTAAACGAATTTATAAAATCATTAATTCGGATATTTGAAACTAATATATAAAATAATAATTGCCCTACTGAACGGAAGAATAAAATATCCTGCTTGGTTTTTTCCGCCAAGCTTTTTAAAAAAGCGTCAAGATCCCTATAATAGAAAAGCACCAAAAGTTCATTGGGTTTATTTTCATAACTTTTGGCAACAAATCTATGTATATTAACGAATCTATCCCTTTTTGAAGCTCGAATAAACTCCCAAACCTAAAAGCAAAGGATCCTATAATGGAAAAGTACCCGATTTTTTTTATGGACAATATTCAAGTGACAGAACATGGTGTAAAATTACCGCGGATAGCAAATTTGTTTAAATATCTCATCAATTGATGCCGAATAAATGCAGGCATGCATGCACAAAATATTTAATTAATTTTGTATGATAAATAATTATTAGAAAATTCGTATATACATATTAATTAAAAAAATAATTTACATACTTAAAATAACATGAAAATATGCATGATGGTGCACTAAAATAGAGAGAAAATTAAAACCTGTTACTGAAAATGTTTATAACATAGTACTTTTCAATACCGTGGTTCTTAATGTTATTCACAAGCAGATGGGATTTTTCTCATCCTTAAACGCAAAGGAAGAATAGAATAGAGATTGTTATAAAAGTCCGAGAGGTAGTCACAATTTAAACCTAACCATTTTATACAAGCTGGTTTTCAAGTAGTAATTGATTTTACTTATCAATCCCGAAAACAGTCGTCAGTTGTCGCAACAGCTGTGTATGAGGCCATGATAACCGAAAAATGTCCCATTAAAATGTTAAAATCATGGCAACCCAATTACAGATTTACCAATATTTTTAAAATAAAGCACGCTGTCATGTTTTTAGAGGCCTCGAAGTCTGAGCGGGGGTTGGAGAGCGTAGCTCGCAGGGGGTAGGCCCCCTAGTAATAAATAAATAATCCAGCTTTCATAAAGCAAATATTTATTGAAACGTGTTTAATTGTACTCATGAAAAGAAATATTAATTTTTTATTCAATTATTTGGAAAATAATTCCATGCGTCATCAGATTTTACACTATTAAAAATTTATTTAGCAATATAAAAATTTCTTGATAAAATACAGGCGTAAACTTAAAAAATAATTAAATATTCAAACGGAACATAAAATTCATACTTTATGAAAAAAGTCGTAGGCGAATTGAATTGAAAATTTTAATTTAAAGCATAACATTAATTTTAAAACAATACAAACGTTTGCTACTTTTCTTAAATCGAAAATTCTCTTTAAAACATAAAAGATACAAAA
This sequence comes from Maratus michaelseni, assembly GCA_963931845.1. Classification (NCBI taxonomy): domain Eukaryota; kingdom Metazoa; phylum Arthropoda; class Arachnida; order Araneae; family Salticidae; genus Maratus; species Maratus michaelseni. Next base: position 292,425,139 of record OZ007589.1, on the reverse strand, counting down.
TTGATCAAAGACAAAAGTGTAATTCTACATTCTGCTATGCATTTGAATCCTATTGAAACTGTTAATGGCAATTATTAATTTCGTGTAAAAATAAATTATTTATTTCATGAAAATATTTCAAAGGAAAATAATTTATATTTTGCTTTAAATAACAAGTAAATAATTCGTGAATATTTAGTTTGAAAAAAAGGAATATTTTCAGAAAATACTTTTTATTGTGTTTATTAAAAGAAATGTTTTTCAAAAATGTGTACAATAGTACAAAACCCACGCATCTTTAAATTTTGCAATATTAAAATTTCATTTTTCGATAACTTAGTTTCTTCTGCAAGAGGATAAAATGAAAGCATAAGATGATATGAATCGGCGATTTTAAAAACTACATAAGTCCACGTGCAGTGTAAGAAATACATGTTTCTTAATCTAAGTAGTTTTTGTAGTGTATTAATTAGTTTTCACTAGATTAATTTTAACACAATTATTCAAATTGGTAAAGAAATCATACGAGTTGTAATTTTCCAACTGGACGAAAAATGCCCGGTCCAGGATTCGAACCTGGGATCTCTTGGTTGAAGCTTCTATGCTCTACCAACTGAGCTATCCCGGTCGAATCTGGAGGGCATAATTCATCCAATTAACCTTATTGATCATAGCATCTGGTCTGATATTTTAATCAGCTCAACAGAATAGATCGCAGGTAATGGAAATCCAGTAAACGCTGGATACGTGATTACACTCATTTTTCGTCCAGTTGAAAAATTACAGCTCGTATGATATCTATACCAATTTGAATAATTGTGTTAAAATTAATCTAGTATAATCAAGTATCCAGCGTTTACTGGAGTTCAATTACCTGCGATCCATTCTGTTGAGCTGATTAAAATATCAGACCAGATGCTATGATCAATAAATTGAGCTGGATGAATTATGCCCTCCAGTTTCGACCGGAATAGCTCAGTTGGTAGAGCATGGCAGCTTCAGCCAAGAGGTCCCAGGTTCGAATCCTGGCCCGGAAATTACGACTCGTATTAATTAGTTTTCCCGACCCGGAATATAGGTTTTTCAGATGCTAATATCAATTCTTAAGTAAACATTTTCATGTTGAACAAATATGTTTTGCAGACAAACATGATAAATTAGCAGCTCTAACATTAACATTAAAATTAATGTTATTTTGTTTCTCTTGCAGGCATAAATTCAGTTAAACAGTTGAAAACGTTACTCGAGAACTATTAGTTTGTTAAAAACCGATGTTACGATTCGAAAAAAAAAAAAAACAGATTACTGCTCTATTAAGCTACTTGAAAATGTTTCCAAAAATCAGTATCAACAAACGAAACTTATATAAATGCTGCTTAAAGTATCGAAAATATTTGGTTTCTGAGGTTTCTAAAGATAAAGAACGCTTTTGGGAATCGTGGGTAACTTGAAAGAGGTTATTGTATATTTTTGCTCGTAGTTATATTATATTTTCGTTCGTAGTTATACTATATTTTCGTAGATTAAGATACCTTTGTCTTTTTTATTGTGTACTAGTATATAACCCCCGTAAAAAATGGCGAAAGCTTGATTTGTGTTTCATTTTCATAAGATTTCATACAAACAAACAGCATGGAGATTTTATGATTGAAAGGTTTGTATTGTAGAAAAGTACATTTTAAAAAATGATAAATGATTTATGCAAATACAAATGATGAGGATTTTTTTTTCACTCAATATTTAGTTTCTCAAAAATAGTTCAACGATTGGACAAAACAGTCAAATTAAATATTAAAAAAATAATCCATGTGCAAAAGTTTTTGTAAAAAAGTGCTATCAATGAAGTGTTATCCACATAGTTCATCGTTTGGTTACATAAGCAAAATTAGACGCAAATGCTGAAAAGGTGTAACGATTGCACAAAGCATTAAAATTTTGTTAGTTTTTAATTATCTAAGTTAATAGTATAATAGAATTGAATTTTAACATTTCTTGAAGAACAAAGTTTTTAAGTAATGAGGAAAGAAATATATATGAAAGAAAGATATACATAAAAAGGAAGCAGAAAATTGCATGTTTACGAATGTTAGCTTCTTAATTCACAGTGGGAAAATAGCCCATCAGAAATGACAGGAAGAACAAAGTTTTCTAGTAATGAAGAAATATTTAAAACGTATACAACGATGAATACAGGATTTACAAAATACTACATATGTTCGAGAAAAAATAATTTTCCTTTTAGTGTAAAGTTCTGCATTGATATTAAAAAAAATATATAAACTCCGGTAAAAAAATGACGCAACAAAATGGCAGCAATGCTAGTAGTAGCATACAGCAGAATTATTTTAGCTTGTGAATATTAGTTTCTTAATTCGAAGTAGAAATTACGAAACCCGTCAAAAATGACGGATATTTCCCGTCAAAAATGACAGAAATATTCTGCAAAACTTTGATATAAACAACGACTTTCCCAAAGAAAATAAAGTGCTTTGATTGACCTTCAATAGTTTAAAGATTCCACTATAACAGGATTCTGTAACGATAAATCTTCAAAATAATGTTTAGATCAACAAAGATGTTTAAACACTCGTTGCCAATCAGCACAAATAATTTTGATGAATGAGTCTCAAAAGTGAATGACACACCCGACAGAAGTATTTATTTCAACAATAATAATAATTAGCAAAGTGGCACACAATGTCTGAAGATTTCAGAAAACATTAAAATTAATTAACCAATGAGTTTTATGAAAATGAATTAATGTTTCACCAAACTTCTTTCCGTTAGGAGTGGATTGCGAAAGCGTTCTATGCTTAGTTTTTAAATACAATTTTGGCGCCATCTCTCGGCAATTAATATAAAGAAGCCGTCTCTTGAAATTATAGTATTTTAAGCGCATATATATATATATATATATATATATATATATATATATATATATATATATATATATATATATATAAGCCATATAACTTTAAAATTGTATTCAGTGTAAATAAATGAAAAATATTATTCTTTTTCATAAAATTTTAATTTAGTTTTATCAGTTTTTAAAAACTTTGCAATTTACTTATGGAATAAAAATATTATTTGTAATGAAAAAAATATATATATAGTTTCTTTTAAGCATATTAAAAAAAAAATCGGGATTTATTTCAGGTTAAACTTCTAAAAGTTTAAATTCTATAAATTTATAAAATTTATATAAATTATATAATTAAAATTATGTAAATTTATATAAAAATAAAAAAATATGTATATAGGAAACTTGTTAAAACCGCAATCAATATAACGAAAAATAAAAAAAAATCACATTTTATGTATATTTAATCAATATTGTTTCAAATTATTTTTTATGCTTAATTAATTATTAAAAAATAAAAAGCTATTTACATTTTTTCATTTAAATCATTTTATTTTAACTGAAATAAATATTAAAAAATAAAACCCTTACACATGTTTAAAATCTCTCACTCCAAAGATCGAACTGAAGACCTCGGGTTTCAAGGAAAATGACATAGGTCTACGCTACACTGCATTTATTAGAAAAGAGCTTAGAAGAAAATTTTAATTCATCCATATCTCCTCTTTCCGTTCGTTTAAACTATTTCTAAAAAAAGTGTTACGATTTTTTTTTTTAGAGAAATATTGACATATATGTTTTATATGAAAATATGCCGAACAGACATGATTTGAGGTAGAAGAAATTGTCATTTAGTTGCCATATGTAAGCATATGTTTTTCTTTAAGCCATACATGGCGTTTAGGTACGGTCAATTCGCAGACCAGAGAGGTCGCACCCGGCATGGTTACCAACACCCTTCTATATTTGGACTTTATTATAAGTAGATATTGTTTTATGTATGTATTGTCATCTATATATTGTATGTATTGTTTTATATATGTTTTTTTTTTTAAATTGAGCGTGAGATTAGTAATTCCTCACCCGTAAGGCATTGCAATTAGGGCTGATTCTATTTCTGTTATTTTCGCTGTTTTATCTACTACAAGTGGCATTGTAGAATTCGTACAATGGTAAAATTCAATAAATAAACTTTTGCCAGTACATGTGAGATCTACAGCCGTTGTCTAAGCACTAGGAAGAAAGCTTTTAAAAGTAGCACTAGGAAGAAGGTTATTTTTAGGTGCGTTCGTAATTATATAAATACGTAGCACCTATAGTCGTCGTTTGGTCCGTCCGTCTGTCTGTCTGTCTGTCTGTCCGTCTGTCTGTCCGTCCGTCTGTCTGTCTGTCCGCATATAACAACGCAAAAACTACCCAACCAAATGGTTTGCAATTTAAAATATATTATCTTTGCAGAATTTTGTCGAGACATTTCAAATTTTATTAAAATCGAATCAAAATTTTAGGAGATATTAATAAAAATATTTATTAAGAAATTTGAATTTTTTTTTTTTTAAATCGGTGCTTTTTTGTTATAGGAGCTTCCGAAGTTTAATCGTCAAGCGACCGAGATACTTATTTTATGACAGAAATTAATCTGCAGACGATATAATTCATTTCACAGAATTAAAAATCATCAAGATCTGAATATTTATATAACTAGCTGATACATATATATCTGAATATTTATATAACTAGCTGATACATATATATCTGAATATTTATATAACTAGTTAAGATATTTGTATGAACAGTGTCATAAAATATATACTTAACTAGTTGTTTAACCCGTTCTACGCACGGGATATCATGAATTTAATTCTAAAACGTGCGTACGAACGCACCTCGTTTGTAACGTTTGACGTACAATTTCCAACTTGTTTAACTATGTTATACGTTTTCTAACTGATCTAAATTTTAGCATGCTGTGTAATATACAGGGTGATTCATAAAAGATGGGCAGAACTTTAAGAGGTTATAGTACACTTAAAGACAAATAATATTAAATAGGAGACTAAGGGTCCCAGACGTATTCCCAAGGAGATAGGGGGCATTAAAGTTTAGGGTCCGAAATTTCAAATGATTATAAAACATGGAAAAATTGGTCGATTCGTTTGCGGTTTTTGCAAAAAATTTTCTTTATGCCAGTATTTTCTTGAAATAAAATTTTAAAGTTCAATTTCAAAAAATGCCGATAGGGGGCGCTTTAGACTTTGGAGTAACAAACAACTATTTTTTAACGTTATTTTTTGTATTTCTTTAAATGATTTCGAAAGCTTAGACTTAAACTTAAATTTTGATCTAAAAATCTGAGTCCTAACGAGTAGTTAAGTAGCGTAAACTGAAATTTGAAATTTGAAACCCTTCTCCCCCCAGAACAAAAATCAGTTATTCCCGATCTTTGTGTCGTAGATTAGGCTCTAACTACTGCCGCGTTTTGCTAAAATTATTCTTTATGTCAGTATTTTCTTGAAAATAAATTTTAAAGAAAATTTTCAAAAAATTCCGATAGAGGGCGCTTTAGACTTTGGAGTAACGAACAACTATTTTATACCGTTATTTTTTGTGTCTCATTAAATGCTTTCTAAAGCTTAGACTTAAATTTTCAGCCCAAAATCTGAATCGTTAGACGTGGTTAAGTTTCTGGGGAGAGGGGTTTGAAATTTCTACTCCTGAGCACAGTTCAGTTTACCATGTCCACACATTGTGTGCTGTGATACGAGGTAAAAAGACACAAATTAGGATTATGTTACCAAAGCATATTTATTAACATGTAATCACAATAAATGTTCAAAATTGTGACCACCAGAGGTTATGCACGCAGAACAACGGCGACGAATGGAACGGCGAACATTCGCGAAAACATCAGGCTTTTCGAGCACTTCCCCTACAGCGGCGGAAAGTCTGGCGACCAGTTCCTCGGGGGATTCAATGGGTGTCTCATACATAAGAGCCTTCAATCGTCCCCAAAAAAAGAAATCGAGGGGTGAAAGATCTGGCGAGCGAGCAGGCCAAGCAACAGGACCACCTCGACCAATCCATCTGTTCGGAAATGTGATGTCCAGATAGTTGCGGACGTCTCGTACGTAATGGGCTGGCGCTCCATCGTGCTGGAACCACATGACCCGCCGGATGCGTGGAGGAACAACGTTTAACAGGTCTGGCAGCACATGTTGCAGAAATGTGAGGTATGTTTTACCGTTGAGGCGTTCAGGAAGAAGGTACGGTCCGATTAGGTGGTCTCCGAGGATTCCTGCCCAAACATTGATGGAAAAGCGTCTCTGATGAGCATGTGGATACGTAGCATGTGGATTGACATCCGCCCATACATGTGCATTGTGTGTGTTAAATGTACCTTCACGTGTGAAGGTACATTCATCGGTGAAAAGCACAGTTCGTCCAAAATGTGGATTTAGCGCGTTCTGCTGCAGAAACCAGCGGGCGAATTCAATACGATTTGGATAATCCCCAGGAGACAGTTTCTGGACTCGTTGCACATGAAACGGGAGCAAATGTTCATCCTTCAGTACCCTCCAAGTCGTGGACTGTGAGGTATCCACCTGGCTAGCCACTGTTCGTGTACTTGTACTTGGCTGCGCCGCTACTACATCCAGAATGGCTTCTGCAACAACTACTGATTCGTCCTTTTTTGCACGACCTGCATTCGACCGGGAAGCGAGAAATGATCCCGTCTCACACAACTGTCTGTGCAAGCGCTCGAAAGTTTTGCGGTTAGGCAACCGCCTGTTAGGAAATCGCTCTCCGTACATTCGTTGTGCCTCTGCACCATTTCCATCTGCCGCTCCGTAAATTAAATGCATCTCAGCCTTTTCCTTATTCGTGAAGGGCACCATCTTCCGATTCATTACTACAGCGACTTACACTTGACTCACCGTTCAGTGGTTTTTATGCCTGAATCGTGTCGAAATTTTGCATACGTGTTCTTCTTCTTCCCCATTTGACATTTGCATACTTTCTGTTTCCTTCTTCACCCGGTGACTAGCGTCAGGAATGGAGCTTTAACGTTTGCATGAGCGACGTTTCCAACTGTGCCAGTGCCTTTATGAGTGAATTCCGACTATGCAGTCCTTGACGAAAGTTGTATTTTTGCCTCGTATCACAGCACAGAATCGTTGGGCATGGTTAAGTAGTGCAAACTGAACTATGTTCAGAAGTTGAAATTTGAACCCCCTCCCCTCGCTACTGAACCACGCTCAGCGATTCAGATTTTGAGCTGAAAATTTAAGTTTAAGTCTAAGCTTTAGAAAGCATTTAATGAGACACAAAAAATAACGGTATAAAATAGTTGTTCGTTACTCCAAAGTCTAAAGCGCCCTCTATCGGAATTTTTTGAAAATTTTCTTTAAAATTTATTTTCAAGAAAATACTGACATAAAGAATAATTTTAGCAAAACGCGGCAGTAGTTAGAGCCTAATCTACGACACAAAGATCGGGAATAACTGATTTTTGTTCTGGGGGGAGAAGGGTTTCAAATTTCAAATTTCAGTTTACGCTACTTAACTACTCGTTAGGACTCAGATTTTTAGATCAAAATTTAAGTTTAAGTCTAAGCTTTCGAAATCATTTAAAGAAATACAAAAAATAACGTTAAAAAATAGTTGTTTGTTACTCCAAAGTCTAAAGCGCCCCCTATCGGCATTTTTTGAAATTGAACTTTAAAATTTTATTTCAAGAAAATACTGGCATAAAGAAAATTTTTTGCAAAAACCGCAAACGAATCGACCAATTTTTCCATGTTTTATAATCATTTGAAATTTCGGTCCCTAAACTTTAATGCCCCCTATCTCCTTGGGAATACGTCTGGGACCCTTAGTCTCCTATTTAATATTATTTGTCTTTAAGTGTACTATAACCCCTTAAAGTTCTGCCCATCTTTTATGAATCACCCTGTATATGCATTTTTAGGTGGTACACAGGGCTGTGCAAAAAATGTCGACTACTTTTATGACTATAGACGGTAATTGCTAAAACTGAATTTTTAAATGCGTTACGTGTTTTTAAACTATTTTAACAAATATTCTGTCACCTTTTTAACCCCTTCGCGACGAACGTCCTTTACAGAATTTTTAATCTTTTACCACCGGTTTTTCAAAACAGAAATTTTCGCGTAATTGAATCGCAGAAATGCTAAGGTTTAATGAGGCAAATCTTACAATAAAAAATAACTGGTGGGAAAAATCGAGGATTCTGAGCATCTTATGCGCCACTTATACGTGTCGCTTGTCCCCAAGGGGTTAATGGTGAAGTTTCGTTACAATTTCGTGGATGTGTTGGAAAGTTTTTTCTAAACTATGCTTTATGCATGATTTTTCGTTTTTGTTAATACCTCATTTTGGGAAAATTATCTGGTAAAAAATAGGAGAAACAGATTTTACTTTATTAAAATTTAATATTTATTACTTAAATTGCGCAGTAGATCATGGTTTTGGAAATTTAAATGCAAAATTGCCGCTCAACGATTTTATAGATTGACAAAATGTTCATATACATTGACGCCAGAGAAATCTTAAATGTATCACGCACGTATCATTCCGATGTTTACGTCCTCCACGTCACACACTCCGATGTTAAGATAGTTTTAAAAGGAAAATACGGCGTTACGACAAAAATACAATAAATCAATATTTCATGTGATAATAAATTATATGGTCATGTAATAATAAATTATTGATTTTCTAAAAATATTTCAAAGAAAAATATTTTATATTTAGTTTAAGTAAAAAATAAATTACTCGCAACTATTAAGCTTCATAAAATACAAAATTGTTAGAAGCATTTAATTATTATGCTTATCAAAATAAATGATTTAGGAACTTGCTGAGTTATTTTTCAAACGTATTTTCATAATTTGAAGCTTTAAAATTTCATTTAATATTATCAAAATATCCTTTATTAGTTGATTAAAAGAAAATGCACGTTAAAATACAATAACTCTCTTAAATATTAAAACAGAACATGTATTTTAAATTTTATGTATTATTAAAAAGCTCTCGTAAGGGAATTGAAAATTTTATTTTAAATAAAAATAAAAATTTTAAATAGCGCACATATTTTTACAAAATAATGAATTAATTTATTATGCAAAAAGTAAATATCTTTAAAATATGTTGATAATTTTCTCTCTACAATTGATAAATATTTAATAAGTATCTTCTGCTTAAAATTGCAGACTGAAACAATATTTTCTTTTCTAAGATATTTTGTATTATATTTTCTTAGAAACACAATGTTTACAGTCAGTTAAATGTTATAAAATTATTCTTTTACTTGTAAATTGCAGTTCTTGATTAGATACATTATGAATTATGAATATGATACATTATGTTCATACAGAAATGTCAACATTTAATATTGATGTTTCTGTATGAAGAAATGGATGAGTTTATAATAATTTCAGTACGAAATAATAAATTTTTAAATGTGAGATATGACACTGAATTTAATTAAAATATTTAAATGAGTAGTTAAAATTGCAATTGCAAAAGGTCTCTCGTGAAAAGTGCTGATTGAAATGAAAATCATTGACTTTAATTACTAATTTTTCAACGATCAGTTTGAAGAATATCTTATTGACTTCAAATGTCTTTCTTTTAACGCATGCCTTTTTAACACTTTCCAACATAGCTGAAAAGTGTTTAAGAATTTGGTTTGTCTGTCTGCCGTCTGCCAATTGCCGGAAGTATATCTTATTGACTTCAAATGTCTTTCTTTTAACGCATGCCTTGTTAACACTTTCAAACATAGCTGAAAAGTGTTTATGAATTTGCTTCGTCTGTCTGCCGTATGCCAATTGCCGGAAGTATATCTTATTGACTTCAAATGTCTTTCTTTTAACGCATGCCTTGTTAACACTTTCCAACATAGCTGAAAAGTGTTTATGAATTTGCTTCGTCTGTCTGCCGTATGCCAATTGCCGGAAGTATATCTTATTGACTTCAAATGTCTTTCTTTTAACGCATGCCTTTTTAACACTTTCCAACATAGCTGAAAAGTGTTTATGAATTCGGTTTGTCTGTCTGCCGCAAGTCTGCCGTCTGCCAATTGCCGATGGCAAGTCCGTGCTCTAAATCGCGTAAATATACTTGGATTACTATGCAATTGATATATGATATTGATGGCTTGTTCGGTATTGAAAATGAAGTATGTAGCAATAGTTCATTCACAGGAACGCTGAAAAGAATTCCGTTAAATTACGGTCTGTGGAAAAAAATCATTAAATCATTTGAGGCGTATTTTAATGATGTTAGATTATTTCAATCATATTAAAAGTGATATATATCAGTGGGGCGTACTAAAAGATGTTTAGAATAGAATTTGGTTCATATAGCATTCATCGTATATTTACAGGGACACTCAAAGACATACAGTTACATTAGGGTGTATGGGGGAAAACCGTTTGTAGTGTATTTTAATAATGTTTCACTATTTCAAACGTATTTAAATTGATATATATCATTGAGTTGTACTACAATATACTTACGAAAGAATAAGGTGTGCATAGCATTCACTGTTCATTTACAGGGATACACAAAAGAATTTGGTTACAATATTGTCCATTAACAATAATTACTGGAAATGCGTTTTGAGTTGTGGTACACGCTTTTGAATTTAATTATTATTTTTAAATATTACTGGGTGTATATAAATTCTGAAGATCTTATACAGAGTTGCACAAAAGATCTTGAGTACATTTCTGTTTATTGGCGGAATTTGCTGTAGGAGAATTTTCAACTGTGGTATGCGTTACCTAATTGTAGTTCTGTGATAATAGTATATAAATACTATGTTGTATATTTACAAATATATCGATCATATACAGACGTGCACAAAAGAATTCGGATGCTTTTCCGGCTATTGACGGTAATACGTGACATTGTGTTTCAAATGTGTTATGCCTTTTCCAAATTGTTTACTTAAACATTATCTTTTCCCTTGTTAAACGGGAAGTTTTTTTAAATAGTATTCTGAATATGTTAGAAAGTGTTTAGAAAGTGTTAGAAACTGACGCATGACTTTTCATTCTTATATAAAATTCGCATTTGGAATTCCCAATAGGACTGCTATATTACCGAAACATAAGTGCCGTTTAATCTTTTTTTATATCAAAGATACTTAGCAGTGTTGAATACTATACATGTTAATGAAAAAAATAATCTTTGTAGATGATAATATAATTTACATTTTTATGTTCAACATTATTTAAAAAAAGAATTATTATTAATATAAGTATAGAATTTGTCCAAACAGCGTATTGGTAGAAAATATTAATGTTTCAGGTTAATATTTCTCCAAAGATGTATCTATACAAATTACTGATGTCGTGCACATTTCAGATACATGTCAGTATGGGATATGATCATCGCCAAATCCAATGCAAGCTCCCACATCGTGGCATTGTGTGAGCCACATGAAGTGCTGCGACAAGTTGTCCTATTTTTCTTCCAATGTACTGATGAAAAGGCTGCCGTCTATTGGGGGATATTTAAAACAGAAAGATATTGCTCCAATGTATCCCAAGTATTTTCAATGCAATTGGGACCTGGGTAATGTGTTGGCCAGACGAAGCTTTGGATCTGTGTCAAGTTGACCCAGCACAGCATCTCAATTATGACATGACTCCCGAATCCATGAAAAGGAATACGTTGCCATGATACGAAAAGGATTCAGCAGAACGTCATTATTTCATCTATCACTGGTTATAATTCCAGATTCAAGTACGTGGTTGTGTGCGGCCACTGACCATGATGCAGAATTATTTCGTGACACTACAAGAACTATATTGGTCTTTTTCTAAGGTTGGTGCTATTTGGATATATTCCAGAAGTAAAGCACTGAAAGAAAAGCACTCTAGATCAGTTGTGTACAACCAGATGAAATACTGAAGCTATATCATCCTAGAAACATCCATGCACATTCTTTCTCAGTCCAATCATGATGTTAAAAAAACCACTGTAAAAGCTTTCTAAGGTGAACTCTGAAAATGAGACACACATAGTAGGTCTTCGGGAGAGTAACAATTCTTGTTTGAAACGACTGGCTATAGTTTTTCGGTATATCTGCTCAACCATGACAGTGCAAAGTTCACTTGTACTTGATTAGCTGGTGCTCAGGTTCCTTTTCGCTGTTAGGATGATGTCTTCATTCATCGCTGTACTGCTTAGATGACCTCCCCAGTTCCGCTAACTACACATTACACTTGTTTAAAATGCTGCCTAAAGCCAGAAAAAAACACTGTCAGCGCCATTGTTTTCACTGACAACATCTGTTATTTTTCGCAGTTCTCACAATTTTCCGACCACATATGTACGCGCGTCAAGTCATTTAAATGATGCCGAACATAATCGTAATTTCAAAATTGCTTCTTAATTCCTCCCCGCTCAGATTTCACTCTCAATAATGACTGTCCCCACATGCCGAACATATCAAATCCCTGGTTGGTGCTATCGCATGAATCACATGTGCGAAAAAAAATCGTATATGTGCCATGCTTCTCCCAGCATCAAGCAGTTAAGCTAATTTTTACATGCGGCTGTCTTTGATTTTGTTATTGTCATCGTTGCAAATGACATAAGAACTTATTTTTAATATACCAGTGTATTTTAAAAGTAATTTTGTTACTTCAGCAGAAAACATTAAAAGTAAAAATATACTTTCCTTATTGTCAGGTTTTATAGAGTGGCACTAGAGTTGGTAATATTAATAAATACTGTTTAATCTTTAAATTATCTTCATACTTACCCACAGTCTTACTAAAAATTTAAGTTCATTTGTCTTATATGGATACATATATATTACAACACACATCTTATAGCATACATACATACATATTTACATACAACAACATTAAATACAACAAATTTACAATAATACAATATTTTCATAATACGCACAGACATACAACCAGGCTTTTTAAAAACTGAAATTTGCTTTAACGTCAATGAAGCTTAATTATAACCAACTAATATCATAAAGTTCTAAGAAATATATTATTCTGAAAAACATACTTAAAAATACAAAAGTTCTTTTCTTGCAGAAAAATGGCTAAATTTTCCTTTTAGGGTTTTTTTTTTAGCTCAAGTGTTATGATCTCGATGAAAATAGATCCAATATGACGTTTCAAAAGCTTTTCTGAGTGGTCACTCTTTTTATCTGTCGATACAATTGACACTTATAAGCGAAAAGTGTTTGTTTTGTCATTCCTTTTGTAAGTTATTTCACGTGAATAGAGCTGTAAAGAATTTCTTAGCTTTTGGTATTGGATTTTCTTACTAAACTGTAATTATCAAAAGAATAATTACAAAAATGATAGGATTTTAAGTTATATAAACTTAAAAATATCCATAATATTCGTCAATAATAATTTTGTTTTGACGTGCATACTTACGGTAAATTTTTAACTATTTTAATTTGATAAACTTACATGCAGAATTATAATAATATACAAAATAATAAATTAATAAATACTAAATTAATAATGTATTGTTGTAAGATATGGCTAGGATTAATTCTCTGGACAACGAAAATTTTTAATGATTTTCTTACAAGTAAAGGTACTATAGTCTCTGGCGGCGAATGTCGATTTTTATAGCTCATTCGATTTGTTTCATCGAGCTTAGTAATTTTATACCTCGCATACCGGCTATTGAGTTTTTATAATGACAGGGGGCCATGTCAAAGTTCAAACTTTCGTTCAGTGAAAAACACATGCCTTCAAAGAAATAAGTGCGATTTAAGTTTACTAATTGTTTTTACAGTGCCATACATTACCAATAACTACTATAAGGTTGTATTATTGCTGTTATTATAGGAATTTGTAATTGGATTTAATTTGTTATTTGGATTTAATGTGTTTCCGACCTTGAAAAGTTTTTAAAATTCATTCAAGACTACATTTTAGCTAATGATTTAAATATTTCCCTCGTGACTAGGAACAACGTCATAAAGCTTCAATCATTGACACATTATTAGTTTGGATCAGTTAAGTTCCTTCCTATGTTCAAATATGGATTTGCCAAAGGAGGATACATTGATAAAGACGAAAACTACGTCACCTCTACAGACTCGAGGCTAACGAAAAAGACAGGCTACTGTGGTGCATTCCACTTATCCTTTTTTACAGACCGCTAGAGTGACGTGATGCTCTTTTCGTACACCTGCATTGGTGCATTCGAGCATCACGTGGCTCCCGCGGTCTGTAAAAAAGATACGCGTAAAGCACCGCGGTAGCCTTTCTTTTTCGTTGGCCTCGTACAGACTACTGTTTTAAAGTTCCAGAAAGAAAGCAGAGCTGTTTTGAATGCATCGTCGAGTCAACTGTGGAAGTCTTTGCTCGTTTTGCGCACTGTAAGAATTTTTTTTGTTTCACTCACTTCTTTGGAATAATGAACAATGTGTCAAAAATTAACTATCATCAATGCATGTCAGTGTAAGAACCATAAATACATTTAAATATTATTTATTTCTTTGACAGTAACTGGTTTTCAATGAACGAAATTTTAAACTTTGATCCGGCCCCCTGTCAAGACTCAATAACCGATATGCGACGTAGCAAATTACTTAGCTCGATGAGACAAATCGAATGAGCTATAAAAATCGAAATTCGCTGCCACAGATTATAGTACCTTTACTTGTTAGGTATTTTCAGTAATTTCACCAAGTATCCAAACACTGTGTAAACAAAGCTTTACTTTACTTTTACTTTAAATATACCATAGTTAAATATAGTTAAACACTTTAAATATTATAATCACAGAACATGGTAAACAAATTTCCATTCAAAGATTAACCATTTGATGGTGAGAAAAGCCAGAAGCATGAAAACATGATTTATTTGATTTTACAGAACTCCTGATTTTGGAGAAATTTCAACAATGGTTGAGCTTTTCACCATCCTATCTATGGCAATATGCAACTCAACCAGGACAAATAGTTTTAAGCACGCTTAGTATGCTACGCGGAGCTGTTCGCCTGCTAGTGTAATGGTTAGAATACTGGCTGCAAAAGTCCTATATTCGAATTCCGGCTCAGACTTCGATTCCGTAGTTTGTCGGATTCTACTTTAAACAGAAATGCCTGTCTGATGAGACCTTGTTTGAAAACTGCAACCATATCCACTTTATGATTCAATATTTTATCAGTTTATTGTTCAACATTTTGTCAGCTCATGATCTATCGCTTTACAAGTTCCAAACGGAACAATAATTGTTGGAAAAAGTTTTTACCATGTTATTCTCTTTTGACACGAAGTTCTATACACATTAATTTTAACAAGGCGCTTTGGGTTTACATTTGCTGCCGGATTTGTCCAGGATAGCTCAGTTGCCAGAGCTTTAGTAGGTTAAGACAAAGGTCCTTGGTTCAATTCCTGGGCTGGACACTTTATCACTGAATTGGGAGAATTACAACTCGTATGATTTATTTACCAATTAAAATAATTGTGTTAAAATTACTGAAGTTCAATTACGTATCCAATGTTTACCTGGAGTTCCATTACCTGCGATTTATTCTGTTGAGTAGTTTCAAATAACAGATCAGATGTCATTATCAAAAGGTTATCTGTTTGAATTGTGTCCGCCGCAGTTGTCCAGGATAGCTCAGTTGGCAGCTTAAGCCAAAGGTTTCTGGTTCAAATACTGGTCTGGACACTTTTTCACTCAGTTGGAAAATTGCAACTCGTATGATTTATTTACCAATTAGAATATTTGTGTTAAAATTAGTGAAGTTTAATTACGTATAGAATGTTTACCTGGTGTTCCATTGCCTGTGATTTATTCTGTAGAGCAGTTTCAGATAACAGACCACATGTCATTATCTAAAGGTTATCTGTTTGAATTGTGTCCGCCGCATTTGTCTAGGATAGCTCAGTTGGCAGCTTAAGCCAAAGGTTTCTGATTCAAATCCTGGTCTGAAAACTTTTTCACTCAGTTGGAAAATTGCAACTCGTATGATTTATTTACCAATTAGAATATTTGTGTTAAAATTAATGAAGTTTAATTACGTATAGAATGTTTACCTGGTGTTACATTGCCTGTGATTTATTCTGTGGAGCAGTTTCAGATAACAGAACACATGTCATTATCTAAATGTTATTTGTTTGAATTGTGTCCGCCGCATTTGTCCAGGATAGCTCAGTTGGCAGCTTAAAGCCAAAGGTTTCTGGTTCGAATCCTGGTCTGGACACTTTTTCACTCAGTTGGAAAATTGCAACTCGTATGATTTATTTACCAATTAGAATATTTGTGTTAAAATTAATGAAGTTTAATTACGTATAGAATGTTTACCTGGAGTTCCATTGCCTGCGTTGCAGTGACCTGCGATTTATTCTGTTTAGCAGTTTCAGATAACAGACCAGATGTCATTATCAAAATGTTGTCTGTTTAAATTGTACGCCAGATTTTGCGAGTATAGCTCAGTTGGCAGAGCGTTGGAGATTAAGCCAAATATCCCTGGTTCAAATCCTGGCCTGAAACTCAGTTGGAAAATTACAACTCGCATGATTTATTTACCAATTATAATAATCGTGTTAAAATTAATCAAATACTCTCTGTAGTAATATGATTTTATGTGTTTGTAAGCTATCGTATTCTATGTACTACTCCGCAATTAATAATTTCTTAAATATAAAAACAACACCTTCGGTATTATTCTCTAGAGACAACAAACAAGCACGATATATTCGAATACGCGATATAACCGAGGAAATTAAAAAAAATTAAGATGGTTTGTAACTTTCAAATAAACATTTTATACTTGTCTCCAAAAGTTTGTTTATACGAATGTTACAATTTTCTTAATAAAATTAATAGTAGATATTGACATTTATTTATTGTCATCTCAACGTGTAGATAATTAAAAAATTACAGTAAATTTATTAGAATTACTTTTTCTTACTTTTCTTAAAAGTGGTGTATCCAAATGGGCGAGATAGCGAGTGGCTATTGTATTTACATCTCGAGACGACACGTAAAGAAAAAAAAATAACATAAAAATTGAACTAATTAAACATGAAATTAAAAAATAAAACAGAATAAAATTATATTTATGCAGGTGTAAATTAAAAGAACACTAGAAGAGAAAATAAAATGTGAAGTACTTTATAATTACAATATATATATTTTTTTACTTTACGGACTACATACTGCAATATTTTTTTATATATTTTTAAAAATTTTGTGCTTATTATACAACAAAGAACCAAATAAAACTTGTCTATAAATTTTCACTCAAAAAGAAAACTTTAACTTTTATTGTAATTATCAGGAATATCTGAAAAGTTTTAAAAGTTTATAACTTTTCTCCTTTTTAATGACATGTTTACATCAGATTGGAATATTCGTGTAACCAAAGTTACAGAATATTTCACAGAGAGCTAATAAGAGGGATTGCTTCCGATCTAAAATGATGGATTACGAATAATCCATAACCGAATCTTGTTTATACATCTAGTACTTCACGGTAGGGATTACTTGCAGTTATGACAGCTAAACAAGTTTAATGACAAGTGTTCTGGCTACCGAATATTAATTGTTAACAACACAAGTTTGAAATATTTAGAACTGGCATGATGTCAGAAGCTAATAATGAAACAGGAAAGATAGAAGGAATAAAAGTTGGCAATTTTCATTTATAATGTCAATGTTAATTGCTTTTTAACCGGCTTCAATCAAAATATGTTTTACAGATCATTTATAAAGGACAACGGACAAGTTGCAGTCGAAATCCTTTGATAAAAGCACGGCTAAATCGAGAACATTGTTAAAGCGAGCTATTTGCACTTTAAGAATGGTTCATCATTTAAACTACAGGGTGCGTCAGAAAAGTATATACATACATTGTTTAAGAGGCTACTTAACTCACGCGAAAACAACCGCTCGCTAATGTTAAACCTATGGGGGAAATATTTAAATATATCTCGTTAGTATTTCAGTATTTTTTCTTTTTTTTTTCTTTTTGCATTGGATATCTGAGATCAATCTCTATGCAGGCCCTTTTGTACTTTTTCGATTTTGATTACAAATTTTTCTTATTAAGATACTTTCACTTTCGGAACTGGTTTTCAAAATGAAAGTATCCTCAATAAAAAGAACTGCAATCAAAATCGCCAAAAAATCCAATGCAAAAAAAAAAAAAAAATAAATAAAACCATACACATACACAAGGATATTTTAAAGAGAAATCTGCCACAAAGAAATTTTTTTGCAAATTGTGATACGAGTTAGTATGAAAATAGTCACCTGTCCTAGCTCGCAAGCAAACGGTTAATGGAAAGGCTAAAAAACTTAATGTTTTTTAGATTTAAAAAAACAAAAACAAATTAAACCTTTTTTTAAACAATATTTTCCACAGTTTCCAAAAAAACTTATCGGTCGATCTAAATGAAAATGTTAAACATCGTTCTGCATGAATTTGGCTACGATTGGAATCGATAATATGTAATACTTTTCGATATAATTTATTTTTCTGCTACCCTTAAGGACAAAAAAATATCAATGTTTGCTATCTATTTTTTCAGATAAACGACATTTTGGAAAAAAAAATTGTCGGTACTAGGCATAGCTGTAAACGTGAAGATTATAAAACTGTTCATAAGTTCTATTTCTGATTTATAGTTCTGCTTGAACGCGTGGGACATTACAACTGTGTGCAGACCGCAGGCTCAAGTTCTCTGCTCTTCTGTAGTAACATTTTTCTTTATTTCAAAAATATAGAAAAGGTTTGAAATACAAGTAATTGTAAAATAAAAACATCTACAGTAATATAATTTGTTTATATGAATTCCCCAAAATGCCTAGATATAAGCAGTAGGATGTAGAAAAAACCTCAAGTAGTGACCGCTATTTTCCCATTTTCTCCTAACATTAGCAGGATTTTGATAAAAAAATTATTACTAATTCTAGGAGGTGTTAAAAGATAATTCTGGGATGAGAAATTACTGCGAAATTTTCTAAATGTTTTGAAACATATATCCCATATGAAGATACGGCAAAGCTGAAAACAGATGAACAAACATAATTATTTCCGTATCACCAGTCATGAATTCCGATACGCTAATCGGTAGAAAAACGACAAAAAAAAAAAAAAAAAAAAAAAAAAAACAGTCGTTGGGGCCACCGTAATACTTACTCATCATAGATATGCATAATATAAAATATGGACATAAAACATGTGTAAACTATTTATAAAACACACTGCAATTCGAATAAAATCGTATCTTGATGACGTCCTAAACTTTAAATTCTCTATTACTGAATTGCGTAAATAACTCCAAAATTGATATATCTTTGAATTGAAATTTTAATGAAATACAGGGTCATGAAAAATCGAAGAGTGTTGAAAATAGGATTACAAACATCTCGGCATCTCATTATCGATCGACTTCATTCTTTATGCAAAATTCATGTTTTTTTATTGTCTTTTATATTCACTCCTTAAAATAAATTATTTCGGAAATTTTTATACACCTTTTGTCAGAACGAATATTTCGAGAGTCCGAAAACATTAGTTCCGGATAATCAAGGTTACTGAAATTCAATAAGCTTCTTCCCATTACTATATACTAAGTACATACCAATTTTCAAGTCTCCATCTCAATTTGTTCGGGAGATAGAGCGTTTACAGACACGCAGGCACACACACAGACAGACGGACGGCAAAATTATTTTTCTAAAAATATGTTTTTCGGAATCTTCAGTGTCTGAAACGTGCAAATCCGTCAAATTTTTTTTTTTCGATTTTCAAAACGATTACAAGACTTACCCTATACTACGTATGATGTGTAAGTAAAAAGAATTACATCAGACGCCAAATAATATTATTGCGGTGCTGATTCACATTCTTGGAAAAACTGACATTGATCAAAGGTAAAATAATTAGCACGTAATGATCGTAGAAATATTAATTACATTAATTATAAAAAAATAGTTTTAAATTTGCCTTTCGGTCACAGTTGAAGAGAACACAAGTTGTACACAAGTTCTGAAGGACAAAATATAATTTTGTTCACAACGTTTCGTTTTGTGCATTTTCAAAATACAGTGGAACCTCCATTTAACGAAGTCTCATCGCTACACTTAAAAACTTCGTTATGTAGAAAATTCATTAAATAGAAATTAACTTAAATTCATGAAATTTTCCCTTCAGATATGACAAACAGGTGATGGATTCAGAAGCATTTGATTCAGTTTTAATTATGAAGCCGTCTTTTACAAAACAGTTGTGTACGGTTGATTAAATTACACCACATTCCCAAGCTTTGGCCCAAGCTTTCATCAGCTCTGATACACAGAATCTCAAACTAATGTTTTCACTACATCGGCTTTTATCTGTCTTTTTCGATAATGTACTTCAAGATTTTTTATTATTCCTTAGACTAATGATTGAAGTTTAGCTGTATTGGCAGGAGCAAAAATAACTTTGATGTTCTTCGATTTGTATTTTGAAGCACGTTCTTTTGGATGGTACAAAGCAATTGTCTATCAGTAATGGAAGGTCAAAATGGTACCTGTCTGACTCTAATAGATATTTTTTGTTTTAATGCATCTGACGCCATTGCGACACCTCATCTTCTATATCAAAAAGGGGATTTTGACTTCCCCCAACTGTCAGCGCTGGGAGTCTCGGAGTGGGAGAATAGAGATTACAAGTGTTTTTCTTAGTGTGAAAAAAATTGTTTTATTTAGCACCAAGCAGAATGGAAATTATTTAAATGTGTTCATTTTCATACAATCGAATCCGCTGAAATAAATTTGGATATCCTTCGAACAGCAATCGCTTAATTTGAATTCTGTACACCTACAAAAGTGGAATAAACTTCGTTATATAGAATATATTTTTCGTAATGTGGAGATTGATTTACATGCTAATGGGGTTCAAAGTCAAAGTTCTGCAGAAAATTTCGTTAAGTAGAAAACTTCGTTAAATAGGGACTTCGTTAAAGGGAAGTTCCACTGTATGTTGTAAAAAAGATTCAGTTTAAATAATCTTTATTATAATTTTAAAATTTGAAATTTGCGTTTTTTACGAGTTAGCCAAATTGTAATTTTAAAATTTAATGGACATTTTAAGCGTAAAAAAACAGACTTTGAATCAGTTAATAATTATTAATGTGAATCAATTAATATATTTTTCATTTTTAAATGAAATGTTGAAAATGAAAGCAATTGTTTTGTACATTCAATTTTGCTTTCTTGTAAACTTCATTAATTTCTATGCAATATTTCAATAAACATCAAATATATGAAAACTCAGCAATAACTAAAACTTTATACATTGCAATATTGTTCGAAATTTCATAGTGTTTTTTAAACAGCATACTTGCAAACGTTTTGTGCATTGCTCTGTAAACCCCTTATTCGGTATTTTGAATGCTATATTATTAATTAGTGATATTTAGAAGGTGTTCTCTCTCTCTGAAACATATTACAGAAATTCTCTTTGAATAGAAATGTTATTTCAGCATGTGTGAACGGTATCTAGATTCCCTAACTGCTGAGTTATTATTCATTCCATTTATATGAAAGTCAGCATAATCCTGAAGTTATTTGAAATTGACATCGGTGTCATCGTCATCAATACTTTAAGCATATTATTCAAAATACTTTGATTTTAAGTATGTGTGAAGCGTAAATAATCATTTTTAAATATATAAAATTAAAAATTTCTCTCTTTGTAAGAAATTCTAAAGTAGAACAAAGAATAGTAGACTTGTGAGGTGTCACAATAAATTACTTACACAGACATTACATAATTCATCGTCATCAATACTTTAAAGCATATTATTCGAAATGCTTTGATTTTAAGTATGTGTGAAGCGTAAATAATCATTTTTAAATATATAAAATTAAAAATTTCTCTCTTTGTAAGAAATTCTAAAGTAGAACAAAGAATAGTAGACCTGTGAGGTGTCACAATAAATTACTTACACAGACATTACATAATTCATCGTCATCAATACTTTAAAGCATATTATTATTCGAAATGCTTTGATTTTAAGTATGTGTGAAGCTCAAATAATCATTTTTAAATATATAAAATTAAAATTTTCTCTCTTTGTAGAAAATTCTAAAGTAGAACAAAGAATAGTAGACCTGTGAGGTGTCACAAGAAATTACTTACACACACATTACATAATTCAATGAATTAACTCAGTTTAAAAATACTTAAAGTACTTAATTAATAAAATATATGCAAATACATGAAAAATCAAATTATTCCGACTAATATGCTTTAACTCTAATGTGCTTGTGCAATTTAAAATACACTTTAATAATAAAAAGCCTTAGATAATGTGTTTATTTTCTTTTATGAGACTACTACTAATATATACGTAAAAATATCCTGGCAATATGTATTGATAATTCTACTGGAAGAACAATCTGCAGTTCACTTTAAAAAACACACACACAAATCTGCAAATACTTCCTGGTCTGTAAACATATTTGTATTTTTCTCAACCTGGATTTTAAGTAAGAAACTAACTGTTCATTTTAAAACAGAGAGACAGATGGATAGATAGATTAAAAGCATTCAAACCTTCAGATTCAATGGAAAGTATTGAAAAGAAATTCTGTCAATAGTACCATTCACATAATATTGAACATCATATTCTAAATCAAACGAATGAAACATACAAGTTTCATTTTTATAAGGGGAAAGTTTTGTAATAGTATTAACGTAAAATAGATATATCATTCGTGATAAAATATAGAAAGATAGATATAGGTAGACAAACACAGAGATATGAAAATAAATAAGTTGAACTGAAGTAAGTTATGGATGAATCATCGCCATGAATCATTGTTTTTTTGTTTTGTTTTTTCCTTGTTGAAAAATAGGCTCGTTAGTATGTTCCACCTCAATGTACTGCATTATACTTTGATTTGGAGTATACTTGACCTAAATGAAATGAACTATGTGGGCAGAAAATAAATTTTATATTTAAAAATTTATAAAAAACTAATAAATACGGAAGCCCGGTTTGCTCTAAAAGCATTGGCAGGATGCAAGATAGCAAAAAATATTGTAGTTCAAAATTCCACAGAAAGACGGAGATCATGAGAATGCATATTACGGAAGAATGCAAATGAGGATCGTTATAAAAGAATCCCTTTCCTATTCAGTGATAGATTTGGTAAGCAATTCAAGTTCCTGATCGAATTTTGCCTACAAATTTTGCAAACGGAGAAACGGTAACCCCAACTAAAGAAACAGATAAAAAAAATTATGTCCAGTACGCAGCAGCAAGTTCTACACTCCAAATAGATGATTTAATCGAATAAAAGATCCACCGAATAGCGAGTTTTTTTTTTTTAATAATCATATTCATTTGCTTACTCGATTGTGTTAGCACCCATATTGACAAATTTTTAACGACAACTATTTTTACCGTAAAAAAAATTCATACCTTGACAATGCTTTTAATGCAAACCACCGCATTTCCGTATATATATATATATATTCTTATGAATGTTTAAATTTTGTACGGATTTTCTGCGCACCAGCTTTGTTTCTTGATTTCTTGCTCTCATCTAAGCAAATTATCAAAGGCACAAGATAATGCTCAGTCCCATACATAGCAATATGCAAAATTAATAAGTACATGTAAACTTAAAAAAAGATTTCATAAAATAAGCAATGTAATCCTTTTAACAAAAATCTGAAATAAATAATAATTTAAAAAACATTTAAAAAAAAAAAAAAACGAAATCAGTTGAAAATCTAACTGATAGATCCTTTTTTTCTTTTTTTTCTTTTTTTAATGACAAGATAAACTTTCTTTGAAAAATATTATTTTCATATCGTGCGCTTCAAGTCAAATCAAAATAAATAAAATAAAATGAAAAATTAAAATGGCTGGAAATTTTACTGAATATTTGAAAAATTTGAAATGAACAGGGAAAAACTACAAATTCCCCCAAAAATTAGAACCTCAAAATTTTTTACACTGGTGATTCCATTTTAATTATCTATCTATCTATCTATATCTATATCTATATATACATATACATATATATATGAATTATTTCCACATTAAAATTTATTATATCTGTTGTTATATTTGATTACGGATACAATATGCATATATGTATTCATTTTTATTATCGTTACGTTGAATATTTCTAAACATATAATGGTGTATATCTTTTCTACCCTTTAATGACATGTTTACTTCAGTTTTGAAAGTTAGTGAAGCCAAGGACATGGAATATTTCCTAGTAAGTCTAAAATCCGGACTAATAGGAGGGATTACGAACAGTTCATGGGAAATCTTGTTTGCATGTCTACATTATTGGAAGATTGCATGCTGTTATGGTAGTTAATAGAAATTTAATGATAAAAGAACTCCAATGTTAGGTATTAAAAGTTTAACAACATGAGCTTAAAAAGTTTGCATCTTAGGCTATAGAAGAAGTAAACAATTAAACGGCAGTATTCGAAAATAACAAGTTTATAAAATATTTTGGTAATGGCATTGTTAAATATTTTTTTTCAGTCGTAATTGCTAGTTTTATGCGTTTCATTTTTATTTATTTATTTATTTATTCAGTTTTCAGCATTTGCTGTATTAACTGTCCAGAATAAATTGTGTTTCATTTTGAAAGCTGAAATGAAATAGGCATATGTTAGAGTATCCGTCGTATATGACAGCGGTTCTCAAACTTTATTGTTACGTGACCCATCACAAAATTTAAAATCTTTTCGCGAACCATCTAATAAGTAGGTATGAAGAACCGTTTGTATAATCTATTCTACAGAAAAGGTGAGCTTCCGCGCATACACAGTGACGAACAGTAACAGTTAACAGTCATGCAAAAAAAAAATAATAATAATAACCTGCTTTATCACGTAAGGATAAAGACATTTATCAATGAATGCATTTTAAAAATTACAGCTCAAAACCCAGTTCAGCGTATGACATCTTCGGTACATTTATGACACTCGTAGCACCAAGGATAGAGTCTATATCGGGATTGAAAGTTTTTAAATTTCAGCCTTAAGCCATTCTGTACACAAAGTTGTCACTTTGTGTCAACATTGTCTTTTTACAAAGTTATTTATTTATATAATTTAACGAATGTCTCTTAATTTGTTCTTATACATTATTTTTTGATTCACCAACGATAGAGTCTATATCGGGATTGAATTTTTTTTTAATTTCAGCTTCTACACAAAATTTAATAATACACTGTCTTTTTACAAAGTTATTCATCTATATTTTTAATGATGTTTTTATTTTTTCAATTTTCTTTCAATTAAATATTTTTTGATTCACCAACTATAGGGTCTATATTGGGATTGAAACATTTTATATTTCAGTCTGAATCCGCTCTGTACACAAAGTTTAATAATGCACTGTCTTTTTACAAAGTTATTAATATATATTTTTAAGGATGTGTTTTTTAAATTTTCTTTTGATTCATTATTTTTTTATTCAACAATGATAGAGTCTATATTGGGATCGAAACTTTTTAAATTTCAGATTCAAGCCACTCTCTACACAAAGTTTAATAATACTTTTAGTTGACACGTCATGGTCAGGTACAATATTTTTTGGAAAAATTTGGCACGCACATGTTAATAGGTTTGCCAACCCTGCATTAGGCGAACTGTGTTTATTTTTCACAAACTTCAGTATGGATTTAAGGAAAGATGCTGAAAATTCTTGTTTCAAAACAATTGTGAGAAAATTTTAGAAGATTTACTCTGGTTTAGTTTAATGGTGCGAGATCCTAATTAGATCAGATTAAAGACCAAACAAGACGTGTTGAATGTGGAACAATGTAGAAACAGAAAAAAAAATAATTTAAATATTATGTGTAATAAAAAGTAAACAAAAACAATCAGGTGCATAAATTAAATGTGAACCGAAAAATAATGTTAAATAAAAATACTGAAACAAGCTGAATGGTGGTGAAGGAAAAAATCCATGAGTGTTAATCCTTAGAATGCCAATTTTTTACACTACTTCCTACCAAGTTCGACTCAGGAAATAGCCAAGTTCGACTCAGGTTTTATTATTAATTATTATTATTATTATTATATTTACAACTATTTCTATAGGGTAATTTTTAGACATTTTTTAATAGAAATTTACTGTATTGAAATAGTGGTAGGAGAAATAATAAAATATATATGGGGGATGAAGGGACAAGGGATGGATGGGACGTTCTCAATATTTCAGGCAATAAACTTTTTTTTTTTAGTTGCTTCCTATCCTCATAGCTTTCACTACCATAGTGTGCTTCAGAACCAAAAGCAAGAGCCCATGGCTGTTTTCAGTTTTCTTCAAATTTGCATTTCCTGAAAACTCTGCTTTAAAGTAATTTTTTTTACATTTGAACTTACTTAAATATCTTATGCAATATAAACAATTAAGATATGTTGTAGTTTTTTATTTCAAGGCTCAAAATCGGTAATTAAAATGAATGCATATTAACCATTGTGACAAAGTAATTTTTTAGACAAAATGGCTGACAATTGAATATATGCATCATGGGGATGACTGGGACATTTCAAATGGGATGAATGGGACTGTCTCATCCATCCCTAGAGGATGCTGAAAAATATATTTATTATCTAAATAATATTATATAGGTTGATAAATTATTAATTTATGGTAATTATTATTTTAAAATTTCATCCTTATTGTAGCCATTGTCTTCAGCCATTGAATGCTTCCGTTTATGGGCCTTTTAAGGCAAAGCTGAGATGAGTCCAAGATGATTGACTAACAAATAATCCTGGAGATCATATTACAATTTATAATCCCTCAGCTATTTCCAAGGAGTCATTTTTGTCAGCTTTTAGTCCTTAACATTGAATACGGGGAGGAAAATGTTTGTGTCCCATTCATCCCTGCTGTGGGGATGATTGGGACATAGAAGAACTTCTTTTTAAATTTCATTTATATTTCTGTATAATAATATTGAATAAATATTGTGCATAAGATGTAGTCAAACACTTCATGTATGACATGTGATATATAATATTGATAATAACTTAAATAAAATATTTAAAATAACGATTTTTGTGAAAATGTCCCATTCATCCCCCATCTTCCCTATATTCGCCTTTGGCTACTATAAATGGTACATGTGTATAATTTTTAAACAATGAGTTAAATATGTTTAAGGCACAATGCCTGAACCTGTAAAACTTGGCTGAGATTTCCCTTAAAGATTCACTGTATCATTTCCTTTTGTAATTTAAAAAATCTCTCCGGATTTTGAAAGAAGAATTTTGATTAGACATTTTTCATTGTTTCGTTTCTCTTTTTTAAGACTAAATAAATAATGTATATAAAAATTTAAAATCTACAATTAAACTATACGAAAAATTTGTAAAAATCTTCATATGAAAATCTACTTATACCAATATATCTCTTCTTTTCCTCAACGGAATGTATTCCATTCTCCAAATATATTCGGAAAATTCATTTATTATTTAAAATCATTGATTACCTATAAGATAAGGAAGTATGTATTAAAAAACAAAATTTTTCTATTCGTTTGGATAAAATAAATGAAAATCTAACTTTTTTGCTATAAAACTGCACATCTTTAAACAAACAAGAGTGGAACAATAAATCACGTTGTTTCTCTTAAAAGTAATCTGAAAAGTTTTCAAAACTCATTACGTAATGAATGCGAAAGATTCACGGAAATCTGAAAAATGAATATTAATTTTTCATTAAGTCTACCAAAGTTCTTAAAGACATTACTTTTAAAAAAAATTAGTTTTCTATATTTTATAAAATTTTACGTAAAAGAAAATAACTTTTTATTATTTAACTAGAACAGAAAAAAATATGTAGAACACAATAATTTAAAATATTTATAATGTTTCTTTTGAATGCAAAATATCAGAAACATTGGAGGACATACTTAGTGTCGTCTTCGCTATCATTATCGATATTCTAAGAATCGGTGATCAACCATTCTGATTTACAAATTTTAGAATATCGATTATATTTATTAAGAGGTGGCAACAATTGTAAAATCATATGTAAAAGAACTTGCACTGATCTATCTTTTCTCAGGAACTGGGAAGTTTCTCAAGAGCACTGAGAAAAATGACACTTTCAAATCTGAGTAAATGAATGTTTTCATTTTGTTATGAAAACTTTTGTTTCAAATATGGCGACCGAATGCCTTCAATTATGAAATACCAGAAATACTCAGAATATTGAAACATGGACATATTCAAAACTGTTCATATAGAGGTCAGTTCATACTCATTTTTGTAACATGGACATACTCAAAAATGATTAGAATCAGTTCAAACTCATTTTTGAAACATGGCAATACTCAAAAATGAGCACATAGAAGTCAGTTCTTACTCATTTGAATGAAATGCAATATTTCCATTTTTCAAGAGAAAAATAATTGTGGTGTTAATGCGTTAAAATGTGTCAAAAAGAAAATTTAGTCAGTTAAATTTTAATATCCAGGGAGCGCTTTTTCATTTAATAAATATACTGATAACAATTTGTATAATTCATATCTCCTCTTCCCCACATAAATTATAAAGTTGTACAATCTTAACCACAATCTCAAATTTACCAAATATATCCGAAATTCCGTTAAAATTTTTCAATTTTCTCAGCAACAAATTAATGAATTGTATAAAAATATCAACATGCTTCCGAATCATTCGGTGACTTGCATTTAAAATAACTCACTCATGTTATCTGGATGGCGAAGTGGATAAGGAAAAGTCTTGTAATAAGACTTGTACCTAGTAGGACTCGGGTTCGATTCTGGTTTTATTTAAAAGCGTAAATTTAGTGTATCGTCCCATAATCGTAAATAGAACCAGAGATGGCAGCACTAGCGCTTTTTTTATAGCTGTTTATTACTGTTGTTTGAAACATGTACGTACTCAAATATGAGCACATGATGTTTTATTCTTGAGTGTGTGCATGTTTTTAGAAATGTGTGAATACATGTTTCAAACTTGAGTAATTTTGATTAGGAGCCATTTTGACTATGCGACATATTCAGATTTGAGTATTTTTGCTCAGTTTTGAAAATGCCGTTTTTAGAGTGAACTGAAAGGATTTCAAATGTTTTTTGTTTACAGTTTTGTCAGTAGCTAAACCATAAATAGTTCATTAAAATAATTAACACACTGGTGTGATGTAACACAGCAAGTAAAGAAGCGTCTCGATAACACCATAAATTTAAGAGATGTGCTAGGCCTTTTGAAACAATTTTGTCTTTCTTCATCAGGCGCAAAAGACATGCTACCACTTGAAAAGCAGAAGCAAGACTAAAAGAAAATGTGGCGGGAAAATGGTGTAAGTTAGAGGAAACAGCCAATAGGAATGCAGGAGGCATCAGCCAATCATAAGAGAGCATTACCCAAACAAGGTAACACAGAATACAGGGAGAATAACGAAGCAAATTGAATAAACAACAGAGTCAGAAAATATAAATGTGTCTGCATGCAAATCTGAAATTTGCATATAATAATAAATAAATAAATGAAAGAAAGAGAAACTAAAATAAATACATAAATTAAAGAATTAAATAGAAATAGAAAATAAAATAAATGCAAAAATAGAGATTAAAAATTAATAATATATACAAATATAAATATAAATATATTAAAAAATTGTATGGTTGAACTGAACTGACTTACCCCCTTTTCAGTACCATTTTTTTAGTCTTTTTCCTGCCTTCGAAGTGGTAGCACGGCTTTTGCGCCTGATGAAGGAAAGCAAAGTTCTTTCGAAAGGTCTAGCGCATCTCTTAAATTTATGGTGTTATCAAGAAGTTTGTTTGCTTTATCATAAAGAGATCATTCGACAATAAATAAAAATAAAAATACGATAGTTAACGAAATTTTGAAAACAAACAAAATCTAGTTTTTTTTAAATTAATTAATTATTAGACTTTCATATATTTATTTCATACCGAACGATCAATTTATAGTTTGGCTCAGCCAAAACTATTAAAAAATTATTGAAATATCTTCAGTAATTTCCGAGGAAAAGAAACATCAATGTCAGCTGTTTACCGAACGATCAATTTATAGTTTAACTATACTGACAACACTATACAACTTTTTAAAATCCTTTCAATAGTTTCCAAAGGGAAAAGTACAGGTATTTACCGAACAGTCAATTTATAGTTATACTGACAAAACTATGTAAAATAAAATAAATAAATCCTTTCAACAGCTTCCGAGGAAAAAGTACATCAAAGTCAGCTGTTTACCGGACGATCAGTTTATAGTTTAAGTTACTGACAACGAGCTTTAGTATTACCAGGGTTTCTCCCAGACAGTTTCAATAGGATGCTGCACCCTGCCTGCCCTTTGGTCTACAAAATTGCACCCTTCTTGCCCCTAATAAAAAGAATTAGCACCCTTCATGCCCCTCAGTAAAATAATTAGCACCCTTCTTGCCTCTCAGTAAAGAAAGTGCCCTTTCTCCTTTTTGCATTACAAAATTTACTTTCATAGTAAAAATTGACTCAATGTTGTCCTTCTGAAAAGAGTGTCCTGACTTTTAAATATCAAAAGTGGCTTTAAAAAACAAAATAATACCTTTAACAATTAAAAAAAATTGCCCTTAAGAAGCTGAAAAGTGCCCTCAAGAATCCAAAAGTGCCCTTAAGAATAAAAAAGTGCCCTTAAGAATAAAAAGTGCCCTTTTCTCACCAGTAGCCCCCGCCCTTTTTTAAACCTGGGGGAAACTCTGCTATTACTATACTAATACTATACAATTTTTTTAAACCTTTCAATAGTTTCCAAGGAAAAGTTATACAGCTGTTTACCGAACAGTCAATTTAGAGTTATACTGACAAAACTATAAACAAAATTGAAATAATTTCAGTACTTTCTGAGGAAATGTTTTACATGTGATTTTGAAACTGTTGTCATTCCCTTAATGAGGTACTAATATTGAAACGAAAATATTTTAAATAGCACTACAAAGGATGTGAATTTTCATTTCACTTTGCTTAACAGCGTACAACACACTTGAGTGAAAAATGTGTCCAGACCGGGGATCAAACCCATATACCTTGGTATAGCGCACCAAGTGCTTTACCAATTAAGACATCCGGACGACATCCAGTCTGGCATTTCTTTCACTAATATTCGTTGGCAACACATTCCATCCTGCGCTACGGAGTTGCAGCCTTGCCAACGAATATTAGTGAAAGAAGTTTCAGACTGGATGTCATCCGGATGTCTTAATTAGTAAAGCACTTGGTGCGCTATACCAAAGTATCTGGGTTCGATCCCCGGTCTGGTCACATTTTCACTCAAGTTGGTTGTACGCCGTTAAGCAAAGTGAAATGAAAATTCACATCCTTTGTATGGCTATTTAAAGATTTAAGGCGTAGTTTCAGTCCAACTGAAAAATTTAATTGAAAATTCAAAAATATGTTAGTTGGAAAATTTTATTCTTCAAATAAAAGTAAATAAGAACACATACCCATATATGTATCGCTTATGAATGATCGTTTATCGAATTATATGTTGATAAATTCAGTATGATTCATTTTACGCCTTTTCCAAAAGACTGATGAGCTATTATATATTTAAAATTTATGTTGAATTATTTGATTACGCTCAAGTTTATTAATCTTTAAATAACATAAGGGACTTCTTATATCGCTTGTCAAAAGCAAGGAAACGTTGAGGTTTAAGATGAAGTATGAATTTAAGCATATTGAAAGGAATGTAAGATAAAATTGACTAATCTAGTTCAAAAGTTTTGTTACAATATATAAGGATGAAATTTTAATGATTGATGAAAGTAAACGAACGATCCCGAACGTTGAATGAAACCGCTATTTGTTCTTCCTGATAACTTTTATCAAACCTCACACACGTGGTTTGTAGACGTAATAAAGTAACGTAGTAAACTAAAAACAAATTTTTAAGAGATGATATTTTCATGTATGAGGTAAACCAAAAAATAATTTTTTCGTGATATTTTATTTTTATATGATCATTGTAAAATATGTTGATCAACGAATGGTTTCAAAAGGTCAAAAATATGAAAGTTAGGAAGGTTTAATGTCTAACCGGCTCATGACATAAAAATAATAAGGCACAGTGCCTCCTTTTGTACCTAAAATTGCAGGAAGTATTAATATAGTATATCAGTTGTACATCTTATTCTTTTTATCATGTTGCAGAAATCAATGCCCCCCCCCCCCCCCCTAAGACATCACACACAGTCAGTAAAGATAAATGTTTCTTAATCTAGCTATTATCTTTTTTTAAGGTTTTCAAAAGTATAATTTTTTTCGAGTTACCCCAGTTTCCGAAAAGCGTTCCTTTATCTTTAGAAGCCTCAGAAACCAACAGATTTCTGAGATTTAAAGTTTGTTTCAGAAACAAAAGTTTCTTTTGCTGCACATTATTTTCGGAAACTTTTTCAAGTAAATTTTCCAGTGTATTAATCAGTTTCCGCTACCCCCAATATCGTTTTTTTGGATGTTATCAATTCTCAAGTAAACATCTTCAGCTGCGTAACGTAATTTATACATGCAAGAGCAGCGAAATAATATAAATTTTAATGTTAAAATCAATGCTATTAATGTTAATGGTAATGTGATAAATTTTAATGTTAATGTTAATGTTGTTAATTTATTATATGTTTACTTGAGAACTAAAAGCATTCGAAAAACCAATATTTCCAGTTGAAAAAACTGATTAACACACTGTAAAAATTACTCCGAAACGTTTTCGAAAATTACGGGCAGCAAAAGAAACTTTTCTGCTTATTTAAATCTGGAAAATCTATTGGTTTTTGAAAGTTCAGAAGATAAAGGAAAGCTCTTTGGAATCGTTGGTAACTCAGAAGATGATATACTATATTAATCATTAGCAGAAAAATTTAGAAAATTGATGAATGTGTGTCCCGTATTCCCTCTGCTCACAAGATTAATCTTCTTTCATCACAAGTCACATGTGAATCACTTGTTTTTCTGCTCCTCTTTCTTTATACTGATCTGACTTGCATTTTTGTTTGCTACAGTGCATTCAATGGAATATGGTTTGTATAATTTCTCTATTCTTTTTTCTTTTGTCTTTTTTTACAGTGAAGTCTGTTTTAGAAGTATTAAAAAATGTGTGTATTTTGAGTAATCAACTATTAAAAATATAGCATATCTAGTAAGTTTTATTTTTAACTAAGGATTCAAAATAATTTTGAATATAATGAATCTTATTGATATAAAAATAGGGAAAGAAATAATCTATAGTTTTCCGAAATCATGTGTAACGTATTGACCGTTTGACATGGCGCAGAGAGGAGAATTTTTCCAAAAGCTTGGTCAAAACACGATTATTTTTCTGCTTTTCTGAGTCATCTTTGAAAAAAAAAAGCTTATGGTCAAGTTGGAGAATTGCATTACTAGGTAACTGGGGATCTCTTTCAAGCTAATTCGTGATGTATTGAGTGAAATAATTAAATAATAAAACAGCATTTCTTTTTCTAAGAAAAAACACACGAAAACAATTAA
Source organism: Maratus michaelseni (assembly GCA_963931845.1). NCBI lineage: Eukaryota > Metazoa > Arthropoda > Arachnida > Araneae > Salticidae > Maratus > Maratus michaelseni. Next base: position 292,391,748 of record OZ007589.1, on the reverse strand, counting down.
ATTATTTATGCATGTGGGGTAAAGTTACAATTTGCTTCTCGTGTTCATTATTACTTTGTAATGTGGTGGAATATTAAGTTATATAATATCTATTCACACTACACTGCAAAAAAAAGTGTTGATTTTACAGTATAATACTGGCATCCCAGCTGCCAGTATTATACCGTAAAATTAACTAAAAAAACAGTAAAATAAGCAGTAATACGCTACCGCTCATGCGCGGTAGCGTATTACTGCTTATTTTACTATTTTTTACTGTTAATTTTACGGTAAAATACTGGGATGCTAGTATTATACTGTAAAATCAACACCTTTTTTGCAGTGTATTTCGCAAAATACCTATTGTAGCGTATAATTTGCGAAGGAAAAAAAGAAATTAGGAAATATTCAAATATTCTCTGTTTAAAAAGTGAGTGCCAGAAGAAACAATTAAATTTAAGAAAATAAATTTCTTTGTGGAAGTTACCTGACTTTTTCCAAATGTTTCTCATTTCAACTGATGTATAGATGCTTAAATTTAAGAAGGGTACGAGGAATAGTTTGAGGAGAAGCTGGTTATAACTTTTATTCAACTTCAAAATATGGGTACGTTTTTGGTACGCTTCTCGTGTTCATTATTACTTTGTAATGTGGTGGAATATTAAGTTATATAATATCTATTCACACTACACTGCAAAAAAAAGTGTTGATTTTACAGTATAATACTGGCATCCCAGCTGCCAGTATTATACCGTAAAATTAACTATAAAAAACAGTAAAATAAGCAGTAATACGCTACCGCTCATGCGCGGTAGCGTATTACTGCTTATTTTACTATTTTGTACTGTTAATTTTACGGTAAAATACTGGGATGCTAGTATTATACTGTAAAATCAACACCTTTTTTTGCAGTGTATTTCGCAAAATACCTATTGTAGCGTATAATTTGCGAAGGAAAAAAAGAAATTAGGAAAGATTCAAATATTCTCTGTTTAAAAAGTGAGTGCCAGAAGAAACAACTAAATTTAAGAAAATAAATTTCTTTGTGGAAGTTACCTGACTTTTTCCAAATGTTTCTCATTTCAACTAATGTATAGATGCTAAATTTAAGAAGGGGTACGAGGAATAGTTTGAGGAGAAGCTGGTTATAACTTTTATTCAACTTCAAAATATGGGTACGTTTTTGGCATTGTAGGATTGCATTTTGAAGATGGCAACATTATTTTAGCGTTTAAACTCTTCATGACTTGTGAATTACACCTTTACGCCAGGTAAAGAGAAGATATTTTTAATACTTGTAGACTTGAATTTGAAAAAATATTACGTTATATTTGTAGAAATATTTATATATAAAAAAAAGTATTATTTAATATAATTTTAGGAATAACTTTTAACTGACTTCAAACAAAGGGGATTATAAACTGACTTCAAACAAAGGGGATTATAAAGTTCGTTTCTCTATATTTTTTTAATGTATGCCAGACGCATCTTTCGAACGAATGCTTCGATTGTGATAATTTTATTTTAATTTTTTGTATTAGCTCGTTTTGGTGGTAATTCCGTACATATTTCATAATATCTAAAAATTGTATGTTTTCTACTTCTTTTTTTCTCTCTGTCTAGGTTCTAACTTTTGTAGAAAATAGAAAATGACACCCTGAACTTTGAATATGTTGTTGAGGTGCCCAGTACAACTTTATATTTTAAAAATAGCGATGTTATAGTATATGGGGTTTTCAAACAGACACGTCAAAAAATTTAACATACTACAACTCGTTAAACATGACGATTATTCAACGATGCGGTTTAAATTGAATATGGATAACAATGAAAAAAAGCTTTTCCAGCCTGTACTGGGAGAAAAAGGTAGCTTTCTTATTCCCCGTTTCTAAAAATTGAGCTAATTTTACTCAAACATATGAAGCTAAAATGCGTGGAGCCCGATTATTTAAGAGTCAATCCCAGTTTTCGCCAATAGTGAATTTGAATGAGAATTTCGCCAAATTAGTCAGCTATACCCAAGTTGGCTTCATTTATGGCGATTTATTTTTGGTCACCAACGTGGGGTAGTTTTGGGGATGGGGTTGGGGTCATGAACGATGAAAATATACCGAAATTTTCCGGAATCGCTTTCCTCCGGACAGTTGCAATTAGGTAGCTTTTTACTTTTGTAATGGAAGCTACCTAAAATACTGCCACAAAACATACTCTGTTGCGCCAAAACGCGCGTCTTGATATACGTTAACTGTCGTGCAACTGTAAACAAAAACAATAGGAATATTCACTTAACCCTTTATATCCTGAATTAATTTTCCAGCTACTTTTTAATTGTATTTTTGCATCATTGGATAAGTTTGGTGCAGAATAAACATAGGAAAGAAGAAAATAATTCCTATAGTGTTTCAGTGGTTAATTATGCAACTGTAACCACCCTAAATTTTTTACCCTATGATATAAAATAAAATAGTAAATTTCAAATAGTAAACTTCAAATAAAATATAGGAAATGTTCACCTGTAGAGTATAGAAAACAATAGAAAATAATAGAACTGAATAACCGGTATAATAAACCACTAAAATTACTCAAATGAAGAACAACATGCATGTCAATTCTATTGCAAAATGGATTTCGAATGTAGCGTGGCAAATGTAAAATCCCTACAATGCAAAGAAAGAGGATATGTGCTTGAATTTGCCATCTCCTGCCTGCTGTCAAAAATACACTCTTTGTGCCATTGTGAATACCGTTAGGAAAAACGGTCATATTACGAATATATAAGTGTTTTATTAATGTGGTACTTATAAGTACCGTCAGGATAAAAAGGGTTAAAATGTGTTTAATTTTTTTATGATGCATGTAGATTAAGACCAAATTATTAGTACATTCGAAAAAAATTCCAAAAACCTTGTTTCCAAGATGATATTAAGATTATATTAAAATAAATCATTCTAACAGTGTAATAAGCTATTCAAAGGTTACTTTGAGTAGTGACTTCAATATAAATGAGATATTTCGCGATTGAAAATTGTTTTGTTTATATTTTCTATAGGTGAGTGGGAACATTAATCCTTACAAAATCCAGAAATTTTGTTCTGTTAACATTGCTTGCTTGCCTTTTACAAACCAAATACTAACACTTCTAATTATTCATTTTATTACTTTAAATGTTTTTCTTTTTTATCAGTATTAAATGCAAGTTTTTAACTTAAAAATAACATTGTTTAAGGACTTTTCTACAGCAGTAATTAAAATGGGTGCCATGAAAGTCTTTTTCCAAGAAAATGTGGGTAGATTCAGGTTATTTTGTAAATTTCTAACTTTACCCAAAATGCTTGATCATTCTGTGTCTAGAAAAACTGTAGAAATGATAAAGAAAAACATCAATTTCAATGGAAATGGAACACCGAACAGAGATGGACGATGTGGAGATGATAGAGTTTTATTGAATTTGAGCAGAAATAGCATAAAAAGATCTTCAAGACAGTTGAAAGCTGCACTGGGTAGCCAGGACATTGCTTAGAGCACAAGAACCATCCACAGAAAACTTTTTGAAGCTGGCTACAAGGCCTATCGTCCAAGGAAGAAACCGAAGCTGACTGAAGCCATGAGAAGGCAACGACTGACGTGGATCAAATCGTTTAAAAACTGGAAAGCTGATGACTGGCAGAGGGTAAATATTTTTTTTATTATCTCATGTATACATTCTATAAAAGTTGTAATTAAAACAAACCTTGGTAAACTTCGAATATTTATAACACATTTGTACAATTTGGAGTCTGTCACAAATCGTCACACAAATTATTCTGTAAACTGAAAACAATTGGTAGAATCACGTCCATAATTTTTGTAAGAAATACGTTAAATTTTTTAGTCAGCGCCCAATTTGTCCGCATACGAACAGGGGAGTAGTTTCTTCCACAAAGTGTGGCGCAAAAAGTTAAAATATCCCCAAAAGAATATGGTGTGGAGCGTTGTTTCAACTAAAGGTACAAGTCGAGTGTACATCGTACAAAACACAATGAGGTAAGATCAATATCTGGAGGTTCTGGAAAAACAGACCGATACCTCAGTTAGATGAGTTAGACCTGATGGCAACTGTGTTTGCATGCAGGATGGCGCCCCATGTTATACCGCCCACAGTGTAAATATATTTTTCAGCGAAAGATGTCTAGAAGTGATCCCATGGCCAGGTACTAGTCCAGATATGAAGTCAATTGAGGGAATATGAAAAGATCTTAAGAGTAAAGTAAATAAAACAGTCATTATTAACAAAACACAGTTAATCGAGTGTCTTATTAAAAGTATGGTATCCTGATCCTGAAATTCCTTTACCGATAGAGAAGCTTATCAACAGTATGCCAAACAGAATATTGGCACTCATCAAGGACAAAGGTGGACATACTAACAGAACAATATTCATAAATAAAATATAATTTTGCTGTATTTCTGTTAATAAAATACGTTTGATGAACAAATGTCCGTACTTTAATTTTTTAACTCATGGGACTAATAATTTGGCCAACACTGTAGTTTTTTCAATCATAGCAAAATATAGATTTTACTACAAAAAATATTTTTAAAACCACAATATAAAGTCCAAGAAGACGTTTACGAAAGAAAATGAAACTTCAAGGAAAGTTGAAACCATAAAAGTCCACTAAAAAAGAATGAATTTAAATTCTAAAAGCCTTTTCCCTCTGACCAAGAGCAGCTAAATTTGTTTGCTGTCCCAGTACTGGGCATATTTATCTTTCTAGACGGCCGTTTTAAAACATAAAAGAAGATAGTTGACCGTTGCTATACTCAGGCAAGTTAAAGTGAAGTAAACATCTGAACTTCGTAAGTTACAGCAAAGTGACGATATTTTTGGCACTACTTTTCAATTTTTAAGATCGAAAAATGTTTCTATTGGTTTTTTTTTCATTAATAATAACATGATTGAATATTAATTGTTTTTGTACTCTTAATCGTGTAAGGCATAAATAACTATCAGAAAAAAATTGTATTTTCTATAATTATTTAATTTATGATATCAATATTTTATTGTATGTAATCAATATTTTACCTTGCTCATACGTCATTATTATAAATCGAGTAAAATTTGTACATAAACTAGATACAATATTATAAAGAAGCAAACGTATATTTTGCACTGCATTTGGTTTTTAAGGTTGGAAAAATGTTTCTGTTACTTTTGGTTCTTGTAATAATATAATAGGTAACTTTTGTTTATGTACCATTTTTTTTATCATGTGAGGCAAAAATAACTAACTGTGGAAAAAATAATCTTTTCTCAGCTAGTAAATATTTATAATTATTTATAAATATTAACCCTTTATAATAATTTTACTTATTTTATCAATATTTTATTTTATGTTATCAATACATCATCATTTTCAATTGTTATCATTATTTAGTGACTATTGCATACTAATAAAATAAAATATCTCTGTGAAGGAAATGCATATTTGGCATTGTTTTGCACTATTTTAATGATGAAGAAATGTTTTTGATTCTGTTTGCATGATATTGATAATAATACAATGGAATAATTCTAGTTTATGTTTAATCATATGAAACACAAATAATTGCAAGAGAAAAAAGTATAGTACTTTATATAACAATTTTACTTATTTTATCATTTTTATTGCTTGTTATCAGTATTTTGTTGTAATGGTTCTAAAAATTTTATCTATTGCTTGAAAGATCAGCTATTGCACGCATTTTTTTTTACTTGCAAAAACAATGAATAAAAAAGGTAAACAAAGAAAACAACAACTATACATACAAAAAACTCGACTTTTACTTTTTATTTAATATACAATTACAGATGTTTATTTGCTGAGGGAGGGCTTTAAACAGCGATCTGCACGGTCACTTTTTTTAGCTACCGCTATTTTTAAACAATAGCTTATTTTTAGATTTCTCTTTCAAATGTTTCAGAAATCTTCCAGGAAGATTATTATCTGTAAAAAGGGGTAGCCAAAAGATTGACCGCGCCAACCGCGGTTTAACTCGTTTTCAACTTCTAGTCTTATTTTTAGGTAGATTTCGTAAGAAATGCTACTTATTACATTCTCACCTAAGTTGGAAATTTTGAAAAATTTTTGCAGATCTACGCCGATCATGACTCCCAGAACCCAAAACCACCCCCAGTTCAAAACTTTATCTATCTATCTATCTATCTATCTATCTATGTCACTTTTTCCTGACCACGATAACTGGAAAAATTCTGCATTAATCTTTTACAAACTAATACATAAAATCAAGGGGCATAAAATCTCGGTCAAGTTCGTTAATGGGCAAAATCGAACCAAGGGGGGTGGGGGAAATGGGGGGGGGGCTTTTTGTGAAAACAGAAAACACCCCATAATTTCTTAATTATTATACGTATCGATTCCGTTTAAAGTTATTATTACTTCTAGGAAAAGGGCCGAAAATTTATGTATGACAGATTTTTTATATAATTAAAAATGGCCCCAAGGGGGGGGGGGGGGAAAGGGGGGTTTTAGAAGAAAAAAAAATCATAGCTTCGTCAATTCACAAGATATCAAATTCGCGTAAATTTTTTATTAATCCTCTTAATATTATCTAAAACTTTTATATTGACAAGTTTTTTATAGGACCAACCGTTATAGCAAAAAAAAAAAAAAAAATTAAAAACAAAAAAATCCCTGCCGGCTCCGCCTGCAAACAAGTTATTTCTCGAAGTAGGCGGTTCCAACTCCCGCATCTTTTCGAAACTGATACATAAAATCAAGGGGCATAAAATCTCGGTCAAGTTCGTTAATGGACAAAATTGAACCGAGGGGGGGATGGGGGGGCTTTTTGTGAAAACAGAAAAAACCCCATAATTTCTTAATTATGATACGTATCGAATCCGTTTGAAGTTATTATTACTTCTAGGAGAAGGGCCGAAAATTTATGTATGACAGATTTTTGATATAGTTAAAAATTGCCTTACGGGGGGGGGGGAGTGGGGTTTTAGAAGAAAAAAATTCATAACTTCGTCAATTCCCAAGATTTCAAATCCGCTTAAATTTATAATAAATCCTCTTAATATTATCTAAAACTTTTATATTGACAAGTTTTTTATAGGAAAAACTCTTAAAAAAAAAAAAAAAAAAAAAAAAAAAAAAAAAAAAAAAAAACCCTGCTGGCTCCGCTTGTAAACAAGTTAGGTTTCGAAGTAGGCGGTTAAAATTGCCGCATCATGGCAAAAAGGTCATTTTTTCCGCATTTCCCAACAAACAGGCACCCAACGGTCTGCGTCTTCGAAATCTACCTGTGCCTGTAGGCCGAGCCGTCAGGGATTTTTTGTAACGGAGTGCTACTGCACGCATTTTTTTTTACTTGCAAAAACAATGAATAAAATAGGTAACCAAAGAAAACAACAACTATACATACAAAAAACTCGACATTTACTTTTTATTTAATATACAATTACAGATGTTTATTTGCTGAGGGAGGGCTTTAAACAGCGATCTGCACGGTCACTTTTTTTAGCTACCGCTATTTTTAAACAATAGCCTATTTTTAGATTTCTCTTTCAAATGTTTCAGAAATCTTCCAAGAAGATTAATATATGTAAAAAGGGGTAGCCAAAAGATTGACCGCGCCAACCGCGGTTTAACTCGTTTTCAACTTCTAGTTTCAACTTATTTTTATAAAACAGCCAATGTGTGAATAAAATATTATTAAACTTTTATTAAAACAAAATAAACAAATTAAAAGAAAAGGAAGCAATATCTTCTGGGAAGTATTTGCTCTTTCGAAACACATCCACTTCGCACGACCATGGTAAACAAAACTGAAATGAACTTGTTCGGTGTTATAGAGAGTTAAATTGAATGCGCTCAACCAAACCTGAATATCAAACGAACTTTAGCTTCATTGACTTAATATGACACATGAAGTTTTCTATTGTCAATCTATCATAAGAATCTATGAGTTAGGTTTTTAGAGGTTTCTATAGCTGATTTTGCTTTGCTCATGTTGACACAACTCCTCTCGCAGTAGCTAGTTGGCCGCAGTCTGATCATGATGAATATTTTAGCTGCGTCATATGTTGGTTGTCAACCCAAAGTCATCGTGTACTCAGTATACCCTAGAACTTCATGTACCCCCACTGGCTACATGCACTCAAGTTTGAAAATAAACATTGTTCTACAGAATCCGAGTAGTTTTATTAAACTTATCAATGACATCTTAATATTATGTATTGAATATGTTTTGCATAGCAATTAAATAAAATCCAAATAAACGTAATTTATTATTGATGTAATTTTAAAAGTTTTCTAAATTTCATTTCGGTCAAATTTTAAGTGATTTAAGGTATAGGATTTAGACTCCTCCACTAAAATATATTCTGTTTTAAAATGTGGTTCTTTTCACTTTGCAAAGAAATGATAAAGTTTACAAAATTCAGTTATAGGAAAATGATCCAGAAAGAATATAGTTTCTAAGGCAAAGTTTGTGAAAGAAAGAAAAACTGTACAGAAATCTAAAACCATAAAAATCTATTGGAATAGAAATCTACACTCTGAAAACTTTTATACTCTGACCAAGGGTAGAGAGAAATTTATTTGTGATTGGACACATATTATTTTAAAAGGTTATTTTGAATCCTAAGAGAAAGAGTAGGCTTTCTCTTTATTCAAGGAAGTGGACAAGAGAAAGAGAGCCTTAAAAAGTATCATAATGTATCATAGTGAAAGGACAATTTTTTTTACTATACAATGTCACAGGGAAGAAAATTTCTAATATGTTTCTATGAATAAAACTGTAATATGTATTAAAAATAAGACTGTCATATAATATTTGAAAAATAATATTAATTAAATAATGTAATTTATATAAATTACATTTTTTCTGTTTTTCAGAACATTAATCTTGTAAAATAAATTTTCTCTTACAGAAAATATAACTGTTTCTTTATTAATTTGTCTTTCAATAGATTTATTAATATTTCACCCCATTCGAAACGAAAAAAATTGTTCGGTTATAGTTATTAACTATTACTTTTTTGATAAAAATAATCCATACTGCAATAGCCGTCGAGCAAATTTGAGCATTATAACTATTCCATTAATCAACACAATTTAAAATAATAGTATTTCAACATATATTTTAAAGTGGCAAATATAGTTAACAGTGTTAAAGAAAATCTTATAGGTGAATTAATTTTTACACAAATACTGTGCACGTACTAAAAAAAAAATATTAACGTGATACACTTCTTTTCATTTGAATTTCAGATGTTTCACAGTAGTATGTTCGCATTTAAAAGGCTTTAGTCTAAATTTATAACCAAGGCGATTTTCTGAATTTATACTATGGAAAAATATTTAAAAAAAGATTGCAGTTTTCATTGCAATTTTCAAGGAGAGGTTTGCGAAAGAGAATCAAACCTTTAATACTTAAATGCATCACTTATTTTATTCTATTGAATATACGTAGCTTATCGTTGAATTTAATTACTCTAAACTAGCAGGCTACGCTTGCTTCGCTGGTCGATTTTTCCAAACGAATCTCGAATGATTAAAACAACTTTTAGTTCCACTTTCCACCGCCAGAGGGCGTACGTTTTACTAATATTTGTATATAAATATATATATATATATAACTTATTAGTCCGTAATTAGATGGTCTTTCGTCGCTTGTAAAGTTAATTTCTTTCCAGATCTTTAATCCATGCTCACGTCAAACAACATTCACTAAAATAACCCAATTGTCTACGAACCCGATTACGAAAATTCCCTGTGCAAACATACGTACATGTGAATACAAACATACATACACATTAATACATAGATCTATACGCATAATGAATACATACATGACATTATACTTTTCTAGATTTTTCTATTTATTATCCGTTGGCATGCGGCGAATACGGAAGTAACAAAATTCGTATCTGATATATATATTGTTAAATATAAATCTCCAACCAAATTGCATCGTTTTGGACGTTACAAAGAATGTAAGATCTAATTTAGTTACCTATAAGCTCGCACTTTCAAAGAAAAAAACACGTGGTTATTACGTACGTTAAAACTTCTAAAAGTCTATATTATAAATCACAAATATGTGCATCAGTAAGTGGACGTCATAATGATACGAACAACAATGAGGTTAAACTATGCACAAGGTACAACAATGGCGCTAATGTTTTAATTAATAACAAAATGGCTCGTATTTTGGTTTGACTTCACACTTTATTTTTTTTTTCCTCGTTAGAAAATAGTTAGTTTTTTAAACAAAAAACTAAGAAAAATTACAGGCCGATTTTTAGAAAAGTTAGATTTTTGAATGCAGAAATTTTTTCTACATATGTGTGGTGAGTTTTAAATCCATACCTCAAATACTTTCTTAATATCCCCAACTAGTCAAAACAAACCATTTGTTGCCATCGGCAAAAGAGATATAATCGCTTTTTTCAACGCCACGTACCTTAGTGTTATATATATATACAGGGTGTCCACGTATAACCTGACCGACCTTTATTTTCGCAACCGTTGGTCCTAGATGCATACTTCCAATTACAAAAATGGTTTAAATAAGGTAAAGAATCATTTTTAAAGCGATTTGGGTTAAGAAAAACATTTATTAAAAAATTACGAAATTTAAATTTTTATACGGTCTCCCGATCCTATAAGTGATATTTAGTAAAAATTTACTGTGACACTAACAAGTAAGATGAAAAAAGTCCCACTCATTTAACATTAAAATCGACCAAATTATGAAACTTTGAAATGCATGACTTATACCATTTTTTTTGCATATCAAAACAGATAATTTCAGTCGTGCTTTCAGGGGTCGTCTATAAAGTACTTAAACTTATTTCAAGGTATCTGCGCTTTGCAAAAAATCGTACAACTATTACGATTGACTTAAATTTTATTAGTTAAGTTTCAGATTAGTTAAAATAATTGTATTTTATCATATGTTTTATTTTGTAAGGATTTGAGGTTATGATTTATTGTAACAAAAATTATATTATTTTCATAAGGTTTTATTTAACTTGCAACGATCGTCTTTCCAGTTTAAAATTTGTACTCTAACTTTAACTCACTTTCAAATGTCCGATCGAAGTTAAATTTTACATACTGGATTAAATCCGATGACAATGTAATATTATTATGATTTTCGACGCTTACCATCTTAATAATACTCATATTAGAGGATAACACACAAAAATCGGATAGATTACCGTCAACAAGTTTAAGAAAAAGTTTTAGATTAGATAACATAAACCTGCGATGGTTGTGTTTGTTAACTTTTATAATTGCTTTTCATGTATTTTTTAACGCTAAATAAAAAAATTTCCTTCACTTTTAACCATAATGTCAAGATTTTTCGCAAATCGTAAATTTCAAGGTTAAAAAATAGCGAAAAATCTGATACTATAAAATAGATGTAAAACTTTTTTATTCAGTTTAATTTTATTTAATTCAATAATTTATTCAATTTTTTGGCTTATAATGGGTTTTTTACAACTAAATGGCTGAGGGGTCCTATGAGGTTGGGAGGGGAGGGGGGTCAATTTTAACTTTGAAATTTTCGATTTGAGAAAATTCCTGACGTTATGGTTTAAAATGAAGGTCATTTTCGGATTCAGCGCTAAAAAATACATTAGAATAAATTTTCAAAAGCTAAAAAACATGGCACAACCCAAAATTTGAAAGACACTGTAATCTAACAGCATTTTAAAATCATAATTGAGGCTGTTGTTTTTCATCCTTTCATTTAACAAAAATTCTGTTATTTTTATCCTCTTATATGCTCAGTACAAATTGTATATTTTGCATTAATATGTCAGAATGATTATAGATTTCACATTTATATTAGATTGCAATCTTAATTTTGCTCTCAACTATTTTTTTGATATATCTGATATATTTCTACTACATTTGGGAATGACCCCTATTTCGCAACAAAAAATATACTCCAACTTTAAACAGCTATTACTCGGTCAGTTTTAATCGTAGATGAATAGGACTTTTTTTTATCTTACTTGTTAGTGTCACAGTAAATTTTTACTAAATATCACTTATAGGACCGGAGGACCGTATAAAAATTTAAATTTCGTAATTTTTTAATAAATGTTTTTCTTGACCCAAATCGCTTTAAAAATAATTATTTACCTTATTTAAACCATTTTTGTAATTGGAAGTATGCATCTAGGACCAACGGTTGCGAAAATAAAGGTCGGTCCGGTTATACGTGGACATCCTGTATATAAAATATATACATTGCACCATCCTTACGTTGCAGTCCGTGACCATTCTTTAGTATTAGATGGCAAAACATAAATCTATATAAAAATAATAATAAATGCATTTATTAATCCTATTTGATACACGCGATAGAATCGGGTTTGTTGCTGATCAGCTACACTATGCATTGAAGGCTTAAGAATGCTGAAACCCTATGAGTTTTCTGCAAAAAAGGAATTCAAATTTAGAAAATATTTTCACCTTGACCAAGAAGAGAAAATTTGCTTGCGGTCACAGTATTGAAGTCATATATCAATCTAAAAGGCCATTTTGAATCCTAAAAGAAATAGCTGTCCATTTATTTACTCAAAGAAGTGAATAAGGAATAGATATCTTGAAATGTATCATAATGGATCACAGTGATGCGAATATATGTTTCGCTATATAATGTCATATTTTTAAAAAATGGAAAAGATTTTCTAGTATGTTCCTATGAAAAAGAAGAATAGGTATTACAGATAGGAGTGTTAAATAATATTTGAAAAATAATGCGTTATAAATACATATACATTTTGCTCTATTACATAATATTAACCCAATGATAACGGAGTATGTCATATGCTTTCTCCATTGTACTATAATGCAAGTGTCTACCTTATTAATTACAGTAAGTAACTTTTGAAAAGTTGTTTTATGAAAGCTGATTTATAAAAGTACTTCTGTGAATCCGACATACATTTATATCATTGATGCTTTGCCCTGATTCCCCTATTTGCTTTGTTGCCTTTCATGGGAAACTCTTGCCTAATCAACTGTAGACATAATTATACAGAACGTTTTAGTATAACGTTTACAAACTTCTAACGGTAGAACAGACAATACGCCAAACAGTTTTCGTATAGGAAATCAAGGAAGCAATCTACACATTGAGCCAAAATTATATGGTGTTTCACTTCAATATGAGTCCAGATTTTTGGTCATGATTTCAAAAATAATAAAAATATTTTAACGATACAGAATTTATAAAAAAAATTACTTATATTGTATGCCAAATGCGATGAAATCGCGGAAACTGGAAATGCACAGTAATTAGGTCGACCTTATGTAATGTCAATTACAGTCCGAAAAGTGGATCGTCAAATTTATCGCTGATTGGAAGCAGATGGGGGCCACTTTCACCGCATCTCATGATATTGTCTCATTTAAGGTGGTAGAGGTGGCAACAATCTGCATCCAATCAGATCTAAACTAGACAATCCACTTTTCTGAATACAGTTGACATTACATACAGTGTCTCGACCGAATTACTGTGCACTTCTATCACCTTTTGTGGTTTCATCGCATTTTGCACACAAAAAGTTAATTCTTTTTTAAATATCGGTGAAATATCTTCATTATTCTTAAAGTTATGACAAAAAATCAAGGATTAGATTGAAGTAAAGCATCATATAATTATGACTAAATTCGTAGATTGCGACCCTGGTTTTCGGTACAAAAGTTATTTGTTGTAATGTACTGTACTACCTCGTAAAGTTTGAAAACGTTATACTGAAACACTCTGTATGTACACTCTTTGATTTTACTTTTTGTATTCCAATATCAAGTGTCTAATATATTGACACTGCTGTAACCGATGTATTTTTATTTTCTGAAAAAAGTTTAGTTGTCATAGGGTTAATATTTTAAAATGTATAGGATGTAAACTATCTGGCAAAATGAAAGGAAAAACAACTGTGTCGCAAAATAACAAAACATCTAATAGAGCATAGAGTCATAGTTCATTTATACAGTCAAAAAATATACTCCTAGTCGAACTTGAATGCTCATTCAAATCTTTAACATTAATGAATGTATTTGACAAATTTGTCGACAAACTTATCTTACAAGGAGACCGCCAAACATGATGCGCACAGATTTTGATGATTTTAAAGTATGTTGTAGGGACCATACCCCTAACTATTCAGGTCAAAGGTTTCCTTCAAATGGGCTTTAGTTTTCGAGAAATTTCGGGTTAAAGTTCAGCATGCATTTCAAATGCCATTACTTCGCGATTCTAGATAAGGTCTCAGTGGTTCTGTGGTAGCGTTCGCGATTTGAGAGCCGCAGATGGGTGTTCTGTCCTCTCCCGTGACGTTTACCTTTTTTAACATATTTTATATATTTGTCGCGTTATAAGTTGTATGCAGAATTATGAAGTCTGCATCTTTGAACTTTTTGATATTTTCCTAATAAATTCCATTTACATTTTCGAATATTTCGTAAAAATTTACGTTTTTTTTTTTTTTCTTTGTGCAGTTTTGAAATTAATATTTCTATTGACGAAATTCCAAACTAACTAATTCCAAAAACATATCTTGAAAGGAGTAATAAAATATTAAAGCAATAACGATTATATCCAAGTTTTAGCCAGTTATATATATATTTTTTTATGTTATTTAAATACATTTAACTGTAAAGTTCAAACTCACCGTCATTTTTGATTTGCACAAATAAAAAATAATGTATTACAATTAATTTTTTTTTTCAGTCTAACAAGACGATGCCATGCAGAAAAATTCAACTGGAAATGAAAAATCGTTTGTAAATTACAATACATATAAAAAAAATCTGAAAAAAAAATCGTCTGCAACGACTTTTACGGTAATATCAGAATAAATAAAATTTTCTTTTTATCAATTTCGTTTCGCTTCCTTTGCAGATGCAGACAAATACCACGTTTGAAATAATTTCTTTTTCAAATTTAATGCATTTTTAAATATATTTATCACAATTTAAGTATTTAAAGAATATATAATATGCTAATTTATACATTCTTCCAATATTGTTAAAACAATTATTTAAAGGCAATTTTTAATGCGAAATTTGTTTAGAATATTTTTGCGATAGGTATAACACAATTAGTTCTATATTTAATAAACTAAAAATGTCGATGTCGGTGATGATAAATATTTTAGTATTTCAACAGTTAACATATTTCAATATATTTAGAACAAATCAAATATTAAAAGGATATATTATTTTGTTAATTTTTTCTTAATCATTAAAAATTTTTTTAATAGAAAATGTAAATTAAAAAAAAATGCATTATTTCATAAATACAATAAATAAATAAGTAAATATACATAAATGTAAACAATAATCATTTTAAAAAGACGAGATATCAAGACATAAATTAGTTTGGATTTTCGTCAGCAGAAATATTCGAATAAAAATTGCGCAAAAACTATAAATTTTCACGCAATATTCGAAAATGCAAATGGAATTTATTAGGAAAATATCAAAAAGTTCAAAGATGCAGAATTCATAATTCTGCATACAACTTATAACGCGACAAATATATAAAATTTGATAAAAAAAAAAAGGTAAAAGTCACAGCAGAGGACAAAACACCCATCTACGGTTCTCAAATCGCGAACGTTACCACGGCACCACGGAGACCATGTCCACTTTAGCGAAGTAATGGCATTTGAAATGCATGCTGAACTTTAACCCGAAATTTCTCGAAAACTAAAGCCCATTTGAAGGAAACCTTTGACCTGAATAGTTAGGGGTATGATCCCTACAACATACTTTAAAATCATCAAAATCTGTGCGCATCATGTTTGGCGGTCTCCTTGTTAGTGGGGAATGAAATAAGAGCATGACTAGTGATAGAAGTGTGCATAGCAGTAGTGATAGAAGTCCAAGAAGTACTGAGCCAGATGCTGCATATTTATATATGTAACTGATAGTATATACGGTATCACGGACCAAATTTTTCTGTAGTTCTAATTCTACGTCAAATTTCAGACAAAGCAAATAAAATCTTTTGAAAATATCACTACGATGTTTTCATTGTTAATGTTCTGAACAAAAATTCTGGTTCAACTTTAAATGAGATTTTAATGAATAACGATGCTGGATGTTTGAAAACAACCAAATGCTGACCAGAATTTTAAGGATGCGTTTACCAACAGCTATAAAATGTATATCCCGCTTGGAAAATTTTGAACATTTTTTAAAAATCCTTGCAAACACTGAGAAGAAATTCATAATTTTCTTTATTCATTTTATGTGTATTTATTCAAACATTATTACTAAAAGCAAATAATTTCAAACATAAACATTTGCGAATCTGTTTACTAATATGCAACAAATAATTAATTACTTTGTTGACATACAATAACTAGATGCTGTATTAATTCAAAGAGCTCAAACCTCAGTTTTAAACATGCTTAAACAACACGACGAACTTTGAGATTTTAGTTATATATGAACAAACAAAATCTATAAGAAAGGTATCGGCAACTTACCTTAGAGTATTGTTTATACTGTCGATGAATTTCAGAGAAGTGAAAATGAACTCTTGGAAAAACGCTTGGTCTCGTTCACAAAAGGATAAAAAGCCGTACTATGCTGTGTAGTTTTCTTTAAAGATGTAAAGTTTTTGTTTTTTCTATTCGTGATATATCTTAAAAGAGCGAAATATCTGATAAGTCATGTACTGGGAGGCTACTATAGTAGAATTAAGACAGACACGTAGGTAAAGGATGAGTTTAAACATTACCATATAAATAAATATATCTGCAGAAAGTAATGTTTTAATGGGTTCAAACTACTCTCACTGTATATGAATAGTTCATATAATGGCTAAAAATAAGAAAGATGAGTAAAAATGTTGAATAAAGTTACTTTAAAAAAAATATTATTCCATTTAAAATGGGGGGAGGGGGAGGGTTGTACCTGTGAAACCCAATCCTTACCTGCGTGTCTTTATTAAGGTATTTATATATTTATCTATCATATATGAGTTAATTTTTATACAAATATTGTACACACTCTAAATATAATACAAACAGCGTGATGTATTTACTTTCATTTGAATTTAAGATGTTTTAAAGTAGGGAGATGTACATTTTAGCGTTTCAAATGTGGGTTTTTCTTCATTTATAGCAAAATATTTATGGAACTTGCACTATAAAATTATTCTAGAAATTGATATGGTTTTCTAGTACAGGATTACGGAAGAAAATTAAACTTTTAAAAATTGCAAACCACAAGAATTCTCTGGAAAATAGAAATATAAATTCTGAAAGCTGTTTACTTCTAAACAAAAGGGGTGAAATTTGTTTGCTGTCCAGATTTATCTTTTTAAAAAGTCATTTTAAGTCATAAGGTAAGGAAGTTGACCGACTCTTTACTTAAGGCAGTGAAGATGGGATAGTCGGCCGGATCATAATGGGTCATAATAAAGTGAGAGGATATTTTTGATACTATTACCTTTTATAAAGGATGAGAAAAAGTTCCTATATATGTATATATATATATATATATATATATATATATATATATATATATATATATATATATACATATATATATACATATATATACATATATATATACATATATATATATATAAGAAATGGATGGAGTGCTTTTGGGAAGAACAATATTATTCTGAAGAGTAACATGCCTCTTTGTTTGAAAAGAAAGGTGTTTAACCAATGTGTTTTGCCTGCACTAACTTATGGAGCAGAAACTTGGACACTAACAAAACGGATGGTACAAAGATTACAAACAACACAGCGAAGTATGGAAAGATGTATGCTAGGCATAACCAGAAGAGACCGAAAGAGAATAACGTGGATAAGAAGTCAGACGAAAGTTTTTGACATCATCGAGAGAATTAAACGGCTAAAATGGAAATGGGCTGGGCACATTGCAAGAAGACAAGACAATAGATGGAGCACAAACACCCTACAGTGGTATCCCAGAGATGTAAAACGACCAAGAAGACGACCTCAAGTAAGATGGAGTGACGAAATCAGAAAAGTGGCCGGTGTTAATTGGATGACTAAAGCACTAGACAGGCAACAATGGAAAAATCTGGGGGAGACCTACATCCAGCAGTGGATTGAAAACGGTTGATGATGATGATGATGATGATGATGATACATATATATATATATATATATATATATATATATATATATATATATATATATATATATACATATACATATATATATACATATACATATATATATACATATACATATACATACATACATATATATATATATATATATATATATATATATATATATATATATATATATATATAAGGAACATATATATATATATATATATTTTTTTTTTTTTTTTTTGAGAATTATTAAAAATTGAAATCTGTAAAAGAAAAGATAACACCGTTTAAAAAACTATATATTATGAGTTTACATTTCACGTATTTGTAAAATTAATCATATAATATATATAAATATTAACTAACATGAATATATCTATGTATAAATAAATACTGAAATCCTACAATTCCTCTGAAAAATAGAAATTACAATTCCGAAATTTATTTCACTCTGAACAATGGGAATGAAATTTGTTTTCTGACATTCTATTTGTCGTCCATTGATTTATCGTCCTAAAAAACCATTTTTAATCATAAGAAAAGGAAGTTGATCTACGCTTATTCGAGGACTTTTAAGATAGGATTAGACAGTCAGATGAATACCATAATGGGTCTTAGTGAAGTAAGGATATTTTTGGTATTATACTGTATATTAGAAAGGATGAGGAAGAGGTCCTAATTTTTTCTTCCGAAGTAATAGAAATGAAAAACTGTATATAGTTTGAAAGTAATACACTTTGAATTTTTATTTCACGTATTTAGAAAACATTAATCATGCGAAGTGATGCATGGTATCATCACTGATTATCATAGAAAAAATATAATTAATAGCAATCTAATAGCAAGCTATAAGTTAATAGCAATAGAAATAAATACTGA
The DNA here is from genome assembly GCA_963931845.1 of Maratus michaelseni. Taxonomy (NCBI): domain Eukaryota; kingdom Metazoa; phylum Arthropoda; class Arachnida; order Araneae; family Salticidae; genus Maratus; species Maratus michaelseni. The sequence goes on along the minus strand of OZ007589.1, from coordinate 292,372,764 downwards.
AAGCTAAGATTTATCTAGAAAATAGGAATCTCAATTCTGAAAGCTGTTTCAATCTGGTAAAAAACGGTGAAATTTACTTGTTGTCCTAATATTGGGCAGATTTATCAGGTCTCCTAAATGGTCAACTTTTTGATTACCAGTATTGTCTTAGAAATATTTTCGTGGTAGATTTCTACAACATTTGTAGTAGAAATACACTTTGGTGTAGGTTTCAACAATATTTGTAATAGAAATAACCTTCAGGGGAGGTTTCTACAAAATTTGCAAGAAAAATCTAAAAAAGAAAGTTTTCCTCAGAAAATACTGTTATTCAAAAAGCGGACCATTTGGGAGACTTGATTTATCTTTTTAAAAGGTCATTTTTAATCATGTGTAAAGGACATTGACCGACGCTTTATTTAAGAAAATGTAAAATGGGATATAGGGACGGGTGAATACAGTAATGTGGGGATATTCTTTGATACTGCTAAGAGTTAGAAAAGATGGGAAAACTGTCCTATTTTTTCTTCTTTTGAATTTATAAAAATAAAAACTGTATTAAAAAAGTGCCTTCTGAAAATTGATAGGTTTTGAATTTATATTTCACGTACACTGTTAAAAATTTGCAGCAAACTGTCCAGTTATTTGACCGTTTTTATGAAAAACGGTTACATAACAGTAATTTAAGTCTGTTCTGACCATAATATGGGCAATATTATGGTCAGAATAGAGTTAAATTACAGTTATGTAACCATTTTCTCTAGAAACGGTCAAATGACTGGACAGTTTGCTGCAAATTGTTAACAGTGTATTTCTATTAACAAAACCTGAAATTACGTATCTAGTGGCACGGCTATGCCTCCACCAAGTACAAAAAGCACATCCGTAAAGCATTCTTTTTTGGAAGCAACTCAGGGTACTCTTGACTCCCCCACCCCACATATCTTTCAGCTGGAGTTTCCCCAAAAACTGAAATTTCGTTTATCTAGAGTTTGTTGTAAACGGGATCAAATATTTCAAATTTCGCGTTTCTATCTTTTCTAGCTCAGATGATATATTAACTCAAAATTTCGAATTTTTGCTACTGACTTACCGATTATCAAAAAGCTGACGTACATCCCGTAGCCCTAGAAGCTTGAAATTTGGAATAAAGATAGTGTTTAGGATACAAAGAAAGGAAAAATTAAAAGAATCGAAAAATGAAAAAATCGAAAATCGTTCAATTTGTTGGAATTTTCCGTTTTTTTTTATTTTGGCTTTCTTTTTATCCTAAACACTGCTTTTATGCCAAATATCAAGTATGTAGGGGTGCAAGTAATACCTCAGATCGATAGCACCTTTCCTGGAAGCAACTGAGAGTTGTTTTGATTCCCCTCTTGCCATAACTTAGCGCTTGCGTAGGAACCTGAAACTTCTTTTTATCTAGAGGACTTTGCAAAAAGAACTAAAGCTCAAAATTTTTCATACCTTTGAACAATAGGGACAGAGAGTGGGCTTGACGAAAATCAGTGGATGATGTCCAAAAAGAGCCCAAAAGTCAAGAAAATTAGGACTACTTAAACAAAAGCAGTGAAATCCCATCAAAAACATCAATGTAAAAATGTAGTCAAGTCTCGTGACTCTTCTAGCGTTAAAAATTCTGAGATCATGTAGAGAAAAGTATCTCCCTTATTAACTCTGAAATTTTCATTCACAAATCTCTCTTAGTCTCTACATCTTTAGACAAAGAATATTTTGTGACTTGCCAATTACGCAACACAAAGAAGTTATTACATCTTACTATGGGTGTTATGGGATGCGATGGGTTTATTTGATTAAGCCGATTATGAATGCGAGGGATATAAGCCTAAAGGAGGGATGCCTTGGGTGGAAGTCTTTCTAAAAGGGAGTGTCTGGCACGTATTCACGTAACATCGGAAGAAAACCACCCAAAATTCCGGACATTCAGCTCAAGCATAGGAGAGGTTTCGCCCCCGGGCTTACAATATTGTGTAAAATTAAGTCCATGATACAAATACATATATATGTCCCATGCTCATATATAAATACTATTTTATTCAATAATAATAAACTCGGTTATTAAAATGTAAGCAACAACCATCACATTCTCGTGTTGTGTAATTTCCAAGTCACAAAATAGATGTAGAGACTACGAGCGATTTGTGAATGAAAATTTCAGCATTAATAAGAGAGCTAAACTTAGCTCTACATGATCTCAGAACTTTTTCCGGTAAAAGAGTCACGGAACTTGGCAACACTTTTTACATTTGATGTTTTTTAGGGATTTATATTTAATGGGTTATACTTAAATATGTCAGTTAATCATGTGAGGTATAAATACTAACTGTCATAGAAAAAAATATGCACTTTATAAATATTTAAGTAAGAATTTATAAAAATATTGTAACCTTAAGAAGTCTGTTAAAAATAGGAATGTAAATTTTGAAAATTGTTTCTCTTTGAGCAACAGGGATAGAATATGTTTGATGTCCTGTTGGGAAGATTTATTGCTATAAAAAAGACATTTAGAAGCACATTGAAAGGAAGTTGACCAACCCCTTTATTCAAGGAAGTGGAAGATGGGATAGGCAGCCGGAAGATTATGGTAATGTATCGTGATGAAGTGAGAAAATTTTTGGCATTATACTAGCTCTTAATTTTTTCTTATGAAATAATAAAAGTGGAAAACTGTAAAAAAAAGTCTGAACGTTGTCTGAAAAATAATGTATTATGAATTTTTATTTCACGATTTATAAAATATTAATTAGGTGACACGAAAATGATAATTGCCATAAAAGTTTTTGCATTTGTATAGAAATGTGAACAAAAATCTAAATAAGTACTGAAACAACAATAATTATCTAAAAATAGGGATCTAAATTCTAAAAGCTTTTTCAATCTGGGCAAAAGGGAGGAAATTTGTTTGCTGTTCTAATACTGGACAGATTTATGTTCTGAAAAGGCCATTTTGAATTACTATAACGAAAGGAAGTAGAAAATTGCATGGATAGCCGGGAAAATACCATAATGAACTACACTAAAGTGAGGCTATTTTTGGTACTACTACATTTCAGAAAGTATGAGGAAGGGTTATTATTTGTTCTTCTTGAGAATGAATAATAATGGAAATCTATATTATAAAGATATATCGACTGCAAAATGATGGTTTTGAAGTTATATTTAACACATTTGTACAACACTTATCATGTGAGATTAAACTATAGAGTCTGCCAAAAAGTACACTAGAACTTTAAAATTCAATAGTTCATTAACTATAATAGACATGAAGATGAAATTAGCGATACGTTTATAAAGTAGCTCATGTTTTATAGTAAGTTTAAAAAAAATAGCTGAAATTTTAGTCATAGATTTCGCTGTACTGTCTCAAACTATTCGAATCCCGAAATCTGAACCTCCGTCAAAGATTAACGTTCTTGTACCCCCCTTTTCACAGTTTTTTTTTAAATATCAGCACTGTGTAGCAGCATTTAACCAGCTTAACCAATGTATAACTGCACCACTGATGATAATATATTAGAAAACAGAATTTTTTGATGATTTTGAGGATTTTATTAGCACTGCGTGTTTTATTAGAACATTAACATTCATAACTTTTACGACTCAAGTTCTAACTAGATTTTTTTTTACATGTTAGTTATTTTAACAATAAACTTTACTTCTTTTGATTGCTAAAATGTGTAAAATGAAAACATTATAAACAGCAAAATAACTTTTTATTAGACTGTTGACATGTTTCGGCTCCTTTTAGCAATTAAAAAAATATATTATTACAAGATTAAGGTGTTATATTTTTATAGAAATTTTACATAAACAAAAGGTGCTCAATTTTACCCTTTTTTGCCATTTTATTTAAAAACAAGGCTTCTGATGGGTGTTTTAAGATAGGAAAATTGTATAGACTCTACTGTCATCTCCACGGCCCTGCATAAATATGTAAATATAGATTTTATTTACTGAATTTTTTCTATTGCTTTCTAAATTCTGAGGTCAAGTAGAGAAAAGTTTTTCTCCCTTATTAACTCTGAAATTTCCATTCACAAATCACTCCTAGTCTCTACATCTTCAGTCAAGCATTTTTTGTAAAAAAAAAATATATATTTTGTTTTCTAAAACTACTCAGTCTAACTAAAACTTTTTATGTTATACATTAGATCAGTAGTTCCCAACCGATGTGTCTTGGCGCACTGGTACGCCGTGACAGAACCTAAAGTGTGTCGCAAACGTTTTCAGTATAATTCTGTCAAAATTTCTCAAATTAACAAAAGTATCATTACATCGAAATGTAACATTCCAAATTCTGCAATTTATTTTGAAATAAGTTTTAGTGGCATAAATATACATTTCTTAGAAATTTGGTTTAGTGTTTGTATACTTTTAATAAGAGAATATACGGAGAAATTATGAATTTGAAGTTTTTTTAAGCGAATAATGTTAGAAACAATATCGATCTCTAATAGATCATTAGTAGCAGATTTTCGAGTATGCCTATTCAAAAAATTTTATCTTGCAAAAAAATATTTAAAATATGCTACAAATTATAACAAAACGTTTTATTTTTTATTTTTAGCAGCAATAGAGCATTTTCTTTGTGTTATTAAACAAATTAAACAAGAAAGCCAAAATCATGTGTCAAGCATAGATTATGAAACACTTTCTAACACATTCAAAATACTCTAAAAAACTTTACCGTTCAATAAGGTGAAAGATGATACCAACTTAAACAATTTAGAAAAGCCAATTTCAGAAGTTACCATCTATAGTCCAAAAAGTATCTGAATGCTCTGCAGCCTTGTATATGATCTATTGATTGTATATATACTACATAGTATGCTTAAATTTAATTGAATTAGAAAACACGTAGCACAGTTGAAAATTCCCCTTCAGCAATCTCCGTCAATAAACAGAATTGTACTCGAATTCTTTTGCATAGTCTTGCATATGATCAATAGGATTTATATACACCATGTAATACTCAAAAACTTAGTTACATTTAAAAACACATACCACAAATGAAAACGCACTTCCAGCATTTATGGCTCATAGGCAATACAATAATCGAATTCCTGTGTCTTTTTAACGTTTTGTGTGTCCTTGTAAATGAACGATAAATGCTATGTACATCATGCATGTTCTACAGTAGTGCAACCCATTGGTGTATATTAATTTCAATATGTTTGAAATATGTAACAACATTGAAATACGTTGTAAACAATTTTTGCCCATAGACCCTAATGTAACGGAATTATTTTGAGTGTCTCTGTAAACTATATATAAATGCTACACATTTCATTTTCGATAGCGAACATGCCATAGAAAACCTCAGTAACACGTCTAAACTACATGACAATCTGAGTATACTTACGCAACTTAGAGCAGACGATCAGAGAAAACGAAGTCACAAACACTTTTCAATTCGGCTAAAAAGTCAAAAGACATTTAACATCGGACATTTAGTAAACATAAAAAAACAACACATTAATATCACATAATAATAAAAAAATAATAATAGAACGTTTCCAGTTTTATACAAGTTGCTCATTAGTACAGATGTAAACCGATACCAAAACTGTTGTTTACACATGGTTGTTCACGTTCAAGAATGTATGATTTAAAAATATTAAATCACCAGGGAGCATATTTTACAGTTGAATTGCATAATCTGGTGGATTTGCACATGACTCGTTTATGGAGTTTTCTTTAATCTTGTAAACCAACCGTTTAAAAAAAAATTACGCTTTTAAAATTATTGCAGTTGGATTTAAGTATTTGGAACAGATGCTTTACACTCACGCAGAGATGTTTGGTGACTTTTTGGTTGGAGCGATTTTCAAGCCCGCGCCAATCCAAGAACTTAATACAATGGCTAGGTTGCCATTAAAGGAAAAAATCCCCTAAATTTGGCAACTTTTTTCCTTTTTATAACGGATTAAAAAAAAACACTGTGCGTGAGTGTATGACATCATAGCCAAGTATTTTAATATTTTCAAAATCTGGGATGTGGTCGGTATACAATTACTAATTAATAAGATTCGTTTGTAAATTGACGAATTTGTAAGCGCGTTTATGCTCAAGCTATCATGCAACATCCACAATTATAAATAACGGTTAAGAAAAGAAAAACGTCTTTTGATCTAACAAGAAGGTTTAACAAAATATAATATAATCTCCTCCGAGTTACCCACGATACCGAATAGCAACGTCATAAATTAAACGTCAGATTTTTAGAAACGTCATATATTAAAAATTTTCCCAGATTTAATGAAACATTTCTGAAATTTTCTTTTGCTTGCCTGTAATTTTCGAAAAAGTTACACTGAAAAAAAATAAACAAAAACTAATAATTAAATAAATAAATAAATATTGATTTTACGGTATAATACTGGCATCCCAGCTGCCAGCATTATATATAAACAGTAAAATAAACAACAATTCATTACCGCGCATGCGCGGTGGTTAAGGGTTAAGGGGAAACCATCCATAGCGCGAAAAGAGCTAATATTAAAATATAGTTCATACGTCTTTTCTAGGAAAAACCATTAATAATTTGTTTAATAGTTTTGGTAGTAGATAAATTCGGCTTTGAAGGAAGGTGAACGACGGCATTGGGATCATCGTATGTACTTCGTGATAATCTACATTAGTTCATTATTGTTCGACAAAAAAGGCAAATAAAAAGCAAAATAGTTACGCGACTATAATTCTAGGATTTTTTTAAAATTAACGTTACTAAAAAGGGATTGAAATCGCTTCAGTAATTCTCGAGTGAAAAGTTCAACAATATCAGCTGTTTTTTACACGATTTTACAACTGTTGTTATCTCCTTAACTTAGACGGTTTGAAAATTGACAGATGATTTGAGTAATATTTCGATTTCGTAAAGTTTTATGGTCCATATCATCTGTCATCAGTGGCGTAGCCAGGGAGGGGGTCCAAATGCTCTGGATACCAGTAATATTGTAAAGTTTTCTTCGCCTTGAATATTGCAAAAAAGTTCTCCGATTAGGTAAAGCAAAGAAAACTTTAAAAAATTAGTGGTATCCAGAGCATCTGGACCCCCACTGTCTGTCATCGACTAGACCACTACGCCACTGTCTGTCATCGACTTCAAGAAAATTATTACTTACCCTTCATACGTACACTGTAAAAAATGACGAATGTTTCTGAACCTACGAAAATATAATATAATGACGAATAAATTTATAATATAAACTCATCCTTGTTAACCATGATTCTGAACAGTGTTTCATTATCTTTCGAAACCTCAGACATCAATGGCATTTCGAGATTTAAAGAATCATTTAGAAAAACAAATTTTTCTAGCTGCCCGTAATTTTCGGAAACGTTTACGAGTAGCTTTTAAAGTGTATTAATCAGTTTTCTAAGATCGGAATATAGTTTTTTTCCGATGCTATTCATTCTCAAGTAATCATTTTCATGTTCAACAAATATGTTTAACAGATAAATGTGCAAAATTAACAGCGTTAACATTAACATTAAAATTAAAATTATTTCTTTACTCTTTCATGTATAAATTAACTTATGCAGCTGAAAACGTTTACTTGAGAATATATGACATTCGATAAATAGGTATTCCAGGCTGAGGAAACTGTTTAATGCACTATAAAAACTATTCGGAAACGTTTCTGAAAAATTCGGGCAGCTAGAGAAATTTTGTTTTTAGAAATAATTCTTTAAATTTTGTAAATGTATTGCTTTCTAAAGGATTCAAAAGACAATGGAACACGCTTTTCGGAATTTCGGATAACTCGGAAGATTATATTATATTTTCGTTCGTGGTTATAGTATATTTTCATAAAATAAGAAACGCTGATCATTTTTTACAGTGTAGTATAGGGTACATCGTAGTATAGGGTATCTTCATACGTAGTATGTAATCGCTTTGAAAATCGAAAAAAAAATTTTGACGGATTTACACGTTTCAGACACTAGAGATTCCGAAATTTTTTAGAGACATATTTTTAGAAAAAAAAAATTGCCATCCCTCTGTCTGTGTGTCTGTAAACGCTCCATCTCCCAAACAATTTGAGGTAGAGACTTGAAAGTTGGTATGTACTTAGTATGTAATAATGGGAAGAAGCTTATTGAATTTCAGTAGCCTCGATTATCCGGAACTATTTTTTGGACTTTCGAAATATTCGTTCTGATAAAAGAAACATAAAAATTTTCGAAATTGTTTATTTTAAGGAGTGAATATATAAGACAGTAACAAAACATAAATTTTGCATAAAGAATGAAGTCGATCGGATAATTAGTTGCCGATATATTTGTAATTATATTTTCCACATTCTTTGATTTTTCATGACCCTGTATTTGTTTCAAATTTCAAATCAAAGATATATTTTAATTGGAAATGAAACGCTTAATCCGTTGCAGTAAACCGTTAGTTAATATGATTATAAATTTTGGAGTTATAAGGCTGTTCTTTTTACGCAATTCAGTAATAGAGCATTTATAATTTATGACGTCATCCAGCCACGATTTTATTCGAATTGCAATGCATTTTATAAATAGTTTACACATGTTTTATTTTCATATTTTATATTATGCATATCCATGATGGGTAAGTATTACGGTGGCCCCCAATGACTAGTTTTATTGGCTATAAAATCTTTTTATCTTGTTTGTTATACCTATTTATTTATTAAGAAATATTGCTATTCTTAATCTCCCTTTTATTTCTGATAGTTGATCAACGTATAAAGATAAACATTAGAAAGTAATAACGAAGCCTCCTTTAATTTGATGATTTCTTTTCGGCTTATACAAATCCAAGAAGGTAATCAAGGAGGAAAGTTGTGGTCAATGAGGTATATGATCGGAGAAAATTACTTTTCTCAGAGAAATAAATTCCAATTACACTTCTTGGGCTACTTATTAATCAAACTATTGCAAAATGAGACTGGATAGAAATCTGAAGAAGGATATAAGTGAAGCAAACGCGTAACTCAAAGGAAATACTTTAAAAAACATTTATATTTGCATACGAATATCTATACTGCACATTTAGATAAACTATAAAATGGAAATATATATTTTTCAGAGAAAACAACTAGATATACACGAAGAGATTATTTCATATATATTGATAAAAGAAAGATGCTTGTCTGTCTTTGTGTGTGTGTGTGTGTGTGTGTGTTTAGGTGATGGCTAGAGAAATCCATCGTATGTATAGAAGTATGCAAATGTGGATGATGATAAACAAAAACCGGTCGCACATAAGACTCAGATTTTTCATTTTTTTATAATTATCCGAGGTACTACTTAAAAACTAGGAATGAGCGTTATTTAATAGGATAAATAATATTGTTATTGTATTAAAATCTGTTACCGCATTAGCATTTTGCATTTTTCGATGCATGCAAAAGATATTTCAGAAAATTATGTCAAAATTAGGGTTTTGAATCGAATTTCTGGTTAGGAAAATCGGAGACGGTGCAGGTTCGTCTCTATCAATTTATTATCAAGGACTTTCCAGTAAAGTGTTAACAGGTTACTGAAAAGTCCCTGTTAATTAATTGACGAAGAAGAGCCTGTATCGTTTCGGGCTGTAGAACCCCGAAATTCGATTCGTTAGAAAACTTAAATAACGTGGATGGGGTTTGGTATCTTTCATTTTTCCGTATTGTGAATGTGGATAATGATGATAATTCCGATGCGCGTTTCGAAAGACTGGTAGGGGAGCCGTTTTCGTATTTTCGAATATTCTCTGCTTCCGTGCTTCGTAACGGGGTTCTCGACGCACCGGCTCAATGTTTTTCTTTCTACCTTTTTATATTGCAGGGTTTAATTAACATATTGCAGGGTTTAATTAACATATATACATATAGGGTTTAATTAACGGCTAATTATAAAAAAATGAAAAATGTGAGCATCATGTGCATTAGAACCTGCCTTTAACTATCCTCATCCAAATCAACACACCTCTACGTGCAGTATATTTTCCTGGCCAGCGCACACGCACACACACACACACACGCACACACGCACACACACACGCACACACGCACACACACACACAGACAGACTATTTTCTTTTATTAATATAGGTATAGATATATATAATATATTTTCATAATCTTCTAATTGTTTTATCGTGATCTTTAGATTTGTATTTCTTTTAATTGGTTTATTTAATAAAAAACGTAAGAATTGATGTTTTTAATTGCTATGTTTATATTTTTTTCTCTTTCAAGTACAAATCATCTTTATCGAGGAAAATTGAGAGTTACTTCTCTTTGTCGCTTTTCATTTAATGATATAAAAGTCATTAAATTGCCATTAACATTTACAATTTTTTGTTGGAGTAGAATTACATATAAGATAAGTTTTTCTTTAAATGAGAACTTCAATATTTAGTGAGAATGAATTTCTCAAAGAAAGACTTTCATGAAAAGCAGAATCATTGCTTATTAAAAGCAAATCTTGAAGATTTTTGTTTGAAGTATTATTTATTCAAGTAACTCCTTTAAGAGTTTCCTCTGTGAATAAATTTTCTCACTACAAAATTAAATAAAAGGATCTTTAAATATGTATAAATAGTTTTTAAATTTATGAAGATTCTGTTCTAATGCACGTTTATTCTGAAAGAATAATTCATAAACTACTGTTTAAGAGAATTTCACATTCCAGGTTAGTTTAAAAGTTTTTTAATCATCTCTCAAACTAGTAAGTAAGAGCTAGGATTGTTTGCAAGACAGGAGCAAAATCGATTGCATACTCTATTTAAAAATGAAAAATAAAAATAAAAAATAAATTAAATTGAAAAAAAAGTGGGTAACCAAACATGTGTTTCATTTCATTAGAAACAAAAAAATTCTCTGTTTTCTTTCGCCCATTTTTTTCTTCAAAATACGGAAACTTCAGCAATTTAACCTGAAAACTACTTGAAAACTTCCAATTTCAGTTTCTGTCAAATCACGGGGTTTTTCTTGCAACTGTACTGCCGGCAATATTCCGTTTCTTAAGCAGAATTTTTGTGTATGTTTTTTATCCTTCAAACCATGGAAACTTCTCCAATGTAAACTAAAAATTATCTGAAATCCTCCAATCAGAGCAGAAAAATTTCGTGTAATCAGGAGGCGGTTCTGGGCATGACGAAAACCTTTTTGAAGAGTGCAGTACTTTTTGTAATACATCTTACACGAGAGAAAATCCAGGGCCAGTTTGTCACGAAGAAAAAGAAATCTATATAGAATATAAATAAAAAGTAGTAAAAGGGGAGATGATTTAATAGCATCAGAAAATAAAGGGATACTTTTTTATGGCTCAAATAATGCTGAAGTCTTTCTGAGGTTCTAGTTTCTGTTTTCAAATATACGAAAAATACAGATGAATGTAAACTGCCAAATTTATAATTTATAAGGGTGCGATAGGTGATTATTTCTCAACATTCATTTCGGAATTATTTAATTTATAAATTACATTGTTCAACAAGTTTTAACAAACTTTCTTTTAACAACCTCATCTATCGCAAATTGCAGCTTTTTACCCAAAATACAACTCGAAAATTATTGAAAATGTTTGAAATGTAAACATAATGCTTTAGTCTTTTGATGAAATCTTTTGATGACCTGTTGATAGAATTTTGAAAGATGCTGGTTATTTTATTTTAAATGGTTTCCCCCAAAATATAAAACAATAAACTTTTTTGAGGATTAAGAAATTCAACACTCTAACACATTGGTAACGACTAGTTTCCGTCTTTTAAACAGGTAGCCACGCCTATGGGCGTGACAATTGATGGTTACATTATTTAACAGAAAGATTTTCTCTGTTCGTGTTAATTTTATAAATGAATGTATATAATCGAAGTGTTTGTGTACATAGTAATGTAATTGTAAAAATACGAATTTTGTATATGTTTTTTGACAAATAACGTAACACATAAAATGCATAAGTGTCACTTGAAGGCGGAATTACACATGTCCAAAAGACGTGAATTTGCATCAGCCATCAGCAATGTGTTAATGTCCTCTAAATTACCTAGACATCGATCTTATAAAAATTTAGCGAATTACCAGTAAAATAAATTTATATAAAGAGAATTCAACTAGCATAATGAAATGGAATCTCTCATTGTTCTGGATTTCACAAACTCTCATTGTTTTGGATTTATGTGACAATTGTTCCATTACATTTTAGTGTATTTTTTCTTTGATGTAAAAAGAAGATAAAAAAATGTTAAAAAGGGGTTTCATTAACAAAATAAAGCAAATTTTGTTAAAATACATTTTCTAACAAAGTTAGTTTTACTTTTGTTTGCCATTTTTTTTCTTCACTTATAGATTCAATATAAAGCTAATATTTCTGCAATATTGCGATTAAATGGAAATATCTCCAATTTAAAGCCAATATTTATGTAATAATGTAATTTTATTGCAAATATATCAGATGTAAATTCAATATTTAAATAATAGATTTTATTTAACTAATAGATATTCTCTTTAACTAATAGATAGTATTCTATAAAAATAATATAGAATAATGCATTAAATTTTGTTGCATTAAGTAACACTACTAAGGAAACTTTAATTAAATCTTTTATAAAATAGTAGAAGAAATCTATTCTTTGAAGCGCGCAAAAAAGCTAAGAAGTTTTTCTTAAATTAAAGTTGGCCGTATTTATTTTAAGGATATTTCTTACCTCAAGTGTTATGATGTCGATGAAAATAGATCCAATATGACGCTTCAAAAGCTTTTCTGAGTGGTCACATTTTTTTTTCTGTCGATACAAATGACACTTGTGTGCAAAAACTGTTTATTCTGTCACTTTATTTGTAAGGTAGTTTACTCAAAAGAAAAAAAAAATATATTAATATACTTTCAGCTTTTTATTTTGGATTTTATTATTAAACCTTATTTAAGGAAAGTGTGACAAAAAAAAAACGGCATTCTTTTAAATTATATAATAAAACCTACATTAAGATGATTTTTTTTACCCTTTAGCCACAAATTCTGTAATTTTTCAGATATTTTCCTTTAACAAACTTATTAAAATTTCAAAATAATAAAGAAAATACCGTTTTCTTATGTCACACTTTCTCTTGTTACATGCACATCATAGTCACTTTTAAACTTATTTCAACTTGTTTGAAAATGATAGTTTACTATTTTATGAACCCCAATGAAGAAAATTTTTCAAAACCTTCGAACAATTGTTATCTGTGTAAGACATATAAACTTCTTTAGTGTTTGACTGGCAGAAAAAGAACTACTACTTGATCAATCTCCTAACAAATACACTGAGTGTCTCACAAGTCCATTGTAGCGTCACGACCAATAGACTGAGTCAGGATGGGTTCTTTTAGAGGTTTTTATTACACTCAGTTACAGGACAGCACAATGTGCTAAATAACTAGACAGACGGAATTTTTTTACACAACTAGACTATATTAAATTAGTCTGTCGACAGAATTATATTCTGCCCGTGGGTTTGGCCTCGCTAATGTTCTTAGCAATGGTCGTAACTTCTCCGGGGATAGCTTATTTATCCCGGTAAAAATGAGTCTACGTCCAGGCTTCGTACAATTCGTATGACCGGACCAAGTCCCGGCTTTTGCCTTCTCGCGTCACTAGTGACAGAGAAAAATTAGAGTTACAACTAGCTCACTCTCTTTCTTTCTAGTTCTCTTTTGGCCTCTTTTCTGCCGTGTATATCTTCAGGCTTTACCATTGTATTTCGAGTGGAGGTTGAGTACTTGCCATGTAGAGAATTATTACATTCCCATGTCAGGAGAGCCTTCAGATTTTCCAAGTGTTCATAAAATTACGACCTTTCAGCTTGTCAGAGTTCAGTTTGGTCCAACACTCGAAAACATTTTACGGCCTGCGAATAAAAAGTTATTTACAGAAATTTCACTCTTATAGAGGGATAATTCGGGATAGCCTGAGAAAAACGTAACCTTTTACATTTCTCAGCAAAACGAGGGAAATATCTTACACCATAAATGAGCAAACTTGCAGCTTGCACATTACTATTCACTGTGACACGGGAATTTGTAAGGTATGGAATAAAATACTAAAAAAAGTACAGTAGAGAACGAAGATGCTGTTGCAAGTAATGCGACAGATGTGTAGTCTGCATATGACTTACACAATGTAAAATTAATACGCTAAAAGACTCCTTGTGATTTCTGTTTGAAAGGCTATCTAAAATCACAAATTTATGGAGAAAATTCCGAATTTTTACCCGCGCTAAAAAACGCCATACACCAGGAGGTAGAATTCATTCCCGATAATGTGATGCGTTCTGCTGTATCAGACATAATGCCGCGATTTGTACTGAGTACTGGAATGTGGTAGTAGACGCATTGTGAACTTGCAGCTGTAAATCACGCTGAAAAAGTATCGATTATTTCACAATTATTACCTCTTATAGTTTTCTTTGCAGCAGCAGTATCTGATGTTGAGAATTTCAATTTTTAACTCCATCCCTACAAAATCCCTTATCAATAATAATCTAATAATTCTTCGACCCATAGAATTTTGTTTATCGAGTTCTATTTGTGCTCCAGACTTTTAAAACATTCTGTATGAAACCAAAAGTAAAGAGGATACGGATCCAGAACATTGTTTGTTCCCGAAGTTTGTTAATTTCTGCCTATATGTGTTACTTCAACTTTTGTAGTTGAAATAACTTAATCACGATCATACACAAATACATATACACATAAACACACGATAAGAAAATAAATCAATTTTTAAGTTGGCTTTTGAAGCAGAAGTTAGAGAGTTTATTATTTATCAGAGCTATTTGTGATTGATAACTGGTTTTTAAATTTGACAGTCGCCCATTTTGTAAATAATACAAAATTTCAAAAAATTGTCGGTCAAGGACTAAGCAATTATACAAACCAATGGATCTAATCCCGGTAAGTTTTATAAGTTTTATGATAATTAGTTTTTGTTATAATTCTCTATACATAAAAAATTAATTATCATTAAATAATTTTACTAAATTATCTTTGCTTTTATTATCATAGCCTTCAAATATATTTTAGTTGCGAGGAATTGACGTCGCGACGAATTGACACCACGACGAATTGTCGCCGCGACGAATTGACGCTGCGACGAATTGACGCTGCGATGAATTGTGCGCGATGAATTGTTCCGCAATGAATTGTGCGCAACGAATTGACGCAGAATCTTCGAATACATGTCTGTAAACATTGTATTTTATTTATATTTATTTACTTATTTATGAAGTTTGAATTCCATTATGGAATATCAACCGGAAACAAATGCTGAACTATTTATATTATTTTAAGTGCAAACGGGTATTAGATAGCGATAGATTCTCGGGATAGCGATAGATTTTTAAAAATAGTCATGCTTCAAAATTATTTTAATAACTATAAAAATTCAGAACATTGAGATACAATTTTCAAACAAATTGCATTTGAATATATAGGCAGTGTAAAAATAAAAATTATGCGATGTTTAGAAGTAATTACATTTGCGAAAAAGGGAAATGAATTGTTTAAATCGTTGCCACCGTCGATACGCCGCGCGCCGTCAGCGTTATTTACGGACATGCTTTTGCTTTATAATATTGATTTTAAGATACTTTTTTGTTTGATTGGTTTCTGATGAAAGCGCCCAGAAAAATATATGGTGCTACGAAAAATTATATTACCATATAACAGAGTGTTAAAGCTATTCCAAATGGCGAATCTCTCAATAAAAAAAAAATAATAATTTTGGTTTTTAAAAGTTTAAAATACGTGTTTTTTAATGCAAAAATCTACGTATTCGTACTTCGTTCTTAAACGTAAGCCAAACTTTATAAAATATGTCTATTTTTAAAGCCGAGAACCCCCCCCCCCCCCAAGCTCATGTTCCCCCATGTGTGCTCCATTATATGATCTCCTCAAAACAGGAAAGCTGACCATGTCACAATTAGTTAATGTACTGGACAGTTAACTTGCGTTCCGTCCGTCCCATCAGATTTAAATGGCTATTTCCACAAGACATTAAATATTCTACGCCAATCCCAGTAGCACACGTAGGCAGATAAATAACCATACTCATAGGAAAACAATTCGAAAGGAATCAGCATGTTACAATTTGTTGCTAGGGTGGAAAAAATATTTTTACGTGGGAACATATACTTGGTGAACATAAACAGAACAAGTTGGAAATTGTACGTCAAGCGTAACAAATGAGGTGCGTTCGTACTAAAGCTAGTTATATAAATATTCAGATCTTGATGATTTTTTAATTCTGTGAAATGAATTATATCGTCTGCAGATTCATTTCTGTAATAAAATAAGTATCTCGGTCGCTTGACGGTTAAACCTCGGAAGCTCCTATAACAAAAAAGCACCGATTTTTTTTTTTTAAATTCAAATTTCTTAATAAATGTTTTTATTAATATCGTCTAAAGTTTTGATTCAATTTTCATAAAATTTGAAATGTCTCGACAAAATTCTGAAAAGATATTAAATTTAAATTTTATTTTAAATTTCAAACCATTCGGTTGGGTAACGGACCAGACGATGACAATAGGTGCTACGTATTTATATAATTACGAACGCACCTAAAATAATAAATATACTGTATAGGAAAAAAAAAAGACAAATATTTCTTAATCTAAAAAAATATAATTAACCACGAACGAAAATATACAATGAATCTTTCGAGTTACCCACTATTCCGAAAAGTGTACTTTATCGTTAGAAACCTCAGAAAACAATATATTTTCAAAATTTAAAATAAGCACTTATTAAAACAAAGTTTTTTTTGCTGCCACTGATTTTTGGAAAAGTTTTCAAGTAGCTTTTGTTGTGCATTAATCAGTTTTCTCAAGCCGGAATTTCGGTTTTCAGCATGCTGTGAATTTTTAATGAAATGTTTCGGCTGCGTAGTTAAATTTATACATGCAAGAGTAACAAAATAATATTTATTAGGTGCGTTCCTAATTATACAAATACGTAGCACCTATAGTCGGCGTTTGGTCCGTATGTCTGTCTGTCCGCATATAACAGCGCAAAAACTACCCAACCGAATGGTTTGAAATTTAACATATATATAATCGTTGCAGAATGTTGTGAGTGATTTCAAATTTTATGAAAATCGAATCAAAACTCAAAAAGATATTAATACAAATTTTCTTCATTCTATTAAATCCTATCATACATAATCTATGTAATAAAAGCGCAAGTCATGTGACCGAGGAAAACAAATAGGCGTCTAACCATTTCTTTTTTCAGATACCAAGCGGCCATTTTTATTCAAAATTATTTTTTCGAATAAAATTGCATAAAAGTTACCTTTTTAGAAAGATCGTTCAAAAAAATTGTTTGCTTGAGAGATATGTTTCAAAACAAATCACAAATTAAATAACGAAACAAAATGAGATTCTTTTATCCTATCATTATTCGATTATAAATACATATCGAAATGTGAAGAAAACTTTACCATTTGAAATTCGTTTTGTTTACAATATTTTGTGCTAAGACTGCTTCAAATAGTTCCGTAAATGTGCAATAGAAACCAAAGTAGCTGAAAGAAAAATAAAAATCATTGAAGGATAAAAATGCCTGTGACTAATTTGCGCAAAGAAGGAAATTATCTTTGTGTCTACTTTAAAAATCTTATTAATAATTAAAAATAAACCATTTCTTTCTTTTACTTACAGATTATCATTAAACAATAAATATTCCCTAGATAAAGGGACTTCAAAAAATAAATAAATAACGGTCACTGTTTTATGAACTTGTTAAGAATAAATGAATTATTAATAAGTGTATTTTTCCTAACTTTGCAGCTTATATGAATACGTAACAAAGAAAGTGGCTTCTGGGAATTATTGAATGTATGAATCCATTCTTCATCCGTTTCTTAAAATAGTGCCGTCTTTTAATAATATATTATTTTTTCGAAAATGTCATAAAAAGAAAAATGAAAAGGTAATCGAACAATGTAAAATAAACCATAATTAGATATATTTTGGATTTATATCAGTGCCTGAACGGACTAGAGTAATGTACGAGATGAATATATTTAATTTCGGAGTATTTCAGAACCTGGAAGTAAAAAAAAGAAGAAAAACAACTGCTCTTAAGTTACTGAAAGTATTAATTTTTTTATGATTTGAAGTTGAAAAATTTGCAGGTATGCTTCGTGCACTAAAACCTTATCACCCGGCATTTTTAGAGCAAAAGCTGCAGAACGAGCTCGTGTTGATTTTAGACATTCACTCACATAGCAGGCGTGATTAGGCTATTGGAAGGGGCTCAGTTATAATAATTTTTCTTATTATATTCACTAAAAAGACTTAAAAGCACCATATACATATAATGAAGCTACCAGAAAATATTTAAAATTAGCAGTTATTTAGAATTCAAGTATTTTATTCAAAATTAACAAAGAATTTCTGTAGGGCGGTTTAAAAAAAATGTTTTTCCCTGCTCAATAACGCGAAACTTTCTGACGCCTTCACGGACTTTTTAAACGCAAAAGCATGTAGTTGGCAGGTATGACTATCGGATTCGAATAAGCTTTTTCAGTTATTGATAAAGTATTACATGTTGAGCAATTCGCGATTACCGTCTTCCGACTACAGATGTAAAATTTCTCGAAATTTGAAGTGGAGGAAAAGGCGTTTTTTTTCTAGTTTTTGTCTGGACAAATTAAAAATTTTCGAAATTTTGATTTCTTACGAACTTTTTCAGAATATGTTTTCTTAAAGAATATAAAATAATAAACATTTTTAAAATTTATTCACACTAAAAACTTTATTTTCATCTTACATGAATATATATATATATATATATATATATATATATATATATATATATATATATATATATATATATATATATATATAAAGAAAGAAAGAAAAAGGGAAAAAAAGTTTTAAAAAATTCAGCTTTAAAGTCTCAGAATTTCCACATTATCTTTCCTTATTTAATTCAACAGTATTGTATGTAACATATCATGTATCTGTAGAATTATCTTTCAGTTGAATTTGTTTAACTATACCAGTAAAGCTTTTTTTAAAAATAACAACAAAAAATATACTCATAACACACACTTTGAAAGCAAATTTAAACTGTATTGTACATTCTATCTTTCCTGTAAAAATATATTATTTACTTTTCAGGTATTCAAGATACATTCAAGATTTGTACACATACATTCAAGATTTTACATTCAAGATTTGTATACATACAAACAACACAATGTAAATATTTCTTATATATTAAGAGTTTGCTAAGAAATTAAAACATTCAGTGAAGTGTGAAGCATCATGTATGTATAATAAGAATTACGTGAATTATTTGCTGCACTATACAAACAGAAGGAAAAAGTGATTTAAATCGCTAGAATCGAAATCTAGATATTTATACTTAAAAATTTACTTGTCTGGCGAATATTAAATGAGCCTAAATTCAGTTTCGACACCTAGGTATTTATACAAATTACTAGCAAGCTTCGCCCGCTACGCTGGTCGGTTTCTCCAAACAAATTTTGAATCAAACTAAATATACCGGTGAATTGCATTCCTCCAACAATGTACGCTTTTGGTCAGACAGCTACAGGAAAATATGAAAAGAGATCGCATATCAAATTATTGCCTTGGACTACTAAGTATTTGTCTGGCTTTAATTATGATCCTCATATTGATTATTTCAAGGAATAAGGGTGTTGATCTCGGATCTCAGTTACCCTGCACCTCGTGCCGTGCCTTGAAGTGGCAGGATGAGACTCCCTGGATATGTTGCAGTGGCGGTAGTAAAGAAGATACAGTAATGGATGCATTTTTAGAAATTATAACTTGTAATGTTAGAAATATTGATGAGTTGGCGCTAAAGGCATCACCAAATTATAGAAAATGTACAATATTGAAACCGTACAGACTCTCGAAACTTTACTTCAGCAAGCATATTTTATTTAAAAATCACAATTACATAAATATCCGTAAGAATAATAGGCACTTTTATATTGCTGGGCGCCAGTAAAAACTCACCAAATCTTGTTTCAATTGGCATCATTTGATTTAGAACATTTTGCGTGACATTTTATTTGTATTGATATGTTTGTGTTTATGTATTTTATTAGGATTATATTTTAGTTATTTTAAATAAGTTTTTTAAGATATTATGTCGCAATGTTAAAATAAGGGCTAGTTGTTATTAGCTAACCTTAAAAGATTAGCAAAAAAAAAAAAAAAAAAAAAAGGCGGTCACTGGCACCCAGCTAACATAAAAATACTGAATAATATTCAATTCCAAATTCCCAAAGCAAACAAAAAAGTTAAAACAAAGAGCCCGAAAACTGGCATTATTGAGATTTCATCTAATCAAAATATCAGGTGATTTTTTTCTTATCCAGTATCTTATAAATCGCCAAGTATTGTTTGATCTTTAATAATGACGAATGTATTTTAGAAAATATCACTTGGCGATCAATGCAATACATTTTAAGGTTTTGTCGCCAAAGGCAACGCCAAATTCGAAAATGTGCAATATCTCACGAATTATTGGAGTTAGAATATTTTTATTTGGTACCATTCGATTCTGCATGCAAAAATACAATGAAATATGTTATCATTTGACAAATAAATATAAAACCCGATTTTTTAGAAATTTTGTTATTGTTTGTTCCCATTTTAACTCCTTTAGGGATGGAATTTTCGGAAAACTTTCTTATTGCTCCTCTACGTCTTAAGAAGAATTTTCCCTGCAATTTTTGTGTTTGCAGCTTCAGTAGTTTGGACTGTGCGTTGATGATCTCCCAAGTCAGGACTTTCTTTTATATAATATAGAATTTTATATACAGATAAAATTAACCATTATTATTACCTAGCAGGCTTTGCTCGCTACGCTGGTCGGTTTCTCAAAGAAAAAAAAAACTTGAATCAAACGAAATATATCGGTGAATTTGATTGTGTGTTTTAAAGAAACATGAACTTTTACCTTCATGTCCTTCCGCATTGGTGTAAAACAAAAGCCATTACGCTGTTATATTTTCTAATGTGTTACACGAAATTTAGGCTGTTAAAGACCAACTCGTTTATTTAATCATTTACAGTATGATTTTCTAAAGAACGATATAACGATATGCAATATACTGAAACTATCCCTGGAAAATTAACAATACAAGTTCCATAGAAATCCATTCAGCAGAATCTTTAAAAAAGTCTAATGTTTCATAATTGGGTTCAACTGATTATAGAAATGCCCCCCACCCGCCTAATTCTTTAACTAAGCAACATAGAACTATATGTTATGCACTAAAACTTCCCCTCAAAATTTAGCTAACTAACAGTGCAAGTTCCAGCAAAATCCATTTACCAGAATTCAAGGTATAAGCGGCAGGATCGAAATTCCCTTTGCATTATACATATACAATAGACAGATAAATGTATCTTTCCTAATCATCTTCACCTGTTGATAGAACTCTCAGGGATTTTGTAGAAAGTATATGCTGGTATACGCCGTCAACCTTCTGGAATTCTTAAGACGAAATTCTGCACACCGTCCGTAGCTATAATATATACTCTCTAGTATATATCCTCTGTCTATAAAGTATATGCACTGTTTTTTTTTTTCAACTTTTTCCCATAGCTCCATAACTAAACAATTTAGAAAATCAATTCCTAAAATATATAATCACACTGCGAAACTCCCATCAAAATCCGTTCAGTAGAACTTTAAAAAAGGTAATCTTTCATAATCGGGTTCACCTAATTTTATCTATAACTTCCTCTCGTGGCTCTATAAATAAGCAATGTAGAACAATGTGCTTTGTTTTAAAACCTTTCTAAAACAAATTACCTAACTAACAGTGAAATCATATAAAAATCTGTTTGGTAGAACCTGAGTTTTAACCGATCGGAATGGAATAAGAATTTGCGTTTTATAAATATTATAGATGATTATGATATGATTTTTGTAATCGGATTCGTTGTCAAGCTTTCACTTCAGAAAACACATCGCAGACGAAAACTTTGCTCCAGAGAAGTACCAACCATCCCTACAAAATTGCCTAACTAACAGTGTAAATCCCACCAAAGTCCGTACAACAGAACTCAAATTATAAACGGTCGGAATGAAATACGAATTTGCATTTTAAATAAATAGTAGATATATCTTTCATAATTGCATTCACCTTTCCCAATCACTTTCCCATTAGCTCTATCACTAAGCAACAAAGAATGATATGTTATAGGGTCATTAACCATACCTGAAAAATCACTTACATTAAAATTTGTTCAGTAGAATTTTTTTTAAATAATCTTTAATAATCGGGTTCACATAATTTTAGAGCTTTCCTCTTTAGCTCTATAACAAAGCAACGTAGAATAGCTATACGCTAAATCCTTTCAAAAAGCATTACCTGATTAAAATGTGAATATGCGGTTTATACTCATAGTAGATGATGATGTGATTTTCTGTAACAGGATTCATCATGAAGATTTCGCTTCAAACATAAACGATGCTTTCAACATTGTGGCTAATATGCCAATTGGCGTGGTATCCGATTGCGGAAAATTAGCCCGAAATCGCATGAATAGCTACCCAAAGAAAAAGAGAAACATGGCTGAAGACTGAAAACAAATAGAGAAGTAATACATAATACTAATCGGACCTTCGACACTTTATTTGGTACTTCTCCATTATCCCATCGACCACTTTCCATAAAAAAAACTATCGCCAAACTATAAGATTTAACGCCAAAAATGCAGTCCCATTCACTTGACGTCAGAAGTATTAAACGTGTTTGTTATGTCATGAAGCGGTTTTTAATTCGACATTTACCTGTATTTTTCATTTTGTTTTTCTAATATTTTAGTTATTTCGTTAATTAAAATAAAAATTGTGTAATTAAACGGCTGTGCCATGACATTAAAAGAGAAAATGCATTGTAAAAATGTTGCGTTTCATAGTTAAGTGCAATAGATCAATTTCAACTGACGTCACAAACATTTATTGACCAGCCGAGAAGGATAATATGGTCCAATGGCAACATTCTTCCATCTGTTTATTTGGAGTTCATGTTTGGCAATGATTTTTTTTTTTTTTTTATGAAAAGCGGTCGACGGTATAATTGAGATGTACCCTTTATTTTAGCAATCACATTTTATTTTAAATCGTGGAGTTTGTAGAAATAATAATAATACACAATTACATAAATATCCGTAAGAATAATATTCAATTCCCAATTGAGCAGTTAATGTTTCTATCTGCAAAAATAAACAAAAAGATTTAATTTGAATTTCTTCCATTGCTATAGTAACGGACGTATTTTTAGAAATTATCACTTGTATTTTTAGAATTGTTAGATTTTGACGTCAAAGACTTCGCCAAATTAGAAAAATGTGCAATATCTCACGAACTATTTGACTTATGAGTATTTAGTTGATACCATTCGATTCAGCATACAAAAATACATTAAAATATGTTATCATTTGTCACGTAACTATAATACCCGATTTTTAAGGAATTTTTTTAAAGTTTATTCCCCTTTTTACCCCCCTTAGGGGTGGAGTTTTTGAAAATGCCTGTCTTAGTGCGCCTCTACATACTAAGAGTATTTTTCCTGTAAGTTTCGTCTTTGTAGGTTCAATAGTTTTGGCTGTGTGTTGATCATCTAGCCAGAAAGGACTTTCTTTTATATATATAGATAATAAATAAATTAAATACTTTCAAAACACAGATCAGCATGCATTAAGCCATGTAGATAGCGATATATGTTTCGTCAATCCAAATCTGTTTCTGGAGAGTAACAGCCCTCAGCTTATTGGCTGAATGCTGACGCATGCGTATTGAACACAATTTTAAGGGCGTTCTGTTTCTGGATAGTAACAGGCCCTCAGGTGATTGGCTGAATGCTGACGCATGCGTGTAGAATCCAATTTCACCTGAGTTGACAAAATATGCCTTTGCTTTTAAATATATAGATTGTACATTCTATCTTTCCTGCAAAAATATATTATTTACTTTTGGCTTTAGTTTACCTTTACAGTCTAAACCCAAACCTAAACTATGTCTTGATTTTGGTTTTAAATTACGAAGACACTAAAGCTAAGGCCAAACCAAAACTTAAGACATATTTTTTCTACAATTTTCGTTGAAACAGATACAGTCATACTTTGATAATTAAAATCCTTGTTTTGTGAAATAAAAATAGGAACTTCTTTTCAAATAAGTAACACCTTGCTTAAAAGAGAGATGTTTCAGTGCTCTTCAGGGCATAAAATAACATGCCAGCAATTTTTGAAATAAAAAATCTTTGAATAACAAAAATCGTCTTTGTGCTGCGGATAATATGACTGGCGACAGTCATTATAGCAGATACCGAGTATAGGCAGGGACAGTACGCTACAATATGAGGCAGGCTGGGATGGCGGGAAGTGCTGTGTGACCTATGGCTTATGAGAAACATGTCGTAGTTGTGACCTTTGTGCTTCTGCTTGAAAGATTTACTTTCCGACAATCCATCCAGTGATGGGATTTAAATAATATAACAACCGGTTCGCTTTTGATGCATTAACAGTAAGAGAAAATGAAGCATCACACATAGATTATGAAACTCTTTGCATTAAAATAACAACATAAACTTTGATCTTTAAGTATAATGGGGGAAAAAATCCTGAAACACGTTTTCCTATAAGGACATAATTTGTTTAATAAATATTAAGCAATCATGAAATCCTGATCAAAATTTCTATCAGAAAAATCATATATATATATATATATATATTATTTTCCTCCATTAAATGCTACAGTTGACGTTGACTACAGTAAAAGTATGGCTAAGAGAATCACTGATTTTTTTACTACTAGTCCCAAAAAACGCACAAAAACCGATCAAATTAATAAAAATGAAACTGAAAAACATAAAAATATCTTAAATGATTACAGAAAACCAGATTGCAGTACCAATACAGAAATCAAAAATCGAGAATCTGAAATTACCCTTGAAAATCATCATCATAACAAGGACTCCAATAACAAGTGTTTCCCATACAAAAAGTGTTAAGGAAAATGAAAACTACCTACTTGAAATGCCTTGTTCAAACAAAAAATTCCAACAAAAAGAAAAATGTTCGGAATGGTATAAGGGTAGCAAGATAGATTCATCGTGCTGTTAAAAACTTACGATTGTTTTGAAAAAATAAAACTAGGAAACAAGCGCTCCGGGATAAAATGTGTAATTTGCTTTAAACACATCCAAGAAGCTCAAAAGTTGTCAAAAATGGTACTTTGCCCATTGCTGATGGTGTGCAATGTGCGGCAAAAAGGAATTAGAAAGGATCATCGATCACTTAAACACTAAAGCGCACAAAGCAGCTGTGAACTTTGACCAAATGATGAAAAAATGGATGGCACAATCTGGTCAGCATCCTTGGATAAAAACTCTAAAATCGCACAATGCAGGAAAAATAAAATTGATAATAGAGCTTGCACTGGATGTTTATAATGATAGCCGACAATTGACTCTCTCTGCTCATTCTTGGCCTTCGCGGTCTTTAACGAAAATTCACATTGAGTCACAAATTGCCTCTTACATGAACAATGGTTTAGAGTGCGAGTTTTCTTCTTTTAATCCATCTCCAGCACTGTTGCAGTATAGAAATCCAGTAATGTATCGCTAGATGCTTGATATCGTTGGTTGCCAAGTAAAAGAAAATACAGTCACGCAGTTACAAAATGCTGATTGATTTCCTATCCAGGTAGATGGTTCCGTTGATAAATATGGAGTTGATAATAAATTTGTTACAGCATGATTTATTACAGAAGAACAAGAAATGAAATAAGTTTTTCTAGGAGAATGTAAATCGAGTAAGCGAGGAGCAGAATCGTGGATTCTGTCAAAATCGTATTTGAGAACTTGGGCATTGAGAGTGTCGCCAAAAATAAGTTGACAGGCTTAACTACTGATGGGGAAAGTGCAAATACAGGCAAAAACAGCGGCCTCTGGGTTCGTATGAAACAATACTTGGGCAGAGACTTGCTATGCGTTTGGTGCGTTACTCACAGGTCCGATATAGCTATGTCTGATTTGGAATCATCTGTTATTGAAGTTCGGAATTGGAAATCCAATATAAAATCTGTAGCAACATTTTATCGGGCTTCTGCTCTACACTTTGAAGAACTTCAAAAAATAGCTGAAATAGAAAACCAAACTGCTTTTTGTTTCCCTGCATATTTTTGAGAGCGGTTCGTGGAACACTTAAAAAACTTAGCTAAAGCAGTATGGCACACTCTTCCTTTCATGCAAAAACATTGTGAACCATCAACATGACTCATCAAACACTGAAAAAGCTTCTGCTCGCGGGTTCCTCCGACTATGGATGAAAGATGGTGAGCAACAACACATGACTTGCCTAATGCTAGATCTGCTGCAGCACTTTGAAAAACTTCAGAAAGATAGTCAAAGCTACACTAGTACACTGTCTGACATAGAATTGTCAAAGAAAATTTTTACGAATGCTTTGACTCTTATCGAAGATGGGTGTTATCCTGGTGGATACGAAGAGCAGTTGATGGACATAAATGAAGGTACTACGGAATCTGAAAGTGACTGGGATGTTGAAGAAAATCCTCGCAGGCGTAAAGTTTGCAACTCATTAGTTTCTACCAAGAGATGTTGGTCTGCAGTGAGAAAAGAAACTGTATTGAGTTGCAAAGAATTTGTTTCTCAAAGATTGGAAGAGGATCAAATGAGCATCTCCAACACGATAGATGCTTTCTTAAAAGTAAGAAGACCAACAGGGGTTGTTAGTGCAGCCCGCCTTGATGTTGGGAATCTTTTTGGTAAAGACAAAGTTGCCGATTTTACCGATGATGGGGTTGCTTTATACGCAGCTGAAAAACTGTCTCCTCCATCAGATATGACCTCATCAACAGCAAGACTCTATCATTACTTTAAAGCGTTTCAACCACACGGAGATTTTAACTAATTGGTACAATCATGTGTTTCTTTAACACCTCACAGCGCTGGTCCAGAAAGAGCTGTGTTAATACATACAATGCTGAAATCTAACAAATAGTCGGGACTATCAAGAGAAGCATTAAACTCAAGAATGTTTATTGCTCTTAATGGAATTGGAACAGCTTTTTATGATCCAAGACCTGCTGTTGCAAGGTTCCTAGAAAGCAAATAAAAAAGGAGAAA
Source organism: Maratus michaelseni (assembly GCA_963931845.1). Lineage (NCBI taxonomy): Eukaryota > Metazoa > Arthropoda > Arachnida > Araneae > Salticidae > Maratus > Maratus michaelseni. Next base: position 292,345,614 of record OZ007589.1, on the reverse strand, counting down.
ACATCCAAACAAAGAAGTCTATCAAACACAAGAGTTTGTCAAAAAATTCTTTGCAATTGATAATAACTTGTAAGAAAAAAATTAACGATTTTAATTATTATTGTAACATTTTAAAACCATTATAAAAATTTAATAAATTTTAACTCATTAAAATTTAAGGAACGAAACGATTTCCTTGTTTAATTCCATTATTTCCATAAGAAAGTCCTTTGTATAAAAATTTTAAACTATTGTAAATATTTCTGTAGTATTTTGGAAATATTTTACAGTTAGAATTCAGTTTTTTTAAACATAAGAGTAAAATCTATTTCCTTGTTTAGTTCTACTCCTTTCAAAATACAGTAATTTCTGAAAGGCTAAGATGTTTAATCACTTTAATTAATGTTCATTTGGCATTTTGTAAAGATGTTATAAAATTTAACATGGTATTTTTTTATTTAATGTTTTTAAGCAGCAAGAGGGAAATCTTTTTGATAGTTCCATTTTGGGTCTAAAATTACAGTTACGGGAAATTAAAAACAAATATTTAATGATTCAGGTCATATTTGCTTTTCAATTTGAGAATTTATTCCAGGCTCCAAATAACAAATTGGTAGATGTTACGTACAAAAATCAAGTGTAGAAACAGTAAAAGTTAAGCAGGATTTTAACATAAGTTAAGTGATAAATTTCATACATATTTTTTTAATTAGGTACAGAAATTTGGTAGGTTGAATGTTATGTTTGATCTATATATATGACTAACATAACAATTGTTAACAATTAGTCTGAACTGTGCATGTAGACTTTCTTTAATGCTACCTAGCTATAAATGAACGGGTTTGCATGATTCAATGAAGACATCATTATTTACTTACCAGGTACAGAAGAAGTAAAATAGACAAAATTAATAAAACAGAATTATACAAATCGATATTCTAATTATTTGGTTTGAAGTTATTGGGGGGGGGGGTAATTTATTGATATTTGCTTGGGACAACAGATCAAACCTATTGTCGCCCAGTGAAAATTCCTTAAAATATGCTCTGGTGCTCTTGCTAATTAATGCAAAACTATTAGCTGATTAAAAACTGTATTAAAGGTAAGTGTACTATGATATAGTATTTATATCTATATCTAATCTATCTCTGTTTATATATAGTTTTAAAAATTGAAATAAACGATTTTTTATTATGATTTCTTAGCTAAAAATTAAAAGAGGAAAAAATAAAATGATTAGTTTGTTGTTCAACTGAAATATACAGAATGCTAATAAATATTATAAATGCTAATCTAATCTCTGAACTATTTGCCTTTATAAAGTTGTTTTTACGTTATTTATCTCTATTCTTTTCATAAGTATAGAATCATAACAATAGTGTATTTAAATATTTTTAACTAAATAGTACTGAGAAGTTTTAGAAACTACTATATAATCTCTGCATAGCCGTTTCTTTTCTTACAATATAGAATTCTTAAAATTCATCAAACAAATCTAAATATGCTTATGTTTGAGATTCATCTCTAACTTGTATACACATAAAAAAATCTCAGAAAATTATGATGAGAAATTACATTATACATTCTGCATAAAAGTTTCCATATGTTTAAGTACATTTTAACCAATGTTTGTTATTAAGCATTTTTATGCATGCAAATATTCTGAGCTAATCATATCTAAAGGGAAACTTTTTGAACTAGTAACTATAATAACGTATGTAAAAATAGTCAAAGTCAGAAAAAAATTAATAGAACCTAATGGACAACTTACAATAACATTGCAAAATATTTTTTTATATATATAAAACTGTTTTTCATTTATTTTTTACTATTATTTTGTCTATTACTTATAATTAAGTAGTGGATTAGGCTTTGTTGCTGTCTGATATGCATTTAATATTTATGGATTGTGTGATGATTAAGTAATCCATTAAATTGGAAATCAATCTGTTGTTTATTTATTTTCTATTTTTAAGTTTAAAACCTTTTTAACGGCAATTTATTCTTTTTTTTGTGGACAAAATTCTCTACATTTTTATCATTGAGCTTAAAATTTCCTACTTTTTCATAAAAATATGGCATTTTTCTCACTTTTGCAAAATTTTGCCTTGGACTCCTAGTACTTTAATTTGTAGTAGAATGAAATTAATTTTTTGAAAGTAGCTTGCCATTCAAAATAGTTTGTCTATCGCATTTTATTTCGGTTTTTTTAGAACACTATAATAACACCATCATCATCGGTATGTAAACACTTCAGAATAGAAAAAAGAAATGACAAACATACTGTATATTGTGAATATTGTACAATGAAATACGCATTTCCAAATGCCAAATGTTCCATAGATCATTAGATTACAGACAATTATTTTATGATAATCTCGATATACATCAAGCTGTTGCACCTAGAAGATGCCCCCCGAAGTCCAACACCAACTTCTAGTTCTAGCACTTTTAGAAAATCTATGTGACAGTGAGACTCTTGAGCAAAGATGCCAAATTCAACAAAAATCAACTATTATATATTTTATAGACAAAATCACTTTAAAAAATAAAGAAGACATTGACTCTGCTCTTGGTAGAGCAATTTGTGTATCCGGAACTCCACTCTTAACAACTGAAAATAGATACTGGCAACAAGCATTAAACTAATTAGGCCTTCATATCGGTTACCCAGCAGGTATTACCTTTCAAAACCTCTTTTAGATGCTGAATATATGAGAATTATTAAAAAGGTTGAGAAGCAACTAAATGAAGAATTATGCTTATTGTTATTCTCCGATGGTTGGACTAATATTAGAAGAGACAGCGTTATTAACTTCTTATAAGTACAGCTAAACGTATGTTTTATAAGGGTATTGGATTTTTTTTTTTTTTTTTTTTTTTTTTTTAAAGCATCAGAAAAAAATCTTTCTGCCGCAAGCATAAGCAATCAAATGCCAATTAAGTCTTTCAAAAGATTGGCAATGAAACATTTTCACATTAATTCATCACAATGGAAGAAGTGAATGAAATTATTACAGAAAAGTACGCAAACATAACAGCATTGGGTTGTTTTGCTGATGACATGAATTTAGTTATAAATGGCATATGAGTCTTCCAACCATGGAAAATGAAAATATTCTTAAGTAGTCAAAAAAGCGTTGTGAAACACATTAAAGGACCTTATATATCATCTTCTTCCTTTAAAATGAAGCAGAATAAAACAATAGTTGACAATAAATTGACAAATTTCAAGTTACCTAGTAAAATAAGATGGAATGGATTTGTAATCATGTTCGAGAGTCTGAAAAATAGGAAGCAGTTCCTTCAAGAAATTTCTTCAATGAAAAATGTAAATGTGGATAAAGAAATCCGATGTTTAGCATTAGATGATGATGAGTTCTGGCTACAGTTACAAAATTCGTAAGGATTTTAAAGTCTATAGCTTTTCAATAACGAAATCAGAATCAAATTATGCTCTGCTGCCTGATGTTCCTCAATTTTGATCTAATGTAACGGATGCAATCAGTATTAATTTAACTACTTCACCCTTAAATTCACAGAAAGAAAAAAATATGGAAAATTTTAACAAGGAGAAAAACATTTTGTTACCATGAAATCCATGCAGCAGAAACATTATTAGATCCACGCTATAAGGGGTAATGTTTGTCAGATGATGACATTTCTAATGCATTTGATTATACATGACAGGAAAAGCAGATAATCTGGAAATAGACATTAGAAAAGCTACCTCCAATGGGGTACAACACAGAAGTTCAGCTGGCTTTTGGAGCAGAAAATGAATATGGGAATCAGCAAAGCACTATCTATTCTACTACTTGGTGATCTGGACTTTGCACTACGCATCCAGAAAATCCACTTGCTTACCGTCTATTACCAGTTCCTCCAAAATTAGCAGCATGTGAAAAAAATTGGTCTCTGCATTTGGAAATATACACTCAATAGGCTGACATAAGCAAATGTTGAAAAGTTTCCTTCTATTCGCTGGAATTTAGATCTATTCAACGACTAACTTATTTTTCCAACATCGTGTTCATCTCCCAGAAGTGCAGAATCAATTAAGATTCTGACTCAGAATGAAGAGAGTCATAAAAATAAAATATAAATTTTGTATTAAGGTAATTTAACAACTTGAGAAATTGAAAAAAAATTGTATTTTTTAATTTTTAATATGAAAGTAATATTTTTTTTTAAATGAAACTTGTAAAACAGGTGGATAAGAATTTTATGCCACTTATTTCAACTAAATTTTGCACAGAATTTTTTTTACATTTTCTTGGCAAAGTGTATTTATATGCATTTATATTTTTTAAAAATACAGTTAAACAAGTCTAAGAATCTATATTTAAAGAAAAGAAAAATAATAGCAAAATACCTTGAAAATAGTAAATAATTTCAACTGCACTGTTAAAAATTTGCAGCAAACTGTCCAGTCATTTGACCGTTTTTCTAGAAAACGGTTACATAGTAATTTAACTGTATTCCGACCGTATAATTGCTCATTTTATGGTCAAAATATAGTTAAATTACGGTTATGTAACCATTTTCTACGAAAACGGTCAAATGACTGGACAGTTTGCTGCAAATTTTTAACAGTGTGCAAGTTATGAAAAGAGAATTTTTTTTCTAACTATAGTTGAATATTGCGAGTGATTATCATCTGATAAGATGAAAAATTCCAGGCATGTAAATAAAAAGGAATACATTTTTACTATATTACAATTTCCATTAATTAAATTCATTGAAATAATTTTACGTATGAATTTTCTTTTTTTAACAATAGGAATAGCATTTAATTAATAATCCATAATAAATTACCACATAATTAATTTAAGGTGACAATGCACTATTGGCGACTATTGGGTAACTTTTGGTGATATACGCGAAACAAGTGAAATGAGTCATATAAATATCATATCAGTACATGTGAAAGCATGATGAAGTTAAGGATAAATCTGAATATAATATACAGGGTGTGTATCTTATCGTTGTACAATAGCTAATTTCTAACCCGTAAGTCTTAGAGGTACAGTTTCAATTGCAAAATAAAGTTTCAAATGTTGTTCTTCATCATATCAAAAGTCATTTACGTCAAAATACCGGGTGTTACACAGGCTCCATACGGTCCTTGAATTTTAATACGAAACTTTTCGAATAGCAATCTTGTCCTTATTTAATTTCAGAATTTCTGTTATTAAATAAGGCCAATATTACTATTTGGTAAAAATGTTACTCAAGTTCAAGAACTCTATAAACCAGATGTAACTACACAGTGAAAAATCAAGGTATTTATTTTTCCAAAAGTTACGAAATTTAAATTTTTACACGGTTCTTGGATCGTATAAGTGAAATTTAGAATTTTTTTATCGATGTTTTAACTGGTGAAACAATAAAAATTCCAATTATCTATGACCAAAACTTACTTAGTTATGATATTTTAAATTTTATTAATTTTCAGCGTTTTATGACATTGAAAGCGTATTTATATTTATCCTTTTTAGTGTTTGTGTAATATCAAAGTCTATTTCTGCAAACGCTTTTCAGTTTAAACTCTATTAGTTTTGTTTATTCTTAAATAATACATTAAATAATAACCGCCTTTTTCTTCACTTCCAGAAAAATAAATAAAAGTAGAAATCCGACTTTCTTTCTGATAAAAATTATGCCAATATATAATTTTTACCTTTAAATTATTATTGCCGCTTAAATAAAAAGTTATAATTTTTATGTAAGGTAAAGCCAGGAGAGATGGCGCGGTCGGAGAGATTGCGCACATAGAGGTTCGGGGGGAAGGAGTAGAGTGAGAGAGCAGCGACTCCAGGTAGTTGTACAACAAAAGTAGTGGAGTGTCTTCTTGAAAGTGCACGTTGATTGCTTTGAGCGTTTAAGATAAAGTATTGCTATTTTGTTTTGTTTTCCCAAAGTAAGTGCTTGAATTTTCATAGCTCTTCATCAGAATTTCTATACAATGTCAATAGCACAAAATATTTTAAACTTAAACGATTTCTTATAAGCTACTAATCTAGACTAACAATGTGAACATCAGCGGTTCGTTTTAGTAGCGGCCATGTTTTAAAAAAAGGCCGCGCAATCTCTCCTACCGAAATTGGAGAGTTTGCGCATCTGCTACTTAGGAGAGATGGCGCATTGTTCCAATTCGTTTTCATACTAGGAGAGATTACGCAGCTTATTGGTAAATTTGCATTAAAAAATGAAAAATGAAAATGGACTAATTTTAAGTTAAACGTGTTATTAAGTTACAGAATTTTATTTTGTAATCTTATCTGGACTTGCTTTTTTTTTATTCTTTAATTTTTTTTCCTTTAATTAAAATTTTTTATTCGTTTAAAAATTATTTCCTTTTTCTGATTCTTTAAGCATTAACTTGAAAAATTCACTCCCAATACAATAACATTTGTTCACAAAAACCTTACAGCAACGTCATTTAAGTGTAATTATTATTGTTAACAATTTAATTGTAATTATTATTAATAACAATCTCTCCTACCCATGTGCGCAATCACACCAACCCTGTAAGGAGAGATTGCGCAAAATAACTTTCTTGGTTTTATTACAACTGTTCTATTAAATTGCAACATAACAACAAAATAGCAATGGAAATGCATAAAAAACAAATGAAGTAAAAATTATTCATGGATAGTTTAGCAAAAAATTAATATTTAGATTTTTTATTGCTATTCTTTTGAATTGTGCGCAGACTATCCTAGCTTTACCTTATATAGTTTTTTTTTGTTTTGTTTTGAGATTTATCACTTGTCATAGTAATTTAAGTTTTTTTCACAATAAAATTTTATTGTGAAAAACGGATTAAAATTTTACATAATTGATGTGTCAGATTTTAACTAATAAGATATTAATTTATAATCTACTTTGTAAATTATGAAAAGATCGTTCAGATACTTTCAGCAATGTACCTTACACCCCCCCCCCCCCCGCCTGCTTTTGTTTTCTTATTTTCTGAAGATACTTTCCTATTTACAGAAGAAAAAAAATGTATATGTAGTTTTTTTTTACTCCGCAATTGATTACTGGAATTTTAACAGAAATTCACAGAAATCCGCAAATTTCACAGATCCGAAATATATGCTGTGCATCGAAACTATCTTCCTCATTAATATTCTCAACAGATTATTCTTTAACTATTTGTTATTAGGAAGCTTTTGATGATTTTTATATAATGTCAGGATGGTATTCTATCCAAAAACATATTGTTCCTCTCCATAATTTTTTTAACTTGTTTATGACCTCGTTTTATCATCATCCTTTCCAAAACATAACCAATATTAAATAATAATACCCTAAATAATTAATACGCTATATTAACTATTTTTTTTCTAAAACGTAAACACTCGACTTAAATCCAATATTGCATCAAAAGACAATATTTGTTTTCATCACGATTATAGCTTTTGAAATGCATTCAATCATTTCAATCTGAAGCAAAGAAATTTTAATTATAAACCTTTAAAAAAAAGTACATATGCATTCATTAAGAATAATTGAATTGAATATTTTCGTTTCTATCTTTAAGATGTGTTTGCTTTTGTAATAATAAAAGAGGTAAAAAATATTTTTTATTTGGCATACTTTTTCGGCTTTCATAGATGTTTTCAATTTCGGAACGGTAAACACAGAGTAAATGTAGTTATTCATAAGAAATTATGAACCTATCATGCTTTTTTACACTTCCGATGAAAAAGATGATTTTCATAAAGAATGATTTTTTCATGCGTTCATTCGAGGACCAAAAAGAAACTTTTTCAGAAAAAAAATATAGTACTAAAAAAAAATTATAAAAAGAAAATGTATGAGAGTGAAAGTTTTTCATCTGATAAAAAACATGATCAATATTTGCATATTTATTAAAAAGAAGTATTAATGATGATATATAGGAGGAAAATTTAGTTATTTTTCTGGGAAAAGTTGGATTAAATAATTAAGTTTTGGAGATTAAAAATTAAAATTGATCGAAGTGCTTTTTGTGCAATAAATTTTTTATGACTAACCGTTTCCTCCAAAAATATAAATACAAATACTCGTTCTTTTTTTTTAAACATTAAAATACTATTTGTGTTTTCGTATAATTTAATCAAAGAAATGAAGACAGTTACTGCGCTAAACGTAATTAAAAATATCATCCTATATATTATTTTTGCTGTCAACATCCCTTTTTCTAAGCAAATACAAAGAACGATAAATGAGATACCATATGAAAGGATTTTGAACCAGCTTCTGACATAGTACACTTACATTTCGTTAAAACATGTTTTGTGATTAAAAATGACAGTTAATAAAAAATTAAATCGGCATTGTTTTCATAAATGAAATGAAAGGTTTTTCTCAAATCAATGCTGCCACAAAAATAAAATACCGCATTATTTAGTGCTCAGTAATGATTATATAAAAAAAATGTAAAATAAAGATAAAGTGGGAAATTGTTGCTGCACGGGTTTATTTTATATTTATGATTAAAAAGCAAAATTTAAATTCAAATGCTCAATTTATTTTTCTTTGTCCCATTTTTTTTCCGAAACAGATGATGTCATACTCTAATGCAGTTAAAATGCGATTATTATTATTACTATTATTGTTATTATTATTATTATTATTATTTTATTTATTTATTTATTTATTTATTTATTTTATTTATTTATTTTATTTATTTATTTTTTTTTTTTTTCCTTCGCCATCTGCGATTAGTTTTTACTGTAACTTTGATGGAATATATTAGATGACATTCTGACCAGTGGCAGATGACATTCTGACCAGTGAACCCGTGCGAAGATTTCGCTCTGCAGTCTAATATATATATATATAATATAAAATATAGTCTAACTATAAGTTTTAAAACGTCATGTTCACTTTGAATCTTAAATGAAATATAATAAGAGTATTTATTTTTTACTAAAAAGTTGCAAATATACAAGAAGTTTTAAGCATAAAAATCCATCAAAAGATGTTAAAAAGATGTTAAAAAACCCGAGCTTTTTCAACTGCTTTAAAGAGTCATCTTCAGGGGAATCCCTAATTGTTTGAAAGTTCATGAATGTACGTTCGTTAAATCGCCAGAGACGAGTCTATTTCAAAGGAGGGGAGGAGGGAGAAAGGAGGAGGGCGAGGTAGGATATTATAGTTCCAATAACGGACTATATATATATATATCTGGCGATTTTGGAACGTAACTATAATATCCTACCCCGTCCTCCTTTCCTGCTCTACTCCCCTCATTTGAAATAGACTCGTCTATGGCTGTTTAACCAACGTAAGTTACTGAACTTTCACACTTTCCGAAATGCCCCTCATGATGACTGTTTATAGCAGTTGAAAGCGCTCGGGTTTTTTAACAACTTTTTAACATTTTTGGACAGGTTTTTTTTGTTTAAAAACCTTCTTGTATAGTTGTACCTTTTTAGTAAAATAATAATAATAATAATAATAAATATTCTTATATATTTCATTTTAAAATATCATGAAAAAGCTTTTTTTTTATTATTGCTAACATTTTTTGGCGGGTTTTTTTTGTTTAAAAACCTTTTTGTATAGTTGTACTTTTTTAGTTTAAAAAAATAATAATAATAACAATAAATATTCTTATATATTTCATTTAAAAATATTATAAAAAAGCTTTTTTTTTTTTTTTTTTTTTTTTTTTTTAAATTGGTAGAACCATGAAATAAACTGACATTTTATTGTACAATTGACACATTATAAGTAGTCGACATGTTACAGCGGGGTGCAAAATGATAGAAACGACACAAAAACAAAGAAATCTGCAAATGCGAAAATCTTTCAAGGGATCCTTGTAATACAAGACCTCCCCCCTCAATGAAGCTACTTTGGTTCCATCCGAATATGCGATACTGCCGTGATATATTTTCCAGGATTAAGGCTTTTGTATTAAAGGAGCACTATCCAGGCTGTAAATGTTGGATGCGTGTTTCAATTGTAAGTTACTTGTATGTTAGCTATGACAGTCGATCGTTTTTTGTACTGATGAGGGGCTTTTGTAAAACTCTAAATGTTTACAATGTTCTTTTATCTTGCATTTTGTGTGATTTTATTAAATGTCTGATTTTAATATCTTTTTATTATAGGGAAGTTGCAATAAGCTGATCAGCTACTGTACTTCAACTGGAGGTCAGGGTAGTTCCACCAATTAGAACTGCCTATTTGTAGTGTGTGACCTCCAACATGACCTCAATTGCAACTGCCCTAATGGAATATCTTTGAAGATTTCCTAAACAACAGCAAATAAAGAATTCTTATCCTAAATTATTGAAATTGTTAATCGAAACTTAAAATATATCTATATCTTTTTAATCTACATAATCAAGAGAAAAAAATAAGGCAAAGATCATACTATAAATAAAAAAAAATGTTTTTGAAATTGTAAAATGATTCGGGCATTTGAAAGCAGATATTTCAGAAAATTAAATGCTATGCAATCTAAAAAGAATTTTCTTTAATCTTTTCAATCTGCATTTAAAAATCATTTTATTTTGATTAGAACAGAGAAATAATAAAATATTTTCATCCTCAATTTTGATAACTCCACCAAAATTACCGAAAGAAATTCTCATGTTACACTCTTTTCTTGATAAATCTTTTTATAACTATAGTTAGTAAAAGATTAAAGAGATTTTGCAAAATCGAATATTTTTCATTATACATAGAAAATGTTTTGTGATCTAAAGCCTTTGATAAGTAAGAAGTTAAATTTCTATATAAAGGACATTTCTAGTTTATGAAAAATGAATGGAAAAATTAATCACATAGCAGAACCTTGATTTTACATTTACAGAATATTTGTTTTCTCGCATTTTAGGGCAAAATATACATGTGTGATGTGTGTACATGTAAACAAAATAACATAATAATAATAGTAGTAATAAAATCAGAACGATGGTTATAACTTCAGTTCTAATTAATGCCAGAATAAAGTAAAAGTACCTGTTTTTATTATTATTATTATTATTATTATTATTATTATTATTATTATAAAGATTCTCAATTGTATAAGGTTAATTTTGTCATAAGGGATCGTATACATAATGAAAGCTTTATCAACTTTTACTTTTCTAATGCTAACAACTCCTTTTGACTCTTTTTTTTGAGTTTATCGGAAAAAAACAACCCGGAAAAGTGCTATATAGGTTAAGTATATTTTTTTTAATCTTCGTATAATTAGAAGGGGTGAATTTGAGAAAGTTGATGCTAAATCCGCGTAACAATCTTGGATCTAAATATACAACAAATTATAATAACCTGTAATAATATAACTACTTTTAATCGCTAAAAGGTGTAAAATAAAAAATTTACAAATAATAAAAAAAAGTTTTATTACACTGTTAACATGTTTCAGCTACTTCGAAGCCATTATCAAAACCAATAAGAATATTCTAAAATTGCACGATCTATGATGTAATGATTTGAAACACCATCATTCAATTTTTCACGCACTCGTTCAGATTACTCACGCTATTTTATATTTTTCGTTGGATATTTATTTCCATTTTCATAACCATGGAGCCATAATTTCAAGCCATAATTTAGATAAGTTAAATGAGGCTGCATCCGTTACATATTGAATTTTTATATATCACAATCTCTATGGTTTTTTCTTATAATGGATAGATAGTATAGGTTGGAAGGAAAAATAAAAAATATTAGAGGCATCCAAATAAATTTAAATGAAAGTAGGATAATTTTCCACGCCAATCTATACTATTCATCCAGTTTCTGTCTATTTTGTGATATAGGGTGAAACCCCCATTAACTGACAATTTAAGGATTCTTTATTTTTCAAATCACTATTACAAAAAATTAAATCTATTTTATACTTATCTTTGTTTTTGAAAGGATAGTAGAGATATATTAAAAAATTATTGTTGGCAAAATTTTCAAAGATTACACATTTTATTATTAAAAATTAATTTTATTCATAAAAATGGTCAAAAACTCCAGTAACTGACACCATCCCAATTTTGAAACACCAGTAACTGATACAATGTGGACCAGTGACTGACACTTTATTTTAAAAGATTAAAATTCTTTAAAAAACTTTATTCTTTATTATAAAAACAAAATATATTAATATTTATTATAAAAGTGGGATCTAGTAAGCTGTTCTGCATTATTAGTAATGAAGAGTATATAGTAAGAGTATATAGCATTAATATTTAGTACTGCTTTATTAGCAATGCAGATATCCAATAACTGACATTTATGAACCAGTAACTGACATCTGGTGTCAGACACAGGTGAAACAACTTATATTTTAATGATGTTTACTACAAGATAAATTTAATTTATTATTATGAATTTTTAAACAGTTCAAATAATAGATTTAAACTTTTTTTAATATAACCAATAACCAACACCTCTATCAGAAACTGGTGAAATGAAATTCTAAGAACCAATAACTGGCACTCCCCCATTAAGCTAAATTAAATAACTATAAACCCTAAATCATGGTCCTAATGCATCATATGCATCTTTAAACTCATTTCTACAAGTATAACTTTAAGAAAAAGTTTAGGATGGTTGCATTACAAATAGGTTAGAAAAACATTTCCTTAATTTTAGAAATAAGATGGTTGCTTCAAAATGGCACTTTTTGTTTTTCGAAAGTTTCTTCCCCATTGAATATGTTCGAGAGTGGTGAATAAATTGACTCCAAAATAAAAATGAGTATCTCATTTACCACTAGATGACATTTCTTTGTAGAATTTTATAACAACATGCTTATTTGAGTTAGATTTTTGCTCGAGTGTCAGTTAGTGGTTAGGTGTCAATAACGGGGGGTTTTCACCCTACTCCTTTTAAGTTGTGTTTATTGCAGTGCTAATAAGAATAGACTAACACCAACTAAAATTCTAGTAAATCTAAATATCTGAAGGAGGTTGGATTCATCAAAGCGGTCTTCTATAAACAAGAATCGTGAAACATATCTCTATCTTTATCATCTACTAATATCTGTAAAAACTCATGTTTCATGTCTACTGAGTCATTTTTTTTTTCGATTTTCAAAACGATTGCTAGACTTACCATAAGGCTCCTGCAATCCGGGCTGAGTCACGCCGACATTTTATTGCCCGTAGGAGAAGAACGATTGGCCTGGGCAACAATCGCTGATTGGTGTAAGTGGGCATCAAAATACCTGATGATTCAGCCTGTATTACAGTAGCCCTAACTTTCCCGATACTACGTATGATGGGTAAGTAATATAAAAAGTATCTGAGTACAAATTAGGACCGGAGTGAAGACAGTGTTTAAGACAAAAGGAATTAAAATCATGAGCATAGCCATAAAAACGAAGAGCAAACATCTAGTTCCGCGATCTCTTTTTATTACTCCTCTGTTAGCAAATAAAATTGAAAATTCCCCTTATCTTTTGAATTAGGAACTAATTCTAGGATTTCCTGTTTCAAATAATCTTTCCATAGTTCTTTACATTAAAAAAATAATTGAGGATTTCTAATAAATCTTTTACTCATTTGGACTAGTCTGGTTTCACAGAATTTTCAGTTATCGTCTAAACGCCGTTTTTTCCAATTTCTTTGGCAATATTGCTTTATATTTTTGGTTTTCGTATTTAATATCAGATTACAAACGTTTCATTATTTAATTTTTAGAAAAGTGAGAAGTTTGTTTTGTATTAAATAAGTACTGAAGTTTCAAGGTCGCCGAATTTTTTTTTATTTGTTCAGAATAAAATATTCTGCAATATTTAAAATTAAAGAAATTTCTTTTTAAATTTTTCTTCCTTGGAGACAGTAGCCAAATATAGTTTCAACAGCTACGAGTTTTTTGTTCAAACATTTAATATTTCATTAATATGTTGTTATAATAATCTTCTCTTATGAGAAGGTTCATGTGGTATTGGCACACTGGAGAATCGGATGGGTGCAATAGGTGCAATTCTGGAAAATGCTTGCCTCTTTCGATTCATTTATTTCCGGGGATGGGAATGACAGATCATAGAATTTCATCTGCAACTAACCGTGAATTTGAAAAAAAAATTATTTTCTATGTCGCACTTAAACACAACACGAGAAGGGAATACTGAGCTATGCTCGGTCAAAATTAGTTTTGATTTCAAATATCATAACCCATGACCAAAATGACCCACTAATCAAATTTTCTCGAACATGTGATGAAGCCCAATTGTCTTCTCGTGCCCGAAACTCGTAGGATATAAAATATAGTCAAAATAATCTGAGCAGTTTTTTAGATATAATTAGCTTGACCCAGAGTAACCCAAAAATGACCTACTAATTGGATTTTCTCGAGCATATGACCTAGCCCAATGATTTTCTCGTGCCCAAAAACCGTAGGATACAAAATTTAGTTCAAATCCTCTGAGTCTTTTTAAGATAAAAATAGCTTGACCCATAATGACACATGACCAAAATGATCCACTAATCGAATTTTCTCGAACGTGTGACCTTGCCTAAGTCTTCTCGTGCCCGAAAACCATAGGATGAAAAATTTAGTCTAAATAATCTGAGCCATTTTTCAGATATAATTCGATTGACCCACAGTGACCCAAAAATGACCCACTAATCGAATTTTCTCGGACATGTGACCTAGTCCAATGATTTTCTCGTGCCCGAATCTCATAGGATATAAAATTTAATCAAAATCTTTAGACCAGTTTTTTAGATAAAATTAACTTGACTCGCGTTGACCTAAAAATGACCCATTAATCGAAAGTTCTCGAACATGTGACCCAGCCCAATATTCTTCTCGTGCCCGAAAATGGTAGGATACAAAATTTAGTCAAAATCGTTTTAACCGTTTTTTAGCTACAATTAGCTTGACCCTGACCCATGGTGACCCAAAATGATCCAGTCATCGAATTTTCTCGAACGTGTGACTTGGCCCAATGATTTTCTGATGCCTCAAAACGGTAGGATACAAAATTTCGTCAAAATCGTTAGAGCCGTTTTTATGATAAAATTTGCATACATATATATAACTACCAACACACAAGATTTGCTCGCATTAGAATCTATGAGAAATCTCATCAATGGACTCCGTATTTCCAAAATGTAACACTGATGATTTTTTTCTTTCTTATCACTTTAGGTCGTAAAGATAAAATCCATAACAAAAAAAATGTCTTATTTTTAGTAAATGTGTATACACAAATTAAACACAAATAAATGCGTTTCATTAATTTTTGAAAATTTTTCAGGAATGCAAAGCCGAAATCTTATTCAAAGCTGAAATTTTCAAATTTTAGCGCTAAAACCATAGTTTTTCAGTTTAATATGAAAAGAAAGTTAAGTAAAAGTTCATAAAATATTTTACAGAAAATCGAAAATTTCAAATATATTCCGTAGACATAAAATGAAACTTCATTGAAAGCTGAAATAATTTCTTGAAAACCAGCATATTAGGATATTCATCGCAAAATTACTTTTTAGAGTGTCAAAATAAAATAATATTTGTTTGCTATCCCATTGATCTACAAATTTATCTTTCTAAAAAAACATTTTGGAATTAAAAAAAATTAGATCAAACCATAATATTGCACAAATAAATAACAGAAAGCTACACAGACTGTTCAATAAAAAGTTAAAATTTCAGTGCAAATTCACCTTGTTTAATAACTAAAATTCATAAAGATACAATAAAATGTAAATATATTGCTTATTGCTTGAAGATGCGTAAAAACATACATAAAATATTTAAAAGCACATTAAAGTCCTTTTAAAAATTGAAAACGTTTTCAACCGAACTACTCGGTCATCATCAGTGAAAAACTAATTGTTGAGTTGAGTTGTTGTCTCTTTGCGTTTTCTTGCTTTCCCGGAATAAACTATTTTACTTCAAGGGTTTGGAATATAAGGTGGGATGAGAAAGGTCTGGAATGAATTAATACATCATTGATTACCTTTCCCATCCCACTTTATAGTCCAAACCCTTGAAGTAAAATAGTTTATTTCTGGCAAGCAAGAAAACACAAAGAGACAACAACTCAACTCAACAATTAGTTTTTCACTGATGATGGCCGAGTTGTTCGGTTGAAAACGTTTTGAATTTTTAAAAGGACTTTAATGTGCTTTTAAATGTTTTATGTATGTTTTTACGCACCTTCAAGCAATATATTTACATTTTATTGTATCTTTATGAATTTTAGTTACACAGACTGTGCCTATTAAATTAAACAGTTTCTAAGGCATCAAATATTATTATTTTTTAAAGAATGAATTCTTATATTTTGTCTGTGTAAAAAATAAAAGAAAAAACTATTTTTTAACAATATGTATTCACAACAATGTTACAATGTTACAACAATGTTAAACAACAAATCAACACATTTCATTACTTTTTGATAAAATTTGAAGCATGAAAAGCCCATGAAGCGTTAAAATTGTGGTTGGTTTTTTCATTTAGTGTGAAAATATAAGTACAATTTATAGAAATATTTTATAGATTATCGAAAATTTCAAAGAGTGAAGAAAATCTGTGGAGAGAAAATTAAACTTCATCAAAAACTCAAAACCATAAGAAACTTCTTGAAAGCATGTATATTATGATATAAATCGCAAAATATTTCTTTAGAGTGTCTCAGGATAAAACTTATTTAGTATCCTAGTACTATACATACTTGTATTTCTAAAAAGATATTTTAAAGTAGGAAAAAAACTGAGAGCTAACCATGATTTTGCACAAATAAATGAGAGAGGTTTACACGGCCGGTGTCTTTTGAATTAAGGACATTGTATGTTATCTCTTTTTTTTTAATGATAAATAAGAAGTCTTATATTTTGTCTATGCAAATATAAGCCTGTATATATATATATATATATGTTTGTATAAAGGTATAAACATAACAAAAAACAATGTATTTCTTAGTAAATATGTATACATAAATTAAACACAAATAAAATCGTTTTATTGATTTTTGAGAAAATTTGAAAATCAAAAGGTAACGAAATCTTCTAATTTTAGAATTAAAACCAATGATTCTTTCGTTTATGAAAAGATAAATTAATTAAAAGTTTATATAACACTTTAAAGATAATCAAAAATTTTAAAGAGACTTTTAAGACTAATACAAAACTTCATCGAAAGTTGAAACCGTTAGAAATTTCTTGAAAACTAGTCTAAACCACAAACCTTTTCTTAAAAATGTGGGAATAGAACACAATTTGTTTTCTATTCCATTAGTCTACAGATTTATCTTTCTAAAAGGACATTTTGGAATATTTTATTAAAAAGGCAGACTTAACCATGATGTTACTTGAATGAAAAAGAAAGAGTAAGAAAGCCGGAAGAATATCATAAAGGAGTGTGTTGAATTGAAAACATTCATGACATCGTATATTTTCTGAGATGAGAAATAGTCATTGTACTGCCTCTGTGAATAAATGAAAGTAACATTACTTAAAGGAGTGTGACAAATATTGTATAAAAAATGGTGTGCTGGGAATGCTTTCAAGTTACTCTCTATTTTTCGAACATAAATCATAATCATTTTAGAAATAAATAGTCCTTAGGAAAAAACAAAATACTTACGTTTATGGCAGCACGTCTTTGTTTCATATATTTCTCTATCTTTTTTTTTCTACAAAATATTAATAACATACAGTTTTACCTTTTTATGTTTTCGTAGCTATTTGACAACATTAATGTGATAACAACTGAAGCAACAATACCAAATACAAAATTTCCATAATGACACTGAGCTGAATTTTAACAATATTTTGATACAGATATACTACAAAATTCTCATGAGAGAATTGTTTTAAATATTTCCTTCACTGTGCGTAGAATGATTTAAAATAACTAAACATTTTTTGACGTCTGATGAATAAAAGTCTTAAGTAAAATATCACATTTAATCAAACATAAAAGTTACCTAAAATACACTTAAAACATTAAAAACATAAATAAATACTGCAAACGTTTCAGGCTATAATTTAGCCCCTCATCAGTGAAACTACGTACATTGACCGGAGAATTTTCAACCATGTTTACAGTTAATAAAGTTAACCAGTTCGTCAATTTTTTTCAAGTTTTAACTGGTTAACTTTATTAACTCTAAACATGGTTGAAAATTCTCCGGTCAATATACGTAGTTGCACTGATGAGGGGCTAAATTATAGCCTGAAACGTTTGCAGTCTTTTTTAATGTTATTAATGTTTTAAGTGTATTTTATGTAACTTTTATGTCTGATTAAATGTGATATTTTATTTATAGAATGATTTGTTTAAATATCACGCTATAAGAAATTAGTATGTGTATAAGATTATCGTTTGTGTAAGAGAGAAAAACAAAAAATCTATTTTTTACTTGTTCTCTGTTTTTAGTCCCGAAAACCTTTTTGATTATCTTAATGAGTGCTGAAATCGATTTTTCATTCTTTTTTTAAATAGTTTTTGGTCTCAGAAAAGCTAAGATTTCCACATTTGATATTTCGACATTGTAGCAATGATGTTGTAAGTATATGCATGTGTGTGTCTGTGTGTTATACGTGTTTGTGTACTTGTATATGTATGAGCGAGCATGCATCAAATTTATGTCCCCACACAAGTATGTTTGAAATAAAACGCACTGTCCCATACTATTTTAAACACCGGTTATGGTAAAAAAAAAAAATAAATAAATAAAGGTACTCGTCGAAAGGGAATAATTTCTACCAATAACTGATATGCATGAATTAAGATTTGGAGACACATTAAAATCTGAGTTAACTTTAAAAATTTCAATAGAAATATCCAGTTTTGACCAAATGTTTTTTCAATCCACGTTGAAATTTATGCCCAGATACCAAACTTAAAGTCGTTTGAACCAAAAGTTTTGGAAATACACTTATTGAAATTTTCTGCTATAATAAATTTGTCTGCTATAATTCTACTATCATAATATCTGCTATAATTCTACTATCATAAATCTAGAGATCTAATTAAAAATCTACTTTGTAGTGAAAGAATATTAATTTTTCTTTTTTTTTCCTTTATTCTTTTTCTGTACCTTTGTATAGATAGTTGTAAATAAATCCTTGTTATTTGTTTAATTTTTGTGTATGTTTTCTTACTGTCTGTATTACTGGATAAATTTTCTTTTGGTTAACTTAGGTTGTAGTATAATTTTGACTGCCTAAGGGGGGACTGATCAGACGTGGAAACAATGTCTGTGGAGCATAGATATCCCCCCCTTCCCGCCGGACACCTTTATTAAGGTCTTAAAAAAGGGTACAGAATTGAGTCCGTAAACTCGGGGCGCCGAAAAAGAATACACGAGCAATGGGCGACTGAAAGAAACATGAAAAATACATAAAGATGTTGCAGACTATGGTCATAAACTAGCTCGTGACAAATGCGGATGGTAAAACCAAAGCGACGCGACGGCTGTTAGGTGGGGGACCATAAACCAGGGTGGTAGGAAAAGAAGAATGCAAAAAAGGAATATTCTTTTATGTACAAAATAAAGAACTAATTGTTAGATAAGTCTATTAGGAAACTAGAAGTTTGTTTTAATTTTATACGAAATGCTGAACGAGAAAAAATATTATTAAGCCAATTTTTAGGTGTTTTAAATGACGAACAAAGTGCCAACTCTAGGTACGTGTGCAATAGTAATAGTAATAGTAATGAGAGGCTGTTTCTAAAGCGTCACCTCACATGCAGAGGAACCAGAGCAACGATATTAATAGGGGTACTTCTTAAATGGACCATGTCCTGTTAGGAAGTCAGTGGTGATAGGATAGAGGGGAGGAAGCTCTAAGGAGACCACTGGGACTAGATTATAGGTGTATCTTCCGTTGTCTAAATAGTCCCAGTGATTCTGCCGTTGCTTCAACAATTTGGAGTACGGAACCCTCTTAAGAAATGAGTACAGCGCAGACAAAAAATGGTCAACTGTGAAAAATTTGGTTGCATTTTTAGCAAGAGCATTTGCAGATCCATTACCAAAGATCTCCTAGTGTGCTGAGACGTGACCAAGTGAAGACTTACGTAAATGATGTTTTGGCTTGATTTTAATTGCCAAAAGTTGCGGGTTTATTGATTTAAACACACGAAGTGCCTGCAAACTGGATAGAGTATCGCTATAAACTTTAATTAATTTTTTGGAAGAATCACTAGATTATCCAAGCCTAAACTTTGTGAATTGCAAATAATTCCGCTTGAAAAACGGAGTTTTTGTCATCTAGTCTACAGGCCCGCCCATGGGTCACGACACCACCTTCCGTTTCGCAGAAAGCTGCACCAGCATCAGTTTCGGTACGTCAGTCATCCGTGAAGACGGAAAGAATACTAGAAGGTTTGTATGAATTACAGGAAGGATTTACTTGTAAATAGAAAGTGTCTTCAGATGGATGAAGTTGCCAGCTTGGAGTCTTTTGTTGAATGGGTGAAAGTGGAACATGTAAATCAATTATTTCATTGTTATTAAGGTTCAAATGCGATTTTGATTAATTGTTTAATTAATTTTACCAGCTTTAGGGCTATACATTAGAAATTTGCCAAAATTACACAACGCCATACTTATACTACTTATTTGATAGAGTTTAAATATTTATTTATTTTTAATTTCTAGCCAAACTAACGCGATAACTTTTTATTATGATAAACTACCTATGGGAACTCTCATATAAATAAGTTGGATTCCTACCTATATATTTGGTGAGATCTACTAAGTTTGGGAATTAAGCAACTAATATTTGTATAACACGCACTTTCCAGCACGTGCATTAGTTCTTAAGATATTACTATCATGGAAATCGTAAAAAACAAAGCATAACAGAACCATCTGTTGGGCGATATACACGCAAATCTAATCATGATCTATTTAAATGTCTAACAGAATATGAAGTTTGAGATTTAACTACCACGGAAATCATGAAAAATGCAACATAGCCGCTTCTTCGGCGATATACACCCAAACCTAATCAGTACTAATTTATGTCAAGGTCTAACTGAGTCTAAAGCTTCATTAAATTCTGTGCATAGATAGAGGCCATCTTGAGATAGGGCAGGCACAAAACTTATGCCACACACATATTAACAGACACACATTTTCTAAAAATTGTCAAATCGTGTTCAGGACATCCCAAAACGTGTAAACCCGTCAAAAAAAAAAAAGGAAATGAAAAATTTTCATGATTCCAATATTTTCTCTGTATTTATGTAAAAGAAAGTAAAAAATACAAAGAAAGCAGAAAGCTTTTGAATTAAATTGATGAATTAATGATCTATAGTGTTGAAACGTCCTCTTATATCTTTTATCGAGCAATTTTTAAGAAACAACATTCTTTAGAATAAAGCATAATTAGCCTGATATAACCTGTAATAAATTTATTTAGCTCAACTAGTCATTTTTATAGCAATTGTACGAGACCAGAGAATATTACATAAAATAAAGTATGTAAAATATATTATATGATAACAAAATATATAAAAGTATCGCGTTCTAAAAGACTACAGTTTAAAGGAATGAAGATTTTTATTTATGTAATATAAAACAAAGACAATTACATTTCATGACCTTAAAACCTGGAGCGCAAACTTTTGGAGTTAATATTTATCTTCTTAAACGATAAAAGGAAAATTTATTTTGCATAATAAATTAACCCAAACTCAACAATAGGTTTATTAGTTATTATTTATAAGTTTAAATAGTTTTTGTTGTTGAAGTAAATTTATTAGCCCATTCGAGTCAGCTTTATTATAAGGAGGTGGGATGGGGTGCTCTCTTCGGTTTAAATGGGTTATTCTCAGATAATAATTCATTTTATGTCATTGTGACAAAAAAAAGTGGGTAAGTGTGATCGAAGATCGCTCAAAGGGTTTCGTTTAAAATTCATTTCAAAACACTTTATTATTTCTCTAATAAATCCAAATAAATTTCATTTAGCAAAAAAAAAAAAAAAAAAAAAAAAAAAAATTCTTGTTTTTTATAAAGTAAAAAATCATTGAGAAATCTTTGAAAATTTCCGTTTTATTACCACTATGACGTCAATCATTTTTATTTCATATTAATATTTTTTTTTTCAATTGGTGAAACTTTTTATTTCATTTTCATTTTTCACGTGGAAATCGTTCAATAGAAAATTAATTATTGTAGAAAGAATTTCACTGTGGATTTTTAATTTTTGGCAACTGCTTTAACGAAAAATGATTAAATTTAATAGGAAAAGGCTGTTAGAATTTTGGTTTTTTATCTGTATTTATTAAAATAATGCGATTTTTTCAAATTTTAATATTTTGAGCTTCATAGCTGGTATACAGCTAGATATACACAAAGTTTCAACTCTGTAAGCTACATAGTTTCTGAGAATGGCTCTGTGACGGACAGACAACGCAGCAGGAGTAATAGGGTTTCGTGAGATGAACGAAACCCTAAAAAAAATGTAAACTAAGCAAGTCCATTAGAAATGTTTAATTTTTTGTTAACATTTTTGTTCAAGCTCTACACTGTGCACTGCTTTTTTTTTTTTTTTTTAACTTTCAATATTTAAAAGAATCGTCACTACCAAGCTTTGCCACAAACCTCAAATTTATTAATTTAAACCTTTAATTTTTAGAATTGTAAAGGCAACGGTTATCTGGGTACATTTCCTTTCTTTATTATTATTATTATTATTTTTTTTTAAATTTGACATAACAAAAAACATTTTAATTAATTATTATCCTTATTTAAAGTTTGTACATAGAGATTATTGTCATTACCAACGTGCCCAGTAATTTTTCATTCGGCTCTCCACTAGATAGCGTTGTGATATTGATAACGTTGTTAGATTGTACAATTCCGTAATGTTTTTACAAACAATGTTTTTTTTTTTGGGGGCTTTTAACTACTGTGACAAAAATTGTCGTGTAGATACTGTGAGCGGCCTCTGATATCGTCTGATTGAAACTTAAAGGCTAGTTTAACTCATAGGATAGTGTTTCTGTACTAAACTTTGTGTACAGGACTATTACAATTAAAAATTAACCTATCCAGAAGTCTCTAACGATAGTACTAGGGTTCGAAATTAAACAAAATTTCACTAGTATCTAAACTTAAACTGAAATTTTCAAGTTAGACTGCAAAAATTTAACAAAAAGCAGCTGTCTGTGAAACCGCTAACAGCAGTTAAGGGAAGTATGTAAGTACTAGTTCGTTTTTTCCCTCTTGTTCCAAAAGTTTAGTCAGTGTATTTATTATAGTACCAAGTTTATTAACGCTAAAATACATATTTAATATTTTACCTTTCTTGAATGAATTATGTTAAAGGTTTCGGACTGCTTTCAGAATAAGTATATACCAGAAGATTTCGATTGTTATAGTTAATACCTTAAATAGGTTTAGTGTTAAAATGACATCACCAAGGCATTTTAGAGTTATGGTAGATGCTTCAGGAAATAACATAGTAATGACAATTTTAGACATTTTAAGAATTAATTATCATAGCTTAAATTGGCATCACTTTATTATATGTAGGTAATTTCAGCTAAAAATCACGAAATTTAAACAATTACATATAATATTTCTTAAAGCCGAAATTTACCACTATCGTAGAATGACATTAATAGTTAACTTTTATTATTTTTAACTTAATCGTAGTGATTGGTGACGATATCATAAACTGTGACATTTTTCCAACAGAGTAAAAAAGTGGTCCACGCTTAGAGCCGACTTGGAGCCGCTTTGACTATTGAGCTACCTGGACCGACAACCGGCTGACACAATTTACTCAACCTTTTTTGTCAATAGCATCTAGTGTGGCATTTATGCAGGTCAAAAGAATATATCGAAGGTAATGGAACTCTATCGTCAATCCAGGTAGCTCAATAGGTTTTAAGCCGAGGTCATGGGCTCGACCTCGACTCCCGGCCTGGACATTTTTTCAATCAGTTAGAAAAATCTCAAATCTTGCAAATAGTTAAGACTGATGTCTGAACTGAAAAAATCAAATTTTACTGAAATCTCATGGACAAATTGAAAGTTTTCAACTGCACTGTTTTAGACAATTAGCTTTAATGCCTTTTCATCAGTTTTAGTCCAAGTTCAGTTTGTTTTTTATTGCATGAACATTGTTCGTTCAACGACGGAAATGGATAATTGGTGTAGGAGAATAATTTTATTAATAGCTTTTTCATGTACCATAGTTTAGTTTTGTTTTGTTTTTATAGAAAAATATCACTTTTAAACAATTGTAAAATAAAACCATATTTCATTAAGAAATTGATATATTTATATGTCAAATTAACATTTTATTATGTATGTATGGCGTGAATTATTACATGTATAAATATTCCTGTCTGATATTTTTTATTATTAAATCACACGTTTTCGGAATTAGATTTCTCCATACTTTATTCTGTTTTGTGAGAGTTGCATATTCCATCCCTGAGCGATGCGAATTTCAACATCCATCTAATAACTTTAAAAAACTGCGCTCTTTAGAATTGTACTTGATTATAACTGACTTGATAAGTAACGCTAACCGCCACTAGGGGACTAGGACGGAACAATACTTAAACATAGACATTGGTTAGTTAATTGATTTGATGGACAGTCGAGTTTAGACCGCTACAACTGCCCGGAATAATTTCTTGAGCCCTAAATTCTTAAACCACATAAAAAGAAAAATCGCGCTGGTATGTCACTTTATATCTCAACATTCTCTTCAAAATTTTATCTGATCATAATAAAAATTGTATATTTTTAGGATGAAAAAATTATTTTCTATACATGGAAAATTAATTTTAGAAACATGAAATGGCGGAATTCATTTTAGAATTACAATTGTATTTAATTTTTATTACTATTTTATTTCCTTTCCTTTCCTATGTATGTTTAAAGATAATGTGTTACATGGCACAGCATGATCCATTGCAAAAATTTAAATAACTCAACTTTGTGCAATCTCACACGGAAGTTTACTGTAGATTCAAAATTGTGTTTCTTTGTTGAATTAAGAATTAATGATGAAAAAAGTGTAGTAATTAATATTCATTCAAAATTATTGAACGATGTTTTTTTTTATATTCATTCATAAAAATGTACCGAGGTTAATTAATGTTTGTTTGTGAAAATAAATTATGTTCACTGAGTAACGAGTAATGTGATATGATGATGAGATAGATCGTGTCAGATGACTAATTTGATTTATGACGATATAAATTAATACATTGGTATCCTTTACTCAGAAATGAGAACCTGGACGTAACTTGTTTCCTTTTAAGTGGGATTGTATCATAAATGAGTGTATGTCATATATAAAAATTCATATGTATTTATAAATAACCATGTTTACAAATCTAAATATAATCTTGCATTTTCCATTTAACATATTAAAGATTTCAAGAAATTGTTTCATAAATGTACATCTACATAGTTCGGAAATATTTTTGTGCGAATTATTTGAATAATTACAGTTACGCCCTTTAAATTTAACTATATGTAGTTTAATGTAGGTTTATCGAATCCGTGTGTGATTTATCTAGTGGTTAAAGCGCTGAATACAAATCAATAGGTAAAGGAATCCTTTTTTTTTCATTTTTGGATGTTCGTAGTATGGAAAAATCTACTTTAAACAATGGTCTCGGTGTGTTGTGCCTTTATGTGAGCCCTTATGTGCCCTTATGTGCAAAATATGACTTTTGCGACTCCAAGCAACTGTGTGTAACCAAGTCTGTCTCGTTTTATTTAGATTTCTTATTGCATTCTAAAACACGAGTACACATGTTTCGCAAAACTGAGTACATGTGTTTTTTAAATTTGACTTATTAAAAATTATTCCATTATTGAGTTATAAATACTTTTTCTTTTAGGTATGAACTTTGAATGCTTACAAAGAAAGTTTAGTATAGTTAAAAAGCGCTGTTATTTTCACTTACTTATTTTTCTATTCTGTAGTCACTTAAAATTACATATTACACAAAAACTTTTACATTTGACTAGAGATAGTGTCATGTTTCTACATTAATTTTTTTCACGTTTTAATGCTACATTAAAATTGCATTTAACATAATAAATCTAAATATTACACAAAATTTACAAATTGACTAATGACGTCATCGCGTTTCTATATGATTTTACTTACCTTAAAGCAGACAGAATGACGCCCAACTTGCCGCCAGTTTTCTATGGAACTATTTTTAGCTATTTACTTACCCCTATGTGATTTTAATTACCCCTAAAGCAGACAGAATAACGCCCAATTTGCCGCCAGTTTTCTATGGGACTATTTTTAGCTACTTTATTAGAATTCTGAGAAATAGGTCTTCCGTTTCCAATCTCCAAAGATTAAAGGAGAATGAAACACAAAATTACCCGGACAATTTATCCCATTTTCTTACCATTTTTTTTTTTTTTTTGTCATTTTCTATAATAAATAAGTTTTAAACTTTAAAAGGCAAAAAAGTCTCATAAAAACGGATACTATTTTTAAGTTATTAAAGCAATTAAATCAGTAACTTGTGATTTTATTAAATCAATATATTCACTGTAAAAAATTTTCCTTTAGATTCCGGAAAAAAGTGGTGGCATTAAGATGCCACGGCTTTTTGCTGTTACGTTTCATAACAAAGTAGTAAAACATTCCAATTTTCAATAATCAATATGCTTTTTTTATTCAGTGTCTTATTTAAGCAATTAAATTTTAAAGTTTCGAATTACAGATAAAATGAAAATTCAAATAATGAAACATAAAAGATTTAAATTAGCTATTTACTTTATCTGTTGATATCCAAACAAAGAATGACATTTGTTCAGATTGCATTTGTCTCTAAGTACATAGGCAGCTGTTTTTTATTCTTCTTTAGTTATCAAAATGGCTAATTGAACACAAAACATGAAGCACGCATGCGCAGAATGTAGTTTACGGAAAAGTTGAAACCTCTCAAAAATATTACACGAATTATTGCTGTAATTCACGTGGGACATAAAGAAATTTGAAATTCCGGTAAAATATGCAAAATGTTTCAGGATAATTTCCTGAAACATTCCGAAATTTTTTTACAGTGTTGCACCAACCTTGAAATGAAATTGTCTAAAATGTCAGCTCGTTTTCATACTATTTTACATCTGTATATAACTTACACTCTACTATTAAATCTTCAAAAAATTCGATTTTTCGAAAAATATACATATAAAAGAGCAATATCTTCTGAGGATTTTAAAAATACAAAATATCGTATAATTATGCTAATTATGAATAAATAATTATGACTATATGCCAGGTGTTCTCAGCGAGTGCATTGATTAAGAGGTTACTTTAAAGTGATTTAGCCCACAATGTTAAAAAGCGCTGTTATTTTCTGTTACTTGTTTTTCTATTCCGTAGTCACTTTAAAATTACATTTTACACAACTTTTATATTTAACCAGATATATTGTCATGTTTCTATATAATGTTTTTCACATTTGAATGCCAGATTAAAATTGCGTTTAACATAATAAATCTAAATATTACACAAAATTTACAAATTGACTAAAGACGTAATCACGTTTCTATGGGATTTCACTTACCCCTATAACTAAAGCAGACAAAATGACGCCCAATTTGCCGCCAGTTTTCTATGGGACTATTTTTAGCTACTCTTATTAGAATTCTGAGAAATAGGTCTTCCGTTTCCAATCTCCAAAGATCAAGGAGATAGAAACACAAAATTACCCGGACAATTTATCCCATTTTCTTAGCATTTCTTTGTCATTTTCTATAATAAATAAGTTTTAAACTTTAAAAGGCAAAAAAGTCTCATAAAAACGGATACTATTTTTAAGTTATTAAAGCAATTAAATCAGTAACTTGTGATTTTATTAAATCAATATATTGCATCAAACTTGGAAATGAAACTGTCTAAAATGTTAGCTCGTTTTCATACTATTTTACATCTGTATATAACTTACACTCTACTATTAAATCTTCAAAAAATTCGATTTTTCGAAAAATATACATATAAAAGAGTAATATTTTCGGAAGATTTTAAAAATACAAAATATCGTATAATTATGCTAATTATGAATAAATAATTATGACTATATGCCAGGTGTTCTCAGCGAGTGCATTTATTAAGAGGTTACTTTAAAGTGATTTAGCCCACAATGTTAAAAAGTGCCATTTTAAATTACGCACAAGATTTCTCGTGAACTACATAAAATTTTTACATGCAATGTTTACTGATTTATATATTATATCTATATTTTGAGACTGAATTTAAAGTTGTTCATTATTCCAGACATAAATGAAAATTGTATGCATAGATGCGGAACTCCGAAAAAGTATGCAATACATTCAATTTTACTTTAAATATATAAATTTTGCTAAAATATACGCAATTATATATTATGTTGGAAGATATAGATATAATATATAAATCCGTGGAGACTGCATACAAAAATATTAAGTAGTCCAAGAGAAATCTTGCGCCAAATTTAAAAAAAAATGCATTTTTAACATTGTTAGATAAACCGCTTTAAAATATCGTTTTAATCATTGCTTGCATTGAGAATACCTGATACAGTTTTAATTAAAACTAATTATAGGTATTTTATTTGTGTGATTTGTTTTAAAATACCCAGTAAACATTTCTCAATAAACTGCTTTAAAATGTTTTTTAATCATTGCTTACATTGAGAATACCTGATGTAGTTTTAATCAAAACTAATTACAGACATTTTTTTTCGTGTGATATGTTTTAAAATACCCAGTAAACACTGCTTGTTCATATAATTTTTATTTTCGAAAAATTGAATTTTTTGAAGATTTAACAGTAGTATGTCCCCTTAAGAGACAGAATATTGCCCATTTTATCGTCAGCGGGGTTCGGTGATACATATAAATTGATGTATGCCGAGATATATATCCGAGCTTTATTTTCAAAATATCTTTATATTTTATACTTTTGATACTTTCGTCAAAAAAACTAAGGAAATATTTTCGGGAGGAATAATGTTCACAATGAAACACTTATTTTTAGCCCAATCATAATATCTCCAGCTGAGCGTACCTTGAATTAGCTATTGATATTTCAGAACATTCTAATACTACAGTTTATTTATGTATTGTATGCAATCTATCTAGGAATGTGAAACAACTTTTAATGTTTACAGCATTGGTACTGATAATACTGAGAGAAAAAAAAATGTGAGAAAAGAAATTCTAAAATTGAAGAGTTATTCATTATAACTGGTGTATTCATAATGTAAATCTTGCAAAAATGTAGCTAAAGTTATTAAATAATTTAATTACGCATATTTACCAGATGTGTGGGACTGAAGAAGTGGTGAAACATTGTTAGTGATTTATGTTTCAAAATCCTGTTATTTAAATAACTTTGTTATTTAAAATCGAATTCTGTATTTTGTGAATGAATAGAAAGAGCAAATTATTTATTTGCTCTTTAATATTTCTGTTTAGCATTTGTTGTTTTTGTTATTAAATGCAAAAATGAGAATAAATGGACTGTGTTATTAACAAAATGGAAAATTTTAAAATGTTTCAAATGAAATTGATATCAAGCCTGAAAATAATTTAATTTTAACTATATAAAAATATCGGATATATATATATATATATATATATATATATATATATATATATATATATATATATATATATTAGATATATTTGATATTTTTGAAAATATCTTGATGTTTATTAATTCTGATCGTCAGTAATCATTAAACTTATTTCTATGCTGAGTTACAATTTAGAAGATTTCCGTTTCTAAGCCCCAAATACCAAGGAGATTGAAACATAAAATTACAGGATCATCCCATTCAATTCACCCCATTTTCTTAGCATTATTTTTTTTGTGTTTTTAGCGACAAAGCCCTATTTCTTTCCTTGCGGACTTTTTTGTCGTCTCCATAAACTCATAGCTCTCTTTCGGACAACTACCATACGCGGTTGCTATTTTTGGAAATGTAACTATGGTGCTAACGGCCACCGCTTTCGCTTTTGCTTTTATTGCTCCTACACAACAGATTGTTGTATATTATTATTTAGACACAAATGAAAAATTGTTACATTATTATTATTACTTCGTCATGCTTCTAATAATTTTTAGTAATTGTTGTTGATTATTAATAATCAAAAGAATGCGTTTCTTACAAAACACACTAAATCTAGATTTCTTAGAACTTAGATTCTTAGCAACGATCCTTAGAGTTAGACCCATTTAGACTTAGACCCAGTTCTGAAATGGATAAATAAATTTTTAATTACATGCTCATAGATACTTCAGTGAATATATATATATATATATATATATATATATATATATATATATAATTATAATATCTATGAATTTCAAAAAACATATCAAGTTCTATTCTACTTAAATCTCCAAAGAGATAATCAATGATACTGTGTATACAGAATACCACATAGCTAATAATTAACATGTGCAAACATAATATTACCATAGCTGATGCTTCAATGGTAATTGGCCAAATTTTACTCATACCAAAAGAATATTGAAAAAAGAAATAGAGAGAAAGGGGGAAAAAAAATTATAAATTGGAGTTGCAATTAAGTAAACACAAATGGATTAACAAATTAAATATGAACCATACACAATGGAAAATTGGACCACATGAGAATTAAATATGAATTGGACATGGAAAAACACATGCACATGTACTCATCAGCCTGGATGCACCCACATGTGTTTTAAATAATAATTCAGTGTTTCATAATTCTACTGGCATAATGCTAAGATCAGTAGAATCATCCAGGTACACTGAATTATTACCAGACAACAATTGGAAATATTAAAATTTGGAAATATTTAAATAGGAAATAAAAAACCATTAAGAAAATACAATATATTTCACTCACATCGATTATCCAAAAAACTGTAATTAACACCTCACTAAATTACCACGAGATAACAGTTTTGAAATAATAAAATTGGAAATATGAACGCGTAAAGTGTAGATAAAATATTTTACTCACAATAATTATACAGAATCCTTAAAATGTCACAACGTCTACATAATATTCACATCCACATGGCAATGCATCATACATGTTAACTAAGTCGAGTTGAGAGAAATGATTTGTAAGACAAGTTGAGAGCACACTTTTTTTAAAACACAACCCCATAAATGACACCCAATCACAAAATGATTCAAAAACACTCAAAATAATTCTGGTTTTAATACACTTATAACAAATTTATATCCGTGAATATATATTACTCCATCCAATTTTAATTCCTGAAAGTAAAATTAATATACAATCAATAGCTCCCTCTATAGTTAAATTAAATATAATATTAACAATATTATCTACAACTACCTGAAAGGTAAAGTGTCGCCATCTATTGGTATTATAATAGTTCATAATTAATATTTAGTTAAATATCCACTTTATTAGTTACATACTCACTTCATTAGATTTATTTATATAAATAAACTTTAAAAAACAATACTAACTTGTAGTTTTACTTAAAATTCAAATAAAATATAATACTACTATATGAATAAATCTACACAGAATTAATTCAACTTGCACAGCATTTCAGATATTCTTAACAAGAATATATTATGTAAAAGAGATATTATTTTAATTCAAATTATTTTTGCTGCCAGCTGTGTTAATCCACTGATATTATAGACATTTATTAAATAATTAATGTTTTATTTTTACTACTACTTAAATATATATTAGACTTGTTTTTAAATAATTAATGTTTAATTTATACTACATTGTAAATATATTTTATATTTATAGATTAATTTAAATATCTAATTAAATGTATTACTACTGTTTTTCAATCAAATTAATGCAATGCAGTAATTAAAATACTTGTTAATTTTAATTATTCATAGACAAAAATAAAAACTATATATATTTATTTTTATATATATTGCAAATAGATATATATATATGAGTTATAATCACCAATGTTATCATTGTATAATTTAATTTGTTATTGTATAAGTTAATTTATAAATGTATGAAAACTGCACATCAATAATACCTTAAACAGAGGTGATCGGCAACGCACAATCACAACTATACAAAGTATAAATAATGTTCAATCAAATATTAAATTTCCTAATATGTTATAATTGTAATTATGTATGTTATATTTGTAATTTTCTACATAAAGTGTATATAATGTTCAAACAAATATTAAATATTAAATTTCCTAATATGTTATAATTGTAATAATGTATGTTATAATTATTATTTTCTATATCTTTTGTTATATGTTATCGCACACTAAAACAATAATTTATTACATACCATGTTTATATTTAAATTATATAATAAATGTTATTTAAAAGAGTTGATGATTGAATTTATCATAAAAATTGGATATCCATATATTTTTGCTTGATCTCGAATATATCTAATATTTTTGTTTTTATTTATATCTGAGCATAAGTATTTTATGCGATGTAGATAATTGATAATTATATTTTTATAAACAGATTTATGTAAACATGAAGCATAATTGGTAAAAATATTTACTTTAAATGGGAAATCAAATCTCTTATCATAAATATCAAAAATTAATTTATAATTATTAGTAATATTAATTTTTAAGTCAAGAAAGTTTATATTATTATTAATTAAATCATTTTCGCTTAATTTAAGCTGAGTAGGATAAAAATTGAGTGGTGATGTGCAATTTTTTTCATTGAAATAAAATATGATAATGTCATCAATATAGCGATAAAATACATAATCATTGTTCGGACTTATATTTCTTTCATAATAATATAAGTAAAGGTCAGAGAGAATACTAGATGCGGTTCCGCCCTGCGGAATTCCCTGGCATTGTTTATAGATAATATTGTCATATATAATGTAATTATTATGCAATGTAAAATTTAGTAAAGTTTTAAAAAAATTTACTGAAATATGTTCTTTTAATTTTAATTGAGATTTAAATTCTTTAAATAATATACACATTGTTTTATGTAAGTCTTTTATATCAATGTTATTAAATAAATCATTAAAATCCAATGTTTTTATGAATTTTACCGGATTGATATTATGTATTTTATTAATGAGTTGAAAACTATTTTTTAGGCAATGTTGGTTATTATGTTTTAACGTTATATCATATATCTGCTTTAAAATATTAAGTAGTAAATTGCTTGCATTTTTATTATATGTGTTACAACCGATGGTAACAGTGCGAAATTTAATAGGATTTTTATGAAATTTTGGAATTATAACAAGATTAGGATAATTAAAATTATTACATTTGATTTTTAGTAATTTGTGATAATTTAATAATTTTCTGTTATTTATTTCAATATTTAATTTAGTTTTATTAAAAATATTACTTGTGTTGATTGCATTGTGAATTAACACTTTATAGTATTCTTTACAAATGATAGCATAATTATTTGGAGATTTATCTACATAAGTAATTATAAATTTGTTTTGTAATTCTGATATATGTTTATTTATGTTTTTAAAAGCTGCATGTGTAATATGATGATAATTTTTTATAATTTCATTTTTTAATTTATCAATTACAGAAAATCTCCATTCACTGAAATATTCGATTGGTTTATTGTAATCAACAGCAATTTTATATATAAACAAATCAATATCTTGAATAAACTGCAATATTATGGATTTGATATTACACTTATATGGAAGACGAAATTTTGTGCCATTATGCATTAAGTTTTGTAAAATAGGTTGTTCTACAATATTAAGATCACCAGTAATGATATGACCATGTGTTGTATTTATATACTTTTGATATTTTGGGTCATTACAATAACATGGGTAATTCTTTGAAGAGACCAAATTTTTTACAAAAGAATTGTAATTAAAAATTTTACGTCCAAGTGTGCGATTATATTTATATGTCTTGTGAATGGTAAAATTTTTTATTGGAAAATTATTATTAATGTTGTTTATTATATTGTGTAAATTTATATAATTAAATACATGATTGGAAAAATTTATAATTAATTGTGTATTATTAGTTTTATATTTAGGTTTATTAGATATATATATATTCATCTCGTTTCGTATTACCTCCTAAGCTTAAGCAGTCACATTTTCAATATATTGATTAAAATAAGAAATATGTTTGGATTTCCTTCTTTCATTATAGGGTAATTTTCTTCCACCATTTACCTTATTGACCACAGCTTCTTTACTTGATTGAATCCTTGAATTGATACAAGCTATAGAAGAAACCACAAAATTAAAGGAGGGGGCATGATTGCTTTCCAATGTTTACTTCGGATGCTGATCAAATATAAGGATTAAAGAAGAGATTACGAAAGAAAATATTGCACATTAAGCTAAAGGATAAATATTGCATTTATAAAATTGTTTTCTGGAGCGAAAAAAAAGAGATTATATGCAGTAATTATTATTATATATTTTTAAAACTTACATTAATTTAAATGTATCTAAAATGTTTTAAATTATATATATTTAAAACTTAAAAATAACTTTAAAACGACATATGGCACCTTAAAAATGTCTTATGATAAAACTGCTTACATAAAATTATAGAATATACCAAAAACATTGCTTACTAATGTAAACAAGGATAAAATTAAAAAGTAATTTTCCTGATATGTATCAGGTGCTTTAAGATATCTGTTAAATTACTTTGTTAACCTTCAGAATAATTTATAGAATTATTTAATGTATATATATAAACGAAATACATTTTTATCAATATGATTGAAAGAACTACAGTGTTTTACTATATCTAAATTAAAAATCACGTAATCTGTAAAATGTAATTTTCGAAATTGGCATTTAAATTTATTTTTTAATAAAATTAATAGCATAAATATTTTTTTGATGTACAATGAAACGGGCAATTCTTTTTCCAGAAACAATTGGGTTGCATCTAGTGATAAATGTAAATGAATATTACCAATATAATAAATTATAACACCTTGTAATAATATATTTCTTTTAAATGCTAAAAGGTGTAAATTAACAACATAATAAATATACAGTAAAATGACTTTTATTAGGTTGTTTGACAAGTTTCGGCTCACTTCGAGCAAAAATAGAAACTTTATACTCTTCAATATTATCCAAGATTTTTTGAAAAATTAAAATACAGCCTTAAGCGTTTCAATATCTGCTTAGTAGCCAAACCCCCTCAGAAATTGAAGAATATCATTTGCAGTAAAATTGACCCAATTAATTGTGAGAATTATTCAGAAGTATATGAAATACTTTTTATTAAAGTAGACGGATCTGAGTATTACTATATTGGCATGACATGCAGGAAATTTAGTTACAGAAAAAAGGAGCATATAGCTGATATTAAGTATAATAGAAAAACCACAGCCCTGACAAGATTATATCAAGAAGAAACCATCCAAATAAATTTCAATGAAAGTAAAATAATTTTTCCCTCCAGTCTATATTATACATCCATAATAAGAGAAACCATAGAGATAGTAACACGCAAAAATACAAATCTAACGATGCAGCATCTTTTAACGTACCGAAATTGTGGCTCGAGTTACTCCTTGGTTCCAGATATGAAAATAAACAACCAAGTAAAAATAAAAGGTAACGTGCGTAAGTTTTAAAAAAGTACATGAAAATTAAATGATAGCATTTTAATAATAACTTCAAAGACAGTGCAATTATGGAATATTCTCCTTTGTTTTTGAAAATGGCTCGGAGTGAGCCGAAATTTGTCAAACAACCTAATGAAAGTTATTTTACTGTATATTTATTATGTTGTTAATTTACACCTTTTATTATTTAAAAGAAATATGAATATTACAAATTCATGGAATTTAAGTAATTAAACACAAAATAGTACATTTGAGACAATTTAAATCGATTAGTTCAAAGGATTTTTCTTCAAAAAGACAAAATTATAAAATCACGTTCTCTAAATGTGTAAGTGAGTGCGCCAATCAACAGCAATAGGGGTACAATGTTATTCTAAGCATGGCCAGCATTGATACAGTTTGTCAAATCCGATTCAGTTTAATTTGTTAATTCTGAGCTAAATTCACCTGACGGTGAAGAGTTCATTTATCTGCAGCAAAGTACATTTGTAATGCGATTTCTGGAGAATAGCGAGAGGATGAAACAGTCGCATTCATTACATTATGTGTGCGTTAAGCTGAAATTTTTGGAGTAAATCTTGGGATTTTTCCGTATGACAGGGATTTCAAACTATAAATATCATGGTAGATTTCTTTAAAATTTGCAATAGAAGAATATTGTGAATATTATATTTTGAAAATAGTGGTGGGGATTATTAAAAAATATATAGGACGCTGCGACCCCTAGTATGAGGAAGCAATAGAAAGAGCTCAAATTTAAAATTCGATTATTTTTTTTATTCAAAGTAATTTTGGTTTTTATCAATTTTAAAATTGATAAAAAAAAATCTTAAAAATTATATCTTAAGATCAAGTATGATTTTTTTTCCATCTTTGAAGTGTTCTGAACTTTCACTCACAAAATAATAAGACCCGCTTTTACATAATTGTAAAATTTTTGGCCATGGTTGAATTTCCATACACTGTAAATTATAATGAAATAAATAAAAAAAAAAAAATCTTTGAAGACATTAAAAGTTAGTTTTTAATTTAAAAAATATCTTTTATTTTAAAAATTTACCTTTTCAATTTAAAAATTTAGTTTTTAATATATTAAATGCATGAAAAAATACAGTAGCGCCTCGTTATATCACACCTTGATATATCGCTCATTCAATTATATAGTTATTTTTTATTGATCACTGGAAGAAAACAATGATCCATTGCAACCTTAAACACACTCATTACTTACTGCATATGTTGATAACAATACATAAATCTTGAAATTAATCACCCAGATGAAATTCGGCAACATCACCCAATTATATGAGAAAAGAATCCCATTAGTGGTCTCAAAATATTTTAACAAGTAGATGTGAACTTTATGCTTTTTCTTAGTGTTAATGACTGATATTGCGCCACATATAAGTAAATTCAAAAGCAGATGTATGTAACTGGCTTTTAACAGACAATATTTTTATATTTTATTGTCGTGGCATGTGTTTTTTCGCCACACTTAGATGTTAGATTATTTATCTAAATTGTAACCGCCTTAATAACACGGAGCTTCTAACTGCTCCATAATATATATATATATATATATATATATATATATATATATATATATATATATATATATATATATATATATATATATATATATAACCAAAATGAAGTCCTTCTCTCTTTCTAAAAACACACAACTAATTCTATATTACTTTTAAGAAGAACAAGGATAATTCACACTTACAAAATGATTTTTAAGGTATTTTACGAATAAATATTCTTCACTTAACAATTAAGGATAAAATGTATGAAAGAGTGACTATCACCAATCACAGGCCATGCAGATGTCGCAGTATCCCGAGCCGAATACGACATAAGATATATAACAGGTAAGCAACTTTTACTTACCTCTATTTTGTACGAGCAGCATAAAGCCACTGTTAGGTATTTTCTTGTTCCTGTTTATTCATGAGAGAGCTTGATTTTGCTATCGAGTGTTCTTTTGCTCAACACGCCATATATTTTCTACAATAAATAGTTATTAATTAAGAAAATTGTAATATACGTATGAATTAACATTTCGAAAATGAATATAGAGAAATTACTTATATTTCATAATTTTTATTAATGTTTCATTGTCTTCGGTTAAATCGCGAATTCGAATACATCGCCTTTTTTCTTGTCTCCCAGATATTATACGAACAAGTTTGTATTTAATTATTCGATGTTCGTTTGGAAAAATCGACAAGCGAAGCGGACGTAGCCTGCTTGTATTAAGGTAAAGTTGTAGTAGATCTTAATAACAAAAAAGTTTTCTAAAAAACGCATTATTTTTTATACTACTTTTCGATCAATTAAAAAGCTAAATATTAATAATTAAAAAACTCTCATTGCAAAATTTTTACTTCATTCATAACTACATATTTAATAACAAATACCTGTTATTAGTGTTTATATAAAAAAATAATACTTGAATAGATTCTTTTTGCTTTTATTTAAAACAAACACATGCACATACATGCATATCCATAAATACAAATATATTTCTACATAGATACGTGTACTTGTAATAATTAACAACACAGTTTTTTTTTTTTTATCTATGATTGTTCATAATGTCATTTTTAACATAATAATTCTTTGTAATATCCATTTTCACAGACATTACTTTATTTTTCAACCTATCTTTCAAACTATCAATAATCTCAACAAATCAATTTATACAGCAAATAACAGAATATAAACCAAATCCAGATGACTACATGATTAGCTTAGAGGTAACAAGCCTCTACCCATCCATAGATACAGAAGAAATAGCTAATATTATAAATAATATTATAAATACG
Source organism: Maratus michaelseni (assembly GCA_963931845.1). Taxonomy (NCBI): domain Eukaryota; kingdom Metazoa; phylum Arthropoda; class Arachnida; order Araneae; family Salticidae; genus Maratus; species Maratus michaelseni. The sequence continues at coordinate 292,307,290 of OZ007589.1, read as the reverse complement.
AAAATAGACACAGAATATACAGACTGTGATATCAGAAATACATTATAAAGTGGCACAAATTTAGTACTAATGGAAAACTATTTAAAATATTAATAACCAGATAACCAGAAAAATAACCAGAAAAATTTAATAACTAGATATATATAAACAAATAAAAGATGTACCGATGGGATCTCCAATATCAAATACAGTAGCTGAATGGAAAATGCGAATACTTGAGAAGACTATTATAAATGATTTAAAACACCAAATCAGAATATGGGTAAGATACGTAGACGATATATTTGTAATAACAAAGAAAAGTACAAACCTCTCCCCCTTATTAGAAAACTTAATTCATACGATCAGAATATACAATTTACCATAGAGACAGAAAAAAATAACGCACTTGCATTCCTGGACGTACAACTTGTTCGATCAGAAAATAAACTAATAACAACAGTATTCAAGAAAATGAGCGATTTTATCACTAAACATCATTATTTTTGCGCGAATTTTTCATTTTAAAATATAATTTCGTACAAAATCGAGTTAAAGATATAAAATAATAAAAACTTGATTTAAAAAAAAAATTATTATCACGGGCCCGCGCAACGCCGGGCGGGCCAGCTAGTATGTGATTATAATGTCCTATATGTCATAACTTGGCGATTCATCTCGGTCATTTGGTGATGTATCCTTGGAGGTCGCTATAACAAGAAAATACCAAAAACTATTACAAAACATTTTAAACGGTACTTTTTTTATTCACCTTCGAAAAGGGTTACTTTCAGAATCTTATCAATCGTTAGTCCTTTCATAAAATTTCTAACTTACTAATAAACATTTACGTCTATTGAAGCAATAATATTTTTCTATTGTTTAATGCTACGAAATATATTTATCTACCATATTTTTCGGCGTATAATACGCGGTTGAAATAATTCAGTTTAGACCCAGAAATTTTGTCAAGTAATTGAAATCAAGCTTATTCCGAGTTTAAGAAAGTAGTATTTTATCAAATACAATTCGTGTCCATAATGAAATTTTTGAGCTGCGGATTATAGGCCGAAAAATACGGTACTTTAAAAATTACATAAATATCATTTTAATCATTACGAATTTTTGAAAAATCCCGAAATGTTTAAAATGAGCTTTTTTGCTTGCGTGTTGAACCAAAAAAAAAAAAGCTTCACAATCGAAAAATTCTTTGATTCATTGGAGAAAACTTTTTTTATTGATCATAAGAAATTTCATTCTATTATAATACGCCTAATGTTTCCTTTTCTTCACGTTCTGTTTATTTCTTTTATTTAATCAATGTGTATTAGCTTACTATCGCTGCAATTCCTATAATTTGATGGTTTCGTTGGAGTATCTACAATACGAAGGATCTAATCAAGAAGAGAATTTGCGGTCAGTAAGGCAAATGATTAAGAAAAAATTGCCTATTTAGGTAAGGAAATTGAAACACATTTCTTTTTTGCCTGCCATTAATCAAAATTTTGAAAATGAATTTCCTTTTCAAAATAAATATCTCGCGATAATGGCTAAAAGCGTTCATTTATTTATTTATTTATTTTCTTTCTTTTATTTATTATTTTATTTTTGTGTAAATAATTTTTAGATGCGTATATCTGCGTCAAATTATCGAAGAAAAAAAATTATAAACACGTTAAATCGACCATAATTTTTTATTAAAATATAATTTGCGTGTTTCAAGATATAATTAAAAATGGTATTATGTACAATATATATATATATATATATATATATATATATATTATATATATATATATAGTATTTATTTTTTTGTTTGTATATTTGTATTTTACAATATTTAAACCTTCATTTCTTCCTTTTTTGTTTTTATTATGTTCATAAATTCCAGAAAGCTTTTAATATGAAAATTCTGAAAAATAATATCAAGTTACCCTTTTAATTTACGTTCTTTCTTTAGTTTTAAATTTAATTAGTTTTTGTTACATGAATTTGCTTCAGATTTATTTTCTAAGGACATTTTTTATAAAAGGCAATGGTTTTTCATAAATGGCAAAGGTTTCAATTGATTGAGACTTCATTTGATTTGTCATTAAGGTAAAGCCAGGAGAGATGACGCGGTCGGAGAGATTGCGCACATAGAGGTTCGGGGGGAAGAAGTAGAGTGAGAGCGGAGCGACTCCAGGTAGTTGTACAACAGCAGTAGTGGAGTGTCTACTTGAAAGTGCACGTTGATTGCTTTAAGCGTCTAAGATAAAGTATTGCTATTTTGTTTTGTTTTCCCAAAGTAAGTGCTTGATTTTCATAGCTATTCATCAGAATTTCTATACAATGTCAATAGTACAAAATATTTTAAACTTAAACGATTTCTCATAAGCTACTAATCTAGACTAACAATGTGAACATGAACGGTTCGTTTTAGAAGAGGTCATGTTTAAATAAAAGGCCGCGCAATCTCTCCTACCGAAATTGGAGAGATTGCGCATCTGCTACTTAGGAGAGATGGCGCAGTGTTCCCATTAGTTTCTATGCTAGGAGAGATTACGCAGCTTATTGGTAAATTTGCATATAAAAATTAAAAATGAAAATGGACTAATTTTAAGTTAAACGTGTTTTTAAGTAACATAATTTTATTTTGTAATCTTATCTGGACTTGCTTTTACTGAATCTTTAATTTTTTTCCCTTTAATTAAAATTTTTTAATCGTTTTAAAAGTTATTTCCTTTTTCTGATTCTTTAATCATTAGGTTGAAATATTCACTCCTAATACAATATTTGTTCACAAAAACCTTACAGCAATGTCATTTAAATATAATTATTTTTTTAAACAATTTAATTGTAGTTATTATTAGTAACAATCTCTCCTACCCATGTGCGCAATCACACCAACCCTGTAAGGATAGATTGCGCAAAATAACTTTCTTGGTTTTGTTACAACTGTTTTATTAAATTGCAACATAACAACAAAATAGCAATGGAAATGCATAAAAAACAAATGAAGTAAAAATTATTCATGAATAGTTTAGCAAAAAATTAATATTTAGATTTTTTATTGCTATTATTTTTAATTGTGCGCAGACTATCCTGGCTTTACCTTAAACTTTATACATTTTTAACTCTAAAGAAATTTTTGCTTTTGCCATCGTTTGTTGTTTGTAGATTGCTTTTTTAAGCTAAATAACCTCAAAATTAAAAAGAAACAAATTAAAATAAATACTTATATTAATTTATTGGGATTAAATTTTCTGTAACAGAAAATTCACCCAAATCCATTAAAGTTAGTAGCCCTGTTTTGAAACACATTACTCTGAAAAATATCTCCGTGTCGGATTGTTTATTTTATTTTATTTTTACAGTTATTATTACTTTCCGAACGTATACACTGCAAAAAGAAAAAGAATTGTTGATTTTACTGTAAAATCAACAACTTTTTTTTGCAGTGTAGTGTAAGGAAGGCATTGTAATAATGATTTATGTGTATGTCTGTATGTGTGTATGTGTGAGAATGAGAGTGGACACGATAACTTACCATTGGTACTAGCTCACCCATTGGTACTAGCTCACCCATTGGTACTAATGCTCCTAATTGGTACAAGCTCCCACTTGACGAAAACGTTATAAACCACTGTCGCAAGACCTCTATAGATTTTCGTACAAAGCGGCCGAAGGATTACGTATTTAATCCATTTTTAACCACTCTGAAACCAATTTGCAACCAATTCTATAGAGAAAATTCCCAAGGGAATGCGACAAAATATAAGTAATAAATATTGCGGCGACGTCATCAAACTTTAATCCAAATTACACGTCCTACGTTTTTATAATTTTCGTTTGGAAATTATGATTTGTTGATCATTCTCTCTCTCTCTCTCTCTCTCTCTCTATATATATATATATATATATATTGCGGCGAAATAGTGTAATTTACTTGAATTTTATTACTTTGATACGCTTTGAAATACAGTTGCTAAGTAACTAATAAATTAAAGAGGAAAGTAAAAAGAAATGCATTTTAAAATTTGTAAAAAATATGAAAATAAAATGTTTTATAGTTCTCGAACAGATGCAAAAAATTCGAAATAATTTAAATAATTAATTTGTAAATTCTAATAAATGTATTGGCAAATTTTCAAAGCGATTGGATATATTTAAGATCTCTATATCGAAAATTTAGCGTCCATAAGTTTGCGTTATATCCATTATTCAAATGTACCATTTTCATTTCAGTTGACAATGAAATCTGAAAATCGTCCAAATTCCCATAGGGAAGCATTATGGAATGAAAAGAAATTTTCTACATTTTCCGAACGAATGAACCAAATTTGACAAAAAACTATACAGCTAAATCCAGATTCTTTATACATACCTATAAAAAATAAACGTGATCGGACGTTTTTTGCAGCAGTTATCATGAAACAGAAAAATAGACAAATAGACAGACAAACAGAAACGAAAAACTGTTCGGGTCTCAACAGTAAGCTTCAGCTGTCGTTTCGGCAATTATTATAAAACTATTTAATGACTAATAATAATAATTTATTATTGTATGAAAATCTCATATAAGGTTCGTTTTGTAATTTTATAAAAAATGCAAACTTTAAAAACACCCAATATTATTTGTTATTAATAAACCTTTTTAAATATGAGCAAAATATATTTTTCAGCCATTTCAAAATAAGTAATGCATGAGAGGGTTAAGAGCTTTTCTCTCTATTAAAAAAAAAGTAACTAATACTGTTGCTGTAATTGAATTTATTATGATCTTTTCACTTTCTTGGCTCATAACAATAATAAAAAAAAAACTATTGCATATAAAACATGAACATTGGTAGTTTTATAGACAAATGTACGATAAACACGCTCAAGCAGACAGTTGTAAAATCGAAGATTTATTTTAAGCTCTATTTAATGTTGACATTGTTCAAAATGGTTCAATTAAAAGGTTTACTAAACTGTGTAAAAGTAAACTACGAATAGCAATTTAACCATCTTTTGCAGGCACATACTTGACGCACAGCAAAGTCAAAATTTCCATTCCTCAATTTCGGTTATTGAAAGATAATGTACTCAACATCTTTTGTGCAGCCCTGTATGTCATATATAGAATTTATACACACCAAATAATATGTAAAAAATTAGTTAAATTTAAAAACGCGTGCCCCAACAGAAAACTTGCTTCCAGAAATAATTGTTCACAAACAGTACTGTATCGAATTATTTTGTTTATCCCTGTAAATGAAGGATGAATGCTATGCTCTCTATAATCTATGGTAAGCATTTTGTAATTCATCTCAGTAATATATATCAATTTCAACATGTTTGAGATATATTAACATCACTAAAATACACCGCAAACGATTTTTCACCATAAGCCGTAATGTAAAATAATTCTTTTGAGTGGTCCTGTAAATGAACTATAAGTGCTACACACTTCATTTTCAATACCGAACATGCCATAGTTAACCTTAATGACATATATTAATTGCATGGAAATCCGAATATATTTACGTGAGTTAGAGCTTAGACAGACAGACAGACAGACAGACAGTCAGACGACAGACAGGCAGACAGACGGCAGACAGACAGACAAACCGAATTTATAAACACTTTTATATTTTGTTGGAAAGTGAAAAAGGAAGAAAACTTAAAAATAATTAAATTATTACGTACGAAAAATATTTAATGGGGAAAATTACGTAGATACATTTAAAATGTCATATTTACAACGATTTTCTTACAGCAAGTAAAAGAAAATTCTTAAACGGCTTAAAAGTCTGGGAGGCAGCGACAGTTTTTACTTAACCATTTTATACAAGATGATTTTCAAATGTGTAATTGATCTAACTTAATCAATCACGAAAACAGCCGTCAGCTGCCGCGAGAATAGTAGATGGCCTTGTGCACCGAAAAATTCACCAGTCAAAGGGAAATTTATGACAACCCGGTTACAGAAGATCGCCACTGGTCGCAATAATATAATTTAATCTTCCGTAATCGGGAAATATTTTTATAAAAGAGAAAATTATCGTGTTTTTAAAGCCTGTGGAGTCTGGACGTGAGTTGGCGGGCGTAGCTCGTAGGTGACAGATCCCCTAATATTACAGAAAGAAATAATTAAAAAAATTGTCTAAAATTCAACTTCCTTTAAGTTTATACATGTAAAACTGGCAAATTTCACTAACAACAACAATAAATATATACATACATATATATAATAACTATTAACTTTTAAATACATTTCTGATATGGTACTCAAAACGCAGAAAAGCTTTTTATAAATGGTACTTTTAAAGAAACGTTAAATGAATAGTTTAGTTGTCTACTTATTTTATGAGTAACAAAACCAATCAGCTAAAGTAGCCGTGGTCAATAAATGTAGAACAGCACAGGAACAATGTTATGCCATTTATCTTCAGTAATACTTCTGTTTCCATTTATCTTTTGTGAACAAAACAATCAAGAGTTCTTATTACAGGACAAAGAAAAACGATATAATGATAGTAATGGAGGAAAAAGTAAATGAATTTAGTTTGTTAGTACTTTTCTCCTGAAAATGAAACTTTCTTGTGACTGCTTTCATATTAATTGTTTCAAAAAATAAAAATTAATAAAATAAAAATACATATACATTTTATTTATTTATTCATGGTGTAAAATCTAAAAAGAGAAAGTCTCAACCACATAGCCATATTGAGCAGGATTGAAATAAAATTTACTGTAGAAGACAATTAAACTTAACAATAAGTGACGCACTACATTAAATTGCTGTACATAAAATATCTCATGTGTTATACTTGTCCTTCTGTTGAAGCTGAAGTTGTTCTTTTGTCAATTGGGGTCCAGAAGAAAAAAAAATTTGCTGCCATATCGGTCGAAAACTGGTAGTGTATAAAAATCCTTATCAAGTATTAATTTTATGCAACGCAGTTATTTTTGCTTAGACGCCGCAGAGTGTGCCTAAACGGCACGTGTATGCGTATTCCACGTACAAAATAAAAGTTATGTCGTCCTCTTCATTGATGAGTCTGTCTAGATTCCAACACAAAAACTGTTTCTCGACAAGTCTTCAGCTAGAAAAAGTTGTTCTCTCATCAATTGGGTTCCAGAAGAACAAAATCGTTGCCGTATCGGTCGAAAACTGGTAGTGTATATAATCCTTAACAAGTATTAATTTTATGCAACGCAGTTATTTTTGCCTAGACGCCGTATAGTGTGCCGAAACGGCACGCGTATGCATATTCTACGTACAAAATTAAAGTCATATCGTCCTCTTCATTGATGAGTCTGACAAGATTCCAACACAAAAAACTGTTTCTCGATAAGTTTTCAGCTAGAAAAAGTTGTTCTCTCATCAATTGGGTTCCAGAAGAAAAAAAATCGCTGCCGTATCTGTCGAAAAGAGGTAGTGTATAAACATCCTTAACAAGTATTAATTTTATGCAGCGCAGTTATTTTTGCCTAGACGCCGTATAGTGTGCCGAAACGGCACGGGTATGCATATTCTACGTACAAAATTAGTCATGTCGTCCTCTTCATTGATGAGTCTGTTTAGACTCAATACAAATAACTGATTTTCAACGAGTCTTCAGCTATAAAAAGCTTGGTGCATGCTTTCATCCAACTAACATGCGGAAATTGACAATTTTGTGGTCATGTAATTTTTGTTTGTGGAGTCAATATGGTAGACAGCAGAACACGTGCTCTATAACGGTTTTTTATAGGAAGATTCTGGTCCAAACTGTATTTGTATAAACGATAATGCAAGGCCACACAAAACACAACTTATAGACTATTTTCTTGAGGAAATGGATATTCGTCGTATAGATTGGCTTTCAAACTCGGAATAACATTCAACATGTGTGGGATGCTCTAGGAACTGCAGTGGCACGATGTTAAATTCCTTTCATGACACTCCAGGAGATTATGAAAGCTAGTTGAACGACCTATATAGCTGTATGGGGTAGCGTCTGAACACCTGCCAATTTCTTGTATTTACAATAAAAAAAAAAATGAATTCAGAAACGTGTCCGAAAATATCTCCTTTAGAATGGACAGCAGCCTTAACCAAATAAATAAATAAATAAATAAATAAATAAAAATAAAAACATCTGGAGATTTTGTGAAAATAATTTGTGGCCATGTGTCAGCTAAATTCGTCTACATGATTCCTTTTTTCCTTGTATGAAGCGCGATACCCGATATTTTATTATCAATAACATATTTATAGGCATCAGAATATCGACTATTTTTTAATTTTTCAGCGATTAAGTCATTCAAGTAAATTGATTTTGCACTTTTTATGTAATTGATTTAATATGACTCATATAAGAGCGTTTTTAGTGTTGATTCATCTAAAATAGAATTTAAAAATACTGAGCATTTCATGACAAAAAAAAAAAACTTTTGTTCTATTAATAATAAAAATAATATTTTAGAAAAAATATTTAAAAAACTCTAATAGTTCCTTCAACATTTAATTTTCATTCAAATTATCTTTTAGAGTTTAAAAGATTCGGTGAGTGAAAATTTCGAAAATTATTATACAATCTGTGAAATATTTCCTTTTATCTTTACAGACTCATTAAAAATATTTTAATTAAAAAATAATTAAAATTAAAAGATTGTTGATTTATTAAAAAATAAATATAAATAAAAAGGCTGAGTATTTCATGATAAAAAAAAGTAGTTTTATTAGTAATGAAAATAATATTTTAGAAGAAAAATTTAAAAACTCCAATAATTCATTCAACATTTTATATTCATTCAAAATATCTTTTATAGACTTAAAAAAAAAAAAAAAAGAAAAGAAAAAAAATCAGAAATTATTATACAATCTGTGAAATATTTCTTTTTATCTTTACAATCACAGTTTAAAAATAATTTCACCTTGAAAATGTAGAATAATCGGAACACTTTTCATCATTTGACTTTTCACAATTTCTACGAAATATCTGAAAGAAGCTCTCAAGTTAAGTTCCTTTGTTGAGCACTATCTTTATCGCAATAGTTAACATATAGGTATAATAGAATGTGGTTTATCAGAATCAGAATTATTCTATGTATAGAAAGTATGGCAACTGCATTTTCTCTTGTGAAATAATATTACTGAACATTAAAAATAAATCTCTTTTGAAGTGACAGTTCTGATTTTTTAATAACTTCGCGACAAGTGTCTTTCACAAAATGTTTAATCTTTTATCACAAGGAATTCTGAATAGCAAATTTTTGCTTAATTTAATTGCAGAAATTTTGTGATTAAATAACGCAAAATTTTTCCATCTAAAATTATTTGTAGAAATAATTAAGGATTCTGAGCACCGTATATGTCACGTATACGTGACCATTTGTCACGTAAAATTATATATATATATATATATATATATATATATATATATATAAATCTATAAAACGTGTTGTGTTTTATTATTCTAGGCAAACCTATTCGAGGCCCTGCCTAATTATTAGCGTAGAAACTGAAAGTAACTGTCTTTCTTTCAGTGTTGAGAATTACTGAAACTAGGTCAATATCTTTAATATATCCATCACCAAATCGTCTGCAAAAAAAAATAAAAATAAATAACCATTCGACTGACAATTAGGGTGACACCCCCAGTCATTGACACTTGAGGGATTCTTTCCTGTTGAAATCACTATTACAAAAATTTAAATCTATTTTATACTTATCTTTGCTTTTGAAAGGATAGTAGAAATATATTAAAAAATTATTGTTGGCAAAATTTTAAAAATTTATACATTTTATTATTAAAAATTAATTTTATTCATAAATATGGTCAAAAACTCTAGTAACTGACACCATCCCTGCTTTGAAACACCATTAACTGACACAAAGTGAACTAGTGACTGACACTTTATTTTAAAAGATTAGCATGCTTTAAAAAAACTTTATTCTTTATTATAAAAACAAAATACATTATTATTTGTTATAAAAGGTGGGATTTAGTAAGCTGTACTGCATTATTAGTATGTAGAGTATATAGTAAGAGTATATAGCAGTATTATTTAGTACTGCATTATTAGTAATGCAGATATCTAATAACTAACATTTATGAACCAGTAACTGACATCTAGTATTAGACACTGGTAAAACAACTTAAATTTTATTGGTGTTTACTACAAGATAAATTTAAATTATTATTATGCATTTTTAAACAGTGCAAATAATAGATTTCTACTTTCTTTAATATAACCAGTAACTATCATCTCTGTCAGAGACTGGTAAAATGAAATTCTAAGAAACAATAATTGGCACCACCCATGAAGCTTAATTAAATAACTATAAACCCTAAATCATGGCCCTAATATATCATATGTATCTTTAAACTCATTTCTACTAGTATAACTTTAAGAGAAAAGTTCAGGATGGTTGCATTACAAATAGATTAGAAAAACACTTCCTTAATTTTAGAAATAAAATGGTTGCTGCAAAAGGGCACTTTTTGTATTCTCAAAAGTTTTTTCCTCATTTTATTTCCCCTGGTGGTGAATAAATTGACTCCGAAATAAAAACTAGTCTTTGGGGGCCACCGTAATACTTACCCATCATGAATATGCATAATGTAAAATATTAAAATAAAAAATGTGTAAACTACTTATAAAATGCATTGCATTTCGAATAAAATCGTGGCTTGATGACGTCATAAACTTTGAAGCGAGGCTAACGAAAAAGAAAGGCTACCGCGGTGCTTTACGCATATCTTTTTTTACAGACCACGGGAATCATGTGATGCTCGAATCCACCAATGCAGTTGTACGAAAAGAGCATCACGTCACTCCAGCGGTCTGTAAAAAAAGATAAGTGGAATGCACCGCGGTAGCCTGTCTTTTTCGTTAGCCTCGCTTTGAAGGCTCGATTGCTGAACTGTTTAAAAGAAACAGCCTTATAACTCCAAAAACAATAATCCTATTAACTAGCGGTTTATTGCATCTGATTAAGCGTCTCATTTCCAATTAAAATATATCTTTGAATTGAAATTTGGATGAAATACAGGGTCATGAAAAATCGAAGAGTGTGGAAAATAGGATTACAAATATCTCGGTAACTCATTATCCGATCGACATCATGCTTTATGCAAAATTTATGTTTTTTTATTGTATTTTATATTCACTCCTTAAAATAAACAATTTCGAAAATTTTTATATACCTTTTATCAGAACGAATATTCCGAGAGTCCGAAAAAAATAGTTCCGGATAATCGAGGTTACTGATATTCAATAGGCTTCTTCCCATTATTACATACTAAGTACATACCAAATTTCAAGTCTCTATCTCAATTTGTTCGGGAGATAGAGCGTTTACAGACACACAGACGGACGGCAAAAATTTTTTTTCTAAAAATATATTTTTCGGAATCTCCAGTGTCTGAAACGTGTAAATCCGTCAAAAAAAAAAGAAAAATCGATTTTCAAAACGATTACAAGACTTACCCTATACTACGTATGATGGGTAAGTAATAAGTGTCTAATCTACGAATAAATGACATTACTTTGCAGAATTTCACAACAAAATGCTTATTTGAGTTAGATTTTTTCTCAAGTGTCAGTTACTGGTTGGTTAGGTGTCAATAACTGGGGGTTTAATCCTATGTCTTCTTTAAAAGTAAGTTAAAAAAAATAATCTTAGGGGGTCGTTTCCTTACTGAAATTGTGCAAAACTCTGGAATTTTCAATAGGAACACTCAAGTTTGACACCATAATACTTGGCTTTTTCGGTAAATTTTACCATAGGATACAAAATGAGAAGTTATTCGGTCAAGTAGTTTAGGAATTATGAAGGTTTAAAGTTTGAAACTCTTAATGCCAAACTCATTTATGATCGTTCCAAAACAGATTTTAATGTAGACGGTTTCTTAAGCATAACTCAAGAACTACTGGGCGGAATGAGCTGTAATTTTGGATTCGCTTTTGTAAAGATTTTAGAAATTCATTTCAATTTTAAAAAATCATAGGTTGCAATTGATATATTTTTTTTCTCGAAAATTAATTTCAAAATACATACACTACCGAAATTAATTTTCGAGAAAAATATTAATTGTAACTTATGAATTTTTTAAAAGCAATAATTCTCCAGAAGCTTCAAATGCGTGAATCCAAAATTACAGTGCATTCCGTCCTGTAGTTCTTGAGTTATGCTCAAACAATACACGCATTACATTCGGTTTTGCAACGAAAACAAATGAATTTGACATTAAGAGTTCCAAACTTACCTTCATATTTCCTAAACTACTTTATAGAATGGCTTCCCATTTGTTATCCTTAAGTAAACTGTACCGAAGAAGCCAAATATTGTGTCAAAATTCGTATTGAAAATTTCAATTTCTGAGTTTGATACAACTTCAGTATGACGATGGCCCTTTAAACCTATTTTTGTATCATACATTTAAAGAAAATATAATTTCCTGTTGAATGGCTATTTTACCTTTTTCTGGAACAGTTCAGTGATAAAAATGGAATCGATTGCACATAATAAATGTATATGATTTATTATTTATTCTTCGTATGATGAATATGTATAATTTATTACGGACCCTTTGAAAGTTTATACAATGGAATTAACTTATTTCGTCTTACAAAAAAAAAAGAGCTTTCTTTAATTACATTTAAGAATAAGCAAGTCGAACATTAAAGACTTTTGGTACGCAATGGTTAAACTCATTTTTAGAAATATTACGGCGTTTATCATTCCTTAAAATCAAATTGTGGTTATTCAACATTTTAAAAGTATTCGCTGTTAAGCAGTTGTATAAGCAACTTTACAAGAAAAGAAATACCAATCCATCTTTCAATAATTCCAAAAACAAGGAATGACGAAATTATTTTAAATTAATTTTTCGATTTACTTTTTCTGGTAACAGCACAATGTCGAATTTTATTTCAGAAGTTGGTGTTTGAAATAGATTAACAGCTGTCATTCTGAAGTTACTACAATGGCAATCAAGAATTGCGGGTACTGTATCATCCACGTGATTCAAAATTGGTGGTGCTATTTCTTAAGCCGCTGAAGATAAAAACGTACTTCCATGTACATAAAGTATAGCTTTTAGATATGGCATTTGTTTTACAAGAAGATGTATACATATTAACATACGAAATTTAATTTTTTGTACGGTCCCTGGTTCCTAGATACATTTTCTCCATCCTCTAACAAGTACAATAACAAAAATTTCAATTTTGTAAGACTAAAACTCAATGAATTATGATACTTTGAATTTTAAGAAATTTCACGATTTGTGGACATTAAAAATAGAAAAATGCTTAGCATCGAAAAGACGAAATATTCTTGCAAATATTCGTGAAATATTATGACACTCAACCAAGATATCAATAAAAATAATATTGATGCTATTAGTTTTGCTATTAGGTACCTTGAATAATTATTACACGTGCTCACTTTTCATGCTTTTGGGATAAACTAACCAAAAAAAAAAAGTGAACAGTAAAACCATTAGTGCTATAGTACAAACAGTCTGTAATACATACTTTTGTCATATAAGTTTTTCTGACAATTTTCATTTGATATTTCTAAATTAAAAAAAAAAAAAACTGTGTTTGTAAGGCTGTATAAAAACAGTAGATAAAACTTATCTTTAAACCAAGATACTTTTAAGTAAACGCGGCAAAAATTTAATAAACAAATAAAAATGCAGCTCAGTAACGCTCCCCCATGTAAAGTTTTTTAGTTTTAGAAATAGATTTCTATAAAATTACACCTTCTACTGCAAAAAAGTAAATTAGATTATTTACCAATAAATTCCAAAAGATGTTTCTCAGCAATAAAAACGAAACTTTATTGAAATTGACACCTTATAAAGTCACTCCATAACTAAAAAAGAAAAAACTAAAAACACTAACTAAAACTTTAAAAAAAATACTTTATTTAATTACATTTAAAAATAAAAGAGACGAACACTAAAAATTATCGACACGTAATGGTAAAATTCATTTTTGTGGCTCTAAAAAATGTTCCGGCAGCTTTGCAACCCTCAGAATCAGATTGTTCTTATTCAACATTTTTACTTTCTTCTATCTTTACAAGAAGAAAGCATTGGATTCATAAAATTTTCTACTTCCGGTTTTCGACGGATTTATACGTTTTAGAAGGCTCTAAACACGATTTGACTGTTTTTAGAAAATGTCTCTCTGTGAGTCTGTGACTCTGTCTGTCTGTCTGTCTGTATGTGACAAAAATTTTGTGGGCGCTCTATCTCAAGAACTAAAGCACGAAATTTAATGTAACTTTATATTCAGTTAGTCCCTAATATAAATTGGTGCTGATTAGTTTTTGGTGAAAATCGCCTGAAAGGTGGCGCTGCTATGCTGCGTTTTTTGCGATTTCCGCAAATGCTCTGTCTCAAGAAATAATGCAGGTATTTTCATCAGTTAGACCTTGACATAAATAGACGCTGATTACATTTTGGTGCAGATATCCCAACAGGTGGCACTGCTATACTACTTTTTTCATTATTATCCCGATAGCTATATCTCAAGAACTAATGCACGGAATTTCATAAAACTTCCGATTCTGTTACACCGTCACATAAATAGATGCTGCGTATGTTTTGGTGTAAATAGCCCAACAGGTGGCGCTGCTATGCTACTTTTTTCATTATTATCGCGATAACTATATCTCAAGAACTAATGCACGGATTTTCATCAATCTCCAGATTCAGTTAGACGTTGTCATAAGTTATTGTTGATTAGCTTTTTGTCTAAATTTCCCAACAGGTGGCACTGCTATGCTGCATTTTGCTGGATTTACTCCATTTTATCAATAGCCTTATCTCAAGAACTAATGCACGAAATTTAATAAAATTTTAGATTCAGTTAGACCTTGATATAAATTGGTTGCTGTTTCTTTTTAGTGTATGCGAAACCTGTGTGAGATAGAAGAAAGTTTTGGGATTGATGCATCCGACTGGTTTATTATTTGCTACTAAGCTGTCTGTATAAACAACTTTACAAGAATAAAAATAAACACCTATTTAAATATTCCAAAATCATACCTATAATTACGAATAATAGTTTTTGCTTTATTTAATGAAAGAGATTTCGTAATTACATAAAGTAAAAATTCTTCTTTCGGAATTTCCGGTATGAATTTAGAATTTCGGAGTAAAAATATAGGCCAAACTGGCAACCCTGTTTCACACAGTTAAAAAACAGTTGAACATTTGAATAATGGATTAATGAAATTTATTTTTTAAAAATTTTCTATTACTTTTCTGGTAACAAAATTAAAATTGAATTTTAGCTCAACAATAGATTGACAGCTACGTTGTTACTAATGACAGTTACTAATGACAAAGAAAAATTACATGTACTTGATTCAAAATTGTTGTTATGACGATTATCTTTTAAGCCCCTGATGATTAAAACGTACTTCCATAAAGTACAGATTTTATATAAATTTTAAACAGCTTTTAGATAAGGTATTTGTTTTACAAGGGGATGTATACATATTAAAATACGAAATTTACTTTCTTGTACGGTCCCTGGTTCCTTGAAACATTTTTTATACATCCTATAACACATAAAACAATACAAATTTCACTTTCATAAGACTAAAAATTACAGAATTATGATACTTTGAATTTTACGAAATTTCGACGTCATCTGGCATTAAAAATAGATAAACGCTTATCAACGAAAATACGAAATATGTCTTACCAATATTCGAGTAATACTGTCAAAATCTTAACACTCTAAAGCTGAGGCAGTGTTTCGTGCCTATATTAACAATATTGGCTAAGACATCAATAACAAAATATACTGGCCATATTAGTTTTGTTGTTAGGTATCTTTAATTAGTTACTACATGCCCACTTCTTCTTTTTCATGTTTCTGGAATAAACTAGCAAAATCTAAATGAAAACGGAAACAGTAAAACCATTAATTAGTAGTATAATACAGACATTAGTAATATGTTTTACTGGCAATTTTCATTAGATATTTCTAATTTTTTACAAAAGCTGCGTTTGTAAAAATGTATAAAAAAAATAGACAAAACTTATTTTTAAACCAAGAAAATATGTAATTTGTACGGGCAAAGAATTTATACTTTTTTAAACAAACAGGGCATATAAATGAGTCTTGCACATTATTTTATGATCTTATTTCTATTTCAGTTGCATATTTATTTATTTTCTTTGTTTTGTTGTTTGAACTCATGTGGGTTATTAATTGTCTTGTTTCATATATATATATATATATATATATATATATATATATATATATATATATATATATATATATATATATGTTATTAGGGGCTTAATATTGTCTATTTTAGGCATAATGCTGACAATATTTGATGAAATAACATATATTTACTATGAATATTTTTATAAAGCCCTTCTGATGATTCTATAAGATATTCATAGTTTTCCATTTTTTGCTTTCTCATCATATCAAGTCTCATTCCTGCAGTGTTTATTCTATTGCTTTTTATAATAACTTATTCTTTGTTTTTCACGTGTATTTTCATTTTCAAGTGTATATATATATATATATATATATATATATATATATATTGGTTATATTTAATGGTTATATATATATATATAACCATTAAATGAACGTTACAACCATAAACAAAAACTGTGAAATTATGAATAAAAGTAAAATAACTAATTGACAACAATACAGATCCCCCCAATAAACTGAACAAATATACCAAAAATATAGTATTAAAATAAATAAAAAAATAAATAAAAAGGCAGAAATTGAATAACAGAAATTGAATAATGGACATTTGTGGAATTTAGACAGAATCTTCAGGTCCCAAACGCCTAAATTTCCACAAATAAAATGTGCGGTTTCATCTTCATATTAGCCATAAAATAGCTAAAGAATATGATTTTGGGACAACCACACCCAGAATGTAGAGAAATACACAATGAAACAACAGTTAAGTTCAAAATAAAACATGCTTATAAAGGATTGAGGGAAAAGAAATGAAAA
Organism: Maratus michaelseni; assembly: GCA_963931845.1. Lineage (NCBI taxonomy): Eukaryota > Metazoa > Arthropoda > Arachnida > Araneae > Salticidae > Maratus > Maratus michaelseni. Next base: position 292,290,334 of record OZ007589.1, on the reverse strand, counting down.
ACATGAAATTACCACATTGAAAGCAAAATCCAAACTTGAGTCATCTTATAATACAAGCATGGAAGTTTTAAGCATATGTTGCCAAAAAAAAGTTATTTAAAAAATGATGGACCATGAATCAAGGAACAACATGTAATGTATAGCCAAGCACAAACCCCAATATATAAAACCAGCACCCGCTATTAGAAAATTTAAAATTGAACTGCACCATAAATTCAAAAGGATAAATCAATAAGGTGCTGCCATCTATTGCTAAATATATACAATTATATAATAATTTATTACATTATTTGATTAAGTTTAAAACAAATACTGTCTTAAGACAGATAATTGATAATTAAACAAAATCATGTTAATAAATTTATTGTATTAGAATAATGAAAAAAAGATGTATTTGTTGGAATACAACGTTCATTTTCTCCTTCCGCACATATGGCGCATGCGCGTACAGTTACGATGATGATGCTCCGGAAGAGAGAGCAGTTGTTACTTTAAGAAAGATGTCGGCGCTCAGTCGCATACGAGCTGTATATATTTTGTCTTCGTTTAATTGTAAATAAATGTCTTATGTTGATCTACTCTGCAAACTCTGCATGCCTCATACACCTACAAATGGTTATGGGCCCAGCACGCTTCCACTGCGCTATAATTAGCAGAAATAATTTTTATTCGAACATTCGGAATTCGAACTCTTAAGCCTAATCGAAACTAAGACTTGTTCTGCGTTCTATTTATCATTTGCATTATTTCTGGCTGTGAGAGACTCTGCATAATTATGTCTCATGTAACGACAATTGAAAAGCTTGGAAAAGATAATTTTGATAGCTGGAAGCTTCAAATCGAAGCTGTATTAATCAAAAATGATCATTGGGATTACGTAATTGGTAAAGAAATCAAACCGGCTGAAGGAACCGCAGAAGAAAAGAAGTGGCTCCAAGCTGATCAAAAAGCTCGTGCAGATATAATTCTTTCTATAAATCCTAGTGAACTGAGTCATATAAAGCATTGTACGACTTCAAGTGCCGTATGGAATAAGCTGAAAGATGTTTATGAATCGAGGGGACCCGCAAAGAAAGCAACTCTGTTAAAACAACTTCTGTTTAGAAAAATGTCCATAAATGAAACGATGGCTGATCATTTAAATATTTTCTTCGAAATAGTTGATAAACTGAAAAATATGGAAATAGAAATTACGGATGATTTATTATCAATTCTACTTCTTTACAGTGTTCCTGAGAACTTCGAAAATTTTAGATGCGCGATAGAATCCAGAGATGAGTTACCTAAACCCGAATCTTTGAAAATTAAAATGCTAGAAGAATGGGATGCCAGAAAAGGAAAATCCACTCAAGATTCACAAAACGCATATTATATAGAAAATAAAAGAAATAATCAAGAACAGAAGAAGAAGATAAAATGGAAAATGAATCCAAATAAAAATTTTTCCTCGGAAAGGTGTTACCGAAATTTCAAGTGCAATTATTGTTCGAAAATCCGGCACAAAGCTTCCGAATGTAGAAAGAAAATAGCTGATAGAAAGCTTACATCGTTAAATAAAGGAAATCAAGGATCGATGATAGCCACTAATTATGAAAAACCGACTAGTATGGCATTTAAGGACGCATATCAAGAACCTTCTGCATGGTGTTTGGACAGTGGATGTACATCTCACATGTGTAAAGATAGAAATTTATTTTCAGAGTTTCATCCTCGTACGAATTCTGCTATACAGCTTGCAGTCGATCAAACAGCGAAAATTACAGGTATAGGAACAGTTTTCATTACAGTACCTAACGGGAGTGGAATTACTAATCTCACACTCAAGAACGTTCTATGTGTTCCAGAATTAAAGTGTAATTTGCTGTCAACATCTAAAGCAACAGCCAATAATCGTTCAGTGATTTTTAAAGAACGATACGCTAAAATCATCGAACCAAATGGTTCTACATTAGTACATGCTGTCCGTCATGTTGATTTATATTACGTATACCCAAGCATCGAGAGAGCTGCGATAGCAGAGGTAAGTGAATTTCTAAAATGGCATCTTAAATTAGGTCATTTAAATGAGTCTGATTTAAAAAGACTTAAATCAAAGAATATGGTTAGAAATCTAAATTTCAGTGATAATGAGTCTCTTAAAGACTGTAAAATTTGTATTCAAGGTAAACAAACTGTGCGTTCTTTTCCTAAAGAATCAAACTTTAAAAGTGACGATTTATTGACTCTTATACATTCAGATTTGTGTGGTCCTATGAGAGTTCCATCCCATGGAGGATCGCGATATTTCGTTACTTTTATTGACGATAAATCACGTTACATTGAAGTCAGTTTTCTTAAAACCAAAGATGAGGTTAAAAATGCATTTGTTAAATACAAAGCAGCAGTTGCAAACCGTGTAGGAAAGAAAATAAAAATTCTTCGTACGGATAATGGCAAAGAATATTTCGGAGAAGAATTTAATAAATATATCGAAAAAAGCGGTATAAAACGAGAATTTTCCTCACCACTAACTCCGCAACAGAACGGAACGTCAGAAAGGGCCAATAGTACTTTAGCTGAAATGGCGAGGTGTTTACTATTACAAAGCAATCTCCCACAATCTTTTTGGGCCGAAGCTATTAATTGTGCGGTATACATACGTAATCGCTGTCCTTCGCGACGTTTAAGCGATAACAAAACACCCTACGAAGTATTTTTTGGCATCAAGCCAACTTTATCATACTTTAAAATATTTGGACAAAAATGTTTTGTACTAAATAAAGGACAAAGTAAAGGAAAATTTGATCCTAGGTCAGAAGAGCATATTTTTGTTGGATATTCAAATGAATCAAAAGCGTACAGGCTGTGGAATAAGAATTCCAGAAAAATTGTTATAAGCCGAGACGTCCAATTTATTAACGAATTTGAAAACGATTTACCTTCAAACAGTGAAATAAAATTAATTTTTCCCTTCTCTCAAAATAATGAAAATAAAACAATTACGCAAGAATCAGAAACATCTCCTCCCGTCAAAAATGAACCAGACAGCTGTGGCGACAGTGATGTTGATACGCAATCGGATGAAATTTCCGACCCCCTTTCTTGCCCTACAAGAGCGCGCGGTTGGCCGAGAAAAATAAAAACTGGTAAAAAAGGTAGACCCAGGAAGGAATTTAAAATGATAATTCCAAAAGAAGAAAAATCCCAAGTTGTAATGGAAAATTTATTTTCTGACTCATGCCCGGAATTTTCTGAGGCTTTAAACGGGCCATTTAAACAGGAATGGATAGATACAATGGAATTAGAATTTAATTCTTTAATGCAAGAAAATGCATGGCAAATAGTTGATAAGCCAAAACATAAGAAAATTATAGGAAGTAAATGGGTTTTAAAAACTAAATATAAACAAGACGGGTCAATCGAAAAGTTTAAAGCGAGATTAGTTGCAAAAGGGTGTTCTCAAAAGCCTGGAATTTGATTTTGAAGAAATTTTTTCGCCTGTAGCCAGATTAAGTTCGATCAGAACTGCGATCGCTTATGGTATTCAAAATGGTTTTACAGCTTATCAATTAGATTTTATTATGGCTTATGTAAATGGTGATTTAACTGAAGAAGTATACATGGAGTTACCTAGGCTTTAAATATGAATCTAATGCTGACAAAGTTTGTTTATTAAAAAAATCTCTCTATGGATTAAAACAATCAGGTCGACAATGGTTCAATAAATTAGATGGAAAATTAAAACAAATGAAGTTTGAATCACTAAATTCTGATAAATGTGTTTATTTTTCTAAATCTCCAATTGAAGCTATTATCATTGTTTATGTTGATGATCTCATAATTCTTACTAAATGTAAACAAGATTATGAATATATTAGAGATGAATTAGTTTTCTTAGCAAATCTTTTAAAATGAAAGATTTAGGTTTGTTACACTATTGTTTGGGCATAGAATTTATGCAAAACGGGGACAGTATTAAAATTACTCAAAAGAAGTATATTGAAGATATTCTGAGCAAATTTAATATGCAAAAATCAAAATCAATATCTACACCTTTTGATAACAATGTGAAGCTTACTAAAGATATGTGTCCCAAAACTGAAGAAGAAAAGTCTGAAATGAATTATATTCCTTATCGTCAACAAATTGGTTCTCTTATGTATTTATCAGTAGCAACTAGACCTGATATAACTCAAGCTGTGAATTTTCTAAGTCAATTCAACAACAATCCAGGCAAACCTCATTGGATAGCTGCAAAAAGAGTTTTAAGATATCTAAGAGGTACTCAAGATCAAGGACTGCTTTTTAAACGTGATACTAAGTCCTTAGTTGCATTTGTTGATGCTGATTGGGCTTCAGATGTCAATGATAGAAAGTCCTATACTGGATACATTTTTAAGTATGCCGGTGGTGCTATATCTTGGGAATCGAGAAAGCAACGAACTGTTGCATTATCCACAACTGAAGCAGAATATATGGCTTTATCAGAGGTTGCTAAAGAGACTTTGCATCTCAAACGGTTCTTAAATGAACTTTCTCCTGAAATAGTGTCTGCACCTACTTTAATATTCTGCGATAACCAGTCTGCTCAAAAATTAGTAAGGAATCCAATTTATCATTCTCGCACAAAACATATTGACATTTGCCATCACTTTGTGCGCGAAATATATGAGAATGGAGAAATAGAAGTTAAATATCTAGAAGCTGAAAATATGGCAGCTGACATTTTAACAAAAGCTTTAAGTGCCTATAAACATAAGAAATGTTGTGATTTAATAGGACTAAGTGTTTAAAAACATTCAATGTTATTCTGTATCCTTTTTCCATATAAGTTTAAAGTATATACTGTTTGTAATTGTAATTTTATATTTTGTTTCTCTGTAATTTGCATATAATATTTGTATAATAGGAGAGTAATTAATGCCTTGTAAGAAAATGCACGTTGTAAGGGGGAAATTGTTGGAATACAACGTTCATTTTCTCCTCTCCGCACATATGGCGCATGCGCGTACAGTTACGATGATGATGCTCCGGAAGAGAGAGCAGTTGTTACCTTAAGAAAGATGTCGGCGCTCAGTCGCATACGAGCTGTATATATTTTGTCTTCGTTTAATTGTAAATAAATGTCGTTTGTTGATCTACTCTGCAAATTCTGCGTGCCTCATACACCTACAGTATTAAAAAAATAATAAAAATAAAAATAAAATAAAATAAATAAATAAAACTGAAGAGTATTGATTAATGTATCACATAAAAATTTGTACCTAGCGATGACATATCACCATTGATATTCCTATGGCAACATTGCTTCATATCTGAAGTTAATTTATCTATATTAATAAAAGAAAGATTCGCTCTGTGTCTCTGTGTGTGTGTGTGTGTCTGTTGGCGATGGCTAGCAAAATCTAGCCCACCTAGAAGTCTGGAAATTTAGGTGTGGATAGTCCAAGGTCTGGCCATGTGCACTTGAGCCTCAGAATTTTAATATTTTGATAATTACTCAAGATATTAATTAGATTCTTATTAGCCATCGCTTCTAAAATGACATCTTTTAAATCAAAATGGCGAAAGAAACGAACCGGCGCGGCACATTGGATTTGCAAGCGGAAATGAACGAATTCGAAATTATCTTACTAATTAGCGAATTTTAAGAAAACTAATTGAGATATGAATTTGAAAATTTCTGAGCATATGTAAAAAAATATTCTGCATCTGACTGTGTGATTTTTGAAAAATTCGGTTGGTAATTTTTTTCTTTTAATTTATGCAGAAAACTGCCAAAAATCTGCCGGCGCCAGTGAAAACGATCCGAGAAAGTTTCAGACAGGGATCTGCTTTCATTAAAAACTGAACTACAAAGAGATCTGTTTCTCTGGCCGATCCCTCCATTTAGTTTGCGAAAATGAAAGGAAATAATTGTCAATTTTTACTAATGAACAAAAATTTAGGTAACTAATTAAGATATAGATTTGAAATTGAGGTCGGGAAGAGGTGTCATCTGCCGGCTATTTTAGCGTAGCGTCTTCGTTATGTTCTAATTATCAGAAAAATGTAATTCTTTTTTTAATGATCGCGTTAATGCAGATGACGGTGGTTCTCTTGGACAAATTAAACATTATATTTGCGGGTATGGGGAGGGAGGGGGTTAACGCCTTTCTCTGAGATTGTAATTATCTCGGGCCCGGGCAACGCCGGGCGGGTTAGCTAGTAATTAATTAAAAAAACGTATATAATAAAGATGCTAAGGAATTAATATTAATAATTAAATTTTGAAATTAATTAGTTACATTTAATGTTTCTACAAACTTACTTAAAAATTAAATATATATACATACATATATATATATATATATATATATATATATATATATATATATATATATATATATAACAGCTAAAGTATATAGTAGTATATAGTACTATTTATAATAGCTAACAGCTAGCTAAGTAACGTTCCCCCACGCAAAGCTTGAGTTTTTTAGTTTTAGGAATAGGTTTCTACAAAATAACACCTTCTACTATAAAAAAGTGCGGTAGCTTTTTTCCAGAAAATTCCAAAAGATGCTTTTCAACAATAAAAATGAAAATGTATTGAAATTGAAACCACTCCATAGCTCACTCCATAAACTAATATATATATTTCAGAATATAAACTCTAAAAGATTTTCTTGCGCTGACCTAAAGGAACAAAATTTGTTTGATATTCCCGTATTGGACAGATTTATCGTTCTAAAAGGCTATTTTAGTATATAAAAAGTGGGTAGCCAACCGTATCTTCAGTCTGGCAAATGGAAGGGAGTCAGACAGCCGGAAAATATAGCGGGAACGTAGTAACGGAAAGATACTTTTGGCACAACACTATCAAATTTTATATAAAGAAAATGATATTCTATTTTTTTAACTAATACTAAATAAAGCTATGAAAGACATAAATAAAATATATCTGACAAATATTCTTTGCAAATACTGAAAGTATCGACACATTTTTTCAATAAAAGTTACAAACCTTTTTATTTTTAACCGGATAAATTTTCTAAATTTAAAAATTATCATTGAGTAGAACAGAATTTTTTCACTGAAATCAGTTTTTTAAAGGAGTAAGCACAAAAGCATTCTGAGTACCATACGATTTTCTTTGCATGTGATGCTAATATGAAACAGTACCATAGAATACGCAATTTGTTTTAATTAAAAATGTATCGTAGAAATAATGCACTTGCATCAAAAGATGAATATAAATCACATTTATCGTTAAAAAATACAACAGCTATTCACGCTAGTGATAATCAGCATTAAAACATATTCCAGCAGGATAAACAGCTACTAATTCTTTTACTATTTCCCGTTTTCCAACGGCATTCATGTTTTCTATAACATTTTAATGAAGTCTTAGTGATGATTCAAAAAGATACTTAATAAAAAGGAAACTTTATTGAAAGTGAAACCATAAGATCTCATTCTATAACTTTTATGTTGAAATATAAACTCTAAAAGCTTTTCTATCACTGACAGAAAGGAAACTCTGCTTGAAGTTTAACATGTGGCTGAATTTGACGAGCGATATCAGAAACCCAAGGCAGGACGCGTCACAGAATCCCCTGAATCCCTCTAATACCGCACTAGGTATAGCTAATACACAACTACAGTTACCTACTTAACATATCATTGCAACAATAAACTAGATTACTGGAGATACATATGAACTTTATGAAACTGAAAGAAATGATAGAATAGGTCTTTTTCACTCAACAAATCTTCGAATTTGGGACACCCACGGTCGCAAGCAAAATCTCAAAACTTACTCGTCCGCCTTTAAAAAAGAGTAGCTGGCACTTTGCCACACATCTTACATAAAAAAATGCATATAAATATTATTTATCACATATAAATACAACAGCTGCTCATACTGGTTAAAGTCAGTATCAAAACACATTTTAGTAGGATAAACAGTTACCAATTCTTGTAACTGTTTCAGTGAAAGTCAGTATCAAAACACCTTTCAGTAAGATAAACAGTTACCAATTATTTTACTATTTCTCCTCTTTCATCGGCATTAATGCTTTCTGTAACATTTTAATGAAGTCTTGATGATGATTTCAAAACTATACTTTTGACCGATAAAAATAAACTTTATTGAAAATTGAAGCCATATGACCTTACCTCATAACTAATATGTTGGAATATAAACCCTAAAGGTTTATCTATCACTGCCTTAAAGGAAAATAATTTGTTTCTTATTCCCGTATTGGACAGATTTTTCGTTCAAAAGGCTATTTTAGTATAAAAGTGGGTACCTAACCGTGTCTTCACTCTAGCAAATGGACGAGAGTCAGACGAGAGTCATTTTTAAAAATGTCCGAAAGAGAGCAGAGTTTTTTCTCAATGATTTTTATGATAATAGTAAATCAGAAAAATATTTTAAATGCTATCATTAAATTTTCTTTGTATGCTGTAGTAATTTGTACATATCATTGACACACAGAAAGCAAAAAGAAGAAAACCGAATGCAAGTCATAACTAAAAATGTCTCATTAATAGACATAATACTCGCAAATCAAGTTTTAAAGAATCACAAGATAAAACTGTTTAGATCACGTTTATAATTTAGGATTCACCGTTAAAGTTTAATCCATTAAAATCTTATTGAGTCGCTGGAGTGCTAAATTCTAAATTATTCTTATTAAGAATTAAAAAAATACATACTCCAAGAGAAAAGATACTGTTAAAAGTGACAGAAAATGTATAATTTCATCAAATGATAAATACAAATTACATTTGTCTTTAATAATTACATTTGATTTGCAAACTATTGACCCTCTACACCCAAACACATGTAAGCTGGGTGAATAGACGCTTTTAGTGGTGACGTCAGTCATGACGTTTTGGTTCGAAACCGACTCCAAACAAACGGTTGCTATATTTCATTTCTTATTAAATATAAATCGTAGAAAATGTTACCATTGCATATAATGTATTAAAATACTTTGCCGTGAGATATAGCTATAATATACACACATAATAGAAAATACAACACAGCAACCGTTTGTTTGGAATCAGTTTCCAAGCAAAACGTCATGAAAGACGTCACGACTGAAAGCGCCTATTACTAATAATTCTCTTACAGTTTCTTCCACTGTCATAAGATTACTGCTTTCGGTACAGATAAGCACAACAGAAATAAAACTAGTCGGATGTGTCAATCCCAAAACTTTCTTCTATCTCACACAGGTTCCGCATACACTAAAAAGAATCAGCACCAATTTATATCAAGGTCTAACTGAAACTCAAGTTTTAATAAATTCCATGCAATATTTCTTGAGATAGGACTATCGCTAAAATCGTGTAAATCCTACAAAATGCCGCATAGCAGCGGCACCTGCTGGGCGATTTTTACCAAAAACTAATCAGCACCAATTTATATCAGAGACTAACTGAATATAAAGTTTTATTAAATTCCGAGCATTAGTTCTTGAGATAGAGCTATTGTAAATTCGCGAAAAAGGCTGCATAGCAGCGCCACCTGCCGGGCGAATTTTACCAAAAACTAATCAGCACCAACTTATATCAGGGTCTAACTGAATCTAAAGTTTTATTAAATTCCGAGCATTAGTTCTTGAGATAGAGCTATTGCGGAAATCGCAAGAAATGCTGCTTAGCAGCGCCACCTTCCGGGCGATTTTTACCAAAAACTAATCAGCACCAATTTATATCAGGGACTAACGGAATCTAAAGTTTTATTAAATTCCGAGCATTAGTTCTTGAGATAGAGCGCCCACAAAATTTTTGTCACATACAGACAGAGTCACAGACATTTTCTAAAAATAGTCAAATCGTGTTCAGGACCTTCTAAAACGTATAAATCCGTCGAAAACCGGAAGTCGAAAATTTTCATGAATCCAATACTTTCTTCTTGTAAAGATAGAAGAAAGTAAAAATGAACAGTAACGCTGTTAGTACAGATTGTTGCTTATAGCCTTTTAATTAATCTTTATTGGCAATTTTCATTTGACAGTTGTAATTTTGCAAAAAATACATGTTTATGAAAACGCACGACAAAAATTAATCGATTTTAGATAATTTTAGACGAAAGTGTATCTTTAAATTGTAAAAATATATAATTTTGAATGCGCAAACAATTTATCAATGCTTAGATAAACACTGAATATAAAAAATAAAACACAAATAATCTGACATATGTTCTCTTACGCATTAAGTTCTCTTGTGCTGTTATTGTGTTTTTGAGGTTTCAAATGAGATTTCAGTTATATATAATAGGATCGTACTTTAGATATTTTTTCTAAAATTTCAAGCGATAAAAATGGATCTTTATTGAAAATTGAAATCATAGGGGCTCACTCTGAAACTGATATATACTGGAATATAAACTCTAAAAGTTTTTTTAGCCTTGAAAGAGCAAAATTTGTTTGATATTCCGCTATTGGTCAGATTTAACGTTCTAAATGGCTATTTAATATACCGGGTGAACCAAAAGTTCGTTAAAACTTTAAAAAATCATAAAAAATGAAGAAATTGTGATACTGAAGTACGGTTTGCAAGAAAGGGCTCACCAGGTAGTCGGCTTTTTTTAGCAACAAAAACATTTTTAGTCAAAAATGTCACTCGTAGAGGGCGCTGACGACCCGAAACACAATGAACAGGACAACAGTATGCTCCATTCTTGCAATTACAATTGTTCAACATGACCTCCATAACATTGTACGACACAACTAAGGCGACTCACAACGCCCGTTACAGCTGAATGCAACATGTCGGAATGAATTGCAGAAACTCTCCGTTCAAATAGAACAACTTCACCAACAACGCTCGATCGGGTAATGATAACATTGTGAAATCAAATGAGAAATCCTCGTGTATCCCGGTCTTTTATTGCAGGATTAATTTGCATAATGCAGCTGAATCTCTCGCATGTTAGCGCCATCTACAAGTGACTTTTAACTAAATTTTTTTTGCTGCTAAAAAAATCCGACTACTTTGTGAGATCTTTCTTGCAAACTGCACTCCTTTATCATAATTTCTTCCTTTTTTTATGAATTTTTAAAGTTTTAACGAACTTTTGGTTCACCCGGTATAAAAAGTATGTAGTTAACCTTCACTCTAACAAATGAATGGGAGTCATGCAGTCGAAAAATATAACAAGATCTAGTAACGGAAAAATAATTTTGGCACCACACACTATCATTTTCTGAAATATGAAAAAAAGTTACATTATATTCTAACTAATAATAAACAACACTATAAAAGACATAACTAAAATATATATGTCAAACATTTTTAGAAATGACTACATATTTCAATATATTGTTAAATAAATTTTTCGAAGCCTTTTTACTTGAACATGAATACTTTTATTTTAAAAAGTGGCAAGGAGTGGTACAGAGTATTTTACAATCAATATTTTTATTTTGGATCATCTGAAAAGCATTCCTAATGTCATATGATTTTCGTCACATGTTATAGTGAAGCAATAACGAACAGTTACGAAAAAGAAAAAACAAGTTGGAAATTGTACAATAAAGTGACAAATGAGGTGCGTTCTTTTTATAACTAGTTTCCCAATGTAAAAAACACTTCCTTGTTATTTCATTGAAATGAATTATATCGTCTGCTATGAGCGAAATGAGCGTGCTTTTTTTTTCTTTTTACGTATGCCACGTTTATAAATGCGAAATACTTTTTCTTCGCCAGACAGCGCTGCAAAATTCACCATGGAGCTCTTGATTTGCAAATGATTACCTCCATGGTTTAATATTTTTATGACTCATAATGAACGAATCTCCTGTGTTTATTTACTCTAATGGATTGCGATATTCGGCTGTTAACAACTTTTCACTGAAGTTATCCCAGAATCTACACATTTTTGAATGTAACTCAGCTCTCAAGCAAACAATTTTTTTGAACGATCTTTGTAATAATGTAACATTTATGCAATTTTGGCATATGGAAAAAGAAATGATCAGCCCCTATATTAAATGTAAACAATTTATTAGCGTTTTCAAAAGTAATTTTGAATCAAAATGGCCGCTGGCGTATGAAAAAAGAAGTGGTTTTTCCCGTATTTATTTTCTTCAGTCACATGACTTGCGCTTTTATTATATATATTACGTACGATAGGATTTAATAGAATAAAGAAAACTTTTATTAATATCATTTTAAGTTGTGATTTGATTATCATGAAATTTGAAATGACCGGACAAAATTCTGCAACGATAATATATATTAAAATGCAAACCATTCGGTTGGGCAGTTTTTGCGCTGTTATATGCGTTCGGAAAGACAGACGGACGGACCAGACGACGACTATAGTTGCTACATATTTATATAATTACGAAAGCACCTAAAAATTGCATAAAAGAACTATAAAGTGTCCGTAGAAAAAATATTTTTACTTCAAAAGATAAATACAAATCATACTTATCTTTACTAATTACAATAGCTGTTCATGATAGTGACCATCAGCATCAGAATACTTTTCGGTAGCGTGAACTAATTTTCTTACTTATTTCTCATTTTTCTCAAGCATTCATGTTTTCTGTAGCATGTTACAAATGTCTAAATGATGATTTTTATTTTACTGTCATTAATTTAGAAAAATTGTGTTTAGAAAAATGTATATTATACGAAAATTTGAATTGTGAAATTACATTTTGAATGTAGATGAAATAATTTTTTTAAATAAACGAATCATACAAAAGGTATAAATAAACAAAGCATACAAAAGGTGTAAATAAACATGAAGCTTTCAAAGTTTCCATTGCAAAGCTTAATCCATATTGGATTGTCTTATAAATATGACAGCTATATTAAACATCTTTAAATTAAAATCAACAAAATTAATTAAGATAAATTTTCTCATAACAGTTTTGAAATAGACCATGTTATATGTTATTTTTTATGTTAAAGAGATTTGAATAAACCTGAATTTAATTTTATTTTTGCTTTAAAGAAATGTAATACAAGCTGTCCTATTTATATGACGGCAGTGCAATATGGGTTAAGCTATTGCATTTTAGGACTAAATTTTTATAGAAATAAAGTAATTTATAGGAACTTCAATCGTAAAAATGTAATTTAGATCGTTTTCGAAAGTTCTAAAAAGATACTTTTGAGCTATAAAAATGAAAATTTATTGAAGTATAAACCACAAGAGCCGTACTGAAATCATATCGCATAAGAACGCATTCCAATAACTAATATCTTAGAATACATATTCTAAAAGCTTTTCTAGCACTTACCTAAAGGAACAAAATTTGTTTGGTAATCCCATATTGGACAGATTCATACTTTCCGTACATGTTCGTATGGAGCGCAAAACCGAGAAGCAGCATCACATTTTTGCAACCTATTTTAACCTTTTGAACACTCAAATCTAAAAACTCAATAGCATTCAAAATACGGCAAACGCCCGAACGCTGAAATATGGTGCAAGACATTTTCTCCTACCTGTCTATTTGTCAGCAGCACAATAAGAAGTTATCTATCTTTAAAAGTGGAACCTCCCTAAGATCACTAGTGCAAAAGGCTCCTCACACGTTGTTTGTCTTCTACTCTGTAACAATAATTGGATGTTTCCTAGGGGGAGGAACTTGAACACATGTTGCTCAGGCGCACGGACGGTCTGGAAGTAGTTTGCTTTGCCGGACTTCTTGGGTAATTTAGTAGCGAAAGGGTTAAAGTCGATGATATTGCTTCGTATGTTAGATTATATGGCACAGATAGACGAATCTGCCAGTTAACTGGCGCACCAGCCGGGTATTATTGTCATAGCAACATTCTACAACCCGCTGCAATGTGAAATGAATGGTGACCCATTTACTGATGATTACTCTCAGTCAGGTAACATCTGTAATCGGGTTGGGTTTCCATTCATTTCACATTGCAGTGGGCTATGCGATCCCCCCCCCCCCCGTTTGTGTGCTAGCTGACTGGCAGAATAGTTATCTGTACCATCTACTCTTCATATACACCAAAATCACCGATGCAATAAGCATTTACACCGGTTAAATTGCGTGAGGTTAAAAAAATGTAATTTCAATTATAGCTTTAGATTTTTACAAAATGTAGCGAAATGGATCTGCCGAAACTTAAGCAGAGGGTTGTCGGAAAAAAAATCCTTTTAATTTTCGCATTATATAGTATGAATTCTGAGGCTTAACAGAAAATCACTCACTTTTATGCAGTAGTAAGTAAAATGCTTTATTAAAATGCACGTTTTCTTTTAATAATCACTCAGTTTCAGTGACGGATTTTTGCCATTTAGCTCTTTTAATACTTTCACTGCTCGGTTTATCTGTGAAATTTAAAACAATTTATTTTTGTTATGTAAGATTTTAATCTTAGTCTCCACGGCTTCTCAACGGTAGAAATTATTGTATTTTTATATTATTTTTTATATTAATGCTTATTATGATAAACATTTTTTGAAGCGAAGCTACCTAATATAAAAGAAAACCCTCAAGTATGACAATTGCTAGCACTAAGTATTTTTAGTAGATGTGCACACATACATATATACATACATATATATATGTGTGTGAAATTTTATGTAGGCCTCCGTCAAATGTGACGTGTTTTATTGAAAATAATAATTATATGATATTTCTGTTCTGTATATTTAACACTGCAGCTATACTTGATAAAGAAGCTGAACATATTTTATGATAAAATATATTTGGGTACCCCTGGCACACATATTGAATGTGCTATATTTTTATTTACAAGTACTTGTGTATTTTTGTTTGTATTTTTGTTTGTATTATTTTGTTTTGGTGGTCTCCAATTTTGCATTTAATATTGAATATTTTATGTTTACGTATCTCAGTTTATGCCATTGAACATTGAGCCAAAGTTATTTATTTTTCATTCTTGTCGAGGCGGAGAATATATATATGACGTTAATCATATATCTTTTTTTTAATTCAAAATTATTATTTTCCTAACTTAATTTTTGCGTATTAATTAATATTCTTTATTTAAAAAAGATCTCTTTTACTTTTAACCTCAAAATGCAATTCTTTTTCTCATATTAAATGCTGTCTTATTACATTCGACATGTACGTTAAAAATCTATTCTTTATTTCATCTGTGGTTTTTAAGTCTATAGTTGTAATGTATCTTTCCAGATGTCTTTTATACATCTGCATGGTCGCTTTGTCTCTTTCTGAACCATAAACAGGAGCGCAATTTAATGTAATTTCCTAGCTGTGAGTTATGCAATTTCCTTTATCTGAAACTCATTCCCATGGGGTTGTCAGCAAATTTCACTAAATTATCAATCGCCAAATATGGAAAACCTTTTGGCGAGTTTCCCACTCAAATGTTTACATGCACGGCTCCTCAATGGTAGAAATTCTCCTTGGCATCTTGGCTTAGTATGCATCGAATGTTGGTGGCGCAATCTATGAGAAAACGATCAAATCCCGTTAAAACTCTCTTGCGAATAACATCTATATTGTTATAACATCTATGTTCCATTGCAAAGCTTAAGCTATTACATTTTAGGAGTAAATTGTTATAGAAAAAAAGTAATTTATAGGAACTTTAACCGTAAAATATAATTTAGATCGTTTTTGAAAGTGCCAAGAAGATACTTTCGAGCTATAAAAATGAAAATTTATTGAAGTATAAACCACAAGAGGTGTATTGAAATCATATCGCATAAGAACGCATTCCAATAACTAATATCTTAGTTATCGAAACCCTCCACCATCCTATATCTATAATGTAAATAAAGAAAAAGTTAAACTAAAGAAAGTTTGATTCCTTTCTGCAAGTGTGACTGCTTTTCCTTGAAAGATAAAATCGTGGAGTTATTGACCTTTTTTGCAACGCCAAATGTATACGATAACGGCTCTCAGAAAACTTTTGAAACATCACTTTTAACCCGCTCCCTCCAACGTAATCAATTTCTTCACAATGACAGCGCCCCCTTCTTGGAGAATATCCCCATTTTCAACTAAGACCTGACGTCCATATTCAAAAACGTATATATGCAGTTTGATTCAATTCTATGCAAAACTTCGTACACTTCCATAAGATACAAGGTCAGGTCAAACCGGGAGGGGTGGCCTACCTTTCGGCTTAAGCTCAACTAGCCCCGCCCAGCAGGTTTGTTTACATAATTATACTGAGCATTACTAAATTATACTTTGTGATATTGAGCAATAACTATACTATATAATTCTGAAATACAAGTTCTGAAAATACAAGATTCCAAAAATACAAATTCTGAAAATACAATTTACCAATTCTACTTAGCAGTACTAAATGCTACTACGTCATACTGAGCAATAATACTACCATGTAACAATACTGTAAGATGCTGAAGTAAATAACAATAATGGATAGAAGTAAGTATACTAAATGAACAATAATGAATGAATAATAATACTAGAGTAAACAATGATAAATTATGCTAAAAATATTAAATAACACTGTATTATACCATTAAGAATAACTAAATTGTTAAGATTAGAGTTTATGTAGTGTGTAAAGGTCCTTATGCATATTAGAAGTCCACTTCATTCTCAACCTCCACTATGTCCAATGGAGGCAGCATGAATAAGCATTGATTGCGTTCTAGCAGAAACATGCAATCTGTTATTTTTTGAAGCAGTTTTGGCTGTTTTAGCACATAGGCAAACCAGGCCTACAGATTCATTTGTGATGGCTTTCTAATGTGATGGTGGGCAGTCAGGGTACAATCTAGGATATATTGTAAGGAATTACCTCTTTTCCCACAGAAAACGGCACAAAAATCGCTATCACAGCGACCCGTTCCGGAAGAATATTTCCATTTTCAATTGGGACCTGCTGGCCATAGCCAAAAACATCATATGAAGTTTGGTACCATTCTATGCATAACTTCCTGCACTTTTCAATGACACAAAGAGGACAGATACACGGACACATGAACAGACAGACATTTATGCAAAAATATGTTTTTCGGGATTTCTGACCTCTAAAACTTTTAAATCTATCAAAAACCGAAAGTCGAAAAAAATTTCGATTACAATGCTTTCTTCTGTTATAGATGGAAGACAGTAAAAATATATAGTTCATTTCGCTGAACTGGAAATTATTCTTAGTAAATATAATGCTATAATAACCAACGAAATTAATTTTAGCGCAAGTCTGCAAGAGAAAAAAATAAAAATTGAAATTAAAAAACCGTAACTATATTAATATCTTAATCTTGAAAAGAATTCTCTTCATATTCAAGAGTCTGTGCTGATATATACCGCGAGTAAAACTTGAAATTTATTTCTCTAACCTAGACTCTCTTATCTTTGTACATAATAGAAAAGATTGAAGAACTTTATTAACTTTACAATATTTTTTACTTGTGCAACAAAAAAAAAGATTGAAAATTCTAGGGAGATAAAAGATGTAATTTCCTGGTATAAAGATTTCCTTTTCTTTCTTTCAAAACAAAGGAAAGTAATTTTCAGGACTCTAAATTTTTCATCGGAAGTTTCTACAGCTCATTTATAGCTTCATAAAGGGTGAAGAGTAGATTTATAATGTGTAATAAATTTCATTAAAAGCAACAATGAGTTTTATGAGATGGTCTTGAAATCCCAAGTAATTCTTTCTTTAAGTAAACTTAATAATTTTTCTTAACATAAAGCTTTTACTTCATGCTTTCTTTTAATAATTAAAGAATTTATGATATAGATATACAGGGTGTCCATAATTAAACTACCCTACTTTAAAGTTGTCTACAGACGAAACTATTGGTCAGAAAGTTGTAAAATTTTGTGAAGGACTTAATGAAGGAATGGGAATTTGTTTAGGCAAGAAAAAAAATTAGTTCAAAATTTCGCCGCTAGAGGGCGTTTTTTAATGAATTACACATTTAGCATACATTTACGATAGTTTACATATTTTATTGCAACAAAATATGTTGTACGACTATCATTTTCAGCTACCGTCTAGAATCGTAAGATAGCATGTTCCACAGTTGCGCTCAGTGTTTTCTGGGAAATGCTAAAAACATGTCGCGAAAAAAGTTTTATTCAACATGTTTTGTTGTAATAAAATTTGTAATCTATCATAAATGTATGCTAAATGTGTAATTCATTAAAAAACGCCATCTGGTGGCGAAATTTGGAACAATTTTTTTTTTTCTTAAAAAAAAAATTTCCCATTCCTTCATTATGTCCTTCACTAAATTTCACAACTTTCTGACTAATAGTTTCGTCTGTAGACTACTTTAAAGTAGGGTCGTTTAATTATGGACACCATGTATATCCCTATTAGCAAACCAATAAAGCTTCAACATTACGCCAATATTACATTCATTGTAAATACTTTCAATATAAATCGAGTTTTGACTAAACAGGAGTTTTAAGATAAGAATATTTACAATGAAATACCAATATTCTAGAAATATTGGCATGCTTGCATACATGGCAATATTAGAAATACTCGCAATAAAATATCAATAGTGTAGAACTATTGGCTTTGCATTAGAAATATTTACTATATAATGCTAATATTGTAGAACTATTATTTGCTTTGCGTTGGCGAAATATTTCTTGCCAATATTGCATCAATATTGGTTAAATGTAAACATCTCAGTATTAGAACAATATTTCATTTCAACGTTTAACCAAGCCCTCAACAGTTAGTCTATATATTCCCCGAAAACGTATAGTCTCGTTTGTGTAAATATCAGGAGAGAAGTAATTATAAATGTTTAACCACTTAACCAGTCTGCGTCGTTAGGCATGTGACAGACTATATTTTTTTCAAAATAGACCTTACCCGGGTTTTTCTAAAATAGGTTTTTAGCAAAACTATCATATCTCCTGAACCAAACAAAATATTGTTGTTTAAAATATACTTTCAAGTTCAGAAAGAATTATAAAATTAACTAGTTAAAAAAAACTGTTAGTAATTAAAATAGTATGTTTGGTCATAAAAATGACATTGTTGAGTGGTTAATACCGTCGATCTTAAATAATTAATAAACATTTACTAATTGCTACTAATACATATCAGAGTAATAGCATTATTCAGCTTTGATTCAAATTGATTGGTCTTTGCTTTTAGCTTGTAAGTTGAAATACAAGGTCATTTCATTTGTTTCAAAGGCTCATTTGGAAATATGGACAGCTCAGCGGTCATATCATGCTAGTAAATATATAAAAAAAATACTTAAATACAGTACGAAAGATCTAAAAAATAGCAAATTTTTCAAAAGTCGAATGCCACTGGCCAATAACTTTAAACGGGAAAACAATAAAAATAATGTATAAATATTGCCCACATATAATGATTTATATCTTTAAACTAAAGTGTTAGGAGGCAAAATAAGCAAATAATTTTCTTAAATATACATTGATATTAATCCACGTAAAAAACCCACTTTCAAAGGTTAAAATAAATTGAGGTTTTGCATAAAACACCGTTTGAAAATGTAGATAATAGTTACATTGGTCGGCATCAAAATCCTCCCTGCAAAAATTATGATTGTTTCTGTTAGCTTTACGATACAGTGATAAAATATGACAATCGAATTGCTGCATCGCGTATCAATTTTTTTCTTGGTGGGGGATCGCCTACAAATTTAAAATAGATTTCCCTTGATAAAACGTTAGCGCTAAACGCATCCTATTATTTTATTTCGGGATTCTCTTGCGCTTTGTTTTATTTTCTTTCCACACTTTTTTGAAAAATATTTCTACCATCTTCTACAATTCAACAATCTGAATTTGCGTATATTTAATCGCAAACGACACTCTATATTCTACTAGCTGAGGAAATTTGCATAGTTTCACTGTTCAGTTGTTGAGTCTATTGCTGAATTTAATAATTAACTAAATAATTAATTAGCATTGCTAAGGGATTTACTACAAAGTTTCATAAAATTCAGTTGTTTTTTTATGTCAATGGGACGTTCGAGCATAAGATCGTGTGCGTGAAAACATGGCCACTGCGAGAAGAAACTATTCCTGGCACTAAAAATGTTGCACAACAGGTATTAGTTGACAAGACAAAAATATGTTTACCAATCACCAAATAAATAGTGGCCTTATAAAACAATTTCTTAAAGTGATGAATAATGATTGTGACGAGTTTATATATTTGATGTACAAAATTTCCACACATGAGCCGAGCCAAAATGAAAGAAGGTATCTTTTTTATTGGACTTCAAATAGAACGCCAAGATGCCTACTTCAAAAAAATAAACTGAATGCTGTCAAGAAAGTAGCACGAAAAGAACTTTTGAAAAGTATGTAAAAATTGTTTGGCAAACAGAAAGTCTCAAAATTATAAAGCAATTGTGGAGAGTCTACTTTTCTCATTTAGAGCATTGGGATGCAATGTTTCTAAATCTGTACTTGTTACTTTCTCAATTGAACATTTTCTGGATAATAAGGGAGTTTTTCTAATGAACATGGAGAAATGTTCCACAAGGATGTAATTGAAATGGAAAAGAGATACAGCGGCAAATGGAGAAAATATATGTTAGTAGATAACTGCCGGAAATTTATACGGGAGACAGACACACACAAAAAATCAACAAACAAGCGAAAAAACCAATAATAATAATAATAATAATAATAATAATGAAATAAATAAAAAACAAAGGAAGAATGTCAACGAAATTAATTTTCCATGAGAAGTTTTATTCATTTCTTAACTAAGGTAATGAATATAAATTATTTTTCAGATTTTTATTGTTTTGTAGCATGGTCGATGAATGTATTAATTTTAGATCTGACACTGTAATTTTAAAACTGCCTCTCTTAAAAATGATACGCGATAGAGGAATTTTGATGGCATATTTAGAATCAAGAATATCTAATTCATAAAGTTCAACCCAATTTTTTCGCAAAGAAGAATCCCCCCCCCCTCCCGACCAGTGTGACTCTTGTATTGAAATATCAATGCACAGTATTTATTTCGTATTTACGTAAGTAATTTTTCATTATCAAAGTTACAATAACTAAACATATTTAAGTCTCTTTTGTTGTTTAGCCCGTGAACATTAAAAATAAATTTTCAAAAAATATAGTTTTTATCTTTTATTATGCTTCACTTTATCGTCTTTTATAGCAAATATTTAAATTTGACGACCATTTCAACAATACAACTTTGTTGACAAAGTTAAAATATTGAAAATACTCTGCTCTTATTTAGTTCTAATCATGTTTAGATCAATATTTAACGTTTTCAAAAGTCACAAATTCGAAAAAAAATGTGAAAATTAAATTAGTTATAATTAATGAATAAATTAAGTAAAAATAAGATACACGAATCAAATAAAAGAATTTATTTCGAAAGATTTTCCTTTGGCGATAAGAGGCACTTTTCCCGTAAATCAATATGCCAATCAAGAGCATTCCTGGGACAATGTTATTCTAAGCATGGCCAGCATTCAGGTATGTTCGTTAAATCCAGTTCAAATTTAATTTGTTAAATCTGAGCTAAACTCATTTGACGAACAAATACCGTCTAGAGTTCATTTACGTGCAGCAAAGTAGATCGGTAATTAGTTTTCTGGAGAACAGCGGAAAGATCAAACAATCGTAGTCATTAGATTATGTTTATGTTAAGCTAAATTTTCAAAATAAAGCTTTGTGTGTGCAGTTGCGAAAATAATAAACATCCCTGTAATCTGGAAATTATTGAATTTTTTTAAAAAAATTATGTGCAACTGATAAGATGTATACAAAAATATGCTGCTATTGAATAATAAAATTAAACTGTCACCATAATAGCATCAAAATCGAAAACATAACATCATTAATTTAAACGATTATAAGTCACTTTGGGGATTCCTAAACTGTCTCGCCACTTCAGAACCGTTTACGAACTTCCCGTAACATTTTAGAATAAATTTCCTTTGCTAAAACCTTATTCTGGTTTCAGCCATTATTTCCAGTTAATTAAACCTGAAAGGAAAAGAAGCACTTGCCAGTTATTAGCGAATAAATTACATGTACATTTTGGGGACAGCCTGTATATCAGATAAATTGCTTTTTTTTTCGTGCATATTAGACATATTTCTTCTGCTTTTATATACTATTAAAAATGTCTAAATATTAAACAAATTACTGGTGTGTATGAAACAGTAAAAGGCTGTCAGGAAGTACTTGTGAAACAGAATCCCCTCATTTGCAAAGGCCAATTTCCCCGTTATAGTTCCCTATGAGGGAACTATAACTGTTACATACTTCATAATCAACAATGAACATGCTATAATAGACCTCATTAACATACATCAATTTTGTGGGAATCCAAGTATATTTACGAGATTAGAGCGCGGGTAGGCATGCGGACATACAAACCGAAGCATAAACACTTTTCAACTAAGTTGGAAAGTGTTGAAAATCATGCTTTATTACTTACTGTCTCGCCAGGCCATTGTTTTAAACCGTCCGGCATATTTTTTCTTGTTGGACCTTTATATCAATCATTATCAACGCAGTGATCAATTTATTAAAAAATTTACTCAAGATAACAACATTTTAATATTTTCACACCAGAAATTTTTTTTCAAAAAATTCGTATTAAAATAAATTTGGTCGATTTTGCTATTGAAATTATTTTCTGGCTGTTTTTACTCATGTAACTTAGTTTTTAAACAAAACTATGTGTATGAGAATAGTAGAACTATACAAATAAATTATATACTACTCAAAGATGTAAACAGCGAAATCTTTATATTTCGTAACTTATCTTATGTAACGCTTTGCAAATGAACTGAAAAATCCGCTTAAATATTTTTTTATATTAACTCTGAACAGATAAAGCTTTAGCTTAAAAATGCATTTTTTGTTTACGAAATCTAATTAGAAGAAAATTATATAGCATAAAAATGGCTGTAACACATGGGCTGATAAGTTCCCGGTCTGGCACATAGATGGCGTTGCAATCGCCGAACCGATGTTTTTTTTAGTAAATACTAACCTTTAAAAGGTGGTAGAAAAAATGCCATGACGATTCGCCGTGTGGATAAAACGTTAGAGTGGTTTTAGTTGAACGACTTTGTTGATAAACAAAAAAAATGGATAACAAGAATTTCAAGAATTGTTATTTGATGGGGGAAAAATACCGTTCAAACAAAAGCTTGGCTAGATAAGCGTTATCCGGACACTGCACCAGGTAAATCAACCATTATTGTCTGGTTTGCTGAATTTAAACGTAGTCGTACGGACACCAGTGATGCACCACGCAAAAGAGGTGGTTACTCCGGAAAACATAAAAAAGTCCACAAAATCGTTTTGGGGAACCGTAAAGTGAAGTTGCAGGAGATAGCTCAGACTCTGAAGATATCCAAGGAACGTGTAGGTTTTATTTTGAATGAACATTTGTTTATGAAAAAGCTGTTGTCAAAGTGGCTGCCGCGCGTGTTGACTTTTGACCAAAAACGAGTTCTGAGCACTGTTTGGAGCTTTTTCGTTATAAAATTATGTTATTTATTATTAAATTATTATTATTAATCATTTATTAAATTATTATTATAAAATTATTATTATTAAATTATTTTTAAAATTATTATTATTAAATTATTATTATTAAATTATTATTATTAAATTATTTTTTAAATTATTATTATTAAATTATTATTATTAAATTATTATTATAAAATTATTATTTTTAAATTATTATTATTATTATTAAACTATTATTATTTATTATTAAAGTTATGTTACTTATTAAAGTTATAAAGTTATAAAGTTATGGCAAAAAGTTGTGTTTTCTTTATTAGACCGGGAACTTATCAGCCCATGTGTTAATTTGTTTAATTAAAATAATTCTGTTGAAAATCTGTGTAAATTCCCTAGTAGCAAGACTATATTGGCTATATCTTGGCTCAATCATGATCACTTTTGCATTCACTGGCATGCAGTATTGCCTTAATATTGGTTTGTTTACATTTTGTCAATATTGGCAATATTGGCAAGAATTATTTAATCAACATAAAGCCAATAAAACTAATATTGGGCAATGTTAGTGTTTCATTGAAAATATTTCCAATCTCATGCCAAAAGTGCACAAATATTGGCTGTATGTAAAAAATAAAACGTCGATATTTATGCATTACTGGCATTTCATTAGTTACATCTTTTTACATATTGGTATTACTTTCGAATTATTTCCATTGGTTATATGTTTCTTGTCAATATTGACGCAATATTGGCAAAATGTCAACAACTTAATATTATCAAATATTTTATATCCATGAATGCAAAATTGGGCCAAGATAAGTCAATATTGGCTTGCTATTAATGGTAATACTCGCGATTTCTTCCATTGCTTTACTAGCCATTGCTTATTATTTAGAATTGTAAAACTATTTAAAGAGTTCAGCCGTAATTAATAACTTAATTCCATTCGTTTCCATTGTTGCAAATTTCTACTATAATACTGATTCCTTTTTTTTTTTTTTTTTTTTTTTTTTTTTTTTTTTTTTTTTTATAATTCAATTATTTTTCATTTATTTCCAAAGTATCGGTTTTTAAAATTGGTTTTTGTGAGAACTTTTCTATAATAAGTAAATGATCTTGGAACTTTGACTCAGATTATAGCCCATATTTTTTGGCCTATTAGCATGTTCGATTGTACTTAAGTGGTAATCAAAAAATGTATATGTATAAAGAAATATTATGCATTCACAATATTATTTTAAAGTGTTTGCTATAGGCAAAAAGAGAGACGAGTGCGATTCCATTATAAAGCAATAAATTCGGAGTCTGAAAAAACGATATAATCATAAATATTTTAATTCAACTGTTTTCCTTTAATTATACACAGTTAAACATCTTAAATGCTGCAAAAGTATTCATAAAAAGTATTCTTTAGTCCCGGAAAAGGTAACCAAAAATTAACAAATTAAAATAAGCGACATGGCAGAAATATATTTCTTTAAATGCTTTTCTCAGTAATCATAGCTTGAATAACGTTGTTTGATTAATACAAATATATTCATTTTTTACAACAGTGACTAAACTAAAAGGTGAAATGTTCAAAATTACTTTAGTGGCAATAAAAAAACATTTATAACAAAAATTATGCATTCACAAGGGTTATTCGAACAGTAAACTCCGTGATTGTGCTAAAACAGTGGGAATAAGATGTGAACACATATACATATTTATTTAGAATGGAAATACATGTTTTTTCTAGAACATCACCCAGCACACTGGGGCATTTACCATAACGAGACACAAGAGTTTGTATGCCAGCATCAAAGAAGGTGGTTGTATTTGCGGTTTGCCTGTCTTTGCATTTAAAAAGGATTATCACAATCGGCGGAAACCTCTGCTATAGCGCATGATTAAGTGTGTCAGCTTCACACTGTGCTGTTATAAGTCACCCTTTTGCAGGGCTGCCACGAGCAACTATTTGTTACTTCTATCTCGCACTACTTTCACGAAACAAAAATCTTTTACATACCTTTTTAACAATATGTGCAAGAGAAATATTCTACAAAATTTATTTTTGAAAAATAGTGGTGCGAATAGAACATAAAAATAGTCGCTAGTGGTAGACCTGCCTTTTAGTGATTTAGTACGCGACATAATAGCTCCTTTCTTCGGATTAAAAAATTATAAAATTCAGGAGAATATTTTCCGAATAATTTGCGCATTTTAAACTTTTTACTATAAGCAAGAAAATAAAGATAATGATTCCAATACCAGATAATGGTTTCCAAAAATCAGTCTGAAAAAGTAATGTAATCAAAATATTGATTTTATAAATTCATCATCAATCATATAGTTATTATCTTCGGTATTCGCTTCATCAACAAAAGGTGGGAAATATCTATGTCGAAATTCTATCGTTAAGAATGTATTTAACAATCTTTCTTTTATTAAACATTTTCTTAAAACATGCGTCATTTTAAATGTTTCTCAAATGCGTAAATTGTTATATTTAAGGATTTAAATCAGCATATACCTATAAAGCGGAGTATTGTCTAAATATTTGAAATGATTTGAATGAGTTTTTTATTTCTTCTTTGTGTTCCCAATACATTTGAAACAATTTAATGAAATTTTTGTATCACTATTTTTGAAAATAACTTTAATTACCTAACATAAAGGCTTTATTTTCAAAATACTTTCTAAATTAAAGATGTTCACATCAAATTCCATTTGCGTGTTTTGTTTCTTCAGATAAATGTAATATTTAAAATTTGTCTGGTATTCATTATTTTCAGCTACACTCAATTAAAATAAAGCCCATTAGTGAAATTGATGAACAACATTTTTATCTTAATTAACAGTTAGGTACCACTTTCTATTTCTTTTTTTTTTCCACTGTGAATTATCAGGAAAATATTACAAAATGCTCAATTATAATTTTTGTAATGAAATGTAATTACTTGCAATGTGATAGCCCAATAGATTTTTAAAATAATTTGTTAAGATAAAACTTAGTTTAACATAGCTGCGAACTTTTACACTTTTTTGTTGTCACTTTTAATTGAAATTTTGACTTATTTAATTGAAACTTTCTTTAATTAATAAAGGCAAAAATTTATTTTAAATTGTAATGTGGTTGGTTTAAATTGTAATGTAGTGTTGGTAATATTTTAAATTGCCGCGCATGCGCGGTAGCGTATTACTGCCTATTTTACTGTTTATTGTTGTTAATTTTACGGTATAATACTGTAAAATCAACACTTTTTTTTGCAGTGTAACTGCTGAGACAGAAATGTCTCTAAAATGGAAGTCTTATTTGATTCCTAGAGATTCCGTTTTCACAGGTTTTACTGTAATTCCACATATTATTCCAATTACTAATGGTTGTAACATTATAGAAACATAGTGTAATTACCGAATATCAAACTCTATTTCATTATTTTATTACTAGCCGCCACTGGCGAACAGTTTGGTCTCCCTTAAATGTATGTTAAACATTGCAGCACGTTACATTTATTCATAATTTAATTTTTCCTAATTTTTTGCCAAATCGGAAGATTCTAATAGACATCATGAACTTTTGCGATCATGGTAGCATTTCGCATATTTTTTGGGCACAGGTGTCACATACGCACGTTGGCGCGATTTTTCCCCTCGCCAATTTGGCGAATTTTTTTCTTATGGAAATTGTTGTTTATTTACTTTTATTTTTTTTTTAGTTCTATAAATTATTTTTGATATGTATATCAATATTTATTTACATCAAACTATCAAAATCAAAGTATCGTTTCTAATTTGTACACGCGATAAATAAAATCTGTATTAGCGATTTTAAAAATGCTAAATATTTGATTCATTAAATATTACACTAGCCGCCACTGGCGACCAGTTTGGTCTCCCTTAAATGCATGTTAAGCATTGTTGTAACACGTTACTTTTATTCATAATTATTATTTTTTTTTTAATCCTTCGCCAAACCGGAAGTTTCTAACAGACAAATCAAGAACTTTTGTCATCATGGTAGCATTTCGCATATTTTGTGTTGTTATGTATTTCATCTTTCTTGACAAAAACCGCTTAACCCAATTAAACATTTATGCTTCATGACCGTTTGCTTATCAGTTGCAATTTATTCGCTAATGCGGAGATTCTTAAACATAGTAAGTAATTTTCCGTAATTGGGTCCATTGCTAATTGATGCAATGAAGTCTATTTTGTGAAAGTTTTTTTGAAGTACCATATTGTTGCTAATATATATATTTTTTTGTTTCTCGTCCTCTTTGGCTGTAGACTCGATTTCTGAAGATTAGAAAATCTATCATTATTCTCATCTAAAACGTTTTGAATAATTTGCCATAATCGGGCTGCATATTATTACACGTAATTTTGTGGGTACAGCTGTCGCAGACGCACCGGCGTAACATTTTGGCGACCAAGCGGCGATTTTATGCGTGGGCAACCCAGCAGTTTCCGCTAGATTTTGCTTGGTATGGCAACCCGATAGAGCAGATTCCGTATGTTTTATAATAAATTAAATATTGTGTGTTCAATAATAAATTGATCATTGTGTATGTTTTATAATAAAATTGTGTGTTTTTTAATATAAAATAAAATATTTCATAATAAAATAAAAGTAACATGCTGTTTTAGCAATCTCTAACAGGTACCTGAAAATGGGGTTTTCTCGCCAAAATGGCGCAAAACAAAAATCGCGCCAACCCCGATGCGTCTGCGAAAGCTGTTCCATTTTTAAAATGCTATTGGCGGGATTTGCGCCCAAATAACATAAAAGTACTTAATGATGTTGTGTATTTTATAAATATATATTAAATTACTGTTTTGAACGCGATTGTTCAATAACAATGGTAAATATGATTGGTGTCTAATAATCATTTTCGGTGATCTCTCTTCCCATAACACATAGCTACCAAATTAACTGACAAATCGTTTCGAAATTTGATTCATTAAATATTATTACATAAGTTGTATTTGTTTACATTCAGCATTACGCAAGAAATGATCCGGAAGGAAGTTGAGTTGTATAGCACATAATTATGGTAAACTTTGATTGTCTGGCTGGTGCGAATTTTTTTTTTACACCAGGTAGCGGTTCAAAAATTCATTCGCGGAGAACTTGCTTTTCGAACAATTACCTCCATGGTTTAATACTTTAAACGTTCACGACGAATGAATGGTTTTCTTTCTTTTCTTTTTTTTTTTTTTTTTTTGTTTACTTTCATGGATGGAGAACTTGAACTGCAAACCTAATTTTAACTGAAGTTATTGTAGAATATATACATAATTGAATGTAAGTCGTCTCTCAAATATTAATTAATTTTGAACGATATTTCCAAAAATGTAACTTTCATGCACATTTATTTGAAAAAATAATTTTGAATAAAAATGGCGGTCTGGCATATGAAAAATGAAGCGGGCATCCCGGAACTGTTGATGACAGTCACATGACTTACGGTTTTATTATATAGATTTAAATTAAATTACCAATTTATTATCAAACATTATTACATATGGTTTTTCGACGATGACTACGTGCAAGATTTTCATTGTCATGTCTTTAGAAGCGGTCAAGTAATATGTTATAGTTCATAATAATATCTGGCAAAGACAAATCTGTTTTTTATTCTGTCAGTACACGTACAGTCTCTTTTAATCCTTACATAAGCTTTATAGCTTAAAGTTTATTTTATTTATTTATATGTTTATATATAAATTTATATTAATTCGCAATATCCTTTTAAAAAATATAGACATATCCTTTTTAAAAAAAAATTGTAGACTTTCGCTAAAATGCCTACACTTTAAAACATTTTGGTCAACAATTACGGTACATATACTGGCAACTTTGTGACCAGTATATATACCGTAATTTAACTGGACGGTATATGTACCGTAAAATATTTAAAGTATATGTACCGACTGCACTCCCCCCCTCTCCTCAGACCTCACGCATTACGTAACAAGAGCAAGAGCATCGCTTCAGGGGTGGCCATACACCGAGGCGGGGCTACCAGCTTTTTCCTTATTGAAAAATAATTATTTTACGGTATAAATAGCGATGTTTTACTGAAAAACAATCATTTTACGGTATAAATACCGTTTATAATCGAAATGGATACGGTTATTTTACGCTTAATATACCTTAAAAGTACCGTCAAGAGTGAAAACGGTACAAGGTTACATCTACTGAAATTTTACGAAATTTTTTTGCAGTGTATGCTGAGTATCTCCACTGGACAGTTAACTTTTTTTATTTGTAAATGAAGATTTTTAAAAATACCAGTCGATCAGCTTTTCAAACTCAACATTTAAAATCTTCCTACTATCGTTAGGATTAGTTGGTCAGTCTTTTAAAATACGTTAAAAGTGCTCCATAAAATTAGTTCAAGTATCGTGGATATATCATCTTAGAAATATGCGTTGCTGTTCTTTTGCCATTAAAATATCCAAAAACGCTTTCCCTCTGACTAGAGTATTTTCAGTTGTTAATTTTCAAGTATTTCTTTATTTATCTGGATTTTTTTTTAAATTGCTTCTTCAGTCCTACCTAACGTTAAAAAAGTTTACTATAATCATGACTACGAAGGACGTTTAAATTTCCTTTGAAATAAAATACCGTTGCTTCAAACTGTTTGAAACTTCGTTTATTTTTATTTTTATTTTTCCTTTATTTTTATTTATTTATTTATTTAACATTTTCCAATACCTATAAAAAGTGTTCATGTCTTGAAGAGTCATGTTCTGTCTCATGAGAAGTCACATGACTTCAGTTCGTCTGTCTGTCTGTTAAACTAACTGTGCTTGAACTTTCGTAAATAGAGTTGGATTGTCACGAAATGGATACATGGGATTGGGATTTTCCCTACTGGAAAGGAACTCTAATTTTAATTATACAGTATTTATAGTTCGCTTACAGGGGCACTCAAAAGTATTTGTTTATATTTTGATGTACTCATTCTCAATTTAAAAAAAAAAAAAGAAAAAACGTGAATTGAAGGGTTATTTATTAATTTATTTATTTATTTTTTCGCTTCTTTTTATTCATTAAAACATGAAAATATCCGCTTTGTTGTCCATTCCCCACCACCAAAATACAGAAAATTCAGCAATCCAAATTAAAAATTATGTGAAATCCTGCAATCTAATGCAACATTTCCGTCAAATCGAACGATATTCCGGCAATTGTTCTGCGTGTTACTTTTTCGTATTAGAAGCAGGATTTTTACACACATTGTTTTCCCCTCAAAACACGACAAATTCGCGAGCTGAAGCTGAGCACTTTCTGACATTCTCCAGTCAAAAGATGGAAATTTTGTCAAATAAGAGAAAAATCTCTTTCAATCATAGGGGTTTTCCGGCATCTTGCTGTCGGTACTTTTACGTTGCTTGACGGAATGTTTTTTGTGTATGATAATTGTCTCCAAAACATTTTAAAGATGTTGCACCAGTTCAAGCATTTTGAAATTGATATGCACTACAATATGCTTCCAAAAGAAAATTGTGTGCGTGTGATTTATTCTTTATATAGGAGAACGTACAAAACAAAAATAATAATAAGGTTACATTGCTGTATGTAGGCAGCAACTTTTTGAAAAGAACTTCATAAAATGTGTATTATTGAATATCTCAATTACATCTTCTGAATAAAAATCAGGGCATCTAACATTTGATGTTCTTTTACAGGACAACGCAAAATAATTCAGATACATAATCATCTATGAGCGATAATTGCAGGAAGTGCATTTTTAGTTGTATCATGTGTTTTTAAGATTCACTAAATGCTAATGCATTACATATCGTATATAAGTTTTATAAATCATATACAGGGCTGCACTAACACCTATTTAAATACAATACCGTCTATAAGAGATGATTACTGAAATTTTGTTTTCAATTGCATAACGCGTTTTTGAATTGAACTAAATTTATTATTATTCTAGCTGAACTAAATCTTAAATGTGATGTAATACTAAATGTGTTGTGAATATAGTATAAATTCATTCATATAAAGGACTTCACAAAGAATATGGATACTTTGCTGTCTTTAGATAGTAACTGAGCAAAAGGTGTTTTCCGATACGTTATGCGTTTTCCATCTGAAATAAATTTTACTATACGGTGTGTTGAATACAAAAATCTATACATGATACACAGGACTGAACAAAAGATTTCGAATACATTATTGTCTAAGGGCTATAATTGTTGAAAACAAGTTTTCAACTGTGTTATGTGATTTCCAATTTTTTTTATTTAGATATCCCTTTCGTTGTATGACTAGTGGACCGTCCCGGCTTCGCTCGGATGGACAAAGTGTCGACGTCCTTGGAAAAATGTCTTACGCAAAATATCTAATCAAAAATCAGAAATATCTGGTTAATTCGTCTAATATTCCATTATCGCGTTTATTGCCCATGTTGGCGACGAAATCGCTAAAATAGCTGAAAAAGGTGTTTAACTATTTTTTAGCAGATTGCTTTAGCTGTATTTTATGTATTTCATTGCAGTAATTTCATTATTATAATTTCATTGTTGTAACTATTGTTGCGATTTTATTTTTGTAACTGTATTATTTGCTAGATTCATTCTTTTTTTTACCTAAAAACCCCCATTTAATTCTCTTAGGGGGGTGAATTTCTAAAATCGCTGAAATACGTGTTTAACCATTCCTTTTAGTAGATTTGTTATCCTGAATTCCATGCTCCTAACCTAACACTGCTGCTGTGATATGACGAAATGATGTAAAACGTTCGACCCCCCCCCCATTTAACCCCCTTAGGGGTTGTTGAATTTCTAAAATCGCTGAAATACATGTTTAACCGTTTATTTATTAGATTTGCTATCCTGAATGAATGTCATGCTCCTACCTAAAACTGCTGCTGAGATATAGCAAAATGGCCTAAAACGTTCGATCCCACTATTTAAGCCCGTTCGGG
Organism: Maratus michaelseni; assembly: GCA_963931845.1. NCBI lineage: Eukaryota > Metazoa > Arthropoda > Arachnida > Araneae > Salticidae > Maratus > Maratus michaelseni. Next base: position 292,258,002 of record OZ007589.1, on the reverse strand, counting down.
AAGGAATTTTCAAAAATCATCTGTTATTGCTTGCCTAGGTCATAACAGCAATCTACTGTTCAAATTACCTGATCCTGACTTTAGTCGTTTCACTTGGGCGTTGATGAGTCTGTCAATCCATCAAGCGTTCTCTTTTTATATAATAGTACGTAAAATGAAGTTTTGAAACAATAATCCATTAGTGTTGGAAAGTGTTTAAAAACCTATACGTGATACCTACTTTTTCTTTTTTCTTTGATTATAAAAAGTAAACTGACCTGTACAACTTCTTCTTTAGAATTGTAAACTAGTTGAAAAACTTCATAAAATGCTGTTCCATAATTTTTATACAAACTCTAATTAACTACGTCTAAGATTTAATAAAGAAATCAAAATGAAGAATGTTTATACAAAAATTTGTTTCCAACCTCCCTGTTCGATTACTTCTACAGACGTAGTTAACATGCATAATTCAGATATTTGTTAGAAGAGAAAATATCTTTTCCATCCGCAGCAATTTAAAATCATGAAAACTAAATTGCATTTAAAGTTTCCTGAACTAAAAGTTTTAGGTAATTATTTTGTGCATTTTAAATGTTTTTCAAAATAAATTATGTTTTGCATAAAATTACATTCTCATAAATTGCTTCTTTAAACTTCGTAGCATTTGAAATATTCTTCTTCTTAAACTTATACATTTATTTATATTAAAATGTAATTCAATTTCAAACCTTATTCCATCATAAAGGAAATCTGGATTCGTATAAATTATTAAAATTTAAAGAATTGAGCGGACGAAAAATAAGCTTTTTATAACTCTGAAAAATGTAGGTTTTACTTAAGGTAATATTAAGATACAAACGAGAAATATTGTATTTTTTATATTATCTTACAGATGAAATTCGAAATTTTATTTAACTTTTTAGTATTCAGGTAAATTAAATAACAATTTAACTGTTTCAAATTTTAGATTGCGAAACTTAAAATTGTAATAAAATATGTATTATATTAAAAATTTTAGCAAGGATGTTAGAAAAATATTATTTAGAATTTTCAAAACATAATATTTAGAATTTTCTCAAGATATAGCCTAAATAATTAAATTTTTAACATAAAGAATATCCTAAAATCGACTAACAGTGTTTGAAATGGAACGACACGAAAACGGTGAAAAGCTATTGAATTTATTCTCGCAGGATAATAATGTGTGGAAATGAAAATTTTTTTAGTATGCGTCCTTGTTTTAGTAACAAATGTCACTGACAGATGACACTGCGTTGCCTGAAAGCTCAAACTCGAAATATGGACCAATCAAGGTTAACTTAGTTCTTACCCTTCATTCTATTTAGCTGTTAATGTGCCAAGAAAGAGTTTGACGTTTTGATATAAGGATATTTTAAGCGTTTTTACATTTTGAAACAATGCAGCGCCATCTATCGGTGACTTTTGGTTCCAAAACAAGGAAGAAGGCTAAAAAAAATCCGCTTTTATATATTAATCTCTTTCCAGAGTAAGGAATATGTGTCACCGGTTGCTTGCTATTCAATATTTTAAATAGTCAGTCCATTTTAGACACCCTATGACGTGGTTGGGGATCATATGGCACGCGCACCAGAGGTGGCATGTACGACAATTTCTCAGACACGCGAAATATTTTATTTTTGAAACAATTTTACACATATATAATTCACCTCCCCCCCTTTTTTTTTTGTTAAATTAACATAAAATTCTGTTTAAGACGTAAGGGAAGATCGGGTAGCCCCGGACCCTGGGATAAATTGCAAATAAAAAACAAATGAATGAAATTTCTGTCTTTATTTTATACTTAAAATAAAATTACGAACTTCTTTAAGAATTTTAATTAAACATTTATAATAATATCGAATTCTTTAACGAAATATACTGAAAACAGTTTGGCCTTATTTTTTTGGCGTCACAAGAAACGGCGGGTAGCCCCGGTCATATTAATCAATGGTGTCCCAACCATTTTTTGGCCTTACAAATATCACAATTATAATAAAAATCCGATGCATCTATATAAACACAATCTTCATGGGCCCAGTCTTTGCATTCCTGGCACTGAATCCAGTCTCTTTCAAATGTTTCTCCGCATATAATGTATTCTGTCTCGACTCGTTTTGTCGAAATCTATTGACGAAAACAAAACACTCACTCACAACTAACTTACTCGGCGCCCACGTCGTAATTAAACTGTATTTGTTTCGACTCTAGAGAGCGTTCATTTATAATAACTCTTTATTTACACAACACTTTGAATTTCTTAGAAATTTAAATGTCCTCGGTTACCCGACTTTCCCCTACATACTATCATAAATAATGCACTTAATTTTGCATGAACTAACACAAAAGAAATTTTTTTTTTTTTTTTTATGATTTACTGTGATGCTATGCAGTAACATGTAAATATTAAGCTTTATTTCGTTCAGTGAATTTCATAAGACACTTCTTACAAATGACAATTGTTCCAATTTTGCTATGTATATAAACTGAAAAAAAATAACAAAATATGAACCACGATAAAACATTTTCCATCGAACGTAAAACAGAAAATTAATAAATTGCTAGATAGTACCCGCCAAAACTTGAAAGAAGACTTACAGGTTCCACAGAAAAAGGTTGGAACAGAAAAGGAACAAAAAGGTTGGTGTGTGTTACACTCACACACTGATGTTTGGCGATTTTGTGATAGGCACACTTTCCAAGCCCGCGCCAAATCAATAACTTAATACAAGCATAATAGCCAGGTTACTATGAACGGAACATTTTTTTTCCTTTTTATAACTGATTAAAAAAAACAAAAAAAAAAAAAAAAACAAGTGCGTAAGTGTAAGACTATTATGTGTAAGTGTTAGTGAGTATCAGTATAAGAAAATAGGTTCATAGCATCATTAAAATGTCAGAACTTTTTACAGAATATTTGCTAGTAATAAATGAAAGAGGTAGAAACATTTTTTTTTAAACCATTGGGAAAATAGTTCTTGTTTTCGGTCGAGAATGGACCAAATAATGTACGCACTTTACTCTTTTAACCATTTTTAACGAAATTCTGTAACTTTAGAAGAATTTTTTAAGCGTTTTTAACAAAATTCTGTAACTTTAGAAGAATTTTTCTTTGAATAGGCAATAGAAATGCAAAAAATTGTTACAAAAATGTTAAAGTTACAAAAAGGATAGATGCAAATTATCAGATATGAAAAACAGCCGAATTCAAAAATTGATGTCGGATGAGAAATCGCCCTATAAAGCAAAAAACGTGGTCTTCAACTTTAATATCCTCAAAATACCTTTAGCTCAGACATCAATCTAAACAAGAGTTAAAGCAATACTTAAATTTTGCTTAGAGGATGGTCTACAAATAGAAATTATACCAAACTTTAAAAATTTCAATGCTAACATCTAAAGTTGGCACCATATTTGGATATTTCGGTTTACTCTACCTTCGGATACCAAACGGGAAGTCAGTAGATAGGGAATGGGACTTCTGCGTCTGCAGCGTGCGGTGGTGACACCGCCTGCTGCCGAGATCATACTATAGTATGTGGGTGGAAAAGCTAGCGTGGGGATGAGGAAGCTATGTTATAGTAGGGTGGGGCGAATATGCCTGCTATAAGAGGGGGGTATTTTAGGGGGGGGGGGCTAAATTAATAATTTTTTTAATCTTTTATAGTACGAGGTAACGGTTATGGTAGAGTCCGAACACAGCCCCGCTATTTCTCTACATTTTCCCAATGGTCGTTGTAATTTGTTAAATAAGATTTTTTTTTGACACCTTGGCGGGGTTTGGCTTCATATTAACTCTCTTTACACGGATACAGACAACAGAACATTTTCCAGAGAGTTCAGTTTTTAGATCCAAAAAAGAGCAACTACTAACAGTTTTTCCCTTAAATATTTTACAAATAAAGAAACTTTTGAAGTTAAAATTTTATTAGTTTTCTCAGATATAAAAATTTAACTGCATTGCAATATAAAATATGGCACTATAGTTCTTTTTATATAAATGTTTTTTCCTTCTCACTGTTTCTTTCTTCTTTATTTTTTTTTTATGGAAAATACGTAATCGCCTACTTTTCTTACTATATGTATGGCTTATCGATCAAGTGTGATAAAAAATATACCAAAGATTGTAGATCATTTTAATTTATTTAATCGATAATTACATGAAAAAAACTTTAAATTTTAAATACAAAATCACTAATTATCAAAATATTTTGCATGGTAAATTTTACTTAATAATAATAAAGAAAAAATAAATAAATTAGATAGAATTTGCATTATTGGACTGAGTTATTAGAACATTAATAAAATCAGAAAAAAAAAATCCCATGCCAGGAGCGGGGTTCGAACCCACGTTTCCTTTAGAAAACCAGAAATCCTTTTCCCGGCATCTGGATCGCTCGGCCATAATAGACTTTGCACAATGTTCATCTGAAATGAAAATAGTTCAAAATTGGTTTCCTATCTCGTTTAGCTACAGAAAAGAACCCTAAAATGCTTATTGCGCATCCTCAGGTCAACCGAAATCGGCCTTCGAAGTTCGGCTTTGCGATTCAAATATATAGATTAACACTTTTTTTTTTTTTTTTTTGCAACTTGTATTATTATAAGTTAGATATGCATTAATGATAAGTTAAAAATTATGGAAAAACAAGTAATGAAATCATTTTTTGCGTTATTACAGTACATGTCACCTAAATGAATATTTTTCTTTTTAAATAGAAATTCTATTAAATAACAACTGATTCCAACGTACAGGAAAATCACATTTTGATTTTTGTTCTTAATTTATTAATGCATTAAAGCGACTTTAGCCAACTTTTCGTAATAAGCAGCATATGCCACATTATATTTTTATGTATACGTTTGACAAGTTACATCATTGATAAATAAATATTATTAATGCATTTTTAGCACGCGTACGTAAAAAGGTTCACCATCACCGCTCTATAATAAGATAATTTAGATTTTCGTTCTTAATTTATTAATGCATTAAAGCGACTGATTCTATAAGCCAGCTTTTCGTATAAGCAGCATATGCCGCATTATATTTTTATGTAAACGTTTTACAAGTTACATCATTGATAAATAAGTTTTATTAATGCATTTTTAGCACACGCACGCATAAAAAGGTTCGCCATCACCGCTCTATAATAAGATAAATAATTAACATTATTAACAAAATTATATTATTATAAAATAATAAGAATATTTTCTCTAAATCGGGCAAGCTTACCAGCTCTGTGCGCATTATTGAGTTTGAAATTTTATAATTCTGTCATTTATCCTTTGATTTTAAAATGAACAAGATTTTTTTTAACAAATAAAACCATTAACATACTTGAGAATTTAAAAAGATATAGGAAAAAATAATTAAAAAGCAAAATTGCAATCATTAGTTGCGAATGAATAATTTTAAATCGATAAAAAAAAACTTAATTAGGTTTAAATCCCATTCGTATTATGCTACAGTGAATTAACGTAATTTAGAAAAGAAAAGATTAAAGGGATATATAGTTATTTTTATTGACAACTCTGTACACGAAGCTTTGGTACTGAATTATGATAAACAGAATTTATATATATATATATATATATATATATATATATATATATATATATATATATATATATATATTAGTTTTAGTTTTTTTTTAAATTTATTTAGGTGCGGATAAATTCTATTTAATGCATTATTGGGAAGTCCTGTATCCACATGCGAATCGTATACAAGGTGACTTCTTTCTGTTCACAATATACTTAAATATATCCGTCATAATAAAAGAGTTAACATGCCAAAAAAAAATTTAAATTGAATTGGAAAAATAATATACAATTGTTTAATCATTTGTTACAAATAAAGAATTTACAATTGATCAAATCTAGTAATAAAAATTAATCGGAATTAGATCACATTCAAATAATATCCATTATCTGATACCTCAGTGAATCTGCGTAATTTGTCCAAGTAAAAAGTTATATAAGCAAAATTTGTAATTACATTTACGTCCAATGTTTCGGAACTAAATTATTTAATTGTTGCGATAAGCAAAATTCTTAAAAACAACGAAACGTATAGCTAAACAATGAAACTATCAGCAAAATATGACAATAATCTTCAGTCAGTGTACAATTACACCCAGAAAAAAGTTTTGTTGAATCAACAAAAATTTGGTTGGCTCAACAAAACTTTTTGTTTAAATATAGGTCAATGGAAATTTTGTTTGAATCAACAAAAAAATTTTTTTTTTGCAATTCCAAAAAAAAAATTTGTTTCGTCAGCAAAAAATGTTTCGTTAATTCAAGTAAAATGGTTCAATTTTACTTGAATTTTGAAAAAACAACCAAAATGTACTCAACAAAACATGTTTTGTAGTTTTAATCAATTCCTTTTTCTGGGTGTACTAGAACAAGAAGTTTCCATATAATATCAAATAACGATTCACGATTTACGATGCTATTTTATCAGTATCAGACATATAATTACACTCTTTATTTATTTAGATACTGAAAAAAAAAAAATAATAATAAGCGTTTTTGATAAATCTTATATCCAGGTGTACTTCGTATATTGAAGTAATCTCTTTCTGCTCAGAATATACCTAGATAAATTCATAAAACCATTATTTGAAATTTGAAACAGATTTTAAAAATCATTGTGATTAAAAGTATTTTAATCATTAAATACAGGTGAATAATTTGAATCCGATCGAGATAGTTAAAAAATTAATGGGGATTTAAATCAAATTTAGATTATGCTAATGTGAATATGGGTATTTTTTTTTAAAGAAAATTTAAAGAGAAACAATTACTCTGATGACTGCATTCACGTTCATGATATTTTGGTACTAAATCATTTAATTGTTGTGGTAAGCAAAATTTTTAGAAAATGATAACCATATACAATGCTAAACACTGCAAAATATCACAAAATATGATAATAATGAACTTCAGTTAGAATTCAGTTACCAGGACAGGACAGGAAGTTTCTATAAATATCAAATTACAATTCACCATTTCCGATGCCATTTTACCAGTATAAAGTATATAATTACACTATTTATTTATTTAGATATGGGTAAATTATATTTAATGTGTTTTTGATAAATCCCGTATCCAGGTGTACTTCGTATACTAAGGTAACCTCTTTATGCTCGGAATATACCGAAATAAATTTATCTTTATTCATGAAAAAAAAAATATTTTTTTCGTTTCCATTTTGAAAGATGATACATGAAGCTGTCGAAAATGATTAATTTCTAATCATTGCCTTGGAGTATTACGTATCGTGCCATCTATGTCGACAATTATGACAGAGAGTGATTGCAGGTCTAATTTCAACTTGAAACTTTTTGACTTCCCCCCCCCCTCTTTATAAAATACGTAACAGCACGTCGACGACATCCATGGGGAAGAAGGTGGGATATCTTGTTACGTTATAACTTAGAATTTTCAAAGTTTTCCCGTTACTTTTTGATATTTGAAACAAAATCTTTATATAAAAGTGAGGATTTTTTTCTACTTGAGGTAAAAAAGAATTTGTGAAAAAGAAGTTGATATTTAAAACAGAACGTTTAAAAATTAAGTAAAGTGTTTCTAATGTAGTTTAAAGTAAAAATAAAATAGATTGTATTACATTTTCTATGAAAATTAATTTTATAAGAATAATTAACCTGACGGTAGGTTTTCCAGCAGAGCGGTTTTATGAGTATTTATGGAAAAAAGCAGAAAATGTATTTTATAAATTATTTTTATAAAACAATATATATAACATAAGATACAGGTATTATAAATGGTTTGACATTTGTCTATTAGCAGATTTCTAAAGCATTTGTCTAAAGTATTGTTTTTCGTAGTGTCTATGTCGACAGTTAGGACTAGAGTATAGAGAAAGATCGTAAGCCTAATTTCTTCTCGAAACTTTTTGGCGATTTTCTCCCCTCTATAAAATGCCTAACAGCTCGTCGATGACTTTCATGGGGATGAAGGTGGAATATCTTGTTACATTATAACTTAGAATTTTCGAAGTTGTCTAGATATTTTTTAATGTTCTAACAAAATTTTTAACTTACGTGATTTATACAAAAGTGAGATTTTTGTTTTCTTGAATATCGAAAGAATCCGTTAAAAAGTTTATGGGTGGGAAGCTGATATTTAAATTAACACATTCGAATGTTCAGTAAAATGTTACCAGTAAAGTTTAAAGAAAAAGATTTGTTAAAGATCAGACAAATATGAAAATTTATTTCTCAATGAAAATTTATTTTATGAAATAAATCAACACAACAAAAGACTTTCTAAAAAACGTTCTAAAATGTAAGAAAAAAAATAAAATAAAAAGAAGAAAAAAGAAACAACATCAGAAAAAAAAACAGAAAATATGTTATATATATATATATATATATACACAATATTTTTATTAAACACTATGTAAAGAACAAGATATATATTTTATAAAATGTTTGTCATTGTTTAAATAAGTATTTTTTCTTAATTAGTAATAACTTTTGAGCAGACCTATTCAACCTTTCAGTAAATAGGGGCGCACCTCATCTGGTGGCAATGGACAGTAATGGAGGACACCATCATTTACATGATCACATGACTCAAAACATGCATCAATATTATCTCGCTGTAAGTAGTGGTAGCGATACACACACTTCTTATCCTTGTTACCAGTTTATAGCATTTTTTTTTAAATCAAAATATCTGCCATTATTTTCGAATAGTAATTTTCGCTCACGTAATGTCTGAAATTGCAAATATTACTATATACAAAGATAGTGGTAGATATTTTGAATAAGAAATAGGCTAAATTTCCACACTGCGTCTTATACGATGTATATACATCGCACAGTAGCAGCCATAGGAATCTTACAACTCATAAAATCCATGTAAAAAAAATTATTTGCATATAAAACAAATCTTTAATCGCGCCTGTAATAAATACAAATATGCAAATATTATTAATTTTAAAGAAAGTAACTTTTACAATTGATTTTTATTTTTAAAAAAATGTAGTAACAGAAAACTGTAGAAATGGCACTGCGTTGGAGAGCCCTTGTATTACATTGTGGCATCGACACTGTTAAAAATATGCAGCAAACTGTCCAGTCGTTCGACAGTTCTTATAGAAAACGGTTACATACCGTAATTTAACTTTATTCTGACCATAATATGGACAATAATATGGTCGGAACAGAGTTCATTACGGTTATGTAACCGTTTTCTACAAAAACGGTTCAATGACTGGACAGTTTGCTGCAAATTTTTAACGGTGTATACTGACAATTATGACGGAGAATGATTGAAAGTTTAATTTCTACTTCAAACTTTTTGGCTTTTTAACACTAGAACGACCAGCAATTTCGACATACTAAAACAGCCCCCGGTGTCATTTCGACACCACGAATTTAATTCTGAAAAATGGACACTATAAATTCTAATTTAACAATGTATTGCGTCTTATCTTAAACTTATATTGTCACATTTTCACAAAATAACGATGATTTATTTTACAGAAAAATACATTGAATGAAGTTAAATTTCACATTTAAAGAAAAGGAAACAACGATTTTTCTTTTTTCTTTTTCTTTTTTCTTTTATTTAAGAGAAATAAACATGTTCATTTTTTTTTAACATCATAATATTTGGGCTTTCTGCCAGATGTATGGGATATATATAGGATATATTTAAGTAACGTAACAGGGAAAAAAAAATTTCATTGAATCCATAGATTTTTTATAACACTGATCCACTATACTGGAGATTGGTTATAAGCACTAACGTAAAAATCCGTTGACTGCCAGTACGATTACCCTATTTTTATGTAAATTTTTCTCCAGTAAAATAATTTCGTCAATGTGTCAGAAATTAACGAATACGGATTTAAGAATATCCTTGACAGATAAAACTACTAAAAGTCTAGTTTTTTTGTCATTTTTTCTAACGTATTGGGATTTTTTTTTTTTTTTTACTCTAAACAGAATTTCCGTATTTCACCAGTAAAATTTCCTTATATTTACGGATTTTTCTTTTAGAGTGTAATAATAATAATAATAATAATAATTATCACAGCCTTAAAATAAAAATACAGAATTGAGGAGCATATTTTTCCTGTTTGGTACCGAAATAACACCAACAAACGTTCTAGGACTAGGTGAATTTGGTTGTAATTTTAAAAATCGAATCACATAATAAAAATTTCGACAATGTGCATATTACATAAAATGATTAAAAGTCATAAAATTTGAAGGATATGGGTGACAAAATGTGATAGAGAGATAAGGCTAAATTCGGTTTGGTGGTCGAAATGACACAAACGAATGTTCTAGTGTTAATCCCTGTATAAAATTACATAATAGATCGTCGACGACACCCATGGAGAAGAAGGTGAATATGTTGTTTTGTTATAACTTAGAATTTTCAAAATTTTCTTGTTATTTTTTTTATGTTGGAACCAAAATCTTTAATTTATGTGATTTATTAATACAAAAGTAAAAATTTATTTTTCCCCGAGTTCCAAAAGAATTTCTAAAAACTTTTGTGAGAAAAAAGCAGGTGAATAAAATTTCAAACCGATTAAAACCAGTTAAGAATTATTAAAATAGAACATTTAAATTTAAAGTAAAATGCTACTAATTAAATTTAATGTAAAAAACTTAAACATAATGTACAATTTTAACGAAAGTTTATTTATAAGGATGATTAACCCTACGACGTTTGTTTTTTGAACGAAGCGTTTTTATAAATATTTATGTAAAAAAAAAAAAAAAAAAAAAAAAAAAAAAAAAAAAAAAATTCAATTTGAAAATAGTATACTATAATTTAAAAGTTGTTTGTCATATGTTAATTAGTAATTTTTTTTAAACTAGTATTTGCCTTTGAGTGTTATGCATAATGACATTTACATCGACATTTATGACTGAGGTAAATTAGAGATTTCATTTTTAGTTCGTCGACATCTGTCTAGTAGAAGGTGAAATATATTGTTACAATATAATTTAAAATTTTTGAATTTTTCTCTCTCTCTTTTTTTTTTTTTTTTTTTTTTTTTTTTTTTTTTTTGTTGTTGTAATTTGAACTAAATTCTTTAATTCGTGTTATTTATATATATAAAAAAAATTCTTCGTGTTCAAAATTAAAAAAAAAAAAAGTCTGAGGGGGGAAAACTGATATTTAAAATAAAACATTTAACAGTTAAACAAAATATTACCAATAAAGTTTAACGCCCCCATACATGCATTATTTTTTAAAGTATGAAAAAAGAGTATTTTGGACAACCTCAATACTTACAGACTGCTATAAGATTTTTACACGTTGCTATAGACTGATTTTAAATTAGTTCCAAGAAAAATAAAGAAAGGCGATCGATATAATACAGAGATAATGATAAGGAAGATCGTATTTAGATATCCTATAGCTAACGTAAACATAATTTCGGAGATTGTTTCTCCTTGAGTAACCTATTACTCAAAATCATAGTTAATATAAGGCTGAGCCTAGTTATGAAGGCTTTTTAAACACAAGGCCGTAAAAAATGGCTTATGTGCAGTGTTGCTAAAGGATTTTTTTTTTTTTTTTTTTTTTTTTTTTTTTTTTTTTTTTTAATACAAAAATCTATCACTGTTTTCTAATAGTAATATTCAACTTATTCATACTGTCATTAAATAAGGTGGCTATTACAATTCTGAAAAGGTAGTAGATACTTGAATAAAAAAATCTGCTAAATTAGCAACACTGCTCATGTGTTATTATAGCCCTACAGTTAGATTAAAAATAAAGAATATATATTTCTTACGAGTTCTGTTTCGTACATGCAGCAAAATGTTATAATAATGCATATTATTAATGACATAATGATCAAGTCCAGAAATCTAGAATCACCATTATTTAACATTCAATCCCATATTGCGAGTAACTTCCTTATTTTGTAGAATTATCTACATCTTGCTATCATGTCATTCATTATTGCATGTTTAATTTCCATTCGATAATGTTATCGATCATTTATCAATAACTGTTATCGAAACATACCTTTCAGATTCAGCTAGTCCTTATGAAGACGTAGTTTCATTCCTGAAAGTAACTCTCATAAGCCCCTGATAAGATAATTGTTAATATTTTTCTTATGATTGGCTTAGAAGAAATATTAGAAAATATCAGAACTGATATAATTCTGAAATGCACACCATGCTCATAAATTAAGGATAATGACTGAAAACGATCAATTAAACGTGATCTCGTATATCTATAGAAATGTTTGACGAATAATTCTTGAACTTCGGGGATGTAAAGAACATGTTTGACTTCATATTTTTCAGTGGAGATTTAGTGATAAGGGCAGGTAAGTAGGTGGCTAAGAGTAAATTGAATAAAAAAGTAATATTTACTATACCCCTGCAACAGAAAATGCTCGAAATGGTCTGTCCGTTAGCAAATGGCTATGTGGGCCCTGTACAATGTTCTTGTGCATATGTAAGAATAACACGCATGCTCCTGAATATATATGTTTCTGTAAAAAATTCAGTTTTTTTTGTTTATAGACTGCGGAGTTTTCCACTAAATATAACGCTAGTTTCCGATCACTCGACAAAATTAGGTGGAAATATCAAACTGAAATTAACAAAAGTGTATTTATTAAACATTTGATGAGATGTGATCATTTGTATGAAATAATTTTTAACTCTACATGCCCGAACGATGCAAAAATTGTTTTTCAGAATTTGGTAGTCAGCTATATAGGGCAGCTTATAAAGGCCAGTCTAATATTGGGAATATTCAGAACGATATTAGCGATATAATGATCTGAATTTCAGTTGCTTTCTAAAAGCATCAGGATGGTAAGGGATTTTCCACAAATAGTCAATCAGTTTTCTGTGTTTCTAAATTTTTAAGCTATTCCAATGCATTTTTTTATACAACTTGCCCTATATAGTTGACTGGCAACTTATGAAAAAATGTTTTTGATATCGTTCGCGCTTGCGCATTTAAAATGTATATCATACAAATGTTCATATCTCATCAAAAATTCTATATATTCACTTTTTTTTTATTGCAATATAATATTTTTACTCTACTTTGTTACGTTTTCAGAAAGTGGCGTTAAAATTGGTTGGAAACTCTGCATGCTTTAAACTAAAAACATTTGATTTTTTTTTTTATGTTTATATGCATGTTATTCTGACACAAATGCATGTAAACATTGTACACGGACCACACATACAATCATTTGCAATAATCATTTCGTTATGTCCAAAAGATTCTGAGCTCTTTTTACATGATCAAGGAATAATTTTGTTTTATTAAATGGCCAAAACGGTGATTTTGACCATTGCGCGCATATTTTCCAAGAGATGGCGGGATTTCCTGTGTATGTCATTTTAAACGCGAATTATATCTCTACTATAAAAAAAATTGGCTCTGTGTGATAATTCAATTATGAGATATTCGCGCAAAGCAGATAAAGTGAATTCATATAAAAAAAAAAAGTATATATACTTTATATGCATCTAAAATCTTTTTCAGAGCACTAACAATCAGCAAATATCTCTTTTAATGTGTGTTTAAAATTTCATATCCAAAAGTTAATCAAGTGTGGAGTTATTGCAATCTATATTAAGGTCTTTTTACACTTTCCAACCTAGTTGAAAAGTGTTTATGACTTTGGTTTGTCTGGCCGTCTGACCGTGCTCTAACTCGCGTAAAAATACTCGGATCACCCTAAAATTTTTGTATGTTACTATCGCTTACTATAGCATGATCCCTATTTCAACTGAAGTGTGTAGCACTTATAGTTTTTTTAGAGTGACAGTTAAAAATATTCCGTTACATTACAGTCAATGGGAAATAATCGTTTCAAGTGCATTTTGATGATGCTACGTCATTTAAAACATGATGAATTTCATATATAATTATGAAGCGCATTGAAACATGCTTTTTGTAGAATATTGGGTGCAAAGCATTAATTATTCATTTACAGGGTCAAACAAAAGAATTTTGTTACACATTGTTCTATGGGGAAAATTGTTTGCCGTGTAATTTAGTGATATTTCACTATTTCAAAAATAATGAAAATTATATGCATTACTCAGGTTCACACTATAAATTGCTCTCTTGAAAGGGTGGTGTGCATTGCGTTTATTTACAGGGACACACAAAAGATATCGGCTACAGTACATGTGCGATATTTACAGTCTATGTGTGATACGGGTGTTTTCAACTTTTGTTTACGTTTTTAAGTTTAACTAATTTTTTTCATAGTACGTGTGTGTTTATAAACTCGGTTGTTCATGTACAGAGCTACACAAGGGAATCCGTAAGTATTACAGACTATGGGAGTGAATTGCTTAAGGGTAGTTTACGGTTATTACGATTTTTCTTGCTGAACTAATATTAGTATACTAATATAAGTTTGTGGAATATAAATAAATTCATATACAGGGCTACGCAAAGGAAAAGATACATTGTCGTTTACCGTTGGTAATTGCTGAAAGTGAGTTTTAAGTTGCCTTTTAGCTTAATATGTGGTGTGTACAAAAGTCTTCAGATAATATACAGGTCTGTACAAAGGATTTCGAGGGCATTTCTATCGATTGGCGAAAATTGCTAAATGTGAATATTCTAACTGAACTAATTTTTATCATGCTATATAGCCACATCTATTGATCATATACAGGGCTGCACAAAATAATTTAACTACTTTTTTGACACTGGGAGGTAATTTCGAAAACTGTATTTTTAAACGTGGTATATGTTTTCTAAACTGTTTACTTACATAATGGTAGGCCACCCTGTCCGGCATGAACCTGTTTACTTACATATCTTCTTTCACCTTAATTAACGGCGAAGTTTCGTTACAGTTTTCTGGCTGTGTTGGAAAGTGTTTCATAATCTATGCATGACGCATGATTTTTCGTTCCCCTTTTTATATGTAATTTGTTAGTTTCAAAGGTACCTGACCCCTTAACCCTATCACTATGTCCTATCGAAACATGCCCTGTTGTTACCCCGGACAAATATGCTATCTATTTTTCAAATTAAAAAAAACAAGTACCACTTATATTTCTACAGTTTAATTTTTACCTTGTGTTACAAACATTATGATATGAGATGTCACCGGCTGAAATTACTCAGTGAGTGATAGAATTTTTTGACAACTTGTTGAAAGTGCTTGGGGTCCGCGTGGACCCCAGGACATAATGATAGGGTTAAGCATTTCTGTACATATGCGTCTAAGCGTCAAAAATCGAAAGCATCAGGTCATTATCTTTAATTTATGAGCACGTGCACTGGTGTAAGAAGGACATTGTACGTATTTAAAATAAGCAGTCCCTATACAGTATAAAGATGCTTTTGGAGGGTCTCCGTTTAGAGTAGCCTTTTATTCAGGCTCATAGTTAATTTAATATTGAGTAAGTTTATAACACTTTCTAAACATGGGGCCATAAACTATGACTCATATGGTAATTCAGCCCTACAATTAAGATTCAAAATAACAAATATATATCTCTTACAGATTATTGTGTTTCGTACAAGATCAATCTAACAAAATGTTGGTATAATCCCCATATTGATGACATAATGATCAAGTCTCACTCTGTAGACTCATCATTAACGAATGTTCGTGTCACATCGAGATTATGTTCCTTATTTTCAAGAAAATTATTAAATTACTTTTATAATACTCGTCTTTTGCTGCCATGTCATTCATTATGACTGTATATAACTATGCAATTACTCCCATTCGATAAAGTTATCCATCATTTATCAATGACTATTATCGAAATATACATGTTAGAACAAGCTAGTCCTTTCTTATGAAAGCGTGGTTTTATATATGAATAAATCTTGATAAGACAATAATTTTTCTTTTCATTTGATTTAGAAAAAAAAATTCAATAAATGTTTAACTAAAGTTTTGTACTCATATCCAAAGTGGGTATTTTCTGACACATTTACGAAATTATGTTCAATTTTAGGCGCATAAAATTGACATGTGCTGCTATTTCAACACTAGGGAATCGAATACAATTTTCTCTTTTTCGATACAAATATACAAGACAAATATTTATTCAGAAAATGTTGCCAACGTTGGCATTTTGAACAGAATTTCCGGACGTGACAGCCCGAGAAAGGTCATTACGAGACAACTTTCTTATAACTTAATATTAAAACACTAATCGAAAAATGAAAACCAATATTCGATTGCAAACATCTTTCAATTTCATTCTTTTAGTTTAAAAATGACTCCGTAAATGTTTCAGAAATTTTCACGCTGTTGAGTGCGGGAATATATTTTTTTTAGAACCGCCTTAAGATTGAAAACAACAAACTCGTACAAATTGCTCTTAGAAAAACTTTTACAAATTGCTGTGTTTCGCACATGTATTAACCATCCAAAATGTTATAATAATCCTCATATCAATAACATAATAATCATGTCCACAAGACTCATTATTATGTAATGTTCAACCCCATATTATGACTATGTTCCTTATTTGGCAGAAAATTATTAAATTATTCACGTTTTGTTATCATCTCATTCATAACTGTGTATATAACCATGTAATTACTCATATTCGATAAAGCTTTAGATCATTTATCAATAACTATTATCGAAATATATATTTTAGAATCCGATAGTCTTTACGAAGGCGTGGTTTTATATCTGATTAAATAGTGCTGAAAAGTCTCTTATAAGATAATTGTTGATATTTTTCTCATGATTTGATCTAGGAGAATAATATTTAATGAATGTTTCTTAAAATAAATTGTGCGATTCTTTTGCGTAAACTTTGTAGAAGAAAACATTTATTACCTTTTGCGAAAATATTGATAGTAATCGTATCAAGTAATATGCAGGATGTTTAGTTAACGTGGTGGTAAACAGAAAGGTGTTAGTACACGCCCAGACAATCAAATTTTATCATGCAATACGGGGACGCAATCCACTAATTAAGTAAAAAATACAGAATAATTGCCCCAATCGACATCGGAATTTTTTTCATAACTTTAGAAATAATGACGATATTGCTGTGAACTTTTCAACAGACTTACCTTGATTTGTCCGAAATGGAACAAAATCATGAGAAGTAGTGAAAATGGATATAATCCGTGTACAAAATATACACTGAGTCGGATGCTTCATGTCTTAAAAAAGAGCTGATAGTATGTACGATGTCACGGATCGAATTAGTGCAGTTTTGCAATGTTATCATGTTGAACACAAAATAATACGATAAGTCCGTTAAAATTTACTTACATTATTTCCGTTATTTTTTATGTTAGGAATAAAAATCAGGGTTTGGCAAAATGAGAAAGGTTGTATTATTCATTAAATAAATTGATTTCTACCTAGATTTTCCTTACAAAAATGTGTGGGTACATGTGTGGTTACCTCTCTCACCTTGTTGCTACATTAACGGAACATCCTGTATTTTTTCTTATTAGAAAATGTAAAACTGCTTTGCTTTAAATAGGCATTGATCTCTTTTCTGTATTTGCTCTAGCCAGAGTCTTTAAAATGCATTATTTTTAAATATTTTCTCAGATTTTTCATACAGAATACTTTTTATCCAATTTTGCTATCTTTTATTTAACTTATTTTAACACTCAGAATAAAAAAGAAGAGACACATTGCTTCTATCACCATCAATTTGAGAATCCGTTATAATGTTTAAACATTGAAGTAAGTTTCGTCATAGAAAAAGAATGATAGAAGAAATTCCTCAGGTCCATGTTGTCAGTGCTTTATATCCAAAACTATAATACCACTACAATGGAATTTCTTAGATTATCTTTGACAGACATGAAATGGATATTATTAACTTCATCTTTTATTTATGGACGTTTTAAAATGTCATCCTTTATTTCTGTCTTTATTTTTATGTGAGAGGTTTTTATTCGAGAAAAATAATATAAAAGGAATCCAAAATTTGATTTATTATTTTGGAAAAGCCAATAGGTAATTTAAAGATGTGTTTTTAGTCTAGTCGAGAGAAAAAATTATAGAGTAACGTCTAAACATAAAACTATTGAACAGACGTCATATTTGTAAATTGCTAAAGCCATTATTAAATGCAGCAAAACACAATAAATATTGAAGAACTGAAAATAATCCATACGAAATCTAAAATAATTATAAATTTAATAGTCTTGACTCAATTTGCAATTCTCTGTATTTGTAGACTTTGGTTCCCCACATGTATCCTAATGTTTATATAAAATTATAAAACTATATATTAATATAGTATTTTTCCTACAAATTAAAAAAAAATACGAATTTACTCTATTCGGGTGATATATTACTTAATGTATTTTTTTTTAACTCTCTTTTCTTTTATAGGAAAAGTAAGTTTTCCATTAGGTTCTACACTTTTTTTTATAGAATCAGACATTAGTCTATCTATTTGTGTGTTTACTTATCTGTGTGTGTTCTAATTTTCATAAAAGTATTCAGATAGAAATGTAATTTGACATACAGCATTTGTCAAAAGTATTTAAAATTACCATAAAATAATAATAATAATAATAATAATAATAATAATAATAATAACAAATAAGTACTAATTCAACGATTTTTATTTTAAGGTTTTTTTTTTTTTTTTTTTTTTTTTTTTTTTTTTTTTTTACAAATTGAATCATATGTTACAGCGATAAAGATAATTTTTGCAATAGCAGCTAAAATAAATTACTTTTAAACTTCGCTTGATTGATAGACCATATTCTATTATGATAAAGAAGAGTTTTATACCAAATTTGGGAACAAGAGGGATGTTTTACGCAGTAATAAGCCTAATAACTGTCAAAATTCAATTATTTCAGACAGAATATTTCAACGAGCGTTGAAAGGAAAAGGAAAATAAAAACACATAAAATTCTTGACACAACATATAAAATTCCTAAATGTTGAAAGATGGTCGCACAATGCTTTTATCGTCATCAATTTCTAAATCCATTATGTGCCGCACATCAAAGAGACTTCTGCTCTCATGAGGGAATTCCGAGTGGGGGAAAAAAAGGCAGAATTTTTATGAGGTTAGTGTTGACATTCCCTAATAGCAACTTCTGTCATGCGACAATGAAACTCCAGTGAATATCTTCCACGGGGCATGAAATAGATATGAAAAGCCTAATGTTTTATTCAGGCAGAACGAAACAAAATGTTATCCTTTATTTCTCTCCATGTTATACAAAACGTTTCCAAAGGAATAACAATCCGGAGGGAGACGAGAAATTGATTTTCCACGCTCAGAGAAAGTTTTCTTCGTTCTAAAACTGGAAAATTTTTAATACAACCATACTACTAAATTCTCATTTACAGAGTGAAGTTTCAAATAGAGAAACAATTTTATTAATAACAAATGATGTTACGTTTTACAGTGGGTCGCAGAATGATATTTACCACTTAACAACTTAAAATAATAAACTTTTCCACTCATGCTTTTTACTTTTTTTTTTATTTATACGAGAAGAAAGTATTGGATTCGTGAAAAATTCCAACTTCCGTTTTTTGACGGATTTATACGTTCTGAACGCGATTTGTTGGAGCAGCTTGTCCCCAATGGGACCTTGCGCCATAAAACCCTATACAACCAACCAATCAACTGAACGCGATTTGACTGTTTTTAGAATTTTGTATTCTCATTTACGGAGTGAAGTTTCAAATGGAGAAACAATTATATTATTAACAAATGATGGTACGTTATACAGTGTGTCGCAGAATAATATTTACGACTTAACAACTTAAAATAATAAACCTTTCGACACATGCTTTTTACTTTTTTCTATGTATACAAGAAGAAAGTGTTGGATTCGTAAAGAATTCCAACTTCCGTTTTTTGACGGATTTATACGTTTTAACAGGTTCTGAACGCGAATTGACTGTTTTTAGAATTTTGTATTCTCTTTTACGGAGTGAAGTTTCAAATGGAGAAAAAATTGTATTATTAACAAATGATGGTACGTTATACAGTGTGTCGCAGAGTAATATTTACGACTTAACAACTTAAAATAATAAACTTTTCGACTCATGCTTTTTACTTTTTTCTATTTATACAAGAAGAAAGTGTTGGATTCGTGAAGAATTCCAACTTCCGTTTTTTGACGGATTTATACGTTCTGAACGCGATTTGTTGGAGCAGCTTGTCCCCAATGGGACCTTGCGCCATAAAACCCTATACAACCAATTAATCAACTGAACGCGATTTGACTGTTTTTAGAATTTTGTATTCTCATTTACGGAGTGAAGTTTCAAATGGAGAAACAATTGTATTATTAACAAATGATGGTACGTTATACAGTGTGTCGCAGAATAATATTTACGACTTAACAACTTAAAATAATAAACCTTTCGACACATGCTTTTTACTTTTTTCTATGTATACAAGAAGAAAGTGTTGGATTCGTGAAGAATTCCAACTTCCGTTTTTGACGGATTTATACGTTTTAACAGGTTTTGAACGCGAATTGACTGTTTTTAGAATTTTGTATTCTATTTTACGGAGTGAAGTTTCAAATGGAGAAACAATTGAATTATTAACAAATGATGGTACGTTATACAGTGTGTCGCAGAGTAATATTTACGACTTAACAACTTAAAATAATAAACTTTTCGACTCATGCTTTTACTTTTTTCTATTTATACAAGAAGAAAGTGTTGGATTCGTGAAGAATTCCAACTTCCGTTTTTTGACGGATTTATACGTTTTAACAGGTTCTGAACGCGAATTGACTGTTTTTAGAATTTTTTATTCTCTTTTACGGAGTGAAGTTTCAAATGGAGAAACAATTGTATTATTAACAAATGATGGTACGTTATACAATGTGTCGCAGAATAATATTTACGACTTAACAACTTAAAATAATAAACTTTTCGAGTCATGCTTTTTACTTTTTTCTATTTATACAAGAAGAAAGTATTGGATTCGTGAAGAACTCCAACTTCTGTTTTTCGACGGATTTATACGCTTTAAAAGATTCTGAACGATATTTGACTATTTTTAGAATTTTGTATTCTCATTTACGGAGTGAAGTTTCAAATGGAAAAACAATTTTATTATTAAGAAATGATGTTACGTTATACAATGTGTCGCAGAATAATATAAACTTTTCGACTCATGCTTCTTACTTTTTTCTCTTTCTACGAGAAGAATGTATGGGATTCGTGAAAAATTCCCAACTTCCGTTTTTTGACGGATTTATACGTTTTAAAAGGTCCTGAACACGATTTGAGTGTTTTTAGAAAATGTCTGTCGGTCTGTATGTAACTAAAATTTTGTGACCGCTCTAACTCACGAACTACGGAGTAGAATAAGATGAAATTTTATATTAAGTTCTAGCCATATGTGAACTGGTGCTGATTATTTTTTAGACAAAATCCCGCAAGAGGGTGTACCGCAAATCGATGATTTGTTAGATTTATGTGAGGCTTGTATCTCCAGTTTATGTGCGCTGAATTCAACGAAACATCAAATTTAGTATTCTCATAATAGGAATAGATTGTCCTTTAATTTTGGTTGTGGTCGTCTAAGTGAGGGTGCCAAAATTCGATGATTTTTTCGAAATATGCGATGTTTAAATTCACATAATTCAACGACACTTCACGCTTACCGTCCTGAATATGGGAATACATTATCCTTCAATTTTGGTTGCAGACATCTAAGAGAAGGTGCCGAAATTCAATGATTTTTTTGTTTCGAAAAAGGCGATGGTTATATTTCCAGTTTAAATATACACAATTCAACGAACCTTTTACCTATAGAATCCTCATCATGGAAATAGATTGTCTTAAATAAGCAAATTTGTTTTTTTCTGCATTAATAGTCTTTATTGTCCACGATCCATAACAATATTATGCTTTTATACAAAGAAAAACATATTTGATACATCGATGTAATTTATTGTACTATTTAAATCATTTAATTGATTTGATTTACACAGAAGAAAGTTTTGCGATGGCTGCAACATAGTAGTTTATTCATAAATCGACAAAAATAAGATATGATTTTACATATATGTAATTTAATAGAGCAAGTTTATTTGACGATGGCTAGCTTAAAGTTAATTCACACGTGCGTAATGAGAATCCTCTTTATTATCCTGCACATGTCAACTCCATCCATGTTTCGGCATATTTTATCGGTCTGGTCATCGAGAATATTTGAGTTAACGTTACGATAATCATTGCCACTTAAGCTTGTAATTTTGTATTATATGTGCGTAGCATTATATGTTAATTTGAAAATTTATGAATAGAATAGAAAAAAATTTAAATCGTTCAAAAATCTTTTGAAGTGCGCTGCAATTAACAAGTGATTATTTTTTAAATGCCGAACTGATTTAAAATAGTTTTCTCCTTGATACTTTTAATTTTATGAATTTTGGCGTTGTCTGGCACTAGAAACGGAAAACGCGCCTGAAAACAGCTCTTTTCACAAAACCAAAGTATCACAACTCGGCAAATTTTGGTCGAACAAAATTAGATTTTTTTTTTTGCTGTTTTACTTGTTAGAGCATGAAGAAAGTTTTTCTTAAATATAACTTAACAGGATCTAAAGAACGTATAGAAATTTAAATTTAGTAACTTTTTTAAAAGATAATGTATGATGTAAGTGATGAAAAACAACATTTGAAACATTTTGCAACTAGAACTCTACCTTTAAAACTAACAGTTTAAGAATAAGCTGCTTGTCAACGAAAAGAAGGAACACCCTGTCTAATAACCTCTCGATATGGCATTCATTCAAATGTATCGCTCATTCTTCGATGTCTCCCGAAAACAATATTCTAAACCTCAAATGCACATTTTAATTAACTTTATTTATTTTTCTCAATGATAGAAGGAATTTCTTAGGTCCATGTTGTCAATATGCCTTACATCAAAAACTATAATGACACGACAATAAATTTCCTTAGATTATATCTGAACGACATGAAATTGATAGTATTTGCATGTTATATTTGTGTTTGTTTTCAAAATGTCATTCTTCATTTCTACTCTTATAAATGCCCTAATAAGCGCAATTCTCAATCGCTACTTTTATTTTAAAAAATCCTGACATGACCATTATATCCAGAAGGTATGTTGCTATACGATTTTACACATATCATACATTATAATACTAGCAAATATCGTGGTAGTATGCAAATTTTACTTAAAAAACGGCTCTAACGATTTTCGCAGAATTTTGTATCCTACCGTTTTGGGGTACGAGAAGACCATTGGGCTAGGTTACATGTTCGAGAAAATTCTATTAGAGGATCGTTTTGGTGGTCAATGCATTTCAGTGTGATTGAAGGTTGAAACTGTTATTAAGTTGTTGAACAGTTGTCAGTAAACAAAGTCGTAAAATTGGCAATATTTCGCCAAATTTGGCGATATTTGGCGAAATGTTGGTGATACCTGCGAGATTTGGCGGGAAAATCGACTTTCAAGATTACCAATGTCAAACACATGCTTGGCACCAAATGAAAGAATGTCACAAAGTTTGCAACATTTGGCGAAAAAGTTGGTTTTTAGAATCTGAAGGAATCTTCTAAAAATACCCAATGAGAACTAAAAATGTAGTTTGGAAGGATGCCGTTTCATTGTAAATATGTAAGTAATGTAAAATTTAGAAATATGTACATAGTTTTAATCTTGATTATTTCTGTAAACAATAATACTGTTATAAAAATAATATAAAATAAAATGCTTTACATCAATAGTACAGCGAGAATTTATTGTTTTATCCAGTTGAACACAAACTAATTTTAACCGAGAGTAGCTCGGTTTTACCTGCTGGTGTAATATAATATATCGTTTAATTGACAATTATTATCATAAAGTTAATTCACATGTGCTTAGCAAGAGTTCCCTTTGTTATTCTGCACATGATAACTGCATCCATGTTCGTTTCAAATTTTATATTTCTACAAATGTGTTATAATTTGTTATTTATACAAATGTCACATGTATAAATTATTATTAAGCGTTTGAACCCTCTCCATAGCAGTTCAAACTTGTTTTGAACTTGAATTTTTCTAATCATACGGGGAAAAATAACATCATTTCAATTTTTTACTCAAAATGCAATATTTCTCCTTAAAAACTAAAACATTCAATTCATATTTCAAATATTTACTTTACACAAGGCATGAAAAGAAAACAACATTTTCTAGCTCTAAAAGATTCCATAACTGTCCACTCTGTTTCTAGAACAATGATGAAAGTGAGATAGTAAAGTTATCATAGCAACAAAACCACGGCAACAACACAGAAAAGATGGATGTTGTTTGTAATACACTCTCTAAATGGATCCGAACCACTTCCAATTCCACTAATGGACTCCCCGGATGTTGTCTACTGGGAGATAATAAACCTACTTCGTGAGATCGTAGGAAAGTGAGGATTCTTGTACAAAACTCTTTGAGATCTCTTTAACTTAGAAACGAACCACTTTGTCAGACGACAATTTTTTATGTTGAAATATAAGCCTGAAATTTCGGTAATGGTGATTTGTGGTGACTTTGACTATAAATTACAGGAATCTATATCCTTTTCTCTCAAGTATACCGTGTAAGAGCATCATATATAGCATTTATAGCTGTAAATAAATAGGACGTTAATAAAAAAACGCAAAAATAAAAGAAAGAAAGACAATCAAACTAAATAGAGGATAAATAATAAAAAAGGCTTAAATAATTTTTAAAAACTGCCTCTCCCTTTAAAAAAACAATAAATAAATAAATAAATAAATGCCAGATGCTATTTCAGAAACATTAATTTGGTCTAAGTTTCTTAAAGTGTTTTAAAATCCTGTAAAAATCAGTTTGAAGGGTAATTGAATTGTTATTAATTGGATATAAAAAGAAATAATCTATCTAATTCTGAAGTCTTGGCACGGTCAATGTTATATAGTAATAAAAAGAAGCCGTGAGGCATCCTTTGTCTATCTTCGAGCTCTGTTTGAAATCCTTTTTCAGAAAACAGAACTCATGTCTTTCTAGAAAACAGAACTCATGTCTTTCTAGAAAACAGAACTCATGTCTTTCTAGAAAACAGAACTCATGTCTTTCTACCATCGTTGTATAGTGATATTTTAAAAGAATAAGAATTTTGACTTTTCTAGATCTCTGCCAGTGCTTTGGACTAAACAGCAAATTTTCTATTTTAAACAGATTTTCAGGGACCAATGATAATTACGAAATGTATCCATGGGAGAGTATTCAAGATGAATAATTATTTCTATGTAAATAGAGATTTTTAGACAAGAAAATTAATCTTGAAATAATTTTTAAATGTCACTAACAATTTTCTACTGTGTACTTTTGATATAAGGCTCAAGCGGTCGCGAATTTCACTTCATCGGACTCCAAAATAAGTACCCAAAGTTATCTCTAGTATATCTTACATAGTTACATATGTTTTACAACATATACAGACCTATTAAAATATAGACAACATACAACATACGAATATATACAACATACAAGCTATATGCATATAATGTCGAATAATTCAGTTCTCGACCAAGAAATTTGAGACAAATTTATTCTGTTTTCAACAGTCGCAAATTCGGCCGAATGAAAAGAAATGTCAAAAGCGACAGTTTTGAATATATTTTTTTATCATTATATTTATTTCCATGGTCACAAAGTGCACATGCATAAAATATAGTTATCATGGTGCTCTAACGAAAGGCATTTCGACTTTCTTATATAGCAAGCTCGTCGAATACATTGATTTTTCTTTTCCTTTCTTTTTTTTATTTTAGTTTCCATTGCACACGAAGAATGCGTGCCAGAAAAATTATTGGATAAATCTTTATTTATTCAATTTCAGGTTTCTACGTGGAATTTATTTAATTTCATTTCTTAAAAAAATTTCCGGTGCGAAACGTGTTAAACCTGGGTCAAATTAACCCGCATATTACAGAATATTAATGAGAGGTTGGCACCTATGTAAATTGAACGCACATATCTTCATTGGTAAAACTTTGGATGACTTGAGACTGAACAGAAGGAGAATTAAGGTTCAATTCTTATATTTTTTATACCACTATAGGAACACTCACTGGGTTAGCTCGCTGTTTAAGCTCTTCGGACATGAGGTACACAAATGTGAAACTCTATTCTTTTCCTCATAAAAACTAAACTGTTTTACTATTTTGTATTTTTACTTTACTTCTATATCGATAGAGCTGAATGTTTTATTGGAACAAAATCAATAAATGACAGCGCTGATACTTATTTTCTCATAAAATAAATGTTATTTTCATCTGAGTTTTCAAAATCCCTTCAAGACTGTATGGCCGAAAAAAGTAGAGATTTTCATTATTATTTAACTTAAATCCTTTACAATAAAAAATTTTGAGGATTCGTAAGTCATTCACTTGTTTAATTGATATTTGCTTGTTTAAGCATATTTGTTGTGTTATACTTGTTTAAATGATCTTGCAATTTCTTCAACATCCACCATACAGCTTCGACTTAGCCCCAAGCGATTTTCATCTGTTTAGTCCACTAAAACACCCTCTTGGAAGCAAGCTGATGTTCACAGATGATGAAAAGGTTCCAATTGAAGTCCTAATGTGGACACAGCAACCCTGAGACAGCAACCCAAATAATTGTATGCAGCTGGTGTTGGGGCACTGATAAAACGGTGATATAAGTGCATAAATATTGGTGGAGAATATGTTGAGAAATAAAATTAGTTTTGTAGTGAATATCATTGTAAGTTATTATTTAATTATCTTTTGTGACTTACTTAATGACTTTCCCTCGTATTTGTGGGAACCTAAGTTACAAGCCCCCTAAAGTATCAATTTCAGAAAAATGGCTCTTTCTGTCATCTATGTCATCTTTAAAAAAAATCCCATTTATATATAAAATAATAATAATAATAACAATAATAATAATAATTATAATAATAATAACAATAATAATAATAATAATAATAATAATAATAATAATTTAATAACGAGCTTACGATCCGATATTTTTATTGTGACCGATTACTTTCTTGAAGAAAATAATGCAAATTACAAAAAGACAAAATAGATATTAGAATTAGATAAATAATGAATTAGTACTTAAAACACGTGTAAATTGCAAACGACGAGCACGAGGATAATGACTGATAATTGATAAACTTCTATTTCCGAATCGACATCCAGTGTTGCCAGATGACTAAAAGTAAACTTTAACCCGAAAACGTGAAATAATGAAAAATTTCCTCAAGTTTTTCCCCTAAAATTGCCCTACTAATACTATTTGTCCCCCAAAAATATCCCCGAAGGTTCACAATTTCCAATCTGGCAACATTGTTTTTATTTGATTTTATCTATTCAGTATAACTTTATTATTTTATTTTCTGGTTCGAAACATGAAAAACTTTTTATAGAAAGGGAGGGGGGAATCAAAAAAGACCCTAATGGTACAAGGAGGGTTAACAATAGGATTGCTCCAGGTGGGGGCAAGACTCACATCGATAAAATGCATAGCAAATGGTGAAATATGTAGCATTTATTTGTATATATCGTGTATGATAGGAAATAAAATGAAGGGTTAATATCCGTAAAGGCATTTTATTTTTATTAAAATATTGTAAAATATTTTAACTGGCGCTATAATTTAACAATTATATAACGTAATTGGAAAATTCTAAAGAATGCTTTCTTCCCTGTCACATAAAATAAGAATTTAACACCTGCAAAATAAATAAGAAAAAAAACCCGCAACATTTCTAAAAGTTTTACTTGAGTTAACGGAACGAAACGCATTTTAATTTTAGAAACTTTGCGGTACTAAATTTCTTTTAAGCGAAGCAGTATCGAATTAATGTTAAAAGCATTGTGAAAAATGTTTTTCATGAAACATTAGACAAAAGAGAAGAATTTTAATGACTCTCAAATTTATGGTTTTATGAGTTAAAAATTTTCACTTAGCGTCAAAGCTAATATTCTAAATTGACAATATTTAATGGGCTTTTAAAACATAATTTGTCATTAAATTAAACTTTAAAAATAAAATAAAAGCAGCTTGTTAAAAACCGTTTCATTTTTAAGCGCAATTAATGGCGAATATGAAAATAAATTGCTTTCGTAAAAAGTTGGTTACTTCGGGTGTGGGGAATTTGTTTTAAGTAATTCAAAATGCTTAAAAATCGGTTCCTAAATTTTCTGTCTTGTTTATTATACGTAAGGATAGAAGAAAAAAAATACATATTACATAACTTCATATTAAGGCAAGTAAGAAAGTTATTTTTAGGGTAAATTAGGAATTAAATGAGGCTTGAAATCTCTATTTTTAAAATGAACTTAAGTTTTTGTCTTTTCATAAGTAGGTTTCTTTAAATCGTTTCCCATTTCGAAAATTTATTCAATGTTTTTGGCAACCATAACAGTATCTTGAAATTTAGATTCGAAAAAACACAAAGTCAAGCCATAATCAGAGTCCTAAAAATAAATATATACAAAGTGTTCCAAAGCGAGTGAAAAGCGCTTATATTTTTTACATGTTGGTGACAAGCAGGCAATATAAATTACTAAAGTGTTTAAAATAAGGTATGAAATAAGTTTCTGTTAATGAAATTGTCTAACACTAAATTTCAAAGTGTTACACTTTTTAAATTTTTTTACCCCTTCCGAGGCCTGACAAGATTGGTCAGTTAGAAAAATTTCCCTTTTGCTGAAAAAAAAATAAACCTGCATACTTGTAAAATTAAAATTATATGAGTTATTCAAAACCACTGTAAAAATTTTTTTTATGATTAGCGACCATATGTGAAATTACATAACTTAAATCAGGTATGTAAATCTGTGGATAGTGCAAGGAAGAGGAAGAAAACACGATAACAATTCATACGTAGTTACCCTTAAACAAAGGATAACCGATGCTTGCAACAATATTAGTCGCAAAGAACGCAAAAACAGTTACAGAGCATCATTAGGAGAGTTCAGTTATCCGAGTTATGTGTAGAAATTGAGAGAAAACACTTTAAAATTGTTTTGCAATTTCTTTTTTTTTTAAGTTTCTACACTGAAAAAAAAAATTGTTGATTTTACGGTATAATATTGGCATCCCAGCTGCCAGTATTATACCGTAAAATCAACTTTTTTTTTTCTTCAGTGTAGGATTTAAAACTGAATTTGTTTCGTTAAACGATTTCTACTTGTGTTAGTCTTCTTTCAAGTGCATTTGTTATCCAATTGTTTCACACTTTTCAACACATCTTTGATCTAAAGAATGCCATCGTCAATGCGTAAGGTCCTAATTTTCACATACGAAATAGTATTTTAAATGGTTCGAAAAGGTCCGTTTTTTACCTCCATTATAACTCAGTTAAATTTTTAACTCATTAAGTTTTTTAAAATGACCTTGCTGCAGAAAAAAAATAGAATTGTCCAATTTTATCTAGAGGGGTTGTTTAAAAATGTAAAAAGTGTGTTTGTTTTTACTTTCTCCTATCTTTATAAGAAAGTATTGGATTCGTGAAACTTTTCGACGGATTTATAACGTTTTAAAAGGTTCTAAACACGATTTGACTATTTTTAGAAATTGTCTGTCCGTGAGTCTGTATATGACACAAATTTTGTGGACGCTCTATCTCAAGAAATTTAATCAATCTTAATATTCAGTTAGACCTCCACACAAAATGGCGTTGATTAATTTTTAGTATAAATCGACTAACATATGTGACACTGCTATGGTGCATTTTTCACGATTTCAGCGATAGCTATATATCAAAAACTAATGTGTGAAATAATTTATCAAACTTCATATTCTCTTAGACCTTGACATAAATATTTGCCTATTAGGTTTGGGTATATACCGCCCAACAGTTGCCGCAGCTATGCTCTGTTCCGCGATAGCTATATCTCAAGAACGAATAGATTGTCATTTAGTATTGGTTGTAGACGATTAAATGTATATAGAAGAAAGTTTTATGATGGCTACAACATAATACTTTATTTAATGGTAGGACCATTTTCATTAATAGAATTGTATTTATTACCTTATTTTGAATACTTTTTCATTTGATATCGCATAGACAACAATTAACAAATTAAAGCGAATTTTAAGCTTTTTGCTATGTAAAATTAACTAAAAAAAATATAAACCTTTATCTCTTACAAATACAAAAGTATTGAAAACCTATTGTGAGAAATCTACAATATCTCACTCAAAACCCCTGTATACTGCTCAGGAAACAAGCATAGGGATTCCCATGTAAAAAATACTCAGCACTGATTTTTAACTAAGTTCTGAAATCCGCGGCAAAATATCAAACTATCGATTCGTCTTCACCAATCTTCCAAGTTGAAGTTTCAGCGACAACTACTACAATGCATGAGACCGGGAGGTATCTCTTTCAACTCACTGATGACCCCACAGGAAGAGACCTTTGGACGAAAGTGAAACTTTCTGCTGCGACATAATGAAATACCCTCTCCTCCTATGAGAATGAACCTTGTTCATGATATCACTTTATGATGCTACGAATGGCTTTTGTTTTGTGCGAAGAATACGCGGGTTATAAAGTTAGCGCAGAAAGATTCTAAGCAGCTTCTGAATGGAATTGTGAATCCATTTTTGTTTCAGAGTCAAGTCTGGGTTGGAAAGTTTGTTCCTTCGGGCAATCACAAAGGATTCCCGTTGATTTGATCGAAAAAAGCTCGCAAGGTTTACATTTCTAGGTTGGGGTCAATGAACTGGTACGGAAAGGTGAAACGTATAACCCCCCCCCCCCCAACACACACACACAGACACTTAGAAATGAAATGAATTGAGAGTGTGTCGAGAGTGTTTTCACTCTGAATGGTGTAAAGGATCCTGCTTCGCAGAATAACCAAAAGAAGCACTATTTCTCTCACCCGATAGAAGAGCGTCGAGACACTTTTGACTTTTTATATCGCATTTTATATCGCTCTTTTTTATATCGCATTTAGTCCGCGTGACAGATATTATTATGACAGAATATAATAGCCGGCTTCGTCCGCTATCGGGCTGGTTTGGATACTCGAAAAAACGAAAAAAATAGACCGGTAAATTTTTACTTTATAAAAAACAAAAACATCAGTTTTTTTTTTTTTTTTTTTTTTTTTTTTTTTTTTTTTTTTTTTTTTTTTTTTTTTGCGGGGGCGGGGGGGGGTACTTTTCTATTATCCCATCGACCACTTTTCATAACAAAAAACGATCGCCAAACTGTAATGCCAAATAAACGAGAGAACGTTGCCATTGGAATATCAAAGTAAATAAATAAATAAAATATAAGAATTTAAGGACACAGTTGTTACTTTAATTAATGAAATAACTAATAAATCAGTAAAACGTAATGAAAAATACACGCAAATGTCGAATTAAAAACCACTTGACGACATAACAAACACGCATAATGCTTCTGACATCAAGTAAATGGGACTGCATTTTTGGCGTTTAATCTAACAGTTTGGTGATAATTTTTTGTTATAAAAAGTGGTGTCAGATAATAGAAAAGTACCCTTTTTTTTTTTTTTTTTTTTGCTAAATGAAATTTATTTCGATTTATTAAAGAAAAGATAAAGTGTTTTGAAAGGCATATTTAACGAAACCCTTTGAGCGATCTTCGATCACACTTACCCACTTGTTTTATTTTACGAACACATAGTGTAAGAAAAGTATTCTAATATTCTAATCATAATTTGTGTATGTGCATTGCATGTGTGTGAGTAAACATGATAACCCCCCCAAACGGCACTTCTTATTCGTTGAATGTATTATAAACCACTGCCATAAGAACTGTATAGATTTTCGTAAAAATCAGCCGACGGATTTGGTATTTAATGCACTTTTAAACAGTTTTCAAAAATTTTACAATCGATACTCTATAGGGAAAATCACTAAGAAATTCTGACAAACTATAAGTGATAAATATTGCAATGACGTAATGGAGCATTAGTAGCGCAGAGGTTACGTCTCCAATTTCAAAGCGGGAAGCCCAGCGTTCGAATCCAGTCAATTACATTGTGTCAGAAAATTATAAAAAATTCTTTCTTTTTTTTTCTTCTCTGGACATACACTAATGCTCAAAAGATCGAATTTAGTTACTGCATATTTTTCTTCTTTGTACATCGCTCGAAAATTTCAATTATACTATTTAAAGTATGCCGCCACTACTTTTAACACCTTCTTTTTTTTTTTTTTTTTTTTTTAATAAAAGCAAACATGAGTGGAATGCTGAGTGTTTCAAATACATTAGTATGTAAAAAAAAAAAAAAGAAATTCAATTGTTAAATTAACTATTTTGGTGCAATTTCTTTTCAATATTTTTAATTTTAAGGAAAATTAATGGAAAATTTGATTCTTACCAAAAATGTCTCGCGACAAAAATAATGATATGTTTACTAATTTTTTGTAATAAAAAATATTATTTTGGTAACTAAGAATGTAATGAAAGTAAAAAAAAAAAATTGCAATTAAAAAAATCATAGATATAGTCATTTAAATTATCTGATGGTTTTTCATTTATTTTCTGTATGTTAATTTATAAACATAGCTGTAAAACTTCAGGGAGTCCCCTGATATACAAATCGATAATTCATTACGTTCACAACATCACATATATCATCTCAATCAGTGTTCTAAAAATATAACCATAATTTTTTTAAGTAAAAAGTTTTAGTAACGAATTGTTCATGAAAATCACGTATTCCAGAAAATACATTTAAGGGAACTTGGGACTCTTAAACCTTCAAAAACTTTAATTTTTGAAAAAAAAATTAAAAATTAATAATTTATGAACACTTTAAAACAAAATGAATGACACTCTTAATAGTTGTTAAATGTGTAATATTTGAAAGAGAGAAATTTAAAGTCAATGTTCTCAAAGTGGGATTTTAGGACATTACGCGCAAGGTAGTTAAAAAAGGGTACTTCTTTATTATCCCGTCGACCACTTTTCATAACAAAAAACTATCGCCAAACTGTAAGATTAAACGCCAAAAATGCAGTCCCATTTACTTGATGTCAGAAGCATTATGCGTGTTTGTTTTGTCATCAAGTGATTTTTAATTCGACATTTGCGTGTATTTGTCCTTATGTTTTACTGATTTATTAGTTATTTCAATAATTAAAATAACAATTGTGTCCTTAAATTCTTATATTTTATTTATTTATTTATTTTGATATTCCAATAGCAACGTTCTCCCGTTTATTTGGCGTTACAGTTTGGCGATAGTTTTTTTGTTATGAAAAGTGGTCGACGGGATAATACAGAAGTACCTAAAACAGTTTTCAATATTTTTTCATGAAAATTTCAGGATATATACTGTATGGAAGATTCTATAAATTGAATCTAAATTTTATTTTATTTATTTATTTATTTTTGTTGCAAAAATATTTTTTTCTTGATAATATATTGCTAAAATTTTGAAAATTTGATATAAGCAGGATACAGTTTTATTTTTAAAACAAAAAAATCTATAAATAAACAATTTTTTAGATTCAATGCTTTCACAAGGCTCTCAAGCATGAATAGATACCAAAAAATTTGTTTTACAGGCAGAAACTTTTTTGTAATCATGCGCGCAGCCATTCCAATTTTCTACTCGACAAGTTTAGAAATCCCTATCTCAATTATGATCTCAAAAGGATATAAAATAGAAATATGTATCTATTACTGCTTTTAAAAATTGTGTTTGTAATATATACTTTTTAAAATATAAAAATAAAAAATTATCAATATTTTTTTTTTCAAATTTCGATAGTTTAAGAGCCTTTTTGAAGTTTTTGTTTATGAAAATATATTAGGAATATTCACCTCAAGTTCTTACATTTTTCGAAATTTATATGTGGCACATTATTTAACCCTTTATGCCCCAAATTGTGAATCAAGAAATTGCTCCGCCTCCATAATTACCTTCTTTAGTGTCTAAAGAGAAAATTTATATCATATTAACATGCAATTTAGGTAAGTTTTTTTTTATTAAAACTGATTTAATAAATCGGAGCTTGTAACTATTTTGTACAATATTCACAAAAATAATTAGATATTAACAAAATATACAGTTATGGAAATCTCGCATTTCTTTAAGAAACAATGTAAATAAATAAATTGTGATGCTATCAGTAGATGGAAAAGTTTTCCTAGTTGTAAATTTTATATAAAATTTTTTAATAAGAGAAAAGATAAACCTATGTACATGGTTGAGAAAATAAACCGCTTTAAAAATATTTAGCTTCGACTTTCGCTGCGCCTTTTTAAATGTGATCGAAAAAAAGTATTCTGTATGAAAAGTAAAAATCTACTTTTATTAATAGACGGATTAAATAAATTTTATATTAAATTTTCTTTAATGGCACTTAAAAGTACCGTCGCAGGTATAAAGAGTTAAATTTAATATAAGAAGATCTTTTCCGATTTCAGGTTACTTAAATATACACAAACTTGCCAACATCACACTAAACTTCCGTACCATGTAAATTAATTTAACCGAGGTTAAATACGTTTCAAACCTGATTTTTTTTTTTAAAGAAATGCAGTTAAATATGTTCCACGTAAGAACATGAAACTAAATAAATTTTATTTTTTCAGATATATTTTCTGGTTAGAAATGTCTTTAACCTGGATCAAGTTAATTCACATTGTACGGAAATTTAGCTGAATGTTGGCAGGTAAGGCATCTCGTTTTAATTAAATGCACACTTCCGGTTTGCAGCTATAACCATATTTCTAATGATCGTACGAAGAAAACAAAAACTGGTTTGAAAAGATAATTGTACAGTTTTTGAAATGAAACAATAACACATAATTGTGATCTTTGGATAAAATTGGCTATTTAAGCATAGTGAGATACTTTAAAAAATAATTAATCTGTTTGCTAAGATGCGTAACACACGAGTTCTTACAAAATCAAAAGAATTTCCATCTGAATTTTCTTTAATGGCACTTAAAAGTACCGTCGCAAGTATAAAGGGTTAATTTTAATATCAGAAGATCTTTTCCGACTTCAGGTTACTTGAATATACATTTCGGCTTAATTAAATACACACTTATGGTTTGCAGCCATAACCATATTTCTAATGATCGTACGACGAAAACAAAAACTGGTTTGAATAGATAATTGTACAGTTTTTCAAATAAAACAATAACACATAATTCTGATATTTGGATAAAATTGGCTATTTTATAGCATAGTGAGATACTTAAAAAAAAAAATTAGTCTGTTTTGCTAAAATGTGTAACACACGAGTTATTACAAAATCAAAAGAATTTCCATCTTAATGACGTGTTCTGTGTAAGATAACACCAAAATATATTAAACATCCTAATAAATCAATACTTAATTTAAGTTTCTAATAAGCTGATAATTTGCGAAATTTTTAACTAATTGTATTACAAAGTAAGTTGAACGTCTAAGGAAAAGATTTGAAGTTGAAATTTAATTATTTTACGAAATAGTTTAGCTTATGCAAAAGTCTTTTCGAAACCTTATCGATAATTGATCACTGAATGCACACCAAATTAATGAGTTTCAAACATACAACATATTTTTAAAACTTTATTCTTTTAAATACTTTTTAGCATCATTGAAAAGAGTGCATAACTTTGATTTTTCCATTAATGTGTCAACATTTAAAACTAGTTGCTTAATTATGTTCATCGTAAATACTGCTTAAGACAATCACTGAACACTTTAAATAGCATAAAATTTGCTAAAATCCTTGATCAAAGTATTTTTCAAACGTGTTTTCTAATATTTTTAAACATCCCCGGAAGCGATTTGGAACTTTAGTTTGTTATGAGTGTCTTTCCTTTTAATTGCTAAAATGTAAAACTATTCAGTAATTACCCTTCACAGCCATGACTCTCCTAATAATATTTATTTCATACTTGTATTTGTATACAGCAGAGATGAGCCTGGCTCAGCCCGAGCGCGAGCCCGGGTTTGAATTTTTATACAAGTTTTCGGGCTCAAAGTAAAAATTTTAACTGTTCACAAATTTTAAAATAATAATAATAAAAAAAAATTACTATTTGAGAAACAAGAATGTAGTCTAAGTTTCTGAAAGTGTTTTGAAATCCTTTCAAAATCAGTTTAAAATGGAATGAAACTGTTATTCATGGGATATAAGAAGAAATATTATTTAAGCGCCTGAATTGTTAATATTAACAAATACTTTTTTATTTTGAATTACCTCCATATTCAAATACTTTTTAATCCCCAAACTAAAATATCCCATTCATGCCTTCATACATCCTTACTTAAATATTTATACTATGGGTTCAGTTCAAGCTCGAAGCAGGGCTTGATTTTCATACCAATCTTCGGCTTCGGGTGGACTTAGGCTCAAAGTAAAAAGTTTATTTATTAACAAATTGAGAAAAAGGAAAAATCTTGCTAGATGCTATTTGAGAAACAAAAATGTAGTGTAAATTTCTCAAAGTTTTTTTTATAATCTTCTAAAAATTAGTTTGAAATGCGGTTAAATTTTTATCGGTGGAGTATAAGGGGAAATCCCTAACAAAGAATCCCTAATAAAGAAGGAAGTTTGTGTGTTTGTGCTGTGTGTTCTGAAGTGACCGCTGCACGCAGAGCTACAAAATTTGGTGGGAAGGTACCTCTAAGAATGTAGTTTTGCACCTCGAAGCCTGATTTTGGAATTTTTGAACAAATTTGTTTTACACAATATAAGAAGTCACATTTTATCAGACAATTAAATACACTAAACCAACATGAGTGAAAAATTGACCTGGGCCAGGACTCGAACCTGGGACCTTCAGCGTACCGTGCTGATGCTCTGCACGGTACGCTGAGCAGAGCATCAGCACGGTAGCATCACCGCGTAGCATCACTCGCAACCAAGACTCCCTTATCATAGATCAGACTTGACAATCCGGAGAAAGTCTATGGGAGAAAATGTCCGCGGTAAATGCCAACTTATTAATTGACTTTCTCCGGAAAGTATCGCCGCCTGGTGGATACTACCGCACAGTTGCCATGTTTCGGGCTTTTTGAACACCAGTATATTTTTAGAGAAAATGTTGTTCTTTTAAATCCCAGAATTCTCCGATCAAACAAAACAAAATTGTCTCTACTAAAAAACTGGTATCCAAAAATATAATAGAAAAATCTATAGAAAAATCTAGCTGGTCTGCTACCGCATACCTGCCAACTCTTACGCTTTTTTCTTACCACTAAAATTTAATAGAATTTCTTTCGTCATGTAATCACACGATCTTGTCAATTTAATAAGATAAAATTTACTATAAAATTTTAAAACTACTAGTTCATAAGCAAATGCATAGAACAAATGGAGCTGTGAAAAAATTTCGTGTGATTTCGTGTCGTAAATACTATTACTGACGATTGATGGCGCTAGTAGCAGGACAAGTATAGCGGTCAAAGGTAACTTGCTGATTGAGAGGTCTGATACTATGATAAGGAGGTCTTGCTCGCAACAACGCCATCATCCGAAACAACGCGGAGCATCACCGCGGTGAGCAGAGCATCAGCACAGTACGCTGAAGGTCCCAGGTTCGAGTCCTGGCCCAGATCAATTTTTCACTCATGTTGGTTTAATGTATTTAATTGTCTGATAAAATGTAACTTCTTATATTGTGTAAAATAAAGTAACCAGGTGTAGTGTTTATGATTTAAAAATATATATGTAAAATTTGTTTTAATTTAAATTTTTATGCGATTTTTAGCGTTTTTTCACGTTTTGCTGCAATTTTTCCGCATTAGTAACATGAATCCGGTTCCAATATTTTAGCTTATTATAGTACATTTTATCCTCTTTTCAATAAAGTTTTTTTTAAATTCGTACAGCAATTTTTGAAGTGTTGGCGATTTTTTTCCTTTGACACTATGAAAGATTTTCCCAGAATGTTTGATTGGTTCGTTGGTTGCTTCCGTTTCGATCTCAGTTATGCTCAGAATCGTCACTTTTTTTGTCTTTTTAGCTTGGAGAAAATGGATAATTATTTACTGATAAAAAATAATGATTTTAAAAGGGAAAGGCGGGTTATTAATTTGCCTGATTCGGATTTTTTGACTAGATCTTTTTAGCACTTTCCAACCTAGTTGAAAAGTGCTTGTGACTTCGGTTTGTCTGGCCGTCTGCCGTCTGGCCGTCTGCCGTCTGTCCGTGCTCTAACTCCCGTAAATATGCTCGGATTGCTCTGCAATTTTTATATGTTATTGTCGTTCTCTATAGCATGTTCCCTATTTCAACGGAAGTGTGTAGCACTTATAGTTTTTTTACAGGGACACTCAAAAGAATTCCGTTACATTGCGGTCTATGGGGAAAAATCATTTGCGGTTTATTTAAATAATGTTTCACTATTTTAAACGCATTGCAATTTATATATATTACTAAGGTGCATTAGAAGAAGCTTAATATGGAACAGGGTGTGCATAGCACTTATAGTTACTTTACAGGGACAGTAAAAATAATTCCGTTACATTACGTCTATGGAGAAAAATCGTCTGCGGTTTATTTAAATAATGTTTCACTATTTTAAACGCATTGAAATTTATATAGATCCCTAAGGTGCATTACAAGAGACTTACTACGGAATATTGTGTGTATAGCAGTCATCGTTCATTTACAGGGACACGCAAAAGAATTCTCTACCGTCTGTTAACAATAATTCCTGGAAGTGCGTTTTAAGTTATTGAACGCGATTTTAATTTTAACTTGCTTTTTGTCTATTACGTGGTGTGTATAAATTCTGTAGATCCTATACAGGGCAGCACAAAAGTTCGCGAACACATTTCTGTTTATTGACAAACTCCAGACGGAGAATTTTAAACTGTGCTACGCGTTTCCTTACTGAACTAAAATTATCATCCTATGTAGTATATATACAAATCTATAGATCCTATACAGGGCTGAATAAAAGTATTCGGATATTTTTCCGAATATTGTATATGTTGGAAATTCCTGAAATTATGTTTTTAAATATGTTATGCGTTTTCTAAATTGTTTACTTCGATGTTATCTTTCAGCTTATTAAACGGTAATGATTTGTAAAATTATTTTGGAAGCGTTGGAAAGTGCTATATAATCTATGCTTGACGCATGATTTTTCGTTCTTGTTTTTATTTCCAGCGTTTTTTGTTTCAAATGACATCACAAATCGATCACTAGAAGTCAAACACCGTTCTAGGGCAGTTGTGATTGGTAGCTGATAGAATTGTAGACACAGCTGGAAGTCAACCGGGCAATTGTGATTGACAGATGAAAAGGTCATCAATTGATTGCAATTCGAACAGCGAGTTTTTATTTTACGATTTGTTTTATACGATTTTTAGAGTTTTTTCATGTACGTGATGTCATTTATGTTTTGATTTCAGAAATTAGCAACGATAACTTACTGTTTTTGTATGTCAAAAAAAAAAGGTCATTTTGTTTCTGTTTCAAACGTTAATGAAAATTCCTAAATTTTTAACATCGTTGGTTTAATTCTGTGGGGGTGGGGAATGGGGAGGTGAGCGTCCAGTAACTTAAATATCGCATTAATGCTCTGATCAAAACGTCCTCGTTTGCCCCTGCCTCCAAAATCAGAACTTTTTATTTGTCCGATTCAAACGAAACCTTTTCTGAGGTCCCCGAGGTAGTAGATAAACTTCGGTTGGTCGTCTATTTCTGAACAATAATCACGAGGGAGGGGTATTTTCTCGGATTGTATGGTCCCAATTTCAACGAAAATTACTTTATTCATCTTAATACAAACTAATTAAGATATAGATAACTAATTCAGATACACATTTGGCGCCACCTGTTGGTAGAAAATGGAACTAGAACATTTTGCAGCGCATGTGAGAACGCCTGCTATACGGTGTTGTAGGTAGCAAGGACACGTGCCAGAGTTTCGACCGGAAAGAATTTTAATTAGAACAGAGTGCGCCCCAAGCGGTGGGAAAATGGCACTAAAATATTTTGCAATTAAAATTAGTTCGATTCAAACATAGGGCCCGATTTCAACGAGAAATGATTCATTCAACTTAACACGGACTAATTAAGATATAGATAACTAATTAGGACATAAATTTGGTGCTCCCTAGCGGTGGAAAGTGGAACTAAAAGATTTTTAGCGCGTGCACAGCACACCTTCTATACGGTACCATAAGCAACGGGGACACGTGTCGGAGTTTCATTCGGAAAGAGGTTTGTTTAGGACACAGTGCGCCCCATGACGGTGGAATATGTAACCGAAAAAAAATCTCGGTCCGATTCGAACAAAATTTTTTCTCACACTCTTCCGAGGTCTCCGAGGTTTAAAGAAAATTCGGTATCATTTTTTCAGCCCTTGATTACTGTCATTTGTGAATAGCAATATCCAGGGGGGTGATTTATTTTTTGGGGTTCTATGGGCCCGATTTCAACGGGAATCGGTTCATTCAACTTAACATGAACTAATTAAGATATAACTAATTAATTAAGACATAGATTTGGTACCCCTGGTGGTGGTAAGTGGAAATAACAGATTTTTCGCGCGTGCACAGCATGCCTTCTACACGGTGCCGTAAGCAGCTGGAATGAGTGCCGGAGTTTCGTTCGGAAAGAGGTTTATTTAGAACAGAATGATCCACTTGGTGGTGGAAACTGGAACTTTGCTGCGTGTGCACAGCACGTCTGCTATACACGGAAACGTAGGCAGCGGGGACATGTTTCGAAAAGTTGTTTAAAACAGAATGCATCCCCTCGCGGTGGAACTAAAAGATTTTCTTGCGCGTGCGCCAGAAATGACTATTTTTATTGAAGCAGCAAAAGAAAGTTAACAATTTGATAATCCCAGACAACGAAATAGTTTAATTTTCACTCATCCTCGAATATTAAGAAAAATATTGGAGGTATTGAATTGAAACTCATAGTCTGTACGTAGTTTATTTTCTTGATTCCTAAAATGCAAATTTTGTGAAAATCCAACAGTAACCTTTTTTTAATTTTGACCAAAAACTGACCCGCTTTGAATCAAATGATCCAGACATTTGAGGAGGTGGTATCGAATTTACTTCCGCTTCGGTGTCCATCTCTCTATTTAATTTCCGAAAGACAAAGATAACCAGAGTAATGGTTTCGCGCAACACTTTTTAGAGTGATGTCGCATTTCGTATTTTTTTTTACGGACAGGGTAACGCCGGGCGATCAGCTAGTATTCAGTATGATCCTGAAGCCTTTGCACGGTCATTGTTAGTAACATAAATAAGTCGCGGGATATCCCTTATACGTCCTCTCTTTCTGTTTGAAGTCCGTTTCCAGAATTATTGAAAAACAGAACTCATGTCTTGCTGCCATAGTTATACAACGATATTGTAACAGGATAAAAATTGTGACGGGGTATAAATAACTGATTTGTTATTTTAAATAGATTTTTAAGCACATAAAAATCATGAAACATTGTAATGAGGGAAAATTTTATGATTAATAGTTATTTCTATATAAGAAGATGTTTTTAAATGCGAGAATTAATCTTTAAACAATTTTAAGATATTATTAACAATTTTCTACAGCTTATACACAAATTAAAAACATCTTTTACTTAAGTAAAACATAATGACATAAAAACAGATATCTAGAAAGAAGTAAATAGAAAGAAGTATAAGAAAAACATAATGTTTTTCTGTGTTTTTACTTTGTGTGTTTGATGGTAGATGGTGTGTTTGTTGTGTGGTATTATGTATATATTGTAGCGTTCAGTGTCATTCGGGTTTGTTTTTTGACGATGTATGTGTATTTATGATTATGGTTTTATACTTTAAACCGAAACATGTCAAGTTTGGATATTTGTGTTTTACATGTATTTGACACCTTACTTAAGTAAAAGATGTTTTTAATTTGTGTATATGTTTTAGAAAAGGTGAAGTTTTATGGTTTTAAATTTTAAAACAGTTTTTAACTTTCTACAGCTTACTTTCAGCATCGCGCTTGGGATCTGATATAAAATTTTTAGGGCCCGGCCTAAAATGCATCTCTAGTATATAACACTATATATATCTATACACACATATATGTACGAGTATATATATATATATATATATATACACTCTTACTGTATATATATATATATATATATATATATATATACAGTAGCTGGCAAACGTTTTGAGACGATACGTTTTTCTGTCCTAACTTTTTCTCTAAGCAAAATTTCTTAATGATGTAAATTAGTAATTTGTACCCCTTTTAAAGCTAAACAAAATGCAACATTAGAACAATTGAGACACATGCATAATTTAAAAATAATTCGGAAATTCGCAAAATTACTTAAGCAAAAGTTTTGAGACGATTCAGTTTTTCTAAACATTTATTGAAATTAAGCGTTTTATTGTAACGAAATACAGCAATATTTAATATTTAATTGCATATTCTTTTGTTTTGAGGACTGCGGCACATCATCTGGGCATGGAATTAACAAGGCTTTCTAAGGTAGATATAGGGATTTTCGCCCATTCCGATTGAAGATCCTGAAGGAGTTCTGCCTTTGAAGAATGCTTCCGTGTCCCTAATTTCTTCCGATGTGTTTCCAAAGATGTTTAATTGGATTGAGGTCAATTGACTTACTCACTCAGTAAAAAACATTAATTTTCTTAGCTGTAAACCAAGTTGTCACTATTTTGGAGATGTGCTTGGGATCATTATCCAGCTGAAATATCCATCCGCGAGGCATCTTTTTACGAGCGTAAGGCAGCATGTGATCTTCTAAAATGTTTTATAAACATTTTTATCCATAATCTCATCGATGTGTACAACAGAAACGAAGCCATCATGATAGAATGCTCCAGAGACCATTACTGATCCGTTTCCGTGCCTCACTGTTGGTCGTTGGTACCGGGGATCCATTCTGGTGCCTTTTGGACTACGAATATAACGTCGGCCATCACTTCCCAACAAATTGAATTTGGATTCATATCTCCAAAGGACCTTCTTCCTATCTTTGGTTGTTCACATTTCGTACTCCTTAGCGAATTTCAATTGGATTTTCCTATTCTTTGCCCGTCAAAGAGGATTTTTGCGGGGACCCGTGCACACAATCTAGCGGCTTCCAGATGACCGACGTCTTATGCTGTCCGTTCTCACTGTGAGTCCATGTTGTGACCATCTCCTTACATATTTCAGCAGCGTTCTTGTTTGGGTCAGCGACCGACTTCCTTCGGATTAACACGTCTTGACGCTGAGTCGTTCTTCTTGAGGCTCCTAATCTTGGAAGATCGCGCACACCTTTACCATCCTTCCACTTCTTTACTATGTGGCCAACAGTTAATTTTGGAATTCCCAACTTACTGGCGATAACAGAATATGACATTCCTCCCCTCGCTTCCTTAATAATTAAAAGACGAATGGTCAAAGGAGTATTTTTCCCTGTCTTCATACTGAAACAGATACAGATACTAACATTAATATTTTCACGTACGAAATAGAATTCTAATGATTTAAAAATTAAGCAATTGAGTTTTGCATACAACAATCCGGCTGAAGTGCCAAGTTGTTTCGTGCTTTATATATGAGGCATTGCATATTCTAGAACATTCTGAGAACATGACTACGTAAAGCTACTAATTTGCATATCTGCGCAAAGTTATCAAAATTATAAAGTCATTTACATACAGCTCGTATACAAAGGAAATAACGAAAATGTAATTTAAAGGTCAGGGACGGGTTTCGAACCATATCTTCTGCGGGGAATTCCTCTGCTTTAGCCACTCAGCTAGCGGAGCCCTTGTGTGTGTTAAAATATAATATGTATTTAAGTCAAGTATTAAAAACTTAAATTTTATCAGATCGTCTAAAAACTTCTGCTTTCAACTTTTCAAATTCACGTTTGGTATTTTTTAATAATACTCACACGTCTAATAATAATTTTCACACGTCTATTCTTCTATTTCAGCGGTTCCCCACCTTTGGTACGGGAGAATTATTTTGGTAATGGCGGATAACGCAAAAAATAAAATTTAAAATGAAAACAGAAAAACTTTTCGTTTACAAAGAGAGACTTGTGTGAAATTAAAATAGACTATTCGCAAAAAATGAAGGAAAATGCCTAAACTTAGTAATTGGTTGATCATATGTCGCCATTATCTCTGACCACTCCTAATAATATCTTGTAAATTCACATGTGTCTCTCCTTTTTTTTTCTTTCTAGTAATTCTGAAAGAGAACTGCATCTGACATTAGTAAGTAGCATAAGAATATTACTAATGAAGGAAAGCAAAAATATTTGGAATGGGTTTATGTGAGAAGAGGTACGCATAAATGAAAAGTCTAAGAAAGGGGTACGTGAGAGAAAAAAGGTTGGGAAGCACTGTATTTCATTAGTTGCGCACCATGTAGGATGACTAAAGTTACAAATTACTCATTTACAACATTAAGAAATTATGCTTACAGAAAAATTCAGTACAGAAAAACATATCGTGTCAAAACTTTTGCCAGCTACTGTATATATATATATATACATATTTATTTATTTGCTTATTATTTTAAGCTGAAATAAGTTGTTTAAGTTTTAAGGTAAACATCCCAAACAACCCAACCAACCTTTCTTGTTTGGTGGTAAAGAAATACAGTATAAGAACATTTATGTAATCCTACGAAGTTCTGGTGGAGATTAATGATATTAACAATTTAAACATTAAATTTACCAAATTAAGGATTAATTAAACTACTTAAAAGTAAAGTATGCGTTGTGTAATTTTAAAGAATCCCTAATTATGAACTACTAGTTACTGACAAAAGTATGCACGCTATTTACATTAACTAAAATACTTTATATATCTAAACCTAAAACTAAGGAATACACATGATGCATTAAAGGAAAGAAAGAATTAATTATCAAAAAGTAACAAAGTTTATTTACATAACTATTTACAAAGAAAATAAGAAAATGTTAATTAGAAATTTGATCAAGGATCACACGATCCAAACATTTAGCAATTAAATTAAAATTCTTCAACTTTCTTAATTACCAAATATTACTGCTTTGCTAACATTGTGCAATACTATATTAACCTTTAAATGAACATG
Organism: Maratus michaelseni; assembly: GCA_963931845.1. Lineage (NCBI taxonomy): Eukaryota > Metazoa > Arthropoda > Arachnida > Araneae > Salticidae > Maratus > Maratus michaelseni. The sequence continues at coordinate 292,213,014 of OZ007589.1, read as the reverse complement.
CCAGTTATCATTCATAGTATATTCCTCGCGTATAATCGGTCGTAATAAAGACCACCACTCTATCCCTTATTAATTTGTAATACTGCACCAGAATTTATTAAACATCGTGAAAAATCAATCTTTAATTTAAGAGGACTTGGTAACCTTTAAACTGTTTTTTTAATTTGAGTATTTTATAATACATTTTTAACCTATTAATAAATGATTTTCTGAAGAAAAAGAATTTAATAAAAAATGACACTTCTCTTATAATTTTGAATTTTTTTTTTCAAAAATCTTTGTCAATAAATGATAATTTAATTCATACTAGATTGGAGAGCTTCAAACATCGAACATATTTTTAAAACTGTATTCTTTTAAATACTCATTCACATCACCAAAAGCAGTGCATAATTTTGATTTCTCTATTAATGCGTCCGCACTCAAAACTAATTGCATAATAATGTTCACCGCATATATACCGTGTAAATCAAAATACCGGTTATGGCGATTATCTGTTAAACAGCGAATGATAGAAATGTATTTCAATTGCAAATCGTATTCAAGTCAAATATAAATTTTGGGAAATAGAATTTTAAAATATGGAATTTGATTTACAAGGGAATTTACATATGTATTAAAATATGAAATGTAATATCTTATATCACCCTCATTTCCCACGATTTGTATTTTGAAAAATATTGCCTTGAGTCTAAGAAGGACACTAAAAAAAAGTCCAATTCTTTTATAACCAAAAGGCACCGAGTTATGGTAGTTTGCATTTTATGAATTTTTAGTATTTTCTAGAACTAAAATTGATACATTTAATTTTTTAATTAATTTTTTTTCTAAATCATGACAATTTTGCAATATTCTGTGCTTTATAGGGGAGTTCTTTATTCACACTTGCATTGTTATTAATAAGCTTAATTGTATTTCTTTAAGTGCATAGCTTTTATTGCGTATTATGTATATCTATGATAGTTCAAATTTAGAATCTGAATTACTCCAAGTTTTGTTCCATTCCTTCATTTAAAAATTTGGTTACTGTATGTTAGAGCAGGCCTCATTAACATTTTTACTATCCCCCTTTATATGTGCGTATTGCGTGTGTCGGGTGGTCATGGCACAAACATGAGAGAATCTAGGGCTTGATTTTGGATAGATATATAGACTAGAATTTCTGAAAAAATTCTTACACAAAGGTTTTTCATGTTTCAAATAATGAAACAAATGCCAAAAATACTGTATTTTTAAGTGCAAGCGAGTCTTTTAAAATGTTGTTCACAGCAAATTTTATCTTCAGAAGAATTGTACAGACTGGGAACTTGCTACTTTACATTAAATCCAGGATTTACTATCCTATCCATGAGTGCAAAATATATATTTATACATATAAATTTACAGAGGCTTCGTGAGCGCAAGAAAAGATGTCGGTGGGCACAACTCTGCCCGTGGGCCCGTGGTTGGCGACCCCCAAATTTAAGTGACGGGCGATTCCTGTAATAGGTAAAGAAAAACCACATATTGTTAAAAAAGAGCATGATTTCCCTGTTTGACGCTTTTAATGAAATTTTAGTCAAACTATACTCTAAAACTAAATACAGTGGTGGCCAAAAGTTTGGACATTTTTTGAAAGTTTCATGTTTTTCAACTTTGTGTGCTTGTAGAATATATTAATTTTCACTTAAATACAAACGTTTATATATCAAATTGAAGGTAATTTAATGTAGAATTTAATAATAAAAACAATATTACAATATAAAGTTATGCTCATTTTAGTAGAACAAACAAGCACAAATCGTTTTGAATAAGGACGTGTTTTGTAATAAAAGCGTACTAGCCAATCACAAACACAGTTCTGAGGACCAATCAAATGTCTGTAACTATAGTTTAGGTTATTTGGATGGTAAAAGAGTTATTGTTGTGGAAATATTTGGCGGAATGATGCATACTAGTACAATTAAATAGAGTATTGCTGTTTTTGAATATTTAAAGTCCTTGTCTTTAATTAAACTAATTTTAAACAATGTCATCAACAAGAAGAACTAATTGTACATCTACAAAAAGAAGCCGAATTGTCATATTGAGAGAAAATGGCCTCTCTTATGCTGAAATTGCAAGACAAGTTGGTGGTTCAGTGACTTGTTCTAGTGTACGAAAGTTCTGTTTACGTTATGAAAAAACGAAATCAGTTGAAAATAAGGCCAAATCAGGCCGAAAAAAATGCACAAGTGCTACTGCCGATAGAAAAATTAAACGGCTATGCCTTCAAGATAGAAAGATTTCATCAGATGCCATTAGATGTGAAATGAAGGCAAAGGATATTGCAGTAAGTTCAAGAACAATAAGAAGAATTTTATCAGGATTTGGACTACAAGCTAGAATTCCAAGGAAAAAACCATATTTAAATCGAAAGCAACGCCAAAAACGAGTTAAGTGGGCAAAAGAACACATTAAATGGTCAGAAAATCAATGGAAGCAAGTAATCTGGAGCGATGAGAGTAAAATATCGCTCTTTGGTAGTGATGGTAGAAAATACGTGAGACGTAGAGTAGGAGAAGCACTTCATCCTGATTGCATTGAAGCAACTACAAAAATCCAACAAATGTCATGATTTGGGCATGTATGTCTGCAGATGGTGTGGGTAGAATTCAAGTGATTGATGACATCCTGAATGCCAAAAAATACATCGAAACTGTCCTGGAACCAAAATTGATACCTTCCATCAGGGATCTCTTCCCAACAACGCACCATTTATTTTTCAGCAGGATTCAGCTCCATGCCACACAGCAAAAGTATGCAAAGCATGGTTTCAAAATAAAGGCATAGATATATTACCATGGCCAGGAAACAGCCCTGATCTCAATCCAATTGAAAATTTGTGGCGACGTTTGAAAATTTTTGTACGAAAAAAACGTCCATCCAATAAAAGACAACTTATTGAAGCTATAATTGATTCTTGGCACCATGTGATTACGAAAGATGAACTCCAAACACTCGTTCACTCGATGAAAAGACGCTGTGAAGCTGGCTTAAAAAATAGGGGTTATCCTACTAAGTATTGATTGTGTAAGTATCACTTTAAAAAAATGCAAATCTAAGATAGATCTTACTATTAGTTGCATAACTTTTTTTGTAATACAGATATTGTAATACAGTTTTTATTTTTAAATTCTACATTAAATTACACTGTAAAAAATGAAGTACTCAAAAATGAGTAAGTCCATGTACTAATTTCGAAATGAGTATTTTTGGATCAAAAATGAACATGTGCATTCTCAAAAATGAGTAAGTTCATGTACTCATATCGAAATGAGTATTTTTGGATCAAAAATGAACATATGTATTCTCAAAAATGAGTAAGTTCATGTACTCATTTCGAAATGAGTATTTTTGGATCAAAAATGAACATATGATCAAACCCAACATTCTTGTATATTTCAGAATGTGTAATGACGAAATTTCGGAGCCTAAAAAGCTATTATTTGAAGGAAAAACGAAGAATAAGAGAAATGAAAAGTGGATCTGGTTGTTCTGGATTTTCATCAAAGTGGATCCACTACAACACATTTACTCTTTTTTTTTTTCCCTCACATTTTACACATTTACTTTTTTTTTTTCTTGATAGTACTTCAAAATTATGATTTTTTTTCCACTAATTTTTTTAAAATTTATTTTAACTTTTTTAACGTGAGGCAATATTGTGTTATTTAAAAGTTTCATAACATAATATCTTTGCAAATTATAGCTATGCAAATTGGTCTTAAACTAAACTGATTTGGCTTACAAATTTATGGATTACGCTAAAATTTATTATTTTATAAATTATAATTTTACAAAGTTTATAATTTTAGTATTTCAATCTATGATCTTTTCTAATGTCATTTTTTAATTAATAATTCTTCGAACTACCTGTTACTTCAGACATTATTTTAATCTTTAACACATATAGACAGGCACTGTACATCCTTAAAAACATATTTAAAAACACATAACCCTCTATCCCTTCCTAACAGATGGCGCCAGATGCTGTTAGAAAGGGATAGAGGGGTTAGTTTCAAAGTAACTACCAACATTTGAGAAAGATGCGTGACCACTCATGGTACGTTGGTCTAAGTCATCAGGCTAGTAAACAGGACTTCACGGGTTGATTCCTCGCATGGGCAAGGGTTGGTTAATTACTAGAAACTCACGCAGGAATGAAAAAAATGAGCAGAAATGTATATATCCCTTATAAGGTTGTCCTCGCGAAGAAACTTTTTTTTTTTATCCTAAAAATTTTATTTTAACGACATAAAAAATTTTAAATTTGAATACATCCATGGGATCAAAAATGAGTACATAGCAGTTCATATTTGAATACATCCATGGGATCAAAAATGAGTACATGTGTTTCTCAATTTTGAGAACATTTGGATCGGAGCTATTTTGAGTATGTGACGTATTCAAAATTGAGTACTTTTTACTCAATTTTGAATACCCATTTTTTCAGTGTACCTTCAATTTGATATCTAAATGTTTGTATTTAAGTGAAAATTAATATATTCTACAACCACACAAAGTTGAAAAACATGAAACTTTCAAAAAATGTCCACACTTTTGGCCACCACTGTAAATTTATATATAAGTGTTTTTCAGAAAAGTTTTTTTTTTCGTATGTCCATTGCTAAAAATATTCAGTCCTATAACTTAGAAATTGATTCTGTTTTCTAAGATGTGTAACATACAAATCACTAATTAAAAAGAATTTCCAAGTTAATCACGTATTTATTTGTAAGTTAGCACAAAACTATATTAAACATCTTGAAAAATCAATACTTAATTTAAGTTTCTAATAAGCTGATAATTTGCGAAATTCTTCACTAATTGTATTACAAAGTAAGTTTAACGTGTAAGGAAAAGATTTTAACTGGAAATTTAATTATTTTACGAAATAGTTTAGTTTCTGCGAAAATATTCAAGCACTACAATGTCCGTAATTGATGACTTCATGTTTACAAAGCTAAAGAATTTCAAACATCTAACATATTTTTAAACCTTTATATTTTTAGCATCACCAAAAACAAAAAAGGTACATTACTTGTATTTTTCAATTAATTTGCACGCGTTGAAAACTAATTACATAATTATGTATATCGTACACAGTGTATGATGCATTTATTAAATACAGGGTTATTCAAAAGATTCTAGATGATTTTAAAAGTTAAATTTTTTCGCCTTATTTAATGTTCTAGATTTAGAATTAGAAACTTTTCAGTTTCATTAAGCTTTTTTGTATTATTAACTATCATTCAGTAATTAAAATATAAATTGCAGTATCAAATGAGGGTGAAAAGGTTCAGAGTAAGGGTCACCAACACTCATACTGCCACCTGGGCGTTTAAATGTTAAAATGTTATAATCCCCCTCCCTTTCACACAAATATTTGTACATATGTGTGTTGGTAGGGTACACATGTTCACAATCTCATTCATATAGATAGTAGAGATGTGGTTTTCAATATTTTACTTTCAGAAAATTCGTACAGTCTAAGAACATTCTTCTTATCATCAAAATCAGTATTCATGAGTTCAAAATACATATTTATGCACATAAAGCTGGTGGGCATAAGAAAAGAGGTATGAAAGTGCGCCAGTTAGCGTATGGATGTCGACTCCTGAGAGAGTATCTACGTTTTCCTAAAGGATAATCCGTAAATACACAACGATAAGATGCAACTAATAAGCATAGCTTCCAAAGTCAGATTAAACAAAAACATAAAATCATGCATTAAGCATCAAGCATCAAGCATAGATTATGAAACACTTTCCAACACTTCCGGAATACTTTAAAAAACATTCGCTTTTTAATAAGGTAAATAATATACCGAAGTAAACATTTTTGAAAACGCAAAACACATTTGAAAACCAGATTTCAGCAATTACAGACCATAGCCAGAAAAGTACTCCAATTCTTTTGCTCAGCCCTCTATATAATCTATAGATTTTTATATCCTCTATATAGTATACTACAAGTTAATTTAGTAAGAAAACACGTAACACAGTTGAAAATTCACCTTCAGCAGTTTCTACCAAAAGACGGAAACCCATTTGAATTCTTTTGAACAGCCCTGTATAATACTTTAAGATTTTTAAACTTGTCCCATATTAGTTAAAGATTAATTCTGACAAAAACATGCTATAAACTGCTGAAATAACACTTTCAAAAATTATCATAATAAGCGGCGATGTATCCAGTTCTTTGCGTGGCTCTATATATGGTTTTATTTATTATTCTACAAAAATCTCGTACTATACTAAATATAGTTCAGATTGAAAATGCATAAATCAATTTAAAATATTATTTTAGAAACTCCCGTTCATACACAGTAATGCTTATGAATTCTTTTGTGTAGCCTTGTACATCATCTATAGCATTTATGCATACCAGATAGTATGCAAAAATTATAGTTAAACGCATACCTAACTAAAAGCACACTTCCAGAAATCATCGCTTATAGACAATACTTCAGATACAGTACTATATCTGAAATATTTTGTGTGTTCCTGTAAATAAACGATAAATGTCATACACATCATATTATACAACAGGTATCTTGTAGTGAACCTCAGTCATGTATATCAATTTCATCATATTTGAAATAGAGTAACGTAATTAAAATACGCTGTAAACTGTTTTTCTCCTTAGACCATTATGTAACCGAGTATTTTTGTGTGACCCTGTAAATGAATGATAAATGCTTTAAGCATGTTTTAGTGCACCTCACAAATTGATATCTATTTCATTATGTTTGTAATAGTTTAACATGATTAAAATGTACCGCAAACGATTTTTCCCCATGGACTATAATATAATAGAGTTCTTTTGAGTTTCCCTGTAAACTAATTATAAATACTACACGTACCATATTTGATAGTAAGCATCTTGTAGTGCACTTCATTAATGTATATCAATTTCAATATATTTGAAATAGTTTAACGTCATTAAAATGCACTGCAAAGGATGTTAACTCATAATATAACGGCATTCTTTTGGTTGACCCCGTAAACGAAGTATAACTTCTACATACTTCATTTTCAATACCGAGCATATCATTACATATATCAATAACATATATCAATTGCATGACAACCTGATTATAATTACGTGAATTAGAGCACGGACAGACAGACAAAGTGAATTCATAAACACTTTTCAACTGTGTTGGAAAGTGTTAAAAAAAACACTTAACTCATTAAAAGAAAGATGAAAATGGAACGTTTTTTCTAATCCATTGGTATAAATATCAAAAAAAGGAGAAGCATAAAAATTATAAAATTGTTTTTACGGAGATGGACGTAAGATTACGAATGCCGCACGTGGTTAGGCAGGTGCTTTCCAAGTACGAGCAAAAGAAGATTGTATAAGAGAAATTGGATCTTTGTAATAATAATGAACCAAATTGCTAATAACGAAAGAATGCGCATAAAAAAGAAAGAGAATTCATGCGTTAAACATAGTTATAAAACGCTTTCCAATGTTTGCAGAATATGGTTAAGAAACCTTGCTCGTTTTGCACGATAACAGAAGATTCGTAAATAAAACCCAATGTTTGCTTTATTCAGCAAATTGATAAACCATGATACCGGGTGTCCCAAAAATGACTGAAGGATTTTAAAAATCAATGACTTGCAAACGGTGAGAGATATTAAAAAAATTCTTACAGGAGGGTTATGTATGATACCAGGAGTTTTTTCACTGTGATTCTTGATTTTAGTTCGAATTTCAAATAATAGATGGCGCTGACAGCGATTGGCGCTCAGTCGAAGCCGAAACTGACGCCACTCAGCATTGATGCACCGTCCCCTGAATACTAGGCCTGCGCGCTTATAAAAATAGCGGCTGTCGCAGGCGGATTTTTTTTTCAGCGTTTGAACGGTCCCTCGAACTTCAACACCAAAAATTTCTAAAAGTTTTCTTCGCCTAGTTTTTCTGAGATCAAATAAGCGAAAGAAATTTTTTTGAAATTATTGGTGTTGAAGTTCGAGGGACCGTTCAAACTCTGAAAAAAAATCAGCCTGCGACAGCCACCATTTTTATCAGCGCGCAGGCCTAGTTTTCAGGGGGCGGTGCATCAATGCCGAGGCTAGCGAAAAAGACATGCTACCGCGGTACATTCCACTTATCTTTTTTTACAGACCGCTAGAGAGACGTGATGCTCTTTTCGTACACCTGCATTGGTGCATTCGAGCATCACGTGACTACCGCGGTCTGTAAAAAAAGATATGCGTATAACACCACGGTAGCCTTTCTTTTTCGTTAGCCTCGATCAATGCTGAGTGGTGTCAGTTTCGTCCTCGACTGACCGCCAATCGCTGTCAGCGCAATCTATTGTTTGAAATTCGAACTAAAATCAAGAATCACAGTGAAAAAACTCCTGACATCATACATAACCTTCCTGCAAGAGTTTGTTTAATATCTGTCACCGTTTGCAAGATATTGAATTTTAAAATCCATCAGTCATTTTTGGGACACCCGGTATCATGGTTTATCAATTTGCTGAATAAAGCAAACATTGGGTTTTATTTACGAATCTTCTGTTATCGTGCAAAACGAGCAAGGTTTCTTAACCATATGCTAAAATCCACAAATCATATATTCTAATACGAGCAAATCTTGTGGGTGGTTATATATATATATATATATATATATGCAAAAATTATCTTAAAAACGGCTCTAACGATTTTGACGAAATTTCGTATCCTACCGTTTTGGGGCACCAGAAAACCATTCGGCTAGGTCACATGCTCGAGAAAATTTGATTAGTGGGTCATTTTGGGTCATTTTGGGTCATGGTCTAGCTAATTGTATCTAAAAAACGGTTCAAACGATTTTGACGAAATTTTGTATCCGACCATTTTCGGGCATGAGAAGTCAATTGGGCTGGGTCACACGTTCGAGAACTTTCGATTAGTGGGTCATTTTTGGGTCAACGCGGGTCAAATTAATTTTATCTAAAAAACGGCTCTAACGATTTTGATTAAATTTTGTGTCCTACGAGTTTCGAGCACGATAAAAGCATTGGGCTAGGTCGCATGTCCGAGAAAATTCGATTAGTGGGTCATTTCTGGGTCATTGTGGGTCAAGATCTAAAAAGCGGCTCAATTTACACTAAATTTTGCATCCAATGGTTTTCGGGCACGAGAAGACTGTTGGGCTAGGTCACATGTTCGAGAAAATTCAATTAGTGGGTCATTTTGGGTCATTTTGGGTCATGGTCAAGCTAATTGTATCTAAAAAACGGTTCAAACGATTTTGACGAAATTTTGTATTCGACCATTTTCTGGCATGAGAAGTCAATTGGGCTGGGTCACATGTTCGAGAACTTTCGATTAGTGGGTCATTTTTGGGTCAACGCGGGTCAAATTAATTTTATCTAAAAAACGGCTCTAACGATTTTGATTAAATTTTGTGTCCTACGAGTTTCGAGCACGATACAAGCATTGGGCTAGGTCGCATGTCCGAGAAAATTCGATTAGTGGGTCATTTCTGGGTCATTGTGGGTCAAGATCTAAAAAGCGGCTCAATTTACACTAAATTTTGCATTCAATGGTTTCCGGGCACGAGAAGACTGTTGGGCTAGGTCACATGTCCGAGAAAATTCAATTAGTGGGTCATTTTGGGTCATTTTGGGTCATGGTCAAGCTAATTGTATTTAAAAAACGGTCCAAACGATTTTGACGAAATTTTGTATCCGACTATTTTCGGGCACGAGAAGACTATTGGGCTGGGTCACATGTTCGAGAACTTTCGATTAGGGGGTCATTTTTGGGTCAAAGCGGGTCAAATTAATTTTATCTAAAAAACGGCTCTAACGATTTTGATTAAATTTTGTATTTTACGAGTTTCGGGCACTCGAAAATCATTAGACTAGGTCACATGTTCAAGAAAATTCGATTAGTGGGTCATTTCTGGGTCATTGTGGGTCAATATCTAAAAAGCGGCTCAATTTACACTAAATTTTGCATCCTATGGTTTTCCGGCACGAGAAGACTGTTGGGCTAAGTCACATGTTCGAGAAAATTCAATTAGTGGGTCATTTTGGTCATGGGTCATGATATTTGAACTCAAATTTAATTTTGACCGAGCATAGCTCGGTCTTCCCTGCTCGTTACAATAATGTGATAAAGTTAAAATCACATATACTCATAGCTCAGTCTCTGAACGCGCAAGCAATTTGCTAGTAACAATCCCTACTACAAGAATAATGCAAGAAATTGCAGAAATCTCTAATAGCACTTGTTTCGCAGTTCTAGTTTTATCCGCTCGAGCGTTATTTGAGCTTATTTGGATTTTTCTTTGCACCCTTTTTAATAACATGAATAACACTTCCATTTGTTTGAAAATAAATTAAACTTATCATTTTAAAACTTAGATTTTTTTCTTCAATAGTAATAATACGTGTTGAATTCAAAATTATTTCTCATTAAACAGTTTTTTTTTCCTTTTCAAAGGGATATTTTTTTACTACATACCATTTATTATATTTTGGTATGTAGTGAAAAGATTAAATTTATTCTTTTAAATTTTTTCCATCATAATTCCATTTCCTTCTTCCGTCCGTTTAGCTAACTTTTAAATAAGTGTAAGATAACGATATTGTTAAATGCGCAGATAAATGCGAGCAAAGTTGAAAATGATGCTGAAATAGACATCATTATTTCAAGGGAAGTAGAAATAAATCATTTTTATAATAAATTTTCACGTTTCACTCTTTATTTAAAAAATCCCTAATGATGCATTTCTTTTTTTAAAAATTCACTGAATGCTAAGGATATATTTTAATAAATGAAGGCATTAGTAGAAGAATTAAAATGTGAAAACAATACGTCTGATTAATGTAAATAAAGAAATAAAATTACTTAAAATACAAACGCATTTAATTAAAAAGGCATATAAAAACACTAAAAAATAACTACTCTGCAAAAAAATTGTTGATTTTATGGTATACTACTGGCATCCCAGCGGCCAGTAGTTTACCGTAAAATTAACAGTAATAAACAGTAAAATAAGCACTGCCGCACATGCGAGATAATAAAATCAAGCGTAAAATGAGCATTTTTTTTTTTTTCTGGTGGGGTATGCATACGTTTCGGATGAAAAGCTTCATCCCTCTTCAGTCAAAATTATGAAAAATCGGTTCAGAAAACATAAACATGCATTTAAATCTAAGAACCCTAACTCGAAATTCGTTTCACATGCAATTGAAACAGACCATTCACCTGATTTTATGAAAACTACGATTATTGAACTATAATGTTTAAAGAAGCCGAATTTTCCTAGAATCTTGGCATACGAATTCAGCTGTTAATCCAATTAATGAAGATGGAAATATTCCATCAGAGTACTCTATTCTTTTTTATAGAAATGCTAAATTTATAATTAACATTACATGTTTTGATGAATGTTTCACATGGGTAAGTTGGTTTTTGTTATCTTTAGTGATTTTTCGTAATTTGTACTGAAGAAGGATGAAGGTTTTTATCCGAAATGCATACATAGTTGTTTTTTAGTGGTTTTATATGCCTATTTTAATTAAAAGTGTCTGTACTTTAAGTAACTTTATTTCTTAATTAGTAGAAGATTACATTTTCCTCAAAAACTGTTGTATTTTATGGATGAAGATGTTATGAGGTAAACTCTCATATAATAAAGCAAAAATACAAAGATTCTGAATATCCTTGAAGATATGAGACACGATTTTTAATATTTAATATTTTAATATTTAATATTTTAATATTTAATATTTTAATACTGAATATTTTAATATTTAATATTTTTAATTTCATTATTTTAATATTTATCAATTAAATGTTAATATGTCTTTCTAAAAGAGTTTAGGTATCGCATGCATTAGCATTTTAAATGAATGCTACTAAAAAAAGGAAAAGACAAATATATAGGATATGTAAAGAATTTCACTTAAACTATTTCAAAATTTAATTTTTGTTACATGACTCCCCCCATCTTCCATTCGCGTCTTAAATTTATATATAAGAAAAGGAAAATTAAAAATTTACGATAAAATTAAAATTTGACGTATCGGATATTTTTCGGATTACAGATGCTTCCCTAATTACGTTTTTTGGAAAATATGATAAGGTACGCTATGGGACAACAAGAAAGTAAACAAAAAAAAAAAGGAACGCAAAAATTCAAATTGAAGGATGCATTGACGTCATCGTAATGGTTTTGCCTTACATATAGATCATTAGACTTATTGTTTTAATATAAATGCATACAAATAAATATATAAAAAAAGGTTGCTTTGCAGCATTTATGTCTATACTAATAAAATAAAGTTATTTGTCTGTGTGGTTGTGTTTCGATTACTAACGAAATCTACCGCACGTAGAAGTCTGAAAATTTAGGTGCTGCTAGTACAAGGGTCGAATTTTCAATATTTTGAGACCCGGGCACCCTGGAGTCCCTTTGAGATTTTTGTCCTAAATTATTAATAACTTGCCCCATTTTTATCCGATCTTTATTTTTGGTGCCCTTTCTCCATTTAGGTTTTTCCCCATTTCTACGTTCCAGTTAATACCCTGGCACCCTGGGGCCCGGTACGGGGCTCGTTGAAGTTTTTATTTCCTAAATTGTTAATAACTTGCCCCTTTTAATCCAATCTTTTTCATTTTTGAGGTATTTTTCCATTTAATTATTCCGCCATTTTTATATTACAGTTAAGACCCTGGCACACTGAGGTCCTATCCGGGGCCTCTTCAGTGTTTTGTGTGCCATGCATTTTCACCCCCCCCTCCTCCCCTAATTGTGTCACCCTATCATTGAATAACTTTAAAGTTGAATCTTACACTCCTCTCTCCAGGCCACCACCCTCATGTTTTTATTGGGGCCCTTGCGAACTTTTTAAAGCATTTCCTTAAAATTTTATTCTAATGATTAATTTATATCCTACGTTTAATTTCGACTATTTGAAGATCTAAAGAGCTCTGGAACTAGGATCTTTTTAAGATGTTTTCCTCTTAGGACCCTGCTCAAAACTATCAGTTGGTGACTTTTAGGTCCCTACTATAGCTCCCTTAAAAATCGTCTGGTTCACTAGTTTTTTTCTTTTCTAACAACTTCTTAGGACTTCCAGCTACTACATGAACGACAAAAAAAAATTCTTGTACAAGAGCCGGGGCCCCTGGGCCCCTTTAAGTTTTTGTGCTCTAAATTGCTAATAACTTGCCCCTTTTTTATCCAATCTTCTTCGGTTTTCTGACCCCCTTTCTTCATTTAGTTATTCCCCCGTTTCTACATTCCTGTTAAGATCCTGGGGTCCGGTACAGTGCCTCTTCAAGTTTTTGTTCCCTAAATTGTTAATAACTTGCCCCCTTTTAATTCGATCTTCTTTGTTTTCGTGACCTTTTTTTTATTTAGTTATTCCCCCATTTCTACATTCCAGTTAGAACCTTGCCCCGCTGGGGCCCTTGAACTTTTTGTGCACGATGCATTTTTCACCTCCCCCCTAATTGTGTCACCCTCTCAATGCATAACTTTAAACTTGAGTCTTGGACTCCTCTGAACAGGCCACCACTCTTATATTTTTATTGGGACCCTAGCGCTTTAAGCATTTCTTTAAAATATTTTTCCAATGATTCATTTATACCATATGCTTAATTTCGACTAATTGAAGATCTAAAGTGCTACCTACTAGGATCTTTTAAGATGTTTTCCTCTTACGGCCCTGTCCAAAACTATCAGTTGCTTCCGTTTGGACCCCCTACTATAGCTCCCTTAAAAATCGTCCGATTCACTAGCTTTTTTTTTCTAACAACTTCTTAAAACTTCCAGCTATTACTTGATCAACATAAAAATTTCTCAGATCTCAGCTACCACAAATTTTGAATGTTAATCTCTTTCATGGATCCCTTGTTTCAGTTTCTTTTTAAAAAAATCATACAAACTTGAGTTCTGTTTAAGGTTATTATCACGGACCCGGACAATACCGGGCGGGTCAGCGAGTACTATAAAAGAAAGTACAGCAACACAAAACCATAAAACTTATCTGCTTAAGGCTGGTTTTTAATTGAGTTCTGCTTTTTTCCAGCTGAATTATATTTAATATACTAAGATAATGCTTGTAGGATATAAATAAATTCATATAGTTATCTTTGCAATGAACTAAATATATTGCCTTCTATAAATAGATTTTTTTTTTTTGCTAATTAATTTTTTTGCTTTTAAATTTTACGTTAATATGCGTCGTGTTTACAGATCTGCAGGTAATTTATATAGAGCTGTACACAAAAATTTGAATGCATTTCCGTCAGGCGGAAATTGCTGAAGGTGAATTTTCAGCTCTGTTATGCATTTTCTAACTAAACTAAATTTAATTAAGTTGTATAATACGAATCTATGTGTTCTGCGTTATTTCAAATGTGTTATGCGTTTTCTAAATTGTTTACTTAGATATCTTCTTTCGTCGTATTAAACGGTGAAGTTTCGTTACTGTATTCTGCAAGTGTTGAAATTTTTTCATAATATGTGCTTGACGCATGAGTTTTCTTTCTCGTTTTATTTTCTAGTCTCTTACTTTCACAAAAAAATAGCCAATCGTCATTAAAATTGGATTTGTTGTTAAGGTACATAGTACTACTTTACATTTGAGAAATAGTCACACTATTGTGTATTGTTAACCTATTGAACGTCCAAATGTGCGATATTGACAAGAATGCGATTGAAAGTAAATGTGGATAACAATAAAGGGTTATCGAATAAAACAAATGTCGGATAACAATAAAAATTTCCTTTGTTCTGCTAAATCAATCTAACTAAAATACACCAATTTGCGTACAAAAAAAGGCAATTAATTAGTCTTTTTGTGCACTTCTATCTATAGTAATAAAAGTGATCGTAAAGGTAAGCTCAACACAACTAAAATTATTTTTTGCTGATTTATTTATTATTGTATATAGAATGACTTTTACTCTAAGAGAAATATCTTTACCTTTATAAATATATATAATTTAAGTTTTTATATAGAAAATTTTGGACATTTATTGATTAATTAAAAAAAAAGAAATCAAACCTAAATTAAACTGCTGCGAATAGTTTCCTCTGCCTCTTTGAAAGAAGAGCAATTAAATAACAGAATGCGTTTTCCTCGTCAAGCATTGCGTTTTTATTATTATTATTACCACTTTGTTCTTCAACAATAATAGAGTTCATTAAAAATGTTTTTCATTAAAGATGTTTCTTAGTAATTAAATTAATAAAATTGCAATTAATAAATTACATTTCAAAAGAAATTAATACTGAAAAATTTTGAATATCTTCAATTTTCGCAGTTAAACAAAATCATTAAAAGAGGTATTTGAAAGTTAGCGGCGTATTAATTATTTTTATAAGACGTCTGAAATCGAATTTAATTTTGAAAGCAGCATATCTATATATATTTTTTTTATTTAAAACTTATAATGCTTGAACGAATATATTTGATTAAATATTAAGCATGTTTTATATAATAAAAGACAAAAAAAAAATATATTGAAAAGAAAATGAATATGCGAAACTATTTATGTAATAACAATGAAGATAAACCATGGTCCTCACATAGATTATAGCATACATAGGAGCATTATGAACATATTAACAATAACCTTTAACAACAACATTATAATTTTTTAGTGCCATGTGATGCTGTAAAATACGAAAAATATATATACAATCTAAGTTTACTATACTTCATTTTCATGTAATATAAATTTAAAATAAAAATTGTTTAAATAATGGAACATAGGTCGAATATTTGAAGGAATAATACCTGCAAGCAATATGTTACTATGTATATGTATATATATACGTGTGAAGGATTTGAATCTATCTTGCTTATGACGTATCAGTAAATTGAATAACTCTTTATATATTGTTTTTACTTATTGTCAATATCTTGAAATCATGAGACGAGAAAGCCAAAATTCACGGATCACGAACACGATAACTTTAGACTTTCAAAATCAGAAATTCTCAGTCCTATATTTTCCATCATTCATGAAGCATGAACCAGAACTGTTAAGAAAGCAATTGGCTATGTTAGGCTTGATTGGAACATTATACAGTTGTTGTGTGGATTACGATTATATCTGGAGGCCATCAACACCAAACCACAGACAACCCCAGAAGTCCTAACAACAGACATCAAAAACAGCGGCGTACTGCCCACCTACAGCCACATCGTTTCTCAGTAACCCAAGAAGCTCCCAGACGACACACAACGAAAGACACTCATAATCAAAGGGATAGAAGAACTCACAAGCAAGGCGAAACAGAAGACACCACATAGAGGTTGAATGTAAAACATCCCAAGACCTTAACACACTTAGAGAAGATATCTACAAAAACGAAGCACTCAAAGACAAACTACACGCAATCCCCAAGCCACTTCCACTACAAAAGATGATACTCCTTGATTTCCCCACATCAACTACAGAAGAAAAAATTAAAATAGCAATCACCACCCTATACGACATCACAACACAAGAAATCAGTATACTCAAAGAACTCCAGAACAGAAAACACAGCCACTCAAAAGACCTAATACTACTCCTTCCCAAATCACTAGGACATAGCATCATAGAAGATGGAGGCCTCACCATCGACCTAACAACACACTCCCTAAGGCCACACACCACAGTCCCAAGATGCAGAAAGTGCCAATCCCTCACGCATGTTGAGAAGCACTGCAGACGAGAGGCACCCACCTGTGTCAATTGCGAGGAAGCCCACACAGACCCGACCTGCACCAAGCCACCAAGCTGCATCAACTGCAAGTTCCACAATCAACAACAAGACACACACTTCAAGACAAATCATCAGGCATCAGACCCGACCTGCAGTACATACAGACAAATATACGCAGAAACACGACAACATTTAGAATATGAATTCGCACCAACACCAAGACCCTCAACACCAGCACCCCAGACAAGAGAGTTCCCACCACAACAACAACAACAATTACCAGAACAGACAAGTTTAAGGCATCCACAGCACTTCAACGTAACACGCCCACCACAAGAAGGACCCACCAGGCCACACATTCCAAGCCAGGAGGACTGGAGAAACCATTGATGCCCATTCTTCCACCCTTCTCCATACGTGCCAAAACTACCCAATCTCCATCCGCCACCTAAGCAAAGGAGCGATCACTGGTAGCGCATTCTCCACCTTCATCATTCTCACCACCAACACAACCATCCTCAGTCAGTGTGCGAGGTTTCAGCGCGTCTTGGTGTGGCGCTCCTTGTTACGGGGAAATCCCACACTGACACTCAACAACTAACTGTTGTCGTCTTCTAATGAACTCTGCATTTGGCACAGACGTTCTAAGAACTGCTCTTCTCACCCAACTGAGGACTTTTCTCCGGGTGCAGCCGCACCCTTACCATCCCACCATTCGTCTGTCACTGCCTGTCGCGTGGTGACGCTGGCGACAGCGACAGACATTTGTTCTGTATTGTAATTTTTTTTTTGTGTTTAGTTCCTGTCCCCTGCCGCGTGGGGCTTTGCCCGGCAGGACCAGCCATTTGGCGAAGTTTGTACTGCCACCGTTTAATCCCTGCGTGACGGGGAGCTAGTCGGGGAAGACATTAAATTCTCAACGGCTGGGTTCGCCCTCAGCCGAGTGGTCTTCCTCATTTAATAAATTGTTGTCTCAAAAACAAACAAAATATTTTGCTTAACTTGGCAACTGTATCATAATATCTAATACTAATCATCAAAAAATTTTCTAGCTACTATTTTAATTCGACGGGGCCCCAAAAAGTTGCTAGGCCTTGGGCCCCAGATGACCTTAATCGGGCTCTGCCCCTACCCTCAAAAATGTATAATAATAAACTGTAGTTTTACTACATTTTTATGTAATTAAATATAATTTTTTATTGTAATTATGTATCTCTTTTAATTTCGCTAAAAAAAAATTACATGTGTATAAACTAACTTATTGGATACTAACACAAAACATTTTCTTATAAGTTATCGTTCATAATTTTTTGAAGCCCTAATGTTATATTGCATTTATTTGATTGTATCACAGCAACGAAGGGGCACAGTATTATGTAATTCATGTCCTCAATTTCAAGTGTAGATTGAATCCTTTGATAAAATCTGAAAGTAGCGAAGTTGTGACTACTTTAGAAGAAAAGTTTGTAGCCGCTACTTTTTAAAACAAGTAGTTTTAGTTGTAGTTAACAACATTTTGGATTAAGTAGTTGTAGTTGCTACAAAGTAAAAGTTATTTTTACCACTGTTTATTAGCTTCACTGTGAAAATAGTCAGCTTCACAGTGAAAATATTTATTACTAAATGAAATGTCATTATTTCATAAATAGTTTGCTCTATGTTGGAAATATTTGCAACGGAATCACAATAATGGCTATGCAGTGGACATATTGGCATATAAATTGCGAAGTGTTTCTTGTCAATATTGTAGCAATATTGGTAAGATAAAAACATTTTAAAGCTGTTGAAATATTTTCATGACAATCCCTAGTGACCATGTGACCCAAATTGGACATGAACAAGAAAGAAGCATGACAAAGATGCAATTCGTACTTTCTACATTGCTGTTAGGTGATGTGGAACATGAGTCACAGTGACGTTGACATATTCCCTTTGGTAACAAGGTGCAAATGACTCAGAAATTTCTCAGCTTGACTTCAGCTGAGTCAAGCTGAAGTCAGCTGAAGTTCAGCTGAGTCAAGCTGAGTCAAGCTGACTCAAGTCAGCTTCTCAGCTTGACTTGACTTTTCTCAGCGTGACTCAGTGAAGTCACGAAGTAACGAACCTCAAAGTAACCTCAAAGGTCACCTCAAAGTAACGAATGAAACATGTCACATTTTGGTCACCTTTGTGACTCTGATCCTTATGACTATTTAGGACTTTCCAAAGACATCATATTGACTGGCTGTGTTATTAGGGATATTGCGAATATCAGAGAAAGTATAGTCAAGATACAATCAATATTGGTCGAGATTTGTATTAATTTTGCCAATACAAACAATTCTGACACAACATCGTTTTGCTACTAGAATATTATTTCATTAAAAAAGTAATGAAAATTTCATTTTAGAACAGTTCCTATTTCCTAGTATTCTGAACAAATGAAATATAAATAATGAATCTGAGATAATCATGCCAAAAATATTTTCGTAAAATTAATCTTTGATTATTAACTACAAGGCTTAAAAGCAATATTCATTTGCAACCATTTCAAATATTGCAGGTGTTCTCTGATATTAATTACCCGCATTCAGAGAGACAAAACATTCAGAAAATTAATTTTCTGAAAATTAATAGCACTATTTCTCACAAAATTTGCTAAACTAAATTTAAACTAAAATGCATTATTAAGAATTTAAGTATCTAGTTCTCGTGCACTGCATTAAGAGAAAATAGACAATAATGGAGAATGTTAATTTTGAAATCAGCAGATCATATTATCCCATGTTCTACTTTAGACACCCTTAAATATTGCAGAATTTAACGATTACAAAAGAACACACACAGTAGTAACACAAATTATCAATGTGTTTACATTGTGCTTTATAAATTTGATAAGGTGAATTTGACGTTCGTATTATATGGAATTTTCTATATATTTTTATTTGATTACAAAAGATTTTGTGAAATAAAGAATTTTTTTCTAGGAAATAGTGAAAGTTCAAATGTATACTTAAATTTTCTTGAAAAAGATAAAATAGAGTCATAGGTTTTCAGAGAGTAGCAACCAAAGGAAATAAATGAAGACTTGAGGAAATAATTATAGAAATAATTTCAGGAAAATTGATTAAAAAGTGCTTCCAAAAATACGGTTAATATTAAATCGCATGTCTTACACTCAGTCGTTTGTATGAATAGTAGAAATAAAGAACTAAGGCCAAGAAAAAAGGGCTTAAGGCTCGTGGTCAAATTCTAGGAAAAGTTCCAACATATTTTCCCCTGTGGCAATCAGGGGAGACGTCAGCCTTTGAAAATTCATCAATCGTGCTTAAATTTTAAATTTCTCAGTGGTTATTTAAATTTTTGGGAAAACTTCCAACTCATTCAAATTGAAAATTTTCAATTATTTATGATCATAAATTAATTTTATCTTTAATATTTCAATAATTAGAATACTTAAATTATTTAAAGCAAGTTTTTAAATCTCATTTTTTACTTGCATGTAAAATTAATATTTACCTATCTATCTGTATATATTTTTCACACAAAAAAAAATACTTATGCATTTTCTTTTAAAAAAATCAAATAAAGGATGCTAACTAATGTGATAAAAAATGTAGAGAACTAGCAAGGATTTCTTCTTCCGTTCAATCTTTTCCCTTTATTCTAATTTTATCCCTATACAGAAAAAAATTCCTTCAATGCAAGTTCATGGTTGCTTTTTTCCAGTTTTGTCAGAGACCATTTATCGAAATGTTATTAGAAAATTACGTCAGAAATATTATGACAATGGGGGATCCAGACTTTGCACTTTATCAAAATCAACTACCTGCCTTGGCCGTCATTCCTAGGGATAACATTGTAAAGTCTTATGAGAATTTTATTTGCTCTCTATGGTTTAATGAGCATGCGACTTATGCTAGGCGACCTCTTAAATTTTTTTTAGTGCACTTGGAACGTACAGCTTGTTTGAGCAAATAGAAAAACTCCACACTCATCAGTGGAAATGTGGAACTGCTTTGAAGTGACCGAAAGGGGCATTCCTGTAGGACTAATTAACCCTTTCGAGTAGGAATTTTTTTTCAGTTTCTCTGAAAATTCACTTTTACCTTCATAATATTAAAAGTAAGTATCCAAATCACAAAATTTAAAGGTTACTGAAATTTAACGAATATGTCATTTACTGAAATATAGCAAAAATAATTATTTTGTGTGCCATTCATGTGACAATATACTAAGGAAGAAATTTTGAAGACGTTTGAAAAAATATCTTATTACAAGAGTATTAAACAGACATAACATTTTCTAATATTTTTATATTTCATCACAATTTATACGTTCGGAAAAGTAGCCCTAATTTTAAATTTAAAGAGTTAAACATATAGTTGAAATAAAGGAATCGCCAACGATACAAAGAAAACTATTATTATTATTATTATTATTATTATTACTGAATGCTTAAACATAAAAGAAGTCATAATAATAAATGTATAGGCGTATACTACTATTATAAACAGAAAGATAATAACGAAAATAATTATTAATACAAAATAATACTCAATAGAAATACATGTACTATTAATAGTACACCAGATCCGAAAGGGTTAAGCAATAGAAAGATGACATCAGTCCTTTTTTTCGTAGCTTCCTGGTGTTCCTCCTGGGATTTTGAAGTCCTTTGACGGTCTCAAATTAGAACAAGAAAAAAATAAGTTTAGATTGAACAGTGCATTGTCTGCTTTGCTCTCCATCTGCAAGAAAACCTTACAAATTCCGACATCAGAATATATTGACTATCATCAATGAGTTTGAAAATAGGGACCAGCTGGATTATTTGCCTCTTATAGCTCATAACTTTAAATTAATCGTTTAGAGTTAGTTCTATTCCATTCCAGTTGTATTAGATAATTAGGTAAAGTCTTACATGTATGTGCATTTATTTGTAATTTGTGATTTCATCTTTATATATCAGAATATATTGACAATCATCAATGAGTTTGAAAATAGGGACCAGCTGAATTATTTGCCTTTTATAGCTCATAATTTTAATTTAATCGCTTAGAGTTGGTTCCATTCCATTCCAGTTATGATAATTGTAGGTAAAGTCTTACATGTATGTGTATTTATTTGTAATTTTTTATTTCAAATTGTATTCCTTCCTAAATTTGACATACGAACGAAAAAAAAAAATAACATATATATATATATATATATATATATGAAAAGTTTTTGTTGTCTTGTTTCTTCCGTCCGATCATCAGTGGCGCAGCCAAGGGGTGGGGGGGGGATTTGGGGGTTAACCCCCCCCCTCCCACCAGAGCTAAAAAAAATTACTATAATTGGCGCTTATATGAATCAAAACTAAAGTTAAAATTAAATTTTTTGGCCTTTCCGCCTTGGCAGAATCCCCCGCTTTGTTAAATCAAATTCTATTCAACAATGTGATTCAATTAAACGGCGAAAATTCTACTTAAAATTGTGAAAGTGCATATTACATGTATCGGTTAAGTCAAAATGAAAACTGTTTATTTGGACTGCGTCGCTTTGTCGAGAAGTTTTTATAGTAAAAGAGGGGTCATATATAAAGGGTACTAGGAAAGTTTTGCAATATGGATTTATTTATCAAACTTTTTCAAAGTAATTTCCG
Organism: Maratus michaelseni; assembly: GCA_963931845.1. Lineage (NCBI taxonomy): Eukaryota > Metazoa > Arthropoda > Arachnida > Araneae > Salticidae > Maratus > Maratus michaelseni. The sequence goes on along the minus strand of OZ007589.1, from coordinate 292,190,681 downwards.
TTACAAGCAATATAGTTCTCCATCCTCCAAAACCAGTCCTTAAACCAGCTCTGGCAAGTTTCACTAGGGAGTAAAGCACGCTCGTTGTCCCACGCCCTCAAAAGTGCCTCATCACTGGAAAACCGAATCTCTTTCAGCTTCATTTTCACATACGGGAACAGTACGAAATCACAGGGGGAAAGCTCTGGAATGTAAGGACGGTGTTCAAGAAGTTTCAGTCCTGTATTGGCCAAATATTCAGTGCAGGCTTTGGCTCGGTGAGCTGGAGCGTTGTCATGATGGAGGAACCAGGTGTTCATTCATGACTTTGGTCGTAGGTTCTTCAAAGATTCCATGACTTTAGGGAGGCACTGTTCAGTGTACCACTTAGCTGTAATTGTCTTCTGTGTGTCCAAAACGATACGCTCAACAATTCCACTCGGTTTGAAAAATACAGCTATCATTTTCTTCTTGATAGATCGGGATTTTCTGACAGCTACCAGTGTGTCCTCATCATCAAAGACCCAAACTTTGTTTTGAGACTTAGTCGGCACATCATAATAGTAGAGTCAGGTTTCGTCACCACTGCCACACAGACGCTTTGAGTTATATAGTATACAGTGGGCCATTTCTTAATTGCATTTCTGCCTTTGTTCCATGTTCGAAGCAATAACAGGCCATCGAATTTCAGGGAAAAAATAAAACATACACTTTGTAAGTCTCTCTCAGTTTCAAACGGCTTTTTTTTACGTTTTTTGCTCTCAGTTACTAAGACCAAGCTATGTGAAAACCCAGGAAAAACTCTTTGCAAAAGTAAGAATTAATAAAAAGTACTTTAAAGTTATAAAAAGCTATTTTTCGATTGTGAACAGATTTTTGCAATCAATGTTTCTTTCGAATCATTTGTTTCGTAGGGGGTTTGTACAAAAATTTAAAGACTATACTTCATTTGTCAAACTCTTTATGCCGAGCATTTGCATCTTAAAAGTAATCTCTATACTAAATTTCAAGTTTCTAACACTAACAGTTTCAACTAAATCATAATTTAAAACGCGTTTAGAAAGTTTTCCGCTCATTTCATCCTTTTAAATTTTGAATTTAAAAAAAATATTCTAAGGAAGCATTTACTACATTAAAGTAATCATCATGCCAAATTCCAAGTTTCCATACCAATTGTATCACATAAATCGCAATTTTAGGATGCTTCTTACGCTTGCAATCTTTCAAATTTCGAATTAAAAATATATATTCTGGGTGAGCATTTACGTTTCTTAAGTTACATCCATATAAAATTTCAAGACTCTAGCCCTAAAAGTTCTAATTATATTATGATTTAGAACATTTTTAGAACGTTTTTTGCTCATTTTACATTTTTAAATTTCGAATTTTTTAAAAACAGTTTTGAACGAGTATTTATATCCTAAAAGTAACCACTATGTCAAAAAATAAGCATTTTTACCAACTGTATTACACAAATCGCAATTTTAGAATTTGTTTTTCCTTGATTCTTTTACATTTCGAATTTCTAGAAAACTGTTCTGGATGATCATTTACATTTCTAGAGTAACAGCCGTGCCAAATTTCACATATCTAGCACAAACAATTCCTAATTAAATGTGTTTTAATCATTTTCAGACCGTTTTCCGCTCATTTCATCCTTTTAAAATTTACAATTTTCTTAGAAATCGTTCTTAGACAGCATTTACATCCCAAAAGTTACCACCATGCCAAATTCCAAGCTTCTATACCAACTGTATCACACAAATCGCAATTTTAGAACGCTTTTTTGCTCCTGCAAACTGTTCTGGGCTAGCATTTAAGTCTCTAAAGCAACAACCATGCCAAATTTTATGTTTCTTGCCCTAACTGTACAAATAAATTGTAATTTAGAACGTTTCCTTCTCCTTTTCCCTTTTTAAATTTTGAATTTTTTAGAAGCCATTTTTAGTGAGCATTTACATCTTTTTAAAGTAACCGCTAGACCAAATTTCTAAAATCAACAATATTGTAGAAAGTGCAATTTTAGAATGTTTTTTGTTCTTGCACTCCTTTGGAACTTGATGTACTGAAAAAATTGTTTGGAAATTGTTTTTTAAAATATAGCCTATGTTAGAGAGGAGATGGTTAAAAGAATTTTGACAGCATTATTAAGGTTCCATACTTAAAAAGTAAAAACGGAGCTATTATAAGATCACTTATGTGTCTTAATCTTCTGGCGCTCAGTGGGGAGTTAAGGGTTATCAACGCAGAATCATCTAAGGATTGTTGGTAATGATTTTCGAAAAAATGTCTGTAAGTAGCTGAGATATTAATTAAAGACCCATCCAAAAAACAACGGCATGGATCAAAACAGTGTTGCTACTTTGCGACCTACTTTTGAAGCGCGTTTGACACACTGCTAAGGTTAAACTTTGTACAAGATATTTGCTTTAGGTAAGACGAATCATGATAGTCATTTTTCATACCAACTGTATTCAATTATTAAGGGCAAATATTGAAAAATAATTCTTAGAATAATTTTTAGACATTAAGAGTAAGTAATTTTGAGGCAACAATCGCTTATAATTCAATATAGGTATAATTCATTTATAATGAAAAGTCTTTTCGTTAACAAATCACTTGAATTATCATGCCTGCATATGTTTTCATTTTTGAAAATGAATTGGAAAGTTTCGCGTTGTTCAGAATGCTTTTTTAAAATGATTGAAAATTATCTACTATTACGTCAAATATGATTGACAAGTAACTTTTCGTGTGAAACTCAGCGACTTCTTCCGAAGCGTGATTGGTTATCTGCCCAGTTTAAACTTTATACAAGGTCTTTGTTTTAGAGGGAGATATATTCATTGTTTTTCATTCCAATACCAATAAAATTAAATTATGGCATATAATATTATTTTAGGTATGTGACTATGTGAGCATATTGTCTTTGAATAGTTCTGATATTTTGTGTGGAACCCTTTGTACGCGAATAAAACTCGCACATGACCAATAACCTTTTAAATCCGTTCTGTAGTTCCAGAATTTACCCCTGCACAAAAAGAACAAATGTTGGTGTTTTATAATATTGGTATAGATACGACTACAATTCAAATTCGGATATTTTTAGAGAACTTTAATAATAATAAATATATTTTAACGAAATTTTCATCAGATTTACATTGGATAATTCGAAATTGGATGTCATGTAAAGTACTGTAAGGGCACAGTAATTTAATCTACAATACCGTGTTTAATATCAACTACATTCCAAAACATCGATTACCTTAATTGAGTTGTTATATTTGGCAAAAAGTAAGATAAGTAAGTCTACTGAAAATTTTGTTAAATTTGCTTCATTATTATTAAAGTTAGGAATAAGAATTCTCTTGTAATGAAACCTTGTGGATTTTTGATTGAACAAATGGATTGCAACTCTATTTTCTATGTAAAAATTATTTGCTGTACTGTGCTCTTCCATCTTAAAGTTTGCCCCTCATCATTTTTAAACACTTATAAATCTAATCTAGTTTTGTGTTATTTCATTGGTGCATTTTATAGTTTGTAACTCGAATATTGTAAACACTGTTTAAATGAACCATAACCAACGTAATTACAGAAAAAAGCATTATGATTTCATTCATTTAAAAGACTGATTCCATTAACCGGTAATTCATATAACCGGCGACCAACTTTATCAGAAACTCAACCCCCCCCCCCCCCCCCCCCTAGAACCGAATTCTGGCTGGGCGACTGCCGATCATTGAAGTAAGTATTGAAAACGAGTGAAGAATTTCCAGGGGGTAAATTTGCTCTGTCGGGGCTAAAAGACATAGGGAACGAATTTCAGGGGATGCATTGTTGAGGACATTTTTTTCTGATACCATGTCAAGCAAATCTCAAATTGTCTTCTCCAATGTTAAACCTATGGACATAGCATGCATTGGCATTTTTTAAATTTCTCTTCACAAAATCAATCTTTTTAACTTCTTTTTTTCTGTATAACTCTTCTTAAAACATGTATTTTATTGATATTTTTTCGCAAAATATTTCTAAAACGTATGCATAATTTTACATTTTATGCATTGAAATATAAGATAAGCTGGAGAGATGTAAGTGATATTTAAACACTTCAAATACAATTAACAATATATTTTAGAAATATTTTGTCAAACAAATCAGTTAGAGACATATACTTAGTATACAAAAAAAAAAAAAAAAAAGAAATTAAAAGTAAAAAATTTACAGAGAAATAAATTAAAAAATATTAATTTTTTGAATTTGAATTAAAAAATTTTAAATTGGAAAAATACAGAAACAGCTCGCATATTTTTTAGACGAGTTTGATAAATGATTTACAAAATGGAATTATTTTGGAGGAAAAAATTCTGGCAACAACTTATTATTTGTAATTTGTATTATCATCTGATACTTTCAAATTTATTCTTCTTTAAAGATGGCGTACGCAAACCAGCTGTGAATCGATGATTGTAAAGCGAATAGTATAAAAATGTCTAAGTGCAAAATAAACATTTCTATTTCGGAAAGGGCTATCCCGAAATTAAAATCAGTACTTACACATAGTAAAAAGACTCTAAATAATAATTAAAAAAAACATGAAAAAAACCACTCCATTTCAAGGCTGAAAACGGAGTTTCAGATAAAGATTTACTACTGTAGCAAATTTCTCTTACAATGGGAAAATAAAAATAAGAAGATTGACTAAAATGTTACAATGAATTCGTCATACTATTAAGAGAATACGTTAGGTCCGATATCTACCAAAATATATCGATATCTACCGGTCCGAAAAATTGTATTTTTTTTTTCAAAGATTTTCAAAAGGTGAAACTGTACCAAAGAAAAGCCACCACTCATACTTAAAAAACTACCGTTGCATTCGTTGAAAAAAATAAAAACTAACACAGATATTGTATTTTACACCTTTCAACATATTCTTAAGAACTCATTTGACGTTTCACTCATGATATTTTGAGCATTCGGTCTGCTGAAACGAGATCTTTCAAAGTGCTAAACCACCATGAATGATGGACTCTGGAAATTTTTAAAGAGGCATGGGAAGAAATACCCCTGTAAATTTTACAAAAAAATTTCGTCATGGAAAGCATGACGCAGACATAGTATCCAGACACAAGATTATTGTATAGATCATTTAGAAAATAATATTCACATTTTAAACATTAAAAAAAACGATCCGAAATCGTCTAAAAAAATGTGCGAATGTCCTCTGTATACGAATCCATTCCACGCTGTTAAAATTTTGCAGCAAACTCTCCAGTCATTTGACCATTTTTATAGAAAGAGGTTACATAAAAGTAATTTAACTTTATTATGACCATAATATGGACAATAATATAGTCAGTATAGAGTTAAATTACGGTTATATAACCATTTTCTATAAAAACGGTTAAATGACTGGACAGTTTGCTGCAAATTTTTAACAGTACATGTCCATAGATTTAACATTGAAAAGGAGAATTTTTTATCTGACTGACCATGCAACAAGGCAAAAACGCCCCATGACTTGTCTCATGGTTAGGGCAGATCGGAACTCGGAGTTTGATCCTAACGTACAAAACCCTAAAATATTTCGGGACAAAATATTAATTAATAATTACAAAGGTTGATATAGCTTGTAATATGATTGACAAAATGTAATATGATGTAAGGAATTACATCATATTACAATTTGTGTGCGTCTAGAGTAGTAGTTCAGCGAATAAGAAGAAACTCAATGATTTTACTTGTTTTATTTTTATGAGTTATTTATTACAAAGTAATTGTGTTAAATTTATCTGGAGGCACGGTTGTGTCTCCCCAAAGTCAAAAAAGCACAGCCGTAAGCATCAATTTCTGGAAGAAACTCAAGATACTTTTGACCACTGGAGTTTCCCAAAAACACGAAACTTTGTTTATCTCTAACTTAGCCAACGGGACCGAATTTTAAAATTTCACTTTCTATCATTGCTAGTTCAGAAAGTATATGAACTCAAAGTTTCGATTTTTTGACACTCACGCTCTCACCGATGATCAAGAAGCTATAGTACATCTCGTAGCCCTAGAAACTTGAAATTTGGTATAAAGGTAGTGTTTAAGATAAAAAATCGAAAGTAAATTGATTTCATAGCACTAGACATTTGAAGTTTGGCATAATGGTAGTATTTAGGATGCAAAGAAAGGAAAAATTAAAAAATCTGGAAATTGAAAAAAATAATTACAAAAAATCAAAAATTTCAAAAAACGAAATCTTAAAATCAAAAATAGTTCGACTTGTTGAAATTTTTTATTTTGTCTTTCTTTGTATCCTAAACACTACTTTTACGCCAAATATCAAATATCGCGGGGTGCAAGTAATACCTCAAATCGATAGCACCTTTTCTGGAAGCAATTGATCCCCCCCCCCATAACTTAGTGCTTGCCTGGAAACCTAAAACTTTTTTATTTTAATCATCTAGAGGACTTTGCAAACGGAACTAAACCTCCAATTTTTTTTATACCTTCAAACAATAGGGACACAGAGTGGGCTTGTCGAAAAGAACCCAAAGTCAAGAAAAGGAAGACTACTTACAAAAAGAAGTGACATCTCCATCAAAAACATCACATGTAAAAAATGTAGCCAAGTCTCGTGACTCTTTTACCGCAAAAAGTTATGAAATCATGTAGAGCCATGTTTATCTCTCTTATTAATTCTGAAATTTTCACTCACAAATCACTCCTAGTCTCTACATCTTTAGTTAAAGAATATTTTGTGGCTTGGCAGTTACGGAGCACAAGAAAGTTATTACTTACACTTTACTACGGGTGTTATAGGATGGGATGGGATTATTTTATTAAACCGATTATAAATGCGAGGGATATAAGCCTAAAGGAAAGATGCCTTGGGAAGAGGTATTTCTAAAAGGGGTTGTCTGGCACATGTTCACAGTACATCAGAAGAAAACCACCCGAAAACCCTGCGTATCCGGAATCCACCGTAAGAGAGGTTTCGCATCCGGGATTATAATATGAAAATTAAGTCCACATTACAAAAACATGTACGCTCATAATCGGTTTAATAAAATAATCTCATCCTATCCCATAATACCCATTGTAAGATGTAATAGCTTCTTTGTGCTACGTAATTGCCAAGTCACAAAATATTCTTTGACTAAAGAGGTAGAGACTAGGAGTGATTTGTAAATGAAAATTTAAGAGAGATAAACTTGGCTCTAATCTGTGCGTATCGCAGGAATTTCAAAGAATCAATATACAAACGCAATCAAAACTATGTTTCTAAAATCCAATAAAGTTCATCTTTGTCAATTGTTTGAAAATAAATTATTCTTTATTATTTTTTTAAAATTAGATTTAATTATTTTAATTTCTGATACCAAATTTTTTTTTAAATGTTATATCAAGAATACCTATTTCTTTGTTGATTTTTTTTTTTTTTTTCATATTTTCTTGTACTTTTATAATCTTTTAGATTCAAAAAAAATATATATTAATGCCTCTTAAGAAAAAAAAGGTTCAATATATATTATAAAAATGCTGTAAAAAATCCTTTTGAACATTTGTTTTTAGCATACCAGCGAGATTTATTAATGTTCCTAATTCTTTCCTTAATTTAATTTTCAAATAAGCTGATAAAGTGCTAAATTCTTTACTTATTATATCCGAAAGTAATTAGATTAAAAATCTGAAGCAGAAGCTGAAATTTAATTACTATAAAAATACTTTATTTAATGAAGAAATATTCTTATTTTGCATAGTGTTTAATTAACTGACTCAGTTTAACAGTTATTGAGAAGATAGCATTTGAAATATACAAAATATTTTACACAAAACTACCTTTGTAATTTATTGCATATTATGCTGAATTGTTTTTATCTTCAGAAACTTAATTAAAAATATAATTAATTCATTTATATTTGCATTAAAGTATTTTTTACGCTATTTTATTGAAATTAATTATTAAATCTTGAAACATGTGTTATGCGAAAATTGTTTATCACAGCCAGTAAAAAATTCGTGGGAGTTAAAAAAAAATATCAAAAGTATTTAAAGTTTTTAAAACATAGATTTAAAACTTAACGTATTTAAAATTAATTAGTTAGTTAAAAGTACTTTAATGACATTAAACGATTGTGTGCTATTATATATTACAAATTTATAGTCAGTATTAAAAAAGTCGATAAATCTGCCTTTATTCGCAGACCGTTTACTATAAAATTACACCAAAGGTGCCATTAGGCTCGGATTATTGTCTTCTTTCAGAATATAAAGTAAAGTTTTGAAATAGGTTCGTCTACATAGTAAAAAATCGTCCCATCTTCGATTTTTCAAATGGTAACACACACTTTTGGCACTTTATTTGGGTTCCTTGGATCAAATTAGCCCTGAAAAGTACATACTTTATGCATTTTTGTCAAATTTTCATGAAGTTGGATAAGGTCATATTTTGTGGATGCTAATGTTAAATTTACGTGACAAACATTAATATATATCTTTATATATCAGAATATAGTGACTATCCATCAATGAGTTTGAAAATAGGGACCAGCTGGATTATTGCTATTAATCATTGCGATTATTGCTAATTAATTATTGCTCATAATTTTAATTTAATCATTTAGAGTTGGTTCTAATCCATTATATTTATATCAGGTAATTAGGTAAAAAAAATATTTATGCAAAGTTTTTGTGGTCTTCTGTGATACCGTTCGGGATAAAAAACCTTAAATTTGCCATGGTGGTTACTTTTAAGATGCAAATACTCGCTATGAACAATTTCTAAAAAAATCGAAATTTAAAAGGGTGAAACGAGCGGAAAACATTCTAAATTATTATTTATTTGGACTTTTTAGAGCTAGATACATGAAATGTGACATGGTTGTTACTTTCAAGACAACACTGCAAATATTTATACACTTTTCAGAACACTTTTTAGAACACTTATTTTGTCCCCTATTAGGTAAAAAAAATATTTATGCAAAGTTTTTATGGTCTTCTGTGATACCGTTCGAGATAAAAACCTTAAATTTGCCATGGTGGTTACTTCATGGTGGTTCACTCATTTCTGAGTGAGTTTATAGAATTTACCATACCCTACCTGCGATCGGAATCGATCATAATGTCCGGTGTACACTTTTTGGAACAGTTATTAGAACACTTCTGAGACTTTCTAGCACACTTTGTAGCGCACTTTTTGGAACACTTTTCAGAACACTTTTGTGAACACTTAATTTGTTCAGCACACATTTTGAACACTTTTGGGAACACATTTGAGAACACTTTTCGGAACACATTTTGTCCCCGTTTTCAGCACACTTTGTAGCGCACTTTTTGGAACACTTTTGAGAACACTTTTGAGAACACTTAATTTGTTCAGCACACATTTTGAACACTTTTGGGAACACATTTGAGAACACTTTTCGGAACACATCTTCCGTATTTTATAGAAATTTTTATGTCGTTAAAATAAAATTTATAGGGCCAAAAAAAGAAAAATAAGGTACTTCGCGAGGACAACCTTATAAGTTACAGATACATTTCGGCATCTTTTTTTTCATTTCTGAGTGAGTTTATAGAATTTACCATACCCTACCCGCGATCGGAATCGATCATAATGTCCGGTGTACTAACCCGATGACCTAGACCCCGACGCTATGACCGGTCGCGCTTTTCGCTCAAATGCTGTAACTTATTTGAATCGCTTTTTATGATGCAAAAACTTGAGATTTCATTTGTAGATGGATTTTTCCAATGTTTTTAATATTTTCTTTTCATAATTTTCAATAATTTACTGTATTATTTGGTACCTTATAACAGATAAATTTTAATTTATTATGTATTATATGCATAAAAAATTGTATTAAGAGTAATAATTGCTTCTTTTTGCAACAGTACTAACTACTGTTGAATTCAGACATTTTTCTCCGGGAGGGATTTCTATTCTGGGGGGGCGGATTGCACTTTTTGATAATTAAAAGTATAAAATCTCAAATCTTCTGGGGGGAGGATATTTTAATTTTCCGGGGGATAATGTGCCACCCCCTGAATTCAACAGTGGTACCAACATTTTCTTTTTTCGAACATATACTTTTTAAAAATTATTTGCCTGATTATCTATTTATCAATTCCAATAAAAACATCAATTATCTTAATCAGACTTGTTTATTACATGCTATTGAAATAATTTTTTTAATATCTTATTTAAAAAAACTTACGCAAATAAACGATTTTATAATAAATTAAATTATTATATTTCAGCTATGCTGAGAGCTTTTGCGTACGGTTCTGTTAAACATTATATTTTTAACATTACATTAAAAAAAAAAAAATAAATAAATAATAGTAATTAATGACTTTAGGATAGGTAAGTTTAAATATGGACAAACTGATTTAATTTAAATTAAATTAGTTTAATTTATAAAAATATGAACTAACGAAATAAATTAAAAACGTTATAAAATTAGAAACTTGATTTTTATAAAAGCAAAGAAAAAACATCAACTAATTTTATAAATTTAATGAAAAAAATTAAATGGATTAAAAGGTGAAAGTTGAAAAAAAAAATAATTATCCCAATTTGGGGATATCCCCCCCAGGGCCTATATCCCTCGTGTTGATAATCGGCCGTCATAAAATTAACCAACCAACCAACCTTTAAAAATGATAAATTAATTATAATTCGCAATTAAGTTGCATATATATAATTATAAAATATGTCAATATTTTAAACAAGGAACCTAATAAAAATTTTGAAATGCGAAATTATTTATTATAACAAAAAAGAAAAATATATAAACAACAATTTAATATAATACAGATATATTAAACATTAGACGTATATAATTAACGGTTTTCGCATTAAAATAAAATTAATAAATTTACCTCCTACATGCAGAAGTTTTAACGGTATTCGTGAAGCGATTATTTGGCATACGCTGATCGCAGAAAAAAGGGGTAAAATGTCTAATGATAATCTATGGAAAAACGCGTAGGAAAAGAGTCCAATTTTAAAACTGGATTATATAGGAAACAAGAGTTTTCCCAATTTCACGCATAGTCTTATTCACTTCATCTAAAGCCGATTAATATAATATATTAACTTTTAAAAAATCGTCCGAGCCGTTTTGGAGAAAACAAGTATGACACCCTTACAAAGACACCAATTTAGTTAAAAATGGACTTCCAGATCTTAAAATCTCGTGCATGTAGAAATGTATAAATTTCATAATAGAGTTAGACCGGAGATATAAGACTAATGTGAAAAAATCAGAACGATATGCTTCATATTTGCTGAGATGTCAGCGCTTAGCTTTTCCTTTGATGTCCTTCTAGCTGTATATATAAGAGAGACGAAATCTTCGGTTTTGGGCTTTCGGTTTTCGTTTTTTTTTTTGCTGCGTCACTCGAGATACCACCGTCTCTCATGATATGAAAATGGACTCTGGCACACTTAAAAGAATTGACTAATACAGCTATGAATTCTAAAAGGGGATTATATTGAAAGTTAGGAAGATGCCATATACAAAAAGAGTTATGTACAATACTGAATATAACATCTTTTAAAGAAACATCACATTGGATTAATACATCTGTCACCTCGGTTTCACAGAATTTCGCTACGTTCTAACAGTACCATTTTAACCCCATCTTGCTTCGTCGGCCGACATCCACTCACACATCGCTAGACTCCCTCGCAGATCTAAGATCCGCTGAAAACAGTTCTATTCTTGCCTTGGCGTTCGCAAAATCATCTGTAGTGTGCATGCCTCACATATAAGTTCCGACTTGCATCTTTCCACAACAGCTCTTTCACTTGCGTTGTTATTTCAGTAGTTTCATCGAGGGGTCAAAATGACCCTTTCCTGCCGTTTCAGTAGGTAAGATTTTTCCGCCTTTCTAGTATTAAAATTGTTTTCTTTTCTGACTTTAATCAAGCATCTTTCAAAATATTTTTTTAGGTGCGTTCGTAATTATATAAATACGTAACACCTATTGTCGTCGTCTGGTCCGTCCGTCCGTCTGTCCGCATATAACAACGCAAAAATTACCCAATCGAATGGTTTGAAATTTAATGTACATAATCGTTGCAGAATTTTGTCGAGTCATTCAATTTTTTAAAAAATCGAATTAAAACTTAAAAAGATATTAATAAAAATATTTATTAAGTAATTTGAATTTTTATTTATTTTTTAATCGATACTTCCTTGTTACAGCAGTTTCCGAAGATTAATCGTCAAGCGACCGAGATACTTATTTTATTACAGAAATTAATCTGCAGACATTCATTTCACAGAATTAAAAATCATGAAGATCTCAATATTTATATAACAAACTATAGTACAAACGCACCTCGTTTGTCACATTTGATGTACAATTTCCAACTTGTTTTTATTGTTGTTGTTATTACATAGGGAATGCTCATTTTATTCTCAAAAATTCGTAATTGCACTTTAATTAGGAATACTTTGGCATAAATAAATTAAACTTTGTGGCTCTATAATCCAATGAAGGATCGTGGTATACGGTGCCCAAATCAGCTCTCTCGAACCTCGTAACTATAGTTTGGCAGCGTAATGTGCTAATCACTGAGGTACCTTGCATCTAGCTTAAATTTATACCCGATTTTTTTTAACTAGTACCTCTTAATAAATCTGTCGCGTAAATAAAATCTACCAATAACTTATTTATTTATTTTTATCATATTTTTATTTAAATAAATACATGTAGATTGTAAAATTGTGTGCTATCGTGTAAATTTTATTGAATAATAGAATGGAAGAACTATAAGATCTAATTTTTATTAAAATGTTTTTTAATTACTCTGATTTCACTTCTTTCATATAGAGGATTTCTTAAAATATATGTAATTTTATAAAGAATCTGCTTAATAAGACAATTGTTAATTAATTTATTTATTTTGTATTATAATGTTATTTAAGCAAATGTAAGACTTTACATTGTTCTCTTTATTTCATAAAATATCCTTAATTAAAAAACAAAAACTCATGCATCTTTTAACAAATCGTCTGTGAATAAGAATAATTAGGAAACATTTTTAGCAAAAATCAGATCTTGTAGTACTCCAATTCTGTTATGCAACAAAATTTACATAAAATCATAAAATTTCAAATGCATAAAAGGATGGTATGTTAAAGGTGATTTACAAAGGGCAATTTATTTCGCAATATCTGGGATTTAATTAGCTTTAGAAAATAAAAAAGGGAGATAAAGTCAAGAATTAGTAAGTTTATTAGAACGATGTTATTCATTTTATCTATTATACAATGTATTAATAGCTTTATTGAATTTTATTGAAACTCATAAAGTAGATTTAATGTGCAAACAAGATTAACTTTTGAAGTTATGGTAAGTAACTTTTATCTCCATGTTCATAAATTACGACTGAAGCCATATTTTAATTTGTTACCTTTTTCTTTCTTTACTTTTAGAACACATAGTGTAAGGAATGTAGTGTAATAATAATTTTTGTGTGTGTTTGAGTCAAAGCCGGATTAAGGGTCCTCTACACGCACTTGAAAACACCCGCTCGCTAATGCTAATCCTATAGGGCATGATTTTTTTAATATCTCGTTTGCATTTCAATATTTTTAAACAATTTTTTTTTTGCATTGGATAGCAGAGATCAATCTCTATTTCCGCCGTTGATTACTTTTTCGATTTTCTTTCCAGATTTTTTTTACGAAGATACTTTTACTTTCGGAACCGGTTTCGAAAGTGAAAGTATCTTCGTAAATCGAAAAAGTAATCAACGGCGGAAATAGAAATTGATCTCTGCTATCCAATGCAAAAAAAAAATCGTTTAAAAATATTGAAATACAAACGAGATATTAGAAAAATCATGCCCTTAGGATTAGCATTAGCGAGCGGGTGTTTTCCAGTGCGTGAAGGGACCCTTAAGGGGGGGGGGGGCTACGGGGGCTGCAGCCCCGGTCCCCAACCCGTGAGGGGCCCTCGGCAGAGGATTAAGTTGTATCAAAGTTTCGTTTTTAAAAATTACTTAATTTCTAAAAGGATTTTTTTTTTTTTTTTTTTTTTTTTTACTTCTAAAATGATAAAAATATTCCAATATTCTGGAAAAAGTCTTGTTTCAAACGTTGACATCCATCACTTTTTCCTTTTGCAATTCCAAAGCTTCACAGGTACGATATAACGTGCGATATCCCCGCTAAGCTATTATTTTACGATTTTTACGATTTTTACCCTTCTTTTGCCCGAGACCAAACAAAGAAAAACTTATTTACTATTTAAAGCTTCTACATCATAATCTAAAAAAAAAAAAAAAAAAAAAAGCATGTGTTAAGAATGTTTAAAAATACCTTTTAATGTAGATTACATATGTTTCGTTCGCCCTATCGGCGACATCTTCAGATCTAAATGATAAATAAGATATTCTCGCATATTTTTGAAAAATGGTAAACATAAAACCATGCGATCGCATGTCCAAGGCAAGCAGGTACTTAAATTGGTCAAACTGGAAGACGTGAAAATTATTATTTATTTTATTTTTATTTCTTTTTCAACCTGTAGATCATCGCGTGCCAAATTTTAGGTATATCAAAAGAAGCGGCTTTGTTGCAAATTTTATCTTTTGGCAAATATATTTCTATTGATTCACAGATAATGGATGGGAAAAAAGCTCTTGATTGAAAAAATATTTTACTATTCTTGAAATCAATCTGCAACGGCTCCTTTCTATATTGTCTAGCTACTGCCTTAGCCTTAACAGAATTCTTTTGTTTGATCCTGTAAATGAATAATAAATGCTTTGCACCCCATATTCTACAAAAAACATGATTTAATGCGCTTCATAATTATATATAAATTTCATTAAGTTATAAATGACGTAGCGTCATAAAAATGCACTTGAAACGATTATTTCCAATTGACTGTAATGTAACGGATTACTTTTGATTGTCCCTGTAGAAAAACTATACGTTCTACACACTTCAGTTGAAATAGGGAACATGCTATAGTAAACGACAATAACATGCAAAAATTTCAGAACAATCCGAGCATATTTACGGGAGTTAGAGCAAGGACAGACGGCCAGACAAACCGAAGTCATAAACACTTTTCAACTAGGTTGGAAAGTGTTAAAAATAGAAAAATACAGTGTCAAATCGTAGGGGCGCATTATGCAACAAAATATAGAGCTACATTGTGCTGAAAAAGCACAATGACATATCACTAAAGTGGTAATTTCTTTGAGAGTGCCCTTATAACGCTTTGTACAAAAAAAAAAAAAAACACTATTTTCTGGGCCTTTAAATGGTCTTCAAAATAATCAAAAGAACTTTAGAATTATTACACTCCGATGTGAAAATTGTGTATCATATTCTAACTTGTAACAAACTATCCAAGTGGCTGCATCGAATCTAGTACAAGTATCAAAAATACAACTACTAGTGTCTTTGACAATGAAATAATCGCTCAATTTGAATACCGATTTACAAATTATTGTATGGATGTACGCTGCAAAAAAAAAAAAAAAAAAAAAAAAAAAAAAAAAAAAAAAAATGTTGATTTTACAGTATAATACTGGCACCCCACGTGTCAGTATTATACCGTAAAATAAACATTAATAAGCAGTAAAATAAGCAGTAATACACCACCGCGCATGCGCGGTGGTGTATATATATTTACTGCTTATTTTACTGTTTATTGCTGTTAATTTTACGGTATGATACTGGCAGCAGGGATTCAAGTATTATACTGTAAAATCAACAATTTTTTTTTTTTCAGTGTGATTACAAAATATGAACCCTTTTGACATAATTTTTTGCCATCGTTTGTAATTCTTTCCATGTTTCTTTCTTCATGGTAACTGAAAATCATCAAAATAATAGATAAATTTACCTCAAATGCTAAAATTATTACAAAACAGTACTAATTCAGACATTTTTGCAGGTATTTAAATGAGCAAGTATTGCATGAATAAGCAATCTTACTTTAGTTAATTTATGAGTTTCGATTTAGTTTATTGTTTGAGATAATCTTTTCTGTGTTCTGTACACCTATTAATGTGTCAAAAAGTTTTGCGTTTCTAAGCGAGGATTTTTTTTTTTAATGTATAAACATTCAGTTAGCACAGCATACAAACAAACAGTCTGAGCGAGCTCATATATTTCATAAGTTTTAAGCGTCATTTTCAAGCCCAATATTCGATATTGTTTCATAAAACGTACATGCTAATTCCTACCAATAATGCACAAATACTTTAATTTCCATAAGTATGGAATTCAAAATATCTCTCATCAAATATACATTTTTTAAATCATTCCTTTTATGCGAGAATTTTCAAAATACAAACTATTTATTACATCTTTGGTATGCAGAGAAAAAACTAAATCCGTTTGATTATACATTTTCCCATCATAACATCATTTCCTTTTTCCGCCCTTTTACCCTTTCATTTAATAAGAGTAAGATAATAACACCATTAAATAGCAGATAACTGCGGATAAAACTGAAAATGACGCTGAAATAAGCATAATTATATCGGGAAGATGGAATTAAAATGCTTGAGATTTTTCAATAATGAGTTTTACAGTCTCTGAAACTATTTCTTCTTCAAAAACATCATTTTAATAAATAAAATCAGTAATGGTAATAAGAAATAATAAATGGTTTGTTTAAAAAGATCATCCTGAAAAGGAAATTTTTTTAACAAATTTGTTTGATGAGAGATTATTTAGAATTAAAGTACGTATTATTACAGAAAAAGAAAGTTTAATTATTTTTTTAAGTAATGAGAATTTGTTCTGTTACTGAACCATAAAACCAAATGCAACATTTTAAAATTCAAGTTAATGCAATATGATTTTTCAATTCATTAAAGAAAACTAATGATTTTGAACGCTAATAATATAACTCCCTTAGTGTTTAAATCAATTTAAAATTTTATTCATTAATTTCTTATACCAAATGATATGACTGTCCAAGTTTACAGATTACGTTTTAAGTTAAAAAATGGATTAATTTAATATTAGTACAAAGACGCTTTCATTTAAACCAGACATGGGCGCCGGCAGAACGAGGGGCAAGATTTTGGAACAGATATGCTTGTGGTCCGCAGCCTTGATGGCATTTTTTATAAAAGTGTGAATATAAACAAGAACTAAGTTAATTTTTTTTTGTCAGAACCACCTCCCACGTGCAAGAGAACTTTTATTACATATCAACGTAAAAAGCAATACAGAAATTTAACTATTAACAAACATTTAAAAATTTAAATAATTGAAACAGAAACTTATTTTACCGACAGAAGTGTTGTAATAATAAATATATATATATATATATATTGACTATCAACTTTGACTTCGCAAGCCTATCTTCCCTTAGAAAATTTTCTAAATTCCCCCTTTTCTTAAATTTTAAATATTTTAAGTCACAAGTGAACTTTTACTATTTTGTTATCAATATCATCAGATAACAAGAAAATTTATTTTATTAAATTTCAAAATCAAGGATGGGCAATGGCCCTCTCTTGCCACCCCCCCCTACCTGCGCCTATGAATGGTGTATTTCCAAAATTTTCGATTCTCTAAATACTACTGATTGTTTTTTTATAATACTGATTAATATACTGATTGTTTTTGTATGTGAGACAAGAAAATAACTTTTTAAATTAAAGAAAAATGAAAGATACTGGATTATTTTAATGGTTTCGCTAAAATGGAAGCGATTGTTCTAAAATTAAATTACTCTATTTTCTAACTTAAAAACTAATCTAAAAATTTAGATATCATTAGTCAGTCATACCCTTCTGAGAAAGAAATTAATAATTAAAAATTTCTAATTGATTTAAACAGTAAGGGAAATGTTATTAGCATTCAAAATTATCAGTTTTCTTTATTGGATTGGAAAATTTTTAATTTGGATTTTAAGATGTAGCATTTGGTTTTATAATTTAGTAGCACACGTTTCCATTACTTAAAAAAGTTAATTGAACTTTCGTTTACTCTAATAATAAGTGCTTAAATTCTAAATAATCTCTCATCAAACAATTTTTTTTTCTTTTTCAGGGCGATTTTTTTAAACAAATCATTTACTATTTATTCTTCAATTGAGAAGATCATAAATTTATTATTTTAATTTCTTCTATCATATTTCCCTTTCTCTTTTACTCTTTTTACCCAACTATCAGATAAGTGTCATATAGGGATATTGTTAAACATGCAGATAAATAAGGACAAAATTAAAAAGAAAGAAAAATCATGCATCAAGTATAGATTATGAAACACTTTGCAACATTCCCAGAACTATCAAACGAAATTTTACCGTTTGTTAAGAGAAGGAAGATATCTAAGTAAATAATTTAGAAAATGTATAGCACATTTGAAAATCCAATTTCAGCGATTACCGTTGATAGTCGAAAAGGTAGTCGATATATTTTGTTTATCCCTGTATATGATCTATAGATTTATATATATATAAGTATATATATACTTAGCATGCTAAAATTTAGTTCAGTTGAAAAATGCATCACAAATTTCAAAATTCACCGTCGGCAATTTCGCTAACAGACGGAAATCTACTCAAATTCTTTTGTACAGATTTTTATACACGTCACAAATTAAACAAAAATTTAATTAAAGTAAAAGTGCGTTTCACTCTCTATTGTACAGAAAACATATTTTATTGCAAATTCATATCGGTTTCGTTATCTTTGAAATAGTGTAACATCATTAAAATACACGGCGAATTATTTCTCCGCATAAGGTAAAGCCAGGAGGGATGGCGCGGTCGGAGAGATTGCGCATACAGAGGTTCGGGGGGAAGGAGTAGAGTGAGCACGCAGCGACTCCGGGTACTTGTACAACAACAGTAGTGGAGTGTCTACTTGAAAGTGCACGTTGATTGCTTTGAGCGTCTAAGATAAAATATTGCTATTTTGTTTTATTTTCCCAAAGTAAGTGCTTGAATTTTCATAGCTATTCATCAGAATTTCTATACAATGTCAATAGTACAAAATATTTTAAACTTAAACGATTTCTCATAAGCTACTAATCTAGACTAACAATGTGAACATGAACGGTTCGTTTTAGAAGAAGTCATGTTTAAATAAACGGCCGCGCAATCTCTCCTACTGAAATTGGAGAGTTTGCGCATCTGCTACTTAGGAGAGATGGCGCAGTGTTCCCATTACTTTCCATGCTAGGAGAGATTATGCAGCTTATTGATAAATTTGCATAAAAAAATGAAAAATGAAAATGGACTAATTTTAGGTTAAACATGTTATTAAGTAACATAATTTTATTTTGTAATCTTATCTGGACTTGCTTTTTCTGATTCTTTAAATTTTTTCCCCTTTAATTAAAATTTTTTAATCGTTTTTTAAATTATTTCCTTTTTTTGCTTCTTTAATTATTAGGATGAAATATTCACTCCTAATACAATAATATTTGTTCACAAAAACCTTACAGCAATGTCATTTAAGTGTAATTATTATTGTTAACAATTTAATTGTAGTTATTAATAGTAACAATCTCTCCTACCCATGTACGCAATCATACCAACCCTGTAAGGACAGATTGCGCAAAATAACTTTCTTGGTTTTATTACAACTGTTCTATTGAATTGCAACATAACAACAAAATAGCAATGGAAATGCATAGAAAACAAATGAAGTAAAAATTATTCATGAATAGTTCAGCAAAAAATTAATATTTAGATTTTTTATTGCTATTCTTTTGAATTGTGCGCAGACTATCCTAGTTTTACCTTACACCATAATGTAACGAAATTCTTTTCACTGCCCCTATAAATGAACTATAACAATTACATACTTTATCTTACATAGAGAACATGCTACAGTAAACATCAATAGCATATATCAATTACATGGCAATTGGAGTATATTTGCAATTGTTCGAGCAAGGACAGGCGAACAGACAGACGGTAAATAGACAAAATGATAACATAAACACATTTCAACTATGTTTGAAAGTGTTAAAAATTATTCTGAAATAATGAACTAAAATATTTCGGGTAATGAGCTATTTCGTAAGATGGGATTAAATTATTTCTATGTATTAAGTCTTAAATTTTTTCTTTGAAATACTGTAATTACCCTGAATTTCTACGATATGAGTACTTTCAATATCTTTTATTATTTAATCTAAAATACGAAAGAAACTTTCAGACGAAATTAGTGTTCAAAGTACCACAACATTTTCAATATTAGTAAGATGTTACATATTTCTGTCGAAACGGGAAAAAAATTTAATTATAATTCTATAATGACGTATATATGCGACGTAACACAGACAATAAACTTAAATTGTCTTATAAATTTGAATTTATTAATAATATTTCAATAAAACTATTCTGTAAACACACAGGAAACAGTACTATTTAAATTAAAATTCATTCGCAAGTGTTAAGAAACTTTAATAAAATATTGACATTTTTTGTAAAAAGTGGTAATTTTGGTTTCCGCTTATATGAATCAAACAATTTCAAACATACGAGTATAAGGGGTACCCAAATAAAAAGTGGACACAGAGTGTAGAAGTAAGTATTTTATTACAACTTTTAAAATAATCACCGTATTTGTTGAGGCATTTGTCACATCGTGTCACCAATAGGTCGATCGATACCCCTGGCATAGAACTCTTGGGGCTGATCTCGGACGACTATCCTTCACTTCCTCATCCGAAGTAAGCCGTTTTTCTCGGAGTGCCTTCTTAAATGGCCCGAAGATGTGAAAATCGCTAGGGTATGGACTATACCATCTCATCGACAGCGGTGACTGATGTATCGGTGATGGCATCGTACACCTGGCCTGGTCTCGGTGCATCCTTGACTGTCTGTCTGCCTTGTCTGAAACTCTTGTATCAGTTGTTTACAGCTGTACGGCCTAAACATTGTTCTCCATAAACATGCTTCATTCGGCGAAAAATGTTTGCGTTCGTTGCCCCTTCTGCCACCAAAAAACGCACTACACCTCGCTGCTCGACTCTGGAAGCTTCTATCCTATTCACCATATATGTTTTAGCAAGGCTACACTAGATACCGGGCTTGCTCATTCATTATCATGACGTCACAAAAGGTGGCTGGCCGCGACCAGCGATTGGTGCAAAGAGACGAGCCCGTCGTTTTATGCCAATCGCTGTATGTCTTTCATTTTGTTGTTTCGCTTTGTACCAATCGCTGGTAGCGGCCAGCCACCATTTGTGACGTCATGATGAATGAGCAAGCCCGGTATCTAGTGTAGCCCTGGTTTTAGCCGTCAGTTACACACACACACAACTTCTTTCCAAACGACGCAACTTTGTCTAATGCGTCACTAACCCTGAGCCAAGCCAAGATCAAATGAGAAACCAGTTCCGCAACTTTGATAATGTCGCTATGTCAGCTGTCCTCTTTTCAATTGAGCACCCCTTATATGTACAATGAAAATTTTTAATTTTAAATACCGCAATTTCCTATGTATAAGCCGCGGGTAAATTAAGTCTGTTTCAAACCAGAATTATTTTTATGGAAATAAATGCAAATAAGTGCCAAGATGTAACATTTCATTAAAAACAATTTCCGGTCCGAAACTGATTTATTTGATCCGCGGCTTATACACACGAAATTACGGTATATATTGATAAGCTACTACTTTGTGGAAGATTATTTTGATGAAAAAATACAGTTTAATCTCTATTTAGCCATTATTTCCTTTCATATAGTAATATTAGTCAAAGTCACATAAGGTGAAAATGTTTAGTGGCACACCTTAAATTTTACCAAAAGCATATACAGGGTGATTCATAAAAGATGGGCAGAACTTTAAGGGGTTATAGTACACTTAAAGACAAATAATATTAAATAGGAGACTAAGGGTCCCAGACGTATTCCCAAGGAGATAGGGGGCATTAAAGTTTAGGGTCCGAAATTTCAAATGATTATAAAACATGGAAAAATTGGTCGATTCGTTTGCGGTTTTTGCAAAAAATTTTCTTTATGCCAGTATTTTCTTGAAATAAAATTTTAAAGTTCAATTTCAAAAAATGCCGATAGGGGGCGCTTTAGACTTTGGAGTAACAAACAACTATTTTTTAACGTTATTTTTTGTATTTCTTTAAATGATTTCGAAAGCTTAGACTTAAACTTAAATTTTGATCTAAAAATCTGAGTCCTAACGAGTAGTTAAGTAGCGTAAACTGAAATTTGAAATTTGAAACCCTTCTCCCCCCAGAACAAAAATCAGTTATTCCCGATCTTTGTGTCGTAGATTAGGCTCTAACTACTGCCGCGTTTTGCTAAAATTATTCTTTATGTCAGTATTTTCTTGAAAATAAATTTTAAAGAAAATTTTCAAAAAATTCCGATAGAGGGCGCTTTAGGCTTTGGAGTAACGAACAACTATTTTATACCGTTATTTTTTGTGTCTCATTAAATGCTTTCTAAAGCTTAGACTTAAATTTTCAGCCCAAAATCTGAATCGTTAGACGTGGTTAAGTTTCTGGGGAGAGGGGTTTGAAATTTCTACTCCTGAGCACAGTTCAGTTTACCATGTCCACACATTGTGTGCTGTGATACGAGGTAAAAAGACACAAATTAGGATTATGTTACCAAAGCATATTTATTAACATGTAATCACAATAAATGTTCAAAATTGTGACCACCAGAGGTTATGCACGCAGAACAACGGCGACGAATGGAACGGCGAACATTCGCGAAAACATCAGGCTTTTCGAGCACTTCCCCTACAGCGGCGGAAAGTCTGGCGACCAGTTCCTCGGGGGATTCAATGGGTGTCTCATACATAAGAGCCTTCAATCGTCCCCAAAAAAAGAAATCGAGGGGTGAAAGATCTGGCGAGCGAGCAGGCCAAGCAACAGGACCACCTCGACCAATCCATCTGTTCGGAAATGTGATGTCCAGATAGTTGCGGACGTCTCGTACGTAATGGGCTGGCGCTCCATCGTGCTGGAACCACATGACCCGCCGGATGCGTGGAGGAACAACGTTTAACAGGTCTGGCAGCACATGTTGCAGAAATGTGAGGTATGTTTTACCGTTGAGGCGTTCAGGAAGACGGTACGGTCCGATTAGGTGGTCTCCGAGGATTCCTGCCCAAACATTGATGGAAAAGCGTCTCTGATGAGCATGTGGATACGTAGCATGTGGATTGACATCCGCCCATACATGTGCATTGTGTGTGTTAAATGTACCTTCACGTGTGAAGGTACATTCATCGGTGAAAAGCACAGTTCGTCCAAAATGTGGATTTAGCGCGTTCTGCTGCAGAAACCAGCGGGCGAATTCCATACGATTTGGATAATCCCCTGGAGACAGTTTCTGGACTCGTTGCACATGAAACGGGAGCAAATGTTCATCCTTCAGTACCCTCCAAGTCGTGGACTGTGAGGTATCCACCTGGCTAGCCACTGTTCATGTACTTGTACTTGGCTGCGCCGCTACTACATCCAGAATGGCTTCTGCAACAACTACTGATTCGTCCTTTTTTGCACGACCTGCATTCGACCGGGAAGCGAGAAATGATCCCGTCTCACACAACTGTCTGTGCAAGCGCTCGAAAGTTTTGCGGTTAGGCAACCGCCTGTTAGGAAATCGCTCTCCGTACATTCGTTGTGCCTCTGCACCATTTCCATCTGCCGCTCCGTAAATTAAATGCATCTCAGCCTTTTCCTTATTCGTGAAGGGCACCATCTTCCGATTCATTACTACAGCGACTTACACTTGACTCACCGTTCAGTGGTTTTTATGCCTGAATCGTGTCGAAATTTTGCATACGTGTTCTTCTTCTTCCCCATTTGACATTTGCATACTTTCTGTTTCCTTCTTCACCCGGTGACTAGCGTCAGGAATGGAGCTTTAACGTTTGCATGAGCGACGTTTCCAACTGTGCCAGTGCCTTTATGAGTGAATTCCGACTATGCAGTCCTTGACGAAAGTTGTATTTTTGCCTCGTATCACAGCACAGAATCGTTGGGCATGGTTAAGTAGTGCAAACTGAACTATGTTCAGAAGTTGAAATTTGAACCCCCTCCCCTCGCTACTGAACCACGCTCAGCGATTCAGATTTTGAGCTGAAAATTTAAGTTTAAGTCTAAGCTTTAGAAAGCATTTAATGAGACACAAAAAATAACGGTATAAAATAGTTGTTCGTTACTCCAAAGTCTAAAGCGCCCTCTATCGGAATTTTTTGAAAATTTTCTTTAAAATTTATATTCAAGAAAATACTGACATAAAGAATAATTTAACAAAACGCGGCAGTAGTTAGAGCCTAATCTACGACACAAAGATCGGGAATAACTGATTTTTGTTCTGGGGGGAGAAGGGTTTCAAATTTCAAATTTCAGTTTACGCTACTTAACTACTCGTTAGGACTCAGATTTTTAGATCAAAATTTAAGTTTAAGTCTAAGCTTTCGAAATCATTTAAAGAAATACAAAAAATAACGTTAAAAAATAGTTGTTTGTTACTCCAAAGTCTAAAGCGCCCCCTATCGGCATTTTTTGAAATTGAACTTTAAAATTTTATTTCAAGAAAATACTGGCATAAAGAAAATTTTTTGCAAAAACCGCAAACGAATCGACCAATTTTTCCATGTTTTATAATCATTTGAAATTTCGGACCCTAAACTTTAATGCCCCCTATCTCCTTGGGAATACGTCTGGGACCCTTAGTCTCCTATTTAATATTATTTGTCTTTAAGTGTACTATAACCCCTTAAAGTTCTGCCCATCTTTTATGAATCACCCTGTATAAATTACATTTGACACAGTTACAATTTATGTATTTATTTAATTTTAGTTACAGCCTGTCTCAAAATTTTAGGCACAACCAGAAAATGTCTTTTATTAAATAACAATAAAAAATTAAACAAAAAACGTATTAATTACTTATTAGATTTTGGAAAATTATTGAAATAAATCATATCAAAATGAATAAATGGGTACATTATTAAAACTTTAATAAAAACGCATGAAAACTGTAACTATAAAGTGTCTCAAAAGTTTAGGCAAAGTGTAAAAAACACGTAATTTAAAACTTTTACATAATGCTATTAAAAATAGTAGTTCCCTGGTTTAGGATAACTTCAAATAATCGTCTTTCTCCTAAATCGATTGAAACATTATTTATTCAATATTTGTTTCTGAAATAGTATTGGTTGAAAAGAATATCATGCTTTTTCAATGACCTCTTTCAGTTATCTAGTTGAGTCATATTACTTTTCATTCTTGTGTGCTTCACAGGTTAGGATAGCACAAATGTTCAAAATTGAGTTTGTTCAAACCTGACCAATCTAAAACGTTAACATTTGGCCCGGAATACCGCTGTTTTGTACTATCTGAATTGTGAATTGAAGCATTGTTGCAAAGAAATCCTCCCTCTCAATTCATAAGATGTCATCAAATGGAAGTAGATGTTTCTCAAGTGTCTCTTGGTACTTTGTTGAATTTTGTGTCCCATAGAGGACGATTTTCCAGGAAGTTTGGTCATTAAATCCAACGGTTCTCCAAACCATCAGAGACTTAGCGTCTTGTCGTCTACTGAAAAACGTACGCGGCTGTTTCCTGAGGTCGTACCAGTAGCAATTCTAGCCGCAGTCACGATCATCTATATTTAAACTATTTTCGTGACTAAATAATATGATGAACCACTTGTCACCTGTAAGAAATAGTTAAGTACATAAAAATAACATGTACAAATGTACAAGTAAGACATAGATAAGTTTAAGACCTGTACTTTCAAGCCCAATCCATTTGGGCTTGTTTATGGTGTGATTTTTGGCGCGTTTTGCAAGACCTTTTTTTAAACAAAGTTCTAGTATTATCTTATGCGTCTATGTATTGTGTCCTTTGAGACATTGACACAGATATTATCAAGTTCTGTCAATAATGTGTAAAGTTAAAATTAATAGAAATAATTTCATAGTAATTATAGTTTGAAATAATAATTGTTTTTGGAATTAGACAGTGTAAGACAAATATCTATTTTGTTAAAATTATTTTTCTAGGTTTATTATAAGTTCATCTAGCAGTTCCTTATTAAAGTGTTTTATGACATCGAATTTCGACAGATGCCACCTCGTTTAGGTTTAAATTACATATTAACTTCATATCATCATATTAAAAAAGCAGAGGATAAGATATGATTTTCAAAATGTAAGTCCAAATACAGTTTGAAAATTACATCTATGATTAACCCTTTTTTTACTCTATCACCGCTTGCGTTTTACATCGTATATACTATCCATTTGTTTGTTTTTTTGTCAACTAGCTAATAGCTTTCTTGTGAAAACACGCATAGCATATTTCTTGTGCGGGAACATCACTTGGGTAATCTCGCGGTAGCAGTGTGAATGCAACATCTGCAAAATAGAGAACAAATGAAAGCGTACTTGTCATACAAAATTGCACATAAATTGAGTAAAAATAAATATTTAATATCTTCTAACCATTTGTTATTTTCGCATTTTACATAAAATTGTATTTTACATTTTTTAATAATTTCCAACATAGTTGAAAAGTGTTTATGAATTCGGTTTGTCTGGCTGACTGTCTGTCCGTCTGTCTGTCCGTCTATCTGTCTGTCTTCCCGTGCTCTAACTCGCATAAATATAGTCAGATTTCTATATAACTGAGGTATGTTATTTGTATTTACCATAGTACGTTTAGTATTGAACATGAAGTGTGTAGCGTTTGTAGTTCATTTACAGGGACATTAAAATGAATTCTGTTACACTGCGATCTATGTTGAAAAATTGTTTGTGGTGTATTTTAATGATGTTAAACTATTTCAAACATTTTGAAATTGGTATACATCACCGAATTTCATTATAAGATGCTTACTATAAGAATAGGGTATGAATAGTATTTATCGTTCATTTACAGGGGCACACAAAAGAACTTGGTTATAGTACTGTATATAAGCAATAACTTCTGTAAGTGCGTTTTCATCTGTGTTATGCTATTAACTGAGCTAAATTTTGGCATACAATGTAGTAAATATAGAAATCTATAGATCATATACAGGGCTGCATAAATGAATTCTAATATTTTTACGACTAGATGTTAATTGTTGAAATTGTGTTTTCAAATATGTTATGCGTTTTCAAAATTTTTTACTTAAATATTAGCTTTTAACTTATTAAACGGTGAAATTTTGTTACAGCATCCTGAACGTCTTGGAAAGTGTTTCCTGATCTATACCTGACGCAGGATTTTTCTTTCTTGTTATTAATTTAAAATTGCTCCCGTCCAAATGATTAAGAAAAATCTATAATAGGATGTACCTTAATTAGCTTCCGTGCAGTATTGATCAGAGTAATTTTGGTACCTAAATTGAGTGAAATGAAACATAATTCCCTTTAACGAGCAAATTATTAGCTGTATTCCTACAGTTAATCGCTTATTTTGAAATTCATTAGTATCATATTTTCATCACTTATTATCTAATGTTTCTCAATTAATATTGTAATCTGATTATTAGTCGGTGAAAATGGTTTTGGCTTTCGGAATTATAAAAGCACTCTCTTGGGTTATTATTTTCTTTTTTGTGCAATTATAGTTATATCTGAAACGAATCAAGTGGATTTATACTACAGAATGTTATTCTTTCAATTCTAAAGAAACCGAACAATTGTATGTTCTCAAATACTAGTTACCTTCAATTTTAAAGTTACTTCATTTTATATTTGTAAGATTTTGTGAATGTTTCATTGATAAATACTTTTGTTTCGTTACAAATTACGGATACTAACAAAACGTTTCAACTGTGATGAAATTATATAAAATATAGAAAAACACATCAATTTTACTTAAAAGGAAAATTTTAAAACAGTTAAAATAATAAAAACAAAAACTGTATACTTCTGACATTTTGAAAAACTATTACTTTAAAAAAATAAATTTATTTTACTGTAGAGAAATATGTTGTTAATAATAAAACTTTTAGCTTAAAGATTGCTCATGGTACTTTTTCTTACTCATTTATATAAGAAACAATAAATTTCACGAATAGGTCCTCCTTAGATACATTCCTTTTTCAAGAATTATATTTATAGCCCCCGCCTCCGTTCAAACTATCTTCAAATAATGTAAAATAAATAAAGATTGCACATTATAATGCATTTTCGTGTAACAAAGATTTTTCAAAATAGTAAGAGGGAAAAAAATCTATTATTTCAATAAACACTATTTAATTTATTTTAATAATTTTGCTATGAAAAAGCATGAAATAAAAAATAATCGTAGCTTGAATTTTAATTATAATATATTTTTTCTCATAACATAATTTGCAGCTTGAATTATGTATGCATGAAAGTTTGATTAAAAAGTAAAAACCAATAAAGAGGAAATGATAGGAAAACAAATTGTCTTTCTGAATTTAAATTCATATAATTATTGTTGTTTCGCTTTTTTAAATACTGAAAGATCCTTTATCGGAATAAGGGGGAAAAATAATATTTTTTTCAGTGATGTATAATTCTTATGAACTATTTTTAAATATTTGTATGTTATTTTGCTACTTTCGTTTAATACAGTAAAGTTTTGGTAAAACGATTTTCACATTTTAATATTGTTAAATCGTATCAACACTGAATTATTTTAATACACGGTAGTTAAAAAATGAATGCGGTACTTATGTTAATAAGATGCAATATTTTTTCTACTGCTAGTTACTATTTCATGAAAAAGCTATGAAAGTTTCGTTTAATTATTCAGCGGGCGCGTGTGCGCGAATTTTACAACAAACGAGATACTTCTAAAATTGTTCTCAAATATGATACCGAAACTATTCAAAGGTCCATATTTAAATACATGGAAATTTTTCCAGAGAAAATTTCTCACGCCTTGCATTCATAATATTCAAATTTTAATTGCTTAATAGGCGTATAGCCAACATAGTGAAAAAGACGGAGTATCGTTCCCAAGTGGTTCAGTTGGTAGAACGTCAGTGCGCTAATCTGATGACCCGGGTTCGAGTCCCGACTTGGGTATGTTTTCACTATGTTGGCTATACGCCTATTAAGCAATTAAAATTTAAATATTATTCAAAGGTTATTGCTATTCATTAATTTTCTTCGGAAAAAATTGGCTTTTACGATTTCTAATGCAGGTTTGTTTGTTCGTTTTTTTTTTTATGCGAATCGTCTATTGTTCGTGCATGTAGATATATGATTAAGTATTTTAAGTTTTAAAGATTTATTTCTTCAATATCATAATTGTTATTGACACACTAAGTTATTATTTTGTTTTACATAGTCAAACAAAAAAATATTTAATATAATTTTTATCAAAACTGAAAAAAGGAAATGATATTCAATATATATTTGACGATGATACAGAAGGACCAGATGAAAGTAACACACACACATATATATATATATATGTGTGTGTGTGTGTGTGTGTGTGTGTGTGTGTGTGTGTGTGTGTGTGTGTGTGTGTAAGATATTTTAAAAAGGTTTAATCTATCTTAAAATCTATTCCATATAATCTTTTTATTTCATCTTAAAATACTGTAATCCCTTTTCCTTTTTTTCCCTTTAAACAATCTAATTATTTTTCTCGGAGTCTTTATTGCTTTTTGCCGTTTCGCCAGCAATATTTAACCCTCTTAAAAATTCTCTTTCAAAACTTTTCCTTTAATTTTCCCTTTAATTCATCGTGTGTTTTTATATAGCATTTCCACGTTTTACTAGAACATTTTCAAGTATTTTAGTTTCTTTTTACTCCTTCATTCTTTTTTTTTTTTTTGTATCCTTGCGCATGAGGTTTCAAATACGTTTACACCAACTTGGATATTGATCTTTCTATTGATTTCTAGAATGTGAAATAATGTAGACATCAGTAAAGGTGTGAATTATGCTAAAAATCATTTAAAGTTAACTTTTCTCTCTTCATTATTTGATAATATAATGTGGCAGATATCAGCTGATTCTATTTAATGCAGTATTAGAGAACTTGAGAGTACTTTATCGTGATGGAATAAACTGCTAAATAATTATGATTTTCGCAAATGATTGTGATTATTGTGTGCCTATGGGAAATCTCAAGGTTTAAGATCTCTACTGCTTTTAGGTAGATTTTGTAAGAAATACTACCTATTACATTCTTCCCTAAGTTGGAATTTTTGAAAAATTTTTGCAGATCTACGCCGATTATGACTCCCATAACCCAAAAACACCCCCAGTTCTAAACTTTATCTATCTATCTATCTATCTATCTATGTCACTTTTTTATGGACACGATAACTCCAATAATTCTGCACAAATCTCTTCCAAGTTGATACATAAAATCAAGGGGCATAAAATCTCGGTCAAGTTCGTTAACGGGCAAAATCGAACCAGGGGGGGGGGGGCTTTTGTAAAAACAGAAAAAGCCCCATAATTTCTTAATTATGATACGTATCGAATCCGTTTAATGTTATTATTAATTATAGGAAAAGGGCCGAAAATTTATGTATGACAGATTTTTGATATCATTAAAAATGGCCCCAAGGGGGAGAAAAGGGGGGTTTTAGAAGAAAAAAATTCATAACTTCGTCCATTCCCAAGTTATTAAATCCGCTTAAATTTACTGTAAATATCCTTAAAATTATCTACAACTTTTATACTGACAAGTTTTTTATAGAACCAACTCTTATGCAAAAAAAAAAAAATAATAATAAATAAATAAATAAATAAATAAATAAATAAATAAATAAATAAAAAAATCCCTGCTGGCTCCGCCTGCAAGCAGACGTGAAAACAGAAAAAAACCCTTAACTTCTTAATTTTTATACATATAGAATCCGTTTAAAGTTATTGTTACTTCTAGGAAAAGGGCCAAAAATTTATGTATGACAGATTTTTGATTTCGTTAAAAATGACCCCAAGGAGGGGAGGGAGGGGATAGGGGTTTCAGAAGAAAAAAATTCATAACTTCGTCAATTCCCAAGATATCAAATCCGCTTAAATTTATTGTAAATCTCCTTAATATTATATACAACTTTTATATTGACAAGTTTTTTATGGGACCAACTTTTACGGTAAAAAAAAAAATTAAAAACAAAAAAATCCCTGCTGTCTCCACCTACAGACAGAGGTATGTTTCGAAGTGGGTGGTCCCAACTGCCACATCATGGCAAATAGGTCTTTCTTTTGCAATTCCCAATAATCATGTGCCCCACGGTCTGCGTCTTCGAAATCTACATGTGCCTGTAGGCCGAGCCGTCGGGGATTTTTTAAACTCTCCAAGATGACTGCTAGAGTGGGCTCTAATTGTGACCTCACCATGTATAATAAATTATATTGATATGACAATGTGTAACAGCTTAGAGTTTATCACAACTCATCAGCCCTTCATCATTGTTCCGAAGTTATGAAATACTACACATATATATATAACGAAAAAGTTGTACATTGGGTTCTTTTTGGCGTAAAAAAGATTACGAAAACTATAGGAGATAAAAATTTAGTATTTTTTTTTTTTTAAATAATAGACCTTTTTTAATAAAATAGATTTCTTATGCTTGTCTTCTTGTATTAAAATATTCTTGATATTTTTTTGTGAAATAATCTTATTGTTTAATAATTAATAATTTGTACTTACATTCTTTAAACGTATGTTTCAGGATATTTTTTTCTACATGTAAATATTGTGAAAACTTATTTGTCTCTGTTGATATGTATAATTGTTTATCTAACTTAACTATTTTATTAGTATAATTAAATATCATTCATTTGTAGAAGCTTAATAAAACAAAATTCACTTGCCTCAAAAGTACGACACGCGCCCGCTTGTGAAAAATTCTCTAGCGTGCTCGCTGAAAGGTTAAGAAAAATTACAGTTCGGTATCATTCTGTATAAATGAATAATAAACCATAAACATTAAAACAGTCACATCAACAACGTTTTCATAAAATTATTACTAACCGCAAACTAAGATAATGTTCATTTTATCCCATTTCTGCTCATCTCTAATGAATAATTACTCGCATTCAAAGTGACAGAATATCCACAAAATTAATTTTCAGAAATTCAATAGCAACTCAATAGCATTCCTAACAAAATCCATTTCCAAATGAGTTGTGTTAAACACACTTAAATATGTTGTGCTCAAGTTATATAAGAGTTTATGGTGCGAAAATGCAGTAATAATGTAGAATATTAATTCTAAAATCCACACAGCATGTTTTCACATGTCCTATTTTGTAATTCCTTTGAAAATTGCGGAATTTAAAGACTATAAAATTTTTTGAGCAATTTAAGCAAAATTACGAGATAATATTCAAAGTTAAAAATACAGTCTCAGAAAAATAAAATAATAAATAACTCCTTATTAATTCCGCTACAGATAACAGCATAAGAAAATGAATACTAGTCGATTTAAAATAACGTCTATTTTTATTTTATACTTTTAAAATTTTCTTAAGTGTATTTTTACGAAATAAAAAAATGCACTCTTTAATTAGCCTAAATACACATTTTTACGACGTTTCTACGATATCAACTACATAATTATTAACTATTTTATAAAGAGCCAATTAGGTTTTCTCGTCGAAATTAAAATTAACTAATCATCATAGTATTTTTTACAATACTTTAATTAATTGCTTTTATTGCAAGTTCAGCAGTATTGCTGTACAAAAGTTCAAACAAATAAGAGCTAAACAGTATATCTTTATGTAACCCTTTTTTTGTAGCATTTCACTATAAATTATCTTGTGTGTACGTAAAAAATATATCAAAAATCTTTTTTTTTTAATTATTATTATTATTCTTTTGAATAACACATCTTTGCCTAGCATAGTGTTAAATCACTCTAATTGGCAATATATTTCTTTAAAATTTATAAATTTGGGTTTGAATGTAACAATTTAGTTAAAAGCTACACGGCTAACTAGAATATTTTTATATGTGGCCAGAAGTTTTCCGATATTTAAACAATAAATATCAACTTGGCAGTATGATCTTGATTTAGATATTTTTTTTATTATTCAATGAGATGAAAATTGTCTATATTTGTCATGCAAATGATTTTTTTTCATATGTCAGACGAAAGTAAAATCAGTAGTGGTGTACTTTTTGATAAAGTTGGTAATTAATGCAAATCTTATCATGTTAAATTCTGGAACAGGGTATGCTTTTTGAACAAAATACAAAAAAAAAAAAAAAAAAAAAAAAAAAAACATAAGCAACCTTTTGAGTAATTAAAATGTATAAACACACTAAAAACGACATTTTCAAAACTGAGCAAAAAATACTCAAATCTGAGTATGTGCTCATATTTGAGTATGTCCATGTTTCAAAAAATAATCAATAATTCAATAAGAATATGAACTGACTTCTATGTGCTCATTTTTGAGTATGTCCATGTTTCAAAAATGAGTTTGAACTGATCCTAATCATTTTTGAGTATGTTCATATTTCAAAAATGAGTATGAACTGACCTCAACGTGCTCAGTTTTGAGTATGTCCATGTTTCAATATTCTGAGTATTTTTGGTATTGCAGAATTGAAAGCATTTTGTCGTCCTATTTGAAACAAAAAGTTTCATAACAAAATGAAAACATAGATTTACTCAGATTTGAAAGTGTCATTTTTCTTAGTGCAGTGTGCAAATTATATTACTACGAGTAAAATGTACATTTTTTTTCAATAAAAACTTTGACACTATCCTGATAAAGTTATATCCTCATATTTTAAAATAAAATATAGTAAAATAATTACTTCATAGAAATATGTATAAGAGAAAATATAAATTTTTTCAATGTTTTCCTGAAGATATTTTTGCTTTAAAAATCCTTTACATTATTCTCTAAGGTGTTTAAAAGTTTCGAAATTCATTTTATAAAATCCAAACAGTCCGTGCCTATGATGGTTACATTAAATTGGCAACCAGTGTTGCTGGAACAACTACGAAAAACGTACGTATTAGTTAACTTTCAGCGTTTAGTATTTTTATAAAACAAATCAGTCAGTATCTAGTGAGATTATATTAAGGGAGAAACTATTTTCCTCGCTCAACGTGAAACTTTCTCACACATTTACGGGCTCATTTTTAATTGTAAAAGCAATGCACTTGCAGGTATGGATATTGAAATGATTTGTAATTGAATAGTTTTTCATTTTTCGATAAATAATTTGCATCTTGAGTTAAAATCGACTGTAGTCTCAAGACGGTAGTTTTTTCTCTTTCGCTTGCTGCCGCGTCCAAATATTCCGTTCAAACCGTTATCTTTGACATAATTTCTTGACAGATGCTCCAAAGACCGATGCTCGCATGTCTTTGTCGCAAATTTTTAAAAAAAATGTTCGATTACATATTTTCTGAATAACAGCACCTGCCATACTATTAATGAATAATGGCAAAAATGAATTCAGAAATGTGTCAGAAAGTAGCTTGTTTGTATTTGAGAACAGCCTTAAAGTGATAACGAACGTCCGTAGCAAAACTTACTAAGACAAACACTACTTGGTTATGGAATTTAAGCATCAAATGAACTCTTAAGCAAGCGACGGCAACCCATTTTCCCTACGTAAAGCATCTGCCACGTCTGCATATTTCATAAATAGAGAAATTATATTAGATAATTTTATAATTATTTTCATTCATCAACCTATTTTCTCTACGTAACGTTGGGAAAACATTACAATTCTGCCTCATCTTCAGATATTATTTATACAGAATTTTTTCTTATATATGCTTTATAATTATTTTTATTCAGCAACCCATCTTCTCTACTTAACACTGAGAAAACATTAAAAGTCTGCCTCATCTGCATATTTTATATATACGTCTTCTCTGGATGTTTCCAAAAAGTATGTCCTTATAATAATAATTAAGTATTCACTAACCTTAGACATTCAGTCACGTTAATGAAATTTATCAATAAAATATTGTTTCTTATACATTTTTATAAGCATTTTAAGTTCCTGCTCCTATTTTTATTCTAAAAGTTTGCATAAATATTCACTTCCTTGCAGTTATTTCAAAATACTTGGATAAAACTAGGTTATTTGGTGAAACATGCTGTCAATTTTTAATTAGCCTAAAAGTGCATGAGCTCATTGCAATGAGTCTGAAAAATCAAGCCGATTAAGTAATAATTGAACAATTTCCAACTAGCCTAACTGTCCAAGAGGTCTTTGCAATAAGCCTAAAAAATATCAGGCTGATTGCGAAACAAATTATCATTTCCCAATTAGTTCAATAAAGCTGCTTAGGCTCTTTGCAATAAGTCTGAAATATATCAGGCCGATTGGAAAAAGAGAGATGGTTCTCCAATTAGCCGGGCTTTTGGCAAACAGTCGGATTTCTCAATTAGCGTACGATATACTACACTATATAAATTCTATACATCATACACAGATTTGCACACATTACGGTATATACACAGTAATTTCAGAAAATGGATTTTTACTTCTTTATTTATGTTTTTAATTGTTTATTTAGCTATCTCATTTCAGTGTATGAAAAAAAGGAAATTTTTTAACAATATATTCTTAGTGTTGGAAATTATGTCATAATCTATCCCGGATGCAGGATTTTTCATTCTTGTTTTCAAAGATAGGAAAGATCGTCTGTAACTTAAGATTTTCTCTATCAAATAATGTTTCTTTCTTTAATACAAAAAAAAAATATTTTAAAAATAGCATTTTAATGTTATAAAATTAAGTATTTTAAATTAATCATTTTAAACAATGAAATATAACCCCTTAATATCTATTCTGTTTTACTTTTCCCATTCAGCCTCGCCGTAGCTATAAAATTTTTGTCTAGAAACAAACGTAGCTTAAAGCAAATTACCGTAAAAATATTCATAAGTGACAGCAAAACCCGTAGAAGCACTTTCTTGGACCGTTTCATAAAAATAAATGCTTAATTACCAACCACGAAGTTCATTTCAGTGTTAATTTTACGCGTTGTAATTACATTTTCGCACATTACTTACTGTGATAAAACATTCCAGCGAGCTAATTTAACATCTTGAAAATCAATAACAAAGCTGCTCTCACAACGTATGTGATATTAAGCTAAATAAATATGCAGCTATTTTATGTGCTCGAAAATGGTACTATCCGCTATATCACGCAAATGTAGTTAGGTAAAAATAATAAAAACTAATAATACTCAGAAAATTGAAGCATCGTTATTCGTCATTTACTAATTAATAATAAATGCTTTAAAATATAATAACGTACGAGTATGATAAAACGGCACATTTCATTAGCTAATGTATTTATTTTAGCTAATGAAATTCTATTTTTTTTTTTTTGTTTCAAATTATTGCGCTTGCTACTAAAAGTATTTTTATATTGCGCCTCGTTACAATTCTCATTCGGATATCTCATTATTTTTCTGCGTGTTCCAAAAAAAAAGAAGAAAAAAAGAAGCTTTCTTATCTTTTCAAACAAAAGTGATCAGTATACAGATTTCAAACTTAAATCTAGAAACGCTCAAATAACTTTTGAACGGATAAAACGAGAGTTGTGTAACGAGTGTATCTACATTCAAAACTGGAGAAACAAACTTCTAGAAGGGCCTTAGACTACTCGGAATCACATAGCAATGCAGAGGATCGGAAATACAATCCTAACAAGATAGAATGGTTGTTAGGGGCTGAATCATCGTGATCGAAAATTGATATTTAAGGACTTAGCTTAAAATAAGTCGTGATTTTCCTAATAATGAAATTCCCCGAAGTTTTCTGCCTACGTCCCTTGTTCTTTCCATCTACAGTTTTGCACGTTTGAAGGGTCCAACTACAGCTCAAGCTCCACCAGTGACTGAGAGGTTCTGCTCTCAAAGCTGGTAGACGGGAGGTGTTAGGTTCAAACCCCTGCCACGCTCGTCGACCTAACCGTTCGGATTTTTCTTCGAACCTTGCCGTAAATACGGGATAAGATCCTTTAGAAGGATCCCCACGGAGGGCACTCCCCACTAAGGTCTATATCCCTCGTGTAGGTAATCGGCCGTCATAAATCAACCAACCAACTACAGCTCTGACGAAACGCTCCCTCACGCAGATAACCAACGCCCTCAAACGTGCAAAACTGTAGATGGTAAAAACCAGGCACTTAGGCAGA
Source organism: Maratus michaelseni (assembly GCA_963931845.1). NCBI lineage: Eukaryota > Metazoa > Arthropoda > Arachnida > Araneae > Salticidae > Maratus > Maratus michaelseni. The sequence continues at coordinate 292,153,650 of OZ007589.1, read as the reverse complement.
AAACTTCGGGAAACTTCATTTTCAGGAAAGTCATCACTTATTTGAAGCTTATATGTCAATTTTCGATGACTATGATTCAGCCACTAACAACCCCCCCCCCCCCACCCCTGTCTCGTTAGGATTGCATTTGCGACTCTCTGCATTAATATGTGAGATTTCGAGATGTCTAAGCGCACTCCACTCCTTCTAGAAGTTTGTTCCTCCAGTTTTGAACCATCCTGTATAGTAAATCGACTATGTGATATCATGTGAGAGCAGGGGTCGGAAGTAGCGCGCTACGAGTAGTGAAACTACACTAGTCGCTTCTTTTTTTAGTAGATTGTAGCGTAGCGCACTACATTTTGAACAATGTAGTGTAGCGAGTAGTGCGATACAAAAAAACAGTAATTTGTAGCGAGAATCGACACTACTTTTAATGCTACTTCAAGGAGAAAAAAATGTGACATTCTAAAAATCATGTGGCCATAAATTTTTTTTTTGCGCAAATTTTTTTCTGCACAATAATTTGAAAATTTCAACTGCAAATCTCAGTTGCAGTGTATAGTAAGATATCGCCTGAAGTCATAGATTTTCTCCATTGACACTTGCTGCTAAAATCAGGTATACTAATCCGCTAAAGAAATTAATTTTCTTTTTTGACTATTTACTCTTTATAAAGTCTGCATTTTTTAATGCTGGGTTACTTCTTATTTGGAATTGCTTTATTTGCAGATTTATTTATCGTTTGCATTTCGAGTTGTTTTTATGCAATTTTCTAGAACACAAAACATTTTTTTTGTATATTGTATTTTTTAATTTTTTAATGGCCTCGGTTATATCGCACTTATTTAATTGTATACCAGCAGATAAGGGGCGCCGGAGTATTATTTAATCGGTGTTTTCAGCTTGGATTGAACATTGAATCATTTGATAAAATCTGAAAGTAGCGAAGTAGTGACTACAACATTTGAAAAGCAGTTTGTAGTCGGTACTTTTTAGAACAAGTAGTTTTAGTTGTAGTTAACTACGTTTTTGATAAAGTAGTTGTAGTTGTAGTTCGCTGGAATAAAAAAGTAGTTTTTTCGACCCCTGTGTGAGAGTAACTGCAGCACAACTACTGCGAAAAATTTGGAAGTTATCAACGCTACCTCTCATTTTATGAGAAATGGTGAAGTAAAGTCAATTACAAAAGTGTACAACGTCCTGAATTTACATCATATACATTGTATAAAAAGACAAATGTTTCTTAAGCTTCGAAAATACAACATAACCATGAATGGAAATATACAATAACTCCTTCCGAGTAACTCACGATTCCAAAAAGCTTTCTTTATCTTAAGAAACCTCAAAAACCAATATTATTTTCGAGATTTAAAGAAGCATTTATAAGAACAAAGTTTTTGTTGCTGCCACTGATTTTCGGAAACATTTCCGAGTAGTTTTTATAGTGTATTAATTCCTTTCCTCAAACCGGAATATATTCATTCTTAACTAAACATTTTCCTGTTCAACAAGCACGTTTTATAGACAAACATGAAAAATTAACAGCATTAACATTAACCTTAAAGTTAATACTATTTTGCCACCCTTGCATGCATAAATTCAGTTGCGTAGCTGAAAATGTTTAATTGAGAATGGATAGCATCTAAAACCGATATTTCGGTTTGAGAAAACTTATTAATGCACCTCATAAAATGCTTTCGAAAATCAGTGGCAGCCAAAGAAACGTTGTTTTTATAAATACTTATTTAAGTATCGGAAATATATTAGTTTCTGAGGTTTCTGAAGATAAAGAACGGTTTCGGAATCTTGGGTACCTCTGAAGAAGTTTTCCTTTGTGGTTATATTATATTTTCGTCGATTAAGAAACATTTTTCTTTTATTAGAGTTTCGTTCATCTCACAAAACCCTATTAATATCGCTTCTTTGTCTGTCCGTCACAAAATAGGTTCTCAGAAACTATATAACTTACAGACATAAAATTTTGTGTATATATAGCTGAATACTTACTATGAAGCTCAAAATAATAAAATTTGAAAAAGTCGTATTATTTTAATATAGAGAGATAAAAAACCAAAAATCTAACAGCCTTTTCCTATTAAATTTAAACATGTTTCGTTATAGCATTTGCCAGCAATTAAAAATGCACAGTAAAATTCTTTCTACGGTAATTAATTTTCTATTGAAAGATTTCCACGTGAAAAATGAAAATGAAATAAAACGTTTTACCAATTGAAAAAAATATTAATATGACGTCATATTGGTAATAAAACGGAAATTTTCGAACATTTCTCAATAATACAAGAAGTATGAGTATTATGTAAATACAGAATGCAGCTTAATATAACGTCATTAGAGAATTAAAAAGAAAATTAATCTGATGTCTAAAATTTTAAAGGTCTCTATTCAACATGTTTAATTTTGAAATTGATTTTTTTTAACTATCGCATTTAGTCCACATGCAGAGTTGCAAAGGCTAGAAAAAACCCGGTTTAAACCTGGGAATAAACCGGGTTTTTTGGGAATAAACCGGATTTTTGGGAATAAACCAGGTCTTTTGGGAATAAACCTGGGAATAAACTGGGTCTATTGGAAATAAACCCGGGAATAAACCGGATTTTTGCAACTCTTCTATCCACATGACATATTATTATGACAGAGTATAATGGCGGGCTTCACCTGCTATTGGACCAGGTCAGATTTTCAAAAAAACGAGAAAAATAGACCGGTAAATTTTTACTTTATGAAAAACATGACTTTTTTTTTATGAAATTTATTTGGATTTATTAAGGAAAGGATAAAGTGTTTTGAAAGGAATGTAAAACGAAACCCTTTGTGCGATCCTCGATCACACTTACCCACTTGTTACAATGTACAATCATATAGCAATACATCGATAATATTGATGGTGGACACATTCAGCATACTTAACTGGTTTTCTTTTTTAAATAAATTGTAATTTGCTTATATTTGTTATATTTATTAAGAAATGTGCATTTGCCTTATAATGACGCTGTTTTGCACTCGATTAGAGTGCATTAAAGCCGATGATTGAATATCGAAAATCTTACATCTCCGTGCTTCTAATAAAGTTATTTTTAGATGTAAGATGTCATTTCATACTAAATAGAGGACGCTCCGTACTTTTGTATTTGACTTTTTTTCACTATCTGTCATGGTTTTCGAGATACACGTCCTAGTATTTATGTATATATATCCATTGTATGATAAATGAATTAATTAATTTGTATACAATTTTACAACAGCTACGTATTTTAAAAAACTGGTATTTTCTAAAAACTTTTGTCTCTAAACTGAAAAAAGTTAATTTCTATTTGTATTATTTACTTATATTTTTTATTTGATTGGGAAATATTTAATTCCAAGATCTCTTAACAAAATACTTTGGTTAATGTCATGAAATCAACTTATCTTTATTCATGCACAGAAAAAAAAAATACTCATTAAACTTCGTTTAATGAGGTTTTGAAAAGAAAAAGTATTTTTCTTGATAATTGGAAAATATTTTCATCAGAATCTGAAATAAAGAATATTCTCTCTCCTTTTTTTCTGGTTTCATGGAGCGTAAATTTAAAGGTAAATATTAAAGGAAGATTAAAAAAATATATATAGAAAACGTTAAGGTACAATAATAAAGTTAAACATCATTAAATGGTTTTAATAAAAATATTTTATACTATTAGAAAGTTTACAGTGGGATATTTTAAGCATGGTTAAATTTATATTTTTATTTTTTATTTTTTTATTCTTGTTCGATGAAGAAGAAATTGACGCATACTCCCATGTGTTGCCGATATTAGACTTTATATTTTACCTGCATTACTTTTTTAAAACTTAAAATGTTTTTTGTTAGTAAACTCTCTAATGTTAAATTCTATGTTGAATTCTATTCGTATGTTAAATACAATGTTATTTTCTATTCGTTTGTTAATTTCTATTCGTATTTTTTTTTTTACTTATTTTTTTTATTCGTTTTAGAAATATTTAATCCTTGGACTAATTTATGACTCTTAACAAAATATTTTTGTTAATGTTATGAAATAAACTGAACCTTTATTTATGCACTGGGGTACAAATTACTCATTAAATTTCCTCTAAAGAGTACTTGGCCAGAGAAAGTATTTCCCTTGATAATTGAGAAGTATTTTTATCAGAATCTGAAACAAATGGGAAAAAATGAATGGGAAAACATTTTTGTCAAATATTTGAGATTTTCCATTTCGTTAAAAATCACTTAATTTTGAGACGAAATGATTTTCAAAAATGTTGAAATATAGCTCAAGAATTGCGGAATCATCAAAAGTGAGAGTTTTATTTTTGACAGCGAGGAAACAGTTTCGTCAGATATTTGAGGATTAGCGTTTCGTCAAAAAACACGTGACTCTGTGACGAAATGATTGTGAAAAATAACGAAATGAGGCCTAAGGATTGCGAATTTTCAAAATTGAGTGTTTTATTTCTGAGAGTGTGTAGAGAAAATTTAAATAAGTTAGTGCAGTGGTTCTCAACCAAGGTGTCACGACACGTTGGTGCATCATGATAAAACTTCATATGTGCCGCGTAATTTTTCAGTAAAATTATATCAACATTCGGTATTTACGTGTTGTCCCTGCCCTGAAGATAGATCGCCAAAAATAGTCGTAAAATGAGAATATTGTTTATCGTTGCCAATCACGTTCAAAACACTAACTTAACATTCTTAAAAGCATAACATTGTTAAAAATAGTAAATAATATAAAAATAATAAAATAAATAAACTATAATAAACAAATAATAAAAACTATAAACTATAAACTATAAATTATGATAAAAAATAAACTATAAACTATAATAAATAAATAAGTTATATGGTTGTCAAATAACAAGGATTATTGTAATTAGTATTATTGGCGCCATTGTTGATTAGATTGTAGCCATTGTTGATTAGTTGTATTAGATTATTATAATAGATTTTTTTTAATTCCTTTTATAATAATTTTAGATGTCCGAAAAATTTCTAATGAAGTGCGAAATTTTTCAAGAAATCCTCTGAAAATGTTTCTTTTAAACAAAAAAAAGTATTTTAAACTAACAAGTATATAGTTCAAATTATTCATTATGGTATATTCAGTATTGTTCAACAGATTATTATTTATTTATTACAATCGAATGAACATATCTACGCAATATTTAACAGAAAATTCCTGCTTCTATGATTGTATGCTTTAAACAGACATAAAGTGCAAGGGTAAAACTGAAATATAAGAAAAACTGTTTTTCTTTTTTATTATTATTCTTATATATAAAGAAAAATGAATCATATACCCAAACTTTTTGGTGTAAGAATTTTCTTTCTATTCGCATTCGGTAGATGCCGCTACCAAATACCAAAAATACTCAGCAGATCTCTTACGCCCTGAAAGCTGAAAGCTTCGTCACCAATTAATATAATCTTGAGTTCACAGAGCTAAAATATTCAAAAAGGGTGAAGAATTAAATATGACACATCTTTCATATTAACTTCTTTTATAATTGACATTATGGTCATTGCATAACAGACAGCGTTGGCTACAAAATAAACTTCAAAGCACAAATCGAAACGACCGCCATATAATCCATATTGTTAGCCCTATATATATATTTTTTTGACCTTGAAACTTATACATAATGTCACCTTTTGGTACTTGCCAAGCTTCCATTCAATCCTGTATTCGTTTTCTTCGGTAATTAATTTTCAGTCGCTATTTTTTCCATTTCTGGTATCGTTCAATTCTTTTTTCCGTTTTTCAAATCGCCGATAATGTTTATTTTCCAAACTGTTCGTTCTCGACATCGTTTCTCACATCGACTATCGTTTCTCAGCCCTTTTCCGGATTCAGTTGCAACCGCTAGTTACGACGTCATTTCATTCATAATGTAGTAGATGAGCATGCGCTCGGCGCCGTGCCGCGGTTTCAAGGCACTCTAATTACTTTGCCAATAGACAGTTTAAGAACTTCTCAACTTAGCACATTAGAAAGAGGGTGTTTTCCGAAAGCGGTATTTTGATATTATTTAAAAAGGGACGTGAAGGCCGTTTGGTGAGCGAGAGAGAAGCAGCAATAATTAAACGATATTTGTAGCTGTCAAATAAAACGATGTTAGCGGCGGTGTAAAGTTATTGAGTGCGATGATAGATTTGAACGTTTTACAGTGTTTGTTTTTCGTCTGCTGAAGTTCTAGTTTTTTTTGTTCATGGTGATATGTTTTTCTTCTTCAAAGATAAATGTGTGGACTTCTCTTCATATTGTTTTCTTCCCTTCAGCTTAATAAGTGATAAAAAGGCCTGCTTCAATTGGTGTTTCGTGAAATTCAATGAATAGTCATGTGAGTTGAAAGTGAACTTTTTTACAAGTGTTTAATGTCCTGAAAGCTCAATTTATCTTATGCTCATATTCATATTTTTGCCACCTGTTGTTTTTTTTGTTGCCATGTCATATGTCATTATATTTTTATTTAATTAAATTTTCTGTCACATTTATTCATCTTTAATTTATTTTGTGATATGTCAATAAACGTTAGTTTCATTGAAAACCTAAAAACTGCTTTATCTATGTGTTATATCTACATCAAACAGTTTTTGTCACTACCTTGCCAATATCAGCCATTGGGCTTCCACGTACTCTTCTGCATAATTTAATTCCATTTTAGACCGGTCCCTGTATACGGACCAAACACATATAAACGACCACCATTTGCTCTGACTTGTTCAATAGCAAGGTTGAGTTAGTCGACTTGAGTTTCGAATTCCCTTTCCATTTCGCCTGGTTGAGTTAGCGGTGAATTGGATTTGATTCAACAGAGAGTTAAGGTCTAATTCGCGAGTTAAGTTTAGCGGTGAATTATCAAGTAAGTCGACTTTGGTATCGTTGGTTGAGTTAACGGTGAATTGGATTTCAGGTTAAACAGAGAGCTTAGCCCTTAACTCGCAGTTAAGGTTGACGGTGAATTACCGGAATAGTGTTTCCCCTTTTCATCTCCCATTTCTCCAGCACGCACTTATTTATAAAAAAATAATAAAAGAAAAAAAGAACCAACAACTGGTAACAATTTATAATATTTAGGATATATTTATCTTTTCTTAAAACAGGGTAAAAATACTAAATTATTTTCAGATAATTTTCCAAAATTTTAAGTAATATTTTCAATTTTATTGAAAAATATTTTGTTGTATTCATTTTTAATGAACTTAAATAATTATAAATCATATAATAACTTACCAATACATTTTATGAAATGCTTTCTTTGACCGACTGTGCATTGTAAGCATTCAAAAATAAAAACTATTTTGCAGTATATTTAAATTTAAGGATAATCACACGTTTCAAATAATTATCTTTTGTTCCTTAAAATATTCTTAATTCAAACTCAAAATCTTATTTTATTTTAGCAAATTCTCTGTTCAATATGAATGATTAAGAGAAATTTTAAGCGAAACTAAAATCTTAAGATACTTTATTTGTGTTATGTAATAAAGTTTATAAAATAGCAGGAACGTTTAACGCTTGAAAGGCAAGTGTGTTTAAAATGACTTTAAAGCATACTTTATTACACAACATACAAGATTTAATTCACTTTAAACAAAAACAAGTGAGATGCAACAGAGAATAATTTAGCCCATACGAAGATTATATTCATATACATTGTGTTGTCACTACCGGATTTAAGTGAAATTCACAAAATAAATTTAACGTGCAAAGTATATTGAAGCGATAATGTAAGTACATTTTATCCTGTTGTTTTAAACTTATTACAGCAGAGAAATTAAATGTTATTTAATTATTTAAAACTGCTATTTCGTAAATATTCGATTTTAATAGAAGTTCGATTCGCAATTTAACAGAAAATTAAATTATATAAAATGATTTATAAGAATAAAAATTAAGTTTTATTTTTTTACCACAATTCATATGGGGTATTTTTTCTGTTTTTGTTTGTTTGTTTTTTTATTATTACTGTAGAGAAATTTAATTTGATTCGGCTTTTAAAAATCGTAATAATAGAAATTTAACAGCTCATTAAATTATATAAAATGATTTATAAGCACATAAATTTTATTCTTTGACTGTAGTTCGTATAATTTTGGGTTTTCGCTCATCTTTCATAAAAATAATTATTTTAAATGAAAACTTATATGACAATGCGATTTTTTTTCAACCATCATGTAAATTATAGAAAATATAAAGAAGAGCAATTTGAAAATTAAATTAAAAATACTACTGTGGTTCCAAGATTAGCTGATTTGGTTACAGAAGGTCTACACGAGGAGCATATGCCAATAGGGGAGGAATTCTTATGGTATACTAGTGTACTATGGGATACTTATTTGCTTTAAATTCGAAGAAATCTACATAAAAAAACGATCAGTAGAGCACACGGTTCTTCAGAAATGCGATAAAACTATAGGCTAGTACATGTATCTTGGGCTCGATTCCCAAACGCATTTCTGTTAAATGCTTATAAATAAGCTTGGATTTATCGGCAGAAAATTTGTTGATTTTAGATTCGGCAGAAATCACACTAATTTCAGAAACTTTAAGCTCTTATAGAGTTAAATGTAATAAATAAGGTTAGCTTTGCTTAGTGTCTTTTGCGCCAGGCAGCGTTACATGGTTCCAAATGTAATGTAAGCATTCATCTTGTACAAACGTTTGGCATAAATGGGTCATGTTTTGTCCCCAAAATGAATCCTACGTACATACAAGGTCCTATCTTTTCTAATGTTATTCTATTAAGCTCCTCTAAGTTTTTGGTGCTGAGTGGATGTCTACGAAAGAGCTGATACGAAGACGAAACCAATGTAGGCAAATGTGACTTAGCACATGATAAATTGAATAGTTCTTAATATGTGTATATAGCTGCCAACATTCCTGCCAACATTCCAGATGATTCAAAGTAAAGTATTGTTGAAATGCTCTGGAGCGATAGCACATTGACGTAACGCTTTCATATTTGGAAGATAGATATTTGACAATGTAGAAATGATTGATGCACTAAATAATTTAATTTTTAAAATGGCCGATACGTGGAAATGCAGAACAAGCATTGTCATATAAGGAATATGAAATGTCACGACCATTAAAGATCATCATATGTTGTGTCATGATGTAAATTTATTGATTCACACTATACACATACAAACCCCGACCATGCAGAGAGGCTGATAACACAAACAAAGGCTTCCGAATGATACCTCAAAATGGTACTCACTGGGTTCAATATGCCCACCGTGCATCAGAAAAAAAACTGTTACCATGTCACAACATGATCCACAACAGCACTAATTGATTGGTAGAATGTTAGTGCATGCTGCCTTATATGCCTCTTCTTTCTGTGTTTTTCCGTTTTTCCACAAACATCTTTAAATATTGTTTACGGCAAAATCCTATGACGCGAGAATTATACTTTCCGCTGAATTCTCATTAAACTGTTCATCAACAGCAGTTGCAACATTTTGAACCACTTGCGGTGTCTTTTGTTTTTGCCCTCAGACTGCTGGAACAAAAGAAGGCCTCTCTTCTAGATCCAAAGAACCTTTTGCCACAAACCCCAAGATTTTTGTACCTGTAAGCAGTGACTTCTGTCTTCTGTACTCGCGAAAAGATCTCCAAGGTTTTCGCTGTTTTTGTAAAATAACTTTTTTTTAGCAACAGGACCGTCGTCGTTTGTGTCGAATAGTGCTCCACAAAGGTTCGTACGCCTTTTTATTTCTCATACGAAGCCCTTTTATGGGCATGTTATGCAAATACTGTTCCTCGATACAGATTTTAGCACATCTATTGGCATTTTTGAAATATTTTTTTTATTACATCAAGTCTTTTTCCTTGGTTGGAAATGTATATTCCTTAAATATGAAGGCGTTACGTCAACTGGTTGTCTCTCCATAGAACGTTTAAAAAGGAATAACTTGATTTGAATCACCTGTAATTTGAACCAGAAATTTGAATAATTAACTATATAATCTTTCGATTAATTTTGGATTGCTATACGCTAGTATAAAGTAGTATATGTGAGTAGTATAAGTATTCCTATAAATGATGCTCTCATTAACTTTGAAGATTAAATAGATATACTCCCTAAGATAAATTCTTGCATATCAAGTTAAATTGGTCATCTAACAATAAAATTAACATTTGGAAGAATGAAATTTGATTTCCTTGATGTCATGAAAATAATAACATTAAAATAAAAATCTTGATCTAATATTTTTATTTTTATGTTATGCATATAATTCAAAACTATATGAAGAAATTTTTTTGAATGTTATAAATTGATGTAAAATGACACAAAAAATTAAAACACTTCAAGTAGTTTCTTCTTTTAAGTTGAAAAATGTTCAAAGAATTCATTTAATTATTATTATTATTATTTTGTGTTTGAGGCAGTTATTTTTTGTTTTAATCTTATGCTTTAAATAAAAAATTCCAAGTTCATTAAACATATTTTTCATCAACAATTCTGTTTAGCTTAACAATTAATAAGTATATAGGAAAAAGTGCTTATCATTAAAATTTAAAAAAATATGTATTCTAACATTGATTACAGTAAACATGAAGACTTAAAAACATTTAAATAAATATACCTACTAGTTTTGCACACAGAATTGTTTTTATGTCTACTGTAATTAATTTTAGCATACATATTTTTATTTTACTTAACAAACATATAAAAAGTAAAAAAGGTAGAAATGAAGATGACAAAAATAATTGAATTATCATAATAAAAAGAATAAACATATTAATCAATTTTGATAAATCTTTTGAAATATTTTTTGATTCTAAAAACATGCATTGCTTTTTAAAATAAAAAATTTATGATCTGTAAGAAATTAATGTTACTTGAATGTCTGTGTTTTGTTCAGTTGAAGTGAAATTGCTTCTTTGCTTGATAGAAACTACAAATTTATAAAACTGTTTTAAAAATATGAGAATTAATATTCGTATCAATTATGCTATGCTTAACAACTGCAGAATACAAATCCGAGATTAATTTGTAAAACTGGGAATTCGGTATTGTTTTGTCTAAGCCCAAGAGATTTTTTTTAATAGGACAATAACATTTTATTTCCACAACTAAGTGCTATAACCGCATACAAACACAATTTGATTACTGAATGGAAATATTATTGCATTTAAAATGCTATATACACTCATGTCCAAAATTAAGGTCACAAACATGTTTTTCCAAATAATTGTAAATATCTACCAGAAAAAATTGATAGAATTTGTAATGTACGAGGGGCAGTCGGAAAATAAGTTTCCCCTGGCGACTGGGAACAGAGGTGTGTATGAAATGCAAAAAATGTAATGAGACATTAAAGATAAAACATAACTTTATTTTTTCACATAAGTACCAAGTACATTGAGACATTTGTCATACCGCTTTATAAGCTTCAAAAAGCGCTCCAGGAAAAAATCAGGACTTTGCATACGGATACACCATTGGGTAGAGGTCGACCACAATCAAACAGATGGCGCTGTTGCAGTCAAGCAGCTCCAATTGTAAGCGGTACCAGGAAGGCCGCCACAGAGCCACGACACCTGCACAGGATCGCTACTTGGCATTAAGCGCACGATGACATAGGCTGGCAACGGCTCCTCAGCTTGCTCGGGACCTTACTGCTTCATCTGTAATAAGAATTTCCAGGCAAACAGTATACAGACGTCTAGCAGAGAGAGCCATTTACGCCCGGCATCCAGTCGTGTGTGTCCCTTTAACTGCATCGAACAGGAGGGCCCAGTTGTTGTGGAGCCGAAGACATCAGTCTTGGACACAACAAGAATGGGGACGTGTTCTTTTCAGTGATGAGTCGAGATTCACCATGCAGAGTGACTCTCGTCAAATCTTCATCAGGAGAGAACGTGGAGCTCGCTATCATCCCTCCTACGTAAAAGAAATCGACAGATTTGGTGACAAAGGAATCCTTGTCTGGGGCGGGATAATGTTGCGCAGTCATACACCACTGCACGTCTTCGATGCGGGTACTGTCAAGGCACATCGCTACAGGGATGAGGTCCTTGAAGCCTATGTGAGGTTGTTCTGGGGTGCTGTAGGCCCGGACTTTATATTTATGGACGATAATGCGAGGCCACACAGAGCTCACATTGTTGATGATTTTAATGAACAGGATATTTGCCGTATGAATTGGCCTTCGAGGTCGCTGGACCTCAATCCTATTAAACATGTTTGGGATAGTCTAGGAAGAGCCATTGCACAGCGTAACGCCCTCCCAGGACCCGCCAGGTGTTAAAAGCCGCGCTTTTGGAAGAATGGGCTTTGTTGCCACAAACCTTTATTGACACCCTCATAAACAGTATGAGAGATGGTTGTGAGGCTTGTATAGCGGTGCACGGTGGTCACAAGTTACATGGGGAAATGTTTTTTTCATCTTATCTTTCGGGGGACCCTCCTAAAATTTGCCAATTACTTAGAAAATGGTATTGTTAAAGTTTCAGCTCAATTGAATAATATTAACCGGTGCCTCATCGAGGTTGAATTATTGAAAAATTGTGATTTTTGGTGAAAAATTGCAGTTTTATCTTTATTAAGTGAAAATCATTTGTCCTAAAACACTGATTCTTGTCTTATTTGATAAAAAATGTTGTTGCCTTGAACTTTTACTCTCAACAAAACTTATATTTAATGACATTTAGCATTTTTTAGGTCAAATCGTGAACTATATCCTCAAATCTGCATTTTTGAAAAATAAATGGAAAATCACAGCAGAATAATTCAAATTACTTCTGACCACTTTTTTGTGTTTTTTATATTAAAAGACAAAATAAAATTGTAACTTTAAAAAAATTTCACGAATTATAGTTAATTATTAGGTATCTAGTTTTGCGCCTCGAAAGAAGAAGCTCCTGAATTTGTATTGCAGTTAAATTAACACGAACCTCTGAAACTCTATTTTTAATAAAATGTAATTTTTGTTTCTTTCTATCTCTAAGAAGTCTTTTTTTTATCATCGACGAAACCTTCCGACAACCAGCAGTCGTCAAATGCATCCCTCCTTTTTTACTATGATTGGAAGAAAAGGAAGTACTCACGAGAAACCGAAGAGATTATTACGGAAAAATAAATCTTTAATGTTAGTTAGGTGTAGCATATCTGATAGAGACGCAGTTAAAATAATTTCAACTGCAGCAGAAGCATTAGGTCATAATCCAATTACTTCAATTTTAAGTAGAAGTGCAATAAGACTCCGAAGACAACAATTTCGAAAACAAAGAACTGAGCTCATAAAAAATAGATTTAAATATTCCGATTTAGAGGAAGCTGTTGTTCACTGGGATGGAAAACTACTTACATATACAGTCAAACCCCGATTTAGTGCCATCTCGAAATAGCGCCAATTCCGTTTAACCGCCAATTGTGTCTATGAACCAATCTGCCAAATAGGGATTTCAATGTAATGTATCCGTTAAAGCGCCAACTCGATATACCGCCAAAAATTTTTTCTAGAAATTACTGTATTTTCTTTGTCTATCTTTCTTTTTAAAATTGTTTGTTAGAATTTCAAAGGGCACCTCCTTTTTTTTTGTCTAGATGTTTTCAAGCTCAATTCAAACTTTATTGAATAGAAAAGAATTTGTATTGTTTTCAACACCTGAAAATGCACCTGCTACCCATTCTACCTGTCATTGGGAGAAGAAAAATAACGCGCGCTGAGGTGCCGAGCAAGTGAAAGTTCTGATTCAGACTGGCGAGTCACGTGATCCGATGCGCTTCTGGAGCGGTGAGAAAACAAAGCGTGGCACGCCATTGGCTGAAAGGGTCTCTCCTCTCTCAGGTGAGAACAATGTAAAAAAGAACCTCTCCCTGTACTTTATGTCGATTTCTAGAAAGAAAACGGCGTGCAATGCAAAATCTCTCTTTCAAAATTTTGGTCGGACGTTGATTGAAACATCGAAGAATTCACCAGCTAAATCTGTAAAATATCATCCTGTCTCTTTATTTTATCTCATTATGGCGAAAAGAGCAGTTTTTATCAATTTCGGAAAAGCGGGAAATTTGTGAATATAAAGAAAGAAATGTGAATGTATCGCAGCAACAAATCTCTAATCGTTTCTCTACACTCTGGAAAAAACCTGTTAGCAGGCGCTGCATCGGAGACATTTTGATGAATACAGAAAAATGCATTAACACCAATGAACTGCAATCATCTGTAAAAAGACTGAAAACAGCGAAACATGAAGACTTAGAGGATGCCCTTTGCACATGGCTACAACAAATGAGTGCTAAAAATGCTACCATCAACAGAGATGTCATCAGAGAGCAGGCAAAAGTTCTTGGCCAGCAAATGAATATTACAGATTTCGAATACAGTAGTGGCTGGTTGAACAGATTTGAAAAGCGACGAGGATTCTCTCAGTACACACGAAGTGGTGAAGCTGCAGGTGTTGATGAAGATATTGTGTTAAATGGTCGTAAAAAACTGAGTGCGCTGATTTTAGAATATAAACCAGAGGACGTATACGATATGGATGAAAGTAGCCTTTTTTACCGCTTGCAGCCAGATAAAACAATTTCGAGTGGGCCTGCTAAAGGATGCAAAAAAAAAAAAAAAAAGATCGTGTGTCTCTTGTGTTCTGTACGAATAGTGATGGATCTGATAAAAGAACTATGACAGTGATTGTAAAATCAGCTAAGCCATGATGTTTTTAAAATTTTAATCCTGCTCTTTATGTAGATTATGAGAATAATAACAAAGCGTGGATGACTTCAGCATTATTTCAATAATGGTTAGCGAATTTCAACATAGAAATGAAAAGAAGCAAACACCATATTTTATTGATTTTGGATAATGCCCCTTGTCACAAAGCATATCCAATGAGCAATATCCGCATTGAATTTTTACCTCCTGACTGTACTAGATTTTTGCAACCTTTGGATGCGGGTATAATAAACTCATTCAAAGCTCATTATCGAAAGTATCACGTCCGCCATATCATTGAAAAAATCAGTAAAGATGGTTTTTCTCTAATTCTTTTACATGATGCTATTCGTATGATAAAAAAGCATGGGATGAAATTTCATCAGAAACTATTGTTAACTGCTGGAAACATACTGGATTGATTAAACCTGAAGGATCTACTAAAAAAAAAACAGTACAGCACTTCAGGAACTACAAGACGAAATACACAAATTAACAGATATTGAGCATCCTCTATCGGCAATTGAGTACATTAATATAGATAAAAGTCTTTCAACATTTGAAGATTTGACAATCGAAGAAATTGTTGCCAATCAAAATGAAAATGAAAATTCATCTTACAGCGAATCTGAAGAAGCTGAAACGCCGCATATTACATCTGATGAAGTTAAAAATTGCATTGGGAAAATAAGAATTTTCTTAGAAAAACATGCAACTGATAAAAAAATGATGAACAATCTTTTAGTTGTAGAAAAAGATATTGAAAAAATCAATATTGAAAGGAAAACTCAAACTAGAATTTTAAAATATTTTCCTGTACTTTAAGAAAGATAATTAAAGTAAAATAAATTCAGTGTGAGATTTAATGTATGTGTGTGTCTGTTATGTGCATAATTATCTACTTTATCTAAAATTGACTATATAAAGAGGTAAGTGCATGTTAATTTCATACATTAATTGGATAATTTTGAATCATGTAGCATTAATTATATTATGTATATTAATTATATTATATTAATTTATACTATTATAATATACTATATACTATTGGATAATTTAATAAAAAGGCATTATGATATTTATTTTTATAATAATAATAATAATAGTATGAAAATTAATTTTTATTGTATTCTAATTCGATACACCGCCAAACTCGTTATAGCGCCAAAAATTTCTCGAACGGATAATGGCGGTATAACGAGGTTTGACTGTATTTTGAATAAAGAAAATATAGAGAGGGTAGCGGTATTAATTAGCTGTGGGGATGAAGAAAAGTTGATAGGTGTTCCTCAGCTTGAAAATATTTATGGGAATAACCTAGGCAAAATCTGTATTTTCAGCAATTGAAGAATGGGGGGAGGGGCAGTTGGTAAAATCCAGGCAATGTGTTTTGATACCACTGCAGTAAACACAGGTCGCCTAAATGCAGCAATTATTAGAACAAAATCTTCTCTATTTACTATGTCGCCACCATATTCTAGAAATTATTCTCAGAACAATTTTTGATGGTAAAGTAGGCACAACCACTGCCCCACACCCATATATTAAAAAAAAAATTCAGACTGGGTGGTCTAAGCTGCACAAGACTAAATACAAAACTGCTATTGAAGATAAAAATATCAGATATAAAATACTTAATTCAGACGAAATTTCAAGTTTTCTTATCGAACATTTAAAACATAGACACCCCAAGGATAAAGAATTTATCCAACTTTTTAAAATTTTTATAGGACGTGTCCCACCAAAAGACATTTTTTCAGAGTACCTGGCACTATTCTTCACGCCAGATGGATGGCTAAGGCCATTTATTCTCTCAAAATATATCTTTTCAGAGATAAATTATCATTAACATATTTAGAAGAAGAAGATATTAGAGACATTTGTTTGTTTATAATCAGTATATATGTAAAAGCGTGGTTCCTGGCTCCCAATCAAGACCTACAATTATTAAAATCATTTGTTGACTACAGAAAAATTGATAAAGAGGTTGCAGACCAAGCGCTTTCTAAAATGATAAAACATCTTTGGTATCTTAACTTGGAGCGAGTTGCAGTTTCATTTTTCGATGATACTTTGGAAAAAACTGTCAAAATAAGTATGGCTGAAAAATTAATGTAATTTGAAGAAGAAAATTATGATGATGAGATAAGGATGTAAGAGCAACAATAGGTTTCAATGAAGTAGGATATTTATTGGATAAAGGAGTCGATTTTTTTTTTCATCTCAAATTGTAAATTTTTTAGGAGATTTGAGATTAATATACAATTTTTAAATACTGATCCCGATGTATGGT
The DNA here is from genome assembly GCA_963931845.1 of Maratus michaelseni. NCBI lineage: Eukaryota > Metazoa > Arthropoda > Arachnida > Araneae > Salticidae > Maratus > Maratus michaelseni. Next base: position 292,136,683 of record OZ007589.1, on the reverse strand, counting down.
GTGAAAATAAACATTATTTGAAAGCAAAAAAAAAAAAAAAAAATAGTGAATGGTTTTAAGTTTGTCAATGACGCAGCTGAAAGGGGAATATAATTAATCCAAGACTTCAATTCCTGTTTAACGAAAGACGAAGAACAAAAGCAGTTTCTGTTACAAATTGTATCTGAATGCAGAAAAAAATTTTCCAGATTCTTCAAAAGCCATATTATCGAAGCCCTTACCACCTTAATGTGATAATTGTAAGGGATAATATTTTATTTCTTTTATAATGACTCTTTTTTTATAACGCAACTTTAATAAATAATGAAATGCATTTGAACAGTATTTGTTCTCATTTTAATACTTTGCTCTTTATTTCTTATAATTTATTCAGTTTAAATTTCGATTTTTCTGATTTTTTTTTGATTTTTTTTTTTTTAAATTAAACCCTTTTTTATGTACAAAATGAAAAAAAAAAAAAGAAATCTTAATCTAAAAGCAGATCAAATGGAATGTTACAACGTTTTTTCACATTTTCATAAAAATTCAATTTTTAGAATTCGGACATGTTTGGTTCTAAAAAATGCTGTATATTTTTAAAACTATAATTTTTTACAAAAAAAAAAGATGTTTGGTTCTTCAATGCAAAAACTTTTTTTATGAAATGACACCAGAATTAGATTTCTATGTTCTTTTGTATTCATTTTATGAAGGGAAAATTATAAATTTTTGCGAAAAATCGCGGTTTTTCAAAACTTTGACCTCAATGAGGCACGGATTAACATTATCCAAATGAGCTGAAACTTTGCCAATCTCATTTTTCAGCCAATTGGCAACTTTTAGGGGGGGGGGGGTCCACCCGAAAAAATTCGAAAATAGATTTCTTGTGACCACCCTAGTGGTCACACTCCATATTAGATTGACTTTTCCCGAGATAAATACTTTATCTCTGATTCATGATTTAACACTTTTTGATATACCCTGTTTCTTAATTCACAATTAAAATTTTTTCCATATTGTTATGTTGCGGTATTCTTTTTCCAATTGTAATATACCTCTGTGCCAAATTTCTTGGCAACACAATGAATAGTTCATCAGTTTTCACAAATTTTATGTTTATGACCTTAATTTTGGACATGAGTGTAATACAAAAAACATAATTTGAATTACGAAAAATATATGATAACTTGCACCTTTAAAATTTAATTTACTATGTTTTTTGTTATTGAGAATGTGACCATTAGTATCCGCATTATATGCAATATTAAAATTGCGGCATTAAATTATTTAAAATATGCATATTGAATATATATCAACCGCATTCCTCTGTTAAATTATTTATGCCTATCCAAATAGTACAATTTTATTGCTATTTCTGATTTAATTAATGATTTTTTGATACAATGAGTCAGCGTATAAACAATCTTTTCGATAAAAAAAAAACTTGTTAGGTATAATCTGGTTGATAATAATTTTATAAATTGGGATTTTTCAGCTAGTTAAATGGCATATATCATATATAATGACATAAATATGACACTATCATTGTCTGTCATAAATCCAACACCGATTTCGACGACGGCCTTTTGGATCTTTAGCACTTGTGCTAACCGTCTTTCTAATTTTTAATTATACGATAATCTTAGGTTCTGATATTAATTAAATTCTGGTTGTTGCCTAATGTCATGAAATGGACTTTCTTTTATATTTTGGCTTTGGCTTCTCTAATGAGCTCAAAGACACAGTTAGGTAGCTCGATCCTATGGTCACTGTAAACTTCATATAAACTTTTTTTCTTATTTAATTTAATATTTTATTCTATATTTTTTCTGGTACATATTTTCAGTATATGTTTAACATAAAAAACAACAAGCATATATCTTTTATACATTCCCAATTTTCAGCGTAAGAAACACACGTAGTGATACGGTGACAACGCTTCACCCGTCCGCCTGAGCAGTCGCATACTTTTTATGGACTTCGGATCGGCCATATCAATCTGCTGCAGAACTGTTATTGACAGACTATCAGACAAATCTATGACAGACAGGCATGCACGTAGTCTTAGAAACAAAACACAAAAAATTTATACCAAACCTTCCCACAATTTGAACACTTACCTTAAAATTTGTCTATAAAATTAACTTTCGGAAGAATAAAATACGTTTTTTTTATGTTATGACAAGAATATAAAAATAAAATCTTGATCTAAATAATAAAATACGTTTGTCTTAATTAATGCATGCAATTAAAAATTTTCTGAATATTATTAATTAATGTGAAATAACACGAACAATTAAAATACTTCAACTAATTATTTCTTTTTAGTTGAGAATCTATTTTTTTTGTTATCATTCTTTTGTTTATGAAGCAGGGAGAAATTATTTTTCATCTTGTGCTTTTCATAAAGAATTCCGAGTTAATTAAAAACATTTTTCATTAAAGATGCTAATTACTATAAAATTAATAAAAGTATAAAAGTAAATAAGAAGAACGGTAATTGACAAAATATAATATCTTGAACGTTCATAGAAGAAAGAAGAAAAAAATAGAAATACCTTGACGTATTAATCCTATTTGATAAATTATTTTAAATTTAAGGAGAGAATGTTCCGGAAAACGTTTTTTTTCTTTGGAATGGAGGGGGGGGGGGGTTGCACCTTTAAAAATGTCTAGAATATGCCCTCAAAACCTTTTTTTTTTTTTTTTTTTTTTTTTTGTTCCACCCAATATTTAATTCGTGACAACCCATATTTAAGCCGTGTTAAAAACAGAACTTTTTCAGATAAAAAACTTAAAACGCGTTTTTCTTGAAACAAGTTTTTTTTTTTGTACCGATAAACATTTCGTTTCTTGCAAATTCAACTAGAGTGTTTTAATTGGAAGACAGTCTTTAAACTATAAAAATAATAATAATTTCGATTTTTTAAACAGGTTAAAAAACAACCGCTATTTTGCGATACTTTTATTTATTTATAAATTTTAGGTTTGGAATCCAATTAATTTATTTCTTAAAATTTCTTTAATTTATTTCATTAATTTATTTCATTGTGCACGCCATTAATGGAATTTTGATCGATTAAAATATCGACATTTTTATATCAAAATATTCACACACTTAGCCGAAAGTAAATTATTTTAACCGATATTCCGATATACATCATAGCGATATTCAGGATCTTTAAAGCCAGAAAATAATACCTATCTAGGAATCATGAATCTAAAATCCTTTATAGTTTTCATTAAAAGATTTGCAATGAAACTTATCAAAATATAAGTTATTGTTCAGAATTTGAATAGTCATACAGCTCAGTAAATTTGGGAATCCGATATTTCATGGTACACATCCTCATATTCAGATTCCGTGCTTATCAGCGACTCAGCATATTATAAAACTTTTCTTTACCATTTCTGTGGGAATTTCATACTATGATTATTTCACCCATTCTACTATTGTTACAATGTCCACTTTTTTTAAATTCCCAGATTTCGTTGTTTATTTCAAGATATCAGCGAATTACATCCATTGTATCCACTTTTTTCTCGATTGATCTTTAAACGGTTCGTTTAGACTTACAATTAAGGCTGTAGCAGAGACAAAAATGTTTACTAATTTAATGAAAATTTAATAAGTTTTTTTATCCTCGATTACAAATCATTTTTCAACATACTACCAGAAATGTGGTTCGACTTATACACGAAAATTCATTTTTTTTTAATTTTGCGTAAGAACTGGGGGGGGGGGGTCGACTTATACACGAGTATATACGGTATATATATTATATATATATATATATACAGAAAAGGCCTAAAAATCATGTCGTATCGGGAGATCTTACCCTTTATTAAACTCTAATAACATGCGTTGCTTTTTAGAATAAAAGTTTTGAAATCAGTGAAAATCTTATTTCTGAATGTTTGTGTTTTCTGCCTGTCATTGCTTGATCACATTACATGAAAAAATTACATTATTATCGAACTCGTAATGTATTTAAAATATGTAGAGTAGATACGTACTTATAAATTTTCATCTAGCTTTCATTTTCATGTTACATTATTTTTAGTGTACATAGATGTACAAGACAGATTTAATGATATTCCATAATACTGTAAGACTTTTGAACGCTGTTACTCTCTTAAAACGCCATCCCGTATATGTCAGTACCGATCAAACAGAAAAGGATATTAGTACTGAAGATATCCTAATAAACTTTACCCGAAAAATATGAAAGCTTGTTAAACCATCACTTTCGACTTAAGATTTCTCTGTTTTCCACATACGAAGGATGAAAAATGGTAAAAGAAACAAAAGTTTGTGGTGAGGAATTAAGTGAGAGCGACAAAGAGCTCATTGAAGAGAAACCAGCAACACCCGAATTCCGATACAAACTTACGTAGTTTTTTATATCTTCTGGAAAAACAAAAGAATATTTTCCAGAGTTAGTGAAATTAGACAATAAATTTGAATCAACGAAACGAAAGAAACACAGGCTTGTTTATCAGACCATTTTAAAGAAATATGTGATTTATTTGCTAAATTCTTACATATTGTTAATATATTTTAATAATCATATAAATTTCCAATTAATAACTGCAGTAAAATAAATGTTCTATAGTGTTTTTTTATGTATACATTTTCTACGCTTAATATTGTTGTTTTTTTTCGTATCATTAAAAAGAATTAATATTAAGTACGGTAAAAAAAACCCTCTTTTATAAGATAAACTAAGTTAAAGCACATAAATGTTTCAATATCATGTTCGTTAAAAAATGAATATAACGTATTTAACTACAATAAAGTTATTCGCTTTTACCATCACAATAGTGATACTTTAACAAATTATATACTAGTGCATATATAAATACTAATGCACACAGTCAACATATATCTATGCGATATTTATGGAGTTTTGTTATATTTCCGTGTATACTTACCTTTTCATAGTAACTCAACTCCATCTACATGAATAAAAATATTTATAAGCTTCAACTTTAATGTTTTACCCAAAATTTTAATTATACAGATTTTGACGATTTTTAGTACAGAGAAATGTTTCGTGAAAATCGTTAGAGCATTTTTGGAGTTATAGCAAGCAGCATTTTGAGAGCTGCTAAAATGTATTTCGGCGAATTCGGGACCACGTTAAATCATTTCTTTCGTGCTCGATTGAGTCTAGGAGGCCAGTTTCGTGAAAATCGTAATAGTCATTTTCGAGATATTCAGGACACCCAAAATTGCCTACTCGTTTAATATACAAGGTGTCCGAAAAGTCTGGAAACGGTCAAATAACTCGAGAAATATACATCGGATTGAAAAACAGCAAAATGCATGTTCAATATTTTTGAAAAATCTATTTAGGGATATCAAAGTTGCCATTTTTCTAAAATATTAAACACGTATTTTTCCGTTTTTCAATCTGATGTATATTTCTCGAGTTATTGGAGCGTTTCCAGACATTGCAATGGTAGCGATTCTCACAGCATTGCACTCTATTACAGCGCCATCTACAATGTTTCGAAGAAAATGTTCAGTGCAAAAGTTATGTATTTTTTCCCGTAGAATCCGAATCTGTAATAAAAAATGGGGGTCATCATTGAAGATCTGAAAATTTTCCCCCTTTCCCCCCGGGGGGGAAAAGTTGGGGGGGGGACAACTTTCATATCCCTAAATAGATTTTTCAAAAATATTGAACATGCATTTTGCCGTTTTTCAATCCGATGTATATTTCTCGAGTTATTTGACCGTTTCCAGACTTCTCGGACACCCTGTATGTGACTTAAACTTAAGCAATTGTACACAGCTATTATATTTAATAGTAGTTGTAATAATAATGATGATTATACTAATCCGTAATAAGAGAGTGTTTTCCACAGTATCCTGTGTTTACCACAGTAGCATATAGATGAATGCGAAAGCATACATGTGTCATCGGGAGATATTAGCAGAAAGAGTCACTATCCGTCTTGCAAAGTTTCAGCTTTTTATGACACGAAAGAGCCCATGTGTTTATATAGAGTCTAAAATTAGTCTTTTACTAAACATTTAATGAGATTTAAACTGTTGTACTTGGTTAAATTTGACTGTTAAAAAAATCTTTTTAAATGAAATGAAATTGACCTGTTAAGTACATCTCGTGATTTTTAAGAAAAAAATAATAATAAACTGAACTTGAGCAAACACGATAATGAATATTGCAAATTAAGTTAATTATTAAAATTCATAACAGAAAATTAATTAGACTAAGTTGTTTGCGAAAAAAAAATCCATTACACTTCCTACATTACATGCATCAGAAAGCTGTTTTTACATTCTTCTATTTACTTTCTTACTGTTCTTCTTTCTTCTATATTTCTTCTGTACAAAAATAAAGTATTGGATTAGTGAAAAAAATCGGCTTCTGGTTTTTGACGGATTTTTACAATTTAGAAAGTTCTGAACACGATTTGACTGATTTTAGAAAATGTTTGTCCGTGAGTCTGCGTATCTGCCTGTGTGTCTGTCTGCGTGTCTTTATGTGGCACAAATTTTGTGGGCACTCTAACTCACAAATTAATGCAAAGAATTGGATGCAATTTCATATTAAGTTCTATCTTTATTGGAACAGGTGCTGATTAGTTTTTGGGCAAAATCCGCCAAGAGGGGTTGCCACAAATCGATGATTTGTTGGATTTATGTGATGCTCTATCTCCAGTTTATGTACGCAAAATCCAACGAAACATCAAATTTAGAATCCTGATGATACGAATAGTTTGCCATTCAATTTTGGTTGCGGTCACCTAAGAGGGGCTTCCGGAATTCGCGATTCTTAGATCACCAGTTTAAATGCACAGAATTCAACAAAACTTCATGCTTTGCAGCCTGAATATGGGAATGCATTGTTATCCAATTTTGGTTTCAGACATCTAAGAGGGTGTGCCGAAAAAAACCCTATTAGCTAAAATGATGTAATTTCTTGTACTATTTAAAACATTTAGTTGATTTGATTTATATAGAAGAAAGTTTTGTGATGGCCACGACATATTAATTGTAATAGTAAATAGAATAAAAACTATTAGACCTATTAGGAACTATTAGTAACTGTTGTCTGACTTTCTAAAATTCAGAGTGCCACAAAAACCCAATTTACGGGCCACTGGTTAAGAACCCTAACCTACAACTATGAAGTATTCCTTTATCCGTTGCATCATAAAAATATTTTTAACTATCACTTTTAGAAATGTGAATTTGTTATATATTAAAATTCATTTTTAATTTAAAATTTCTTCCACTCAGATTGCACAGCTTACACTCTAACTGATATTCAGAAATTAGTTTCAGTGAAATATACAGTGCACAGTAATTTTTATTGCTCGGTTCAGTGAAATGAAACATATAATTCTCCTTAACGAGCAAACCATAATTATACAGTCCTAGAGTTGAACGATCATTTTAAAATTCATTGGTATCATGTCCGCATCACTTGTTATCGACCATTTCTCCATTCATTATCGTAATATGATTATTAATTACTGATAATGTTTTGGATTTTCTCAGCAGTAAGCAGCATAATGAATGCATTATCTTTCTTGAAGGTTTTGAATTGAAATTTAAGTTATATTTCTAAGGTATTAAACTTATAGCACGCAAGCTCGACGCGGTACGTACAACAATTTCGCTGGCATACGAAAAAAAAAAGCGTGATAAACATTTTATAGATTTTTTTTTTTTGTTATAGTAAAAAATTTTTGTTTAACAAGTACAGAGTATTACAAATAATGCAATGAACTTTACACGAATTAACATATCGTTTTCTGTGACGCTATGCATGTAATTATTTTGCCTTTCTATGTGAAAAAAATATATATATACTAGGGGGCTCAGCCCCCTACTCGCTAACGCTCGTCAACCCACCGTGAATTGCGAAGCAATTCACATTGAGACCGCTACACGGTCCCAGCTCGCTTCGCTCGCTCGCCCCTTTTTATTTTTTCAGTAATTCTAGCCGGAATAAGTACTATCATAAATCATTTGAACATATGAAATTGACAATTTTTTTTAATGTAAAAAAGTAACTGAAAACTCCATTGAAAACACAACTAAAAATGCATTTAATTGGTGCTACTAATGGACATATAAATCATTTAATACTATGAAAAAAAGGATCTTGGAAACATAATTAGTTTAAAACTTATTGCACCTATAATAGTGCACAGCACGGCTTAAATTCATTTAAAAAAACACTACCATGATGATAGTTTATCATCAACGATTGTTTAATTTCGTTCGAAATTTTACTGTTCTAATTGATTATAGATTTCTGCAAAAGAAATTATTTTTACTTCATTAAGACAGCAACAGATGGCAGCAGATGAAATCTAGACAGGTGATATTTTTATTATCTCCGATTTTCCGTGTGAGTGAAATTCGCAAATAAATTCTAAATAAGAGTTGAGAATTCCTTTGAGATTAACAATATTATTCATAATTAAAATGAGGAATCATCTCCGACGCTTTGGATTACGTACATGTTATTTTATTTTTAACAATTGCTAGTTTGAGTTTCACTGTTCTGACACTGGCCGCCAAATTGGAGGCGGAGCTGATCTATCTAACACAATATAGTCTGTTCATTGGTCTGATCTCTGGAAACTACGGTTGTTGCCAATGATAAGCTAGAAATTCAGCCCTATTTCTGCGCCACGTAAGAGAAATATATATATAGATAAAAATTTTTAGTTAAAATTTCATTAATTTAACGCTTTATTCCAATATACAGGAAAATCCCATTTTGATTTTCGTTCTTTGTTATGTAATGCATTAAAGCGACCGATTCTATTAACAAGTGTTCTGTGTATACCGAAATATCTTTTTATTAGGGGTGTGAATCGATTAAAAGTTTTAACTGGGGATTGTTCCTAGGTAAAAATTTTAGCAATACTATGCAAACGAGAATTTTTAAAAGAGCATTACCATTGGTTTAACATTAACTTGCGAATGTTGTTGCGTGACTGGTGGCTCTTAACACTAAATAGTATACCAAAAATCGACCATGTGACACGTACCAAATGAAAATATTTCAATTCGAACCAGAAAGTTCTTCATAAAATAAATAAAATATAAATCACAGAGAAATAAGTTTTTTAAAAGAAATATTAAATAGTTTAAAATAAAAGTTGTATTGTGAAATATTTTTATAAAACTGTAGAAAAACAACCAGTGTGTTTAGTGTTAAACTAAGGTCAGTTTTTTTTTCTTTGTATCTGCCGACCAAGTTATTTAATCTGGTGTTTTTTTTTCTGTTGTTGTTACAAAAGTTGACTTAAGAAATGAGCACAAATGACATTTTTTCTCTTCCCCAACCCTACTACCTAAGCAGTAATACTCCTCTTCTTTCGTACTTTTAAGGATGAACCAAGTTTAAAAGGCATTTTCCATCTCATGCGGATAAAACACCTTTCTTTTCCTCACGAGCAAAATAGCATATCACGGGATTAGAATGTGGGGGGAGAGGGGAGGGTTCAATAAAACACTAAGCAATAGTGTTAATCCTGCTTCTGTGGCATCTAAAATTGGATATAATGCTAAATTAAAGTTTCAAGTTTTTTTTTTTTTTTTTTTTTTTTGTAAGTTTTAAATCAAGTACTTCATGTGAAGTAAATCTATAAAACTCAATAAAATTTCAAGAGTAAGTAAATTATTCTTGAATAATTAATTAAAAAGGGGCGGGGGGGGAAGGAGAGTAAATATTTTTTCTAGCGGCTAGAACTGTTTGCTGGTAGTACCAGATTTTATCAAATTTGTGAAGCCTTGACTACAGCTAATATTTCAGGAGAAAAAAAAAAAACAAGTGAGGGTTTCATTTCAGACATCATTTATATTACAAATGAAATATTATTAATTAAAAAAACTAATGCAGTCATGTCCACAAGCTTTTTTTGTATAGTAAGTACTCGACTGTTAAACGCAAGGCAATATTCTTTCAATTTTCAATATTGCAGTTTTCTTCTAATATTAATTACCCGCATTCAAAGTGGCAGAACATCCAGAAAATTGATTTTCAAAAAATCGATAACGCAGTTCTCATAAAATATGCTTTAAACTCATATGTGTTACTTGCACTTTAAGTATCCCTCTGTATACATCATATAGTACTTTACTAAGCGAAAATATTGTAGTAATGAAGAACGTTAATTGCGAAATCAGCAAAGCGTACTATCTCACACATTGATTTTAAAATTCCTAGGAATGTTATGGAAATTTGAAGATTATAAGTGCTTTTAAGAAAGGAAGAAAAAATAGAGATAATGTGAAAAGATAAAATATAGATTTGAAGATTATAATTTAAATACATATTTGTACCATAGTTGCTAACTACTACGAATTTTTTGTACCAGTAATTGAGTAGAGAAATCTTTGACTTATTCAATCACGGATTTCTGCAATTAAATAAGTTGGAAATCTAAAAAACACCTGGTATACACTGTAAAAAAAAAAAAAAAAAAAAAAAAAAAAAAAAGAAAAAGAAAAAAAAAAAAAGAAAGAAAGAAAGAAAAAAAAATATGTAAATCTACAAAATTAGTTTTTGTAAAGCTACAGAAATCTGTATGCTTACTAAAATTTTATCTGTATTTAGTAACTGTTACTAAAACAACTTTTTACATGATTTTTTTTTTTTTTTTTTTTTTTTTTTTTTTTTTTTTTTTCAGTTACATAAAAGTTCTAGGCATCCCAGTTTCCTAAAACATTCTTAATAACCTCATCGATTTTTTTTTTTTTTTTTTTTTTTTTTTTACAGTGTAGTATTTTATAAGGCGAAAACATTGTAGTAATGAATAACGTGAATTTTGAAAGCAGTAGAGTGCATTATCTCACTCATCGTGTTTTAAAGATCTCACGAAAGTTATGCAAATTGAAGATTATAAGTTCTTTTAAGAAATAAAGAAAAAATGGAAATAATGTTAAAGGATAAGATATAGATTTGAAGGTTATAATTTAAATACATATTTGTACCATAGCTGTCAACAGCTGCGAATTTTCGGCACCAGTAATTCCGCAGAGAAATCGTAGACTTATTCAATCGGCGATTTCTGCGATTAAATAAATTGGAAGTTTCTCTTAAAGAAAATCCTGTATAGTACTTTATTAGGCGAAAACATTTTAGTAATGAAGAACGTGAATTCCGAAAACAGTATAACGGATTATCTCACACATCCTATTTTAAAATTCTCACGAAAATTATAGATTATAAGAGATTTTAAGAAATGAAAAAAAAATGAGATAATGTTGAAAGCTAAAATGTAGCTTTGAAAATTCTAATTTAAATATAGATTTGTAGATTTTGAAGATATCGATTTATTGTAATATCGTATCCAAGAGGTAGCATTAGATTTTCATTCACTTCTTGGAAATTTGTGATTTTTTTATTTACTGTCAAATACCAATGTATTTATATAAAAATGAATGTTATGTTCTTTATATAAATCTACAATTTTTGAACGATTTGCACGCAACTCGATATACATACATTTCAGAACAAGAGTAACGTTAGTGGATAATTTAAAGATTTTTCGGTACTTTTAAATTATCCCGTCGACCACTTTTCATAACAAAAAACTATCGCCACACTGTAACGCCAAATAAACGCGAGAACGTTGCCATTGGAATATAAAAATAAGTAAATAAATAAAATATAAGAATTTAAGGACACAATTGGTATTTTAGTTAATGAAATAAGTAATAAATCAGTAAAACATAATGAAAAACACACGCAAATGTTGAATTAAAAACCACTTGATGACATAACAAACACGTACAATGCTTCAGACATCAAGTAAATGGGACTGCATTTTTGGCGTTTAATCTTACAGTTTGGCGATAGTTTTTTGTTATGAAAAGTGGTCGACGGGATAATAGAGAAGTACCGATTTTTCAAACCACTCTTTACCTCATTTTTAACCACCTGTCATAATTTATCTTTATACAAATCTATTTTTTTTCTAATTCAATTTTTTCTTCCCTGCTGCCACAAAAAGAAACTACGTATGGACGTATACTTTATTAGACTATAAAAATTCAGACTCACTCGCTATATTTTCACATCCGAAATTAACACCAGTCTGAGCAGATATTGTGCAATTTTTACTGTATGATATTTTACTATAAGTACGTTAAAATGACGTAGTACCTTCATTCAACTATATTTAAAGTAAAAAAAATCTACTATCTACAAATTCAGAGGAAAAAAATTTTAAATATGACATTCTTATGCTTTCGGTGTGACGTCAAACAAACGGTTGTGTTTTATTTCCTATTTCGTTTGTATACTACAGCTATATTTTATAGTTAGAGTATAATTATAATTGTAGCTAAGTGTTTCAATACTTTAGATGCAATGGTAACATTTTCTATGATTTATATTAAATAGGAAACAAAAAACATAGTAACCGTTATTTTTAGTGTCAGTTCTTTCTATTTTCCAACAAAGCTTCATAACTCACGTCACAGCTGAAAGTGTCTAAAAAAAGACATCATTTTTGTGCATCAATTGCAGATATAGTTTTTATGAAACAAAATTTAAGTTTACATTTCAAAGTCCTTCCGGCCTGTACCGGGAGGAAAAGGTACACTGTCAAAAATAAATCCGTTAATTCACGGGAAAAGTACTGTCAGCGAAGTTGCCCGACTTTTTCCGTTCCGTTAGTAGATTTTCCGTTTTGAAAGATTGAAGAAACGGTAACTTTCTGTTATGAATGACCTCGGTTAAAAAAAAAAAAAAAAAAAAAAAAACTGTTTGTGCTGCCATCTGTTGACTATAACGGGAGTATTTAGTTTAATACTTGATATTTTAATATTAAAATCTCCCTGGTACAGATACCTGATACTGATTGCCCTTGGGGTTCGAACTAGGGATGACAGCGCCTTGAACCGAGTGTTTTACCTCAAGACCAGCGGGCCCTTGCAAGAATAGGAGTTTGAAAGGATGATACGGGGATTTCTTCAAATCGCTGCTTGGAACTTAAACAATCTGGGGTTTAGAAACCTAGTAACTTTGAAATTAAGTGGGGGATTATTTTGTTATAAGATTATGACTGAAAAATTTAGTATTAATAGAGGATTGAAACATGAATTATATTAATTCTAAATTTGATTGTTAGATGCAAAATATGAATATTGTATTTTGAATTAAATTCGATAAAGTATGTTGGCTTTTTTGAGAAAATCGATTTTTTTCAACTATTATATTTTTTTAAAATGTGTTCTGTTAGAATATATTTTCATTGAGAGTGTCTTTTATAACTTTAAAAAGCAAATTACGAATAATTTCAAAGGAATGGGAAAGTTATTTCTTATTTTTTTTATTCGGAAGCATTATTTTTGTTTGTTGCTTTTTTGCGTAAAATCGATTTTTTTTACTTAATTTAACTATTATATATATATATTTTTTTTATTTTTTGCAAGATATTAGATTCAATACGTGAGGTTAACATATTGGAAATGTTTGGTTATTTTTAGCTATCAGTGTGTGAAATCTGATTTTATTTTTCAGAATAAATAATATTTAGCAAGATGTTAGTTCCATTAAGTGTGTGTAGCCATTTTGGTATTTCTTTTAAACTTGCATTGTTATTTATAAAATGAAAATCTAATTTTATTTTTCAGGGTTAATAAAATTTTGCAAGATGTTAGTTCCAATAAGTGCATGTAGTCATATTGGTAAATCTTTTAAGCTTGCATATAATTATTTATAAAATGAAAATTTAATTTGACTTCTACAATAATATTTTAGATTTTATGGGTTTATTTATGTTTTGAAATTATTTAAATGTTGACATATGTAAAAATAAATAGATAAAATAATTTTATACTGAAAATTTACTTAATCAATATAATTAATAGTTATTTAGATATTGTTTTAATCTTTAACTAGATGGCAGCACCATATAATGATTTTAAAAAAACTATTACTATTATTCTTTAGTATTATTTTTTAGTTATTGTTTATTATAAAACCAGATGGCAGCACCATATAAATTTTCACAATTTTTTTTTCTCTTTTAACTGAAAACTTGGAATACAAGTGAAATTTTTAAATATTCCAATAATATAATATATATATTAAAATTATTTAAGTTAAAAAATATTTTTAGTAAATGAATTTATAGTTTTTATATTATTTATTTGTATTTTTATATTTTAAATTAGAAATAGTTAAAATCACAATGGTTAAATTAATAACTGCTACTTTTAGAAAATTAACTGTAATTTTAACTTGTACGTTTGAATTCACTTATTCACTTTACCATGTGCTTAGCACAAAACATTTTTGGCTTCGGATTCTGGACAAATTTATGTTGTAATGTATAGATTTTCTTTGTCTTCCTTTGTATTTATTTGTTTATAAATGGATTTATTTTCTTCCGTTTGATTTGTAGTGTTCTATTTTCAAAGGTATCCTTTTTTTTTTTTTTTTTCCAATTTCTTTCCAATGATTGTTAGGGCTTGGAATTGTCACAAAATTTTGGCTTTAAGCTTGTGACAGTTACAGAAAACAATCATTCTTTGCTTATAATGTGGTTTCCCAGCCCTTGAAAAAGTAAATTACATTATAAGCTTGCATTTGTGTTTTTTTTTTTTTTTTTTTACTTATGTTTCACTTTTAGAATAAATACTTCATTTGTTAGGACTATGTTTTATAATGTGTAATTTGACATAGCTATTTGGGATAATAATTTCATTGCATTTGGTCAGTTATTTCTGTTTCAATGGTTAATTTTTGCAATAAGTTTATATATATATATATATATATATATAAGTTAAATTAAGTGAAAAAAAATCGATTTTACGCAAAAAAGCATACATACATATATATATATATATATACTAAGCTTTTTGTTTCGAATATATTTTAAGTGTGAATATTTTTTTGTAACTTTAAAAAATAAATTGCTAATAATTTTTAAAGCATGGGAAAATAAAATGTTGCTTTTTAAATTCGAAAGAACTAGTTCTTTTAAATAAACTCGAATTTTTAATTTATTGAATTTTTAGTTCTTCTGTGCTGCAACATGTCAGTTTTTTAAACATTGGAAATAAATATGCAGCAGATAACGGAATATCTCCGTTAGCCACTTTCTTCTCCTTCTGTTCCGTTGTTTTCAGGAAATATGAAGAAACTTTCTGTTTTTAACGGAAAATGCCCTTTTGTGGTGAAAAGGGACTTTTTCTGTGAAATTCAGGAAAAAAATACCCGTCAGATTATAAATTCAGATTATTTTTAACAGTGTAGCTTTCCTACATCTTCGTTTTAAAATTTCAGCTAATGTTACACGAAAACAGCAAGTTAAAATGCAAAGAAACGTTTACAAAAGATTCGTTAATACTGAATTTGAATAAGAAATTCGCCAAATTATTGAGCAATAGCCAAATTGGCTTCATTTATGAAGACTTATTTTGGTCGCCAATTTTGGCGCTAACGGATATGAATATACAGTTTTATGCGTATGATTGGGAAAATTATTACAACAATGAAAGAAAATAATATGCGAGTAATCGCGTTAATGTGCTGTTTTGTTTCAAAATGTCAGCCACCCTAGAATTTCAAACTGCTCTATCTCAGCCATTTTTTAAGATACAGGTAAACCAAAAAATGCTCAGGAATCCTTGTATCAAGGCCTAACACGTAATTAAAAAATAAATTTTAATTTTTAATTTTTTTGTATATTTATTTTAGTTTTAAATTTTTAAATGGCCGCCATCTTGAATCAAAATGGCGGACCAAGCTGGCCAACGAACTCGGTCGAGGCATTGGTGACCTTAATACACACAATTAGTTTCATGAAAATCGATTTATAAATACGAGCGTTATCGTATGACATAGGTCAGATATATAAAAGTTAACTTATTTACTAATTATAAGTCTTGTATACATAAATCAGTATTTGTAAATATTTTACTAAATTTTGCACATAGAATAAACAATCTTTGTTCTAATAATTTTAAAACTCAAAATTTAAAACTTATTCTTCAACATGCAGTAGAATATGGCTATCCCTTTTATTTAGTTAAATCAATTTTACGAATATAAATTTTGCTTTCATTGGGGTTTATATGTTTGCACATTCTATCTGTTAAAACACTTACATTTTGATTACTGATATATTTGGCTAAAGAATGAATTCCTTTATGTGAGAGCTGAGTGGGAATATTTTGGTTAAATATCTTTTATTAATTAAAAAATTTAAATAGTAAATTATAATTTTTTTTTTCTTTTCTAGGGAGAGAACTTTAAATATAATATTGTTCCAATAAGTGCGTTGCCATATTGGAGATTTAATGTTTTTTTTTTTTTCCTTGCCAGGTAGAGAACATTTAACAATTTAGTTAAATGCTTTTTTATTTTTTATTTTTTGCAAGATATTAGATTCAATACGTGAGGTTAACATATTGGAAATGTTTGGTTATTTTTAGCTATCAGTGTGTGAAATCTGATTTTATTTTTCAGAATAAATAATATTTAGCAAGATGTTAGTTCCATTAAGTGTGTGTAGCCATTTTGGTATTTCTTTTAAACTTGCATTGTTATTTATAAAATGAAAATCTAATTTTATTTTTCAGGGTTAATAAAAATTTTGCAAGATGTTAGTTCCAATAAGGGCATGTAGTCATATTGGTAAATCTTTTAAGCTTGCATATAATTATTTATAAAATGAAAATTTAATTTGACTTCTACAATAATATTTTAGATTTTATGGGTTTATTTATGTTTTGAAATTATTTAAATGTTGACATATGTAAAAATAAATAGATAAAATAATTTTATACTGAAAATTTACTTAATCAAAATAATTAATAGTTATTTAGATATTGTTTTAATCTTTAACTAGATGGCAGCACCATATAATGATTTTAAAAAAACTATTACTATTATTCTTTAGTATTATTTTTTAGTTATTGTTTATTATAAAACCAGATGGCAGCACCATATAAATTTTCACAATTTTTTTTTTCTCTTTTAACTGAAAACTTGGAATACAAGTGAAATTTTTAAATATTCCAATAATATAATATATATATTAAAATTATTTAAGTTAAAAAATATTTTTAGTAAATGAATTTATAGTTTTTATATTATTTATTTGTATTTTTATATTTTAAATTAGAAATAGTTAAAATCACAATGGTTAAATTAATAACTGCTACTTTTAGAAAATTAACTGTAATTTTAACTTGTACGTTTGAATTCACTTATTCACTTTACCATGTGCTTAGCACAAAACATTTTTGGCTTCGGATTCTGGACAAATTTATGTTGTAATGTATAGATTTTCTTTGTCTTCCTTTGTATTTATTTGTTTATAAATGGATTTATTTTCTTCCGTTTGATTTGTAGTGTTCTATTTTCAATGGTATCCTTTTTTTTTTTTTTCCAATTTCTTTCCAATGATTGTTAGGGCTTGGAATTGTCACAAAATTTTGGCTTTAAGCTTGTGACAGTTACAGAAAACAATCATTCTTTGCTTATAATGTGGTTTCCCAGCCCTTGAAAAAGTAAATTACATTATAAGCTTGCATTTGTGTTTTTTTTTTTTTTTTTTTTTTTTTTTTTTTTTTTTTTTTTTTACTTATGTTTCACTTTTTGAATAAATACTTCATTTGTTAGGACTATGTTTTATAATGTGTAATTTGACATAGCTATTTGGGATAATAATTTCATTGCTTTTGGTCAGTTATTTCTGTTTCAATGGTTAATTTTTGCAATAAGTTTATATATATATATATATATATATATATATATATATATATATATATATATATATATGGATATATCTATATATATATAAATCAACATTTGAGCGGAGGGTGGTTTTGGGGTATGGGGGTCATGATCGGTGAAAATATATCGAAATTTTCCGGAACTGCTTTCCTCCGAACGGCTGCAATAGGTAGCTTTCAATACAAAAAAGTATAAAGCTACCTATTGCAGCCGTTCGGAGGAAAGCAGTTCCGGAAAATTTCGATGTATTTTCACCGATCATGACCCCCAGACCCCAAAACCACCCTCCGTTCAAATGTTGATTTATATATATAGATATATCCATATATATATATATATATATATATATATATATATATATATATATATATATATATATATATATCTGACCTATGTCATACGATAACGCCCGTATTTATGAA
This sequence comes from Maratus michaelseni, assembly GCA_963931845.1. NCBI lineage: Eukaryota > Metazoa > Arthropoda > Arachnida > Araneae > Salticidae > Maratus > Maratus michaelseni. The sequence continues at coordinate 292,118,529 of OZ007589.1, read as the reverse complement.
TCGATTTTGATGAAACTAATTGTGTGTATTAAGGTCACTAATGTCTCGACCAAGTTCGTTGGCCAGCTTGGTCCGCCATCTTGTTTCAAGATGGCGGCCATTTAAAGATTTAAATTAACTTAAAATCTAAAATAAATATACAAAAAATTTAAAAATTCAAATTTATTTTTTAATTACGTGTTAGGCCTTGGTACAAGGATTCCAGAGCATTTTTTGGTTTACCTCTATCTTAAAAAATGGCTGAGATAGAGCAGTTTGAAATTCTAGTGTGGCTGACATTTTGAAACAAAACAGCACATTAACGTGATTACTTGCAAATTACTTTCTTTCATTGTTGTAATAATTTTCCCAATCATACGCATAAAACTATATATTCATATCCGTTAGCGCCAAAATTTGCGACATTGGAGACAAAATTGGCGACAAAACTGGCAAAGTTTGTGACATTTGGCGAAACATCGCCAAATTTGGCGACCAAAATAAGTCTTTATAAATGAAGCCAATTTGGCTATTGCTCAATAATTTGGCGAAATTCTTATTCAAATTCAGTATTAACGTATCTTTTGTAAACGTTTCTTTGCATTTTAACTTGCTGTTTTCGTGTAACATTAGCTAAAATTTTAAAACGAAGATATAGGAAAGCTACCTTTTCCTCCCGGTACAGGCCGGAAGGACTTTTTAGTATTGAAAGCTACCTAAAAATAATGACATGTGGAGTAGAATTTCGCTAAATGCTACGCTATTTGGTTGATTTTTTTGCATTTCCCCCCCTATTGTCAGGGAAAACATATATGTTTTCAATTACACGTACAAAAGAAAACCTGCATTCTTATTTTTACAAGATGGCGGATTTTCCTATGATTTCGTCAAAGTAATGTAATTTTTTTCTGATTGTCTTTTTAAGTATTTATAGTCCCGAATGTATAGAGCTCCGTTCTTATTATCGCCGTATTTTTAGGATATTGTATTTATATTTGTTGTACCCGGAAGGTTAACAGCGGCAAAGACGGCTGGTTCTGCTAGTTGGGAATAAAAGTTAACTCCTTATGGATAGTTTTCTCTTCATATCTTACAACATCTATAAAAAATAAATCGTGAAAAGAAAAAAAAGAATATTTAACATATTTTCTACAATCAATACTTATTTAATTTTCAAATATGCTGATAAAGTGCTAAATACTTAATTAATTATATGCAAAAATGTAAGTAGTTTTACCTAAATTTAATTACGGTAAATGTAGTAAATTGTATTTAATGAAAAAATATCGGCGTTTTCAATAAATTCGAATTAACAGATATTTATTTTCATTTATAATAGAGAATCATCGATGCGTACCTTAAAAAGTAAAAAAGATATATTGCATGTTATGCAAATTATCTCCATCTTCGGTAATTAAATTAAAGAAAATTTACGCATCTGTAATCAAATTAATGACTAAATCTTAGTGACCTTTTCACCAAAAACTGCACTTTCAGTGCTTTTAAAAGAATGTGATTCGGAATTATACTGTAAGAAAATTAAATGTTCAGCATGGAAATACTATTAATTTTTAAAAACATATTAAACAGATACAAATATTTTAATGACACAAGGCAATCCAACCCGAGCTAACCGGTTATATACTACTTGGTGTGCAGAACGTATATGAAAATGGTTTTTAATTGAAAACACTAGTAGATTTTATACATTTGGTATATTTTCTTAGATTGCGCACCAACTACACCAAATAGCATATTTGGTGCTTTCGTATAAGCCACATGCCGCGGTTAATCGCGAAACATTTCAATATTTATACTCGTATCTTTGTGATTCTCATTATTTCAGTATGTAATCGCATAGTTCCGTTACATATCTGTTAAATTTGTAATTTATTTATTTATTTGTAAAAATTTTATTTCGTTTGGTAATATAGTTAAGAAATATAACACGGAAGAAAATAAATGCTGAATTAATTACATTATTTTAAATGCAAAGGTTAATCTTTCGTAGTTGGGTTGCAGACAGATTTTTTAAAAATCGTACTTGAAAATTATTTTAAAAGCCGTAAAAGATCAGTGAATTGAGATACAGTTTTCAAGCAAATTGCATTTAACCCTTCTTTGCTTTGTGATGGAAATTTCCATCACTGTTTATTTAACTTTTAATAAATAAATCAACTTCTTTGCCACCACTATATTTATATAGAAATATTAATCTAGTAAATTTCCCGTGAACTATGTTGCTGAACAAAGTTAAAAATCTATCTTAAAATGTCTGGTGTCTAATATTTAATATATGTATAAAAAAACAATTGTAA